>CM062816.1:387207979-388466194 GCA_031772625.1 Pinus tabuliformis | reverse complement strand
CATTTGATTCACATTAGAGATAAAACTCCTAAGATTAAACATAGGATGGACATGTTGAACGAATATCTTTAGATATATCAAGTAATAACCATATTTTAAATTGATTTTTTGATGTTGTAAGTTGAATTATGAAAATTTATTTTTTAACTTTTACATTATCTAATCGAAAAATCAATTTTGTCTTATATAGGATTTTTTGGCAGAGACACCACAACATCTAACCACTATGTGCTAGCATATACATGTGAGGTTATTTGCCTCCACACCTTCGAGTGGTCATAGTCCTAGTAGTCAAATTGGGTCCACACCTTTTGCTAGGATCCATGGCCACATGCTCCCAGAAGCAAACACGCAACCAACTTCTAGAGGTGGTGACGAAGGTGACACTATTGATGACATTATGGGTTAATTTCCTAGATCATCACATGTTATTAGTAGGGTGAAAATTCCATGCACATTTTTGGTGAATGAGGAAGGAATTCCAATAAAAACACCAAAAATCCTGGGTAATTTTTAATGTTTTAATTGTTTCATGTTGTTTATCTCAAACATAAATCATCTAGATTATTATTTTCAAACTAATGATCATATCTTTTTGCATGTAGGAAACAACTTTTTTTATAAACAAATGAATGACAAATCATTGTTGAATTTTAGATCCACCACACATAGAAGGTGGAATTCCCAAAATTCCAACTTGAAGAAAGAGCTTATGGACTACCTTGAAGGTCTATTTGGGGTAGATACCTTCAATAAAAGTGTGGTCACCTATATAGTTAGAAACTATTTAAAATATATATGAGACATGTATAGGGATCACCTGGAAAATAAATATAGGTGTGAGTGTCCGCCCATGATTCATGCCCTCATCTCCAACACAGGCAAGAAAAAAATGAGAAAAGAAGGAAAAACACCACATAGTGCACCAAGGTAAATTATTTTTCAATTCAATACTTTTAATTTTATTTAAAAATAAAATTACAGTATATAACATATTTGAAACTTTTCATAGGCTCTCCTACACTTCAAAATACACTAAGGCAAGGCTTGAGAAACATGGGCAACACAAAATAGGCTAGGGTGGTTATTCAAAGTTACAAGCATGAGTTGTAATTACCCAAACATCTTAACATTATTATTTGTTATATCACCTTCCAACTGTCTGGTAATTGCACTAGCCAATAACAAAAATCAATATTCTTATCCATTGCAGGGTGATGAGTTTAGAACCTAAGCCACATAGGAAGACTTCTGGCGTTGACTCAGGGCAAGCTCTATCTGCAACTATGGGACCTTTAATTGAGGTATTTGTCATATTTTTATTACTATTATATTATGTCATTCTTGCTTTGAAATCTACATGGTTTAGATAAGTTGTAATTAAATATTGCAAGTTTTTCTCTGTTCCTATAAGTTGATTGTACGTAAAGTCTCAGTGATCTAGTTTGATCTTGTTTATGGGTATTTCTTATTTATGGAATAATTTGCATATAAATTTTAAATTAGTATTTTCTGCATAAAATATGGAGAACTTGTTAATGACCGTTGACATATATGAGTCAATTTCAAGCCATAATTTTGACATGGAAAAACTTCATGGTATTGACAATACTTAATCATCTTATAATAATATTGATTAAAAGTCTCCAACCTTCTTAAATCAGGAGACCAAGGTGGAAATCCATAAGGTCAAATTAAAGTTGCTTTGAGGGAAAAATAAATCCAGATCCTTTCTTTCTCTAATTTTGTATATCTACTTTGGTATTTTGGTAGGAACAACTACTATTATATGACTCAACATAATGGATGAGTATTTTATGTTTTATATTTTTTCCCTTTCTTGGGCCTATTTTCCAATGATTTTTCCCTGAAATCTGGTCAATTATTTTTGGAATGGTACATTTGAGTTGTTAAATATGTACATATTGGGTGCCCAAATTTTTTTAGGGTTCTAGATTCGTTTATGCATTCAAAAATTCATTTCAAGCAATGACACATATCGATATTTCCAAGAATTGTATCACAAGACTTTTGCAAAAAAGACAAAAACATAGAACAATTAGATTTCACCTTTAAATGATATATATTTGATTTGTCCTAACTTTTGTTGTATGGTTTTGGTCCTTTCTCTAGTGACTTTTCAACGCAGGCATTATACTTGTGAAATTCTTGTAATATGTGTCATTATCCCTTGTCACAACATGTTCCATAATTTCCATCGTGGCATAATGGTTGGTGTTTAATCTTTTGGAATTCTTGTAATATTTTTCATTGTTTTCTTGTTTTTTTTTGGACTACATATCCTTCACAAAACCCTAAACACTTATAACATTTAGTGTTTTTCCTATCAGCAAATATTAATCAACATGTAGGTTCATGTGGAGTTTTAGACTGACTTTCCTTGTCCATTTCACTGAGAGGTTAATAGTGAGCGTGTATCTCATTCCATTCAACCATCGTTTGCATTTGTTGTCATGTTTTGAAGTTACACATCATCATTGAAGCAAAATACATTGCATAATTGTGAGGAGATGGAAATTAAATGGCCCTACTCTCTTTGTTTTGTCATGTTCCCTTCTTGATTGGATTTTGTCCTCTACTGAGGTTTCTTAGGGGTTTGAAACATTGAATTGGAATGAGGTTGCTACATTTAAATGGAAATCTATCTAAAGACAGTCACCTACCATAGGTGAGGTTGCTTCCAAATCACCCACACTCGCTGTTAGGTAATTTTTTTTTTTTACTTCTCATTCACACTTAAAGGTTTGAATATGAAACGCATGCAACCACTCAAATGTATATAGCATCTCAGAATAACCACTATGAGATGGTTAAATGAAAACGATATCCTATATTATGTAATGTAATAAGGTCCTAATTTTTTTTTTGTCATCAAAACTTCACCTTATATAATGTTCGGGGTATTTTCCCATATCTATATGTGAGAATAGTGTTTATAAGTATTCATTTCTCGTTGTCTCTTATGCCCACAATTAGTGTTTGTGGTGAAGTTGGTTGATAATTAAAATCATTCAAAATGTGAATTTTATATGAATGTCTTTTATGTTAGATATATATTTTTTGGATTGTAAAATTCATCCTAATACAATTTAATAGACATTGGTTTTAAGTTCAAAGTTGATATAAATTGAAAAGATTGAGCACATATGGTGGAGAGCACTATAATTTTAGTTAGCGTTAGAAATATTGAAAGTACATGAATGCAAGTATTTGATTGGTTTTAAAAGGAGAAAGATGCAAAGGCTTACTCAAATATATCAACTTTGGAAGGAAATGTATCTTACCTTTATTTAATGAATGAAGATATGAACTTGTATTCTTTTTTTACTCTAAATGTATGTAGATACTATATCTATCACAAATTGATGTTTATGTTGATAGTGCTTGCCACTCAACTAGTCACAACATTTTAAGAGAGTCCCATTACATGTTACATGAAGGGATGTATAACAAATGTTGGAAGGTGTATCCTTGTTGATTTAGATCCAAAAAAGGAGTAAAAGATTGACTAAATCTATGTCTAGGAGATGTTGTGCATAACAAAGTTCATTTGAAGGATTGTCTATTTATGGAAGCAAATTTTAGTGAAATACTTGATGAATTTAGTAAGTGTGGTTCTTGTTCCAAGTGTTTACAAGATTAGGTGTAAATCAATAAAACATAATTCTAGGGCACAATGCACAAGTTGGAGTTTTGTTTTATGTTCAATTGCATGATATTAATGTGGGTGGAAAAATTATCTCACTTTTATAGGAAAGATCAACCATCATAATAGAGATTTTCATCTTCTTTATCTATCTCTCTACCTTCAAGGTATGGTCACATCAACTATACAACTAGAAGATAAGGTCTTTCCTTTCAAACCAAACCAAGTAAGGGCTTGATCATATGTGATGAGCCACTCACAATAAGACATTCCACATGGCCCAATGATAAAAACCTCATCCTTAAGGTGAATAGATGATGTGGAGGAATCTAATATCATAGAATTGCACTTGGAATCCACTTTTTTCAAGGCACCATTCTTCTTTGGAGGGGAGAAGGCATGAAAAATATAATTGGGGAATTGATGATTGAAATTGGGTGGGTAGAGCCACTGAATTACTATATTGTATTATATGAAGAAACACTAAGTGAAATACTTTGTATTCCATTAGCATGTATTATTAGTTATAAACCTTCTCCAATTGCAATTGGGTTGCTACTATAGGGGTTCACATAGAGTAATGGATAGACCATTGTGGATATTAACATTATGTTGTTCATATTACCATTGTACAAAATTAGTTTTGTAATGAAAATATACAGTTGAATTTTATCCATTTGATTTTGGCAAATTATGTATGTTTCATGAATTTGTTTCTATTATTTGCTATTACTTTATTAAATTGTCTTGCATAACCAATCGATTGTGTAGGATAAAGGAAACTTTCTGATTTTTATGGATACATTGATGTACAAGGTTCATTATCCTAGATAAAATAAGCATCTCAGCATTCATTTCACATGTTTCCATTAATATGCTACACAATGTATGGTCAATACTATCTCTAAGGCAAAGAAACCAATGGAAAAAATGTAGAGACACATTAGACTACTTGAAGTTAACCCTAAAGGTGAAATTCAAGCAAGAAGCCCATTAGTCATAAAGGAAGATTGCCATTAAATATGGGGTCCATTTGTAGAGTGGAAACCAAAGCAAAGATTTCACCATAAGATAATAAGAAGGATGATTTATGACTTGATGATTGGTCGAGGAAGATTATTTCCTTCTATGAAATACAACAATTCACAAATGAAGACAATAAAGTTGTGCATGCACAAAGCAACCTCATTATGGTGAGACAATTTATGTGTGTAGACAAAATCTTGGTACCACACAATTCATGAAGTATGGAAAATTCAAAATATTTATAAGGATAAATTATGTTCTCTTAATTATCATAAGGAACAATAACATTGAAAATACCTATGAAATGGGTCTATTCATACAATATATGCATACATCCAAGTTCAATCACTACACGATTTAGTTTAGAGTGATGTATGAAGAAGCCATAAGGTGGAAACCCATAAGGTCGAATTAAAGGTGCATTAAGGGCACAATAAGTTCAGATCCTTGCTCTCTAATATGATATATATGTTGTGGTATTTTAGTAGGAACAATTGTTATTCTGTGACTCAATATAAGGATCGAGAATATTACATTATGTGTTTCTTCCCTTTCCTAGGTCCATTTTCCTGTGAATTTTCCTTGGAATCGGATCAATTTTTTTTGGAATGGTAGATGTGAGTTGTTAAATCTGTACATAATGGGTGTCAAGATTTTTTAGGGTTTTGGATCCATTCATGCATTCAAACATTCATTTCAAGCAATGACACATAGCGATCTAGCCAATAATTGTATCGTCAGACTCTGGTGAAAAAGGCAAAAACATAGAATAGTTAAGACTTAAAGCTTTAAGAATATATGTTTGATTTTTCCTGGATTTTGTTGTATGGTTTTGGTCCTTTCTCTAGTGACTTTTCGATTCACGCATTATTCTTGTGAAGTTATTTTACTATGTGCCATTATCCTTGGTCACAATGTGTGCCATAATCTCCATCGTGGCATAATGTTTGGGTTATGATCCTTGTGGAATTCTCGTAATATTTTTTACTGTTTTCTTGGTTTGGTTTGGACCACATATAATCTATTCATAATTTTTGGTCTTCCCCTCTTTTTTAGATACACCGTGAGTTTTTGTAAACCTTTAGTTTTTATGGCTCCAAAGAATTTTCTCCCTCTTCAGCACTGTAGGTCAAATATTTCTGAATTTGATGAGGTACAAGGCCATCCTGGATTTGAAAAATAGGGATCTCAATTCAAATGTCTCATTAAGGATCAGAATGACCACTCTGATTAGGAGGAAGGAATTTAGCATCTTATATTTCTCTCTGGAAGGGTAGTAATTTCGAACACTCTTATTTTAATTTTAAAGGTTAATATTGTTTGCATGATGCAATTTTTAGGAAGGGCGGAAGTAAAAGCTCAAATTTTATGTTGTCTTTACAATTAGAAACAACAATAACAAATATTTTTTCCAAATGGTTAAATTAATTAATTCATACTACAACCCAGAAAGGTTTCATACTATGATCTTGGGAACATCCTTTATAGGCTCATTTCTTATTAATATTTTGGCATAATTATTGGCATTTAGTTCATACAATTTTATATTGCAGGTATATTATGAGCTTGTTGAAGAAAGGGAAAGAGGGAATGGAAAGGATGTTTCTATCTGTCATGTGGAACAACTCTACCCATTCCCATATGAACTAGTCTAGAGAGAGCTAAAGTGATATCCAAGTAAGTTTTTTAACTCTTGCACATTTAGAAGAAATGCATGTGAATGCTAGATAATTTGCTAAATAATTTGCATACTTGCACATAGAATGTAAAGGTGTAATCTTGTTAATTTCAATTGGAATTTGTTTTTTACACTAAATCATCTACCTATGGGGCGGTGGCAGGAGGAGCCCATGAATATGGGAGCATATCATTACATCACTCCTTGTCTTCTTACTGTAATGAGGGAAATAAATTGGGGCACATATCGTGATATAAAGTATGTGGGTAGAGCTCCATCTGCCACATCAACAACTGGGTTTTCTTAGGTACATGTACAAGAATAGAGGGAATTGTGGCAAAAGGCACTATAATTAGCTCCCATATAATCCTAACGTATTGAAGTGTGCATTATAGCTATTCGACTTTTGAAAGAGTCATGTTGTGGTTACATTTGGAGAGTTATTTATAAAAAAAGAATTTGTTGCCTTAGTAAAATTTTGGTTTGGATCTAAAAAATAGGTTTTACTTAATCCTTCAATTCTATAATTATTTTGCAATATGAATGATAGCATGGAAATCAGTAGTTTAGTGTAGTTTTGATGTCCTTTAATGTGATAGTTTTTATGCTTTAAAACTCAAAGTTGCATCCTCCTCTTCACTAGGTGAGCCACAACATTTAGAGTCAAAGTTATCCAAATGCAAATTAAGAGTATGTGCATGAATATATTACATGAAAAAGTCTAAGATTGGTAGACTGGGAGGGTAAAAGAGAATTTTTTTTAGAAATTCCTTCTAAATCAAGTTTAGGCAACTCCAAATCCTCCCATTCTATTGACTTTTATATTTTGAGCCAATGAAATGCTTAGTTGCATTTTATTGATTTCATAATTATAATATTATTCTAAAAATGAATGGAAGTATTGTTTCTTGACAACACTATTATAGGAAAATTGGAGTAACCAGTCTTGCATTATTAGACAGATGATTTAAGAGCATGTATTTGGTCATATTGTTCTTGGAAAATTAGGTTATTTGTTTTGATTACAGGCAAACCTTACCTACTATCCCCACATCCTAGAATCCCATGGTGGATGTTGGATCATACATAGGAGATATTACGTGGAATTCCCTTTGTTACATATATAGTTACACTAGGGCATCACTATAATTCTTATTATTTTGTTCTTATTAGGGCGTCAGTATTGAAAAGTGTGATGAAGGTTGAACTTTTGGAATGCAGGAGTTGTATTTGACATATTTGAAATATTGGGTGTTTTGGAATCAAAATTTTAAATTTGAATATTATTTGTTGATATATTAATGCAATCTTCTTATTCAACTTGCATTTATTGGAGAATAAGCAGAATTGCTAGAGATTACGGTGATGGTAAAAAAATTGAGCATCGTATAGTTGTGTATTGTGTCTATATTTGAGTTCATGAATAAATAATGTCAAGAAAAATACAAATTTTGATAAGTTGTTTGAGGAATAAATAGCTAGATTGATTTAAGTTAACTTTCATGAGTTTTTGTAAGAATGAAAGATCAATAAGGAGATGTTTCAATTAAAAAAAGTTTCAATTTAGGAAAATTGTGGTGAACAATATTGTGGTTTTGCAAGGTTTGGTTGTAGGCTTAGGAAAAGGTCTTGCAACAAAAAAACAATGGACCAATCATGGCATGCAATCTTGTGATGTTACAAGTTTGAGATATTTTTGGATATATATATTTTTTTAAATTTATGCCTCGTCGATCTTCCAAATATGGCTTACTCATACAAGCATAGGTCATATGATGATAGGGAATGTCTAACCATCACATGAAAATGTGGTCGATATAACAAGTTTGGCAGAAGATGTTCGTTGTCGTTGGTCTACCAACGCTAATAGTTTCGTCAGTCTTTGGAAACTGATCCATGGGGTTTTCGGTAAGTTGACTCCTACCTCTATAAGTGTTACATCGACCCATTTCATCAAACGATGTACACTTTCAGCGGTAAACTGACTCCTACTTTCGTTAGTTTTATGATGATTGGTTTTTTCGAAAGATGTACGCTTTCAGCGGTAAACCGGCCATCATGCGAGACCAAAAGATTGTCATTTCATCGGTTTACCGAAAAATAACAAGTGTCAAAATTATGATGAATTTGAAAAACGTATTGCACCATGTTCCATGTTTAGTGAAACCACCTTTTTTAATTATATCGATTAAATGCCGTGGAAAGAATGACAAAGGGTCGTTGAAAATTGGCTAAATTTTTATTAGTGAGTGGTAAGCAGAGATGTGAATTTTGATGAGGATGTGAGGTGTTATAGCTCACTTGGTTCTCCTTTACAGATTAAAGGGGGTGAGGCAATATTTTCTAAAAATATTGAACCAAAGTGTTGGAATAAGGAATTACTAAGAAGGGGGGTGAATCAGTAATAGTGAAGTTCTTTCTATTTTAAGTGTGTCTTTAACTCTTTTCACTATGGTTAGTTACTTGTGAGAGATTTAATACACAATAAATATAATCAACAAGATAAGGAATTCATATGTACATGCAATCCATAACATGAGCACCATACACATATTGACATAGGTATATTTACGTGGAAACCCAAAGGGAGAAAACCACCAATTTGTTTGTTATTATGATGTAAATTAAGCACCTACTTAATTACATCATTTTTTCTGAGCACCCACTCACACGAGGCACCGCCCCCCTTAAGATAACAAGAACCTACTTGCCAAGAGGCACCAACCTCTTATAAATGCAAGTCTCTGCCTTTTCTATCCATTGTTCTACCTAATTTCATACAGTTTTCAAACTAAAAACAAAGGAAATTGCATATACAGAGAAATACCAATCTGGTTCAATGCAACATCATACTTCTGTTCTCGGTCCTCTACTATTCCACAAGCTCCCTTGACCTCACACAGCTGATGAGCCCCAATATTGCAGCAAGGATGATGCAACTCCTAGGGTGACCAACTTTACTTTATCAACCCGGGGTTCATACATACTTGGAGGTGACAATGCTATATGCACAACAGATGCAACCGTCTACTCTTGTCACTTCTCAACTGGGGTGATCGACGACTAGGGTTTTTCAAACTAGTCTTCTATTGACTAGAAGGAGAGTAATTACTGACAGTGAATGTAAAGCTATCTTTAATTCAGAAAGTAAATGCTTTTCTATGTTAAGGAAATGAAAGTGTTGAATAGAAAGTGCTACGAAAATGACATGAAATCACCTAGCTAGGAATTAACGCACATTACTTGCAGAAGATACCTAATTTACCCTTTCATTTTATCATCTAGTTACCTGGACTAAGTGAGCATGGAAATGATCCTAACATTGCTAAGATTGATGTATGCATGCATTAGCTAAATATTGCAAAAACGAGTCTTTTGGTTTTTCAATTTAGAAATGTAAATGTTAAAATAATCAAGATGATCTTTTGCAGGGGAGAAGAGTATGGGAACACTGGTCAAAAATCGAATTGAGGGGTATGGAGGTCAAGTTGAAGGCCTTCCTTAGTCTCTGATCATTATTTTTTCCAAAAATAGTCTAAAACAGGCTACCACAAGGTTTCATGTAGTTGCTACAGGATTTCCTGTAGTTACTACAGGATGTCCTGGTTTACTACGGGAAACTTAGTTGAAAACTATAGGAAGGTAGGGAAGGTGAAAGGAAGTGATGGGAAGGTGTATGATGGTGGAATAAGGTATGTGGAAGGTGCACACTACCCAAAGATCAGTGCAACTCTTCAGGATGGTTGGATTTTCTCAAGGTGGTTCTCCACGGTGGCTACAAAATAAAAATCTGAATTGATGGTTGGTAGGGTTTGGAAAGAGGTGGAGAAGACTTAGATGAGGTTAGTGGAATGATTTCTCCCTGAAGATCAGCAACTCATGCAAAAACACATATTCATTTCTTTATTTATGCACAACTTTATGTAAACATGGAAAAGATAAGTTGAATTTGAGAAATTGATTTATTGATGGCTAGTGGATAAAATCTATGGAATGGAATGTTTTCTAATCTACATCAAACTTAAGAAACCAAAATGACAATTGCAAGCGCTTATAAGGAATCATGAACAGTGACCTACTCAACAAGAAACCCTAAGCTATGTAACAACCAAAAGATAACTCTGTTTTTGGGGTTGTGAGAGTAGGGCCCTCAAACCATGATCCCATAACTCTGTTTTATTTTAGTACTATAACATTGATCTATAGGGATTTGGGTAGGCTAGCCTTAGTTTTTAGGGTGACTGAGGGTGGTGGATGGTTGCAATTTCTCCCTATCTCCACACAACTTTCAATTGTTCACAATTCTTTTAACACTCCCAGGCCCACTGTAATCACTTAAAAACTCAAATTTTTATGTTCCTAGCTATCAATTCAAAGAATAGGAGATATGGGCCACCTACCTTTCACTATGATGCTTTGGATGAGGAGAATTTCTGAGCATTTGGACCCTATGCACCTCCTTTTAGTGTTCTCTGTAAATTTCCATTGTTTCTTGTAGCTCCCTGTGCTTCTTATAGTTTTTGTTTCTTGTAGGGTGGCTGAAATAGATTTGCCTCCTCAATGGCTCTCCAAGGTGGTCTTGGTCCTCTCTGATCTTGAAATGAACAAATGGTGCATGAGATTTTGGAATATTTTCTTTTTATGGTCGATTCCTTGGAGCGTTGTATTAGCTAGCATTGTACGAGATTTCCTCTTTGGGACCATTGGCCCATCGTTAGTTATCATGCAGCCTCTCCTTGTAATAATCACCCACTCTCACACAACTTAACTCAACCTTCTTTTCAACTCATTCTTCTTGATGTGATGTTTCCACGTGTCAGGTTGACTAGGAATTCTCTTTTTGTTTTTGAGCTGAGGGTGGCCAAGTTAACTTTTTCATATTCCTACACTTTTAATATATCATACTTAGGGAAGAATTCGGATGAGGTGCCATACATGTGCCTTCCTCTGCTTGGTTGTTGCATGTTGGAGGGTGGCTCTGTTGTGCTTCTTTTTGCTCAGGTAAGTTGTTTTCCTTGGTCATTTTATTGTATATTTCTTCATGTTGATGTGGTTGACATCTTTATTGTTGTGTGTAGGTGCTTGGTCTTGTTGTTGTTGTTGCTGAGATCTGGATAGGAGTCATAGTGTTTGCAATGGTGTTGGAGCTCTTTGCTTTCCTTGGTACTGAAGGAGAATTCATGGAGAATTGTTGTTGTGAGAGCACTGGCTGCTACAGGGTTTCCTGTAGTTACTACAGGAAATCCTATAGCTGCCTTTTTCATCATTTTTTTGCTTCTTTTTTTTTTCACTTGGAGGAGGAATAGGTGGTGATGTAGGAGTGGAAGTGATCCAAGTGGATATTGGTGGACACCTACCAAGTCCACTTGGACCCCCACCATTGTTTCTTTCAGCTTTTCAATTTCCTTAATTGTAGCACAGTTTACTATTTTTAGCAGTTTTTCTAGGTCCTGAACTTCCCGAGCCATTTTGAGGCCCTAAACGACATCTTTTGGCAAAACTAGAAGAAACATGGGTCCATGGACCGATTTTTCTCTTCCCAAAGTTGTAGTTCTTGGATAGATCTTTCTAACAAGATATTGTGCATGTCAAACGGAGATTGTATGCCAAAGTTATGACCTCAGGAAGTTGATGTACCAATTTACCCAAACAGGCCCACAATTTGGCGTTTCATCTTCAAGGGTTAGGTTTTTGGATGTTTAGGGTTTTCCATTGTTTCTCAATAATAAATAGGCCTTCAAGACTCATTGTAACACAGTTCAGAGGTAGGTAGCCACCACATCTCTTCTCAGAGATAAGCTACCATCGCCCTAGCTGGTTTATTTCCATTGTTGTTTGTAAGCATATTTCAGTATTTTACATTAATGAAATGAAGTATTATTTCCACTGCATCTTTGTGTTTATGGTTATCTCTGTAATTTGTTGCGTTCCTGTTTAAATCCAGATTAGTGGTATCAGAGTGGTCTGCTTTTTCTCTATTTTTCTTTGCATGTCCCCAACGAGGTCGGGATATAAGGAGTTAGGGCTTGAACTGGTTGAGCCTTTGCAAGAACAGCCTCACAAATTTCAACAGCCTCCCATGGCGGATGAAAAGAAAGATGAGGGTGAAGGAGATCCTATCAATATCTTGCTTGAAGAAGCCCTCGAGTGACAAAGGAATGCGATGATGGACAAATTTGCCCAGATCCTTCAGCAGCTACCTAGGGGCGATGCATCGGCTTCCAACAGCTACTCTGGAAACGCCATTCCATTTAAGGTACAAGTTAATTTGAAATCCCCATATTCGAGGGTCAGATAGACACAGATGCCATTGATAAATGGTTAAATCTACTAGAGGGTTATTTTTTTTTCATGATTTTCCTAGTCGAGAAAAGATTATTTTCGCTCTTCTCAAAGCAGCCCCCCACGTTAAGGACTGGTGGAAACCTACTGCGAGTAGAAGAATGAAAGTACAAGCTCACTATTTTTAGCCGCACCCACTTGGGATTCATTCCGGGATGCCATCAAGGAGCAGTAGTACCCTGTCAGAAGCTATGAGGATCAATAGATAAAGTGGACCATGCTGCGGCAGGGAAGGGACCAAGACATACCAGAGTTTACCAATATTTTCCATACCCTTCGTACAAAGTTGGGTATCAAGGATTCAGAGCAGCATTTGGTACTCAAATACCACCGCTGCCTGCACAAGTACATCCAGGAAGAAATAGAATTCCTGAACATCCCCTCGCTCGACACGGCATATTGATATGCTGTCAAGGTCGAGCAAAAGTTTAAACAAAAGAAGCGAGAATTTGGATTTGCGAATCCGAAGCAAGGGAAAGGTGCCCCCAAACCGCAAAAAAAAGGACAAAGCCAAGGTGGGGTGGCCCAAGACAACCCGCCAAAGCTGCAAGAAAAGAACACCGCCATGAAGCAGAAAATGGACACAGGGAAGTGGTGTGAGTTCCATAAGAGCTCCATTCACAACAAAAGTGAGTGTCGGGCCAAGCAGTCACTGGTGGCTAAGCTAAAGGTTTCAGAATCAGATGCATGTTCCAACTCTAAGTCAGGACCCGACAAGGGGAATGACAAAGGGAAGCAGATTATCGATGTGGAGCCCAATGCCACCATTGTAACCACGAAGATCCAAAAGGAGGAACCCGAAGATCCAGAGGAGGAGGAGCGTAGATGTGGGTAAAGAGTTCCCCGCTACAGTTCATTGTTGATAGCAGGAGCCAAAATAACCTCATTTCGGCAAAGGTCATGAAGCGGCTGGGCTTACTGACCACAGTACATCCACAACCGTACACCATCGGGTGGCTTCACCAAGGACGGGATCTTCATGTGAGCCAGTAGTGTTGCCTTCCATACAACATCAAGCCCTTCACGGATGAGGTATTGTGTGACATTTATCCCCTTGAAGTTTGTGATGTATTATTAGGACAACCATACTTGTGGAAGCAACATGTTGTGTATGAATCAAGGCCCTGTGTTGTTATTGCTACTTTGGGAAATAAGTTGTATAGGATATCAAAGGTAGCACCGCCTACCACCATCTCTTTGGTTACTACAAAACAATGCAGTAAGCTCATTTCCAAAACTGGGAATTTTGTTTTCCTAATTATACGCCCTCAAGGAAAGAAGAAGATGGTGGCCACGACCTCCAGACAGGGCCCCTCTGCACAACAACTATAGATGGACAAGGTTGTGGAGGAGTACGAGGACATTTTCACCTCCCCTGCAGGGGTTCCTCTGCACTGTTTGGTCAAGCACTCCATCGATATGACCCCAGGTGCGCCGCTACCCAATGGACCAATCTATTAGCGCTCCGTTTTGAAGAACGATGAAATCAAGAGGCAGATTTATGAGTTTTTGCAGAAAGGTCACATCCATCTAAGTTCATCGCCCTGTGGGAGCCCGATCGTGTTGGTACAGAAGAAGGATGGGACTTGGAGACTCTATATTGACTATCGAGCATTGAACAAGATCATTGTACATAATAGGTACCCGATCCCACAGATTGTTGACCTCTTGGACCAACTGAAGGGGCAAAATATTTCAGCAAGATCGATTTTAAGTCAGGATATCACTAGGTACCAATCAAACCCTCTGATGTGTGGAAGACTGTCTTCAAAGCCAAGGAGGGCCTTTTCGAATGGTTGGTTATGCCTTTCGGATTGATGAATGCTCTTGAAACATTCATGAGGCTAATGGATGACATCTTGCAGCCATTCACCAACTCATTTGTAGTGGTATACTTGGATGACATCCTGATCTTCAGCCAGAGTTGGGAAGAGCACCTCCACCACATCTGACAGGTTCTCCAAACACTGCGGCAACACAAGTTATGTGCCAATTTGGAGAAATGCACTTTTGGCATGACCCAGGTTTAGTATCTGGGATACATTATTAATGAACAGGGGGTGCATGTGGATCTAGCCAAGATCCAAGTAATTTGGGATTGGCCATCTCCAACCACTCTAAGAGAGCTCTGCAGCTTTCTAGGTCTTGCCAACTTTTATCGCAGGTTCGTGTTGGGATTTTCTCATATCACTTGGCCCTTGAGTCAAGTCACCAACGGAGGAGCGAAAGCAAAATTCTTTTGGTCTAAATCTCAACAGAAGGCATTCACAAAGTTGAAAGATCACCTCTGCATGACACCAGTGCTTGCATTACCAGAATTGCAACAACCATTTGAGGTCGAGACAGATGCCTCTAACTATGCTATTGGGGTAGTCCTTACTCAACACAGGAATCCAGTGGCATATCACAGTGAGATACTTTTAGACACAGTCTGGAAGTATCCCACTTATGATAAAGAGATGTATTCCATTATGCAGGCCTACCGACAATGGAAGCATCACATTTTAGGGAAGGAAGCGGTCATCCACATAGACCACCGACCCCTGCAGTTCATACAAACCCAAGGGAAATTGCAGAATGATCGCCATTAGAAGTGGTACAAATACCTGCAACAGTTCCATTTGAATATCAAGTATAAGAAGGGCAGCACCAATAATGTTGCAGATTGCCTCAGTCGACCACCGATCATGGCGTTAACCACTGTGCTCAACTCTTGTAGGCACGAGACTTTTGATTGGTCACTTCTCTACAAAAGCGACCCAGAATTTGGACACACATACCAGACACTCTTGGAGGGTCAGCATGTTCCAGATTTTCACCTCCAGGCTACCCTGTTATGCCATCTAGGTCACCTTTATGTTCCTACAAGTGAGCGTGCCAAGATAATTTTGGAAGCGCACTACAGTCAGGCTGTTGGGCATTTCGGGGTCGAGAAAATGGTGGCAATACTATAGAAGTATTTCTCTTGGCCAAATATTCGATAGGATGTCGGGAAGTACATCATATCATGCACTTCCTGCACCATTACCAAACCGACCATCAAGAAACAAGGCCTCTATACCCTGCTGCCTACCCCTAGTCAACCTTGGGAATCCATCTCCATGGATTACATGTCAGGCCATCCTTCCACTAAGCATGAAAATGACTATGTCTTTGTGGTCGTCGACACGTTCTCGAAGATGGCCATTATGGTGGCCTGCAAGAAGAATATCACAACAGAAGCCACTGCTAAACTCTTCTTTGAACGAGTGTGGGTACACTTTGGGATCCCATAGTCTATCATCTCAGATTGGGACAACAGGTTCCTCAATACATTTTGGTCCAGTCTCTGGTCGATGCTGGACACCAAACTCACTAAGTCCACAACCTTCCATCCTCAAACTGATGGCCAGACAGAGGTTGTCAACAGAATGAGCGTACACATTCTGCGCATGTACAACTCAAAGCATCCATGCACATGGGACAAGAGCCTCTCCTATGTTTAGCACAACTACAACTGGACTCTCCATAGCTCGATCGGCCACAACTCTTTTCAGGTGGGCTTGGAATTCCAACCACTATGTCCCATTGATGTGGCCATGCCATTTGCATCTAATTACGTAGATTCGGCTCATGTCCAGTCCAAAACAGATAAGGCAAACAACTTCATTGAGCACATCCAACATATTCACTAGCAGGTCCATGACATTCTGGAGAAATCAAATGCCAAGTACAAGCAGCGACATGATCAACATCG
Organism: Pinus tabuliformis; assembly: GCA_031772625.1. Classification (NCBI taxonomy): domain Eukaryota; kingdom Viridiplantae; phylum Streptophyta; class Pinopsida; order Pinales; family Pinaceae; genus Pinus; species Pinus tabuliformis. The sequence goes on along the minus strand of CM062816.1, from coordinate 388,449,745 downwards.
GGTGCCACATAAGTTTCAGGTGGGTGACAAAGTCTGGTTGCATTTGCAAAAGAAATGCCTTAACAGAGACTATCAGAAAATCAGACCACTCTGATATGGTCCTTACACCATTTCCAAGGCTATGGGAGACAATGCATTTGAGCTCACCATTCCCTCATTCCTTGGCCCGCACCGAGTGTTCAATGTGGACCGCCTTCAGCCATACTTTCCACCATTACTAGACACATATGACATTGCAGAACAACTCACACCCACAGAGTTAAATCCAGATTGCATGGAACATGTTGCAATTGATCAGATCATGGACACATAGATCAATCACAATTGCCAGCAGAATATCCAACTGTATCGAGTTGTCAAAGCAGGCCAACTCCTTCACTAGGGCAAGTGGCTCACCAGGGACCAAGTCCAGTAGAAGTTTCCTCATCTCATGGAGGAACTCAACGCAATGGCGACCATGGCTTCCTAAGGGGGGGAGGAATGATCCAAGTGGATATTGGTGGCCACCTTCCAAGTCCAATTGGACCCCCACCATTGTTTCTTTCAGCTTTTTAGTTTCCTTAATTGTAGGCACAGTTTACTATTTTTAGCATTTTTCCAGGTCCTGAATTTCCGGAGCCGTTTTGAGGCCCTAAACGACATTTTTTGGGAAAACTAGGAACAACATGGGTCCATGGACTGATGTTTCTCTTCCCAAAGTTGTAGTTCTCAGATAGATCTTTCTAACTAGATATTGTGCGCGTCAAATGGAGATCGTATGCCAAAGTTACGACCTCGGTAAGTTGATGTACCAATTTGCCCAAAGGGGGCCCACAATTTCCGGTTTCATCTTCTAGGGTTAGGTTTTTGGATGTTTAGGGTTTTCCATTGTTTCTCAACAATAAATAGGCCTTCGAGCTTCATTGTAACATAGTTCAGAAGCAGGTAGCTGCCTCATCTCTTCTCAGAGATAAGATACCATCGCCCTAGCTGGTTTATTTCCATTGTTGTTTGTAAGCATATTTCAGTATTTTACATTAATGAAATGAAGTATTATTTCTGTTGCATCTCTGTGTTTATGGTTATCTATGTAATTTGTTGCATTCCTGTTTAAATCTGGATCAGGAAGGATGGAAATGGAGGATATGGAGTGGTAAGTGAGTGAGGCTAGTGATTGCATGGCCCTTGGACTCCTCTGAGCGGTTTTTGATGGACACAGAAGGTAGTATGGTCATGATCTAGTGTTGGGTGAGAGGTCGTGAGGTGTATGGTCCCCTCTTTCAACCTAGAACATGCATGCATCATCACTTCCCAATCATAATTTCATTCCTGTAGAGTTTAAGGACATCTTGTAGTACTATAGGAACTCCTGTAGTAACTACAAGAAACCCTGTAGAAGTCAAAAAACTGCAGAAAAATTGGTTTTTGATGCCTGGAAGTGAGGATGGATGATGGATACATGGTAGAAATGGGAGATATGAAGTGAATGGAGGAATAATGGGGTGGTGCTTGTCTTTTTTTCCTATGAACTTTGAGTCCTCTATTTTCTTTAAAAACCTGCAAAAATTACAGGATTTTATTAGTGGGCAAGTTTGAGGTCCCTACCATGTCATTTTGTTTTTTTTTTCTCTTTTCTCTTTTCTCTTTTTGTTTTTTTTTTTGAAAGACACATAGGTCGCCTCAAAGGAGGTTTCAACCTGTCTACCTGCCCTAGGCACCTCAAGGGAGGTTTTCACCCAGGGATCATTTTATTTTCCTTTTTTTCACTCTTGGGCTACCTCAAGGAGGTTTTCAACCCAAAAGTTGGCCTCAGGTGCCTCATAGAGGTTTTCACCTAGGTCCCTTATTGTTTTCTTTTTTTCCATTTTTTCAAAAATAAAACAGTCTTCAAGAATTTGGTGAGCTGGAAGCTGAGACACTTCCAAGCACATTCACTTCCTTACTGATGGTACTGATGAACTCTTCCCTTGACAAAGGTCTTTTATAGGCTTTCAATCTATATCCATTGACCAGCAAGGGGATACCTTCTTCATCAATGGTCCTTATTTTCACAGCCCCATTTTCATGGCACTTTTCTATCAAATATGGGCCCAGCCACTTGGTCATCAATTTTCCTTTGAATTCCTTGAACCTGGATTCATATAGCAGAGCCCAATCACCTTCTTGAAAAACTTTGTCTTTGATGTTTTTGTCATGCCAAACCTTTCTCTGTACTTGAGTCACTTCTATGTGTAGGAGGGCCTGTAGCCTAAGTTTATCTAAAACATTGAGTTGGAGCAACCTCTCTTATTGTGCCTTTGTAACATCCAAATCTAACTGTGTTTCCATTTTCAAAGTGTTGTACTCAAATTCAATGGAGAGCAGAGCCTTCTTCCCATAGACCAAATCATAAGGGGTGAAGCCAGTGGTTGTCTTCCAGGTTGTATTATAGGCCCAAGTGGCCTCCACTAGTTTGTCAGCCCAATATTTTTTGTTGCTTCTCACAACCTTTGTGAGAATGCCTTCCAATGCTCTGTTGGTAACCTCTACTTGTCCATTGGCCTGAGGATGATAAGCAGTTGACTTCCTGTGCTTGATCTTATGTTGACTCAACATATTTTCAATCAGGTGTGAGGTGAATTGAGCGCCCTGATCAGTGAATAGCTCTCTAGGGTACCCAAACTTGTAAAACACATTCTCCCTTAAGAACTCAACCACTTTCTCTTATGTTGCTACCTTCACAACCTTGGTTTCAACCCACTTTTTCAAATAATCAGTGCACACAATTATGTACTTTTTCTGCCCTGATGGTGGATCAATGGGCCCAATGAAATCCATGCCCCACTTGTCAAATGGCTCAAGAGTCACTTGAGGTTGCAAAGGAATTTCATCCCTGGGAGTAGGTTTCCCCATTCTTTGGCACTAGTCACATCGACTGGTATATCTTCTTGCATCTTGGTGGAGAGTGGGCTAGTAGTATCCAGCTTGCAATACCTTGAAGGTTGTCCTCTTGGCTGCAAAGTGACCTCCACAAGGCCCATCATGACAGGCCAAAAGGATGTCAAAGACTTCCTCCTCCCTGACACATCTCCTCAAAATTTGATCTGGGCCTAGCTTGAAGAGATTGCCCCCAATCCAAGTGAATGGGGCGCTCTTTCTTATAATTCTGCTCTTTTCCTTGGAGGACAGATTTGGAGGGAACTATGCAGCCACTAAGTAGTTGGCTATGTTAGCAAACCATGGAGAGAGAACTAAAATAGAAAATAAATGCTCATCTGGCAGTTGATCATTAACCATTCCTTTCTCAGTTGTAGGCAAAGCAAGTCTAGACAAAAAATCTACACCTGAATTTTCTCTACCATCCTTATCAATGATAGTCAGATCAAATTGTTGTAATAAAAAGAAACCATCTAATAATTCTTGGCATTCACATCAAGCTTGCTCATCAAATATTTAATAGCAGCATGGTCATTATGTACAAAGGTTTGGTAACCAATGATGTAATTTCTAAATTTATTCAAGGAATGGACAACAACTAAGAGCTCTTTTTCAGTCACAATATAGTTCAATTCAGTCTTGGACAGATTTTTGTTGATGAAATAAATGGCATAAGGCAACTTGTCATCTATCTAGCCTAGAGCTGCTCCTATAGCTTTGTTAGAGGCATTAACATGGATCTGGAAAGGAAGATCCCAATTTGGGCCTTGAGTGCAATAGTCAACTTTTCCTTTAAGGTTTCTAAGGCCTCTTGGCAACTTTCTGACCAGAAAAATTTAGTGTCCTTGGCCAATATTCTAAACAAAGGTGAGGCTACTTTGCTGAAGTCATTTATGAATCTCTTATAGTATCTAACTAAGCCCAAGAAACTTCTAACATCCATCAGCTTTTGAGGAGTAGGGACCCTCTTTATGATAGCAATTTTATTTGGGTCCACTTGCAGTCCTTCCTGGGATATTGAGTGACCTAGAACAGTCCCTGCATTCATCAAGAACTCACACTTCTCAGGACTAAGGGATAGGTTCATTTCAATGCATTTATTTAATACTTTCCCAAAGTTAGAGAGAGCCTCCAGGAAATCACACCCATAGGGAGTAAAATCATCCATATAAATTTCTACAAAGTCATGGACTAGCTCTGCAAAGATGCTTAGAACTGCCCTCTAAAAAGTGGTAGGGGCATTACATAATCCAAAAGGAAGGACCCTATAAGAAAAGGTACCCCAAGGAAAAGTGAAGGTGGTTTTATCTTGGTCCTCTGGGTTGATTTGGATCTGATGCAATCGCTGAATCCATCCCGGAAAGAGAGGAACTTCTTTCCTGCAAGGCCATCTAAGACTTGCTCAATGAAAGGTAGAGGGAAATGGTCTTTTTTGGTGGATTTGTTTAGCTCTCTATAGTCCACACAGATCATCCATTTTCCATTTTTATTTGGGACCAGAACCAGAGGAGACACCCACTCACTATCTGATATGGGGTAAATGAACCTTGCATCCAACAACTTCTGCAATTCTGCTTTAATTATGTGTTTGAGGGCTGGGTTCATTCTCATATGAGGTTGGCACACTAGCTTGCAACCTTCCTTGATGTAAATGTGGTGAGTACACACTGAAGGGTGCACTCCCTTCATTTCCTTATAACTCTAGGAAAAGGCATCCAAATTCTCTCTTAGCATGTCACATAACTCATTTTCCTGATGTGCAAAGAGAGAGGGGTTGATTTTCAATGTTCTATCTAGACCAAATTATATCATCTTGACATGAGTAGGACTTGAGTCAGCTAGGCACAAATCATTCCAAGGGTTATCTTCAACTTTCTTTACTAACTCATCAAGCGACATAGTGTTGGGGGGGTTGATTCTGAAGAATTTGATCAATCAGGACATCTTCATCACGTTGCCCCCCTCCTATAGTAGCATCTAGGGTACAGATTGGGTAAGATGTCGCAGAGTAACCTTCATATTCCTCCTCTTCTAACCATAAAGGTGAGTCATGCTCTAGAGATGGTTGATCATGAGGGTACAAGACCAATTGTTTGGACAAATGCCCATTTTTAATGGTCATATTCCAAGCTCTGGAACTTATGTAAGCATCAGCAGTGGCTAACCATGGCCTTCCAAGGATGAGAGGATAACCGTTGAACTTGGTCTTGGGTTGGAGAACTAGGAAGTCAGCAGGGTATTCCCAGGAATCAATAGAGACCATCACATCCTCAACAACTCCCTCAGAAGCTACTGTGGATCTGTTTGCAAGTTGCAAGATTGTTATGGTCTTCCTTAATGATTCTTGCAGATTCAGTTTAAGAATAGTCTACTTAGTCATCACATTGATGGTAGCCCCAAGATCCATCAAGGTATGGGGGACAATGTACCATCGATGTGCACATCTACCATAGGACTTCCATGGTATAGATACTTCGATCAAATCACTCGCCCCAACATTAAGTCAGACAGATATCCAATGACATTAATGGTAGGGTTTTCTTTCTTTCTCTTCCGAGGATGTTTGAAGCATTTCTCCTTGATTAACTTGTTATATATGGGGACATCCTTGATAGCTTGGAGGAGTAGGATTTTAGCACACACGTTTTTCAATTCACCCAGAAGTTCAATCTCTTTTGGGGTGTGCTGATTAGGATGGATTAATCTCTCAGGAAAAGGAGGTGGATTGGCTTTAGGGACACTCTCTACCTTTTCCTCTTCAATCTCCTCAGGTGGAGATGGAGGTTGATTATCTGGAAGCACTCTTCCAGACCTGGGGTTGATTTCTTGAACTTCCACAGCATAGGGAGGGTAGAATGTCTCTCCAATATAGACATGTTGTGCCTGTTTGTTGTTTAGGTTCGAATTTGGCTAAGTAAGCATTTAAGGTTGCTTAGGTGGAGTGGGGTGCAGGAGTTGTGGTTGAGATGGAGGTGGAGGTAGTAAGGATGGATATTGGTTGTATGGGAGCCTCCATCCTTGTGATGGCATATTCCACTGAGGTTGTGTGGGATAATATGGCTGAAATGATTGATTGGAAGGTTGGGAATGGTATTGAGGTGAAAAAATATCGGGGAGAAGGTGTGGACCATGAAGGATGAGAAGGAGGACACCAAGGGGGAATGGATGCATTCTAGTTAAGGTTGTAATATGAATAGGACGCCCCTTGCATGCCTTGCTAGTATGGTCGAGGTCCTTGAGGCCTCCTTTGGTTGATATAGCAGAGTTGTTCAGTCACACCTTTAGTTCCTTGATACATAACTTTCAATCCAGGCAGAGAAGGGCACTTGTCTGTGGAGTGGTTCTCCTCACAGACCGAGAAGATCTCTATAAGATTCAATGGACATTCATTTCTAGGGTGCCTCCTGGTGCATCTAGGGAAAAAGATAGCTAAGGCTCTTTCTGCTTCCTCCTACTTCCTCTTGATCTGCACAGTGTCCATTTGCAGAGCAAGGGTATGCAATATTTCACTCTTAAATTCTTCCAACATGTTCCCAATTTCACTTTTGATGGATGTGTTGGAGGAGGATGAACTAGCCAAAGCTTGACTAGCCCTACCCTTCTTTCTGGCTGCCCTAGAATGATTTTTGAAAATTGTCTTGATATCATCATAAGATAACTGGTAGATGTCCCCTCTCAAAAGCATGTTTAGGGTTTCTAGGAGATCTTCCCTGGTCCCTCTAAGAAGGACTAGCTTGAGTGATTCAGGATCGAGGGTGCATCTAGCCCTTTTGTAGCTGAGTTGGAACCTTTCCTCATAATCTTCCAAAGATTCATCATGTCCCAAGGTCATTCTAAAGATTTCCTCTTTGGTGTCTTTAGACCTACAATAGTCCCTGTACTTGTTGTTGAAGGCTTGTTGCATTTGAGCCCAAGTAGTGATGTTGTCCCTAGGTAAACCCATGAACCAGCGCAAGGCTGCATCCTTAAGGGTGGATGGGAACAACTTCAACTTTTGGTCATCATAGGTATAATCATAAGTTCTGTAGATGACAACAAACTCAAACAAAAAGGTATCAGGGTCCTCTAAGGTTAAGCCATGGAAGTGAGGAAGGGAAGAGGGGCTTATTTTTTTCATCCTAACATCTCCATTAGTTTCTCTGATGGGAAAATCACCCTCAGTTCTGTTTTCAACTCCATTTATATTTTCAATCCCATTTCTATTTTCAGCCATGGTGTAGGGTGGAATGGTTTCTTCTTCTTCTCCCCCAATAGGCTCTTTAAATATCTCTAGTTGTTCGCCAAATGGGTCATCTAGCTCATAGCCATCGAAGAAGAGGGAAGGTTGGTTGTTTGATGGTGTGGGGGTATTTGGCAAAAAAATTCCTAAGTTGTCTCTACTCCTACAAGGCATGAAAGAAATTTGTTTTTTTCTTTTAGGGGTTTTTTTAGAACTACTTGCAGAATGGAAAGAAAGCATAAATTGCAACTATTTTCTAAATGGAACTACTTGCAGAATGGAAAGAAATCATAAATTGCAACTATCTATTGAATGCAAAACAAAAGGAAAGTAGGAATTGCATCTATTTACTAAATGTCAAATGAAAAGGAAAGCAGAAATCACATCTACCTAGACACCTCCCTGGCAACGACACCAAAAAGTGATGAGCCCCAGTATTGCAGCAAGGATGTTGCAACTTCTAGGGTGACCAACCTTCCTTTATCAACCTGGGGCAGATGCAACGATCTGCTCTTGTCACTTCTCAATTGGGGCGATAGAACACTAGGGTTTTTCAAACCAGTCTTCTATTGAATGAAGGAGGCTATCTACTGATAGTGCATGTAAAGCTATCTTTAATGCAGAAAGTAAATGCTTGCCTATGTTAAGGAAATGGAAGTGTTGAACAGAAAGTGCTATGAAAATGACATGAAATGACCTAGCTAGGAATTAACACACATTACTTGCAGAAGAGACCTATTTTACCCTTGCATTTTATCATCTAGTTACCTGGATTAAGTAAGCATGGAAATGATCCTAACACTGCTAATATTGATGTATGGATGCATTAGCTAAATATTGCAAAAAAGAGTCTTTTGGTTTTTCAATATAGAAATGTAAATGTTAAACTAATCAAGTTGATCTTTTGCAAGGGAGAAGAGTATGGGAAAACTAGTCAAAAATGGCATTGAGGGGTATGGAGGTCAAGTTGAAGGCCTACCCTAGTCTCTGATCATTATTTCTACCCAAAACAGTCTAAAACAGGCTGCTATAGGGTTTCCTGTAGTTGCTACAGGATGTCTTGGTTTACTATAGGAAACTTAGCTGAAAGCTATATGAAGATAAGGAAGGTGAGAGGAAGTGCTGGAAAGGTGTATGATGGTGGAATAAGGTATGAGGAAGGTTCACACTACCCAAGGATCAGTCCAACTCTTCAGGATGGTTGGATTTTCTCAAGGTGGTTTTCCATGGCGGCTACAAAATAGAAATTTGAATTGATGGTTGGTAGGGTTTGGCGGGAGGTGGAGAAGGCTTAGATGAGGTTGGTGGAATGATTTCTCGCTGAAGATCAACCACTCCTACAACAACACATTTTCATTTCTTCATTTATGCACAACTTTATGTAAATGTGGAAAAGATGAGTTGAATTTGAGAAATAGATTTATTGATGGCTAGTAGATCAAATCTATGGAATGGAATGCTTTCTAATCTACAAAAAACTTAAGAAACCAAAATGACAATTGAAATCGCCTCTAAGAAATCATGAACAATGACTTACTCAACAAGAAACCCTAAGCTATGTAACAACCAAAAGATAACTCTGTTTTTGGGGCTGTGAGAGTGGGGCCCTCAAACCATGATCCCATGAGGGAGATGAGGATGAGGCCACTGTCACAAGATTTTCTGAAGTCTTTTCTTTCACTACTGTAACACTGATCTACTTATCCAACTAATGGAAGCAAAACTAACCAATCATTCAAAGACTTGCAAATTAAACAAAACATAAATAATTTCAGCAGCTAATATATGATTCTAATCTAAGGATACATGTACAAAAAGAAGAGGAACCTCTATTGCTAGGGTTGGGCCCTAACCCAAGAGCTTCATCCCTCTGATTCAACTCAGTGCTAGATCAAAGAAACCCTTTTCATTATCACCAAAATGTCAAAAATAACATGAGAATAACAATCACAATATCTTAAGCTTGAAATTGCCTCTTGGCTATAATAAAAAGTCCAATCCTAATGAGGCCCTAGGCCTTCTTATTTATACAACTAAAGCTACCAACATCTTCCTTAAAATTAGGGAGGCTTGGCTCCCAAACTCGAGATTAACTTATCTTCAACTATCACTGGCTTGGCTGCCAATGAACTTGGTGGCCTTGGCTGCTTGTAACTCTGAGCTGATGAGATCTGGTAGATGAATATTCGAGTGATTGAGGATTTAAGGAGGGAGACCCAATCTCCTAAAATCCCTCTTTCTTGTCTACTTTGAGTTCCTGCACTTAAATTAGCCAAAAACGGCTCCAAATCCTACAATTAATGCACATTAGGCCACATGACATAACATCTCACCTTTACCCTTCTCACTAAGAAAAATATAATAAGTAATCTAAATAAATGTGAGAAAAGTTGATTTTAATAAGTTGGAGAGTGGCATTAAGGCCCATATAATTTACCTATTGATGAGCCTCATCAACAGTAGCACCCTAACATCTTCTCACAACCGCATATACTATGCTCTCGACCTTATATTTCACAGGATGTCTTTAGCACTCAGCTTCAGTTCAACACTTGGGCCAATTGTTCAACTTTCACAAAATATACTCCACTCTCTTCAGCACATACACAACAATATTGTATTCCCTAGTAGCTCAATGAAACTTCTTAGTTTTTTCTCCTATGCTGCACTGAGCTCAATGTTGTCTTTGTTGCCATCCACACTGCCCGAGAGTGTACTCTTGGCATGGCACTCCATTCTTCTGTTGCATCTCTTTTTACAAATTTTGTTTTTGCATTAAAACATAAGAATGGGCTTCGTTCACTTTTCCATCTCACTGCGTGACTCTCCATGCTCAGAGTTTATTCTTAGTCCACCTGCACACTCCACTGAGACTCTCCATGCCTATTCATGGGTCGCAGATCTTGACTGTACTTCTACATGGCTTCTTTGTTCTTCATTTATTTCTATAATACTTGCACAGGATATTAGAGATGGATTTCTTTCAACATCAAGACAAGCCCAACAATTCTTCTTTGATAATCATATTCCTCATCACCTTGACCCAATGATCTCTACAGTCACCATTAACTTCATCAACCAACTCCTTTGTGTGCATTTACTCTCAAGTTGTCGACTCATTCATCCTTTAACACCCTACACTACAATATCAAAGCCCTTTCATTTCGTAACTTTTATTAAAACAAATGCTACAAAAGAGCGATATTCTGATGCCTTTAGCCCTTATGCCAGCGCTTAACCTATTTTTTTCCAGAGGACCACTATTTGTGACTTGCAACTTCATACTCCTTTGTATTGAAATATCGAAGCTCTCATATTTCATAACTTTTATTTAAAATGATGTTATGAAATTGCAAGTCTTTGATCTTCCTTTAGCCCCATTTTCTTAGCCCCTTCTTGTTTTTCCTCCATGGGACTGGGTGTCGTGACCAAAAACATAGCATTCAGGTGCTAAGGCCTTCAATCTTCTGTTGGGGGCCTATCTCCCTATGTTATTTCTATCACCCTTGGTTATTTTGGGCTTTCGCAACCAAGCGCCATCAATATCAAAAGCTCCCTCCAGTGTAAATTTTCTCCAAAACACATTTTCAAATGAGTTATGGAATATTTGACCTCTGATATATTTCCATAGCACTTAGGTTCTTAGACTTATCTATGCCCTTCCTCCTTTGGTACCCCTCGACCAAATGCCAAAGAATATAAGATCCCCTTTCATTGGATCAAAACATTCCATAAAACAATTATACAGGAGTTACGAAAACGCCAACCTCTGAAATTCCTACCTCCGAGATGACATCATATTGATGTCATCAACTCCACGTGGTGTCTCCTTAGTGGTGACATGTGTCACAGAAAATTTCCCTATTAGGCCACCCAAAATGTTGAATCTGACTACCATGTGTCCTTTGTACTACCACGTCATGCTGACGTCAACTGCCTCGTCAGCTTCTTAGGGCCAATAACCTGTTTCCATGTGTCATATTGGAGGAGAGAGAAAGAGTCCCTTAGTCATTTCGTTTTTCATTGAAATCCTTTGTAAATATCGGCTCCTCGCAACCTTGACGCTTTTAAAGAATTTAGTAGTTAAGAACTTACGAGGTTCTGAGGTTCCAAAATCTCTAGGCTCTGATATCCACCTACTTCGAGGTCCAACCTCTGATATTTTGACCTTTCGAAATTTCACATACTGCCCTAGTTCCATGCCATCTCAGGTCCCTTTTAAGTAAATCGTTAAGGTGTCAATATTGGGACCTTCAATATGCTACCTTCTTCGTTCTTCCGATATCAAGTCCTAAAATTCGGCCCTGCTCATTTCAAATTTATTTTAAAGAAGTTGTCGAGGAAATAAACTGCTGAGGTCGGATATTCCAGCATCTTTGATATGTCCACCTACTTAGTAGTAGCTTCAACAGTCAATAAATTTTGATCCTGTTGCCTATTCATGGACTTCCACATACAATTAGAAATATATTTCATATCACTTTCCATAGGAGAAGGTCCGATGTAGGCTTTGAGCCCATTTTCTACCTATGAAATGGTTGCAAATGTTCTGTTGTTCTTTGCACCTTGGCCCTTCCCTTATTTCTAGAATCCTGGACTCCCAACCACCATAGTCATCATTTTATGGATTCTCCAATAATCCTTCTACTATGGTGATTCTCTACTAGAGACTGCAATAGTCATAGGACTTTCCCTAAGCATATGATGCGACAAACCTCCATGCTAATTTGGTTTACATCAATGCCAATTGTCCAATAATCTCCCCCTTTGGCATTGATGGCAACAACATAATCTCCCCCTAAAACCAAGCATGGTCTTCTTCATTTTTTTCTTCTCTGATGCATCAGTAATCTTCTCCCCCTTTGGCATCAATGGAAAAGGATGCCCTTGAATACTCCCCCTAAACCACTACAACCTACTCTTCAATCGATCCCACATACTGGGTAGCTGCCAATACAAACTATAGTTGAGTCATTTGGGAGGAGTCAAAACTCCTATCTACTGCCTGAGTTATTCAAAGGGTTCAATTTCTAGTGTCTTAGTAAAGATATCTGCAAGTTGGTCTTTAGTGGCCACATATTCAAGTTGAAAAACATTGGATGAAACCTGCTTTCTTAAGAAATGAAACTTGATAGGGATGTTCTTATTCTTTGAGTGCTTGAAAGGATTCGTAGAGATACTAATCGCACTATTATTATCACACATGATCAAAATACCATCAGTAAATTCTACCTTAATGTCCTTCAAGGTATGCTTCATCCACATAATTTGCGAGCAACAAGTAGCAGCTCCAATATACTTTGCTTCAATAGTTAATAAATAAATGGAGGCTTGTTTCTTGCTAACCCAAGACACTAAGAAGTTTCCCAAAAAGAATGATGCACTTGAGGTTCTCTTCTTGTCATCAATATTTCCTACCCAATCAGCATGAGGAAAATCTTGAAATCTGGCCACAAGACCTACTTCTTGCATGATGTCTAGCCTCGAAGCTGTGAGATACAATAAGCTTCCTATCATTGATTTGTACTCAGTCTGATTTACCAATGATGTCTCATCTTCTTTGCACAATTTGCAGCCTGTAACCATAGGAGTGCTAACTAGCTTGCAATATTCTAGCTGAAACTTCTTTAGAGTTTCTCGTAGGTACTTGGATTGGGAGATAAATACCCCATTTTTTTATTGAGAAATTTGCAATCCTAAGAAGAAGGACAATTCTCCAATCATGGACATTTTGAACTCTGTCTGCATACAATTTGTGAATTAATGTCCCAATTGTTCCAGATCGCTGCCAAAGATTATGTCGTCCACATACACAACTACAATTAGTAGATGATCATCTTCAGAATTTATGTATAGATTTTTATCTACAGTACCTTTCTTAAAGCCTTTTTGTTGAAGGTATTGATCCAGTCTTGCATACCAAGCTCTCAGAGCATGTTTGAGTCCATATAAGGCCTTTTTCAGTTTGCACACAAACTCTTTATCTTTGGTGAGCATGAATCCTTCTGGCTGCTCAATATAAACCTCTTCTTCCATATATCCATTGACAAATGCAGACTTCACATCCATCTAATATACCTTGATATTTTTATGACTGGAAAAGGAAAGAAAAATTATGATAGCTTCCAGTCTCGCTACTGGTGCAAAGGTTTCCTTGAAATCTATTCCTTCTATCTGGGCATACACTTTGCAAACTAATAGAGGCTTGTTCCTAATTACTCAACCATGCTCGTTTAGCTTATTTTTTAAGACCCATTTTTCACCTATGATATTTTTCTCTTTGGGTCTTGGAACAAGCTCCCAAGTGTTATTCTTTTCAATTTGGTCAAGTTCTTCATTCATAACTCTCACCCAAAACTTGTCCTCGCTTTCCTGGCTGATATTTTTAAGCTTAATCTGAGATAGCAGAGCAATATTTGCACAACTTCAACTGCCAACAAATTTCCTCCTGGTTTGAACACCAATTCTTTGGTCTCCAGGAATTTGACTATCAGTGTGTTCTTTATGTACATACATGGAAGGTGTTTTGGGCCTTGGAGTTGTGCTCGTTTCCACATCTTCATTATCTAAATCTGTTTCACCTTGATCTGAGGGCTTGATGTCTAAACTCTCTTCTCTATCTGAGTTCATGTTTCCTTTGGAGGACTTAGGCTGTGAAGTTACTTCATCTACTACTACCATAATGCAATCATTAACCCTATTTGTTCGTTTTTCGCAGCACTTATATCCTTTACTTCGAGCAGAGTACCCAAGTAATATACCCTCATCACCACGCGAATCAAACTTTCCATGATTTTTATCATTCCTTTTGATAAATCATTTGCTCTCAAACAATTTGTAGTGTTTAACTTATGCAAGTCTCCCCTTCCACAACTCATAGGAAGTTTTATCACTATTAGGCCTGAGTTGTGTTCTGTTTGATAGGTATATTGTTTCTTGTGTTGCTTCTCCCCAGAAGATGTGAGGTACATCTGCTTCATCCATTAGAGCTCTGGCCATGTTCTGTTCTTTCTCTCAACTACTCAATTTTGTTGTGGAATTCTAGCCACGAAATATTGCCTCCTTATGCCATGCTCTTCACAGAATTCTTCAAATTCTCTTAAAGTGTATTCTCCTCGTCTGTTTGATCTTAAGCATTTTATCTTGAGATCTTTCTCATTTCCTACTTGAGCTTTAAATTTTTTAAATTGTTTAAACACTTCTGACTTTTCCTTTAAGAGAACAATCCAAGAGGCCCTAGTAAAATCATCAATAAGCAGCATAAAATACCTTTCTCCTCTTAGGATTTTTGCTCTAGTTGGGCCACAAATATATGTGTGAATTAGCTCCAGTGGTCTAGATTAAGAGAACTATTTTGTCTTGAAATGAGTCCTAGTCTTCTTACCGAATTGACATGACTTGCAGATTGAATTATCATGCCATAACAGTCTTGGAAAACCTCTTACAAATCCCAGCTTACTGACTCTTATAAGACTGTCAAAATTCATATGACCAAGTCTCCTGTGCCATAACCGGGCTTCATTTGAATTTCTCAAATAGAAACTTACTCTTGAGTCATCAAACACATATACATTATTGTGAGTTCTGACTGCTTTTCCCACCAGCTTTCCATTTTCTTCATTTCAGATCTCACAATCCTTGGATCGAAAGGTCACATTAAAGCCATTATCACACATTTGACTTACACTAAGAAAATTATGCTTGAGACCTTCTACATACAACACATTTTGGGCTTTAGTCTTTTCATCAAGACTGACTATTCCCTTACCCTTAATTCTTGTTGGGGCATTGTTACCAAAAGTGAAATTGTTCCCTTTAACCTTTTCTTTTAGCAACAAAAATTTTCTCTTATCCCTAATCATATGCTTGGAGTAACCATTATCCGCATACCATATGTTTTCTTGATTATATGTTGATAGAGCAAGTCCACATTCCATCCACTTTTCAGATTTTCATTTCCAGTTCTCCTTATCTTTTCAAGAAGTCGGTTGTCAAGTGTTCCGAGAATTAGATGGATACTCAAGCTTGTTGCTA
The DNA here is from genome assembly GCA_031772625.1 of Pinus tabuliformis. NCBI lineage: Eukaryota > Viridiplantae > Streptophyta > Pinopsida > Pinales > Pinaceae > Pinus > Pinus tabuliformis. The sequence goes on along the minus strand of CM062816.1, from coordinate 388,434,597 downwards.
CAATCACTTGCCTTGTGCCAAAAATTATTACATTTGAAAGATTCAACAACATTCATTAGGGGAGAGAAGGAATATCAATTTCTAAGAGTAGATTTTTGAGATCTAAGATTCTAATACTTATTGTATTTGAAATTTTCATCTCTTTCAACTTTGATCTTTCTACAATCAACAACGTTATGTCCAAAGATGTGACATTTATAAAAATGACCATTAAATGAATGAGAGTACCTGAGGTTGGAAGGTCCATGAGTTTGTGAATGAAGGTACCTCTTTTATCTAGTTGATTGATTCGTTCTCTACTGGTGTTGGTTCCTTGGGGTACATGGAGTAATTATTCCAGTTATGGGCTCCTCTATATCTTGCCCCCTTTTGGTCTTCATTTATTCTTTCTTGATATAACTTTACATAGCTTTAAGGTTCCTCAAATCATGTGGAACTGAAGTTCATCTTTCCCATAGAAGATTCCTTTGATCTGGAGTATCCCGGGCTTGTTTTGTTTCCTAAAGACCTCTAACTCCTTAGAATATGACCTAGATTTTTGTTCCTTCTGCAAATTTTTCATTTATTCCTTTCTCGGTCTTCATTTTATCCAGATCCATTCTCAGAGAGACGACCTCTGCCTCGAGACTCTAACAGTTCTCTTCCAATTCATGGATCAAATCTTGAAGAAATTATTCCTTTCATTTAGCTTCTTCTAGTTTGACTTTCAAGGACAAAATTTCATCTTTTCATGTTTTTTAGATCGTTTCCTTCTTTACCTTGAACAACTCATGTTTTAATTGTTTGTTCTCTTCTTCTAGTTTCTCACTTATTCCTTGTTTTTCTTCTAATAGAAGAGCTAAACTATATTTTCTTTTAATGGCTTCTTCAAGTTTTTCTTTTTGATAAACAAACTCCTCATTGTTGGAGTTGTACATACCTTCTTCAACACGTTGTAGTTGTTCTTTTAGCTATTTGTTCTTTCTCCTTGCCTTCTTTAACTCATCAAGAGCACTAATGGGTTCCCCTTAAAGGTCCATAACTCCTTCTTCTTCCTCTTCAGAGTCAATAATACTTTGTTTCTTGGAGTCTACTCCAACTGCCATAAGTAAATACTTATATGAAACATCTTCTGAAGAGTTTTGGATGTCTGAATTTGGTGTTGAACTATCCTCTTTGAAGTAGAGCCAATTTTTCTTATAGAACTTCTTCTTCTGATGTTTCTGTGATTTGTTTCTAAATTTATGACCGTCTTCCTTTTCAGCCCTTTCTTTGTAAGGGAACTTGGACAAAAAAATTCCAACTCTCCCACAATCAAAGCATTTAAAGGGAAACTTCCCTTTATATTTTCCTGAGCCATGCTTTTGTTTCCTAGCAAATTGAGCCATCTACTGATCAGATTCACAGCCAGAGCAATCTTGAAGATATTTCTGCTCGTTGGCCTTCTTGGACACTTTGAACATTGCCTCCTTGGGTTCATACTTCTCTCTTCCTACTCTCATCTCATAGGCTATGAGAGTACCAAGCAACTGGTCCATCTTGAGATCCTTTAAATTAGCCATTTCTTCAATAGTAGAGACTTTGACATTAAATCTCATGGGTAGGGATCTTAATACCTTTTGAACAATCATATCTTCCTTGACTTCTTCACCAAGTCCTCTAATCATATTGGTTACTTCATCAACTCTGAGGAAGTATTATGCTATGCTTTCTTCTTCACTCATTTTTAAACTTTCAAACCTCATTCTGAAGGTTTGAAGTTTGGCCTGCTTGACTTTGTCATCTCCTTCATGACTTTGATTGAGCTTCACTCATACTTCCTTGGCATACTTACAATGCATAACCTTTACGAGTTCAGATTGACTAAGGCCAAAGAGAATGGAATTATTGGCTTTAGAATTATTTCCATACAATTTTTTACCATCTACATCAGTGGGAGGGACATCAGGGACATCATAATATACTAGTACAAATCTCCAAACATCTACTCCTAGGGACATAAGATAGGCTTCCATCCTAACTTTCCAGAAGGCATAGTTTGTCCCATAAAATATTGGTATCTTTCTTTAGTAAGCATATTGACTCTTGTTCCTAGACATAATTCCTTATGGATCTACCTTCCAATCGTTAGATTGTTCCTGAAGGAACCTTGCTTTGATACCAATTGTTGGAATTAGGAATTATTGAGAGGGGGTGTGAATCAGTAATAGTGAAATTCTTTCTATTTTAAGTGTGAGTTTTTAACTCTTTTCACTATGGTCAGTTACTTGTGAGAGCTTTCATACACAATACAGATAATCAGCAAGATAATACATTCACATGTACATGCAATCCATCACATGAGCCGCATACACATATTGACATGGGTAGTTTTACGTGGAAACCCAAAGGGAGAAAATTACCAATTTGTTTCCTATTATGATGTAAATTAAGCACCTACTTAATTACATCAATTTGTTTGTGAGCATTGATCTCAAATGATAATATGTTAAAACTGAAGTAGAACCGATTATGTCATTAATGAATTGAATGTTAACTAAAAGTGCGGAAACTGAGAGAACTGCTTAAGAAGAAATACTTTACGATAGCTGATAAAACATAAGTAAGATGCAAAATAGTAATGAAAATAGTAAATACACAGCGATACCAAACAACAAGATTGATTACAGAGTTCTTCCCTAATGGACTACATCTCCAGGTCCGCTTTCAAGATGGGTGACCGCTTTATTAGGATTGAAACCAAGGAGGTCGATTACACAGAGAATTGACCAAACTGAATGTGCATGCAGGCACTTCTAGTCACTGTCATAAGGAAGCTCTCTGAACCAGATTTCCAATGCTTGTCACGGTTCCCAATTCTGACTCCCGATGCTCCTGTTACACTAAAAACAAAACAACCTCTAACCTCCAGAATCTACATACAAAACTTCAAAACCACTCTCCTAATCTTCAATGAGAAAAATTTCCTTTATAACCCTACAAATACACTCTAACCTCTGTTGCCAATATTCAGAATGCATGTGCTGACTTCTAGGGTTATTTTAGGGTTTTAGTTTAAGAAATTAATGTCACCTAGGGATAGAGGCCAAGGTCTTTGAATTAGTTTGATGCAAAAACTAACAAAAATAACCCAAAATAACTTTAGGCTATAGATAGCCCCCGCCGGTCAGCTAACGATGTAGAGAACAATTACTATGTCCATGTGAACAGGTCGCGACTAACCATAGGCGGACACCGATGCAGGTTAGTTGTCAACGTTCCCGGTTGATGACGGTGATGATGCATGTGACTATGCATACCCCCCAACAGTTGCAGCTTCATCTGGCAGTCTTCCTTACCCATGTGGTCGCGCCTTTCCAAACCATTCACATGTCGATGGTTACTACCTGGCAGTTCCACTATGGTTAAAGCTGCAACTTCACAAACCACTCCAACTCTGAATGCTCACATGCTTACGGTTCTTGCTATGGTTTGATGTTGTGGTTAGCTGCAACCTCCACCCAGTTAGATTGTCTATTCACATGACAATGTTTATTTCGTCACGGTCAGTTTAACCCTCTGCAGTTTTAGAGCCTGCGATGTATTGATATTTGTAACATTTGTTTTGTATTAAGCCCGAAAGGGGTTTTTAGACTTAGGAAACACATGTTTAACGCATGATTTAGGATTTTAGGTATAGGTTAGGGTTTTAGGTGTTAGGGTTTGTCATTATGTTTGTAGCATAGGTTTTAACAATGATTTAGGATTAGAATTCATCACTTGATTTTAAAAAAACCCATCGATTTGACCCTAGGTGCGCCGCTGCCCAATGGACCAATCTATTGGCGCTCCATTCTGGAGAACAATGAAATCAAGAAGTAGATTCAGGAGCTGCTGCAGAAAGGTCACATCCATTCGAGTTCATCACCCTGTGGGAGCCCGATCGTGTTGGTATAGAAGAAGGATGGGACTTGGAGACTTTGTATTGACTATCGGGCGCTAAACAAGATCACTGTCTGTAATAGCTACTCGATCCCACACATTGATGACCTCCTGGACCAACTGAAGGGGCAAAAATATTTCAGCAAGATTGATTTGAAGTCAGGATATCACCAGGTACCAATTGAACCCTACGATGTGTGGAAGACTGCCTTCAAAGCCAAGGAGGACCTTTTCGAATGGTTGGTTATGCCTTTCGGATTGATGAATGCTCCTACAACCTTCATGAGGCTAATGGATGACATCTTGTGGGCATTCACCAACTCATTTGTAGTGGTATACTTGGATAACATCCTGATCTTCAGCCAAATTTGGGAAGAGCACCTCCACCACATCTGACAGGTTCTCCAAACACTGCAGAAACACAAGTTATGTGCCAATTTGGAGAAATGCACTTTTGGCATGACCTAGGTTCAGTATCTAGGATACATTATTGATGAACAGGGGGTACATGTGGATCCAGCCAAGATCCAAGTAATTCAGGATTGGCCATCTCCAACCACTCTGATAGAGATCTGTAGCTTTCTAGGTCTTGCCAACTTCTACCGTAGGTTCGTGTTGGGATTTTCTCATATCACTTGGCCCTTGAGTCAAGTCACCAACGGAGGAGCAAAAGCAAAATTATTTTGGTCTAAATCTTAACAGAAGGCATTCATAGAGTTGAAATATCGCCTCTGCATGGCACCAATGCTCGCATTACCAAACTTGCAACAACCATTTGAGGTCGAGACAGATGCCTCTGACTATGCTATTGGTGCAGTCCTTACTCAACACGGGCATCCAGTGGAATATCATAGTGAGACACTTTCAGACATAGTCTGAAAGTATCCCACTTATGATAAAGACATGCATTCCATTGTGCAGGCCTGCCGACAATGGAAGAATTACATTTTGGGGAAGGAAATGGTCATCCACATAGACCACCGACCACTGCAGTTCATACAGACCCAAGGGAAATTGCAGAATGATCACCATCAGAAGTGGTCCACATACCTGCAACAGTTCCATTTGAATATCAAGTATAAGACGGGCAACACCAATAATGTTGCAGATTGCCTCAGTCGAACACCGATCATGGCATTAACCACTGTGCTCAACTCTTGTGGGCACAAGACTTCTGATTGGCCACTTCTCTACAAAAGCGACCCAGAATTCGGCCACACATACCAGACACTCTTGGAGGGTCAGCATGTTCCAAATTTTCACCTCCAGGATGCCCTTTTATGCCACCTGGGTCACCTTTGTGTTCCTTCAAGTGAGCATGCCAAGATGGTTTGGGAAGTGCACTACAGTCGGGCTGCTGAGGATTTCGGGGTCAAGAAAACGGTGGCAGTACTGCAGAAGTATTTATATTGGCCGAATCTTCAACAATATGTCAGGAAGTACATCAGATCATGCACTACCTGCGCCACTGCCAAACCGACCATCAAGAAGCAAGGCCTCTATAACCTGCTTCCTACCCCTAGTCGACCTTAGGAATCCATCTCCATGGATTACATGTTAGGCCTTCCTTCGTGTTATCACTCAGGTTGTTCCCCAAAAGTTGTAGAAAAGGGAATATGGCCGAGGTAACCATAGACCAATCTTTTAGACACAGATTCTAGCCTATCTGCATCCAGAGAGGGCTCTCTCTTTATAATTTAGCTTTGTTTTGAGGTATATTAGGCTAGTTATGAAGTACAAGGGTTTGTTTGATTTTTGGATGGTGATATTCAATAGAACATGGGTGTAAATCTGAGAAGTTCAGTCGATTGGGATAATGGGGTCTATGAGGATGAACTGCTGGATATGGTTTCTTTGACAGAGGGTGGTACTATAGAGCAAGATAATCAATCAGGGAACAATTTATAAGCTGGAATCAGATGGGATGGAGTCAGTGGGTGAAGGGCAGTTAAGAATCCTTCATCATGCAGACAGAGGGAAAGTGGATGATTATTGCTAGGGAGCAGTTAAGAATTCCTTAGCTAATATTCAAGATGTAAGAACCAAGGGAAACAGGAGCAGTTAAGAATTCCTGTTTATGCTAATTCTGAAGAAAACATTAACAATAACAGAGATTGAACACAGAGTGCAGTCAAGCAAGTTCTGAGTTATTCTTTTTCCCTGTTATTTAGATTATGAAATATAGATGATATATAAAACGCAGAAACTGTAAAACATAAGTTAGAAAGACTTATTGATCCATGAAATGATTCAAGAATTCTGTAACATGGTCCTCTGCCATCAATTCCACATCCAGAGAGTCCAACAATAATGGATTCCAGCAGCTTTTTTACTCAGAAGGTTTTCAGAGTTACAGTGCAGTCTAAGAATTGTATCACCAACCCCAAATACTTCACTTGGGGAGGTATTTATACAAAAGTGTTTACAAAATATATCAAAGAGATAATATCTAGTAATAACTCATTCTACCTACTTTACAAGAGAAGTAAATAATCTTGAAAACAGGGAGAAATAAATGAAGAAGTAAATGCTGTTGTGTTGGCTGCTCAGTTGGTGAGATGTGTTGACTATAAGCTCAGTGAGTCAGCTGGTGGCTATTTCCACTGATATTCCGTGCTGCTGCCTCAGCTTTCTCGGGCGTATTTAATTTTGATTTGACAGGCTGTTGCCCCGCAAGACTCTTATCTGTTCATATTCTCCGCTTTATGGTATATGTTGTATCCTGGGTAAAACAAAAGTTGAAACATGCCTATAGGATTTCCAGCATGCTCTGCCACAACTGTTCTTCTGGTAAAATATGTCTTTGTAGCTTTCTCAAAGTCTCATAAGTGTCTGTGTACCTGAAGAAGTTAGGCTGGACTGTAAAAAGATGTTTCACTTCATGCTCAATATAAAATAGATTTTCCAAGTTGTTGTAGAGAGTTTGGCTAGATGGAAGGGCCTTCTCTGCTGAAGTACTTGATGATGCATTTACTTGATTAGTAGCATGTTTATTTAACCTGTGTGTGTACTCATCTTGTCTCAACAGGCGTTCATTGTTTCCCACTAGACTTGGCAATCCCCTTTCATGTAAAACTGCAAATCTTTCTATAAAAGAGTCTATCTCCACTTGCATGTCCTGGAACCTCCTTTCCAGATTCTGCATCAGGGTTCTCTTGGTCAAAACTCTTTTGATTGTTAGGATGGTGCCTGTCCTGTCTCTGATGTCCAGTGTTGTTATTTCTTCACTGGTCTTAGTGTTCAAAAAATGGATTAGCCTATTGGCCTGTTCGGGCATATGTCCCAATAGAGTTCTGGCCCTTTGAATTTCCACTTGGGCTACTGCTATCAAGTCAATCTACTCATAAATAGTTTGAATAGATCTCCATACATCACTAATGGATTGACTGATGTTAGCCCACAAAATGCCTTTGATTTCTCCCAGAGGCTTATCTAAAGAGAGGTCCTTTTCCAATGCTTTTACCTTGTTCTCTAATGCTTTCACCTCTCTTGTCTTTTCTGCCACAGTCATTTTGGATTTGTCATAATTCACTTCTAATTTTGCCAATTTCTCTTTGGCTTCTTTCAATTCTGATACTTGGATTTTTAATTCCTCCATGGCTTTTATTAACTCCTCTGTGGTCATGGTAGTGCTGCTGCCTGCTGTTGTTGTTGTTGCTGAAGTACCTGCTGCTGATGTTGGGACAGTGGGAGGCACTGTTGTTATAACTGTGGGAGGGGCAGTTGTGACTGTTGGAGGTACTTCAAGTGGCTAGGAGGTCGACTCTCCCTGCTTATCTTGTAGTGCTTTCTCCAATGCCTACTCTATTTCACTTAGTCTCTCATTCATCCTCATGAGCAGGTTCCTCATGTCCTCCTTTGCTTTTTGTTGTATAACCTCTATAGTTTGTGGATGCATAGTAGTAGGCAGCTTCAACTGTTTCCTGAGGGCAGTAATTTCCTCTTCCTTCTTCTTCATCAATGCTTTTATTCCTTTGGCATCCTCGGGATCATGTCCCTGTTGAGAATGCAACACGATGATGGAGCTTAGTGGAAAGGAGTCGCCTTCACTAAGTGGGCCCGCAGGCAAATTATGGCGCAAAGTCTATTTTTAGACTATGTCTATTTTTAGACATATGGATCATGGTCTATGAGTTGCAGGATGCTGTTTATGGATGATTGGTCATGTTGGGAAAAATAGATGGACTTCTATTTCTGGTTCATAGCAGGAGTGATCAAAGTCTATTTTTAGACTGCCAGGTTAAAAATAGAAAAGTCAAATATTATTGTCTCATAATAATATTTAGACTATAAACATTATCTTATCCTCTTGGAGCACTTTAGTTTGAGCTACAGATGTGGCACATGCAGCTGTCAAAAGGAAATACGCTTTTCTTATGAGTCAGTTGAGCTATTGCATACAAGACATCAGTTAGAACTCATGCATGTGAGTTCTGTGGAGTTGATGGAGTTGTGTTCAGTTTGACTTGGTTAAACTAGTTGTAATTAGTCTAACTACAAATAGACTAGTGACGAGTGATGTGAATTAATTGATTAAATTAATTCACTAATTATTAACTCATAATGAAACTGAAGAATACATCAGTTAACTCAGTGCATGTACAGTTCAGTGGAGATAGGTGTTAGAGGTTGAGATTACTATCAGTTGTGACTATAGTTGTGCATGAGATATTGCACAAGCAATGTATTGAGTATGCCCATGATAATTGCCCAGTATATTCCCAGAGAATAGCCTGTGCTCACGTGATTTCCAGTGTGAGTGATTCTCAGCAAATATTGTGCAATAGAGGCAGGCAAAGCAACGGAGGAGATTTGAACCTATGACTTGTTCGAATCTGAGTTGGTTTGTGTGTAACAGGTGGAGATAGTGTTGGATACTTGAGAGGAGTATTGTAATATGTATTGTTACATGTTCTCAATCATTAATATATAGATACTGTGGGGTTTTCAGTTGTAAGCTTTCCCCGGGTTACATACTGTGTTAATGTGTGCATGCGATTGATGTTTCATTGTTTTTGATGCTGCTAAATTGATGATCAACGTAGAGGAGGTTATGTATTATGCATGTATTCCACAATATAATCTCTATTGAATATGTGTTTATTATTCAAAATTTCTACATGGTATCGGAGCTGTTGATCATCAGATCTACTATTTAGGAAGTGTTTACATTCTATTTCTTCAGGCAGAGTCTGTAATCGGGCCAAGTAGCCTCTGGATTCATCCTTCCTTTTGAAGGTGAGATATCCAGTAAAAGCCCATACAGTCAATATCTGTACGAGAAATACTTTGTTCTCACGAATCTTAGATCCGAGGCGGTTGAGTTTGGAGTTGGTGGAATTTGAATTTGCAGCAGTGTTTTCTTGGTATCAACGTGGCAATGTCTTTCAACGGATTGCGATTGGAGTATTCTCTTGAGGGCAGCTCTAACTATATTGCATGGAAGGAAAGGATGGAGGCAGTGTTAGATGATAATGGGCTGAAGGATTTCATAGAGGCTGATGTCCCAAAGCCTACTGATGCTGCGCAGATTGATGCTTGGCAAAAGAAGACAGCAAAGTGTCGAAGGATTCCGTTGGAGGGCGTGAAGGATCACATTGTGTCCAGCCTGCATGGTAAGTCTTCTCCATACTTGATGTGGAAAGCGTTGATAGATCTATTCCAAAGCAAGAGCGATCATAGGAAGCTGGCGCTCAAAGATAAACTCAGAAACATCAAATGTGACAAGGGAGACAGTATGCCCAAGTATCTCACGAAGTTCACTCAGTGTCGGGATGAGCTGGGAAGTGTGGGGGTGACTGTCGATGATGAGGACTTGGTGAGCTTGGCTCTCCTTGGTCTTCCGAAGAGTTGGCATTCCTATCAGGACTTTGTCAATGGTCGGGAGAAATTGCCAGGATGGGAGAGACTTTGGTCAGATCTTGTGCAAGAGGAGATTAGGCGGAGTACCAGGGACGGATCTTCATCAAAGGGACCTGATGAAGAAAATTGCGCTTTGGCTGCCAAAGCAAAGAAAGGGAAGAGCAAGAAAGCTTCTCAGTCTAGTGCGAAAGGCAAGAAGCATGACATGTCCAAGGTGAAGTGCTTTCACTGTCACCAACACGGACACTATGCCACTAATTGTCCACAGAAGAAGAAGAACAAGCAAGCTGCTGGATCTGCAGTAGGAGAGGCTCTAGCCTCATAGTTTGAGCTTGATTTTTCATTGATCGCATGCTTGGTTTCAAGTGTGATGGGATCGGTGTGGTTCTTGGACAGTGGTGCGTCTTTTCACATGATAGGAGATCGAGATTTTTTTTCTGATCTGGAGGACAAAGATCTTGGAGTGCACATCGAGATGGGCGATGATGGTAGATACAGTGCGACCAGTATCGATACCATTTCCTTTGAGAGGGAGTCTGGTAAACCCTTCGTATTGAAGGAAGTGATTCATGTTCCAGGATTGAAGAAGAATCTTATCTCTGTGGCGATGTTAGAAGACAAGGGATATGATGTTGTTTTCAGCGAGGAAAAGGCTTTCCTGCATAGCAAGACAACTGGAGAAACTTGGAAGATAAGGGTTCGAGTGAGGAACCTTTATTAGTTGCATGTAGATGGATGCGTAGCAATGGCATGCAAGGCAGAAGGATTGGTGAGCTGGGATGATGGCGAGTTGTGGCACAGGAGATTGGGTCACCTTCACCATGGAGCCTTGAAGATACTGCAGCAGATCACTACAGGGCTTCCTAAAGGTACTCTTGCGCAGTCAGATCAGTGCAAGGGGTGTACTTTGGGAAAGTTTGTGAAAGCCACCTTTCACGAGAAGGATAGTCGCGCCATGATGATCCTTGAGAGAATTCACACAAACATGTGTGGACCTTTCTCAGTAGCTTTGACAGCAAAACACAGCTATTATGTTATTTTTGTTGATGATTTCTCTCGTAAGTGCTGGATCTTCTTCATGCAGAAGAAGAGCGAGACATATTCAAAGTTTTGTGAATTCAAAGCACTGGTTGAGAAGGAGTCGGGGAAGAAGGTGAAGGCTCTTAGGAGTGATAATGGTGGTGAATACATCTCTGGCAAGTTCAAGGACTTTTGCAGTGCAGAAGGGATTCGAAGAGAGCTCATAGCTCCCCATAACCCACAGCAGAACGGGGTTGCTGAGCAGAAGAACAGAACGATCATGGGTGCTGCACGGGCAATGTTGCATGATCAGGACCTACCCCTTCACTTGTGGGCAGAAGCATGCAATACAGCAGTTTATGTGCAGAACTGTTGTCCTCACAGGATACTTGGCATGAGTACACCCGAGGAGGCTTATTCTGGTAAGAAGCTTGATCTTTCTCATTTGAGGATTTTTGGTGCTAACATTTACATGCATGTGATGAAGGATGCCAGGAAGAAGTTGGAGCCGACCGCAAAGGTTTGGATATTTGTGGGGTACACTGATACGCCCCACAACTATCGTGTGTATTTGCCAGACAGTGGTAAGATTGTTGTGCGACGGGATATAAAATTTCAGGAGGAGAAAGCCATGAAGTGTTTGCTTGAGAGGGAGCTACACTTGCATGCAGATGAGGAGCTATTAGTTCCTAAAGATGAGCTTCAGGACGTGGATCAGCCACAGGACGAGGTTCATGGAGTGGAAGAGACCACTCATGCAGTGCCAACCATCAGAGGGCGAAAGCGCTTGACAGAAGCTAAGCGACTGGCTCAAGATGCAGAGAAAGTTGTAGGACCACCTACAGCCCAACGCAGGCAGAGACAGTCACCTGATCGGTACACTGGATACATGGCTCTTATGAGAAAAAGTGTTGTGACTGAGAAATCCTCTTTCGAGGAAGCTGTGGAGGATCTCGCATGGGTAGAGGCCATGGTGGAAGAGTATGATTCGATTGTCAGAAATAGTGCATGGGAGATTGTTCCTAGACCGGAAGGGAAATCAATGGTGGGTTCGAGATGGATCTACAAAGTTAAGCAGGCAGCTGACGGGAATGTGGAGAAGTACAAGGCAAGATTTATTGCCCAAGGCTTTTCACAGATAGAGGGGATCGATTATGAGGAGACCTTTGCACCTGTCGCAAGGTATTCTTCCATACAGATGATTCTTGCTCTCTCAGCGTAGATGGGATGGAACATTCATTAGATGGATGTGAAGACTGTGTTCCTCAATGGAGTCATTGAGGAGGAGGTGTACATTGAGCAGCCTGAAGGTTTTGAGATCTTCAGTAGCAAGTCGCATGTGTGCAGGCTCAAGAGAGCGCTGTATGGGTTGAAACAAGCACCACGTGCTTGGTACACATGGATAGACAGCTATTTCACCGGAATTGGATTCTCCAAGAGTGAGGCGGATCCTAACCTATACCAGATTGTGGTGGAGGGTAAGTTGCTTATCATTGTACTTTATGTAGATGATTTGATTCTAACGGGTGATGAGCTATTGATACTTTCATGCAAGGATGATCTTGCTAAGGAGTTTGAAATGAAGGACTTGGGCCTCCTTCATTATTTCTTGGGATTGGAAATTTGGTAGCGCAGTGATGGACTATTTGTTTCTCAGGGTAAGTATGCTCGGGAGATACTGGAGAAATTCAACATGCATGGCTACAAGCCTGTTGATACTCCTCTTCCTAGAGGTTGGAGGAAGGAGGATGCCACTTCGGCAAAAGAAGTGGATGCCACTGTTTATCGACAGTTGGTGGGGTCGCTTATGTATCTGGTCAATACACGACCCGATATATGCTATGTTGTTAACCAGCTTTCACAAGCTATGGTTAAGCCTACCAAGCTCTTCTGGAAGGCCGGAAAGCATGTATTGCGTTATTTGAGAGGCACATCGGGATATGGATTGTGGTACAGACAAGAGGATGCATATTGGGAAGGGAGCTCAACGGACGACATCAGGCACCATCATATCAGAGATTGTGTGCAGCGAAGAATCATGTTACTTTCATACATTCCAACGGAGGATCAGGATGCTGATATCTTGATGAAGGCGCTCACCAGGAGAAAATTTGAATACCACAGAGGCAGGATAGGGGTTGCTGATAATCCATATCTTGTTGAGAGGGAGTGTTGAGAATGCAACAAGATGATGGAGCTTAGTGGAAAGGAGTCGCCTTCACTAAGTGGGCCCGCAGGCAAATTATGGCGCAAAGTCTATTTTTAGACATATGGATCATGGTCTATGAGTTGCAGGATGTTGTTTATGGATGATTGGTCATGTTGGGAAAAATAGATGGACTTCTATTTCTGGTTCACAGCAGGAGTGATCAAAGTCTATTTTTAGACTGCTAGGTTAAAAATAGAAAAGTCAAATATTATTGTCTCATAATAATATTTAGACTATAAACATTATCTTATCTTCCTGGAGCACTTCGGTTTGAGCTACAAATGTGGCACATGCAGCTGTCAGAAGGAAATACGCTTTTCTTATGAGTCAGTTGAGCTATTGCATGCAAGACATCAGTTAGAACTCATGCATGTGAGTTCTGTGGAGTTGGATGTGGAGTTGATGGAGTTGTGTTCAATTTGACTTGGTTAAACTACTTGTAATTAGTCTAACTGCAAATAGACTAGTAATGAGTGATGTGAATTAATTGATTAAATTAATTCACTAATTATTAACTCATAATGAAACTGAAGAATACATCAGTTAACTCAGTGCATGTACAGTTCAGTGGAGATAGGTGTTAGAGGTTGAGATTGCTATCAGTTGTGACTATAGTTGTGCATGAGATCTTGCACAAGCAATGTATTGAGTATGCCCATGAGAATTGCCTAGTATATGCCCAGAGAATAGCCTGTGCTCATGTGATTTCCAGTGTGAGTGATTCTCAGCACGTATTGTGCAATAGAGGCAGGCAAGGTAGCAGAGGAGATTTGAACCTGTGACTTGTTCGAGTCTAAGCTGGTTTGTGTGTAACATGTGGAGATAGTGCTGGATACTTGAGAGGAGTATTGTACTATGTATTGTTACATGTTCTCAATCATTAATATACAGATAGTGTGGGGTTTTCAGCTGTAAGCTTTCCCCGGGTTACATATTGTGTTAATGTGTGCATGCGATTGATGTTTCATTGTTTTTGATGCTTCTAAATTGATGATCAACGTAGAGGAGGTTATGTATTATGCATGTATTCCTCAATAGTGTATAATCGGGATAATCTCTGTTGAATATGTGTTTATTATTCAAAATTTCTACACTCGTAGCTCGATAATAATTTCTTCCAAAGATTTGATCCTGTTGCCCTTAGCTAGAGAGGAAGCCTTCTCTAGATCCAGTTCTGCAATTTGTGAGCCAACATAGCTTTGTCAGCTAGTGTGGAATACACCATCTCCCCAGTCTGTTTGTGCAACTCAATTTGGTCCATAGGATGAATATCCTTGGCCAAGACCTCCAAATTGGTCCTAATATAGTCAGCTGCTGATAGTGGTTGTGTCACTTTGGGCTTAAAATGACTCAAAATTATCTTTCCCTCTTTAATGTCATATGCAGACATTAACCTTTGTTGGTTGGTGGGGGTCATCTTGAGAAACTGATCATAAAGTTGCAGTATTAGTGGCTCATTCTGGGCCTTTATCTCCGTGAAAGTTCTTTTGATATCAGAAGTTTGCTTGCTTGATGGTCTTGTGGATGAAACTTCCACACTATGCTGCCTTTCCAATTCCTGCCTGTGAGAGCTGGTGGATGTTTCTATTACCGGGGAGATCTGTGGGCTGGTTGCCCTCTCACCTCTTAGGCTTTCTATGGTTTCCTCAATAATTTCCTCTTCAGATAGAGGATTTATTCTTTGCCTTTTTTCCCCTGGTTGCTCTGCTGGTCCACTTATAGGTGTGGGCTCTTCTCTGTCTCTTTTCCTGCCCCTTTCCTCATTTAGAGGAGTCTGTAATGCTGGTACCTCTGGTGCTTTGGTCTGGACAGGAGGAATTTTCCCTTGGCCCTGTTCCTTTGATGTTGTTGGCTGATCTGTCATTATGTGTTGCTCTGTATCTAGCACTTCTTTGCCCTTTGATGTCCCTGCAGCTGGTGTAGTGCTTTCTTGGGCAGGTTGCTGTGAAGTTCCAGCAGATGATGTACCCACTCTGGTTTGCTGAGGCAATTCGAAAAATACCTGTCCAAAAGAGTCCAGGTCAAGAGTTTTTTCAAGATCCTTCATGGCATTTTCCATTTTTTCTTGCTCAGTAAGTTCTTCTATCAATGTACCTTCTACCCACTCATCCTGATTAGAAAATTGCTATATTTCAGGGATCTCAGAATGTTTATAGGTCGATAGCCTATATTTTACTTTTATATTACTTATGAAGCCATTTGGGTCATATGGTACCCACCAGAAACTTTTCTTCAACTTAAGTTCTTCCCCTAATATCTTATCAGCATCTTCCCATGCTTCCTTTTTGTTAATAATAAAAGGGCCTAACTGTTTTTTATTTTCAGCTGGGCCTTTTTCTTTGCACTATGAAAGTGAGTCAAATCAGCATTAATAAGTTGCCTAAAATATTCTAGAGCAAACAGTCTCATAGGCACATATCTGGGCAGCTTATAAGGGCACAACTCACAGCCATATATTCTGATTTTAGTGTGATTTTGGTAAAGATACCAATCACCTATTTTGTAGTTTTTGGAGAGCTGTAAAATCTTCTACATATCACCAGAGAGTCTGGGAGGAGGAGTTCTCATGAGTAGAGAGGAGACTAGACATATAAACAAGTCGATGAATTCATAGTAGGTATAAGGGGAGTCATGGACATTGTGGAAGACTGAGGTCCAAAAAATTACAGATCTCCTCTCTCCTTTAGAATTCAATTTTTTGATGGGAAACTAGAAACTGTCTGGTTGATAATACAGAAACAGATGATATATGTAAGATGTATACTTGAAGACTCCTTCTCTTTCTAGACTCATAAATTGGTTATGGATCTTGTTGGCAATGACAGTAGCATAGTCATATTTGATAGTAAGAGGCTGTCCTGGAGTAAATATGGACAACAAAGCTAAGGTGGTCTCATCAACATACTCACTTGTTTTAAATCCTAGGACATAGGAAATCATATCAATAATAAATCATCCAGCTTCATTGAACTAGACATGTACATAGCGAGGTGGGCCTTTGTGCTGACAATCTGGTCTCATAAACATTTGAGCAATACGGGTTATCTCAGAATTGAGTAGTTTAGAGCCTTGCTCAAGCAAGAATCCCATAGAAAGAGAAGCCAAAGGTTGAGTGGGTTTGAAGTGTAGCATTTCATTGATGGACTCAGGAGTTATATAAAAGAGGACAGTTCCAGATGGAGTCATAACTGCTCTTTTGACAGGTTCATAATTAGCACAGCACAGGTGGATAATATCTGGGAAAATATTGACTGAGGGGAGATAGTATATGGGCAAGTTGGATTCCCATATTCCATATAAATCAGAGTTACTTCTGTGACTGTTTCTAATTTCAAAAAATGCCTGGAGGTGGTTTTTGTCACCAGTTAAATCTGTAATTTGGAAATCTCTGTCTACTAAGGGTAACCACTCCAGCTCTTTATGTGGCGCATTAAGGGGAGCAATGTTCAGGGCCACCGGAGCCTCCATTTTCGGTTTTTTGTGTTTTTGAACTGGGGGTGGGGCTTTTGCAGGAAAATGGGCAAAATAACATTGGTTCTAGTGCATATATTTGAAGGCAGTATGGTGAATTGAACTCGAATTTGGGTCCTTTGGAACCCTTGCAGAGAAAACTGAAATTCACAGAGTTTGGAAACAAAATTAAGGTAAATACTTGTCTTTAACAACGCACTATGCGGATTGCAGGTTGTGGGACGAGCTAGAGGACAGGACTGTGGACTTGATTTGGCTGGGTGACAAACTATATGGTCGCGTAACCGCTTTGGAAGTAAACCGCATGTAATAGTCGTGCAGAGAAAAACAAATGAAAATGAGTGAAAATGACGTTTTCGCATCTTTTTAACAAAAAATTGACTTTGGCGGGCTTTTGACGCTTTTCGGTCGGATGACGTCAGCATGACGAAGTATTTTGTCGTGTAGCGGGGTGACGTGGCGATGACATCACGGATGACGTGGTGATGCCGTCAGCGAGGGGGTCAGTGGGGGTGGTAAGCGGTATTGGCCCGCACTGCTTTATCAGCCAAGGTGGTATCGGAGGAGGGGCAGTGAGCATGCTGGGAGGGCGCCACGTGTCCTCAGTATGGCAAGAATACCACTGTTCCCTGGGCGGTAAAGTACATGCGACGGAGGGGTTGCGATATTGCTGTGGGCCGTCCGATCAGCGAGCCCGGATCTGATGGCTGGCGCTCAACAGAGCTGGCGTAAAGATACGGCGCGGGGCCCAATCAAGAAACGATGTTTTTTAAACATATCGGGGGTGCCACGATTGGCTGTCGGGGTGTTAAATTGTTAATTAACACAATGTTAATTAACCTTCAATGTTTGCGTGCAGGGAGGATTTTTCATATGGTTTGCAATGTTTTTTGGTTAATCAAATAATGTGGGGTTAATTGACTCCAAAACCTTGCACGGGGATGGTTATTATATGGTTCCTGATGAACCTATAATTCCATTAAAACAATGATATATTGCTATAGTTAGCAGGGGCGAGATATTAAAATTTTCGGGGTTTTTCATATATTTACATAGTACGGGCAGGGGGAAAAGTATAGGGGTTTATACAATATGATTAGTAGTTAATATGGGTTTTGAAATTGAATGCGCTAGGCATAAAGTTTGGCAACTTAGGCAAAAGGGAAAGAAAAAGGATTTTACACAAGAAATGTGGCTTTGTGCCTAAGCAAAGTTGTGACTTCACTTAAACTTTTTCATGAAATGGAGTGATCTAGGAGTATTGAGCAGATCCCAATCTCTTTAGGGGGGGGCTAGTAAGTGTTTTTTGGGAGAAGTGTGAAGGGAAGTTAGTCATGCATTACATGATTTGTAACTCGCCAGCTGCCAGGGTACTTATGATAGTAAAGAGAACATCTTTGAAAAACAAAATTTACCATAGGCATGCTTTTGCAACATCAAAAACTGCCTACCCAGCCTATTATACCTAACATTTTTTCTTCCTTTTTCCTTGGGTGCATTTAAACTAGCAAACCCTTACTCTCTTATTTTCTTTTAACTGCCCTCCTATCTAAGTCTACCCTTATTTCTTCCAGGGGCTCAGATTTAGCTGTTGAGCTCCTTTGCTTCTCTACCTAACTACTTTTCTGCCAAGCTTGAACTGTTTGGATAGATTTTGTTCTCTATCTAGAAAACAAGAAATTTAAAGATGAACTTGGCCAAGATTGAGCTATTTGGCCATCCATCAACTGTGGCAAGAGTCAACTAATTGTATACAATGAGACTCTTATGCAAAAATAGAATAGTAGTGGCATTTTGGACTAGCACACTTTCCTGGTCTTCTTCATTTGGGGTTCATTTTATTTCTTTTTTACCATTTCATTCTTTTTGCCCTTTGATCATTCTTTTAGGGCATACCCTCTTTTCATTTTTTTATTTTTTTATTTCCTCAGAATATGGAACCTTTGCAGCATGGAAAGGATGAACATATTTGGGACTTTACCAGTGAATCATGAAATATGACACCTATTGGTATAGGAGCATAACACTGGCTCCACTTGGGGATGGCTTTTCCTAGTGAAAAGTCAAGAACAACAGGTCAGATGGCCTTATATTCAATTCTTGTTGCATTTTGAAATTTCCCCTTTGCTATAAGTAAACAAAACTGTACCTCTGCAACATATATACATTTCTCATTAGCTCATTCAAACAATTGCAGCTCTGTTTTGGATAGTTTGTCTGAATGTTTGTTCTTCTATTTACAACTCCCAATTCTTCTTCTTTAGCTTTTGTTTGAAGCAAAAAGGTAACACAAAAAGGTAGCACAGCTCTTTGACCTTTCCTCAAAATTTGCTACATACTGGTTCCTATCCTTTTGCTGTAATAAACTGCAGAAAGTAAACATTTTTATTTACAAGTTAGAGTCCTGACATATCAACAAACTGGATCAAAATAATGCTTCAGCATTTGACCATTGACTGGTCCATCTTCTGCTTCTGTACCATCCAGGTTTTTCAAAAAATAGGTGTTGTTTCCTTGTGAGGCCTGAATAGCAAAAGGTCCCTTCCACAGGAAGTCAAACTTCCCATGTTTTCCTTTATCTTCCCTTCTGGAATCCCATTTCAGTACCTTGTCTCCTATGAAGAAATCCTCTACCTTAGTCCTCTTATCAAATATCTTCTTGAGTTTTTCTTGTAGAACTTGAGATCTTTGATATACCTCTTCTCTAGTCTACTGCAAATGTATAGTCTGATTTATTCTTCTCTGAATGTCATTGGGTTCTGCCTGCACTTCTTGCAGCAACTTTATCACAGGGACTCCCAAAGATGAAGGGAATACAACCTCCATGCCATAAACCAATTCATAAGGGCTTGTTCCAATGGATCTCTTTGTAGTCAATTTGTTTGCCCAATGTGCATTGATAAGCTTCTTATGCCATTTTTTCTTGTTTTCCTCCAATACTCTCTTAATGATATTGATCAGGCTTTTATTGGATGATTCAACTAGACCAATACCTTGAGGGTAATAGGCTATGGAGTGGCCTAAGGTGATGTGGTATTTGTGACAGAAATTAATCATTCTCTTGGATTTAAAAGCCGCAGCATTTTCGGTTATAATTTTTTCAGGACAACCAAATCTGGACAGGATATTGGTTTCTAGGAATTGCATGATTACTGAATCATTAGCTTGTCTACAAGGGATGGATTCTATCCACTTGGTGAAGTAGTCTGTGGCAGTCAAAATCCATTTGTGCTGGCCAGAAGAGGGAGGGTGAATTTCCCCAATGAAATCTAAACCCCATTGTTGAAATGGTCTTTCAGTGGAAATTGGTCTGAGGGGTAGAGGTAGAAGCTTTCTCTTGCCTTCAAAAATTTGACATTTGTGGCAAGTAGTAACAAACTTTTTGACATCAGCAAACAGGGTGGGCCAATAAAATCCAGCCCTTAGGATTTTATCAGTAGTTGATTTCCAATACAAATGTCCACCACAGTCCCCTGCATGAAATTCTTTCAGCACTTTGTCAGTTTCATCCTTTGTTAAGAAACTCAGTAAAATGCCTTCATGATTTTTCCAAAATAAAACATTATCTAAAATGCAGAATTTTGAAGCTTTCATTTTCAAAAATCTCTTTTTAGTTCTGGATAACCCTGGAGGAACCTGCAGGTTGAGCAATATATAATTATATCAGCATACCAAGGTGATTGTAAAAAGGCTTGATTGATCTGTGGAGTCGCCATCTCCTGTTCATTATCCAGTTCATTGATGTCAAGGGCTTGAAAGTTGGTTTCAATCATAAGTTTAGCTAATCCTTGTCCTTTTATCAGCTTTGTTGGTTTAATTTCAATGTCATATTCCAAAATGTTAGCTATCCACTTGCCCCGTTTGCTTTCAATTCCTTCCTGAGTTAGGATATCTTTGACAACAGTATTTGGCACATAAGCTATTACATGCGAGAATAAGATATAAACTCTGAAGTCCTTAATAGCTTTTACAAGTGCATAAGCCTGTTTTTCCATGATTTGATACTTAAGTGGTGCATCTCTAAGCGCTTTGCTGAAAAAAGTTATGGGTTTTTCACACTGATGATCATCCTTTTGTAATAAAACAACAGCAATAGTATGTTCAGATACAAATGAGAAGATTATGAAGTCTCTGTCAAATTTTGGGCTTGTAAGGACTGGTGTTTTAGTTAAAGCCAATTTAATTTCATCAAATGCTTGTTTGGCCTCTACTGTCCACTTGACCTTGGAATCCTTTTTCAGCATATTGTTCAGCAGTCTAATTAATTCAGCCAGATTAGGTATGAATTTTCTTAGAAAGTTGATTTTCCCTAGGAAAGCTTGAAGTTCTTTGATATTTCTAGGGTGAGGAACTTGCAGAATGGATTGTATTATGTCTGGATCTATTCTAATGCCTTATTTGGAGATGATGTGACCTAACAGTTTGCCCTCTTCTAGGCCAAATAATGATTTCTTTGGGTTTAGTGATATACCATATTTTCTGCAGATTAAAAACACTTTTCTGAGATGATCTAGGTGTTCCTGATCTGATTTGGAAAAGGCAGTGAGATCATCTAGGTATATGACCAGGAAATCATGAATTTCTTTAGCAAAAGCTATGTCCATGGCCCGTTGAAAAGTTTCCCCTGCATTCTTGAGTCCAAATGGCATTTTTACATACTTGAAAGTTCCCCAAGGTGTTGTAAAAGCAGTCTTATCTTGGTCATCAGGGTGAACTAGGATCTGGTTGAAGCCTGAAAACCCATCTAGCAGTGAAATTCTAGAGGCACCTACTACCCTTTGTAAAATGTGGTCCATCTTAGGTAAGGGGTAGTGGTCTTTTAAAGAGACTTTATTTAAATTCCTCAAATCAACACACAATCTTATTTATCCTGTTTTCTTCCTAGTGGGCACTAAATTTGAGATCCATTCTAAAAATCTGATGGGTGCAATTATGTCAGCTTCATACATTCTCTTGACTTCTTTTTCAATTAGAGGGTGGAGTACAGGGTTGACCCTTCTGAGTTTTTGTTTGAAAGGTTTTTTATTTTCTTTGAGGGGTATTTTATGCTGAATCACAAAAGTATCATAGGACTTGAGATCTTCATAACTCCATGCAAAAACATCCTGAAATTCTTTGAACAGTTCAACATATTTCAGCTTTTGGTCAGGAGGCAAAGTTTTAGACAATTTTATCATTTTAGGATTTTGTTGAGTCCCTATGTTACAGTCCTCAATTTCTGCGTTTAATGGCTGCATTTTTGGCTTTCTTGGAATATCATTAGAATCAAAAATGTCTTCCAGAGGAGTTAATCCTGTGGGTAAAAAATTGTCCTTTAAATCAATCACTTCAGACTCTCCTTCAATAGTTTCATCAAAGTCTATTTCTTTAAGCTCTTGTAACTCTTTGTTGGTAAAGTTTGTTGGATGTAGTATTTGAGTTGTTGTTTCAGCTGAAATGTGAGTTTCAATTTTGTCTATTTGATCAACTTCACCAATAATGCCTGTGTCTATATTTGTGCTGGAAAATTCTTCTTTTAAAGTCAGGAAATTATTAATCTGAGTGTCATTGTCAAACACTTGCCAGTTTTTAACATTGTCAGGTACAGTTGGCCTGTGTTTAATCTCAGCTGTAAAATGATGATTAGGCTCAAATGGCAGTTTACAAGTGCTGGCAAATGTTGCCAAACTATGAGCATGCAAATTATGATTCCTTGGAATTTTGGCAAGCTGTGATTCTAGAAAGGTATTGAGTATTTCAATTGTTGCCCCTCTATAAGATCTTAACCTGAGGTCATTTGTGAGGAAGTTTCCTTTCATTTGTTGAATAACCAAATCAGAGTCTCCCAAAATTGATATCCTAACTGCCCCTAAACTTTTGATCAATTTGAGTCCTAGCAGGAGGGCTTCATATTCAACCATGTTATTTGTGCATCTAAAATTCAGCCTGTATGCATGTCCTTCAGCATGATCATTTTCCATGTTATGTATCCAAATCCCTGCCCCTACTCCTAGCTTATTGACAGATCCATCAAACTCTAGATACCATAGGATTTCTTGATTATAGTTAGTATCAGGGGTCTTAGAAATTTGTTTACTAGGGAAATTTGGATTTTTAGTTTCATGTGGTTTCCCTTGTGTGTCTGTTATATCAATCATTTCAAAGATTTCTTGGGTTTGAGCACTGGGTTTTTCATTTATGAATTCTTTCTGCTCTAAATCCAAAACCTTGACATTAGCTGGGGGATAAATTTCAGCATTGTATAGGATGAAAGAGTCCATATCAGAATGTAGGGAGTAAATGGGAAAATTTTGGGGTTTCTCCTGGCTGCTGACCACATATTTCATCAAAGTTTCCTGGTACAATCTCTTTGGCTGACCAAATATTGAAATGGTAGCATAGGACATGTCCAACTGTAAAGATCCCTGGAGCTTTGCACCCCAAGATCTAGACAGCAACATGCCATATTTTGGTGGGATATCAGCTACCACTACATCCATTAAAATTGTCTTGGCAGGGTATTGAACTAGTGATACACATAAATCTTTGATTAACCCTAGACATCTGACCTGGCTAGAATCGAAAGAGAACAAGTCTTTGTATGGCCTGGTGATATCTAGGTCCAACTTTTCCATCACAGATTTGGGCATTAAATTATGGGAAGCTCCAGAATCAAACATTGCATTGTGAAGTACTTTGTCATGAATATTCAGACTTACATAAAAGGGAGGAACTCCTCCATCTATTGATTTGCCATTTACTTCAGGGCCAAAAATTAATTCTGGTTGGTCATCAAGGACATTTACTGCGTCTCTGCTTTCTGAAATTTGAAGTGATCTGCTGATTTGTTCTCTATAGACATCATGTTTAGCCAATTCAGACAGTGGAATGGCTATCTTTAACTTGCCTATTTCGGTTTCAAGGTTGAAAGGTTTTTCTATTGGGACTTTTGCATTTCGGGCAGCAAGATTTTCTTTTTTTGCTGTATTTTCTATGTTATTTTCCTTTTGAGGAGTGTTGTTATGAGCTGAATCTGTTTCCAAGTCCATTTCTGGAGGCTCTTCTACAGTTCTTTTGAGAGGAATGGAAGTTGAAGGTTGTTTTCTAGGTTGTTGGTTGTCTGATATATCTTCAACTATTGGATGATCTGGATTATGAATTATTTTGGGAAGAGTTTATACAAGGGGGTTCTTAGCCTTAGCTTTAGTAGGCTGCTTAGTTTCTTTCTGCTTACTGGTTTCAGGGACATCTATCATTCTGCCTCTCAGATTGTATTGCTTGTGTACCTCATAGACAGCTGTATCATATCCCTCCCTAAAATCAAATGATTCACCTGATTGGGTTTGGAATTGATTAAAAGTGTGAGCTTCTTGGTCATCCTGAGTCAAAAAAATTTGTTGTTCACTATTGAGACCCATTAAGTTAATTTGAGAGTCTTCTGTTGGCTCACTAGAAGTTGAAGCTTCAGCATAGTTTTCCTAGAATGGAGGTCTAATGTTTTGGTCAAGACCAACCTTTCCAATATTGGGATTCTAATTTTTCCTGAAATTTGGGTTTCTCTCAGTGTTGCTCGGTTAACCATCTCAAGAGGATTTCCTCTCAATTGTTTCTACTCTATCACCCAGTCTATCCATTCCTTTAATAATTGCATCTAACTTTTGTTCAAACGCAGAAGGTTCTTCTTTGAAAGGTGTCCTCCTTTCAGCTCTAGCTCGAGCTCGTTTAGAAATCAGATTGGCCTCTACACTGACAGCTATACTCTACATGTCTTCTAAGCTTGGAGGAGCTCTTTCCCTAAGCTGGTAAGCCATGTCAGAATCAAATCCATCAGGGAATTTGATCAAGGCCAAGTCTGGTGGAGGTCTGAGATTCTGAGGGATAGCATTGTATACATTATTAAATCTGGCACAGTAATCTTGGACACTTTCTTGTGGGCCTCTTTTCAAGTTTTCATATTCTGTTAGGATGTGTAAAGGGTCCTTCTTCTTTTCCCATCTGTTCAAGAAAGTTTGATAAAGGGCTTTTGTATCAGCAATAGTGTTTGCAGGGAGTGCCCTAAACCAGGTCCTAACATCACCAGTTAAACTTTGGACAAAGACTTTCATTCTTACATCATCATCATCAATCTCATAGTTTTCAAAATAATCCATCATTTTTTTGGTGTGTTATTAAGCTGTGTAAGTGCCAGTACCATCAAAATAAGTGACTTTCCCTTGATAATATTGTGGCATGGCCCCTAGATTTGCAGGTAATTGTAGGGGAGCATATCGGTTTTCAATGATTGCAGAGATAAGTGGAACAGCTGGAAGGACAGGGATAGCAGTGGAAATATATGCTGTAAATGGGGGAGTGGAAAAGATGGGCTGAAGTGTTGATGGTGAGCTTGAAGAAGCAACAGTAATGGCAGAAAGGACTGATGCTTTTGCAGGAGTAACCTCAGATTGGGTAAGGTTCTGCTGGCTTTTAAGGTGTTTAGGAATCAAATTGGGATTCTGAAACACAGGTGGAGGATTTGGATTTGGATTTGATCTAGTGTAACGGATTTTCTTTTTTGGAGCTAGCTTCTGAATATATTTTTGGTTTTTCTTGAAATATTTGAAGGATACAACTTTTGACAGTATCTTTTTAGGAAGCCTAAAATATGGGAGTTTCGAATTTTCCTTTAGATATATTGAAACAAGGAACTGATCAAGTATTTGGGACAACTGTTCAAAGTATAAACTATGCTAGAGATAGATTGAAGCAGCTTTTATTTACTCCTGTAATTGCATAGCAAAAACAGTTTCAAAGGCTACCTGGCTAACTTCAGGCACCATCTGTAGCTCTAGAAAATAGATACCAGTAACAAACAATTATTTAGCTCTCCAGCGCAGTCGCCAATGATGTTATCACTTAGGTTGTTTCCCAAAAGTTGTAGAAAAGGGAATACAACTGAGGTAACCACAGACCAATCTTTTAGACACAGATTCTAGCCTATCTAAATCCAGAGAGGGCTCTCTCTTTATAATTTAGCATTGTTTTGAGGTATATTAGGCTAGTTATGAAGTACAAGGGTTTGTTTGATTTTTGGATGGTGATATTCAATAGAACAGGGGTGTAAATCTGAGAAGTTTAGTCCATTGGGCTAATGGGGTCTATGAGGATGAACTACTGGATATGGTTTCTTTGGCAGAGGGTGGTACTACAGAGCAAGATAATCAATCAGGGAACAATTTATAAGCTGGAATCAGATGGGATGGAGTCAGTGGGTGAAAGGCAGTTAATAATCCTTCATCATGCAGACAGAAGGAAAGTGGATGATTATTGCTAGGGAACAGTTAAGAATTCCTTAGCTAATATTCAAGATGTAAGAACCAGGGGAAACAGGAGCAATTAAGAATTCCTGTTTATGATAATTCTGAAGAAAACATTAACAATAACAGAGATTGAACAAAGAGTGCAGTCAAGCAAGTTCTGAGTTATTCTTTTTCCCTGTTATTTAGATTATGAAACATAGATGATATATAAAACGCAAAAATTGTAAAACATAAGTTAGAAAGACTTATTGATCCATGAAATGATTCAAGAATTCTGTAACATGGTCCTCTGCCATCAATTCCACATCCAGAGAGTCCAGCAATAATGGATTCTAGCAGCTTTTTTACTCAGAAGGTTTTCAGAGTTACAACATAGTCTAAGAATTGTATCACCAACCCCAAATACTTCACGTAGGGAGGTATTTATAAAAAAATGTTTACAAAATATCTCAAAGAGATAATATCTAGTAATAACTCATTCTACCTACTTTACAAGAGAAATAAATAATCTTGAAAACAGGGAGAAATAAATGAAGAAGTAAATGTTGTTGTGCTAGCTGCTGAGTTGGTGAGATGTGTTGACTATAAGCTCGGTGAGTTGGATGGTGGCTATTTCCACTGATATTCCGCGCTGCTGCCTCAGCTTTCTCGGGCGTATTTAATTTTTATTTGATAGACTGTTGCCCCGCAAGACTCTTATCCGTTCATATTCTCCGCTTTATGGTATCTGTTGTATCCTGGGTAAAACAAAAGTTGAAACATGCCTATAGGATTTCCAGCATGCTCTGCCACAACTGTTCTTCTAGTAAAATATGTCTTTGTAGCTTTCTCAAAGTCTCATCAGTGTCTGTGTACCTGAAGAAGTTAGGCTGGACTGTAAAAAGATGTTTCACTTCATGCTCAATATAAAATAGATTTTCCAAGTTGTTGTAGAGAGTTTGGCCAGATGGAAGGGCCTTCTCTGCTGAAGTACTTGATGATGCATTTACTTGATCAGTAGCATGTTTATTCAACCTGTGCGTGTACTCAGCTTGTCTCAACAAGCGTTCATTGTTTCCCACCAGACTTGGCAAGCCCCTTTCATGTAAAACTGCAAATCTTTCTATAAAAGAGTTTATCTCCACTTGCATGTCCTGGCACCTCCTTTCCAGATTCTGCATCAGGGTTCTCTTGGTCAGAACTCTTTTGATTGTTAGGATGGTGCCTGTCCTATCTCTGATGTCCAGTGCTGCTAGTTCTTCACTAGTCTTAGTGTTCAAAAAATGGATTAGCCTGTTGGCCTGTTCGGGCATATGTCCCAATAGAGTTTTGGCCCTTTGAATTTCCACTTGGGCTACTGTTATCAAGTCAATCTGCTCATAAATAGTTTGAATAGATCTCCATACATCACTAATAGATTGACTTATGTTAGCCCACAAAATGCCTTTGATTTCTCCCAGAGGCTTATCTAAAGAGAGGTCCTTTTCCAACGCTTTTACCTTGTTCTCTAATGCTTTCACCTCTCTTGTCTTTTCTGCCACAGTCATTTTGGATTTGTCATAATTCACTTCTAATTTTGCCAATTTCTCTTTGGCTTCTTTCAATTCTGATACTTGGAGTTTTAATTCCTCCATGGCTTTTATTAACTCCTCTGTGGTCATGGTAGTGCTGCTACCTGCTACTGTTGTTGTTGCTGAAGTACCTGCTGCTGATGCTGGGATAGTGGGAGACATTGCTGTTATAACTGTGGGAGGGGAAGTTGTGACTGTTGGAGGTACTTCATGTGGCTAGGAGGTCGACTCTCCCTGCTTATCTTGTAGTGCTTTCTCCAATGCCTTCTCTATTTCACTTAGTCTCTCATTCATCCTCATGAGCAGGTTCATCATGTCCTCCTCTGCTTTTTGTTGTACAACCTCTGTAGTTTGTGGATGCATAGTAGTAGGCAACTTCAATTGTTTCCTGGGGGCAGCAATGTCCTCTTCCTTCTTCATCATCAATGCTTTTATTCCTTTGGCATCCTTGGGATCATGTCCCAGCTCAATAATAATTTCTTCCAAGGATTTGATCCTGTTGTCCTTGGCTAGAGAGGAAGCCTTCTCTAGATCCAGTTGAGCAGAGGTGTTGTAAAATGAGTTCTGCAATTTGTGAGCCAACATATCTTTGTCAGCGAATGTGGAATACACCATCTCCCCAGTCTATTTGTGCAGCTCAATTTGGTCCATAGGATGAATATCCTTGGCCAAGACCTCCAAATTGGTCCTAATATAGTCAGCTGTTGATTGTGGTTGTGTCACTTTGGGCTTAAAATGACTCAAAATTATCTTTCCCTCTTTAATGTCATATGCAGACATTAACCTTTGTTGGTTGGTGGGGGTCATCTTGAGAAACTGATCATAAAGTTGCAGACTTAGTGGCTCATTCTGGGCCTTTATCTCTGTGAAAGTTCTTTTGATATCAGAAGTATGCTTGCTTGATGGTCTTGTGGATGAAACTTCCACACTATGTTGCCTTTCCGATTCCTGCCTGTGAGAGCTGGTGGATGTTTCTATTACCGGGGAGATCTGTGGGCTGGTTGCCCTCTCGCCTCTTAGGCTTTCTATGGTTTCCTCACTAATTTCTTCTTCAGATAGAGGATTTATTCTTTGCCTTTTTTCCCCTAGTTGTTATGTTGGTCCACTTACACGTGTGGGCTCTTCCCTGTCTCTTTTCCTGCCCCTTTCCTCATTTAGAGGAGTCTATAATGCTGGTACCTCTGGTGCTTTGGTCTGGACAGGAGGAATTTTCCCTTGGCCCTATTCCTTTGATGTTGCTGGCTGATCTGTCATTATGTGCTGCTCTGTATCTAGCAGTTCTTTGCCCTTTGATGTCCCTGCAGCTGGTGTGGTGCTTTCTTGGGCAGGTTACTGTGAAGTCCCAGCAAATGATGTACCCACTCTAGTTTTCTGAGGCAGTTTGAAAAATACCTGTCCAAAAGAGTCCAGGTCAAGAGTTTTTTCAAGATCCTTCATGGCCTTTTCCATTTTTTCCTGCTCAGTACGTTCTTCTATCAATGTACCTTCTACCCACTCATCCTGATTAGCAAATTGCTCTATTTCAGGGATCCCAGAATGTTTATAGGCCGATAGCCTATATTTTACTTTTATGTTACTTATGAAGCCATTTGGGTCATATGGTACCCACCAGAAACTTTTCTTCAACTTAAGTTCTTCCCCTAATATCCTATTAACATCTTCCCATGCTTCCTTTTTGTTAATAATAAAAGGGCCTAACTGATTTTTTATTTTCAGCTGGGCCTTTTTCTTTGCACTATGAAAGTGAGTCAAATCAGCATTAATAAGTTGCCTGAAATATTCTAGAGCAAACAGTCTCATAGGCACATATCTAGGCAGCTTATAAGGGCACAGCTCACAGCCATATATTCTGATTTCAGTGTGATTTTGGTAAAGATACCAATCACCTATTTTGTAGTTTTTGGAGAGCTGTAAAATCTTCTGCATATCACTAGAGAGTCTAGGAGGAGGAGTTCTCATGAGTAGAGAGGAGACCAGATATATAAACAAGTTGATGAATTCACAGTAGGTATAAGGGGAGTCATGGACATTGTGGAAGATTGAGGTCCAAAAAATTACAGACCTCCTCTCTCCTTTAGAATTCAATTTTCTGATGGGAAACTGGAAACTGTCTGGTTGATAATACAGAAACAAATGATATATGTAAGATGTATACTTGAAGACTCCTTCTCTTTTTAGACTCGTGAATTGGTTATGGATCTTGTTGTCAATGACAGTAGCATTGTCATATTTGACAGCAGGAGGCTGTCCTGGAGTAAATATGGACAACAAAGCTAAGGTGGTCTCATCAACATACTCACTTGTTTTAAATCCCAAGACATAGGATATCATATCAATAATAAATCTTCCAACTTTATTGAACCAGACATGTACATAGGGAGGTGGGCCTTTGTTCTGACAATCTGGTCTCATAAACGTTTGAGCAATATGGGTTATCTTAGAATTGGGCAGTTTAGAGCCTTGCTAAAGCAAGAATCCCATAGAAAGAGGAGCCAGAGGTTGAGTGGGTTTGAATTGTAGCATTTCATTGATGGACTCAGGAGTTATATAAAAGAGGACAGTTCCAGATGGAGTCATAACTGCTCTTTTGACAGGTTCATAATTGGCACAGCACAAGTGGATAATATCTGGGAAAATATTGACTGAGGGGAGGTAGTATATGGGCAGGTTGGATTCCCATATTCCATATAAATCAAAGTTACTTCTGTGACTGTTTCTAATTTCACAAAATGCCTGGAGGTGGTTTTTGTCACCAGTTAAATCTTTAATTTGGAAATCTCTGTCTGCTAAGGGTAACCACTCCAGCTCTTTATGTGGCGCATTAAGGGGAGCAATGTTCAGGGCCACCGGAGCCTCCATTTTCGGTTTTTTGTGTTTTTGAACTGGGGGTGGGGCTTTTGCAGGCAAATGGGCAAAATAACAGTGGTTCTAGTGCATATATTTGAAGGCAGTATGGTGAATTGAACTCGAATTTGGGTCCTTTGGACAACTTGCAGAGAAAACTAAAATTCACAGGGTTTGGAAACAAAATTAAGGTAAATACCTGTCTTTAACAGCGCACTGTGCGGATTGCAGGTTGCGGGACGAGCTGGAGGACAGGACTGTGGACTTGATTTGGCTGGGTGGCGAACTATATGGTCGAGTAGCTGCTTTGGACGTAAACCGCATGCAATAGTCGTGCAGAGAAAAACAAGTGAAAATGAGTGAAAATGACGTTTTCGCGTCTTTTTAACAAAAAATTGACTTTGGCGGGCTTTTGGCGCTTTTCGGTTGGATGACGTCAGCATGACGAAGTATTTTGTCATGTAGTGGGGTGACATGGCGATGACGTCACAGATGACGTGGTGATGACGTCAGCGGGGGGTCAGCAGGGGTGGTAAGCGGTATTGGCCCGCACCGCTTTATCGGCTAAGGTGGTATCGGAGGAGGGGCAGCGAGCATGCCGGGAGGGCACCGCGTGTCCTCGGTATGGCGGGAATACCACCGTTCCCGGGCGATAATGTACAGGCGACGGAGGGGTTGCGATATTTTTGTGGGCCGTCCAATCAGCGGGCCCGGATTTAATGGTTGGCGCTCAACGGAGCTGGTGTAAAGATACGGCGCGGGGCCCAATCAATAAACAATGTTTTTTAAACATATCGGGGGTGCCGCGATTGGCTGTCGGGGTGTTAAATTGTTAATTAACACAATGTTAATTAACCTTCAATGTTTGCGTGCGGGGAGGATTTTTCATATGGTTTGCAATGTTTGTTGGTTAATCAAATAACGTGGGGTTAATTGACTCCAAAACCTTGCACGGGGATGGTTATTATATGGTTCCTGATGAACCTATAATTCCATTAAAACAATGATATATTTCTATAGTTAGCAGGGGCGGGATATTAAAATTTTCGGGGTTTTTCATATATTTACATAGTACGGGCATGGGGAAAAGTATAGGGGTTTATACAATATGGTTAGCAGTTAATATGGGTTTTGCAATTGAATGCGCTAGGCATAAAGTTTGGCAACTTAGGCAAAAGGGAAAGAAAAAGGATTTTACACAAGAAATGTGGCTTTGTTCCTAAGCAAAGTTGTGACTTCACTTAAACTTTTTCATGAAATGGAGTGATCTAGGAGTATTGAGCAGATCCCAATCTCTTTAGGGGAAGGTTAGTAAGTGTTTTTTGGGAGAAGTGTGAAGGTAAGTTAGTCATGCATTACTTGATTTGTAACTCGCCAACTTCCAGGGTACTTATGATAGTAAAGAGAACATCTTTGAGAAACAAAATTTACCATAAGCATGCTTCTGCAACATCAAAAACTGCCTACCCAGCCTATTATACTTAACATTTTTTCTTCCTTTTTCCTTGGGTGCATTTAAACTAGCAAATCCTTACTCTCTTCTTTTCTTTTAATTTCCCTCCTATCTAAGTCTGCCCTTATTTCTTCCAGGGGCTCAGATTTAGCTGTTGAGCTCCTTTGCTTCTCTACCTAACTACTTGTCTGCCAAGCTTGAACTGTTTGAACAGATTTTGTTCTCTATCTCTAAAACAAGAAATTTAAAGATGAACTTGGCCAAAATTGAGCTGTTTGGCCATCCATCAACTGTGGCAAGAGTCAACTAATTCTATACAATGAGATTCTTATGCAAAAATAGAATAGTAGTGGCATTTTGGACTAGCACACTTTTTTGGTCTTCTTCATCTGGGGTTCATTTTCTTTCTTTTTGACCATTTCATTCTTTTTGCCCTTTGATCTTTCTTTTAGAGCATACCCTCTTTTCATTTTTTAATTTTTTGATTTTCTTAGAATATGGAACCTTTGCAGCATGGAAAGGATGAACATATTTGGGACTTTACCAGTCAATCATGAAATATGACACCTATTGGTATAGGAGCATAACACTTCCACTAAGCATGGAAACGACTATGTTTTTGTGGTTGTCGATAGGTTCTCGAAAATGGCCATTATGGTGGCCTGCAAGAAGAATATCATAGTAGAAGCCACTGCTAAACTCTTCTTTGAATGCATGTAGGTACACTTTGGGATCCCACAATCTATCATCTCAAATCGGGACAGCAGGTTCCTCAGTACATTTTGGTCCAGTCTCTGGTCGATGCTAGACACCAAACTCACTCAGTCCACAACCTTCCATCCTCAAACTAATGGCCAGACAAAGGTTGTCAACAAGATGATTGTACACATTCTGCGCATGTACAACTTAAAGCATCCATGCACATGGGACGAGCGCCTCCCCTATGTTTAGCATAGCTACAACTGGGCTCTCCACAGCTCGACTGGCCATAGCTCTTTTCAGGTGGGCTTGGGATTCCAACCACTATGTCCCATTGATGTGGCCATGCCATTTGCAGCTGCTCACGTAGATTCAGCTCATGTCCAGTCCGAAACAGATAAGGAAAACAGCTTCATTGAGCACATCCAACACATTCACCAGCAGGTCCATGACATTTTGGAGAAATCAAATGCTAAGTACAAGCAGCGACATGATCAACATCGGATGCCACACAAGTTTCAGGTGGGTGAAAAAATCTGGTTGCATTTGTAAAAGGAACGCCTTACCGGAGCCTATCGAAACACAAACCACTCCGATATGGTCCTTACACCATTAGCAAGGCTATGGGAGACAATGCATTTGAGCTCAGCATTCCCCCATTCCTTCGCCTACACCCAGTGTTCAATGTGGACTACCTTCGGCCATACTTTCCACCATTACTAGACACATCTGATATTGCAGAACAACTCACACCCACAAAGTTAAATCCAGATTACATGGAACAAGCTGCAGCTGATTGGATCATGGACACACAGATCAAGCACACTTTCCAGTAGAATATCCAACTGTATCGAGTTGTCAAAGCAGGCCAACTCCTTCACCAGGGCAAGTGGCTCACCAGGGACCAAGTTCAGTAGAAGTTTCCTCATCTCATGGAGGAACTCAACGCAATGGGGACCATTGCTTCCTAAGGGGGGAGGAATGATCTAGGTGGATATTGGTGGCCACCTACCAAGTCCACTTGGACCCCCACCATTTTTTCTTTCAGCTTTTCAGTTTCCTTAATTGTAGCACAGTTTACTATTTTTAGCAGTTTTTCAGATCCTGAACTTCCGGAGCCGTTTTGAGGCCTTAAACGACATTTTTTGGGAAAACTGGGAGCAACATGGGTGCATGGACCGATGTTACTCTTCCCAAAGTTATAGTTCTCGGATACATATTTCTAACGAGATATTGTGCACGTCAAACGAAGATCGTATGCTAAAGTTACAACCTCAGGAAGTTAATGTACCAATTTACCCAAACAGGGCCCACAATTTGGCGTTTCATCTTTTAGGGTTAGGTTTTTGGATGTTTAGGGTTTTCCATTGTTTCTCAACAATAAATAGGCCTTCGAGCCTCACTATAACATAGTTCAAAGGTAGGTAGCCACCACATCTCTTCTCAGAGATAAGCTACCATCGCCCTAGTTGGTTTATTTCCATTGTTGTTTGTAAGCATATTTCAGTATTTTACATTTATGAAATGAAGTATTATTTCCACTGCATCTCTGTGTTTATGGTTATCTATGTAATTTTTTGTGTTCCTGTTTAAATCCAGATCATAAAGGATGGAAATGGAGGATATGGAGTGGTAAGTGAGTGAGGCTAGTGATTGCATGGCCCTTGGACTCCTCTGAGTGGTTTTTGATGGACATAGAAGGTAGTATGGTCATGATCTGGTGTTGGGTGAGAGGTTGTGAGGTGTATGGTCCCCTCTTTCAACGTAGAACAAGCATGCATCATCACTTCCCAATCATAATTTCATTCCTGTAGAGTTTAAGGACATCTTGTAGTACTATATGAACCCCTGTAGTAACTACAAGAAACCCTGTAGAAGTCAGAAAACTATAGAAAAATTGGTTTTTTGATGCCTGCAAGTGAGGATGGATGATGGATACATGGTAGACATGGGAGATATGAAGTGAATGGAGGAATAATGGGGTGGTGATTGTCTTGTTTTCCTATGAACTTTGAGTCCTCTATTTTCTTTAAAAACCTGCAAAAATTACAGGATTTTATTAGTGGGCAAGTTTGAGGTCCCTGCCATGTCATTTTGTTTTTTTTTTTCTCTTTACTCTTTTCTCTTTTTTTTCTTTTTTTTTTTGAAAGACACATAGGTTGCCTCAAAGGAGGTTTTCAACTTGTCTGCCTGCCCTAGGCACCTCAAGGGAGGTTTTCACTCACGGATCATTTTATTTTCCTTTTTTTCACTCTTGGGCTGCCTCAAGGAGGTTTTCAACCCAAAAGTTAGCCTCAGGTGCCTCATAGAGGTTTTCACCTAGGTCTCTTATTGTTTTCTTTTTTTTTCAAAAATGAAATAGTCTTCAAGAATTTGGTGATCTGGAAGCTTAGACACTTCCAAGCACATTCACTTCCTTACTGATGGTACTGATGAACTCTTCCCTTAACAGAGGCCCTTTATAGGCTTTCAATCTGTATCCCTTGACCAGCAAGGGGATGCCTTCTTCATCAATGGTCCTTATTTTCATAGCCCCATTTTCATGGCACTTTTCTATAAGATATGGGCCCAGCCACTTGGTCATCAATTTTCCTTTGAAGTCCTTGAACCTAGAGTCATATAGCAGAGCCCAATCACCTTCTTGAAAAACTTTGTCTTTCATGTTTTTGTCATGCCAAACCTTTCTCTGTACTTGAGTCACTTCTATGTGTAGGAGGGCCTGCAGCCTAAATTCATCTCAAACATTGAGCTGGAGCAGCCTCTCTTATTGTGCCTTTGTAACATCCAGATCTAACTGTGTTTCCATTCTCAAAGTGTTGTACTCAAATTCAATGGAGAGCAGAGCCTTCTTCCAATAGACCAAATCATAAGGGGTGAAGCCAGTAGTTGTCTTCCAGGTTGTACTATAGGTCCA
The DNA here is from genome assembly GCA_031772625.1 of Pinus tabuliformis. Classification (NCBI taxonomy): domain Eukaryota; kingdom Viridiplantae; phylum Streptophyta; class Pinopsida; order Pinales; family Pinaceae; genus Pinus; species Pinus tabuliformis. The sequence goes on along the minus strand of CM062816.1, from coordinate 388,399,400 downwards.
AGTGGCTTCCACTAGTCTATCAACCCAATCTTTTCTACTGCTATTCACAACCTTTGTGAGAATGCCTTCCAATGCTCTGTTGGTAACCTCTACTTGTCCATTGGCTTGAGGATGATAAGCAGTTGACTTCCTTTGCTTGATCTTATGCTGACTCAACATATTTTCAATCAAGTGTTAGGCGAATTGAGCACCCTGATCAGTGAATAGCTCTCTAGGGTACCCAAACTAGTAAAACACGTTCTCCCTTAAGAACTAAACCACTTTCTCTTATGTTGCTACCTTCACAATCTTGGTTTCAACCCACTTTGTCAAGTAATCAGTGCACATAATTATGTACTTTTTCTACCTTGAGGGTGGATCAATGGGCCCAATGAAATCCATGCCCCACTTGTCAAATGGCTCAAGAGTCACTTGAGTTGCAGGGAATTTCATCCCTGGGAGTAGGTTTCCCCATTCTTTGGCGCTAACCACATCGACTGGTATATCTTCTTACATCTTGGTGGAGAGTGGGCAAGTAGTATCCAACTTGCAATAGCTTGAAGGTTGTCCTCTTGGCTGCAAAGTGAACTCCACAAGACCCATCATGACAAGCAAAAAGGATGTCAAAGACTTCCTCCTCCCTAACACATCTGCTTAGAATTTGATCTGGGCCTAGCTTGAAGAGATTGCCCCCAATCCAAGTGAATGGGGTGCTCTTTCTTATAATTATGCTCTTTTCCTTGGAGGACAAATTTGGAGGGAACTATGGCGACACTAAGTAGTTGGCTATGTCAACTAACCATGGATACAGAACTAAAATAGAAAATAAATTCTCATCTGGCAGTTGATCAGTGACCATTCCTTCCTCACCTGTAGGCAAGGCAAGTCTAGACAAAAAATCTACACCTAAATTTTCTCTACCATCCTTATCAATGATAGTTAGATTATATTTTCCTAATAAAAAGAAACCATCTAATAATTCTTAGCATTCACATCAGGCTTTTTCATAAGATATTTAATAGCAGCATCGTCATTGTGTACAAAGGTCTTGTAACCAGTGATGTAATTTCTAAATTTATTCAAGGAATGGACAACAAATAAGAGCTCTTTTTCAGTCACAATATAGTTCAATTCAGTCTTGGACAGACTTTTGTTGATGAAATAAATGGCATAAGGAAACTTGTCATCTATCTAGCCTAGAGCTGTTCCTATAGATTTGTCAGAGGCATCAACATGGATCTAGAAAGGAAGATCCCAATTTGGGCCTTGGGTGTAGTAGTCAAGTTGTCCTTTAAGGTTTCTAATCCATCTTGGCAACTTTCTGACCAGAAAAATTTAGTGTCTTTGGCCAATAGTCTAAACAAAGGTGAGGCTACTTTGCTGAAGTCATTTATGAACCTCCTATAGTATCCAACTAAGCCCAATAAAATTCTGACATCCCTCGGATTTTGAGGAGTGGGGACCCTCTTTATGGTAGCAATTTTATTTGGGTCCACTTGCAGACCTTCCTGGGATATTGAGTGACCTAGAACAGTCCCTCCATTCATCAAGAACTCACACTTCTCAGGACTAAGGGATAGGTTCATTTCAATGCATTTATTTAATACTTTCCCCAAGTTAGAGAGAGCCTCCAAGAAATCACACCCATAGGGAGTGAAATCATCCATATAAATTTCTACAAAGTCATGGACTAGCTCTACAAAGATGCTTAGGACTACCCTCTGAAAAGTGGCAGGGGCATTACATAATCCAAAAGGAAGGACCCTATAAGAAAAGGTACCCCAAGGAAAAGTGAAGGTGGTTTTATCTTGGTCCTCTGGGTTGATTTGGATCTAATTGTAACCACTGAATCCATCCAGGAAAGAGAAGAACTTCTTTCCTGCAAGACCATCCAAGACTTGATCAATGAAAGGTAGAGGGAAATGGTATTTTTTGGTGGCTTTGTTTAGCTCTCTATAGTCCACATAGATCCTCCATTTTCCATTCTTATTTGGGACCAGAACTAGAGGAGACACCCACTCACTATCTGAGATGGGGTAAATGAACCTTGCATCCAACAACTTCTGTAATTCTTCTTTAACTATGTCTTTGAGGGTTGGGTTCATTCTCCTATGAGGTTGGCACACTAGCTTGCAACCTTCCTTGATGTAAATGTGGTGAGTACACACTGAAGGGTGCACTCCCTTCATTTCCTTATAACTCTAGGCAAAGGCATCCAAATTCTCTCTTAGCATGTCACATAACTCATTTTCCTGATGTGCAAAGAGAGAGGGGTTGATTTTCAATGTTCTATTTGGACCAAATTATATCATCTTGACATGAGTAGGACTTGAGTCAGCTAGGCACAAATCATTCCAAGGGTTATCTTCAACTTTCTTTACTAACTCATCAAGAGACATGGTGTTGGGGGGGTTGATTTTGGAGGATTTGATCAATCAAGTCATCTTCATCAGGTTTCCCCCCTCCTATAGTAGCATCTAGGGTACAGATTGGGTAAGATGTGGCAGAGTAGCCTTCATATTCCTCCTCCTCTTCTAACCATAAAGGTGATTCATGCTCTAGAGATGGGTTATCATGAGGGTACAAGACCAATTGTTTGGACAAATGCCCATTTTTAATGGTCATATTCTGAGCTCTGCAACTTATGTAAGCATCAGCAGTGGCTAACCATGGCCTTCCAAGGATGAGAGGATAACCATTGAACTTGGTCTTGGGTTTGAGAACTAGGAAGTCAGCAAGGTATTCCCAGGAATCAATGGAGACCATCACATCCTCAACAACTCCCTTAGAAGCTACTGTGGATCTGTCCTTGCAGATTTAGTTTAAGAATAGTCTACTTAGTCATCACATTGATGGTAGCCCCAAGATCCGTCAAGGTATGGGGGACAATGATACCATCGATGTGCACATCTACCATAGGACTTCCATGGTATAGATACTTCGGGAAAATCACTCACCCCAACATTAAGTCAGACAAATATCCAATGACATTAACGGTAGGGTTGTGATGCAGGAGCATTCAACCCAAGAGAAAATCATTGTAATTAAGTAGACATAGGGGGTCATGTATTTTTAGGAAGTCAGTTTCCTAAGTCTCAAGTTAATGTAATATTAGGCCTTTAAGTGATTTAATTAGATAATGAGAGGAAGTTGTAAATGCTCTCGAATTAAAGGAGAACATGAGTGGTGAATAAATGACAAGAGATAGAGGTCAATTAGGACTCTTAAAACAGTTTCAGGATTCGAGGAATGAGAGAGAGATTTTAGGAATTAATTGAAGTAGAAGTGGATAGAGGACATTTAGGAGTCAGTTCAGTAGATCTAGGACTTGAACCAGAATTAGTTCAACAGAACTTTCTGGGATAAATGTAAGCCTACGGGCAGAGCTCAAGGAAGGAGGCCACGATATTGAAGAACAGGCCTGTGCGAGACATAAAGTCTCGGATATGTAATTGACTGTCTATATTTATATATATAGATGTTTATTCCTGACTATGTTAGTGTGTTGAAGAGTATTTCATGAATGAATTACTTGTGAATTCATAGGATCTGTTATAGGTTGCAGGCAAAATTTTGAAGGACGCAGAGGAACAAAATGATTCAGAGGAATCATGAATGGATCCTTGAATCCAATTGAGGAAACAAAGGGAAGCTCTGGGGTGAAATAGCGAAGTGAGATTTCACAGAAGAGTAAAGCTCAGAGGTAGTTGAGCAGCAGAAGCAGAAGGCGGAGTTCTGAAGAACTACGCAAGAGAAGAGCAATTCGGAGGACCATAATGGGTCATTGAATCCATTAGAGGGATTAAAGCCAAGCTCAAGAGGAATCGCGCAATAAAACAACAAAAAGGCCGAAACCTTTGAAGAAGAGCAAAACCACAGAAGAATTGAAGACTTAGCATAAAAACTATGTAAAAAGGAGGAGCGAAGGAGTAAAGTGTCAGTTCTTAGTAGTCGTTGGATTTGGAAGATCAATGGTCCAGATGATGTTGCAGAGGAGCAAAGTGAAATATTGCATCGGTGGAGTTTATTACACAGTTTAAGTCCCACGAGTGAAAATTTCAACTTACACTAGGAATCAGCGCAAAACACAGTCGGATTTGGAATCCAGACTTGAAAGGTTATAAAGAGTGGTCTATATCCATATCGGGTCTGTAAGGATATTGGATCGCTGCCTTAGAGCGGACAGTGTCTGACCTTGAGGTTGAGAGAAATGCAATCGCGCGAGTTGATCACAACTTTCGGATCTCGAACCAGATCAACAGTCAAGATGTGATCGCAAATCGCAATCGGAGGAGTTAAGGGCTAGTGGATATAGCGATATGCTGATACGCTGACAGCGATAAAGCGCATATCGGAAATCGAAGGTCGGAGGTTTCAGAGATCGGTGGAGCACTTCGGAAAAGGTTTGAAGTGAGGGCAGGACCCGACAATAATTATATATGCGGGTGCATAGAATTTTAGCTATATATGGTTCGGAGTGGGATTTCAACATATTTCCTTTGTATTCGTGAAAGTGTTGTGCCAAGCCTTTTTAAGGCTAGAGCATATGTTAACTATTCCGATAGTCGCATATCGGAGTCGAAGAAGTGGTGAGGCATATATGTATGCATGACTCGCGAAAGGAGCAATGGCTGATTGCAATAAAGGTAGCCTCGGGAATTGTGCAGAAGTCGTATAAAGGCGAAAAAACGTGTGTTTGCATATGTGTTCCTTTGTAAACAGATTTATAAGGAAAATAGCGTCGATGGGTAAGTTTTATGTATTAACCATGTATAATCAAAGGTAAGAGGGAAAAGGTTATATATGCAGACTTAAGGAGTTTAAAAGTCCCGATAGAAGGTTTAAAGCAGGGTGATTAATTTCCCTGAATAAGGAAAAGGTGGGTTAATGTTTAGACTTTGTTAAGTCTATGAATCATTCTACATGAGACTAAAAGAGGGCCTTAACCATTTATGGTTGAATATTTGACTCCTTTGTGAGTTAAATACCTGGGACAAATGATTTTATGCATTGTCATGCATACTGTGGGTGTAAGCGGGGGTAACCCTGCATCAGGTTGTCTTTATTTCTCTTCTGAGGATGTTTGAAGCATTTCTCCTTGATTAACTTGTTAGATATGGGGAAATCCTTGATAGCTTGGAGGAGTAGGATTTTAGCACACACGTTTTTCAATTCACCCAGAAGTTCAATATCTTATGGGGTGTTCTGACTAGGATGGATTAATCTCTCAGGAAAAGGAGGTGGATTGGCTTGAGGGACACTCTCTTCCTTTTCCTCTTCAAGCTCCTCAGGTGGAGATGGAGGTTGATTATCTGGAAGCACTCTTCCAGACCTGGGGTTGATTTCTTGAATTTCCACAGCATAGGAAGGGTAGGATATCTCTCCAATATAGACCTGTTGTGCCTGTTTGTTGTATGGGTTCGGATTTGGCTGAGTAAGCATCTAAGGTTGCTTAGGTGGAGTGGGGTGAAGGAGTTGTGGTTGATATGGAGGTGGAGGCAGTAAGGATGGATATTGGTTGTATGGGAGCCTCCATCCCTGTGATGGTGTATTCCACTGAGGTTGTGGGGGAGCATATAGCTGAAATGATTGATTGGAAGGTTGGGAATGGTATTGAGGTGAAAAAGATCAGGGAGAAGGTGTGGGCCATGAAGGATGAGAAGGAGGACACCAAGGGGGAATGGATGCATTTTGGTTAGGGTTGTAATATGAATAGGATGCCCCTTGCATGCCTTGCTAGTATGGTCGAGGTCCTTGAGGCCTCCTTTGGTTGATATAGCAGAGTTGTTCAGTCACACCTTCAGTTCCTTGATACACAACTTTCAATCTAGGCAGAGAAGGGCACTTGTCTATGGAGTGGTTCTCCTCACAGACTAAGCAGATCTCTATAAGATTCAATGGACATTCATTTCTAGGGTGCCTCCTAGTGCATCTAGGGAAAAAGACAGCTAAGGCTCTTTCTGCTTCCTCCTACTTCCTCTTGATCTGCATGGTGTCCATTTGCAGAGCAAGGGTATGCAACATTTCACTCTTAAATTCTTCCAACATGTTCCCAATTTCACTTTTGATGGATGTGTTGGAGGAGGATGAACTGGCCAAAGCTTGACTAGCCCTACCCTTCTATTTGGCTGCCCTAGGATTATTTTTGAAAATTGTATTGATATCATCATAAGGTAACTGGTAGATGTCCCCTCCTAACAACATGTTTATGGTTTTAAGGAGATCTTCCCTGGTCCCTCTAAGAAGGACTAGCTTGAGTGATTCAGGATCGAGGGTGCATCTATCCCTTTTGTAGCTGAGTTGGAACCTTTCCTCGTAATCTTCCAAAGATTCATCATGTCCCAAGGTCATTCTAAGGATTTCCTCTTTGTTGTCTTTAGACCTACAATAGTCCCTGTACTTGTTGTTGAAGGCTTGTTACATTTGAGCCCAGGTAGTGATGTTGTCCCTAGGTAAAACCATGAATCAGCGCAAGGCTACATCCTTAAGGGTGGATGGGAACAACTTCAACTTTTGGTCGTCATAGGTATAATCATAAGTTATGTAGATGACAACAAACTCAAACAAAAAGGTATCAAGGTCCTCTAAGGTTAAGCCATGGAAGGGCAGATGGGCTTATGTTTTTCATCCCAACATCTCCATTAGTTTCTCTGATGGGAAAAACACCCTCAGTTCTGTTTTCAACTCCATTTATATTTTCAATCCCATTTCTATTTTCAGCCATGGTGTAGGGTGGAATGGTTTCTTCTTCTTCTCCACCAATAGGCTCTTCAAATATCTCTAGTTGTTCGCCAAATGGGTCCTCTAGCTCATAGCCATCGAAGAAGAGGGAAGGTTGGTTGTTTGATGGTGTGGGGGTATTTGGCAAAAAAATTCCTAAGTTGTCTCTACTCTTACGAGGCATGAAAGGAATTTGTTTTTTTCTTTTAGGGGTTTTTTCAGAGCTACTTCAGAATGGAAACAAAGCATAAATTGCAACTATTTTCTAAATGGAACTTCTTGTAGAATGGAAAGAAATCATAAATTGCAACTATCTATTAAATGCAAAACAAAAGGAAAGCAGGAATTGCATCTATTTACTGAATGTCAAAGGGAAAGGAAAGCAGAAATCACATCTACCTAGACACCTCCCCGGCAATGATACCAAAAAGTGATGAGCCCCAGTATTGCAGCAAGGATGCTACAACTTCTAGGGTGACCAAATTTCCTTTATCAACCTAGGGTTCATACAAAATTGGAGGTGACAGTGCTATATGCACAACAAATGCAATGATATACTCTTGTCACTTCTCAATTGGGGCGATAGACCACTAGGGTTTTTCAAACCAGTCTTCTATTGAATAAAGGAGGCTATCTACTGATAGTGAAAGTAAAGCTATCTTTAATGCAGAAAGTAAATGCTTGCCTATGTTAAGGAAATGGAAATGTTGAATGGAAAGTGCTAGGAAAATGACATGAAATGACCTCGCTAGGAATTAACACACATTACTTGCAAAAGAGACCTAATTTACCCTTGCATTTTATCATCTAGTTATCTGGAATAAGTAAGCATGGAAATGATCCTAACACTGCTAATATTGATGTATGCATGCATTAGCTAAATATTGCAAAAAAGAGTCTTTTGGTTTTTCAATTTAGAAATGTAAATGTTAAACTAATCAAGCTGATCTTTTGCAGGGGAGAATGGGAAAACTAGTCAAAAATGGCATTGAGGGGTATGGAGGTCAAGTTGAAGGCCTACCCTAGTCTATGATCATTATTTCTACCCACAACAGTCTAAAATAGGCTACACTAGGGTTTCCTGTAGTTACTACAAGATGTCTTGGTTTACTATAGGAAACTTAGCTGAAAGCTATAGGAAGGTAGGGAAGGTGAAAGGAAGTGTTGGGAAGGTGTATGATGGTGGAATAAGGTATGGGGAAGGTGCACACTACCCAAGGATCAACCCAACTCTTCAGGATGGTTGGATTTTCTCAAGGTGGTTGTCCACGGTGGCTACAAAATAGAAATTTGAATTGATGGTTGGTAGGGTTTGGCGAGAGGTGGAGAAGACTTAGATGAGGCTGGTGGAATGATTTATCCCTACAGATCAACAACTCCTACAACAACACATATTCATTTCTTCATTTATGCACAACTTTATGTAAATGTGGAAAAGATGAGTTGAATTTGAGAAATAGATCTATTGATGGTTAGAGGATCAAATATATGGAATGGAATGCTTTCTAATCTACAAAAAACCTAAGAAACCAAAATTACAATTGAAAGCACTTCTAAGAAATAATGAACAGTGACTTACTCAACAAGAAACCCTATGCTATGTAACAACCAAAAGATGACTCTATTTTTGGGGCTGTGAGAGTGCGGCCCTCAAACCATGATCCCATGAGCGGGACGAAAATGAGGCCACTGTCACAAGATTTTCTGAAGTCTTTTCTTTCACTACTGTAACATTGATCTACTTATCCAACTAATGGAAGCAAAACTAACCAATCATTCAAAGACTTGCAAATTAAACAAAACATAAATAATTTCAGTAGATAATATATGATTCTAATCTAAGGATACATGTACAAAAAGAAGAGGAACCTCTACTGCTAGGGTTGGGCCCTAACCCAAGAGCTTCATCCCTCTGATTCAACTCAGTGCTAGATCAAAGAAACCCTTTTCATTATCACCAAAATGTCAAAAATAACATGAGAATAACAGTCACAATATCTTAAGCTTGAAATTGCCTCTTGGCTATAATAAAAAGTCGAATCCTAATGAGGCCCTAGGCCTTCTTATTTATACAACTGAAGCTACCAACATCTTCCTTAAAATTAGGGAGGCTTGGCTCCCAAACTCGAGATTAACTTGTCTTCAACTATCACTGGCTTGGCTGCCAATGAACTCGGTGGGCTTGGCTGCTTGTAACTCTGAGCTGATGAGATCTGGTGGAGGAATCTTCGAGTGATTGAGGAGTTAAGGAGGGAGACCCAATCTCCTAAAATCCCTCTTTCTTGTCTACTTTGAGTTCCTACACTTAAATTAGCCAAAAACTGCTCCAAATCCTACAATTAATGCACATTAGGCCACATGACATAACATCTCACCTTTACCCTTCTCACTAAGAAAAATATAATAAGTAAAGTAAGTAAATGTGAGAAAAAATTATTTTAATAAGTTGAAGAGTGGCATTAAGGCCCATATAATTTACCTATTGATTAGCCTCATCAACAGTAGCACCCTATCCTCTGCTCACAACTGCATATACTATGCTCTCGACCTTCTATTGCATAGGATCTCTTCAGCACTCAGCTTTAGTTCAACACTTGGGCCAATTGTTCAACTTTCACACAATCTAGTCCACTCTCTTCAGCACATACACAACAATATTGTATTCCCCAGTAGCTCAATGAAACTTCTTAGTTTTTTTCTTATGCTGCACTGAGCTCAATGTTGTCTTTGCCACCATCCACACTGCCCGAGAGTGTACTCTTCGCATTGCACTCCATTCTTCTGTTGCATCTATTTTTACAAATTTTTTTGTTTCATTAAAACATAAGAATGGGCTTCATTCACTTTTCCATCTCACTCCGTGACTCTCCATGCTCAGAATTTATTCTTAGTCCACTTGCACACTCCACTGAGACTCCCCATGCCTATTCATGGCTCGTAGAGCTTGACTATACTTCTACATGGCTTCTTTGTTCTTCATTTATTTCTATAATACTTGCACAGGATATTAGAGATGGATTTCTTTCAACATCAAGACAAGCCCAACAATTTTTCTTTGATAATCATAGTCCTCATCGCCTTGAACCAACGATCTCTGTAGTCACTATTAACATCATCAACCAACTCCTTTGTATGCATTTACTCTCAAGTTGTCGACTCATTCATCCTTTAACATCCTACACTACAATATCAAAGCCCTTTCATTTCGTAACTTTTATTAAAACAAATGCTACAAAAGAGTGATATTCTGATGCCTTTAGCCCTTATGCCAGCACTTAACCTATTTTTTGCCATAGGACCACTATCTGTGACTTGCAACTTCATACTCCTTTGTATTGAAATATCGACGCTCTCATATTTCGTAACTTTTATTTGAAATGATGTTATGAAATTGCAAGTCTTTAATCTTCCTTTGGCCCCTTTTTCTTAGCCCCTTCTTGTTTTTCCTCCATGGGACCGGGTGTCGTGACCAACAACATAGCATTTAGGTGCTAAGGCCTTCAAGCTTCTGTCGGGGGCCTATCTCCCTATGTTATTTCTCTCACCCTTGGTTCTTTTGGGCTTTCGCAACCAAGCGCCACCAATATCAAAAGCTCCCTCCATCGTAACTTTTTTACAAAATGCATTTTCGAATGAGTTATGGAATCTTTGACCTCTGATATATTTCCATAACACTTAGGTGCTTAGCCTTATCTACACCCTTCCTCCTTTGGTTCCCATCGACCAAATGCCAAACAATATCAAATCCCCTTTCATTGGATCAAAACTTTCCATAAAACAATTATACAGGAGTTACGAAAACTCCAACCTCTGAAATTCCTACCTCCGAGATGACATCATGCTGATGTCATCAACTCCACGTGGTGTCTCCTTAGTGGTGACATGTGTCACACAAATTTTCCCTATTAGGCCACCCAAAATGTCGAATCTAACTACCATGTGTCCTTTGTACTGCCACATCATGCTGATGTCAACTGCCTCATTAGCGTCTCAAGGCCAATAACCTGTTTCCATGTGTCATATTGGAGGAGAGAGAAAGATTCCCTTAGTCCTTTTTTTTTTCATTAAAATCCTTTGTAAATATCGGCTCCTTGCAACCTTGACGCTTTTAAATAATTCAGTAGTTAAGAACTTACGAGGTTCTGAGGTTCCAAAATCTCTAGGCTCTAATATCTACCTACTTCGACGTCCAACCTCTGATATTTCGACCTTCAGAAATTTCACATACTGCCCTAGTTCCATGCCATCTTAGGTCCCTTTTAAGTAAATCGCCAGGGTGTCGATGTTGGGACCTCCAATATGCTACCTTCTTCATCCGTCCGATATCAGGTCCTAAAATTTGGCCCTGTTCAGTTGAGATTTATTTTAAAGAAGTTGTCGAGGAAATAAAATGTTGAGGTCGGATATTCCAGCATCTTTGATATGTCCACCTACTTAGTACTAGCTTCAGTAGTCAATAAATTTTGATCTTGATGCCCATTCATGGACTTCCACATACCACTAGAAATATATTTCATATCACTTTCCATAGGAGAAGGTCCGATGTAGGCTTTGAGCCCATTTGCTACCTATGAAATGGTTGCAAACGTTCTGTTTTTCTTTGCACCTTGGCCCTTCCCTTATGTCTAGAATCCTGGACTCCCAACCACCATAGTCATCATTTTATGGATTCTCCAATAATCCTTCTACTATGGTGATTCTCTACTAGAGATTGCAACAATCATAGGACTTTCCCTAAGCATATGATGCCACAAACCTCCATGCTAATTTGGTTTACATCAATGCCAATTGTCCATTAATCTCCCCCTTTGGCATTGATGGCAACAACATAAGCTCCCCTAAAACCAAGCATGGTCTTCTTCATTTTTTTTCTTCTCTGATGCATCAGTAATCTTCTCCCCCTTTGGCATCAATGGAAAAGGATGCCCTTGAATACTCCTCCTAAACCACTACAACCTACTCTTCAATTGATCCCACATACTGGGTAGCTGCCAATACACACTATAGTTGAGTCATTTGGGAGGAGGAGTCAAAACTCCTATCTGTTGCCTGAGTTATTCAAAGGGTTCAATTTCTAGTGGCTTAGTAAAGATATCTGCAAGTTGGTCTTTAGTGGCCACATATTCAAGTCGAACAACATTGGATGAAACCTGCTCTCTTAAGAAATGAAACTTGATAGGGATGTTCTTATTCTTTGAGTGCTTGAAAGGATTCGTAGAGATACTAATGGCACTATTATTATCACACATGATCAAAATACCATCAATAAATTCTACCTTAATGTCCTTCAAGGTATGCTTCATCCACATAATTTGTGAGCAACAAGTAGCAGCTCCAATATACTCTGCTTAATAGTTAATAAATAAATGGAGGCTTGTTTCTTGCTAACCCAAGACACTAAGAAGTTTCCCAAAAAGAATGATGCACTTGAGGTGCTCTTCTTGTCATCAATATTTCCTACCCAATCAGCATGAGGAAAATCTTGAAATCTGGCCACAATACCCACTTCTTGCATGATGTCTAGCCTCGAAGCTGTTAGATACAATAAGCTTCCTATCATTGATTTGTACTCAGTCTGATTTACCAACGATGTCTTATCTTCTTTGCACAATTTGTAGCTTGTAACCATAGGAGTGCTAACTAGCTTGCAATATTCTAGGTGAAACTTCTTTATAGTTTCTCTTAGGTACTTGGATTGGGAGATAAATACCCCATTTTTTTATTGAGAAATTTGCAGTCCTAGGAAGAAGGACAATTCTCCAATCATGGACATTTTGAACTCTATCTGCATACAATTTGTGAATTATTATCCCAATTGTTCCAGATCACTGCCAAAGATTATGTCGTCCACATACACAACTACAATTAGTAGATGATCATCTTCAGAATTTATGTATAGGTTTTTGTCTACAGTACCTTTCTTAAAGCCTTTTTACTGAAGGTATTGATCCAGTCTCGTATACCAAACTCTCAGAGCCCGTTTGAGTCCATATAAGGCCTTTTTCTCAGTTTGCACATAGACTCTTTATCTTTGGTGAGCATGAATCCTTCTGGCTACTCAATATAAACCTCTTCTTCCATATATCCATTGAAAAATGCAAACTTCACATCCATCTACTATACCTTGATAGTTTTATGACTGGCAAAGGAATGAAAAATTCTGATAGCTTCCAGTCTCGCTACTGGTGCAAAGGTTTCCTCAAAATCTATTCCTTCTATCTGGGCATACACTTTGCAAACTAATAGAGCCTTGTTCCTAATTACTCAACCGTGCTCGTTTAGCTTATTTTTTAAGACCGATTTTGCACCTATGATATTTTTCTCTTTGGGTCTTGGAAATGGCTCCCAAGTGTTATTCTTTTCAATTTGGTCAAGTTCTTCATTCATAGCTCTCACCCAAAACTTGTCCTCACTTTCCTAACTGATATTTTTAGGCTCAATTTGAGATAGCAGAGCAATATTTGCACAACTTCAACTGCCAACAAATCTCCTCCTAGTTTGAACACCAATTCTTTGGTCTCCAGGAATTTGACTATCAGTGTGTTCTTTATGTACATACCTGGAAGGTGTTTTGGGCCTTGGAGTTGTGCTCGTTTCCACATCTTCGTTATCTGAATCTGTTTCACCTTGATCCAAGCGCTTGATGTCTAAATTCTCTTCTCCATCTGAGTTCATGTTTCCTTTGGAGGACTCAGGTTGTGAAGCTACTTCATCTACGACTACCATAATGCAATCATTAACCATCTTTGTTCATTTTTCGCAGCACTTGTATCCTTTACTTCGAGCAGAGTACCCAAGTAATATACCCTCATCAATGCGTGAATCAAACTTTCCAGGATTTTTATCATTCCTTTTGATAAATCATTTTCTCCCAAACACCTTGTAGTGTTTAACTGATGTAAGTCTCCCCTTCCACAACTCATAGGGATTTTTATCACTATTAGGCCTGAGTTGTGTTCTGTTTGATAGGTATATTGTTTCTTGTGTTGCTTCTCCCCAGAAGATGTGAGGTACATCTGCTTCATCCATCATAGCTCTGGCCATGTTCTGTTCTTTCTCTCAACTACTCAATTTGGTTGTGGAGTTCTAGCCACGAAATATTGCCTCCTTATGCCATGCTCTCTTAAAGTGTATTCTCCTCCTCTGTCTGATCTTAAGCATTTTATCTTGAGATCTTTCTCATTTTCTACTTGAGCTTTAAATTTTTTAAAGTGTTTAAACACTTCTGATTTTTCCTTTAAGAGCACGATCCAAGTGGCCCTAGTAAAATCATCAATAAGCAGCATAAAATACCTTTCTCCTCTTGGGATTTTTTCTCTAGTTGGGCCACAAATATATGTGTGAATTAGCTCCAGTGGTCTAGATGAAGAGAACTATTTTGTCTTGAAATGAGTCCTAGTCTTCTTACCAAATTGACATGACTTGTAGATTGAATTATCAGGCCTTAACAGTCTTGGAAAACCTCTTACAACTCCCAGCTTACTGACTCTTATTAGACTGTCAAAATTCATATGACCAAGTCTCCTGTGCCATAATCGGGCTTCATTTGAATTTCTCAAATAGAAACTTACTCTTGAGTCATCAAACACATATACATTATTGTGAGTTCTGACTGCTTTTCCCACCAGCTTTCCATTTTCTTCATTTCAGATCTCACAATCCTTCGATTGAAAGGTCACATTAATGCCATTATCACACATTCGACTTACACTAAGGAAATTATGCTTGGGACCTTCTTCATACAACACATTTTGGGTTGTAGTCTTTTCATCAAGACTGACTATGCCCTTACCCTTAATTCTTGTTGGGGCATTGTTACTGAAAGTGACATTGTTCCCTTTGTCCTTTTCTTTTAGCAACAAAAATTTTCTCTTATCCCTAATCATATGCTTGGAGTAACCATTATCTGCATACCATATGTTTTCTTGATTATATGTTGATAGAGCAAGTCCACATTCCATCCACTTTCCAGATTTTCATTTCCAGTTCTCCTTATCTTTTCGAGAAGTCGATTGTCAAGTTTTCCGAGAATTAGATGGATACTCAAGCTTGTTGCTGCACTCACTTTCCTTGTGCCAAAAATTATTACATTTGAAACATTCAACAACATTCATTAGGGGAGAGAAGGAATATCAATTTCTAGGAGTAGATTTTTGAGATCTAAGATTTTGATACTTATTGTATTTGAAATTTTCATCTCTTTCAACTTTGATCTTTCTACAATCAACAACGTTATGTCCAAAGATGTGACATTTATAAAAATGACCATTAAATGAATGAGAGTACCTAAGGTTGGAAGATCCATGAGTTTGTGGATGAAGGTACCTCTTTTATCTAGTTGATTGATTCGTTCTCTACTAGAGTTGGTTCCTTGGGGTACATGGAGTTATTATTCTAGTTATGGGATCCTCTCTGTATTGCCCCCTTTTTGTCTTCATTTATTCTTTCTTGATATAACTTTACATAGCTTTAAGGTTCCTCAAATCATGTGGACCTGAAGTTAATTTTCCCATAGAAGATTCCTTTGATCTGGAGTATCTTGGGCCTGTTTTGTTTACTAAAGACCTCTGACTCCTTAGGATATGACCTAAATTTTTGTTCCTTCTGCAAATTTTTCATTTATTCCTTTCTCGGTCTTCATTTTATACAGATCCATTCTCAGAGAGATGACCTCTGCCTCGAGACTCTAATAGTTCTCTTCCTATTCATGGATCAAATCTTGAAGAAATTATTCCTTCCATTTAGCTTCTTCTAGTTTTACTTTCAAGGACAAAATTTCATTTTTGCATGTTTTTTAGATCGTTTCCTTCTTTATCTTGAACAACTCATGTTTTAATTGTTTGTTCTCTTCTTCTTTTTCTCACTTATTCCTTGTTTTTCTTCTAATAGAAGAGCTAAACTATCTTTTCTTTTAATGGCTTCTTCAAGTTTTTCTTTTTGATAAACAAGCTCCTCATTGTTGGAGTTGTACATACCTTCTTCAACACGATGTAGTTGTTCTTTTAGCTATTTGTTCTTTCTCCTTGCCTTCTTTAACTCGTCAAGAGCACTAATGGGTTCCCCTTAAACGTCCATAACTCCTTCTTCTTCCTTTTTAGAGTCAGTAATACTTTGTTTCTTGGAGTCTACTCCAAATGCCATAAGTAAATACTTATATGAAACATCTTATGAAGAGTTTTGGATGTCTGAATTTGGTGTTGAACTATCCTCTTTGAAGTAGAGCCCATTTTTCTTATAGAACTTCTTCTTCTGATGTTTCTGTGATTTGTTTCTAATTTTATGACCGTCTTCCTTTTCAGTCCTTTCTTTGTAAGGGAACTTGGACAAAAAATTTCCAACTCTCCCACAATCAAAGAATTTAAAGGGAAACTTCCCTTTATATTTTCCTGAGCCACGCTTCCGTTTCCTAACAAATTGAGCCATCTACTGATTAGATTCACAGCTGGAGCAATCTTGAAGATATTTGTGCTCATTGGCCTTTTTGGACACTTTGAACTTTTCCTCCTTGGGTTCATACTTCTCTCTTCCTACTCTCATATCATAGGCTATGAGAGTACCAAGCAACTGGTCCATCTTAAGATCATTTAAATTAGCCATTTCTTCAATGGCAGATACTTTGACATTAAATCTCATGGGTAGGGATCTTAAGACCTTTTGAACAATCATATCTTCCTTGACTTCTTCACCAAGTCCTCTAATCATATTGGTTACTTCATCAACTCTGAGGAAGTATTATGCTATGCTTTCTTCTTCACTCATTTTTAAACTTTCAAACCTCATTCTGAAGGTTTGAAGTTTGGCCTTATTGACTTTGTCATCTCCTTCATGACTTTGATTGAGCTTCACTCCTACTTCCTTGGCAGACTTACAATGTATAACCTTTACGAGTTCACATTGACTAAGGTTAAAGAGAATGGCATTATTGGCTTTAGAATTATTTCCATACATTTTTTTACCATCTACATCAGTGGGAGGGACATCAGGGACATCATAATATACTAGTACAAATCTCCAAACATCTACTCCTGGGTACATAAGGTAGGCTCTCATCCTAACTTTCCAGAAGGCATACTTTGTCCCATCAAAGATTGGTATCTTGCTTGAGTAATCATATTGACTCTTTTTCCGAGACATAATTCCTTATGGATCTACCTTCCAATGGTTAGATTGTTCCTGAAGGAACCTTTCTTTGATATCAATTGTTGCAATTAGGAATTACTGAGAGGGGGTGTGAATCAGTAATAGTGAAGTTCTTTCTATTTTAAGTGTGATTTTTTAACTCTTTTCACTATGGTCAGTTACTTGTGAGAGCTTTCATACACAATACAGATAATCAACAAGATAATACATTCACTATGCAATCCATCACATGAGCAGCATACACATATTGACATGGGTAGTTTTTTGTGGAAACCCAAAGGGAAAAAGCCACCAATTTGTTTCTTATTATGATCTAAATTAAGCACCTACTTAATTACATCAATTTGTTTATGAGCACTGATCTGAAATGATCATATGTTAAAACTGAAGTAGAATTAATTATGTCATTAATGAATTGAATGTTAACTGAAAGTGCGGAAACCAAGAGAACTGCTTGAGAAGAAAGACTTTACGACAGCTGATAAAACATAAGTAAGATGCAAAACAATAATGAAAATAAAAAATACATAGTGATATGAGACAACAAGATTGAGTACGGAGTTCGTCACTGATGGACTACGTCTCCGGGTCTGCTTTCAAGATGGGCGACCACTTTATTAGGATTGAAACCGAGGAGGTTGATTACACAGAGAATTGACCAAACTGAATGTACATGCAGGCACTTCTGGTCACTATCATAAGGAAGCTCTCTGAACCAGATTTCCAACACCTATCATGGTTCCCAATTCCGACATCCGATGCTCCTGTTACACTAAAAACAAAACAACCTCTAACCTCCAGAGTCTGCATACAAAACTTCAAAACCACTCTCCTCATCTTCAATGAGAAAAATTGCCTTTACAACCCTACAAATACACTCTAACCTCAACTGCCAATATTTAGAATGCATGTGCTGACTTCTAGGGTTATTTTAGGGTTTTAGCTTAAGAAATTAATGTCACCTAGGGATAGAGGCCAAGGTCTTTGAATTAGTTTGATGCAAAAACTAACAAAAATAACCCAAAATAACTTTAGGCTATAGATAGCCCCCACCGGTCAGCTAACGGTGCGGAGAAGGATGACTGTGTCCATGTGAACAGGCCGCGGCTAACCATAGGCAGACACCGATGCAGGTTAGTTGTCGGCGTTCCCGGTTGATGACGGTGACGGTGCATGTGACTATGCATACCCCCCGACGGTTGCGGCTTCATCTGGCAGTCTTCCTTACCCATGCGGTTGCGCCTTTCCAAACCATTCACATGTCGATGGTTACCACCTGTCAGTTCCGCTACGATTAAAGCTGTGGCTTCACAAACCGCTCCAACTCCGACTGCTGACATGGTTACAATTCTCGCTGTGGTTTGATGTTGTGGTTAGCTATAACCTCCACCCAGTTAGATTGTCTGTTCACATGGAAATGTTTATTCCGTCGCGGTCAGGCTAACCCGCTACGGTTTTAGAGCTTGCAGTGTATTGATATTTGTAACATTTGTTTTGTATTAAGCCCGAAAGGGGTTTTTAGACTTAGGAAACACATGTTTAATGCATGGTTTAGGATTTTAGGTATAGGTTAGGGTTTTAGGTGTTAGGGTTTGTCATTATGTTTGTAGCATAGGTTTTAGCAATGATTTAGGATTAGAATTCATCACTTGTTTTAAAAAAAATCCCATTTACCACCTAATGTCACAAAGCAACATTAGCAACATCGCATGACAACAACCCGTCGACAACCAAATCCTACAAAGTGGATGACAACCACATGTTGACAACCCAAATCTTGTGAGGCAGACAACAAACACATGTCGACGACCATATCTTGGCGGAAATGATGACAAGCACATGTTAACATCCAGGTACAAATCATATCACCATGACAACCATTGACATCACGTAAACAACCTGAACCATAAACAACACTGTCGAAGCTGAAGACACCAGACTAGATGCTAACGACGAAACTAAACCTATGTAACTGATCTGACGAGATCCCCCTGGATCAATCCTCTCCACTTGAAATCTTTTGGACCACAAAAGTTTGACTAAACAAATAGTCGATGAGGGTAGAACTCCCTTCCTTTCCACCTTGACCTGATGATGTACCAATACATTCAATCAATCGCTTGCAAGTGATGACCTTGATGATGCTGACCATGGCACATTTTGATTTGGTGACCTATTCCATCCATCTGCAATATGAGCAACTTGTGACGATGGTCAAACAACCTGTTATGAACATGACAATTGATTTCTTTCTACGATATACCATGAATTAGTGATTCATAATCATCTTTGAAAAAAGTCTCTACAGGATATTGTTTAATACCATGGACATGTATAAACAATCTATTTTGTAGAATGACAGAGACAATCAAAGACATTTTTGTCATCAAACCAACTACTTGACTTGATATACTTTCCTGCTTCCTGATTACTAAGTGAACTTGTTGCAATAAACCCATCAATTTGATATATGGAAACTGCTGCAACTTAGTTTGATTTTGAAAGTATTGAATTAGCCGTTGATTGGTTTAAATCACTGTTTCTTCATTTATTGAATGATGTTTCCATTCATTAGCACTTTCCCCTGATGCATAAGTTTCCCTTAGATGTTTTTACACTTCTTTAGAAAAGGCTTTGATATGAAAACAAAAGGGCTTCCTTTCCACTTGAAAAGATGCTTCCAAACTATTCGAAACATGAATTGGTGACACAATACAAGAGAAATTTAACACTGACTTTCCCCAATACTGACCTGCATCCCTGTAACTGATATTTTCCAAACTTGGACTGAATTGATTCATTCTGACATTAGGAAGAGGAGCTTTAGGCACAAACTGGAATTCATGTCGTATTCCCGGCTTATGAGTAAGATGTTTAGTTTTAAATAGAACTGGAAAAGTTTCTACCTCTTTGATCAAACTATCTTTAAGCTGAGACTCATAACTTGAACAAACATCCTATTGTTTCTTATGTTGTTCCTTTACACACATGATTACAAATCTTTTATTTGAACTTATTAATCGCTTCATCTGATTAGCAACAACTAAATTCAAGTGATTTTTATTTTGATGTGCCCTGACAATAAATTCAACCCCATCTTTCTTAAGGTGATATTTATGCTCTCTCCTGTAAAATACTGCATCACGATCATAAAGATAAGGACTTCCTAAGACAACTCCACATATGTCTACTGGAACCACATCTAATTCCACTTCATCAATGTAATTAGCTGTAATGGCAAATCTTAATTGACACTGTTTTGTGACTTTTATCTGAGTTGATTTATTTAGCCATCTTAATGGGTAAGGTCTTGGATGATTCCGTGTTTTCAAACCCAAATTCTTAACTAAATATTCAAAGATTAAATTGGCTTGTGATCCACTGTCAAACATTGTATCTATCTTCGTGTTCTTAGAAGTTATCCTTATGTTAAACAATTCAACTCTTTTATCCTCATTTGAAGGATTTATGTTTGATGAAGATGCAATAGTATTTGAACTTGAGTCATTGTCAGAAGTTTTACCTGTCGTAACCATAGTAGTTATCCTCCTTTCATCACCTGAATCTGAACCTAGATCTTGCTGGACCGCTGCGGTTGCCTTCTTTTCATCCTTCTCCTTAAGGAAATTTTTGGGCTTAAGTTCTGGATGAATTTTCCAACACTTAGATTCATCATGACTGATTCTCTGGCAATGAGAACAAGTAGGTCTTTCCTTCTGAGCTATCGCTGATTTCTTTCTCTTCGAATTGTTCTTCCCTTTATTGTCATTGGAATCTTTGATTTCCAACTCTTTGGATGATTGCGATGAAAACTTGAATGGTCTGCCACCTGATTCAATATGTATGGCCTGAACACACACTTCATCAAAATCATCAGGATTAAACATCAATAATGTATGTTGCAAATATGAATGTAAACTGTTGATGTATTTTAATAAAGTTTCACGTGTATCCAATGAAATACCAAGCGCCAATGCTTTCTTTCTAAACTCCTGAGTAAACTCCTGAACACTCTGCCCTTTACCTTGCCTCAGATGCTGCCAATCAATAACATCTTGCTACATGTATCCCAAAGGATATAATTGTTTCCTAAGAGCTTTTAAGAACTTAGACCATGAAGATATGATTTTTCCTTTTCGCTTTACATCTATTTGAGTTTTACTTTCCTACTAGATTAAAGTTGTTCCCCCCATTCAAAGTGTAGCTAACTGAATTTTTTTTTTTTTTTTATCATTAGAGATGTTCTGAATACGTCAATATACTTCTAACTAATTAATCCAATTATCTAACTTTTCAGGATTCATTTCACCATCATAAATAGGTAACTCAAATTTTACATCAAGTTTTAAAAGAGATGTTTTCTTAGATTTCTTTTCTGTTTCAGATTCAACACTGGAAGAAGAAGAAGAAGAAGAAAAAGATGATGATGGAGATGATCGAGGTGAAGGTGGTTTATCATCCTTGCCTTTACCTTTGTCCTTCTTTGATGTCTTTGAAGAAGAAGCTGCATCTCTTGCCTTCTTGTCTTCGTAGAGTTCTCCCAACATCTGTTGCATAGTCAAGAATGCTTGTTGAAACTGTTCATCACTCATCTTAGTTTTAGTATTTTCACCTGCATCAAATCTTGTCATGGTTGACTTATGAACGACTCGTCGCTTTCCAATCTCTGGATCAATCTGCTCAAGGATTCCTTCTCCACGTTGCGACTTTGACCTGGTTAACATTCAATGGAAAATTATACAAACGCAACCTGCTCTGATACCAAATTATATGATCTGAAATGATCATATGTTAAAAATGAAGTAGAATTGATTATGCCATTAATGAATTGAATGTTAACTGAAAGTGCAGAAACTGAGAGAACTGCTTGAGAAGAAAGACTTTACGACAGCTAATAAAACATAAGTAAGATGCAAAACAGTAATGAAAACAACAAATACATAGTGATACCAGACAACAAGATTGATTACGAAGTTCGTCCTTGATGGACTACGTCTCTGGGTCCGCTTTCAAGATGGGCGACTGCTTTATTAGGATTGAAACCAAGGAGGTCAATTACACAGAGAATTGACCAAACTGAATGTGCACACAGGCACTTTTGGTCACTATCATAAGGAAGCTCTCTGAACCAGCTTTCCAACGCCTATCACAGTTCCCAATTCCGACTCCCAACGCTCCTGTTACACTAAAAACAAAACAACCTCTAACCTAGGGATAGAGGCCAAGGTCTTCGAATTAGTTTGATGCAAAAACTAACAAAAATAACCCAAAATAACTTTAGGTTATAGATAGCCCCTGCCGGTCAGCTAACGGTGTAGAGAAGGATGACTGTGTCCATGTGAACAGGCTGCGGCTAACCATAGGCAGACACCAATGCAGGTTAGTTTTCAGCGTTTCCGGTTGATGACAATGATGGTGCATGTGACTATGCATACCCCCCGACGATTGCGGCTTCATCTGGTAGTCTTCCTTACCTGCGCGGTTGCGCCTTTCCAAACCATTCACATGTCGATGGTTACCACCTGGAAGTTCCGTTGTGGTTAAAGCTGCGGCTTCACAAACCGCCCCAACTCCGACTACTCACATGGTTACGGTTCCCGCTGCGGTTTGATGTTGCGGTTAGCTGTAACCTCCACCTGGTTAGACTGTCTGTTCACATTGCAACGTTTATTCCGTTGTCGTCAGGCTAACCCTCTGCGGTTTTAGAGCCTGTGGTGTATTGATATTTGTAACATATATTTGTATTAAGCCCAATAGGGGTTTTTAGACTTAAGAAACACATGTTTAATGCATGGTTTAGGTTTTTAGGTATAGGTTAGGGCTTGTCATTATGTTTGTATCATAGGTTTTAGCAATGATTTAGGATTAGACTTCATCACTTGCTTTAAAAAAAGACATTTACCACCTAATGTCACAAAGCGACGTTAGCAACATCACATGACGACAACCCGTTGACAACCAAATCCTACAAAGTGGATGATAACCACATGTCGACAACCCAAATCTTGCGAGGCAGAAGACAAACACATGTCGACGACCAAATCCTGGTGGAACTGACAACAAGAACATGTCGACAGCCAGGTACCAACCATATCACCATGAAAACCATTGACATCACCTGAACAACCTGAACCATAAACAACAATGTCAAAGCTGAAGACACCAGACTGAATGTTGACGACGACACTGAACCTGTGTAACTAATCTGATGAGATCCTCCTGGATTAAGCACCCACTCATAGGAGGTACCGACCCCCTTCAGATAGCAAGCACCTACTTGCCAAGAGGCACCAACCTCTTATGAATGCAGGCCACCACCTTCTCTAGTCATTGTTCTACCTTTCATACAATTTTCAAACTAAAAACAAAGGAAATTACATATACAAAGAAATACCAATCTAGTTCACTGCAATATCATACTTCTCCTTTCAGTCCTCTATTATTCCACAGGCTTTCTCAGCCACAAACAGTAGTGCCCTATCCTCTGCTCACAACCGCATATACTCTACTCTCAGTCTTCTATTGCACAGGCTCTCTTCAGCAATCTACTTCAGTTCAACACTTAGACCAGTTGCTCAACTTTCACGCACTTTTATCCACTCTCTTCAGCACATACACAACAATATTATATTCCCCGGTAGCTCAATGGAAATTCTAAGTTTTGTTCCTGTGTTGCAATGAGTTCAATGTTCTCTCTTTCACCATCCACACTGTCCGAGAGTGTACTCTTGGCATGACACTCCATTCTTCTGTTGCATCTCTTTTTACAAATTTTTTCATTGCATTAAAACATAAGAATGGGCTTCATTCACTTCACCATCTCATTGTGTGACTCTCCATGCTGAGAATTTAATCTTAGTCCACCTGTACACTCCACTGAGTCTCCCCATGCCTATTCATGGCTCACATAGCTTGAATGCACTTCCACATGGCTTCTTTGTTCTTCATTTATTTCTATAAGATGTGCACGAAAGATCAAAGATGGCTTTCTTTCAACATCAAGACAAGCCCAATAGTTCTTCTCTGAGAATTGTGGTCCTCCTCGCCTTGACCCTGCGATCTTTGCAGTCACCATTAACTTCATCAACCAACTCCTCTGCATTAATTTACTGTCAAGTTGTTGACTCATTCATCCTTTAACACTCTGCACTACAATATCATGGCCCTTTCATTTCATAAATTTCATTAAAATAATTGCTATGAAAGAGCGAGATTCCAATGCCTTTAGCCCTTCTTATGCCGACACTTAGCCTCTTTTCCGCCATAGGACCGCTACATGTGACTAGCGGCTTTATACTGCTTTGTATTGAAATATCAGAGGTCTCATATTTCGTAACTTTTATTTGAAATCGTGTTACAAAATTACAAGTATCTGATTTTCCTTTGGCCCATTTTGCTTAGACCCTTCTTATTTTTCCTCCATGGGATAGGGTGTCGTGACCAACAACATAACATTCAGGTGATAAGGCCTTCAGGATCCTGTCGGGGGCTTATCTCCCTGTGTTATCATTCTCACCCTTGGTTCTTTTGGGCTTTCGCAACCAAGCACCACCAATATTAGAAACTCCGTCCATCGTAACTTTTCTCCAAAACGCATTTTCAAAGGAGTTATGAAATCTTTGACCTCCGATATATTTTCATAACACTTAGGTGCTTACCTTTTGTGTGCCCTTGGTCCTTTGGTTCCCCTCGACCAAACACCAAATAATATCGGAGCCCCTTTCATCAGATCAGAACTTTCCATAAAAAAATTACACGAGTTATGAAAACTCCAACCTCTAAAATTCTGACCTCTGAGGTGACGTCATGTTGATTTCATCAACTCCACGTGGCGTCTCCTTAGTGGTGACATGTGTCACATAGATTTTCCCTATTAGACCACCCAAAATGCAAAATCTAACAACCACATGTCCATCGTACCATGACATCATGCTGACGTCATCTACCTCATCAACTTCTCAGGGCCAATCACATGCTTCCATGTGTCTTATTCGAGGAGAGAGAAAAATTCCCTCGGTCCTTTGTCTTTTCATTGAAATCCTTTGTAAATCTCAGCTCCTCACAACCTTGGACCTTTTAAAGAATTCAATAGTTAATAACTTACGAGGTTCCAAAATCTCTAAGCTCCGATATTTGCCTGCTCTGAGGTCCAACCTCTGATATTTTGGCCTTCCAAAATTTTGCCTATTGCTCTGGTTCCATGCCATCTCAGGTCCCTTCTAAGTAAACCTCTGAGGTCTCGATGTTCCGACCTCTGATATGTTGCCTGCTCCATCCTTGCAATATCAGGTTCTAAAATTTGGCCCTGCTCCTTTCAGGTCTCTTTTAAATAAGTTGTTAAGTAAATAAACCGTTGAGGTCTGATATCCAACCTCTCTAATATTTCGACATGCTTAAGACTAACTTCGACATTTAATAACTTTTGATCTCGATGGCCATTCATGGACTTCCACATACTGTTGGAAATCTATTTAGGAGCACTTTCCAGAGGAGAAGGTCTGATGTAGGATTTGAGCCCATTTGCTACCTGAGAAATGGTTGCAAACTTTTTGTTTTTCTTTGCACCTTGGCCCTTCTCTTGTGCCTGGAATCCTGGAATCCCAACCACCATAGTCATCATTTTATGGCTTCTCCAATAAGCCTTCTACTATGGTGATTCTCTACCAGAGACTGCAACAACCATATGACTCCCCCTAAGCATCTGCTGCCACAAACCTCCATGTTGATCTGGTTGACATCAATGCCAACTGTCCAACATAGAGACTCTAGATGAGTCAAATTATGGGGTGGATGGGGTGAGATTAAGGATGCATATTCCCTCCCCTTCTAATATGGTAAATAGAAATTTGAGATGGCTTACCTAGACATTATAGGAGGTACAAGTGTAGGTAGGAGCACCTAGATCTTTAGCAAGGATGAGTATATCACCTAGGATATATTCTAGCCATGTTGCATTATCTTCTTCCACCAATGATCCTACCATGTTTTTTGAGGAGGTTTAGTGCAACTCCTTGAAGGAGTGTGATGGATGGGTGATAGTTCCTTTTCAAATGGAAATGGTTGATTTTGAGATGGAAATAGGCTTATATTCATGCATGGAAAGTTCAACTGATTTGTAGAGGGAAAAGACAATTTTTGGTGAAAATACTTTCATCGTAAAGAGGGAGTGTTAGCTTTCGAGGTTACTGCAAAAGTTTTTATGTAATGCATGGTGGTTCTCATGATGTTTTGGGTGCATCGTGTATGTTTAACACTTGTTGTTTCATGATGAACTTGCACATTGGAGGTGGATTACTATTCAATTACTATACTTTCTATAGTTGCTCATATGACATTTTTCCTTGGAATATTCAATACATATAATGCTTGGTGACCTTTTCCTGTAGTTGGCATGACAAGGGAGGTTGCTTACTTAGAGGACACCTTGCATTGGAGGAGAGTTGGGAATTCTAGCAAAGTGTGTTAAACCCTAGATAGCATGGATTTGATTTATTGATTTCATGGAAGGCACATGACCTTAAAGATGCATTGGAGGTTTATCCCCTTGCAAGTGAAGCATTGGACCTTAGGGAGTGGAATTCATGCCTTGGAGCCTTGCTTATCAATCATCATTCACTTGGAACTTGACATGTGTCACTTGGAGTAGATACCTTCACATGTGTGGATGTACTTGTGTCTTGTAGTTTATAGTTAGTGGATTGATTCCACTTCATTGTAGACCTATCTTACCTATCATATAAATAGAATAAGGAGAGAGTCATTATAATCATCAATCATGCATTTGTATTTATTCTTCTTTACACTTAGGTTAGAGATGTAAGAGGAGCACTAATATTTCTCTAACACTCTCTTGTTCAATCATCTTTGTAATTTATCTATTTTTGTCTTAAGGTGCTAGGGTTTCTTGAAGCATTCTCAAAGCCTAGGGATATGGTTTGATCCCTAAGGAACTATTGGAGTTAGGGTTTGAAAGTTGTACTTGTTGAGGAGGAAGATAAAAGGAGATTACTAGCATGAAGCAAAGAAGGACTTGTTACTTGTGATTCTAGTTTGTTGGAGTATCTTTGGTGGAGCTAGGGGTTTTCTTAGTTTTCCCTATATAAGGTTTTGGATAGCTTGGAGGGTGTACTAACGTGTGATAAGATAAGAGTGTGTACTTCATCTCTTAAAAGTTAAGGATGAAATTGTAAAATAATTTAACAATTATATTGAAGATAGAGGACATATTTACTCTTGTAAATCTAGATTAATTACAGAGATTTCAAATGTAGTTTATGTATGAAAATATTTCCCTAGAGGCATGAAACGTTTTGGCATAGATTTGATATCTTCTCTCATGTATTTCCTGGTATATTGGAGTTGACGTGAAGTGAAATATTATCTATTCTTTGTTGTCGTAATTTATATTTTAATTCATCCCTAAGGTTGATATTTCGAAGGGATTGGATCCATGGAACCTCTAAAGAGGTGAAATTTTTGAATTTGAAAAGAAACATGAATTCATGAAATTTATACAAATATAACCACAATAACACCATCATCCATAGTCACATCCAAAACAATAGTAGCCATATAAAAAGAAATAACAAATATGTATCTTCTTTATATTGTTGTTTTTAAACATTTTCTTTGATTCTTCTACTTCCACATTCCCTATTGTCACCATGCTAAGCATTTAACACCTTTTTGTCAATGAACCCATCAACATCAATGGCACACCCCTAGAATAATTATTGCATTTCCCTTCTTCCACTAAATTCAACACAACTTCTAACTATATATAATAACCACAATTTCCCCAAAATTTTCTTTGCTCTTCCCACGTGGCTACATTTTCACCTTCATATTTTGTAGTGATGAACTAGTGTGTGCACCTCACACAACCTAACAACACTAACTACCTAACACTACCATAAGGCATATGTTAGACCCCTAAGACACCTCATGCTTACTCAATTTTATAGAGCCTATAAAGCAATACTACTCCCATGTAACTTACCTCAATTTGATCCATGATCCAACCCCCATTGCTTGCTATAATTTTTCCCTTGGACCTCAATGACGCTTTACTGTCCCTCCCCCACCATTGTAATTCAATTGACTAAGCATATTTTCTAGAGTTGGTCTATTTGATGAAAGTTTGGATAACATTCTTGTATAGTCTCATGCCTTAGTGACTTTGTATCATTCATAAAACCATCTATTATCAAAATAGTCTCCAAAAGTGCTATCTCACTATGCAACATCAATAATTATGCCTAGTTGAGCAAGATACATTACAATTATGTGCCTCACTTGGTTTAGTCAAAAACTATATTTAACAACTCTACATATAGTTCCACAACCCTAGTGTGTGGCTAACCATGCCTACGTCAAATTTTCCACACTTGACTTGATGATCATGTAGCTACAATTGAGCCTAACCATAATTTCACAGTCAACTTCTACACTTGCATATGATCAAGTGCATTTGGCATAATACGTCCTCCTCTAAGAGCATTAAATCTACACCTGGAAAGTCCTTTCCATTATGACCAAGAGTGAGAAGGAGAGAGGAAGATAAACTTATATATACAATTAGTGAAATGTAATTGTTGACTAATGCTTCAAATGATAATTTTCAATCGACCATACACTTCAATTAATGGTAAATTTAGAAATTGTTTATCATCAAAGGAAAAAATTGTTTGGTTCTGTGAAGTACAAAAGAGCCTTTTGAAGGACTATGGAGGTTCCAAGTTTGATCCCTAATGGCCCCCGCTTTCATAAAAAATGTCAATTAGTCTTGATTCTATATTTTATATTGTTTTTTCTCATATTTAAAGACCTTCAAAAATATTTTTTTATTTTCTTAGTTATACAATATCCAATTTATAGCAAAGGAGAAATAAAACTGTAAATAAGGGTATATAAATTCATTATTAGAAGTTCTTCATGGTATGCTAGGGTTTGAGAGGTCACTCCCTAGAAAGGAAACTAGGTTCTTTGTACAACCATCAATGCCTCTAATCCTCTTAGTTTCTGTTTTGAATGGCCCACAATAAGTTTACATCTATGATAGGGAAGATGAATGCCTATATTGATTCGAGATCTTCCTCTCAATGAATCTAAAGCTCAATATTCACTAATGGTGGCCCTAGTCATTCAACTTCCTTCTCATTGAAAGGAGATGGAATGATTTCATGATATCTCTCAAGGGCGAATTGAGCCAAGCTCTTAATGAAATATGATCATATTTCTCCAAGGATTTCATTTAAGGATGTGATCAAATATGTTGGTGACCCACAACCCAAGAATTATCCTATGAATAGAGATTCCTCGTAGAAAACTATAATTCTACTCTAGTTATGCTAGCCATGAAAAATGAAGTCCATGATAATATCAAATCTATCAAAAGAAGACACCTTAATTTGTTTCTTCAAGAAACACTTTCCAAATCATGATGCTCTCATGGGCTAGATTCATGACAATCAGTCAACAAAATGGGATTTTGTGGTTCATCTTAAAATGATTAGAGACGCTAGAGAGTAATGGAAGACAAGACTGAGTAATGGGTAGTGGTGGCGTCTTCTTGACTCTTGTACCCAACATTCATCAGTCTCCTCAACCCTCACCTGGGAATGGCTTCCAATTCTTCCTATTCACTTTTGCGAAGAAGTCTACAAAATAATGACTCCCTGGGCATGTTTATGAAATTTTATATAAACTTTGAAGATGATTGATTTTTTTTTGTATGAATGTGCATAAAACTAAATTTTATGAGAATTGCTAGAGAAGGTCATCCTTGAATGTGCTAGAATACAAATCTCTCAACACTTGGATTATGAACATAAAAAATATAACATTATGTAATGAACAATATTTTTTATTAAAAAAATATCTAACATAAGAAGAATAACATAAAACAATCCACACAAATAAATAGATAATTGAATAATGAATATTTGTGTACAATAGCATGTAATGTTGTGTATAAATATACATTGAATGGTCACATACACAAAACAACATACCATTTAGACACGTGCCCTTTGATTATTATTATTGTTTAATAGTGCTTTGTAGTTGTTACATTGTCTCCTCTAACGGTGCTTTGTCCTCCAAGCATAAGAAGAATGTGTCTTTGTTATTGTTTGTATTGCTTTCACACGTTATCTTAGTTGAAGAAACAAAGCAATGTGATCGGTACTGGCGTAATCGTCATATCATCGATGAGTCAATCCACCCATCATAGGTATTTTATGAAATTATGTGATTTTAGAGTTCTGAGATAGAACATTTTGTATTATGATTTCATGATTGATTTCTATTTTTAGACCAAAATTGCATTGGAGATTATTTCCTTCGGTATATAGGTGAATTTTTTTTTTTTATTCAAAACAATGTCATTACATTGATTTGTTAAATTGTTGGCTGTTGTAATTAGAATGTTGATAAAGTGTCCTTATAACATGATCTTTCCTTATCATAATTTTAGAGTTTTCTTGATTCACCTTTGCTATTATATCTTCTTCATACACTTGTGTTGCTATGTTGATAATTAGAACTTTATTAATAGAAATGCCAGGGCTTGCTAAGGATTTTGTATATGTTGTTTGTACTTCAACATCCAAAGATATCCCTCATTCAACTAGATTGATCATTGTTTCCCTATTGATCAGAGAATATTTGTTGATAATTGTTTTTTTAGTTTTACTTACTGCATCTTTTCGATTAACTTCTTGCCTTGTGTGATCAAGCTTTGACTAATTCTTAAGCTAAGAAATTTCTTCAATTTTCTCAAATACATCTTTGTTGAAGTTCTTTTTGAGATCTTGATTTTTTTATCAAGATTCCTTATGGGACTGATATCTTGCTACTTTAGGTTTCATTTAGTATTTTTTTACAGAAATTTTGTTTTGAAACATGAGTTGGTTATTAGGTTGGTAAAACTCAGATAGTTGTTCAACTTGTGAACCTCAAATAGTTGTTGGATTTGTAATCCTAAGAAAGCCAGTTGTTGGGTGATAATATATACAGGTGACATAAACCAAATCGATCAGTCCAAGAAAGTTACATAACCCAATAAAGTTACCTAACCATATCGTCTAAGGAAGACACTGAAGCAAGAAAGGAAGTGATAGAAAATAGGTATAAGTAGTGTAATTATGTGAATAGCTCTAAGAATTGAAGTTGAGTATTAATAATTATGATCTTTAATCATTAAAACCTTGTCAAGTTCTTTCTAAAGATCCTACATCTTTTATAATGACTTGTAATCATCTTGAAGGATCACATCTGATACATTTTCAAGTAATCTAATGAGGGAGCTTATAACCATGATTTCAAGGTAACATCCTCCAATATTATATTTCTTCTTATAAGAAAATAAAAATTCCTTCCATATATTTAAGATGAAGGTCCCCAATATTTTTTTATCCACAATGAACTTAGAATTATCTAAACACTTAGAATTATGTAAACATATTTTGTCATAGTTGTAACTTTGAATTGTGATATGAAAATATAATCTTCAATTGCTTGTTGGAAATTGTTTATTCCACATCCTTTTGGGTTCAAAAATATCCTTTACTATTACTAGGCTTTGGAATTGATAAGTGATTAGTTGAGTAGATGTTAATGTAATTATCTCTTTCATTTAGACATATAGCAATGCTAATATCCTTTTCTTGAAGAATCCCCATAATTTTAATATGGCACACTTTTTTTTTATGACCATGAAAAAATCATCCTCTATCTGAATTATTAAACTTTATTTGTTTTTGTCAAGTGATATCATCATTACTTAAACTCGTATCACCTTCAATAATAAGTGGTTGTACAAAGTGCAAAGGTTCGCTAGCAAATGATTTTTTCTATCATGTCAAAATTGATTTTTAAATTTTCTTGCAACTTTTAAGGATCATAGATTTTTTTTAAAAGTACACCTTTTGATATATTAACAAGTTAACTTTATTTAATCTTATGCACTTAATTTAGAAAGCCACTCAATAACCTATTAACCTATGGAACTTCCATTGAAGATCTTAATGTTATAGACTTCGTCCAATTGGCTCACTTCTACATTTTGACACCTTGATTCAACTCTTAATAGTGAATAAGAGCTTGGCAACAATCCCAACAATTTCAACATTTGGGTTGGTGATTGTCATATATAACATAACCATGCCTTGGACAATTTGATTTATTTGTATAAAATTACTTTTGACATGACTATATGTTTTGTGCAACATACCCGTTTACCCAATATTTGTAAGTCACCTTGCATTTTCTTTAACAATGTTGGTAGTGGTAGTTTGTTGGTTTGACAAGGCAACATAGTTTATAGCAACACATTGTTCCCTTTAAGCACTTGTTTAGCCACAATTATATGTGGTGGCAATGACGACACCAAATAGAGCAACAACATCCCTCAATTAAGATGACTCGTGAATGTTTCTACCAATACCACGATAGCCAAACACAGCATCTAACATGGTGGCTTATCTTTTCCTTTGTTTCCTGTTAGAATTTTTGGGCTTATTTTTGTGTTACACACTTTTCCGTTATTTATTATAATGACTTTTTACCCGTGGTTAGTAATGTAAGGATTTGAATATATTGCAATATGCTCCTCATTCACACTCAAATTGGCTGCCCCCAAATGTCACTATTACATATTCTCTATTTGTTAGGTTAGAAGTGTGATTTATTATTATTATTTGTAATGGAAAAATCATTTTCAATGGATTTTTTAACTTTAAATGGTTAAAAGTTATTTTCTAGTCAAAGATTTGAAATCAAAGAAACTCTAAAAAGCTGAAATCAATATAAGCACCCTAGAAGAAGCTTTTGTACCAATGTAATTAACAATCGTTTATTTATAGGAAAATATTCAACATAAAGGAGAACATTAAACAATTATTTTCCCATAAATGAGTCATTGTTCATCACACATTTTGATGTAGATTTTCCTATTAAATAGTAATGTAATGACAACATGACCAAAATTGGTTTATAGAGTAAATAGGAAATTAAGTTTCACTACAATCCCTCTAAAGGGTAGAATACATAATTACACGAAGGGGCATTGGAAAAACTTCCAAATAGTCAAAAGAGGGTCTGGATAGGTTGCAAGACAATCCCATGTGAAAACTTCAAATATTGCATCAAAAAGTTAAAATGGTGAACGAAACATCCCAAAAAAATAAAATCTAAGTTTTCTCGACGGCAAAAGCACTCCACAATTGAAACTTAAAAATACTCCATGTATCCTTTCAATACTTATAAAAAGAAAAAACATGAAATACAATGGAGGTACAACATAAAAATGTGGACAAAAGTTACAAAACATGCTCACAATTTTTATTTTGAATATTTTGCAACTTTATCTTATGCTATAACACTCGTGAACAACCCACATTTTCTATAATTTCCCCATTTTACTTCATTTTTCACAATGATTTTTAGAATTCAAGATCACTATGAAGTTGATATTATTTTAAGCTGATTTTGAGGCTCTACTAATGATGTAGTTAGAGACTAGATTCATCATTTCAATGATACAATGTTGATTTTGGCATTTTAAAAGGGAAATACAATATTATTTGTTATGGTTGAGTCCATAATGAATAAATGAGATTGGTTACAAAGATTTAAATGAGAGAATTTTTTCAACTCATGAAGTTCATCTAAACATTGACGAATATTATAAGTTTAGAGTGAAGAAATGAAGTATATCTTTATAGTTCGTCAAGCCATAAAAATAGAGAATGAACATTAGTTATTTAAAAGATATTTTGTTTAGATGAATATTATAAGTTTAGAGTGAAGAAATGAAGTATATATTTATAGTTTGTCAAGCCATAAAAATAGAGAATGAATAACAGTTTAGTTATTAGTTTATTACTTAATGATGACCAAATAACTAATGTTGTTACTTAGAAGATATTTTTTAGATGTAAATTGGTAATGATTATATGAATAATAATTTTATTATGTATTAGAAGATAACTAAGGAATTGCATATACCCATCTATTTATATCTATAATGACGTTGAATTTGCTAAGGCTTCTACCAAATTATCATCATACTTATGCCGTTAAATTACTAATATTTTGATAACATTTTCATTCTACTTTGTGGTTTATAATGGTTAAAAGGGCATGCACAACAAAAATGTATTTATAATGTTTTAGATGCTTAGAATGCTGCAAAGAGACAATAAGCATCGCTAAAGTGATAATAAAACCTAATGAAATTTAGCTTTAATTACGTTTTGTTCTCCATACTAGCTTTATTAGATATTTATGGATATTGTTTTTCTTAGTATTTCAAAATTTCAATTTAAATTCAATGCCAAACTAATATACCTAAAAACACAAAACCTATCAATTGATGTGCTAAGAGACCCTAATGACAGCTATCTTTTGTTCCCATGCTAGACTAATAAGATATATATGGATATAGTTTTTATTTGCACTTCAAATTTTCAGTTTAAATTCAGTACCAACTACTTTACCTCAAGAAACCCATACAACCTACAAATTTATGTTCTACAAAGAACCTAGTCACAGCAATGCTACTTCCATTGGACAAATTAGGATTGAAAACTCAATGAGTTGCATTGATACATAATAAGCCTTGGTTTGCAAAATTACTTAGTTTGTAGATGTGTACAATAAGAATTAAATAAGGCCACAAGTACATCATTATTCCTTCAAACTACAACCAGAAAATGGTTACAAATTCATCACCATTCTGCAGAGTTAGAATCAGGTAATAGGTACAATATAATTCTATATATTCTTTCAACGTTACACTACGTTTCTCACATTTTCTAAGATTGGTATGATACAAGGGAATCTGCGAATAAAAAGTTGCAATCGTTGGAATTTTTGTATCTCAGAAAAACCTTGAATCGTCCATCATTTTTCTGTGTATTCTGATAGTCAAGTCTAAGTTCAAGCATTAATCTAGCATGCAACTTACCCTGCTCTATTGATATTTGCTTAAAAATCAGGTAATAGCTACAATATAATTTTAAATATTCTTTCAACCTTACAGTTTTTTCACATTTTATCAAATTGGTAGATAGAAGGGGATCTGTCAATACAATTTCTTAATTGTTGGATATTTTGTATCTAAAAAACATTATTTTTCTTTGTATTCTGAGAGTCAAACCTAATTGTGGTCGGGTCAAGTCTAAGCTCAAACATTGATCTAACATACGACTTCTTACACTATCGATTGTTGCTTAAGACATGTAGGATCTAAATAACCATAGATCTATAAAAAATGGCTAATACATCCTCATGCTCAAAATTGCTCATCTCTGAGGTATTTTTTGAACAAATATCAGTGACAAAAACATTATGATTATTAATACAGTTTGCACATGAATCAGAACTGCTCAAGATAAATTTGCTTACACCATAATACTATTTGAATTGTTTGGTGTGCTTGTCTTTAAATGCTATAACAATTACCATTACAAAATTCATGCAACCTTCAGAGGGTTGCAAATATGCAATCGATATTTATTAATGCTATCTATCTCTGATATTGTTTGAGCTAATGTTTTTTCTTGTATTCGTTCCACAAAAGTATTGGAACTGGAGGATTCTAACATTTTTTTGTCAGTGTTTTTTCAGAACAATAAGACGGGAAAATCTTGGCAGATAAATAGTTAAAAAAATAATTGCTTTCTTGATTGCTATACGAACATAAATACTCTTCCCAGATCATGTAATTGAAATGCTAGCGTCTTGTGCAAGGTAGAAAGCCCATAGCCTCGTATACGTTCCTTAAAGTGGTGTCTGCTATAGTGGCCGCCTTCAGAGCTCCTTCTGCCAGAACACTATCCAAGTAGGTAGAATCTGCAGTAATCTCTTTGTATCGTGCCTGTTTAAATATAATGTGAAATGATAAATCTATTGTAAATAAAGTCTTCAGGTGTTTTGTCAATTGAGTTTATTTCTTGGTGATTAAATATAATGTGAAATGAGAAATCTGTTGTAAATAAAGTTTTCAGGTGTTTTGTCAATTGAGTTTATTTTTGATGATTGAGAGGAATGATTGTTACCCTCCTCACCCAGGTTCAATTCATGCAAGTGACATCATGAGCTTTGTTGTAATAGTTTTAAGCCTTGCTGTTGGGTTTGAGCAGTCCCTTGAGGACCGAAACATATATATTCCTTATATGGAATATAAAGATATTTCTCATGGGACAAAAAAGTCTTCAGATGTTTAAAATAAAATTATAAGAAGCTTTTCAGTACCTGAATAGGTTCCAGATGTGCAATTACAGCATCAGCAATCAGAGGCTTGAATTGTCCCCAATTCATGTCCTTGCATTCTTGCGCAACCTCCTAAAATAGAACAGAAATAGAATAAGCCAAGTAATTCTTTTAACAAATTTAAGTTGTAATAGGGCAGTGAGCAAACAATAAAAGTTGTTAATTTCTAAATACCAAATCTGATTTAATATTCTCAGCAAATTATTTTATATACCTAGAAAAATATATTCACCCTAACAAATTAAATTTTATGAAAATTACTGAATAAAAAATACACTGGCATTTAACTCAAATAATTTGCAGCGGAAATTTTAAATACAAAATCAGTCATAAAAACACAGCACAAATTTGCCCAACAAATTCTCCTTCACTTTTCTATTACTCAGGGAAATTAGGGCTCCTCCAACAGGGAAAATGACCTTCAGAGAATACACGGAAAATACAACAATGGAACTCGGCCACCCTCAAAAATTTGGCTTGCACCCATGCTAGCTGTTTTCCACAAATTTGGCACCCCTGTAGCAACTTGGCCCCTCCACGAGTCTAATATCAACTCTCTCAGCTTCCGAAACTCTCGGTCTGCCTGCATGGCCTCAACAGTTTCAGCCTCCTCCTCCACATGACACACCCTCGGCCTGACCACATTGAAATCTCAGCCCTCCTCTTGTGCACTTAACCTGCAAACGTATGCTCACTTGAATCCTGTAGCTGCACACTTTTCACTTCCTTTCAGTCTTGAGTCTCTCACACGAGAAAATATGTTATGAATAAAATTAATATGCTGCGAATCGCGAGTAAACATGACAACTATTCACAAAGAAACACCTTAGCTAATATATTAAACAAGGGCCCGCATTTGTACACAGTATAATCTGATTCTTATTCAGATTTTTATATATATTTACTTGTTTCAGAACTTCCCATACTTGGGGATCTCTGTAAAATTGGTATCAAAGCCAGCTGGCATCTTGTCTTTTGTTCTGCAGCCATCCGCCACAACCACCGCCATACGTTCCCACCCCTCGCCCCTCTCCCTCCGCTGTCGTCCACCACCCTCTTCTTGTGTCGCTGTCCTGCAAGACCCTATCTCCAGGTTGCCTGTCAATTTGTCCTCTTCCCGCCGGCAGCCACAGTATTGAAACGCATCCCCTTTCAGCCGCCGGTCTGCCGTCCCGCGCTGCGCCCATTTCCCCTCCGTCCACTCTATCTTGTCCACCCTCCACCGCATCCCACGATCTACTCATCCCCCCTCTTCCCTAAGCCGCGTCCATCGAATCACATCCACTGCCACATCCACCCTCCACCACATCTCGCAGTCTGTCCATCCCCCCCTCTTCCCTACTCAGATGCGTCGATCGAATCCGTGCCCCGCGTCCACTCTGCTGTGTTCATCCTCCGCCACATCCTGTGTCCACCCTCTCCCTCGTGCGTTCGTTGTCAAATAAGAAAGGGAGGGTAAAATTTTAAAAAGAAAAAGAGGAGGACAAGGATAAGAAGAGACTATAAAAAAACTCAATCAAATTGGAGCGGGAAACATCACCAATTACCCAAACAATGAAGGTCAGCCAATTCAACAAGAAATTGGACGAATTTGAAAAGAAATCTAACCACAATGACAAAAGATATCTGGAGCTACAGAAGAAACAAAAGGAGTCAGAAGATTAACTCAACCAAAATTATGACGCCATTCAAAAGGAGCAATCAAACTTACAAGACTTGGTCAATTAGAACCACGAACAAATGATGAATAATCGCAATCAAGTGATGAATGCTTTAAGCCAGCTCATGCAATCAAGAAATGATGCAACTGCCCAACAATAAGACTCTTCGAATATGTCAAAACCGTCAAGCCTGCCTCACACTCCCAAGTCTCTGCATTCATATACCATAGCAAATCCTCATAATATGATGATTCCTAACCAATTTCCACCACACCCCAACCAACCGATTATCGCATACTAACGAAGGGAAAGGCTTGAATTGTCGAAATTTGACGGCAATGAGAAGCATAGTATGGCATGGTTCAAAAAAGCGCAGTATTTTGAAATTTACAACATTTACAACGACGATGAAAAAATTAAGTATGCATCCATGCAGCTTGAAGGCAACACATATAACTGGTATATGTGGTGGAAGAAGTCAGCATATGCAACTAGTTGGAATAAATTCAAAAATAAATTCTTTAAATGATTTCAGGGTATAAAGGAAGAAAAATTCTTAACAGAACTCACCATACTACAACAAAAAGGAAGTGTGGATGAGTATACTTAAGAATGGGAAACACTCGCTACAAGAGTACCTGGATTATCAGCACAACGCCTTATTCAATCATATATTACTAGAATTAAACCGTATCTCCACAATAAACTTAAGCTTCATGATATTACAACTATGGAAGAAGTAATTTGTAAAGCAAAAGTAGCAGAGAAAAATTTGAATTATCACCATTGCCAAGATTTGATAAACTTTACTCAAGACGAAAGCCCTTACAACCTAGAAATACAAAAAACTCATAGTACCTTCCACCTCATTTAAGAGAAGACTAAAAGCTTAGTCTAAATGTCCAAAGACTAAAGGAAGGAAATTGTAAACACTGTGGAGAAAATGGGACTGCAGACACAAATGCCTTAAAAGAAACAACACCAAGAGCCTATATACATGGAAAGCAAAAAATGATTTAGATAGTGAAGAGTTAAATGAGAATCCTCATAACTTTTCCCCAAATTTTGAAAATGAAGAAGCACCGCAACTATCACTAGCAGCTATCACAGGGATAACTCAACCACAAACATTAAAATTAAAAGGAAATATTGAAAAGAATAATGTAATGGTCTTAATAGATTCTGGAAGTACCCATAATTTCGTCAACATGACCCTGGCAGAAACACTGAATCTTTTCATATATTTGATGCCCAATATGAAGGTCATGGTAGCAGATGGAAAGAAGATTGAAAATGTGGGGGAGTGCCACAAGGTTATGTTGTTTTTTTGTAGCATCGAGAGGTATTCCCGCATGGCAAAAGGGGTCTCCAAGTTGGCCTAGAAAAATTAAAATAAAAATTATTTTTTGAAGTGACAAGTCGGCCCAAGAAGTCAAGTTGGCCCAGCCATTGAAAGGGTGTGTCCCTTGGATTATTTGGCCCCATTCAACAAGTAAAAATAGATGATGCAACATTTCATTTTCTCCACCAAGCAATAGCAATCCATCTTCTCTTTCATCATCATCTTATCTCTCTTGGCGTTGCACGTGTGAGGAGGAGGCCGAGTTTGACTGAAGTTGACTGATCTATTTTTTGACCAAGTTTTGAAGGTCACACATGTGAATTTAATTGCCATTGACCAGGCTGAAGGGTTGACCGCAACGTGGATTTGACTGTAGGATTTTGACTACAGGTCCAAGTTTGACAATAGGGCCGAAGTTGACCATAGGCTTTTTGACCAGGCCAAGTTGACGAGTGTTGACTTATGTTATTTTGGATGGTTTGACCAGCATTGACTTGTTGATATTTTGACTAGGCTTGATTGGTATTTGGATTTGTATATTGGCACAAATTTCTAAACAAATTGCTGATTTGTAAATCTCGCTGGAGAATAATTTCTCCTAAAGAAAAGTTGTTGGGTTTCCCAAGGTAAAAATATTCTCTTTATTGTGCATGGTTGTCTTTCTATGATCTTTATTGTTTCCGCTGCATTTATTGTTGATATTTTTTGAAGTGTAATTGCTCAATGATATCAGTGGCATAAGAATATTGTGTGAAAATCATTAGAAAGTAATTATCTGGCAGAAAATTGTATCTAATCTATATCTTGTAGAAAACTTCAACATTGTATCAGAGCTTTGCTAAAAGATCAGCCATTGAAGTCAGCATTAGAGACCAAATATTTGACAGCTTGATTGGTTTTTGGATCTCTTGTTAAAATGGCAACTCTTCTCAAAGTTTAAGATAGGTTGGATGGTACCATCAATTTCAGATCCTAGAAGACCAAAATACTTCTTATCTTGGAAGAAAATGAGCTTCTAGATCATGTGAAAAAATTCATTTCAAAGCCAGAGGGAGCTGAGGAGAAAGCCAAGTACAAGAAGGATGGAGCCAAGGCTAAGAGAAAGCATGAAGCCAAGCAAAGGAATCAAGTAATCAATAAAGGATCACTTGATACCTCATGTTGTTGGTTTGAAGACAACCAAAGAAGTATATGATTCTTTGGTGGGATTGTACAAGATAGAAACACTAGCAAGAATATAAACTTGAGACATCAACTTTGGAGTGTTATGGTGTCTAGATCAGATTTTGTTGTTTATCTTATGAGAGTCTCTCAGTTGAGAGATGAACTTACAACCATTGGAGATGACATTGATTATACAGAGCTTGTTATAGTAACTCTCAATGGATTTGCTTCCTCATGGGATCCATTTGTTCAGGGAATTTGTGCATGAGAAATTTTGTCGAAGTTTGATAAGCTATGGATTGATTGTGTCCAAGAGGAGGCTAGATTATTGTCCAAAAATAGCTTGCAGAATCCACAAGAAAAAACTCAAGCTCTTGCAAAGAAAGGAAAAGGAAGAAAAAGAAACTTTGGAAAGTTCGATAAGAACTTGAGTAGAAAACCCGCTCCACCTCAGGATCAAAAGAAGGATATGTCAAAGATCAAGTGCTTCAATTGACATGATTTTGGACACTATGCATCCCAGTGTCCTCAGAAGAAAAGGAAGGGAAAGCATCATGCATCAGCAGCCAATGTTGATGATGACGATGAACTTCCACCAAAGAGGAGAAATCGTGCCATCTTTATGGTGGAACTCGACCCAAATGATGACAGACCTTGGTTTCACATAAAAAAAATGTCTCCGACACAAATTAGCAGAATAATTGGCTCTGGCCACACTTCAGGAAAATATGCTTCAAACCCTGCCAAACAATTCAACTGTCTTGGGAATAATTTCCCTTTACCCAAAGTTGGCCCTCGTAAAACTTACCGCCCCCAACTTTTAAAATAATTTCTCGGCCATATCAACTTTTAAGTGGACCAATACTCACGGATGCCACGACCCATGCTAAAACTTTGTGCCTTCAATAAACAATCATTTGCCTCAATAAGGTGATTGGGCCCTTTCTAATATGATTTTGACTCTCGGCCTTTTTGTTAATTTTAGGTATGTTCTATGCTTAGAGCAATTTATTTCAATTTTCACAGTTAGTTCCATATCTTTTCCAGATTAGCAATCACATCAGCATTAAAGTAAACTGCAGATAGAACATAAACATAAATCGCGATGTGGCGCTAGCCAGGGACAAACCCCAATGTGGGGAAACCCTTGATCAATTCTTCTTTTATGTTCTTCAATAGTTCAGCAGAGAGAGAGAGAGATAGTACATTTACAACAGAAGTCAATACTTAGACTTTTTATATCTACATGAGATCAGTTGAAGACATATTGCTTCAACTGATTCTCCAAGGTGACTCCACCTATAGTGTTGCATCTTGTCTACATGCTTCACCTCGCTGTGCTGCACCATGCTACACTTCATGTAGATGCTCTTGTCACTTTGCTGCTCTTATCACGGATCTGCATCTAATGTTGTACTCATTGTTGATCTGCACTCAATGCCTGCTATGCTGCATTTCATCATCAGTTGCACCTATCACTGTGATACATCCATTCATACACTCAAGGCATACTGCAATATATCATTATCATCATGCTGCAATACCTTGTGGCTATACTACTTCATGTTGCAATACCTTGTGGCTGTACTACTTCATGTTGTAATACTTATGATGCTCTTAATACATCATCCACTTTGCTGCATATCAGCCTTAGCTACTTGCTATGGCTTGCAGCCTAGCAAAGCAGCTAGGCTATAGTTCCAGATTCCTTCAAGCAGACCCAAACTAGACCCAAGGTAGCAGCTTAGCCCTCTGACTTCTAATCTGATGACAGCTGCTCCTAAACGTATCTCATCCATGCTTTTGACCAGCAGTGAGATAGCTGTAGCTATGGCTAGATGTGACAGCGTATGAGGTCATCTTCACGTCTGAGATTAGGGCCTCTTTGGGCCTCCTTGCTGCGGCTTGATATCTCTATAGACAACGAATTAGGTGACTACTCTTAGACAGCAGAATAGGGCTCTTAGGGTTGTGGATAGGAGCCTTTCAAGACAGCAGAATAAGGTCTCCTTTAACAGCATTTAGAGGATCTTCTTTGACAGCAGTTTAAGGTACCTTCCTGACCTGCGGCTAGTGCACGTATGAGGGCATCTCCTTCAGCTGTGTATAGCTACAGCTGGGACCTCCTCCTTTGACTGCGGCTAGTGTTCTTTCGGACAGCAGCTAGGGCTAGATATGAATCCCTTCTTGCTGCGTATATATATACCTTCATGGATTGCGGCCTAGGGCAACCTTAAGTGCTACGGATAGGAGACTGCATTAAGGTCATCTCCATAGGGTCATCACCATGACAACGTTAGGCTGCAGCCATGATTCCTTTAGGACAGAGCTTAGATCTCTCTGCGTTTAGGGCATGACAATATTAGAACCCTTGTTCCATGACTGCATTTAGGAGGCTTAAATGTTAGGGCTTTATTTCCATGCCAGTGTAGGTGTTCCTCATAAGCCTGCACCTAGGGCATATCTTTACTGTGGCTAGGGCATCATCCTACTTAGTCCAACGTATACTCTTAGTGTCTCTCTTTCACCAAAACCCAAAGACATGGAGAGGAGGAGATCACATGAAGAGTGTGT
This sequence comes from Pinus tabuliformis, assembly GCA_031772625.1. Classification (NCBI taxonomy): domain Eukaryota; kingdom Viridiplantae; phylum Streptophyta; class Pinopsida; order Pinales; family Pinaceae; genus Pinus; species Pinus tabuliformis. The sequence continues at coordinate 388,356,542 of CM062816.1, read as the reverse complement.
GCAACAAATGACTTCAAGTCCTCTTCTATTTATACTAAAACGTAGAGGTTGAATAGACATGACTGTTGGGCTTTTGAGCCTACATAAGTTGCTGGCCGACTTGACAATTTGTCCATAATCAAAATAAATTCATATCTTCATAAATACTTATCAAAATCGAATGATCTTTAGATCAATCCTACACCTCTCGATGAGAGGGATCCAAGAAAAATATCAGCTGCCATAAATAAGATGACCCACATGGAGTTTGGCCCTAGTTGCCAATTTTAACACTCCCTCTCAACTAGGGAGAACTCCATCCGTTGATCCATATGTCTGACTATACTATCTCTGCCATCAGTGCCCTGCACTGATCTGCTGAGCTCTGCTCTGCTTTGTTCTGCTCTGCTTGAACTATGAAGAAGAAGAAGTGATCGAGGATGTATCATACCATCCTCCACTGACCCGAAGTCAGTCTTAGAGTGTGTACCACTTTCACTGATCCCAGACCAGTCCTCTACTGACCTGAAGTCAGTCTCAGAGTGTGTACCACTCTCACTGGTCCTAGACCAGTATCATTGATCCCAGATCAATGGAGGTCATCCTAGCATATGGAGTACGGTAGATACAACGATGCGTCCATCGATAGAGCTACTATGGTCCCTATCCTCATTTCCCTGCTCATTGATCAAATGAGAGGTACTTCCCATGAGTCCCAGACTGCATGGGTAGGATGCCTCGACAGGAGAACTAATCATCCTGTCCACAGAAGAACGAATCATCCTGTCCAGTGGATGCCACGGATAACTAATCATCCTAGCCTACAGGAGAACAAATCATCCTGTTCCACAGTCGCCATGGAGAACGAATCATCCTGGCCCACAGGAGAACTAATCATCCTGTTCCATAGTCGCCATGGGGTATCACAGGGGAAGGTTGAACCTGTCATCCTGTACATAGTGCACCACCAGGGGAGGGTGAGTCGCCCTGTGGTCGTATGTTGCTCCAGTAAGTACCCAGTGCCCCCCTGGAGCTCCCAGAGCTCAATACATCATACTTGACCCTTATAAGAGGGTTTCTGAACGACACCAAGTCGTTCTCAGAAAGTCAGGAATTTGACCTTTCCCAGGGGCTTTGTCAAAATGTCTGCGACCTGTACATCAGTCTCAATACGATGGAGCCTCCTTGCTCATCGACTTACCATATCCTAGATAAGGCAGTATCTGATGTCTATCTGCTGGAGCAATCATCGAATACAGGATTCCTCAATAATCGAATCCCCCCTCTGGTTGTCACAGAGAATCACAGTGGTATTCATCATGTGTACAAACAGCTCACTTAAGAGCTTCTGCAACCATGCAGCTTCACACGAGATCATAATCGTAGCTATGTATTCAGTCTCGGCGGTGCTTATAGCAACCGACTTCTGCTTCCTGCTCATCCATGATATCGAAGCAGAATCCAAAGAGAACCAACACTGAGAAGTGCTCTAGTGATCCTCCACACTGCCTGCCCAGTCAGCATTCGAATAATCATGCAGTTTCATCTTTCCAGCAATGTATCTCAATCCACGAGAGATTGTGCCCTGAAGATATCTCAGAAGATTCTTGGCACCAATCCAGTGAGGCTCAACCAAATATGAGCTCACCATGCTAACTGCAAAACATATGTCCGGACGGAAGTTCACCAAGAACATCAACGCGAATGAGTTTATGAAACTCAGAGGCATTTCCCAAATCTGGTCCGACATCACTACCATATAACTTCTGAAAGTTAATATCCTCGAGGTAGTCACAGGCTTGCAGTTTATCATTCCACATTCGGAATCCAACTCCCTCTTACTTCTGCAAATGAGAGGGTCTGCACCTGTCAAAAATAGGTCGTCCTCATAAGGTGCTGGTATGAGAGGTCTATCATCCACAACCTTCAGGTAATGGTTTGAATCGGTTTTACTCCTAGTGAATCTCAGCTTCATCAGATAGCTATCAATCCTCTCATACTACGCCTGGGGTGTTTTGCTTCAAGCCATAGAGGGCTTTATTCCACCTGTATACATGAGATTCCTGATTATGAATCTCAAACTCCTTGGGTTGTTCCAAACCTATGGACCTGCTGCATGAGGGGAATGGTCCCATTATAAGATTTTCCTACAGTACATCTCAGACATGTACCTCCATGCTCTCTTTGAATTTAAGCATCCCTGTCACCATCTGACTCACAGACCTCTGATGCTATGTGTCAATGGACATGGTCCCTAGTGGACTTCCTGCAACTTGATACAACCTGAGCTCAAAAACATCTTTGAAAATTCTATTTTCAAACACATACCTTTCCATCGATGAGTGCCACCCCGTAACCTTCGACTTCCATTGCTGAAATGGACACCAGGTTCTTCTTGCGATCAGGTACATAAAAGAGATTCTGTAAATGAATCAAGTTACCCTCATTCAATTGAAGGATAACATTCCCTACACCCTTTCCGGGATAGGTGGCATCGGCTCCAAGTATAATCCCACGATTGTTTCCATCTCTACCAAATTAGAGAGTGCACCCATCTATCCGATGAAGTGCCTTGAAGCACTACAATCAATAAGCCAGATTCCCAAAGAATCTGAAGGAGAGGGCCAATACAAGATAACACTTCTTTATCTTATCAGAAACAACATTTTATTCTTCATACCTGGGGTTCCTTGTTTTCTATGAAGAGTCGACCATTTCCTTGATGACTCGCATTACCTGTCATTCCTTTGATCATTGAAGATGTCCCTGGAATGATTGTTATCATCATCAAGTGATGTGTCCCTGCCATTCGGACACTCCTTCGCATAATGGCCGAACTAGTTATCTGCCTTTCCTTCCACCCTGAGATCTGGTCTTCCAATGAAGTGATCTTTAGGTAGGCCATATTCTGCTGCGCCATTCTGATAATATTCTCTGCTTCGACTTCACCCTTGGTGAATTTGAAGAGGGATGAGGAATCCACTGATCCTTTTTTCCTTTCCCAACTGTCTTCGGTGATTGCTCTTTCACTCTTGCTTGGACATTGTCTTCACCTCAACTCTGATACCATGTTAATTTTAGGTATGTTCTATGCTTAGAGCAATTTATTTCAATTTTCACAGTTAGCTCCATATCTTTTCCAGATTAGCAATCACATCAGCATTAAAGTAAACTGCAGATAGAACATAAACATAAATCGTAGAAGACAAACTAAGACAAGAGGACACAAGATGTGGCGCTAGCCAAGGACAAACCCCAATGTGGGGAAACCCTTGATCAATTCTTCTTTTATGTTCTTCAATAGTTCAGCAGAGAAAGAGAGAGAGATAGTACATTTACAACAGAAGTCAACACTTTGACTTTTTATATCTACATGAGATCAGTTGAAGACATATTGCTTCAACTGATTCTCCAAGGTGACTCCTTCACCTATAGTGTTGCATCTTGTCTACATGCTTCACCTCGCTGTGCTGCACCATGCTGCACTTCATGTAGATGCTCTTGTCACTTTGCTGCTCCACTCATTGAGATGCTCTTATCACGGATCTGCATCTAATGTTGTACTCATTGCTGATCTGCACTCAATGCCTACTATGCTGCATTTCATCATCAGTTGCACCTATCACTATGATACATCCATTCATACACTCAAGGCATACTGCAATATATCATTCATCATGCTGCAATACCTTGTGGCTATACTACTTCATGCTACAATACCTTGTGGCTATACTACTTCATGCTGTAATACTTATGATGCTCTTAATACATCATCCACTTTGCTGCATATCAGCCTTAGCTGCTTGCTATGGCTTGCAGCCTAGCAAAGCAGCTAGGCTATAGTTCCAAATTCCTTCAAACAGACCCAAACTAGACCCAAGGTAGCAGCTTAGCCCTCTGACTTCTAATCTGATGACAGCTGCTCCTAAACGTATCTCATCCATGCTTTTGACCAGCAGTGAGATAGCTATAGCTATGGCTAGATGTGACAGCGTATGAGGTCATCTTCACGTCTGAGATTAGGGCCTCTTTGGGCCTCCTTGCTGCAGCTTGATATCTTTATAGACAACGAATTAGGTGACTACTCTTCGACAGCAGAATAGGGCTCTTAGCACTGTGGATAGGAGCCTTTCAAGATAGCGGAATAAGGTCTCCTTTAACAGTGTTTAGAGGATCTTCTTTGATAGCAGTTTAAGGTACCTTCCTGACTTGCGGCTAGTGCACGTATGAGGGCATCTCCTTCAGCTGTGTATAGTTGTAGCTGGGACCTCCTCCTTTGACTGTGGCTAGTGTTCTTTCGGACAACAGCTAGGGCTAGATCCCTTCTTATTGAGTATATATATACCTTCATGGATTGCGGCCTAGGGCAACCTTAAGTGTTGCGGCTAGGAGACTGCATTAAGGTCATCTCCATAGGGTCATCACCATGACAACATTAGGCTGCAGCCATGATTCCTTTAGGACAGAGCTTAGGTCTCTCTGCGTTTAGGGCATGACAATATTAGAACCCTTGTTCCATGACTGCGTTTAGGAGGCTTAAATGTTAGGGCTTTATTTCCATGCCAGCGTAGGTGTTCCTCCTCATAAGCCTGTGGCTAGGGCATATCTTTACTGTGGCTAGGGCATCATCCTACTTAGTCCAGCGTATACTCTTAGTGTCTCTCCTTCACCAAAACCCAAAGACGTGGAGAGGAGGAGATCACATGAAGAGTGTGTGCAACAAATGACTTCAAGTCCTCTTCTATTTATACTAAAACGTAGAGGTTGAATAGACATGATTGTTGGGCTTCTGAGCCTACATAAGTTGTTGGCCGACTTGACAATTTGTCCATAATCAAAATAAATTCATATCTTCATAAATACTTATCGGAATCGGATGATCTTTAGATCAATCCTACACCTCTCGATGAGAGGGATCCAAGAAAAATATCAGCTGCCATAAATAAGATGACCCACATGGAGTTTGGCCCTAGTTTCCAATTTTAACACTTTTTCAATAATTTGATAATGAAAACTATTCACGAACTTTTTAATTTGGACGGCTTCTATAATAATTGGCCCTCTGTAAAACACAAATTTCATATGAAATATGAGTCGCTCTGCTTCAACAATTCTTTGGTCAAATAATTCAATAATTTCAAATAGAAATTGTTGAATACTTAAGTGATGATTTCACACAACTTTCAGGAAAATATCTTCAGTAATTTGATCGCGAACTTTTTTTGAAATTTATCTGCAATAACCCTTAGGCTCGTAGGATGCACAACTTTGATACCACTGTAATGTCCCAAATGGAAAAATTTGGGGTTTTCTTGAAACTCTAACTCAAAAATACTTCAGATAAAATTTCCATTCATAAACAGAGGATTGAAATGTAAATTTAACAACATAGAAGATGCAAATAATGATAATGAGCGGAAGGAAATCTCAACTTTATTTATAATATATAAACTGAGGTTTTACATGTCAAAACAACTGCTACAGCTCAGATAGAACTGGCCTCAAGAATCTGCTCCAATGCTGCCCTAGCCCTCCACCAAAATTGAACTGAACTACCATTGTTAAGCTCTCATGTGAATTTTGGATGAATTCACCAAGGGGAGATGGGTGCTCGCCCAATCTCTCTAAATCACCCGAGGGTTTCCGTCCTGGGGCTACTGTTGAAGTAGAGAACCGAGTTCTCAAACCTCTCCACAAGAAGAAAATACAAATCCAAGATGTCCTCCAATGGTCTCCTCCTCTTTTATAGATTTGATGGACCCCTCTAGAACCTCCTATTTTATTATTATTTTAATCATGGAGCACTTTTCCCTCTTTTATTTCAATTAAAATATTCTTTTTAATGTGGGAAAAGGGTAAATTGGCCACCATGTCTCCTTAGGTCACTGAAACTCACATCTAACCATCCCATCCTGTAGATCTTCTCGTTCCGGTTCCAATGAGCTATTACACTAAGGTGTTCTGTCAAGTATTCTTCCCAGCCACCTTAAGCGTAATTAATTGAGTTAGGCCCAATAATAACTCTGTTTTTTGAAAGTTGTTGGAATGCACCAAAACGAAAGGCAAATTGTGCGGATGATGGAATATACCAAGTGAATGCCATCGGACCTCATAGAAACTCCTCAAAACCCCTCCAAAAGCCCTTGGACCCGCTGATGACACCAAACTGCACCTGTGACCTGTCTGCCCCCAACTCTTAAAGCCCATCCTAACCATGTCATAAGGAACACCAGAAAAAGGAATATTACAATTTAAAAGACTTTCGTTAGATCCACATGAGATAAGAAAAATACAATGGAAGGAAGTCCTAGTAGTTTAACCGAAAACAACTAGCTACATCAAATCCTAAAGCATTTTTCAGATCCAATCAACAGTGCAAGATAGCTATACATTGATGATTCTATAAAAGCATATAAACATAACAAATATAAGCACAAGTAGAAATTAAAAGCTCAGTGAAACAATATTACCATGTCCATGGAAGAAAAACACCACAGTAGTAACCCCAAATACTTTTTGCTTTATTACCAAAATAGAGAGCTTCAAGAGCTGATAGCCAGAGTACAGTGATCCAAAGATCAAAGAAGTTACAATGAGGAGCCTCGGGCTCAATTTATAGAAAAATAGAGAGATCTAGATCCCCCTCCAAGTGGAAAATGGCTAGGTCCAAGAAGTTGCACAATTTTGACTTGATCCTGGATGATAACGACTAGTTGTTGCTTGATCCATGCCAAAATTAAATCTTATCCCTTGATCTTGATGAAGAAATTCGAATTCCATAATAATTCCCTTTTTTCCTGGTCCAAAAAATATTATTTTGATCTTTTTTCCTCAAAAAATCATTTTTGACTTAATCACCTTGGTGCATAAGCTCATTTTTGGTTAAAAATTGTATTTTTCCCTTGATGAATTGCCTCAAAAATTGGACCTCTTTTGGACCCCACAAATTTTCTTCAACTAACTGGACCAAGAAAAAATAATTCTTTTATGGCCCCAAAGAATTTCTTATGGTTTTTCTTGCCTTGGAATTGGGTTTGTCAATTTAATTCTTCCTTGGGAATGACCACCTTCTCCAAAAATTTGTTTTTCCACTTGGAGAGAATTTTATGTTCTCTCAATTTTAATCTTTTATCTAAGTTTTTGCCCTTTTTTGCTAGAAAACTCAAAATAAAAATAATTTGAGGGGAAAGACATATTTTCAACCCTCAAAAGGTGTCTAGACACTAAGTTGAGGTGTAGAGGTTCTAACTATGAGTACTCTAGTCTCTACCCCTTTCAATGTTTACAAACTTTTGATTTTACAATTTACATCCAAATTATTAAATTCCATGACCAACTAGAAATTTAATAATTAAAAATAGAGACTTAGCCTCAACGAAATTCTGTGAGACTCAAGACATGATCTAGTATGATGAATATACATAGACTCGATACACTCACTTAAGACATCACCACTGAGCCCCACCCTGGCTTTGGAGTATATGTGGGAGAAAAACTCTATTAATTATTTCGTGTACAAAATAATTAATGAGGTTACAAAATTCCTTAGGATAAAACTCGTTAGAAAAAATTCTTATGCTTACCTAGGTGTTTTACATGACTTTATAGACATACTAGAATCATTTTTACAATGGTCCATCGGGCTACAGAATTTGGAGTTACAACCTTGATGAATGATGATGATGAATTTTGGATTTCTAACTACTAGAACATGATGGAATTCCTTCGCAAAAATGTGTCACTGATATAGGGTATTTGACACGAAGTGGTCAACAGGCACAATTTCCAAATAATTCTCATCATAGCCATTTGTACCATTTTGTTGCAATCATGGCAACAAAGGCTCTCCCAACAATTTCCCCAGAAGAATAATGGACACCCAACATGAATCATGGGTTATATTTGCACAATATCAATTAACCATGTGGCTTCCAAAGAAGCCTATGTACTTCACTTGGCAACTTACTCCAACTTAATAAAGGAGAATATATGAGATAAAGGACTTAGAATAGTATAAGATAAAAGGTTTGGGCTAAGTAATAAAATATTATTATCTACTTTATCCCCCATGAGCCCCTGAGCCCCCTTTCATTCCTTTCTCGTGGAATCATAGCTCCACATGTTTTGTCCTTCTCCATCTGCAACCAATAATGTAATTTTATTATTTATGTACAATATTTACATATTGCATTACTTGGCCCTCAACCATTCATCATATATGCAAATATGCATTGCTAATCTAGGGTCAAAAATGGGGTGTCACATTCTCCTCCCTCTAAATTTTGCACCATCCTTGGTGCAAATCACCATACATATATACCATAATTTTGACATTAAAATTTCAAAACAAAGGTGGGTATTCCTCCCGTATCGCATCTTCCATCTCCCCTGTCGCTTCTTCAAGGTTGTAACAAGTCCACTGGACTTGCCCTATGGTTCTATCCTAGAGCATTGTGACCTTCATGTCCAATGTACACATTAGTTATACTTGGAAGTCTCCTTCGAGCTCCACTTGAAATAAAGTCTAGTCAATGACATGACTAGGATCATGCACATGTTTTTTCAAGAATGACAAATGAAATGCATTATCCACCTTCATGAAAGCAAACAATATAAGCATGTATGCAACTGGTCCTATCTATCAAACATCTCAAATGGACCACGAAATCTTGCTAGCTTGGTGCTGGTGTCACTTTGCCCCAATTTTTAATTCTCCTTGAATCATACTTTTATCCACAATTCTTTTTCATTCCTCATCTCGCCTTCAAATTCTACTTAATTTAAACCACTTTATCTCCCATTTCCTTGAGCAATTCTGATCCAAGTACTACCATAGTACCGAGTAAATACCACACCAGCCCCATTCCTCACTTGTGGGGTTAGTAGAGTGTGGACTTTCAAGGTGATTCTAGATGATCCTGTTGGAAATACTAAGAGCGGGGGTGAATCAGTGTTTCTTTTCAATTATTATTTTTACCAGTTAAATCATTTATATTTAGAACACAAAATGAACAACATGAATAAATGCTTTTATTAATATAATCTTTACAATAAATCAAGTACAATGTATATAGGGCTCCAACCAGTTGCCAAGCACCAACTTGGACTTTTTGTGAGGCTCCAACCTCCAGGGCACCAACCCTGTCTTGTCAAGGCACCAACCTTGGATTTAGGAGCACCAACTCCAAGGACACCAATCCTTCCAATTCTAAGGCACCAACCCCAAGGGCTCCAACCCTCTACTATATATTGTCTAGATATGTTTGGTAGTAATTCTCTGCTCCCAACATCTTCTTCATTGAATTCTGTCTATCTACACCTTCACTGCTACATCAATGACAGCCTGTCTTCATATGAAGGAGTCTTCACAACTCTGCAAAGTTACCTCATGATGATTTCAAATAGGCATCATGATCTCCAATAATGTTTCCAAGATTTGTTGAAGCTTTCCAACAAGATATCTGCGCTAAGCCTCAATGTATGCACAAAAACAATTCTCTGTTTTCAAGCCTCTGTTCTTATTGTCGCAGTAACTACTTTAGGAGTGATTGTCGCGGTATCTTACTTCCAAGGAACAAACTCACAAGTACTTCAACGCTGATGTTGTCTACTGCTCCCTTCAACTGATGACTGATGAAATCTTACTTGGCTGGTTCGAGGTCAAACAGATCTTCGTCTTCCGCTGGCCGTTCGGCTTCCTCTGCGCTCACTCGACCTTCGACTTCCTTCTTCTTCCGCTGAACCTTTCAACTTTCTTCTTCACTCGCTCGACCTTCGGCTTCCACTTTTGTCCTGCTGGACCTTCGGCTTCCTTCTTCGCTCGGCCTTCAGCTTCTACTACACCTTCTGCATCTGCCAGACCTTCGGCTTCCTCTGTTTCTTCCGCGTCTGCCAGACCTTCGACTTCCTCTGTTTCTTCCAGTACACACATTGTGAACTTTCCTTGTTCTCTGTTATAGATGCCTGATACGCCTGACTTTTGGCTTCCTTTTTCGCTGGACCTTTCGGCTTCTCAATCTTCGACTTCCTCTGTCTCTTCGAGTTCACCAATACTCAAAAGACACGTTCATTGGAAGAGAGGCCAAATTACAATAGATGTTGCATATTAAAATTATATCAGAGAGGCCCTTTTTTTTTAATATTCATACAATAGACTCATTATTTACGGAGGATTTCATAGGAGAGACCGTACCCAATGAGGTCCCACATCCACGTCATCAATCGCAATCGCAACTCTTAACATCACCGATGTAACATGGCCGATATTCATACTGCCGATGAAATGGACGCAATATAATATTAAACAGTCATCAATAGATCCGTCGGGTCCATAGCTCCATCGCAATTGACGGTCTGTCGAGTCCACAAGTCTTATCACAATCACAGTTTACCATCGTTACATTTCTTCAAGACTTGCAATATGCGACAGATGCGATATTTCTTTAGGACGTATTATAATGGTGTAGCGGGTCCGCATATGTTAATTTTAGGTATGTTCTATGCTTAGAGCAATTTATTTCAATTTTCACAGTTAGCTCCAAATCTTTTCCAGATTAGCAATCACATAAGCATTAAAGTAAATTGCAGATAGAACATAAACATAAATCGTAGAAGACAAGCCAAGACAAGAAGACACAAGATGTGGCGCTAGCCAGGGACAAACCCCAATGTGGGCAAACCCTTGATCAATTTTTCTTATATGTTCTTCAATAGTTCAGTAGAGAGAGAGATAGTACGTTTACAACAGAAGTCAACACTTTGACTTATCTAGATAAGAGCATAGATCATCTCTAAGAAGATGATACATGAGATCAGTTGAAGACATGTTGCTTCAAATGATTCTCCAAGGTGACTCCACCTATAATTGAGCTGCATTTCGTCATCATGCTGCACTTCACCGCGCTGCACCCATCATCACTATGCTGCATCTCATCACGCTTCATTAAGCATGACTATACCCATCACTGTACTGCATTATGTGCCATTGTTGCACCATGTTGCCATCCTGACCTATGTTTTGGTTGCACCTTGCTTGCTTGTTGTCCCTACCATGCTTGATGTTCTTAGCATGCTCGTTGTTGCATGCTAGTTGTCCCTTTCATGCTAGCTGTAACATTGCATGCTTGGTGTATTTGCTGCTAAGTACCATACAACTGTTCCAATGTTAGTTAGTTGTCCCTTGCATGCTGCTCTCCTTTGGAGATAAATGCTCCGGTTGTTTCAACAGTTCTGGGCAGTTCTGGCAATTCTGGCTGTTCCCGGCAGTTCCGGCAATTCCGGCTGTTCCTAGTAGTTCCGGCTATTCCCGACTGTTTTGACAGTTCTCGGCAGTTCCGGCGGTTCCGGCTTTTTTGGCAATCCCAGCAGTTCCAGCTTTTCTGGCAGTTCCGGCTTTTCCGACAGTTCCAGCTTTTCCGGCAGTTCCGGCGTTTCCCGCAGTTCCTGTCTTTTCCAGCTTTTCCGGCTATTCCGAAAACTTCATCTTTTCCGGCAGTTCCGACAATTTCGGCTTTTCCAACTTTTCCGGCAATTCCGGCTTTTTCGGCAGTTTCGTCTTTTCTGGCTTTTCCGGCAGTTCCGGCATTTCCGACAGTTCCGGCAGTTTCATCTTTTCCGACTTTTCTGGCAGTTCCAGCTTTTCCAACAGTTTTGGCTTTTCCGGCAGTTCCGGCTTTCTGCCCTCTGGATCAGGGCAGCGTTATCCCTTAGGATCTCTTCTCCTACTAAAACCCAAATACAAGTAGAGAGAGGAAGAGATCCCAAGTGTGTTGAAATGACTTGAACGCCACCTCTATTTATACTCAAACGTTGAGCACATGTGGGGTTTATTTGGTTGTTGGCTGACCTTGACGAATTGTCCCATAACACAAATAAATTCATAACTCCATGAATACTTATCAGAACCGGATGATATTTAGATCAATCCTACACTTCTCGATGAGAGGGATCCAAGAAAAATATCAGCTGCCATAAATAAGATGACCCACATGGAGTTTGGCCCTAGTTGCCCATTTTAACACTCCCTCTCAACTAGGGAGAACTCCATCCGCTGATCCATATGTCTGACTGTACTATCTCTGCCATCAGTGCCCTGCACTGCTCTGATCTATTGAGCCAATGTTACTTGGGAGCGGAAGCGGGAGCGGGGAGTGGGAGCGGAAGCGGGAGCGGGAGCGACCATTTTCAGAAGCTCCCAGTTTGGGAGCGAATCGGGGAGCGATTTTTTAAAAATATATATATATTTTATATTTTTTAATTTTTGATACATATATGTCAACAAAAACATGTAGAATGATGAAATAGACATAGAAAACATAAAAAAACATAAATTGATCATTGAACCATATCACAAAAATCATCTAGAAATTATAATCGTCATCAACCATGTCCACAAGTTAGTAAAATACATATTACAACTGCAACATATTGAGTCTTATAAATCATGATTCATCAAATTCAATATTAAAGTTTCAACTTCAAGCTTTCAGAATTGAAAATTCAATAACATTTATCATCATTGATCACCAAAGTAACAAGTTGTACTTGTAAGCCAAGTTTAACCATTACAAGAAGTAATATCGAAGATATTTCTAAGTCCTAACTTCTAACTGTTAACATGATATGAAATGTTAAAAATTTATAAAATGAAACATGAATAATGAGATGAAATGAAACAACTTTAGTCTTTCACAAAGCATCATATTCATAATTCACAATCATTACCAATGAGTTATAATTGCCAAGGCCCAACTTCAAACTTCAAATTTTCATTGTCACAGTGATATAATGTTTACAAAAAATATCATAATGTCATAATGATATGAAAGAGTCAAGAGTCAAGAGTCAAGAGTCAAGGACTCAAAACTCAACAGTTATGAAAACTAAAGTCTAATAGAAACTAAAAAAGACAAGTAAACTGTAAATCTACAAGTGGCCCTTGCCACGAGAGTCTCCAGGAGTATAAGTAGGTTGTGGTGGTCTTCTAGGAGTCTCCCGCACAGACCGACGACCAGAACTAGAGCCTCCACGCGAGGGTGTCGATGGAGGTGGCGACAGCAATGGAACAAGACTCGGGCCCCGAGAACTGCTACTGGATGGTGGAGGTGGAGGTGGCATGGCTGCTGCAGCTGCTTCATTTTCATCCCGTACAAGCTCCTCTTCTAGTTCTTCCATATGTACAATGCCATCCTCCAAATTGTCGTCCTCAGGGTGATTGTCCCAAATTTTATATGTGGGATCTTCATTAGCCCGATCACAGTAATGGCTCAACAACCTCAAGTTGTAGTGCACATAAACCAAGCTTTCTGCTCGGTTTTCGTTGAGCCTGTTTCTTTTCACATTATGTATATAACTGTAGGTGCTCCAACACCTCTCTGCAGAAGAAGAATTTACAACCTGTGAAAGAACTTTTTTTGCCAATTTTGGCAAAAGTCCGTGGCCGCCATATGTTTCCCACCATGTGAGAGAATCAAATTTATCTTTGTCGTCCATCGCATGGAAGTTACCATACAAACCACTGCCACTGAAGTATCTGCCTATTTCAAGGCGCACAGCTGCACATTCCTCCCTGTCAGGCACCAACTTTTCTAATGCTTCCAGATATCCTCTAGTTACCTCTTGATCTAAATGGGGTTTGGTCCTAACACCACCCCCTGCTGCAGGTTTGCCCAACCAAGATTCTGAGTAGTATTTTGGCGTAAGGATATACGCCAAGCAATGTAGTGGAAGGTTAAGCCTATTCCACCGTTCACACACACAATCATGAATCAGTTTGTACAAGTTGGGATCTTTATTATGAACAATGTCTTTTATTTCCCCCAACATGGTATCCATTTGCTCATACACCTCGCCAATCACTGGTTTGTCTGTATCTGCAAACCGAATCATGTTATAAATTGGCTTGGTGAAATCCAATACCTGTCTCACAGTTGTCCAAAACTGCCCATCAAGAGCGGCCTCCTCCACCATTTCAAAACCTGCCATGTCAGCTACATTTGTAGCCCTTTCCTTTAACACCTGCCAATGTGGACTTGATACCATGCTAGCTAATGCCTCTCTTACCTTCAAAAGGCGCCTGAAGGTGAGGTAATAGCTACCAAATCTAGTCCTCGCAATCTTCAGCAACTCCAATCTCGAGTGACTGCGGAAAAGGCCATGGGTATTGCTATGATTTGTAATAAATTTTATCATTTTTTTTCCTTTCTTGAACAAATCACCAATCCATTGGTATTGTTCATTTTTGTTTTTGACAATATCATGCAACAGAAGGTTCAATGTGTGAACCAAACATCCAGACCAAAATATGTTCGGGTATTTATCCTCAATAATTGCTCCCGCTGCCTTACAATTAGGAGCATTATCAGTGATGACTTGGATGACATTGTATGGGCCAATACGCTCAATTGTTTCAAGCAATGCTTCTGCAATGTTGATAGCGGTCTTGAACTTGTCTGAGTAATCATGTGCAGCTAGAAAGATGGGACCACTTCGGGACACAGCAAGAACACTTATCAATGGCTTGCCTTTTACATTTGTCCATCCATCAGATACAATGGACACCCCATTGTCAGTCCAAGAACTTGTCATTTTATTCAAAGAATGTGATATTTTTGCTTTTTCATGATCAAGGCCAACAGTTCTTGCCTTGTCATACCCAGGGCTCTTGTATCCTTTAGGGGCATCATTTATGGCAGAAACCATTTCGTGCCAATAAGGTGAGCGTAGAACATTGAATGGTATCCCACATGCATAGAGGAACCTATAAACTTTTGAATCCACATCATTCCTACACCCCTCATCAAGGAAATCTGATATGGTTCTACGCCTTAAAGATGATGACCCTGTGCCTCCATGTCCATATCCACTGCCTTGGGAGGATGCTGAAGGAGTTCTTTGTGATGGTGAGATTGGTTCAAAGAAACCCCTTGATCTTTTTGCTCTGTATTGGGCGTCCTCCTCTTCCTTTATGTATTTGGCTCTATCTGCTGTTGACACCGCTGCACAAGTTTTGATTCCTATTTGTTTGTCTCCATCCCATGGCCTTTTCCCGCAGAGGTGTCTTCTAGCACAGGTGTATGAGCCTGTGTAATCAGTGTTGCAATGGGGGCAATGAAATTTAGTGGTTCCACCCCCTCTCCCTGTTTCAGCCGTGTGAACATATTTCCACAATGGAGTTTGGTCTTGTTTAGTTTTTTGAGGGTCATGTTCACCCTCCTCCACCTCCTCCTCACTGGGGTTTTTACCCATTTGACTTCCTCCGGCTTCTTCATCCACCTCTTCAGTTTCAAGCCCCCTCCGTTTCCTACTCTCCACCACCATAATAACCATAAAAGGGACCAGGAAGAGGAAAATGCCAATAAATATCCCCAGGTCCATGGTGTTTGATGTTTGTAGGGTTTGAGTCTTGAATCTGCAAATTAATTTAGTTTATTGGGATTAATTCATTTAATTTATTAATTTAATTTAAATACATGATCTTTAAACTCAAACAGGTAAATTAAACTAACCAAATTAACTACCTAACCAGCTAAACTAACTAAATGATTAAGTTACTTACCTCTGCAGGCTTGCTCCTCGCTCCTTGGCACTTGCTCCTCGCTCCTCAGCTCTGGCTCCTTGCTCCTCAGCTCTTGCTCCTTGCTCCTTTGCTCTTGCTCCAGCTCTCAATCTCTTGCTCAATGAAGTTGAAATGAAATTTTTTTGGCCCATTGGGCTTATAAAATAAAAAAAAATTTCTAAAATTTTTAGAAATTTCGGGTCCGGCGGATTTTTTTTCCGCCGAACCGCTCCCGGCCCGTTTAAAATCGCTCCCGGAGCGTTTTTTAATGCCCGGGAGCGATCAGGGAGCGATCGCTCCCCGATCGCTCCCGGGCATTAAAAAACGCTCCGGGAGCGCGGGAGCGATCGCTCCCTGAATCGCTCCCTCACAGACCAGGGAGCGCAAATTTTTTTACGGGAGCGCACTCCCGAAAATCGCTCCCGTCCGGGAGCGATTTTGGGAGCGCGCTCCCGACCCGCTCCCCAGCCGCTCCCGCCCGGAGCGCGCTTCGGGAGCGGGTTCGAAGGGGGGGGGGGGGGGGGCGCTCCCCCGCAACACTGTATTGAGCTCTGCTCTGCTGAGCTCTACTTTGCTCTGCTCTGCTGAACCATGAAGAAGAAGAATTGATCGAGAATGTCTCATACCATTCTCTACTGACCCGAAGTCAATTTCATCTGAAGAGAGTGTGTCACATCACTCTTACTAACCCGAAGTCAGTTTTATTGATCCTATATCAATATCACAAGAGAGTGTCTCAAACCACTCATACTGATCCCAGATCAGTTTCATTGATCCTAGATCAATATCACAAGAGAGTGTCTCAAACCACTCATACCGATCCCAGACCAATGTCACAAGAGAGTGTCTCAAACCACTCATACTGATCCCAGATCAATAGAGGTCATCCTAGCATAGGGAGTACGGTAGATACAACGATGCGTCCATCAATAGAACTACTATGGTCCCTATCCTCATTTCCCTGCTCATTGATCAGATGAGAGGTACTTCCCATGAGTCCCAGGTTGCATGGGTAGGATACCTCGACAGGAGAACTAATCATCCTGTCCACAGGAGAACGAATCATCCTGTCCAGTGGATGCCACGAAGAACTAATCATCTTGGCCTACAGGAGAACTAATCATCCTGTCCACAGGAGAACAAATCATCCTGTCCAGTGGATGCCACGGAGAACTAATCATCTTGGCCTACAGGAGAACTAATCATCATGTTCCACATTTGCCACGGGAGAACTAATCATCCCGGTCCATAGGAGAACTAATCATCTAGTTCCACAGTCGCCACGGGAGAACTAAACATCCCGGCCCACAGGAGAACTAATCATCCTGTTTCACAGTTGCCACGGGAGAACTAATCATCCTAGCCCACAGGAGAACTAATCATCCTGTTCCACAGTTGCCACAGGAGAACTAATCATCCCGGCCCACAGGAGAACTAATCATCTTGTTCCACAGTCGCCACGGGGTATCACAGGGGAAGGTTGAACCTATCATCTTGTACATAGTGCACCACCAGGGGAGGGTGAGTCGCCCTGTGGTCATATGTTGCTCTAGTAAGTACCCCAAGCCCCCCAGAGCTCCCAGAGCTCAATGCATGCAACATGCAAGACCCTTATAAGAAGGTCTCTCAACGACTCCAAGTCATTCGGGAAAGTCACAGATTTGACCTTTCCCCGGGGTTTTGACAAAATGTCTGCGACCTGTACATCAGTCTCAATGCAATGGAGCCTCCTCGCTCATCGACTTACCATATCCCAGATAAGGCAGTATCTGATGTCTATCTGCTGGAGCAATCATCAAATACGGGATTCCTCAATAATCGAATCCCACCTTTGGTTTTCACAGAGAATCACAGTGGTATTCATCATGTGTACAAACAGCTCACTTAAGAGCTTCTGCAACCATGCAGCTTCACACGAGATCATACTCGTAGCTATGTATTCGGTCTCGGCGGTGCTTATAGCAACCGACTTCTGCTTCCTGCTCATCCATGATATCAAAGCAGAATCCAAAGAGAACCAGCACTGAGAAGTGCTCTAGTGATCCTCCACACTGCCTACCGAGTCAGCATTCGAATAATCATGCAATTTCATATTTCCCGCAGTGTATCTCAATTCATGAGAGATTGTGCCCCGAAGATATCTCAGAAGATTCTTGGCACCAATCCAGTGAGGCTTAACCAAATATGAGCTCATCATGCTAACTGCAAAACATATGTCTGGAGGGAAGTTCACCAAGAACATCAACGCGAATGAGTTTATGAAACTCAGAGGCATTTCCCAAATCTGGTCCGACATCACTACCATATAACTTCTGAAAGTTAAGATCCTCGAGGTAGTCACATGCTTGCAGTTTATCATTCCACATCTGGAATCCAACTCCCTCTTACTTCTGCAAATAAGCGGGTCTGCACCTGTCAGAAATAGGTCGTCCTCATAAGGTGCCAGTATGAGGTCTATCATCCACAACCTTCGGGTAATGGTTTGGATCTGTTTCACTCCTAGTGAATCTTAGCTTCATCAGACAGCTATGAATCCTCTCATACTACGCCCGGGGTGTTTTGCTTCAAGCCATAGAGGGTTTTCTTCCACCTGTATACATGAGATTCCCGATCATGAATCTCAAACTCCTCGGTTTGTTCCAAACCTGTGGACCTGTTGGATGAGGGGAATGGTCCCCTTATAAGATTTTCCTTCGGTACATCTCAGACATGTACCTTCATGCTCTACTTGAATTCAAGCATCCCTGTTACCATTTGACTCACATCAAGTAGGGCCCCATAGGTAGACCTCCGGTGTTATAGATGCAATATGTCAATTGACATGATCCCCAATGGACCATCCTGCAACTTGATACAAATTGCCAACCCTGAACGCATGAGAAAAAGCATCTTTGAAAATTATATTTTTTTTAACATGTACCTTTCCATCGATGAATGCCACCCTGAAACCTTTGACTTCCATTTCCGAGATGGACACCAGGTTCTTCTTGCGATCAAGTACATAAAAGAGATTCTGTAAATGAATTGAGTTACCCTTATTCAATTGAGAGTTAACATTCCCTACACCCTTTCCAAGATAGGTGGCATCGGCTCCAAGTATAATCCCACGATTGTTTCCATCTCTACCAAATTCGAGAGTGCACCCATCTATCCGATGAAGTGCCTTGAAGCACTACAATCTATAAGACAGATTCCCAAAGAATCTGAAGGAGAGGGTCAATACAAGATAACGCTTATTTATCTTATCAAAAACAACATTTGATTCTTCATACCTGGGGTTCCTTGCTTTCTATGAAGAGTCAACCATTTCCTTGATGACCTGCATTACCTGTCATTCCTTTGATCATTGAAGATGTCCCTCGAATGATTGTTATCTTCATCAAGAGATGTGTCTCTGTCATTCGGACACTCCTTCGCATAATGGCCGAACTTATTGCAACCAAGGCATCTGTCTTTCCTTCCACCCTTAGATCCGGACTTCCCAATGAAGTGATCTTTAGGTAGGCCATCAGAAACTTCCGCTGCGCCATTCTGATAATATTCTCTGCTTCGACTTCACCCTCGGTGAATTTGAAGAGGGATGAGGAATCCACTAATCCTTTTGTCCTTTCCCAACTGTCTTCAGTGATTGCTCTTTCACTCTTGCTTGGGCATTGTCTTCACCTCAGCTCTGATACCATGTTAATTTTAGGTATGTTCTATTGCATGCTAGTTGTAACATTGCATGCTTGGTGTATTTGCTGCTAAGTACCATACAATTGTCCCAATGTTAGTTAGTTGTTCCTTGCATGTTGCTCTCCTTCGGAGACAGATGCTCCAGTTGTTTCGGCAGTTTCCGACAGTTCTGGCAATTCTGGCTGTTCCCGGTAGTTGCGGCTGTTCCCGGCAGTTCTCGACAGTTCCGGCTTTTCCGACAGTTCCGGCTTTTCAGGCTTTTCTGGCAGTTCTAGCTTTTCTGGCAGTTCTTGCTTTTCCGTCTTTTCCGACAGTTCCAGCTTTTTCGGCTTTTCCAGCTTTTCTGGCAGTTCTGGCTTTTCCGGCTTTTCCAACTTTTCCGACAGTTCTGGTGTTTCCGGCAGTTCCGGATTTTCCGGCTTTTCCGGCTTTTCTAGCAATTTCGGCTTTTCTGGCTTTTCCGGCAGTTCCAGCAATTTCGGCTTTTCTGGCTTTTCCAGCAGTGTTGGCTTTTCCGGCAGTTCCGGCAATTTCGGCTTTTTTGGCTTTTTTGGCAATTCCGGCAGTTCCGACAGTTTCATCTTTTCCAGCTTTTCCGGCAGTTCCGACGGTTTCATCTTTTCCGGCTTTTCTGGCAGTTCCAGCTTTTCCGACAGTTCCGGCTTTTCCGGTAATTCCGGCTTTTTGCCCTCTGGATCAAGGCAGCATTTTCCCTTAGGATCTCTCCTCCTACTAAAACCCAAAGACAAGTAGAGAGAGGAAGAGATCCCAAGTGTGTTGAAATGACTTGAAGGCCACCTCTATTGATATTAAAACATTGAGCACATGTGGGGTTGCTAGCCGACCTTGACGAATTGTTCCATAACACAAATAAATTCATAACTCCATGAATACTTATCGGAATCGGATGATCTTTAGATCAATCCTACACCTCTCGATGAGAGAGATCCAAGGAAAATATCAGCTGCCATAAATAAGATGACCCACATGATGTTTGGCCCTAGTTGCCCATTTTAACAGCATACATATCGCAATCGACGAATTTCAATGTGGCAAGGCTTTAAAGAGGCTTGAGATGTGGCAGTATTTCAATAAACAGTTGTTAATAAATTCGTCGGGTCCACAGCCTTATCGCAATTGACGGTTTGTGGGACTTCGACTAGCACATGGATTAAAAACGGCCTTAACCCCCGCAATTGACCGTGATCTAAGGGTTGACTATGAGATCAACGGCTAGGATTGAGTGCGGGACTTCAGCCACGATCAAGGAAGTCCGTACTTTCCTACCCTCGCTCTTCCGATAATTGTTGCTCCTGTGACTTCTCTTCACTCTTCCGCTCTTCTGATAGTTTTCTTCTTTACTCCTCTGTTATCACTATTGCTCTACTGGATCTACTGCGTCATTTGTTGTTCAATTGACCTCCTGCGTCATTTGTTGTTCAATTGCTGTTCAATTGACCTCTTGCGTCATTTGTTGTTCAATTGTTATTCAATTGACCTCCTGTGTCATTTGCTGTTCAATTGTTGTTCAATTGACCTCCTGCTGTTCAATCCACTTGGGTCTTCCATCTCATCATATCATCATATATCAAACTTTCATCACTATGAGCATTATGATCAATGGGCATCAATGGGCAATCATGTATCAAAGAATTTGCGATCATAAACATTGCTATATTGACATCAATGACAACCTACATTAACAGATCCAAAATCCTAACACTAATTGAGGGTTGAGCCATGCAAAAACCCTAACCTAAATGGCTACTAGACTTTGAGCCATGCAAAAACCCTAACCTAAATGGTTACTAGACTATGTTAAATATGGGGCCATTAGGATCAGAGGAGGTTCTATTTTTTTTAGTATTGTACTTGTTCCATAGTTGATCAAAACAACTGGGAGTGAGATTTGAGAGCATAACACATGAGGAAGAAGATTTTGTAGCAACCATTCAGGCCACCGTGTCATAGGCAACTCCATAATATGTGGCCCTTTCTTTGTATTTGCATTTTCATAACTGAAAAAAAAAGAGAGCAGAGGGTAAGCCTCACATTCTAGCTCAAATTTCTTCTGTATCAGGTTTCCCAAGATACATCTTCTGTTCATTTGTGTGGATGTTTGTTCTTTCATTTTCATATTTCAGTTATTTTATAGATTTGAGCAATAAGGTAGCGATAATAAAGTTTGGATCTAAGGTAATAGACCTGCATAATATAAGATTTCAGAGTATTACAAGATCTGTTGTCACGAACTGTTCCATTGGAATATCCACGGTATCTTACAGATCATTTATACATCTAATTGAGGCTAATTCAAATCTGGTTTAAATATAGAAATCACATTAATAATCGAAACAATCCAAGTTTAGGTAGCATAGGGAATCCTCCCTTGACTGGAATCATCCTCAAGTCTAAAGTGAGAAAAACGAAGCCACTGAGGTCACAGTGGTAGCTTGCCTGTTTCACAATGTGTGCTTAGGGGACTTTTGCACGAGTGAGAACTAGGTAACAGATTGTATCACATGTCTGTGCTTATTTCTGTTATTGTGTTTATGCCCTTATCATTCTGCACTTGGTCTGTATATCAATGTGTCCAACAGTCGACTGATATGTCTAATTCCTATCTATTTGGGATCAATGGTATATTAAGTAATTAAAAGCTAGTTCTCAAATTCAATATCTTTAGGTGTAATATGCATCAATTGCAAAGCAACAGAACAGTTACATACAATGACAGCATAACTAAACACTCAAGTCAAACACACCTGCTTAGTCTTCCCAGTTACCAGTTGATATATAGAAAGAAGATTATTGCATTCTGGTCTGTCTGGATTGCCAAATTCCAATCTGCAAACCAAAATATATACCAATACAGAAAGAAAATTACGTCAAAGATTATAATTTTAGTCAACGTACAGAAGCTAATGACCTTGGACTAAACAACCACCTTAAGTGAGATTGACAGAGTTGAAAGTATAAGTTAACAAGCGTCAATGGGGCTTGTTTTTGGTCCTAATCGGAGAATAGGTGTAGTTGCACTTCCAAATGTACAAGAAGGAAAATAAATCTATATTAGAGGCTGCAAGTGTACATTCATTACAGCTGAAGGCATGTTCTCTCTCAATGAAGAAAGAGATTGGAAGGTTAACTATCAGATCCCTATTATCTATTGCACCAGCATTTCTTAACATACTTCATGTGCAATGCCTTAGCATGTAGTGATGAAATTTTTATAGGACAAATACTTTGTTTAAGGCTCTAAGCCCTTCTGGATGCAATATGTTTCGGACCTACAAAGATTAGTACCATGTATACACTCAGTTTTTTATCTCCTCATTTTTAAGAGCAAAACACACATCTTATCAACATTTTAATGAAAGTTTTCTATCAAATGTTTATTTTCTAAAGATAGTGAATACAATGTAGTACTCCATGGAGAGATATCTGCATTTCAAATGACCGAAGTAGTAACCTGTGAAGGTAGGCCTAACACATATTGTTCATAAATTGCTCATACATAAGTCTGAGCAGCATTAGTAGAACCAGACCGAACCAGTTTGAACAGGCTGGTCCAACAAGTTGGAGAGCAAAATCGGTTTGTACCAGCCTCTTGAACCATTTTTGGCTGGTTCGGTACCGAACCAGCCATTTTCACCAAACTGGCCCAATAAAGCCACGTACAATGCAGCATGTGGGGGCTTATTTTTCTAATTTTTTTTTCCTCTCAGCTTGCTATTGGCCCACGGTAGGTGGCTAATAATCAAAGCCTATATCCCTACTATTCCTATGCAATTCATGGTAATGTTAAATTCTTAAAGTAAAAGGAAATGATGAAAATGAAAGATAAAGGAGAATGTCACTTATGCTTAAATTTTTAACATTACCATGAAATGACTTAGGATGTTTGAGAGTGGTTCCGAACTCATTGGAATTCATATGGAGAAAGTAGAATTTTAAATCTCACTCAAAATCCAATAGAATTAATAATTTTTCAGAATTTCAGCATTGGGGGTATTGCAACATTTACATTGAATTTTGTCATGTATGAGGGCATGGAACTAGTATTTAATCAAGAGCACCAAGCCCTCTATGTACTTTGATGTTAGTGGCATTGGTTGTCAAACTCCTCTATTATGATCCTACTAAAAATGTACCTATCACTCAAACAAAATCTTGAATTGACATGCTAAACATTTGCTATCTTATTTTAATGCTTAGAGGGTGATATCGATGACGAAGACCCCAATATAGACAAAGATTTTGATGATATGTAGGTATTTGTTGTAGCATGATTTCTTCTAGATGTTAGAGATCATCAAGGGCCTGTCTTTTTATGTATTTTTAGTTCAGTGATGTTATTGTGGTTATGTGCATCCTTATATGCTATATAAATGAGAACTTTTGTTCATTTGTGTATAAATGGTTTACATTCATATGGATGCACATAAATATACATCTTTTTCTTTAAAAATTGAATATTTTATGTGTTTTTGGTTGACCGTTTTTTTGGTCCAATTTTTTACCAGTTCCCAGTCTGAGGGGTCTACTTGTTCAATGACCGGTCCAGTTCTGATAACATTGAGTCGAGTCACTTTGGTGGCGCCCTTGGGGTAGTAATACGCAACAATGATCTAGATTGGATCATAATATTATTTTCCATCCATCTTGATGCTTTCAGAGTGGAAAAAGTGGAGGAATTAGCTCACAAGACTATTCTTACCAGTGGGTTCCAGTTTCAACAATTAAGGTCTGAAACCTTTCGAAAGCAGTTTGAGACATCAAACAACATTTTTTGGGGGGTAAAACTTTTATGCTTAAGCTTGGAACCCCCTAGCACTATTCTACACAAAGATACCTTTTTGACAGTGCAAGAATCACCTCAACCAGAGTCCGCATTCAAAAGGCATTCCACCTAGAAGTTGACCTTTCTATTTTTCCCACAATGATTCGAGAGGATGCCACATCAATCCCCATTATTCATCGAAAAAGGACTAGCCACGTGATCATGAAAAGAAATTCTACAAGAGTAAATATTGTAACTCTAGTTAAGAGTTGTAGTCAAACTTATCCACGTAGTACTAACGCAGAGGCAGCACAATCCTTGAGGGGAAGTCGAGTTTCCTATTGAGGGAAGTCGAAATTCAATTGTCGGACGCCGAGGTGTGAGTCCAGGAGGCAAAAGGTTGATTTCTCAGCCAGCAGAGGATCCAGAGGACATGCAATGTAATACCCAAGAGGGTTGATGCAAAAACTGCCCAGAGTGACGCAGTTCTACGCAGAGGGTGACGCAGAGCCTCCAACGCAACAGGATCAGTCACTGATTCTCCAATGACAGGGTGAGGTCATTTCACCAGTCTTTTGTTCAGTATTCTCTCTGTATAGGATTGCTAGTTGAGCATCCTAGAATTGCACTCAGATTTTCTCCTACATAATAATAAAACCCTTAGAGTTGCTGCATTGGTTTTCCCACATTGGGTTTTTCCAGGGACTTTTGTCCAAAAATAATGTTGTCCTACGTGTTTGCAAATACTTGCTCAGTTTCTATGTTTCAGAATCATATTTAATTGGTGTAGGTTGCTTTAGTGATTTACTTCAATGTTTCATGAAGAAATCTAAAATAAGTTTGTAACATAATTTACAATCTAGGTGAAGTAGATTCAGCTGGTTGCAGTAGGATTCCTGAGATTGTTAGATCTAGGAATTTTCACATGGTATCAGAGTTGTTGATGTGAAACAGGGAAGAGCAGATCTAGCACTGAAGCAAGGGCCAACTTGCTGCAGTAAGCAATAATTCGAATCCCTTGAGGGATTGCACAGTTCTAGCTAGGAGGGCTATATTTTTGTGGGTGTCTCTCTTTCAGTGAGCTGACAAAGAGGTAAGATTGCCAAATCGAAAACTTGCCAAGGCAGAGGAAGCTACACAGAGCCATGCAGAGCTAGAGGGGCGCGGTTTTTTGCAAGCTGAGAGCTGGGCAGAAAAGTCGTCAGAAGGAAGAAGCACAGTGAGGGAATTCTTCCTCAGAGGACTTCCAGCAAGGAGTCTGAATTCTCACTAGCTGAGCAGCAGTGGAGATGGGCAGATCTACAAGCTCCAGAAGGGAGTGCATAGGCCAGTCCAGTGCTAAGCAGAAGAGAGAGGGAGCAATTCGACATTTTGTTTTGGTAGAGATGGCAGCCACGTCTCCAAGAGGGAGGTGGGGTGATATAGAATTGTAGTTCAATAGAGCTGCAAATGCGCAGGATCCTTCAGAAGCCCACCCCTTGGATCATCACCTTGCTACGGGAGCCCATGATCAGTAGTAGCGGGATGGAGGAGTTTTCAGTTAGTGCCATGGAGTGTTGGAGCGATAGATGCAGTAGTTAGTAGCGCCAGAATTTGAGCAGCGCAGAGCATAGAGGCAGCAGTGCGTGGAGGCACAGTGCAAAGCTTCAGCAGCGTAGTGGCTTCAGAATACAGCGCAGGACTAGCAGCAGTCAAGATTTCAGCACTGAGGTGTATCCACTGGATACTTGTCCAGTTTTGGGTGTTTTCAGTTGCTTCTCTCAACAATTGAGTTGCAGTACAGATGCAATGTTAGCAGTGGCAGTGCTAGCAGCGTAGCAGATGCATTTGAGAGGGAGTTGCAGTACAGATGTTGTTGAAGTTTCTAAGTCTACTTAGTTGGAAACCCTCCATGCACTTTGTCTGATTTATTCCTACCTACTTGTTATGTTACTTAACAAGTTATTTACAATGTAAATACTGAAAATAAACATTAGTGCATGCTCAACATATTACAGATCAACAACTGAAGGAAACAGAAACAATCACACCATATGACACCATTATTTTTGGACCAATGTCCCTGGAAAAACCCAATGTGGGAAAATCAGTGCAGCTATTTGAGGGTTTTCTTATTAAGCAATATCAGAGTACAATCTGGGTGCCGAAACTGACCTACCCAACAGAGAATTTCCTTGGCAGTAATACCTCTCAGTTTGAGACAAATCTCTTGGCTGAAACCCCGGATAATCCTTCCAGCATCTCCTCAGCACCAATCTGCCCTAGAAACCCCAGCATCTGCCCTCTCTGAACTGCGTCAGCCTCTCTCTGCCCAGCGTTGGCCCTGCGTCACCCCGGATGGGTCTGCGTCAACCTTAAGAGGCCTTGCATCAGCCTTCTAGCCCTCTGCGTCAGCAATGCTGGCTTCTCTGAGGTTCTGCGCAGCGCCTGGCTGCCTCTGCGTGGCCCTGCGTGAGCCCTAGCTGGCTCTGTGTCACTCTCCCCGGCTACTGCGCTACTCTCCCGGCACTGTCTCTACCTCTCTGTTTCTTTGTACTCAATGCCCCTCAGTTGCAACTCCTGATCACTAATTCTATCTCTCTTAGCAAACCTCGCTCTAGAGAATAGAATGACCGATCACTTTGGTGTATTCTCCAAGTGACCCTCAAGCCTCCTCTTATACTTTTCCTGTTGACATATCAACGGCCGAGATTAAATCCCTAATCAACAGCTAAGATTAGATCTGGCTTGATTCATGTCTTCTGGACTAATCTAACACAGTTTCATATTAATACACATTAATATTTTATTTTCCCTAAGTTTAGACTTAGGGACTCCATTAAAAATATTAATTACTTTAATATCTCTTGAACTGTTTAGAATCTACCCAAACCCTTTCTGGGTATTGGAGATCTCATGTGCCCCAACCTCTCCAAATTTTGTGGCTAGAGCACATCCGAGGCTACCCAAATCAACACTCCCTCTTAGCGAGGATTGTGCTCTAGCAATACTCCTCACTAAGTATTACTCTAATCATCCGGCATCAGTCCCTGTGTTGATGCTAGGCCTTCTTGCCCAACATCCTCTGCACTGTTGCATGATTGCATCCAGTACTGCTGCCCATGGTTCTGCCACTGCCACTGTTGCATCTGTATGACAACTCCCTCTGCATCCGTGTTGTTGCTGGTCCTTTCTCCCAGCACTGCACCTCTTCTCATCATGTTGCATCGTGCTGCCCACTGCAACTCAGTTACTAAGAAGTAAGTAACTAATCTCCCAACCTGACCTCCCTGTTGGGATAGAGACCCTCCTGATGTTGAATCTCCCTCTACCGCTGACAAGTGCTCCCTCTCTGACCTCTGCATTACTGCAACAACTCCCTGCATTTCGCACTGTTGCACACCTCTTTGTGCCATCCTACACTGGGGCAACACTCTTGTGCCTCTCGCACTGCTGCAACCTGCTAGCCTCGCGTTGTCTTGAGATTCCTGCACTGTAGCTCTCTCTGTCGCTCCAACCGCATCCGTCTCTACCCACATCAGCCAGTCCTGCTACTCCTCTTCGGGGCTCTCGTAGCAAGGTCCGATCCAAGAAGCTGGGTACCTCGAGGATCCTACCCTTCATCGCCTGTAGTCTGCCTGACTATAGCTCGATGTCTCCCCACTTTCGCTCAAGTGGTGTGTGTGCACTCATGGCATAGTCATCGTCTGTCAAAACTTCCTTCTCCACCCTTGCTGGCACTGCCTTAATCTCGGAAGACTCTCCCTTACTCATATTCCTTGGACACTGGGTCGCATAATGACCCAGCTCCCCACAATGGAAGCACTTGATCTTGGAGAGATCCTTCTTCTTCCGCTTTTCCTACTTTCCCTCAGATGCTAGGGCAACATCTTCCTCCTCATGCTTGACTTTGATCCCCTTGCTGTTGCTACCCATATTCGACTGTCATCTGATCTCTTCCTGGCGAAGAGCCGCCCACATCTCGTCCCAAGGTGGGAGAGTCCCTCTGCCCAGTATACTCATGACAAACACCTCCCAATCTTCTGAGACAGCATTCAAGGATGTCCTCACTATCAACTTCTGATCCGATGTGGCTTCTATGGCAGTCAACTGATCTCAGATCTCATTTAGTCCTACGAGGAAGGTGTCAATCGGTTCTCCCTTCTTCATCTGATACGACCTCAACTGATTCTCAAGTAGCATTTTTCTTTGCATAGAAGTATGCTGGTACAATTTCTTGAGGGCCTCCCACATCTCATACGTCATTTCTTTCTTGGCAATGTGTGGTACTACATGGTCCTTGACCCCATCAAGGATGATGCTCTTGGCCCTCGCCATTGCCTCCTCATACTTGTCCTTATCATTGGAGTCGACTGGGATAGCTATAACCTTTAAGGTGAAATTCTTGACACAATTTCTATCAAGTACGGATAAGATTCTGGCCTTCCAGACTACGAAGTTCGACGCTCCGTCTAGTCTATCCTGGTCTCTTACTCTATGTAGTGCCATGATGCTCTTCTACTTCCCTCCTGGAAGTTCTCTATTCGACTTTCCGAGTCTCTACTTCTCGTCTAGATGTTCTCTTCTGGACTCCCTCTGAGTCCCGATTTCCCTTCTGGAAATCCTTTTGCCGTTGTTGAGATGCCCCCTACTTTGATCGTCTTATGCAACTGCACCACTGATCCGGGTTCCTCGGCTAGAAACCCTCGGTAGCAACTCCCTCCTCTTGGCCTTGCTCTATCAAGTACTGTTTTGACTACAGTACCTCACCAACTCCACTTTGCAATATTCCCACAACCTTCTAAACCCCAGCAACCTGAAGGTGAGAGCTCCTAGGCTCTGCACAATCCCGGCACCAGCAACCCGGCCTCCTCAGCCAACTGCGTCAGCCCTCCCAGCTTCTGCGTGGCTCTGCGTGAGGCTCCCTTTGCCTTCCTTAGCCTCTGTGCTACCTCTTCCCGGCTCACCCTTGATGACGCAGGCACTGTGTCACCCTTCCCTTGTTGCTGCTCTGCTAGAAACAGCTTTTGTCACCTCGGGATAGTTGTTTTCTGCTGCTATTGCTCCGCTCAGCTAATGTCCTTAGTCCTCCTGTGATCTGCAATCACGCTCTGATACCATGTTGAAGTTTCTAAGTCTACTTAGTTAGAAACCCTCCATGCACTTTATCTGATTTATTCCTACCTACTTGTTATGTTACTTAACAAGTTATTTACAATGTAAATACTGAAAATAAACACTAGTGCATGCTCAACATATTACAGATCAACAATTGAAGGAAACAGAAACAATCACACCATATGACACCATTATTTTTGGACCAATGTCCCCGGAAAAACCCAATGTGGAAAAACCGATGCAGTTATCTGAGGGTTTTCTTATTAAGCAATATCAGAGTACAATCTGGGTGTCGAAACTGGCCTACCCAACAAAGAATTTCCTTGGTGTAATACCTCTCAGTTTGAGACAAATCTCCTAGCTAAAACCCCGGATAATCCTTCCGGCAGCTCCTCAGCACCAATCTGCCCCAAAAACCCCAACATCTACCCTCTCTGAACTACGTCAGCCTCTCTCTTTCCAGCGCTGGCCCTGCGTCACCGCGAATGGGTTTGCGTCAACCTTAGGAGGCCCTGCGTTAGCCTTCTGGCCCTCTCTATCAGCAATGCTGGCCTCTTTGAGGCTCTGCGCAGCTCCCGGCTGCCTCTGCGTGGCCCTGCGTGAGCCTTAGCTGGCTCTACGTCACTCTCCCCAGCTATTGTGCTGCTCTCCTGACACTATCTCTGCCTCTCTTTCTCTCTGTACTCAGTGCCCCTCAGCTGCAACTCCCAATCACTAAATCTATCTCTCTTAGCAAACCCCGCTCTAGAGAATAGAATGACTGATCACTATGGTGTATTCTCCAAGTGACCCTCAAGCCTCCTCTTATACTTTTCCTGTTGACATATCAACGGCTGAGATTAAGTCCCTAATCAACGGCTAAGATTAGTTCTAGTTTGATCCATGTCTTTTGGACTATTCTACCACAGTTTCATATTAATACACATTATTATTTTATTTTCCCTAAGTTTAGACATAGGGATTCCATTAAAAATATTAATTGTTTTAATATCTCCTGAACTGTTTAAAATCTGCCCAAACCCTTTCTGTGTATTGGAGATCTCATGTGCCCCAACCTCTCCACCAAATTTCGTGGCTAGAGCACATCCGAGGCTACCCCAAATCAACAGATGTAGCATTGGCAGTGGTAGTGTCAAAGGTAGTAGTACAGTAGCAGAAACAGCGCAGTAGTTGGTGGACAACATGTCAGAGATCAGCAGCACAGAGGACGATGCTTCAGAGTCAGTGCAGTATGCAGTAGCAGTGTATTGCTAGAGCACATTCCTTGCTAAGAGGGAGTGTTGATTTGGGGTAGCATTGGATGTGTGCTAGGCCTCAAATTTTGCAGGTAGGCTTGGGCACATGCATTCCAAAGAACCCAAAAAGTGTTTTGGGAAATTCCACCCAGAAGTGATTTTATTAAAATAACTAATATCTTTAATGGGGTTCCTAAGTCTAAACATAGGAAAACTAAAATATTAATGGGTATTAATCTAATCAGGTGTGAAACTTCTAGAAAAAACACTGATCAAGCCAAAACGATCTGAGCCTTTGATTATGATTTAATCTAGGTCGTTGGTTGTCCAACAAGAAAATATAAGAAGAGACTTCAGAGTCATTTGGAAAATACATTGAGAGATCAAGGAAATCGATTTTTTTGAAATGAGAAGTTCTCAAGAGGAAAATCGATTGAGGGGATTTCTTGCAGCGTAGGAACAGTGAGAATCTGAAAGAAGGAATTTTCGGAGAGTACGAGGCAAAAGGAGAATAGAAAGACATCCAGAGGAAAGCTGACGCTAGCCCACGCAATGCTGACGTAGAGGCAGCACAGTCCTTGAGGGGAAGTCAAGTTTCCTGCTGAAGTAAGTTGAAATTCAGTTGACAGAAGTCGGGGTGTGAGTCTGGGAGGCAGAAGGTCAATTTCTCAGCCAGGAGAGGATCCAAAGGAGAGGCAGCGTAATACCTAGGAGGGGTGACGCAAAAACTGCCCATAGTGACGCAATTTTGCACAGAGGCCACGCAGAGGGTGACACAGAGCCTCCAAAGCAGCAGGATCAGTCACTGATTCTCCAGTGACAGGGTAAGGTCATTCACTAGTCTTTTGTTTAGTATTCTCTCTGTATCAGATTGCTAGTTGAGCATCCTAGAATTGTACTCAGATTTTCTCCTGCATAATAATAAAACCCTCAGAGTTGCTGAAACGGTTTTCCTACATTGGGTTTTTCCAAGGACTTTTGTCCAAAAATAATGGTGTCCTATGCATTTGCATTTCCTTGCTCAGTTTCTATGTTTCAAAATCATATTTAATTGGTGTAGGTTGCTTCAATAATTTACTTCAATGTTTCTTGAAGAAATCTGAAATAACTTTGCAACATAATTTACATTCTAGGTGAAGTAGATTCAGCTGGTTGCACTAGGATTCCTGAGATTGTTAGATCTAGGAATTTTCACAAATCCAAGCTAAGGTGACAAGACAAGGAGGGGCAACTTGAAGATCACCCCATTGAAGAGGGATACATAAGGGTTGAGCACAAGGAGATCATCAAGGAAAACTAAGAAGCATCAAGGAGGACCATTCATCTCATCACAAGGATCACATCATCTATAAGAAACACCACTTTGAATAAGAAGAAGACCGCAAAGACCCTACCTCCATTCAAGGAAAGTCTCTACATTTGAAGCATTCTTGGGAAGCTCACACATTCTACAATCATCTAACAAAGAAGGAAGAAAGAGCACTTCATCATCAAAGTAATCTCCCTCACATTGAAGAAAGTATCACATCTCAATCATCCTTGAAGAAGATCATCAAGAAGGCATCTTCAATTGTCATCATCATCAAGAAGACATCAAATTGAAGATGTCATCATCAAGGAAGCATCTTCATTGGACAAGGAAGTATATTTATAGTTATGTCTGAATCTACTATCAACATGACTTCATTCTGCAAGGAAAGCCAAACTGGTCTGGTCATCAAATTTCCTTGCAGGGAAGAAGAGGATAGATTTGATCCTCATAGAGAATGAAGTTATTGAATATGTTAAGGGTTCAATCTCCAAACCATAATAAGAGCAATCTCAAGTACTATCAAAGCACATGAAAGGAGAAATAAGGGCTAAAAGAATCTTCATAGAATCAATGAAGGATTCCCTCATCCCTTATGTAACAAAGTTGGAGAAATCGAAAGATATCTATGAAAAGTTGGTAGAATTGTTTTCCGTAAGCACTACAGGAGAAGTTAGATCATTGGGAACTGTATTATACAGAAGAAGGTATCAAAGGAAGAAGGGATAGCCTCATACCTAATGAGGGTGTCACAAATAAGAGATCAACTTCAAGAATTAGGACAAATAATGTCCGATAAAGAAATGGCCATTGTTGTGCTCAATGCAATACCTGATAAATGGGGCAACTTTGTATCAAGTATCTATAGAAAGAAGGAATTCACTCCATTCAGTGAACTTTGGTCATTATGTACGATTGAAGAAACTAGGTTGAAGGCAAAGAGCAATGTTGGATCAAATGAACAAGTTCAAGCATATGCTGCCATGGACAAGAGAAAAGGAAAGTTTGATCCTCGATATGTCAAAGATACAATGCTATGAGTGTAATGAATATGGGCACTATAAAAGGAATTGTCCCAAACTCAAGAAAGACAACAAGAAGAGAAAGGAAAGAAATGAAGCCCGTGTTACTGAAGAAATGGAAGAATAAGAAAATAAGAAATCAAAGAAGGATGAAGTGAAAAATCTCTACTGTGACTAAGATAATCTCGTTCACTTAATTCTTTTTAGTTATAGAAAGCATCATAAGTATGATAGGATGCATTATAGCAAGATAGGGATGACATCATTATAGAAGCATGGAAGGATAGTTGAAGTAGAAACTCTACACGGTTGTAGTAGTCATCCTGATAAAGAAGAAGTAGCTCCATTGGAAGTGTTGAAGAAAGTAACTAGGTTCAGTCTTCATAAATGTAATTTTGATCTTTGTACTTGTAAAGAAAAAGAAATATTATTTTGTTATTTATAACAATCAGTTTCTTGCTCATTGATTAGGTCAAGCACATATTTAAGTGCTTTTAGGAAGTCAAAGAGTCAATGTATTTATTAAATGTTAAAATTTGGGTACCAGAAGACAAGTGGTTCCCTAAGGCTTTGATCTTTGGCCTAGGGAAAAGTGTCCAAATTTATTTATACTTTTCTCCTAAAGTGACTTTATAAGTGGTACAGTCAATTTAATTTAAAAGTGACTTTATAAGTGGTAAAGTTACATTCTAATTTAAAAATGACTTTATAAGTGGTAAAGTTACATTCTAATTTAAAAATGACTTTATAAGTGGTAAAGTTACATTCTAATTTAAAGGTGACTTTATTAAAGTCAATGAAGAATTAGAAAGTGAAAAAGTGACTGGAAATAAAAGGCTAAGTGGGTCTTTATTTAAATGGGTGAGTTAAAAAATAGAAAGTGAGAATTAAATGCAAATTTGTTTTCATCCCTAGATCGAAATGATCTCAGCCATTAGATCTTAGGGTAACCCAAAAGGTCATTTAGAGAGTAAAAGGAGAAGAGGAGAGAAAGATCAATTCATTTTGTCATGAGCATTTGAGAGAAAGAGAAGAGAGAGGAAGGAGAAAATACCTGAGCAGTGAAGAAGCGAAGGAGAGTAGCAAGAAGACATTTCAGCGAATTTGGGCAGCAACATTTATTCGCACGCATCCCAAGAAAAAACCGTACAGCAGGAGAAAGGCACAGAAATAGAGGAAGAGGGGCAGCAACAAGGGCGCGAATTTCGAGGCAGATTTGGGCAAATTTTCGAGGCAATTGTAGTGTTGAAATCTGTACAGTACGTACAACAAGTTTTGGGCACATTTTTCAAGGTAGGCCATACATCATTTAATGTTGTTTTATTGCTGGAAAATTTCTATTTTGGTTGTTTGCTGATTGACATGATTTTCGAAGTGGAGTTCAAGCACAAAAATCGAGATAAGTTGTAATTTGTGGTTGCTGGAATTTTTACTGTGTATTTCAGTTACTCTGTAAAAGCATTTTCAAAAATAAAGAAGAGCTCTCAAACTGGTTTTTCCCAAGAGTTGTTGAGGGTTTTTCCAGAGTCACATTGACAAAAAATAACTGTGTTATTCTCTGTGTGTGGTTGTCATAATTTTGTTGTGTTTTATTTCTGCAATTTTAGCAGTTGTGAAATCTCTAAATTTGTGTTTTCAGAAAATATTGTCATTTCCAAATTTTAGAATTTTTATCATGCTTGGATTTAAAATTAAATGCATGGAGTGATAAGGAAAACTGATAACCGGAGTGGGGGTTGAAATTTCTTCATTAAAGACCCTTGTGGGCTTGTTACACTATGTAATAATATGTATTAGAGTCATAAGAAGACCTCCAAGCATTGGCACCATCAAAAGAAGCAATCTGAATTATATAGAGCAAGTCAGCTTCAAGTCTTCATGTCGGGCTCAAGTCGGCCTAAAAGAAGGAGACAGACTCTTATATAAGGAGCCATTCGACCTCCTCAAAGTATTATCATATCATCTCTGAAATCAGCGAGAAAAAGGACGAGTAAAAGGTACGAAGAAGTCAAGGAAAGAGGTCTCCAAGTGCAGTGAAGAAGGAAGGAAGTAAAGCGAGTTTTTGGGAACTGTTCTAGGGCTAATTGCAGTCACATGTGCGAAGGAAAGAAGGCTATTCTACTATCATATCAAGCTCTCCTATTGTAGTGATAAAGGAGAACTGTTTGGGCAAGAAAAGAGTGTCTATAAGGCCTATCATTCAAGCGAGAAAGAAAGCTACACAAGCAAAGGAAGAAGAAGGAATCTAACATAGATTTTGTGAAGCTATCCCCTCACACATGCGACGAATTAGGGTTGTATTGCTCCTGCTCTAAGTCTACAATCTTCGTGAAGAAAAGAAGGCCTGGTTGGGAGGTGACAAGTTCATCTTCTTAAGTTAGAAAGGCTCCATCTCAAGCAAAGGAAGAAAAAGGGCAAGGATCACTCTAGGACATACCATCTAGGGTTTCTACAGTTGTCGGAAGAAGAAGAACAAAGTGTCGAAAGGAGGAAGACAAAGTGTCGGAAGAGGGAGGACGAAGTGTTGCAAGAGGAAGTGATCTTGAAAGGGCTTGACTTGTGCTTGGAGGATCTTCTTGTCAAGGGTCTAGGGTTTGGCATTGATCAATAGAAGCTTCAATAAGAGAAATTTATGAAAGGGTTTTCCTCTCTAAGAGAGAGGTTTTTCCCTGGCAGAGAGCCAACATCTTGTTTCTTGTGTTTTGGTAGCAGTTTGATGAAGTAAACACACACACTAATAATAAGAAGAAGAAGATCAAGCTAACAAAGATAAATTGGAAAAGTGCTTCACAAATTGTTATCAAGTCTAGAAGAATCCTACTATACATAACTGCCCTTGATTCTTCAACATGGTATCGGAGCTAAGGTGACACATCAAGGAAAGGGCATCTCAAGAACACTCATAAGGTGACTCATCAAGGAAGAACATATCAAGGACAACTACAAGGTTGAAGCATCAAGTCAAGAAGTCTCAATCACACCAAGAAAAAGAAAGGACTACAAGAAGACTACAAAGCAAGAGGCGAAGCCTTTTGTATAAAGGCACCTACAAGAAGAGAAAATCAAAGAGGGACCTACATCAAGCTACACCATCTTCAAAAAGGAAAAACACTACAAGCCAAGTCATCAAGCAAATCTCATCATCAAACAAGTCCATTTGAAGAAAGCAACTTGAAGAACATCAAGATCTAAGGAAGGCAAGCCATCAAGTCTTCAAGAAGAAAGCAAGTCCACTACATCTCAAACTCTATCAAGTATATGTCCCCTTCTGAATATACCTCAATGTCTTTTTGCAAAGAAAACAACAAATTGGTTGGGACCACTAACTTCCTTGCATGGAAGAAGAGGATTGATTTACTTCTCAAAGAGAATGAACTTCTAGATCACATCAAAGGGAATATCACTATCCCTACTAAGGAACAAACTCAAGCCTTAGCCAAGTACAATAAGGATGAGACAAGAGCTCAAAGGATTCTAATAGAATCCATCAAAGACTCTCATTCCTTATGTCTCCAAATTTGAAACATCAAAAGAAATCTATGACAAGCTAATAAAGCTATTCTCAGTAAGCACAGCTGGAGAAGTGATATCTCTACGAAATGATTTGTACAAGATGAAGATATCAAAGGAAGGAATAGCTCCATACTTCATGAAGATCTTTGAGATGAGGGATCAACTTCAAGAGCTGGGAGAAGTCATGTCTGACAGAGAAATGACAACCGTAGTACTCAATGCTCTACCTGAGGATTGGGGCAACTTCACATCAAGCATATATGCCAAGAAGGAAGCTACCCCACTAAGTGAATTATGGTCTCTATGCAAGATAGAGGAAACTAGACTCAAAGCAAAAGATGATGTGGGATCAAAGGAGCAAGCATTTGCAACCATGGCCAAGAGAAAGGGAAAATTTGGCAAATTTGGTCCACGAAGAACAAACAATAGAGATATGTCCAAAGTCCAATGCTTTGGATGCCAAGAATATGGACACTACAAAAGGAATTGTCCTAAACTTAAGAGGGACAACAACAACAAAAGAAAAAGGGAAGAAGCTCATATAACTCAAGAGGTGAAAGAAGAAGACAAGAAGCAGAAGAAGGAAGATCCTCCAGATCTCTACTATGACTAAGTCTACTTCTTTACTTAAAATCTTCTTTCAAAGTTTTGAGTAGTATAGGAGCATGTAGAAATAGAACAAAATGCATGGTTAGAAATATCTTCTAGAATGTAGGAGCATGGTGTACATATAGCTCAAAATATTCATGTAGAAGGAGCATACCTATTATAGGACATCATCCATGATAAAAGAATAATTGATCATGATTAAAAAATCATGGAAGGCCTCCATCATCAAAAGGAAGAAACATTTGCAGGATGAGGGTCTTCAAGATCCTATGACAAGAATCTTCAAAAGAAGGTTCATAAATAAGAGCAGATGTATCAATGGGAATTCCATTCATGGAATACAAGGAAGGATGATATGTAGGAAAGAAAGGCTACACCAATCAAAAAGGACCATCAAATGAAGCCGAGATGATCAAGGAAAAATCAAGATGAGGTATGTATGCATCAAAGTTTAAGTCATGTCATCATATATGTTATTGAGTCATGGGTATAGTTCTAAAAACATGATCAAGTACAAAAGGATCTCTTTCACTGAAGACATAGTCAAGAGCATGTACTACATCTAATAAAGGTCAACAAAAAGAAATGCTCACATAAGGAGTATAATCTTGTTGACTAGTCCAAGAAGCAAGTGAAGAAGAAATGTTGACTAGTCCAAGAAGCAGGTAATGAAGAAAGTGCTCTCATGAGCAAGTATAAGGTTGTTATCTAAACAATTCAAGAAGAAGCAAATGAAGAAAGAGATCAAGCATGTGAAGAACACCATGGTCATAAAGAATCACTATCTAACAAGATCCATTAAAGACATCTCCCGAAAGAAGGCATGACAACTCTGACAAAGGAAGAAAAAGATCAAAGGACCCTTGACACCTATGAAGGCCTTGGAGATATTAAGGTGCAGATAACTGATTCAACTCTACAAAGATGTCATGATGAAGAAGCCATCCAAAAAAAGCACTATTTAATGTTGGAGCAATGTCAGGATGAAGTCATGAAGGGCTACTAAATCGAAGAATGGGAACAAGCAAGTACAACTAAGCATCTATGTGATAAGTATTCTGAAGCATAGACAAATGACAAAGGAGTAGCCAGATGATGAAAGAACCTGACATACATCAAGAAGGCCACTTTCCACGAAGGAGCAATGACATGACAAGCCAGGAAGGAAAGTGATTGATGGCCTGTGCCCTACCAAGAAGAAGTTCAAATAAAGACTTCATGACATCAAAGGAAAGAAGGAGATCAAGCAACAAAAGGACCCACGAAGAAGAAGTTGTTGATGAATGGACAAGTCCCTAGCTAAGAGGGAGTTATAACAAGTTCCCAATTACAAAGGAGCTTGGACAAGTTCCTTGTCAAAGGAAACTTGGGCATGTCTTCCTCAATTAAGAGGAAGAGATAGACACAACATTCTTGTCTTCACTTGGGAAGAAAGAATGGGAGGATTGGGTAATCATCTGGCATCCGATACTCTTTGAGGATGTGTAGGGCATCCAAGACAAGAGTAGGCAAGAGGACCGATATTCTTTGAGGGTTGGAAACCCAACACAAGAATAGACCTAGAAGGTCATACTTAGTGAACACCTAGGTGGGTATGTACCTTGAGAGACAATGACTATAGTGTCTATAAGTCATTGGTCTCGCCAATATTGTGCTCTGATCCTATGAGAGATAGAGTTGTTAATCAAGGGCTTGCTATGAACAATGTTGGTTACCATGATGCTACAACAGATGGATTGCCAATTTGGTTTCTCTTATGTGAATTCTTCAAGATTGAAAAATAGCCAAACACCTTGTAATGATTTATGAATACCTCCCTAGTTAAGAGGGAGTGTTGAAGAAAGTGTAACTAGGTTCAGTTTTCATAAATGTAATTTTGATCTTTGTACTTGTAAAGAAAAAGAAATATTATTTTGTTATTTGTTAAACACATACATGGCAGCAACAGAGTATGAATGATAAGCATGAGAGTACATCTATTATTGACATGATATACATTTATAGTACATGGTGTGACCCTTGGATTCATATTCCAAGTGGTCTCTTGGACTCCCTTTGGCTGTTCAGCTTCCACACCAACCCTTAGAGGATTAGGTGTCCAACATTCCCCCCCTTAATCCAAAGGGGTATGTATGAGTCCAAGAAGAGAGCTGTAATACAAAATGTGCAAAAATGCATGGCAGCACTAGGCTGAATGTGCTCTTTGAAATGTTGGTATAAGGGAGGTGGTTTAAAGATGACCACCAACACTTGAATGCTTAGTGCAGTTCCCAAAACTCTTCCAAATCTAGCATGAAGCTAAGGTCTTCTACTAGAGGAAGTGCTCCTGATGTTTTGAAGAGGGAAACTTTCAACCATGAAAGGGAGGTTTCACCTCGCATAAAAGGGAGAACCTCAACCTGAAAAGGGAGGTCTCAACCTGTGATGGTTTAAGGATTACCACCAACTCTGGAATGCTTAATGCAATTCCTGGAACTCTTCCAAAACTGGCAAGAATTTGAAGTCTTCTACTAGAGGAAGTGTCCCCAATTCTTTGAAGAGGCATCAACAACTGAAGGCATGCTCAGGGGCATCTTTGTCTTTGGCTACAAATCTGAATCTGGATGGCAAGTTGTGGCTCAAGCTTGCTTGATGTGGCTTTGAAGCTTGTATATGACCATCACTCCCCCACTGTCAGATAAAAGGTGAGATGATGGAGAAAACTTAATTGCAAGACTGTTCAATACATTAGAACAAAATCTGAGATATGACTGAAATATCTTCTTGGCTATTGATGCCCATTGCCAAGAAGCAACCCATCCAAGATGAATCTTTGTTCTTGCAAGAGGCTTGTTTTTGAAGCATCTGCTTGAAGAATGAGTGGTTTTACGACAGTGCTCACATGGATGAAGATCAAAACAGTGATCTTTCATATGGCCAACTCAGTCACAGTGTTGGCATTTAACAATTTTTTACTGTAAATGTGAAGGAGCAGAATCTAGAACAGGTGAAGGTGAAGTCTCATGAAGAAATCCTGCACTCTGAAATTTGATGGTCTTGGAATAGTCTGGAATATGAAAGGGCACAACCTTTTCATATCCAAGACCAGTTTTGTGCTCGTTATGAATAAGTTCTTCCCAAGGTCTGATGACCGACTTGGGAAGTGTAGGTTGAATTTCTGCATCTGCATGTAACTCTGTTGCTTCATTAGGTACTAAATCTGAATGAACTTCAACAATATTGACTTGCTGCTAATGGGAGTCTATCTCAATGTTCTGAACAAAATGATGCTTACGATGTTGTAGCTCTTCTTGTTGTAGCTTTGTCTCAAGCTACAAAAACTCAATATTCTCCTGTGCATTTTGGAGACAAATTTTAATATTGGAAAGAGAGGTTTTGTTGATCTTAACCATCTCATCAACAGTGGAATGTATTAAATTATTCAGTAGTTTCAATACATCATCCATTCGATCCATTTCAAACCAATATAATCAGAGAAATGATGTTATCTTCAACTACAAATTGACCTATAAAATGATAAATAGTTGCAACTATTAGATGAGTAGCAAGATACCAATAT
The DNA here is from genome assembly GCA_031772625.1 of Pinus tabuliformis. Taxonomy (NCBI): domain Eukaryota; kingdom Viridiplantae; phylum Streptophyta; class Pinopsida; order Pinales; family Pinaceae; genus Pinus; species Pinus tabuliformis. The sequence goes on along the minus strand of CM062816.1, from coordinate 388,316,205 downwards.
CACCAAGTCACTGTAGTAGACAGCGCAGTACCAATTTCAACGCAGCAAATGACTTGCTGCTTCAATGCACTTACTTCTCAAATTATTCAAACTACTCACACTGTGAAAAAGAAGAGCCAATCTTCACTAGAGATCACTGCCTGGGATATAAAAATATGGAGAGTTACCCCTTTTTAAGAAAATCAACGAACACTAATTCAACAAATGAATTATATATTCCATCCACACTATATCCCATACGACCCCTTTTTTTTTAAACTCAATGAACACATATGAAACAACCTTCAAAATAGCTCAATGCCCAATGCAAACATTCATACGCAACATTCAATTAATACATCTCTTCAGTCAACGAAGTTCAACACACGAATTTGATACCAATTCAAATTAGTCACAACATTCATGGTTCTTCAACGCAATGCTTCATTCGCAGGTTGTTTGTGCAAACGGTCTTGTTGACCTCTACTGGTCAACTACCCATGCAGTGCATCCCGTTTTTCTTGACAGAAAGAAGCAGCACCTGATCAGCATGTTCGTGCCATCCTACCATCATCAGCGACTTGATCATTTTTTTTTTGTAAACCCAGTCTGCATGTATAAGTTGTAAATAATCTAAGCAGATCAGAGTCATGTATGTAAAGTTGCCTAGGTGGACCTAACTTTCTAATGATGATCTGCGTCCCGGGAGGTTTTTCGTCTCACCGATCCACGGATCGGCAGAGTTTTCCTTCAAACCTGACCCCAAAGCCGGGATGGATTTCGTCATCAGGACTTTAGGAGAGTCTTATATGTTAATCTGCTAGATTATAGTTGTGTCGCAGAACTGGGTGTTTTGTGAGGGTCTGTATTAAATGGGCTTGTCCCTTAAGATGTAATTTTGTAAAAGTCATGAGTCCTGAGGGTCGAGAAATGTTTTAAATCCCCTCATGAGTCCTAAGTCCTAGGTCCTAGGTGATGTTTCCGAAGGTTTAGTTCAGTGATCCATTTTAAAATGAATTAAAAAATTAAAAAATGAATAAAAATAATAAAATAATGAAAAATAATAAAAAATTAAAAAAATCAAGCAAAAACCCTAACTAATAAAATAATAATATTTTAAATGAATAAATCGACGGATGAGATCAAGAGATGTCTTGATCCTCATCAACGGTCGAGATCATTTCTACATGGATCACTCGAACTAGCCGTTAGGATCATTTCCTTTATATAGGGTCTTAGGGGGTCATTTCAAATCATCTGATCTGTGAGTCTGTACTGAAAAGCTCTCTTGTAATCTGATTTTCTGGTTAATAAAAAGACTTTGGGGTCCAAATCGTGTTGGTGTTGCTCTCTGGAATTGCTGTGAGATCTTTAATTTTCTGTACATTTCAGTTTTCAGCCAATAATCATAGCTTGTTTTTAGAGTAGTGTGAGCACAGGTATCTTGTTCACCTGCTAGGGTTTGAGGGCTGCTAGGGTTTCTGAAATAATGGCAGGTATCTCCATTATTTCCTGAGATCTAGCAGCTTTCTCTCTCTCTTTGCTGATGGTTGCTTGAGATGTGCAGGAAAACATTTTTTGAAGGAAATTTTGTGAGCGTTCGGGGAAGTTCTCGGCTGAACCAGCCAACTCCCGCGAGCATTTTCTGTGCAGAGCCCAGCTGATTGTTCCCTGGGTTAATCATTCAAAGTTTTCTTTTCTGTTTTACATTGAGAGATTTTCTTTCTGTTCACAGTGAAGTTCAAAAAATTTCTGATATTCTGAAAGTATTCCTGCTCTTATTTGCTGAATCTGGCTGTTAAGGGGCCACAATCTGTACATTAGTTAGCTGATCTAGGGTTTCATGTTGAATTTTGCTTAGGTCAGGTTTACTTAGGGTTTCAATTTTTTTTTGTGATTGTAGGATAGTTTTGAGGGGTTTTACTCCGAAGTTTTGCATATTATATGTTGGGATTTTGTTTTTCCTCTTGCAGAAACAGGGCTTTCATTTCCAGATTAATAGATTTCAGTGGCTTCAGGGGTTCTGCGTGTCGGTGCAAAACGTTCTCCTCTCATCTGCGCAGACATTCCAATTTGACGCACGGATTTGTGCTGCCCTCGAATTGAAACAAAGCATCAGCTGCCATCTTGCCTGTCCGAAAGCTGTTCATCTCAGATCAAACGCCAGAAGGAGGGCCGATCCACAAACAGCCGAAGTTAACCCTGCAAAACGTGATTTCGAGTTCATCATGGCCACAGATAGATAAAATCCTGAGCAATCATAATCCTTCTGAGTTCCGCTGAGCAGGTGAATAGTGCTGAGGACGAGTTGATCCATTCATAGCGTTTTGGTTTTCAACGGGAAGGCACATTTTTGAAACGCTGGCTCCTGTTCCGCTCCAATTGCACCTGCACACAGCAAAATCCATCATTATAAACCTGCTAACGTTCTATACGAGCCAGTCGAAATCTTATGACAGGTAATCACGCGGTAACAGGTAATCATGTTGTTGTATAACAAGCAAAATCGTTCAACAATTCGTGTTATTTTTTTGATGCCTGCGATACTGTTTCCTCTACGGCCTTTCCAGTCTCAGGTTCCGTCGTTTTTTTTTGGGCTAACTGCTATATTCATATGCGAGGTAGCTTCATTGGTCTCGAGGGTTTTCGTTGTCATTTTATGCGTTTTGATATTGTTAGCGCAGGCATAACTTAGGTTTTTTTTTTTTTTTATATATGCGTAGTGTAGTTTTATTTCTGGCTTCGATAGATTCAGATGTAAATTTCATATAGTTTGCTTTACTTTTCAATTAATGTTTAGACTTAGTTAGATTTTAGATTATAATGTTTTAATTTAGATTTTGTAATTCTTTTTTTGTTTTAAAGTTTTGATTTAGATTTTAGTTGCTTTAAAAGTTTCGATTTTAGTTTTTTTTGTTAGATTTTAATATTTAGTTTTAGATTTTTTGTTTAAGCATTTTAGATTGTAATTTTAGTTTAGATTTAGATTTTAATTAGATTTTAAAATTTTGTTTTATTTTGGTTTAAAAAAAATAAAAAGAAAAAAAATATATATATATAAAAAATAGTAAAAAGCTTTTATTTGAAAATTTAGGGTTAGGTTTATATTTTTGCAATAGTTAGTGTTTTATAATTTAGTTTTAGAATTTTTTTTTTAGATTTTTAATTTCCATTGAAAATAAAAAAAAAAAAAATTGAAGAAAGATTTAAAAAAAATAAAAAATAAAAAATAAAAAAAAAATAAAAATAAAAATAAAAATAAAAATAAAAATTTTGTGGGAAATTATTTTTGCCAGTTTCAGTTGCTTTCGCGATATATCTTTCATGCTGAGATCTGAAATTTTTCAAGTCAAAACACGAAATCCAATGTCTGGTTAATAATTCATGATGCTCATGGTGGTTTAAGGCATTTATCTCTTCAAAGCTTTCAGTTGCCGGATATCATTTTGGTCACATGATTTCGCTGATGATAGATGGTTGCTGTTCATGGTCCATTTAAAAAGTAATCATTTAAACATTAACTCCACAAGGCACTGGTCTGCAATTTATCAAATCCATCGAGCCCTTTTATCATCGTATCTCGTGTCTCCCAACCAACTGGTCGACAGTTGGTCTCATCACCTCACAGGGTCTACCCCCCTTAGCCGCGGGAGACAGGCTTAAACGGAGGGATCGGGGATCAGAGTGACAGCCCCCGGTCTGAGCGTTGTCGTGTCAATCCGCGCGACAACATTTTAGGCGCCGTTGCCGGGGACTTTGTTTTCTCGGCATTTCATCATCTTTTCATCATCTATCATTCATCTTTCTGTCTTTCGTTTGAACCGGCAACGCCAACATTTTTTGGCGCCGTTGCCGGGGACACTTTGTTCTCGGTGTTTCAACGACAATCATCCTTCTCTTTTTTATCTTTTCATCTGGCCCGGCAACGCCAACATTTTTGGCGCCGTTGCCGGGGATAGAGTCTTTTCTGTCCTTGGTTCAAACGACAAATCATTTTTCTCATTTCTTATCTTTTAATCTAGCCCGGCAACGCCAACATTTTTTGGCGTCGTTGCCGGGGACAGAGTTTTTCTGTTCTTGGGGCTTCATCAACATTCAGCTTCTCATCTCTCATTTGAGCTGGCAGATTCAAATATTTTGGCATCTTTTCATCACATATCAGCAGCATCTCTTCGGTGTGTTTCTTGTTTGGGTGGCGACTCCATTTTTTATTTTTTCCCAGACAAGAAGCCTCCCGCATATCTGTTTGTTGGTTACTTCTTGGATCTTAGAATCAGTTTTATTGTTCAAGTGGCGACTCCACTTCTTTCATCTTTTGATTTTCTTGAGCAAAGAGCTAGTTCTATCATCCATCTGATCCCTTATTGTTCATCATGGATTATTCATTTAAACCATGTCATTTTACTGATAATCTCCATGATATTCCGAAAGAGGCCATTGGTAAATTACTTAAGTTCTCGGGTGATGATTCGGTCGCTGTTAAAAGGCATTTAAACATGTTTACTTGTGTAATGATCTTATACTGTAGATTTCCTCAATATAATAATGAAGATTTCAAGATGCGTCTATTTGTCCGTTCTTTAGAGGGTGACGCCTTGAATTGGTTTAATAATTTTCCTAATGATTTTTTCACTTCTTTACAAGACATTCTCGATGCTTTTAAAGATAGATATGATAGTCCAAACAGCTTGCCTTCTACATCTAAAACTGTGCAAAAAGAAGAAAGTAATCATATTAAAGGTCAAGCTGTTGAAGAAAGTTTTCAGGATCAAAATGTGTCATCCACCGGAAATATTGTAGATCAAGTTCATGATAGTGAAAAATCAGGGACAAATAATAGTGAAAGGGAAGAACAAAAGCAAATTATACAAGATCTAATGATGCTGGTAAGAAACATGGAAAGCAATCAAACTAGTCTTATCAATGATGTTAAAACTTTAGGCACCCACCTGGAAAAACGTAATAGGGAGTTGGAGGTCACGCAAAATCAGCATGCTAAGGAAATTGAGGCCATGAAAATTAAGTATGAAACAGAAATTAGAAGCATGCAAAACAAGATGTCAATCTTAGAGGAAAATATGGTGACCATGAAAACTGATCATGATAAGGAAATTGACTCTATGCAAAATAAGCTATTAACCATGGATGAGGAAATGACCATCATGACTTTCAATCATAATAATCAAGTGGCTGACATACAAGCAAATCATAAAGAAGAAATAAATTTTATGCAGCATTGCTTGATGGACATAAAGGAAGTGAATGATAAAGTAATAAAAGACATGCAAGAGCACCATGCCAGACAAATCAGTGCTGTAAAGGTTGAACACTCTAGTCAGATAGATGCATTTAGAATACAGGTTCAAAGGTTTCAGCAATTGGAAGATGAAAGAAACCAGGTGACATCAATAGATCAGGAGCCTTCTCATGTGCTGCAACAAGATCCATCTTATTATGAGGAGGTTGTTGATTCGATTGAAAGATGGTTAATTGAAGGTGATCCGGACAGACTTAAGAATGATAAAGATTAGATGCGGGCTAAAGAAAGACATATCTTGCATACTTCATCTGATAGTTTTGAAACAGAAAGTTCCAGGTCATCAATAATTCCACCTGCCAGAAAGAAAAAGCGTAAGAGAAAGAAAATGAGACGAAGATTTGATGCATCAGACGGCCGTGAGCAGCTTGATTTTCGGATAGGAAGGAGTCCTACCATATGCAAAATTGGACATGGCACATCCGACAAGCAGCCGACAGATTTGCCTGAAAGCAGGGAAATGCTCAGTATGCACTATATTGAACACATCTGATGCCGTGAGGAATTTTTTGTATTGTATTTCTAACTCTACTCCTTGTCTTTTCAGCATTTCATTTCTGTTTTAGGATTAGATTTACTTTCATGTTAATAGATAGTTAATAAATGAAGAGCTTTTATCTTTCCTGTGCTTAATGTATATGCTGATTTTTTGGGATGGACGCTACTTATTTTTGTGTTGTATGGATGCAGATTCTGGATTCTCACATTCCTGCAAGCAGCAACGTGTCCCCAAGTAGAGCCAGATGTTGACCTCTACTGGTCAACTACCCATGCAGTGCATCCCGTTTTTCTTGACAGAAAGAAGCAGCACCTGATCAGCATGTCCGTGCCATCCTGCCATCATCAGCGACTTGATCATTTTTTTTTTGTAAACCCAGTCTGCATGTATAAGTTGTAAATAATCTAAGCAGATCAGAGTCATGTATGTAAAGTTGCCTAGGTGGACCTAACTTTCTAATGATGATCTGCGTCCCGGGAGGTTTTTCGTCTCACCGATCCACGGATCGGCAGAGTTTTCCTTCAAACCTGACCCCAAAGCCGGGATGGATTTCGTCATCAGGACTTTAGGAGAGTCTTATATGTTAATCTGCTAGATTATAGTTGTGTCGCAGAACTGGGTGTTTTGTGAGGGTCTGTATTAAATGGGCTTGTCCCTTAAGATGTAATTTTGTAAAAGTCATGAGTCCTGAGGGTCGAGAAATGTTTTAAATCCCCTCATGAGTCCTAAGTCCTAGGTCCTAGGTGATGTTTCCGAAGGTTTAGTTCAGTGATCCATTTTAAAATGAATTAAAAAATTAAAAAATGAATAAAAATAATAAAATAATGAAAAATAATAAAAAATTAAAAAAATCAAGCAAAAACCCTAACTAATAAAATAATAATATTTTAAATGAATAAATCGACGGATGAGATCAAGAGATGTCTTGATCCTCATCAACGGTCGAGATCATTTCTACATGGATCACTTGAACTAGCCGTTAGGATCATTTCCTTTATATAGGGTCTTAGGGGGTCATTTCAAATCATCTGATCTGTGAGTCTGTACTGAAAAGCTCTCTTGTAATCTGATTTTCTGGTTAATAAAAAGACTTTGGGGTCCAAATCGTGTTGGTGTTGCTCTCTGGAATTGCTGTGAGATCTTTAATTTTCTGTACATTTAAGTTTTCAGCCATTAATCATAGCTTGTTTTTAGAGTAGTGTGAGCACAGGTATCTTGTTCACCTGCTAGGGTTTGAGGGCTGCTAGGGTTTCTGAAATAATGGCAGGTATCTCCATTATTTCCTGAGATCTAGCAGCTTTCTCTCTCTCTTTGCTGATGGTTGCTTGAGATGTGTAGGAAAACATTTTTTGAAGGAAATTTTGTGGGCGTTCGGGGAAGTTCTCGACTGAACCAGCCAACTCCCGCGAGCATTTTCTGTGCAGAGCCCAGCTGATTGTTCCCTGGGTTAATCATTCAAAGTTTTCTTTTCTGTTTTACATTGAGAGATTTTCTTTCTGTTCACAGTGAAGTTCAAAAAATTTCTGATATTCTGAAAGTATTCCTGCTCTTATTTGCTGAATCTGGCTGTTAAGGGGCCACAATCTGTACATTAGTTAGCTGATCTAGGGTTTCATGTTGAATTTTGCTTAGGTCAGGTTTACTTAGGGTTTCAATTTTTTTTTGTGATTGTAGGATAGTTTTGAGGGGTTTTACTCCGAAGTTTTGCATATTATATGTTGGGTTTTTGTTTTTCCTCTTGCAGAAACAGGGCTTTCATTTCCAGATTAATAGATTTCAGTGGCTTCAGGGGTTCTGCGTGTCGGTGCAAAACGTTCTCCTCTCATCTGCGCAGACATTCCAATTTGACGCACGGATTTGTGCTGCCCTCGAATTGAAACAAAGCATCCGCTGCCATCTTGCCTGTCCGAAAGCTGTTCATCTCAGATCAAACGCCAGAAGGAGGGCCGATCCACAAACAGCCGAAGTTAACCCTGCAAAACGTGATTTCGAGTTCATCATGGCCACAGATAGATAAAATCCTGAGCAATCGTAATCCTTCTGAGTTCCGCTGAGCAGGTGAATAGTGCTGAGGACGAGTTGATCCATTCATAGCGTTTTGGTTTTCAACGGGAAGGCACATTTTTGAAACGCTGGCTCCTGTTCCGCTCCAATTGCACCTGCACACAGCAAAATCCATCATTATAAACCTGCTAACGTTCTATACGAGCCAGTCGAAATCTTATGACAGGTAATCACGCGGTAACAGGTAATCACGTTGTTGTATAACAGGCAAAATCGTTCAGCAATTCGTGTTATTTTTTTGATGCCTGCGATACTGTTTCCTCTGCGGCCTTTCCAGTCTCAGGTTCCGTCGTTTTTTTTTGGGCTAACTGCTATATTCATATGCGAGGTAGCTTCATTGGTCTCGAGGGTTTTCGTTGTCATTTTATGCGTTTTGATATTGTTAGCGCAGGCATAACTTAGGTTTTTTTTTTTTTTTTTTATATGCGTAGTGTAGTTTTATTTCTGGCTTCGATAGATTCAGATGTAAATTTCATATAGTTTGCTTTACTTTTCAATTAATGTTTAGACTTAGTTAGATTTTAGATTATAATGTTTTGATTTAGATTTTGTAATTCTTTTTTTGTTTTAAAGTTTTGATTTAGATTTTAGTTGCTTTAAAAGTTTCGATTTTAGTTTTTTTTGTTAGATTTTAATATTTAGTTTTAGATTTTTTGTTTAAGCATTTTAGATTGTAATTTTAGTTTAGATTTAGATTTTAATTAGATTTTAAAATTTTGTTTTATTTTGGTTTAAAAAAAATAAAAAGAAAAAAAAAAAATATAAAAAATAGTAAAAAGCTTTTATTTGAAAATTTAGGGTTAGGTTTATATTTTTGCAATAGTTAGTGTTTTATAATTTAGTTTTAGAATTTTTTTTTTTAGATTTTTAATTTCCATTGAAAATAAAAAAAAAAAAAAAAATTGAAGAAAGATTTAAAAAAAAAATAAAAATTTAAAAAAAATAAAAATAAAAATTTTGTGGAAAATTATTTTTTCCAGTTTCAGTTGCTTTCGCGATATATCTTTCATGCTGAGATCTGAAATTTTTCAAGTCGAAACACGAAATCCAATGTCTGGTTAATAATTCATGATGCTCATGGTGGTTTAAGGCATTTATCTCTTCAAAGCTTTCAGTTGCCGGATATCGTTTTGGTCACATGATTTAGCTGATGATAGATGGTTGCTGTTCATGGTCCATTTAAAAAGTAATCATTTAAACATTAACTCCACAAGGCACTGGTCTGCAATTTATCAAATCCATCGAGCCCTTTTATCATCGTATCTCGTGTCTCCCAACCAACTGGTCGACAGTTGGTCTCATCACCTCACAGGGTCTACCCCCCTTAGCCGCGGGAGACAGGCTTAAACGGAGGGATCGGGGATCAGAGTGACAGCCCCCGGTCTGAGCGTTGTCGTGTCAATCCGCGCGACAACAGGTCTCACGGTGGCCATTAACACAGAGCCATTACACAGTCTTTTCAATCAATGGAGTGGTGTAAATATCGGCCTTCAAAAAATCGTTCAATGCACAGTCAACGTATGACCAGTGTAACCAAAATGTATGGACAGTAATTATAGACAAAGGAGGTATATAACCAGCGTTCAAGAGTTGGGTCCCACACCATTAAACAGAGTTAGATTCAACCTAATCGAGTATTGCAATGGTAATAACATAATACCTTGACAGAGCGTTATTATGACAAAAGTATGGCAGTATGGAAACAGTGGTATGGGAGTATGGGTGTATGGTATAGCGATATTCAAGACAGCGGAGAGCGGATTTGTATGAGAGTGACCCCACAGAGCTTCAGAGAACCACAAATACCAACGCTATCAGAGTCGAGAGGGAGCAATGCTATCATTGCGCCACTCCAAATCATGATCGGTGCAATTCCTTTGCAGCGGGGGCCGAAGGCATGCAAGCATCATATGGCATTCTTACCCTTCTCCTGCAGACCCTGAGTTTGCGTGGGACAGAGCTTTCTATAATGGAAGTGAAAGTGGTGATGACCGTGATTCTCTCCTGCTTCAAATTCACGCTCTCTCCTACTTATCGTCATGCTCTTATCCGTGTACTCATGCTCATTTAATATTTCAAGAGAACGCATGATGCAGCTTAAATGAGGAAAGTGGTTCCTCGAAGCAAGGCGGCTCCAAATATAGCCATCGTCTCCAAACTGGCAGAAGAGACAACCCTGGTGCTAGTGCTCTATGGCGAAGCATTGACTAAGCCTTGAGATGAGGGGCTAAATGCTGGAGTTTGTGCTGTGGAAGCGGCGTTTCAGATTAGCACATTAAAATACTTAGCAGGTCGAACCATACAGACAGGCGATGGATGAAACCGTTAGAGACACGATCCAAACCTTTGAGGCAATGAAATGGTTGTCCTCAACCACGTGCAGAGGAGGAAATGTAACAATTGTCCTCAACCACGTGCAGAGGAGGGCGATCAATTCGCTCGAGGTATGGAGGCCGAAGGCACAGTCGGCTTGGACAAGTCGGCTTTCTACGACCCTGTGGAAGCGGCGTCAGAGGTGGTATAACGTAGGGTGGTATAGTGGATGGTTTGGTGGTATGTGGAGAGCAGAGAGCAAAGAGCGGAGGATGCAGCAACTGGAGCAGAGATATAATGCACAGTATGCAGTTATATATGGTATGGAGAAACCAGTGTGGTATCGCAACATATACCATCCACAATGGACATAACGCAATAAGAAACCGGTGGTATTAACTGTGCATACACAGCGTTCAACACTGCGTTTCACAAACTAATATCAATCAACATATGAGCAATATTACAAGGCATACCAACTGCAATAACATACCAAATGGCGTGCAGTTTTGGTTTCAACGCACAATGTTCAACCCAATGTTGCATTAATCGTTATCGAGATAATATCGGCACGAGAAAAAAATCGGAAAAAATCGTAATTATCGGGAAATAATCGGGGAAAAAAATCATTTGGTACAAAAATATTCATTTTTTTCATTTTTTTTCAATTTTTTTAATATTTAAACCATCTACAACATAAAATAAATACATTGACACATAAATATGATAAAAGAACTAATATATAAGATGTTTAATATCATTTCTAGTGCTAAAATCACACATAACATTGAATCATGTCCTGAATAGTAAGTCCTAACTCCTGAGTCCCAACTCAGCCTCAAAATATCAACAAAAAAAATAATAATGTATCTCATCATGTCATAATGTCATATACAATAAAATGAAGAAAATAACTAAAGTCTAATCCTATTGATTTCCTCTGCCCCTCTTGCGAGAAAATGCCACAGCTTTCCCTTTCCCTCTAGATGTAGATGCTGGTGCTAGTGGAGTTGGCAGTGGAGTCTGCTGTGCTCTAGAAGCTGAAGAACTAGAAGTAGGAGCTATAGGAGGTAGACCACGTCCTCTACTAGTGGCAGGGGTAGCCCGGGCAGGTGGTGTCACTTGGAAACATTACAATCTCCCAATCTTGAAATCCTGAAAAACTGATAAGTCTGCTAGATTTTGAATGAAATCTAAAATTCTACTTTCTCCATATGAAATCCAATGAGGCCAAAACCACTCTCAAACATCCCGAGTCATTTCATGGTAATGTTAAAAATTTAAGTAAAAGGATGAAAATGAAGATTAAGGAGAATGTCATTTCTACTTTAAGAATTTAACATTACCATGAATAGCATATCAATACTAGGGCCTAGACTTGATCATTAAGCTGCCCCACTCAAAAATATTTGTTTCTTTCAAAAAAAATTGCATTTCGAACATTTAACATCCCTTATAAAACCGTGTTGCCCCGACCCTTGGCGATAAATTGGGAAAAACTCGCGATTTTTTCAAATTATCGCGATTTTTTCGAAATTATCGAGTATAAAAAAAAACCACAATTATTACTCGCGATAATATCGGCTTCGGGAAAAATCGCAATAAAACAATAATATCGCAATTTTCACAACACTGGTTCAACCTCCAGTACAACACCTCCGACACACATAATTTGAAGCACTTCAATGCTCCAGGCAGAAGGCATCAGTTCTACAAAATAGCCAGAATATAGGCAGAATAGGCAGAAGGGAGTTACAAAGGCAGAGAAGCCAAAAATGGAGCTAGAATTTAGCTGAGAAAACATTCATGAAATGTAGAACTGATGGCAGAACTGACATGCATAGAGTGGCCACAAAATAAGTGGCTCAAATATGAGCAGGGCAGGATATCGCCTGCTCTGATACCATGTTAAACACATACATGGCAGCAACAGAGTATGAATGATAAGCATGAGAGTACATATATTATTGACATGATATATATTTATAGTACATGGTGTGACCCTTGGATTCATATTCCAAGAGGTCTCTTGGACTCCCTTTGTTTGTTCAGCTTCCACACCAGCCCTTAGAGGATTAGGTGTCCAACATTATTTATAACAATGAGTTTCTTGCTCATTTATTAGGTCAAGCACATATTTAGGTGCTTCTAGGAAGTCAAAGAGTCAATGTATTTATTAAAGACCCTTATGGGCTTGTTACACTATGTAATAATATGTATTAGAGTCATAAGAAGACCTCCAAGCAAAGTCATAAGCCTCCTCCAAGCATTGGCACCATCAAAAGAAGCAATCTGAATTATATAGAGCAAGTCAGCTTCAAGTCTTCATGTCGGCCTAAAAAGGAGACAGACTCCTATATAAGGAGCCATTCGACCTCCTCAAAGTATTATCATATCATCTCTGAAATCAGCAAGAAAGAGGATGAGTAAAGGGTACAAAGAAGTCAAGGAAAGAGGTCTCCAAGTGCAACGAAGAAGGAAGGAAGTAAAGCGAGTTTTTGGGAACTGTTCTAGGGCTAATTGCAGTCACACGTGTGAAGGCAAGAAGGCTATTTTGTTGTCATATCAAGCTCTCCTATTGCAGTCATAAAGGAGAAGTGTTTGGGCTAGAAAAGAGTGCCTATAAGGCCTCTCATTCAAGCGAGAAAGAAGGCTACACAAGCAAAGGAAGAAGAAGGAATCTAACATAGTTTTTGTGAAGGTATCCCCTCACACGTGCGAAGAATTAGGGCTGTATTACTGCTGCTCTAAGTCTGCAATCTTCATGAAGAAAAGAAGGCCTAGTTGGGAGGTGACAAGTTCATCTTCTTAAGTTAGAAAGGCTCCATCTCAAGCGAAGGAAGAAAAAGGACAAGGATCACTCTAGGGCATACCATCTAGGGTTTCTACAGTTGCCGGAAGAAGAAGAACAAAGTGTCGGAAGGAGGAAGACGAAGTGCCAGAAGAGGGAGGACGAAGTGTTGCAAGAGGAAGTGATCTTGAAAGGGCTTGACTTGTGCTTGGAGGATCTTCTTGTCAAGGGTCTAGGGTTTGGCATTAATCAATAGAAGCTTCAATAAGAGAAATTTACGAAAGGGTTTTCCTCTCTAAGAGAGAGAGGTTTTGCCTTGGCAAAGAGCCAACATCTTGTGTTCTTGTTTCTTGTGTTTTGGTAGCAGTTTGATGAAGTAAACACACACACTAATAATAAGAAGAAGAAGATCAAGCTAACAAAGATAAATTGGAAAAGTGCTTCACAAATTGCTATCAAGTTTAGAAGAATCCTACTATACATAATTGCCTTTGATTCTTCAACAAGAATCATATTAGAACAACCAAAGTAGCAGTATATATGGTTGGAGGAAAGTCATCTAGCAAGATAGAAGATAAAGAAATCATCATACATCATCATCATTAGGAAGGAGCATTTGTAGAATGAGGATCATCAAGATCCTCCATTGGAATCTTCATTAAGAAGGTTCACCTCTACTTGGAAGAAGCAAGTGTCTTGTAGATAGTCTACATTCCACCTTGTGTGGGATCCACAGTTTAAAAGGATGATGGTATGATGACAAAGATGTGCAGCATGTCAAGTTGGTTGAAGTACTTTCATCTTCAAGCAAGGAAAGGAAGTTGCCCGAAGGAAGTCTAGATGGCCACATGAAGGAAGAGGTATGTATATATTTGATAGATAGATAAAGTCATGTCATCATATGGTTGCAGATAGAATGGGTAGAATGCTCTATCTCATGAGCATGATAAAAGAAGAAGAAACTCTTCCTTTAGAAAGATACATGAAGGCATGTAGAAAATATGCCTTGAACTCTTCTACATATTGATGTGATATGACCTCATGGAGAATATGAGGTGGTTGGCATTCATAGTTCCTATGATGAAGGAACTATGTATAGACGATCCAAGGAAGCAATATGTGAAGAGAAGGTGAAAGAAGAGTTCATGAAAGATGTATCTATAGTCACATAAGATAAGTGATCAACATCTAAGAACAAGAAGGATTAGCTATGACATCTCCATGAAGAAGGTATGAAGACCTTGATAGGTACGTTGGGAAAGGTAAACCTTGGTAATAAGTGTCTAGGAGATGGATTCATACATATGTTGGATGTTGATGCTGCAAGAAGCTAATGTCATGACAAAAGGCCATCATAAAGAGGCAATGTTAATTTGATGACCATTTTTTATTTTTGTGAAAGCATCTGGTTGGGTTGTTACAGGGCTACCGAAAGAAGTTTGTAAAAGTCACCTACAACTGATACTCATGCATGTTGATTTTTGGTAGCATCGGATGTGCTCTAGCCATGAAAATTAGTGGAGAGGCTAAAGCACATGAGATCTCCAAGACGCAGAAATCATTTGGGGAAATTCCACCTGGATGGAGAGATATTAAAATAATTAATATTTTTAATGAAACCCTAAGTCTAAACATAGGAAAATTAAAATATTAATGTGTATTAATATAATATGGGTGAGAAAGTTCTAAATAACAAGGATCAAGCCAAATCTAATCTTAGCTATTGAATAGGGAATTAATCTCGGTTGTTGAATCGTCAACAAGAAAAGTATAAGAGGAAGCTTGAGGGTCAGTTGGAGATACACACCAAGTTTATCATGAATTCGATTTTCTGGGGCATGGTTTGCTGAGAAATCGAGTTAGTGATCTGTTGCAGTGAGGGGCAGTTCGGCAGAACGCCGAGAATACATATTAGAGAGGTAGAGAAAGTGTCGGAGAGACAGCGCAGAGCCTTGGAAGGCTGACGCAGACGCAGCCACGACTGACACAGAGGTTGAGGACGCCAACACAGGTGACGCAGAGGGCCAAGAGGCTGACGCGGAAGTAGCAAAGGCTGCGCAGAGGCTAGCAGAGCTGACACTAGGCTGAAGAGGCAGCGCTAAGGAACTTTCGTGGAGCACTCTGGGAGCTGAAAGGCAGACACAGAGCAGAAGAGGGTGACGTAGTCCCTAGAGGGTGACACAATTCTAGAGAGAAGCTTGTAGCAGCGTTCGATGTCCAGCTAAGGAACTGTCGAAGTTGCTGTGGGATCAATCATCCATTTGTTGATCAGCTAGAATATCTGTCTCCGAGGAGAGGTACTTCTGCCAAGGATAATCTCTGAAGGGTGAACCATTTCTAGAACCCTAGTTGTATTCAGAAACTGCAAAATAATAAAACCCTCATATCTGTTGCATCGATTTTCCCGCATTGGGTTTTTCTGGGGACGATTGTCCAAAAATAACGGTGTCCCTTGTGTGATTGTCTCAGTTATTTCAGTTGTTGATATGTATATGTGTGAAGGCTACATTTGTGTTTATTTCGATATTTATATTAATAAATAACTTGTTAATGGAATGAACAAGTAGGAGATAATAAACCAGATAATGCAGTAGGGATTTCTGATGTGTTAGATTTAGAAATTTCCACAATGTGATTGGATGGAAGATCTTGAAGGAAACATGACTTGGAAGAGGTAGTTGTATGAAGAAAAGACATGTGGACTAGAAGATCGCCTTTCAATGAAGAGAAGGATGACATGACTATTGGTTCAGCACTATGGTTCGTTGAAGGGAAATTGTGTTGGACACGGATTGTCATTGATGTCAATATGGCAATATTCAAGGAGTAGACAGAGCCACCAGAGGAGCAGATGGAGACGAGAGAAGCAGACATACTTATAATATCTCCACTTATCGCAGGCAGCCCTGGGTGAGATTCAAAATGCAAAGGAAAGTGAGAGAGCTCTCCTCAATGTTCATGTTGATAACAAGAAAGTTGTGCTTGGTGCGCTTACATATGGGAAATGCGACCAGTTTTCGTTGGATATTATGTTTTCTAAACCTTTCAAGCTTTCACACAGTTGCACCACAGGAAGCGTCTTCTTCATTGGTTATACCACAGTTGTAGAAGAAACAGACGGTGGAATGGGAGGATATGATGACTCAGACTCTGATTCTGATGATGATCGACAAGCTCAGGCTCTGATGCATCGTGTTAAGGAAAATGGCCAAAGAGAAGCGACGCTTGCCAAGCTTGAGTTAATGAAAGATGGTGCAAAACAAGTGACGCCTGAACCTGTGATAATTGATAAAGCAGCTGCAAAGGCTAAGCCGGGGGAAAGAAAATCAATTCTTGGCAAGAAATTGGTGGAAAAAGAAGAATTCACTGATGATCAATGTGAGTTGTCAGATCAAAGAGCAGCGGATCCAATGGACGTCGCACGCGAAAGATGCACGAACGATAATGCGCGGGAGACGTACAGGTAGGTGGTAAGCGGTATTCCCCACACCGCCTTTGGGCTCAAAGCGGTTTCCGTATATGGCCATGCGATCCAGTTAATGCGCGGCACGTAGCTGAAGTGATGGGCACGAAACCGCCGCGATTGCGCATTAACGCGTGAGCACTTAACAAAAGCGGGAGGCGCAATCACTGTTAGATCAAGCGGTCAATGTAATCAATGGTGGGAAAGAGAACAACGTTTAATCGTGCATAAACATAGCGGAGACCGTTGGATCGTGGGCGATCGACGGTGGAGATCAAGGCAGGGTTAATTACAGAGGTTTCCCACTGTTGTGACAGAGATTCCGCCGCGAATGAATTAACTTGGTTGTACTGCTAGAACAGTTGAGGCGCTGTTGTTAAACCCTTTCTCAAAAAATGTATTGAAGCATTGGATGATATGGATACCATGTGAACACTATTCAACCTAATTGCTATCCATCTCGAATCTGAAGTGTTCTGCTACGACAGTTCAGAAATTTGGGCTTATATCTTTTATTATCAGAAGTCTTTCAAAGCTAAAAAATAGAGACATGTCCGTCGTTTATTAAATTCCTCAGAAGCACAAATAGAAGACAAAGACAGTAATGGGAAGAATTGGTCACAGCGATCAAGGAGGGACGCTGAAAGATCAAGCGAGGCAGAGGAATCTACAGCGTCCAAGGAGGAAGCCAAAAAGGCGATGGAAAGTGGAAACGATCAGTCAGACGTGCCCGAAACACATAAAAACAGAAACACAAGGTGAAGTGTTGCGAGTGTATGCATAATCTGTAAGAGAGGAAGCTGAAGCAGGAGAGAACAGAGAAGCAGGAGAACTGGAGAAAGGCAGAAGCTCAATAGGGTTGGGTGCAAAAAACTGTAGCAAAACAGTTAATACTAAGATTGAATTGGAGCCCAAGAGGTTGGAGCCTCAGAACTGAACAGGACTAAAGTCATTAGGGGTAGGTGCTCCTAAGTGCAGAACCACTGCAAAACAGAGTTGGTGCTCTGGAGGTTGGAGCCTCACTAAAGTCCAAGTTGGAGTTTGGCAACTATCCACAGTCAGATATATATTTATATTGTGTTTATTTCATTGTACTATCTTGAGTTTTTAATAAAAGCATTTATTCCAGCTACTGGTTTCTGTGTTCTGTGTATACATATACATATCTATATATGCATTTGGCAATCACTAGAATAAAAATTGTAAGAAATACTAATTCACCCCCCCTCTCAGTATTTCCAACAATTGGTATCAGAGCAAGCTTCTTCATACTAGCCTAACAGCTTGAAGAAGGATCCGCAGCCATGATGAGAAATCACGAAGCATCAGGAAGACCTCCTTTGTTCGATGGCACTAACTTTGGTTTTTGGAAGAAAAGAATGACCTACTACTTAATGTCCCTTGGACCTGAAGTCTGGCATTTTGTTCAAAATGAATACAAAACTACTTCCACTCTTCCAACAGACCAAGACGAGAGGAAAGCCTACATCGCAAATGCAAAGGCCATGAACTCCATCACTAGTGGAATCACTGATTCCGAGTTTACAAAAATCATGCACTGTACCTCTGCCAAAGAAATGTGGGAGAAGCTAGTTGGCCTGTACGATGGAGACTCAAAAGTCAAAAAGGCAAAGCTTCAAACTCATAGAAGACAATTTGAAAGTTTGAGGATGGAAGATGAAGAAGATATTGCAGCATACCTCCTCCGAGTAGCTGAAGTGGTAAATTCCCTGAAAGGATTGGACGAAAAAGTGGAAGAAAGTACCATTGTTCAAAAGGTATTAAGGTCTCTTCCAGACAGATTTGACTCCAAAATAAGCACTATAAAAGAAGCAAAGGATCTAGATACCCTCAAAATGGATGAACTCCATGGAATCCTCACTACCTATGAAATGAGGAAAGGAGGCCCAAGCCCCAAAGATGCAGCATTCAAGGCCTCAAAGTCAAAGAAGGGGAAAGAAAGGAATGACTGTAGTGATGAGTCAGATGTGGAATCTGAATTGGCTCAATTTGTACGAACGCTGAAGAGAGGATCTAAGCTTAAAGGAAAGTATCCTCTTATCTGTTTTAAATGTGGTAAAATAGGTCATTATGCAGCAAAATGTCCTCATAAACATGACAGTGATGATGAAGGCAATTCTAAAAGAATGGCACATAAAAAGAAAGGGTTCAATAAGAAAAACTTCTTCTCCAAGCAAGATGAGTCTGATGAGGATGAGTTTATGGTCATCAAAAAAAAATCAGATGAGGAAAGTGATCATGATGAAAGCCAAGAAGCATTATTCATGGCACTCGCAGATGATGATGACTCAGGGCTGGAAGGAAATGTAGATGAACTGTTAATAAGTGCCATTGAAGAAAATGAGAAACTATGGAACAAAATCATTTCTCTCAAAGTGGAAAACGAGGAAATAAGAAGGAGAGAAGATCTCTTGGAAGCAAAGCTTAAAGAAAAGGAAGAGACTTGTGAAGAACGCGAGACCGAAATAGTGTCTCTGAGAAAGGAGTTGGAGCAAATTAAAAAGGGCTGTAAAAGCTCTCAAATACTTGAGACTATTCTGAAAAATCAAAAACCTCAACATGACAAGTCTGGAATAGGTTTCAAAGGAGAATCCTCAAGCACTGAGAATAATGCGAAAAGCTATGCCAATGCACTTTCCTGCAATCCAAAAGATGAAAAAGTATGTTATCAAAAGTGCATCCCAGATCCCAAGAATGAAGAGAGAGTTGCTTCAAAGAAGAATGTGAAGTCGAATCATGGACACTACAGCAAATACAAACCTGTACTCCACCAAGGGCCCATCGCAAATCCAAAGAACGAGGGAGGAGTAATTCCCAGGAAGGAAATCGACTCAAACCGTGGTTGCTTCAACAAGTACAAAACCATCTTTCTTGGACATTGCTTTCACTGTAAAAACTTCGGTCATCAAGCTAGACATTGTATGGCTCGCAGAAGTGAAAAGACAAATCTAAACGACCGAATAATCAACTCATATGCCCCCAAAAGGCAGGGACAAATCAAAATGTTCAATTCATTTGATCCCTTGACCAAATTTGATCTGATTTGCTCCTTCTGCTACAATAATGGACACTATGAACAAGACTGCCCACTCAAAGGAAGAAAGACGAGTAGCGAGAACTCCAGCATGGACAAATGCGGCCTGGCTCTATATGCTAAAAATAATGAAAACCAGTGGTTTGTAGATAGTGGGTGCTCCAGACACATGACAGGAGACAGAAGGAAGTTTGTCTCACTGAGCAAAAAGGAAGGGAATGTGTCTTTTGGAAGCGGATCAAGCAGAATTGCAGGAAAAGGAACAGTTACTCTAATCAATGGAAAAGGAAAAGATCAAGATGCTCTGCTAGTTGATGGGCTCAAACACAACCTCCTGAGTGTCAGCCAAATTTGTGATCAAGGACATAAGGTCGTTTTCAGCACCAAAGACTGTGAAACTAGGAACTCTACCTCAGGGAAACTTGTGGAAAAAGGGGTGAGAACATCAGACAACATTTACATTCTGAACAAGATTCAAGAAAATAAATGCTACTTAAGTCAGACAGATGAGAGTTGGTTGTGGCACAAGCGACTTGGACATACAAGCTTCAAAAATCTAATCAATATCAACAAGATCAAAGCTGTACGAGACATCCTAAGGCTGTCCAAACCAAATCAAGTAGTGTGTGGTCCATGTCAACATGGAAAGCAGGGCAGAACCAGCCACAAGACAAAGGAGCTCTATACATCAAAGCCCTTGGAGATCATCCATGTCGATGTGTGTGGGCCAACTAGAAATCAAGCACTCCAAGGAGAAAGGTACTTTGTGTTATTTGTTGATGATTATACTAGAATTATGTGGATATATTTCATTAAGTATAAATCTGAAACTTTTGAGTGTTTTAAGAATCTAAAAGCCCTTGTGGAAAATGAAAAAGATTCAAAAATTAAGTGCCTTAGAACAGACAGAGGAGGAGAATTCACATCAAATGAGTTTAGTGAGTTCTGTAATATACATGGAATTAAAAGGGAATTCTCGGCTGCCAGAACACCTCAGCAAAATGGGGTAGTTGAAAGAAGAAACCGAACAGTCTAAGAAATGGCAAGAACTATGCTATTAGCAGCAGACTTACAACCTAGATTCTGGAGAGAAGCAGTAGGGACAGTTGTCTACACACTGAATCAAACTCAATTAAGACCAAATTGTGATAAAACTCCTTATGAGCTATGGAAAGGAAGACCTGCTTCGGTGAAGTACTTCAAGATCTTTGGAAGCAAGTGCTTCATAAAAATAAATGATGGTTCACCAGGAAAGTTTGATTCTCAGGTTGACGAAGGGATATTTCTTGGATACTCTACACGGAGCAAGGCTTACAAGTACTACAATTATCGACTGAAGAAAATAGTGGAAAGCATTGATCTAAAGGTTGATGAAGATCTTCCAGTAAAGGAAATTGAAGAACATGAAGATGACTCTCTCATTGAAGAAGAAGAATCTAAAGAAGAAGAAATAGACGAGGAAGAAGAAGAAGAAGAAGAGGAAAGAGAACCACCTAATACCCCTTCTAAGACGAAGTATGTCCAAAGACACCATCCAGAAGAGCAGATCATTGGCGATAAAGATGAAGGTGTGCAAACTCAAAGAAGGATAACAATTACACCCAAGAGAAAAGTCATTGCCCTCCTATCTATGATAGAACCAGAGACATTTGCAAAAGCAAGTAAGGATCCTCATTGGGTAAAAGCCATGGAAGAAGAAATGACCCAAATTGAGAAGAACAAGACATGGGAGCTGGTACCTCGTCCAAAGGACAAAAACATAATAGGAACCAAATGGGTGTTCAAAACTAAAATGAATGAGGAAGGACAGGTTATCAGAAACAAGGCAAGACTTGTCTGCAAAGGCTATTCACAAATTGAAGGAATTGACTTTGAAGAGACATTTGTACCAATGGCGTGTATGGAAGCTATCAGGATGTTCTTGGCATTCGCTTGCTCAAAAGGATTCAAAATCTATCAAATGGAGGTGAAATCAGCATTTCTAAATGGGGAACTCAAGGAGGAAGTCTACATGGAGCAGCCAGAAGGTTTTAATCTAACAGCAGGAAAGGACTTAGTTTGTAAGTTGAAAAAGGCTTTATATGGGTTGAAACAAGCTCCTAGAGCTTGGTATGCAAGACTGGATCACTATCTACAACAACAAAGCTTCAAAAAGGGAGTGGCTGAAAGCAATCTATACATAAAGACAGATCAAGGTAAGTTATTAGTTGCTCTTGTTTATGTCGATGATCTAATTTTTGCTAGTAATAATGATGAAATGAGCCATGAATTTTCTCAAAACATGTCAAAAGAGTTTGAGATGTCAATGATAGGGGAGCTGTCCCACTTTGTTGGACTTCAAATATCTCAAACTAGAGCAAGATTGTGTATATCTCAAACCAAATATCTAAAAGACATGCTCAAAAAATATGGAATGGAGGATTGTGCACCCATGAGCACACCTATGACCACAAACTGCAAACTGAGCAAAGATGATGACCCCCCTCTAGTAGATGCAACTCATTACAGGTCAATAATTGGAGCTCTTCTATACTTAACAGCTACACGACCAAACATAATGCAAGCAATAGGAATGGTGGGAAGATTTCAATCTGCTCCCAAACAATCCCATTTACTAGCTATAAAAAGAATTCTCAGATATCTGAAGGGAACTTCTGATTTCGGTCTTTGGTACCCAAAGAACTTAACACTGATTGTAACTGCATACATTGATGCTGATTGGGCTGGAAGTATAGATGATCGGAAAAGCACTAGTGGAAATGCATTCTTCCTAGGAGACTGTTTGGTATCCTGGCTTAGCAAAAAACAGTCATCCATATCATTATCCACAGCCGAAGCTGAGTATATTGCTGCAGCAGACTGTTGTTCTCAGATACTATGGATGAAGGAAGCTCTAAAAGATCTCGACATATGTACAGATCAACCAATTTCCGTCTATTGTGACAACACAAGTGCTATCAGTCTCAGCAAAAATCTTGTGATGCACTCAAGAACCAAACACATACCAATCAAGTATCATTTCCTCCGTGAACAAGTAGCTGAACAAAACATCGTCCTGGAATATATCAATACTAAGGAGCAGATAGCTGATATTTTCACAAAACCTCTTCCTCGAGAAGCATTCGAACATCTGCGTCAAAAGAAGGGGGTTATTTCTCGATCATCACTCAAGTTCATTCATAAAGATGTAGCAGGACAAGGGAAGCAGTTTGACAGGGGGAGTCCGTATGCATTCCTTTGCCATTGATGTCAAAGGGGGAGAGAGCAGAAGAATATTGCCATCAATAACAAAGGGGGAGATTGTTGGACACGGATTGTCATTGATGTCAATATGGCAATATTCAAGGAGTAGACAGAGCCACCAGAGGAGCAGATGGAGACGAGAGAAGCAGACAGAGTTATAATATCTCCACTTATCGCAGGCAGCCCTGGGTGAGATTCAAAATGCAAAGGAAAGTGAGAGAGCTCTCCTCAATGTTCATGTTGATAACAAGAAAGTTGTGCTTGGTGCGCTTACATATGGGAAATGCGACCAGTTTTCGTTGGATATTATGTTTTCTAAACCTTTCAAGCTTTCACACAGTTGCACCACAGGAAGCGTCTTCTTCATTGGTTATACCACAGTTGTAGAAGAAACAGATGGTGGAATGGGAGGATATGATGACTCAAACTCTGATTCTGATGATGATCGACAAGCTTAGGCTCTGATGCATCGTGTTAAGGAAAATGGCCAAAGAGAAGCGAGGCTTGCCAAGCCTGAGTTAATGAAAGATGGTGCGAAACAAGTGAAGCCTGAACCTGTGATAATTGATAAAGCAGCTGCAAAGGCTAAGCCGGGGGAAAGAAAATCACTTCCTAGCAAGAAACTGGTGGAAAAAGAAGAATTCACTGATGATGAATGTGAGCCGTCGGATCAAAGAGCAGCGGATCCAACGGTCGTCGCACGCGAAAGATGCGCGGACGATAATGCGCGGGAGACATACAAGTAGGCAGTAAGCGGTATTCCCCGCACCGCCTTTGGGCCCAAGGCGGTTTCCGTATATGGCCGCGCGATCCAGTTAATGCGCAACACATGGCTGAAGTGACGGGCGCGAAACCACCGTGATCGCGCATTAACGCGTGAGCACTTAACAAAAGCGGGAGGCGCGATCACCGTTAGATCAAGCGGTGAATGTAATCAACGGTGGGAAAGAGAATGACGTTTAATCGTGCATAAACATAGCGGAGACCGTCGGATCGTGGGCGATCGACGGTGGAGATCAAGGCGGGGTTAATTACAGAGGTTTCCCACTGTTGTGACAAAGATTCTATGGCGAATGAATTAACTTGGTTGTACTGCTAGAACAGTTGAGGCGCTGCTGTTAAACCCTTTCTCAAAAAATGTATTGAAGCATTGGATGATATGAATACCGTGTGACCACTATTCAACCTAATTTCTATCCATCTCGAATCCGAAGTGTTCTGCTGCAACCGTTCAGAAATTTGGGCTTATATCTTTTATTATCAGAAGTCTTTCAAAGGTAGAAAATAGAGACATGTCCATCGTTTATTAAATTCCTCGGAAGGACAAATAGAAGACAAAGACAGTAATGAGAAGAATTGGTCACAACGATCAAGGAGGGAAGCTGAAAGATCAAGCGAGGCAGAGGAATCTACAGCGTCCAAGGAGGAAGCCAAAAAGGCGATGGAAAGTGGAAATGATCAGTCAGAGGTGCCTGAAACACATAAAAATAGAAACACAAGGTGAAGTGTTGCGAGTGTATGCATAATCTGTAAGAGAGGAAGCTGAAGCAGGAGAGACCAGAGAAGCAGGAGAACTGGAGAAAGGCAGAAGCTCAACAGGGTTGGGTGCAGAAAACTGCAACAAAACACTTGATACTAAGATTGGGTTGGAGCCTCAGAACTGAACAGGACTAAAGTCATTAGGGGTAGGTGCTCATAAGTGCAGAACCACTGCAAAACAAAGTTGGTGCTTTGAAGGTTGGAACCTCACTAAAGTCCAAGTTGGAGCTTGGCAACTATCCACAGTCAGATATATATTTATATTGTATTTATTTCATTGTACCGTCTTGAGTTTTTACTAAAAGCATTTATTCCAGCTACTGGTTTCTATGTTCTGTGCATACATATACATATCTATATATCCATTTGGCAATCACTAGAATAAAAATTGTAACAAATACTAATTCACCCCCCCCCCCCTCTCAGTATTTCCAACAATTGGTATCAGAGCAAGCTTCTTCATACTAGCCTAACAGCTTGAAGAAGGATCCGCAGCCATCATGAGAAATCACGAAGCATCCGAAAGACCTCCTCTGTTCGATGGCAATAACTTTGGTTTCTGGAAGAAAAGAATGACCTACTACTTAATGTCCCTTGGACCTGAAGTCTGGCATTTTGTTCAAAATGAATACAAAACTACTTCCACTCTTCCAACAAACCAAGACGAGAGGAAAGCCTACATCACAAATGCAAAGGCCATGAACTCCATCACTAGTGGAATCACTGATTCCGAGTTTACAAAAATCATGCACTGTACCTCTTCAAAGAAATGTGGGAGAAGCTAGTTGGCCTGTACGATGGAGACTCAAAAGTCAAAAAGGCAAAGCTTCAATCTCACAGAAGACAATTTGGAAGTTTGAGGATGGAAGATGAAGAAGATATTGCAGCATACCTCCTCCGAGTAGCTGAAGTGGTAAATTCCCTGAAAGGATTGGACGAAAAAGTGGAAGAAAGTACCATTGTTCAAAAGGTATTAAGGTCTCTTCCAGACAGATTTGACTCCAAAATAAGCGTTATAGAAGAAGCAAAGGATCTAGATACCCTCAAAATGGATGAATTCCATGGAATTCTCACTGCCTGTGAAATGAGGAAAGGTGGCCCAAGCCCCAAAGATGCAACATTCAAGGCCTCAAAGTCAAAGAAGGGGAAAGAAAGGAATGATTGTAGTGATGAGTCAGATGTGGAATCCGAATTGGCTCAATTTGTACGAAAGCTGAAGAGAGGATCTAAGCTTAAGGGAAAGTATCCTCTTATCTATTTTAAATGTGGTAAAATAGGTCATTACGCAGCAAAATGTCCTCATAAACATGACAGTGATGATGAAGGAAATTCTAAAAGAATGGCACATAAAAAGAAAGGGTTCAATAAGAAAAACTTCTTCTCCAAGCAAGATGAGCCTGATGAGGATGAGTTTATGGTCATCAAAAAAAAATCGAATGAGGAAAGTGATCATGATGAAAGCCAAGAAGCATTATTCATGGCACTCGTTGATGATGATGACTCAGGGCTAGAAGGAAATGTAGATGAACTGTTAATAAATGCCATTGAAGAAAATGAGAAACTATGGAACAAAATCATTTCTCTCAAAGTGGAAAACGAGGAAATAAGAAGGAGAGAAGATCTCTTGGAAGCAAAGCTTAAATAAAAGGAAGAGACTTGTGAAGAACGCGAGACAGAAATAGTGTCTCTGAGAAAGGAGTTGGAGCAAATTAAAAAGGGCTGTAAAAGCTCTCAAATACTTGAGACTATTTTGAAAAATCAAAAACCTCAACATGACAAGTCTGGAATAGGTTTCAAAGAAGAATCCTCAAGCACTGAGAATAATGCGAAAAGCTTTGTCGATGCACTTTCCTGCAATCCAAAAGATGAAAAAGTATGTTATCAAAAGTGCATCCCAAATCCCAAGAATGAAGAGAGAGTTGCTTCAAAGAAGAATGTGAAGTCGTATCATGGACACTACAGCAAATACAAACATGTACTCCACCAAGGGCCCATTGCAAATCCAAAGAACGAGGGAGGAGTAATTCCCAGGAAGGAAATCGACTCAAACCGTGGTTGCTTCAACAAGTACAAAACCATCTTTCTTGGACACTGCTTTCACTGTAAAAACTTCGGTCATCAAGCTAAACATTGTATGGCTCGCAGAAGTGAAAAGACAAATCTAAACGACCGAATAATCAACTCATATGCCCCCAAAAGGCAGGGACAAATCAAAATGTTCAATTCATTTGATCCCTTGACCAAATTTGATCTGATTTGCTCCTTCTGCTACAATAATGGACACTATGAACAAGACTGCCCACTCAAAGGAAGAAAGACAAGTAGCGAGAACTCCAGCATGGACAAATGCGGCCTGGCTCTATATGCTAAAAATAATGAAAACCAGTGGTTTGTAGATAGTGGGTGCTCTAGACACATGACAGGAGACAGAAGGAAGCTTGTCTCACTGAGCAAAAAGGAAGGGAATGTGTCTTTTGGAAGCGAATTAGGCAGAATTGCAGGAAAAGAAACAGTTACTCTAATCAATGGAAAAGGAAAAGCTCAAGATGCTCTGCTAGTTGATGGGCTCAAACACAACCTCCTGAGTGTTAGCCAAATCTGTGATCAAGGACATAAGGTCGTTTTCAGAACCAAAGACTGTGAAATTAGGAACTCTACCTCAGGGAAACTTGTGGCAAAAGGGGTGAGAACATCAGACAACATTTACATTCTGAACAAGATTCAAGAAAATAAATGCTACTTAAGTCAGACAGATGAGAGTTGGTTGTGGCACAAGCGACTTGGACATATAAGCTTCGAAAATCTGATCAATATCAGCAAGATCAAAGCTGTACAAGACATCCCAAGGCTGTCCAAAGCAAATCAAGTAGTGCGTGGTCCATGTCAACATGGAAAGCAGACCAGAACCAGCCACAAGACAAAGGAGCTCTATACATCAAAGCCCTTGGAGATCATCCATGCTGATGTGTGTGGGCCAACTAGAAATCAAGCACTCCAAGGAGAAAGGTACTTTGTGTTATTTGTTGATGATTATACTAGAATGATGTGGATATATTTCATAAAGTATAAATCTGAAACTTTTGAGTGTTTTAAGAATCTAAAAGCCCTTGTCGAAAATGAAAAAGATTCAAAAATTAAGTGCCTCAGAACAGATAGAGGAGGAGAATTGACATCAAATGAGTTTAGTGAGTTCTGTAATATACATGGAATTAAAAGGGAATTCTCGGCTGCCATAACACCTCAGCAAAATGGGGTAGTTGAAAGAAGAAACCGAACAGTCCAAGAAATGGCAAGAACTATGCTATTAGCAGCAGACTTACAACCTAGATTCTGGAGAGAAGCAGTAGGGACAGCTGCCTACACACTGAATCAAACTCAATTAAGACCAAATTGTGATAAAACTCCTTATGAGCTATGGAAAGGAAGACCTAGTTCGGTGAAGTACTTCAAGATCTTTGGAAGCAAGTGCTTCATAAAAATAAATGGTGGTTCACCAGGAAAGTTTGATTCTCGGGTTGACGAAGGGATATTTCTTGGATACTCTACACGGAGCAAGGCTTACAAGTGCTACAATTATCGACTGAAGAAAATAGTGGAAAGCATTGATGTAAAGGTTGATGAAGATCTTCCAGTAAAGGAAATTGAAGAACATGAAGATGACTCTCTCATTCAAGAAGAAGAACCTAAAGAAGAAGAGGAAAGAGAACCACCTAATTCCCCTTCTAAGACGAAGTATGTCCAAAGACACCATCTAGAAGAGCAGATCATTGGTGATAAAGATGAAGGTGTGCAGACCCGAAGAAGGATAACAATTACACCCAAGAGAAAAGTCATTGCCCTCCTATCTATGATAGAACCAAAGACATTTGCAGAAGCAAAAAAGGATCCTCGTTGGGTATAAGCCATGGAAGAAGAAATGACCTAAATTGAGAAGAACAAGACATGGGAGCTGGTACCTCGTCCAAAGGACAAAAACATAATAGGAACCAAATGGGTGTTCAAAACTAAAATGAATGAGGAAGGACAGGTTATCAGAAACAAGGCAAGACTTGTCTGCAAAGGCTATTCACAAATTGAAGGAATTGACTTTGAAGAGACATTTGCACCAGTGGCCCATATGGAAGCTATCAGGATGTTCTTGGCATTCGCTTGCTCAAAAGGATTCAAAATCTATCAAATGGACGTGAAATCAGCATTTCTAAATGGGGAACTCAAGGAGGAAGTCTATATGGAGCAGCCAGAAGGTTTTGATCTAACAGCAAGAAAGGACTTAGTTTGTAAGCTGAAAAAGGCTTTATATGGGTTGAAACAAGCTCCTAGAGCTTGGTATGCAAGACTGGATCACTATCTACAACAACAAGGCTTCGAAAAGGGAGTGGCTGGAAGCAATCTACACATAAAGACAGATCAAGGTAAGTTACTAGTTGCTCTTGTTTATGTCGATGATGTAATTTTTGCTAGTAATAATGATGAAATGAGCCATGAATTTTCTCAAAACATGTCAAAAGAGTTTGAGATGTCAATGATAGGAGAGTTGTCCCACTTCCTTGGACTTCAAATATCTCAAACTAGAGCAAGATTGTGTATATCTCAAACCAAATATCTAAAAGACATGCTCAAAAAATATGGAATGGAGGATTGTGCACCCATGAGCACACCTATGACCACAAACTGCAAACTGAGCAAAGATGATGACTCCCCTCTAGTAGATGCAACTCATTACAGGTCAATAATTGGAGCTCTTCTATACTTAACAGCTACACGACCAGACATAATGCAAGCAGTAGGAATGGTGGGAAGATTTCAATCTGCTCCCAAACAATCCCATTTATTAGCTGTAAAAAGAATTCTCAGATATCTGAAGGGAACTTCTGATTTCGGTCTTTGATACCCAAAGAACTCAACACTGATTGTAACTGCATACACTGATGCCGATTGGGCTGGAGGTATAGATGATGGGAAAAGCACTAGTGGAAATGCATTCTTCCTAGGAGACTGTTTGGTATCCTGGCTCAGCAAAAAACAGTCATCCATATCATTATCCACAGCCGAAGATGAGTATATTGCTGCAGCAGACTGTTGTTCTCAGATACTATGGATGAAGGAAGCTCTAAAAGATCTCGACATATGTACAGATCAACCAATTTCCGTCTATTGTGACAACACAAGTGCTATCAGTCTCAGCAAAAATCCTGTGATGCACTCAAGAACCAAACACATACCAATCAAGTATCATTTCCTCTATGAACAAGTAGCTGAACAAAACATCGTCCTGGAATATATCAGTACTAAGGAGCAGATAGCTGATATTTTCACAAAACCTCTTCCTCGAGAAGCATTCGAACATCTGCGTCAAAAGATGGGGGTTATTTCTCTATCATCACTCAAGTTCATTCATAAAGATGTAGCAGGACAAGGGAAGCAGTTTGATAGGGGGAGTCCGTATGCATTCCTTTGCCATTGATGTCAAAGGGGGAGAGAGCAGAAGAATATTGCCATCAATAACAAAGGGGGAGATTGTTGGACACGGATTGTCATTGATGTCAATATGGCAATATTCAAGGAGTAGACAGAGCCACCAGAGGAGCAGATGGAGACAAGAGAAGCAGACAGAGTTATAATATCTCCACTTATCGCAGGCAGCCCTGGGTGAGATTCAAAATGCAAAGGAAAGTGAGAGAGCTCTCCTCAATGTTCATGTTGATAACAAGAAAGTTGTGCTTAGTGCGCTTACATATGGGAAATGCGACCAGTTTTCGTTAGATATTATGTTTTCTAAACCTTTCAAGCTTTCACACAGTTGCACCATAGGAAGCGTCTTCTTCATTGGTTATACCACAGTTGTAGAAGAAACAGATGATGGAACAGGAGGATATGATGACTACGACTTTGATTCTGATGATGATCGACAAGCTCAGGCTTTGATGCATCATGTTAAGGAAAATGGCCAAAGAGAAGCGAGGCTTGCCAAGCCTGAGTTAATGAAAGATGGTGCGAAACAAGTGAAGCCTAAACCTGTGATAATTGATAAAGTAGTTGCAAAGGCTAAGCCGGGGGAAAGAAAATCACTTCTTGGCAAGAAACTGGTGGAAAAAGAAGAATTCACTAATGATGAATGTGAGCCATCGGATCAAAGAGCAGCAGATCTAACGGTCATCGCACGCGAAAGATGCGCGGACAATAATGCGCGGGAGACCTACAGGTAGGTGGTAAGCGGTATTCCATGCACCGCCTTTGGGCCCAAAGCGGTTTCCGTATATGGCCGCGCGATCCAGTTAATGCGCGACATGTCGCTGAAGTGACGGGCGCAAAACCGCCGCAATCGCGCGTTAACACGTGAGCACTTAACAAAAGTGGGAGGCAAGATCACCGTTAGATCAAGCGGTGAATGTAATCAACGATGGGAAAGAGAACGACGTTTAATCGTGCGTAAACATAGCGGAGACCGTTGGATCGTGGGCGATCACTGGTGGAGATCAAGGCATGGTTAACTACAGAGGTTTCCCACTGTTGTGACAGAGATTCCGCCGCGAATGAATTAACTTGGTTGTACTGCTAGAACAGTTGAGGCGCTGCTGTTAAACCCTTTCTCAAAAAATGTATTGAAGCATTGGATGATATGAATACCGTGTGACCATTATTCAACCTAATTGCTATCCATCTCGAATCTGAAGTGTTCTGCTGCGACTGTTTAGAAATTTGGGCTTATATCTTTTATTATCAAAAGTCTTTCAAAGGTAGAAAATAGAGACATGTCCGTCGTTTATTAAATTCCTCGGAAGGACAAATAGAAGACAAAGATAGTAATGAGAAGAATTGGTCACAACGATCAAGGAGGGAAGCTGAAAGATCAAGCGAGGCAGAGGAATCTACAGCGTCCAAGGAGGAAGCCAAAAAGGCGATGGAAAGTGGAAACGATCAGTCAGAGGTGCCTGAAACACATAAAAACAGAAACACAAGGTGAAGTGTTGCGAGTGTATGCATAATCTGTAAGAGAGGAAGCCGAAGCAGAAGAGACCAGAGAAGCAGGAGAACTGGAGAAAGGCAGAAGCTCAACAGGGTTGGGTGCAGAAAACTGCAGCAAAACAGTTGATACTAAGATTGGGTTGGAGCCCAAGAGGTTGGAGCCTCAGAACTGAACAGGACTAAAGTCATTAGGGGTAGGTGCTCCTAAGTGCAGAACCACTGCAAAACAGAGTTGGTGCTTTGGAGGTTGGAGCCTCACTGAAGTCCAAGTTGGAGCTTGGCAACTATCCACAGTCAGATATATATTTATATTGTATTTATTTCATTGTATTGTCTTGAGTTTTTAATAAAAGCATTTATTCTAGCTACTGGTTTCTGTGTTCTATGTATACATATACATATCTATATATGCATTTGGCAATCACTTGAATAAAAATTGTAAGAAACACTAATTCACCCCCCCTCTCAGTATTTCCAACAAATTGATGGAGAAGATGGTTGATGTCCTACGAGAAAGTGATGATGAAGAAGGCTCCATGATGAAGAAGATGAAGTTCATGACATGCTACAGAAAGAGGAGCCCTACAAGCAACTGATAGTACCATGATCTCCACCAAAGAGCAGATAGTTGTTGTTGGAAGTAAGTCCCTAGTTTAGAGGGAGCTTGGGCAAGTCCCTTGTTAAAAGGGAGCTTGGAAATATTCCTTTTATAGGAATGTCTAGATCCTCCCTAGTTGAGAGGGAGAGATAGACAAACCATTCTTGCCTTTATGTTATGAAGAAAGAATGGAGGATTGGGTTAGCATCTGAGATTGATTTTGATACTCTGAGAATGTGGTAGAGCATCCAATAGGCAGGAGTAGTCGAAGAGGAAATTCCTTGAGGAAGTGTTATTCCAAGACAGGAATGGTGCTAGGAGGACATACCTTGTGAACATTCCGGGTGGGCTATGTGCCTTGAGAGACAATGATGAGGGTGTCTATGAATCATTGGTCTCCCCAACATTGTGCTTTGATCTTGTGGAGAGATAGAGCTGTTAGTCAAGGCCTTTCTATGTGACAATGTTGGTTGATATGTTTGAGATGCATTGATATAAGCTAATATGATAGCTTATGAGATGGCTTACCAATTTGACTCTTCTTATGAGAATTCTTCAGTATGAGAATGTCCAAGTACCATGTATGTATTATGAATACCTCCCTAATTAAGAGAGAGTGTTGAAATAGGTAATTAGGTTTGGTCTTCATAATGTCTATTGTAATCATGATTTTATATTAAAGAGAAAATAAATTTATTATTGTCATTCTTAATGCATGGGTTTCATGCTCAAGATAAATTTATTTATTGGTCAAGCACCCATTGAGTGCTTCTAAGTTTGTCATAGAACTATGAAGTCAAAAGAGTCATTATCATACATGTAAGACCCCTTTGGGGATGTTATATCTTGTAAAGAGAATTTTTGTAGAGTAAAAAATGTCATAAAGACCCTCCAAGACCTTATCAAACAAGTCAGCCTACATGAAAGATCAAGTCAGCCTCATGGAAGCAATTTGTACCCCTGCAAAGCCTATATATAAGAAGGAACTCGACCTCATTTGGAAACAAGAAGCAAGTTCAATCTCTAGAAATAAAAGACGAAAATCAAGGATAAGAAGAAAGAAGCAAGATCTAAGTTTTGGACCTCCCTGTCTCGTGTTAGAGTATCTAAAGTTGTTGGGCAAGTCGAAGTTGCTGGAAGTTGTTCGGCAAGTCGAAGTTGTATGAAGTTGTTAGGAAAGTCGAAGTTGTTGGAAGTTGTTGGGCAAGTTGAAGTTGTCGGGCAAGTCAAAGTTGTTGGAAGTGGTTGGGCAAGTCGAAATTGTTGGAAGTTGTTGAAGTTACTGGAAATGTTGATGGGGTTGAAGTTGTTGGAAAAGTTGTTGGGTGTTAAATTGGCAACTACGGCCAAACTCCATGTGAATCAGCTTATTTATGGCAGCTGATATTTTTATTGGATCCCTCTCGTCGAGAGGTGTAGGATTGATCCAAAGATCATCCGATTCCGATAAGTATTTATGGAGATATGAATTTATTTTGTTTATGTAATTATTATCAAGCCGACCAGCACTTATGTAGGCTCTAGAAGCCCAACCGACGTGTCTATTCAACCTCTACATTTTTAGTATAAATTGGTGAGGATTCGAAGTCATTTTGGACATGTATTCTTGAGGTGATCTCCTCTCCACGTCTGGGTTTTTGGAAGGAGAGAACCAAAAGATACACTTGCCCAAGGTTGATGCCCTAACCGCAGGAAGCCGCAGGCATATGAGGATGAGCAGCAGACAGAGTTGGATACGAGGCACGCAGGCCCTAATCTATAATGAATCCGACAGCACAACTCTTATACGCACAGCGATGAATGTTGAACGTTGGCATGGAAGCAATCCGCATGGCTCTTTTTCGGTTCTGAGATTTGGGTAATTGTTTGCAAGGGTTAAGGTACGAGACATCAAGATTATGTTTCGTATGGGTTAGGGTGTCTCATATCTAAATGGATTTCTCACGGACTCTCTCGCAGGACTACTATGCTCTGTCTACAGGACTTTTACTCCACAAGACTCGCTTGCTCAATCCACGGGACTCCTCTCGCATACCTGATCTGAACATGATCTCGAATAGATATAATTGGCACTTGGATAATCATTATAATGCTATGATCTCATATAACATAACGTCATGATCTCATATGACATCTTTATATTATCCCTGGTCTCGACTTTGTGATATATAGTCTCTGCAATGTATGGTGTTAATCCTTCTGCATCTATATATTGTCTATTAATGATCTCGCTTTGTATGCTCTCCCTCTTATGTTCCAAGGTGGAACTGAGACTTTTCGGAAGGTTCCTCTCTGTATTCCACAAAAGTTAAGTCTCAGATTGATCTTATACGTCTGTAACAACTACAGTCTCAGATTACATAGATCTCTGGGCATCAGGTCATTGCATTAAGGGCATCGCACCGACACTACATCCATGGCACATTACTATGTGTTGATTAATAATAAGTATACACATTATAAATGGCGTTCGATTTATGGCTCAATGATTTGATCTCCTTTGCTCTTCAGTAACATCACTCATGTAGTATTGAATCTTGGAGACAGTCATACGAACTCAAATACTTTTGGATGTTTTGAAGAGCAGTTACAGGTATACGCTGTTAAGGAGAGACGGACTTCTCATATCCGCAAACAGAAGAAGATTCACATTAGGTGCAGTCATGGCAAAATCTCAGGTACATGATCTAATTCGATGAGGACGCAGCATTAACTAAGGTCTGGTGTAGGTTCCATTCTCAGCATACCTATAGGTGCAGTCTAGATGAATCTCAGATCTCATACTTTGTAGATCATGGATGGATGAAGGAGAAAGGACTGCGGATAAGGTTACAACATTAGCATGAAGTCTGTGCTATTAATCTCGGCATATACATAAGTGTTTTTGTGCCCTTACTATCCTCACTGTCTGGGTCTAATTGAGATCATAGTAATCCTGTAGTTGCTATCTCAGTCTTAGCATTGATGTGATCATGTTGGAGAGTATTTAAGTGATGACTGTGTTTACTACACTCTAAGCATAATCTACAGTGATAAAATGGCTTACCTGTAGCAGCCCTATCACAATGAACAACAGTGATAGAATGCCATCTGTCAAGGCAGCAACATGATGATGATGCACATTAGTATGGGCAGCATGATGATGAATGATGATCATGGACATGAAGGGCAGCATGATGATGAATGATGATCATGGACATGAAGGGCAGCATGATGATGGATAAGATCATGGACATGAGCAACGTGATTAGTGAAGTATGGTGCAGTATGAGTGGTACAGCAAGAGAACCAGATGCAGCACGATGATAGGTGAAGGAGTCACCTTGGAGAATCAGTTGAAGCAGAATGTCTTCAACTGATCTCATTGTTATAGAAGATGATCTATGCTTAGATCTAGACAAGTCAAAGTGTTGACTTCTGTTGTAATTGTACTCTCTCTCTCTCTCTCTTTCTCTGCTGAACTTTGAAGATAAAAGAAGATTTGATCAAAGGGTTTCCCCACACATTGTGGGGTTTGTCCCTGGCTTGCGCCATATCTTGTGTCCTCTTGTCTTGGCTTGTCTTCTGCATATTATATTTATGTTCTATCTGCAGTTTATCGTAATGTTGATGTGATTGCTAACTGTGAAAATTTAAATAAATTGCTCTAGCATAGAACATACCAAAAATTAACATGGTATCGGAGCTGAGGTGAAGACAATGCCCAAGAAAGAGTGAAAGAGCAATCACCGAAGACAGTTGGGACAAGACAGAAGGATCAATGGGTTCCTCATAATTCACCTAGGGTGAAGTCAAAGCAGAGAATGTTATCAGAATGGCGCAGCGGAAGATTATGATGGTCCATCTTAAGATCACTTCATCGGGAAGTTCTGATCTAAGGGTGGAAGGAAAAGCGGATGCCTTGTTGAAATAAGTTCGGCCATTATGCGAAGGAGTGTTCGAATGGCAGAGACACATCTCTTGATGAAGATAACAATCATTCTTGGGACATCTCCAATGATCAAAAGAATGACTGGTAATGCAGGTCATCAAGGAAATGGTCGACTCTCCCACGAAAGCAGGGAACCGTAGAATCTCTTTTATGTACCTGATCACAAGAAGACCCTGATGTCCATGGAAGTCAAAGGTTACAGGATGGCACTTATCGATGGAAAGGTACGTGTTTGAAAATAGATCTTTCAAAGATGTTTTTGAGTTCAGGGTTGTATCAAGTTGCAGGAAGTCCACTGGGGACCATGTCCTTTGACTCAGCACCAGAGGTCTGTGAGTCAGATGGTGACTAGGATGTTTGAATTCAAAAAGGAGCATGAAGGTACATGTCTGAAATGTACCAAAGGAAAATATTATAAGGGGACCATTCCCCTCATGCAACAGGTCCACAGGCTTGGAACAACCCGAGGAGTTTGAGAATAATGATCAGGGAATCTCATGTATACAGGTGGAAGAAAGCCCTCTATGGCTTGAAGAAAAACACCTCAGGCGTAGTATGAGAGGATTGATAGCTATCTAATGCAGCTGAGATTCACTAGGAGTGAAACCGATCCAAACCATTACTCGAAGGTTGTGGATGATAAACCTCTCGTACCGGCACCTATGTCTGACAGGTGCAGACCCTCTCATTTATAGGAGACAGAGGGAGTTGGATTCTGAATATGGGAAGATAAGATGCAAGCTTGTGACTGCCTCGAGGATCTTAACTTTCAGAAGTTATATGGTAATGATGTCGGACCAGATTTGGGAAATGCCTCTGAGTTTCATAAACTCATTCGTGTTGATGTTCTTGGAGAACCTCCGTCCGGACATCTGTGTTGCAGTTAGCATGGTGAGCTCATATTTGGTTGAGCCTCACTAGATTGATGCCAAGAATCTTCTAAGATATCTTCAGGGCACAATCTCTCATGAATTGAGATACACTGCCGGAAATATGAAACCACATGATTATTCGAATGATGAGTGGGCAGGCAGTGTGGAGGATCACTAGAGCACTTCTCAGTGCTGTTTCTCTTTGGAATCTGCCTCGATATCCTGGATGAGCAGGAAGTAGAAGTCGGTGACTCTGAGCACCACCAAGGCAGAATACATTGCTGATAGTATGGCCTTCTGTGAGGCAGTCTGGTTGCTGAAGC
Source organism: Pinus tabuliformis (assembly GCA_031772625.1). Classification (NCBI taxonomy): domain Eukaryota; kingdom Viridiplantae; phylum Streptophyta; class Pinopsida; order Pinales; family Pinaceae; genus Pinus; species Pinus tabuliformis. The sequence goes on along the minus strand of CM062816.1, from coordinate 388,279,252 downwards.
TCTTCAGTGAGCTGTTTGTACACATGATGAATACCATTGTGATTCTCTATGACAACCAGAGATGGGATTCGATTATTGAGGAATCCCGTATTTGACAATTGCTCCAGCAGATAGACATCAAATACTGCCTTATCTGGGATATGGTAAGTTGATGATCAAGGAGGCTCCATCGCACTGAGATGATGTACAGGACAGAGCCCTGAGGAAAGATCAAATTTGTGATTTTCCCGAACGACTTGGAGTCGTCGAGAGACCTTTGTAAAAGGGTCCTGCAGGTTGCATACATTGAGCTCTGGGAGCTTTGGGGGGCTTGCAGTTCTATTGGAGCAACATACGACCACAGGGTGACTCACCCTCCCCTGGTGGTACGCACTGAAACAAGATGATTCGCTCTCTTGTGGGACAAGATGATTCGCTCTCTTGTGTAGCAGGATGATTAGTTCTCCTATGAGGCCTGGATTGATGTGTTCTCCATGGCGATTGTAGCAGGATTGATGTGTTCTCCTGTGAGGCCTGGATTGATGTGTTCTCCATGGCGATTGTAGCAGGATTGATGTGTTCTCCTGTGAGGCCTGGATTGATGTGTTCTCCATGGCAGCCTGGATTGATGTGTTCTCCATGGCGATTGTAGCAGGATTGATGTGTTCTCCTGTGAGGACAGGATTGATTAAGTTCTCCTGTCGAGGCATCCTACCCATGCAGTCTGGGACTCATGGGAAGTACCTCTCATCTGATCAATGAGCAGGGAAATGAAGTTAGGGACCATAGTAGTACCGATGGACGCATCGTTGTATCTACCGTACTCCCTACGCTAGGATGTCCTCCATTGATCTGGGATCAATGATACTGGTCTGGGACTAGTGGTAGGAGTTGTACATGCTATGACGCTGACTTCGGGTCGACTGAGACTGGTCTGGGACCAATGGTACATACTCCGAGACTAACTTCGTGTCAGTGCAGTACTGGTCTGGGACCAGTGAGAGTGGTACATACTATGATGCTGACTTCGGGTCGGTTGAGACTGGTCTGGGACCAGTGGTACACTCTCTGAGACTGCGATACTGGTCTGGGACCAGTGATAGGAGTGGTACCTACTATGACGCTGACTTTGGGTCAGTTGAGACTGGTCTGGGACCAGTGGTACGCACTCTGAGTCTGACTTCGGGTCAGTGGAGAATGGTATGAGACATTCTCGATCAATTCTTCTTCTTCATAGTTCAGCAGAGCAGAGCCAGCAGAGCTGAGCAAAGCAGAGCAGAGCTAGCAGAGCCAACAGAGCTGAGCAGAGCAGAGCTAGCAGAGCCAGCAGAGCTGAGTAGAGTAGAGCAGAGCCAGCAGAGCTGAGCAAAGATGGGCAGAGCAGTGCAGGGCACTGATGGCAGAGATAGTACAGTCGGACATATGGATCAACAGATGGAGTTCCCCCTAGTTGAGAGGGAGTGTTAAATTGGCAACTAGGGCCAAACTCCATGTGGGTCAGCTTATTTATGGCAGCTGATATTTTTATTGGATCCCTCTCGTCGAGAGGTGTAGGATTGATCCAAAGATCATCCGATTCCGATAAGTATTTATGGAGATATGAATTTATTTTGTTTATGTAATTATTATCAAGCCGACCAGCACTTATGTAGGCTCTAGAAGCCCAACCGACGTGTCTATTCAACCTCTACATTTTTAGTATAAATTGGTGAGGATTCGAAGTCATTTTGGACATGTATTCTTGAGGTGATCTCCTCTCCACGTCTGGGTTTTTGGAAGGAGAGAACCAAAAGATACACTTGCCCAAGGTTGATGCCCTAACCGCAGGAAGCCGCAGGCATATGAGGATGAGCAACAGACAGAGTTGGATACGAGGCACGCAGGCCCTAATCTATAATGAATCCGACAACACAACTCTTATACGCACAGCGATGAATGTTGAACGTTGGCATGGAAGCAATCCGCATGGCTCTTTTTCGGTTCTGAGATTTGGGTAATTGTTTGCAAGGGTTAAGGTACGAGACATCAAGATTATGTTTCGTATGGGTTAGGGTGTCTCATATCTAAATGGATTTCTCACGGACACTCTCGCAGGACTACTATGCTCTGTCTACAGGACTTTTACTCCACAAGACTCGCTTGCTCAATCCACGGGACTCCTCTTGCATACCTGATCTGAACATGATCTTGAATAGATATAATTGGCACTTGGATAATCATTATAATGCTATGATCTCATATAACATAACGTCATGATCTCATATGACATCTTTATATTATCCCTGGTCTCGACTTTGTGATATATAGTCTCTACAATGTATCCTTCTGCATCTATATATTGTCTATTAATGATCTCGCTTTGTATGCTCTCCCTCTTATGTTCCAAGGTGGAACTGAGACTTTTTGGAAGGTTCCTCTCTGTATTCCACAAAAGTTAAGTCTCAGATTGATCTTATACGTCTGTAACAACTACAGTCTCAGATTACATAGATCTCTGGGCATCAGGTCATTGCATTAAGGGCATCGCACCGACACTACATCCATGGCACATTACTATGTGTTGATTAATAATAAGTATACACATTATAAATGACGTTCGATTTATGGCTCAATGATTTGATCTCCTTTGCTCTTCAGTAACATCACTCATGTAGTATTGAATCTTGGAGACAGTCATACGAACTCAAATACTTTTGGATGTTTTGAAGAGCAGTTACAGGTATACGCTGTTAAGGAGAGACGGACTTCTCATATCCGCAAACAAAAGAAGATTCACATTAGGTGCAGTCATGGCAAAATCTCAGGTACATGATCTAATTCGATGAGGACGCAGCATTAACTAAGGTCTGGTGTAGGTTCCATTCTCAGCATACCTGTAGGTGCAGTCTAGATGAATCTCAGATCTCATACTTTGTAGATCATGGATGGATGAAGGAGAAAGGACTGCGGATAAGGTTACAACATTAGCATGAAGTCTATGCTATTAATCTCGGCATATACATAAGTGTTTTTGTGCCCTTACTATCCTCACTGTCTGGGTCTAATTGAGATCATAGTAATCCTGTAGTTGCTATCTCAGTCTTAGCATTGATGTGATCATGTTGGAGAGTATTTAAGTGATGACTGTGTTTACTACACTCTAAGCATAATCTACAGTGATAAAATGGCTTACCTGTAGCAGCCCTATCACAATGAACAACAGTGATAGAATGCCATCTGTCAAGGCAGCAACATGATGATGATGCACATTAGTATGGGCAGCATGATGATGAATGATGATCATGGACATGAAGGGCAGCATGATGATGGATAAGATCATGGACATGAGCAACGTGATTAGTGAAGTATGGTGCAGTATGAGTGGTATAGCAAGAGAACCAGATGCAGCACGATGATAGGTGAAGGAGTCACCTTGGAGAATCAGTTGAAGCAGAATGTCTTCAACTGATCTCATTGTTATAGAAAATGATCTATGTTTAGATCTAGACAAGTCAAAGTGTTGACTTCTGTTGTAATTGTACTCTCTCTCTCTCTCTTTCTCTGCTAAACTTTGAAGATAAAAGAAGATTTGATCAAAGGGTTTCCCCACACATTGTGGGGTTTGTCCCTGGCTTGCGCCATATCTTGTGTCCTCTTGTCTTGGCTTGTCTTCTGCATATTATATTTATGTTCTATCTGCAGTTTATCGTAATGCTGATGTGATTGCTAACTGTGAAAATTTAAATAAATTGCTCTAGCATAGAACATACCAAAAATTAACATTGGGGTCGAAGTTGCTAGAGAAGTTGTTGGGGTCAAAGCTGTTGTTGGAAGGTCAAACTTTGTTGTTGTAAGTTGTGTAAGGAAAGCTCATCAAAAAGGAAGGTTGACTTGGTCCTGGACGGGTCTTTGTCAAGGGTCTTAGGTCTTGGAATTCGTCATTTGAAGAGTCTATAAGAAGAGAATAATTCTTGTGGGTTTTCCTCTCAAGAGGAGAGGTTTTGGCCCTGGCTAGCAGCCTAGATGTTATGTCCTCTTGTCTCTCTGGTCTTCATTGTTTGGTAGTTGTTTGATGATCGAAAACACAATAATAATCAAGTTAAAGAAGAAACTAATCAAGTTAAGAGGACATCACAAGCAATTATCAAAGTAAGAAAAATCACCTAATCTAGCTGCCCTAGATTTCTCAAAAAGTTTTACACTATTAGATGTTGAATTTCTGATGTTTTATGTTGAAACAATTGCTTATTCCAAAATCTTATTTTTGTTTCAATATTAGTAAAACAATTGTAGATAGAACGTAAACCAAATGCACAATAGAAGACAGCTAAGAACAAAATGAGACACAAAGAATTTAGGTCCAATGACCAAGGTAAAACCCATAAGGGAGAAACCCAACCAAATTCTTCTTCTATTAGATATCAATTGTTCAGTAGAGATACAAAGAAAAATGAGAGATCAGGAGGATGAGTAAGCTCACCCAAATCTGAACAAGTTGTAGCACGAAAATCACTGGTAACAGCAACAGATGCAAACATTGAACCAATCTTCCCTTCAACTTAATCAACACTAAAGCACTGAATCAACCTTAGCTCACCAAGTTATGCTCTTACTCTCCAAGCCTCTCTCTCTCTCACAATCTTCTTCAAGTCTCTCCAACTCCCTCTCTCAAGTTCAAAATCTTCTTTCACAATGCACAAGTAGTAGTAAGGTGAGATGATATGAGACACATATATATAGGACATGCAAAGAATTCGTCATAAAGGAGGACATGTTGACCACTGGAGTGGCACTTGAAGATTTTTTTAAGACTCCATGTCCAAGGATGTATCAGAGGCTTCATCTACCATCAGAGTTCACTATGTCGTCAGAGTTTTTTAACTTTACTTCTTCTTTTCATCCTTTTATGTTGTACACAAATTCCAGAAGCCCTACAGGGATGATGTAAAGTGATGATAGTATGATGAGTTGAATCATGTAACAAGCCTAGGTAGCTTGAGACCTTGTCATCAAGTGAGTTTACTCTGGGAAGTTTTTTCACTTGGTTAATTATTAGGCCCTTACGTGGACTTGATAATTAAATGAGTTTTTTCCTCCAAGCATAACCCGAAAGCCTAAGTGTGGCTTGATAGTGAGGCCTTGGGCGAGTCCTAGTGCCTAGAATCATTGTATATTACCATACTAAATCACAAAAAAAAATTCATATAGTTTGGTTAGGTCTAGGGGTTTTTTTTAATTTTTTAAATTTCCAACGGGGTGGAAATTTGAATAAAATCTGAATGTAATATGTAATAAGTGATGTTTAGAGAAGTTGTATGGGATATGTGTGCTCAAAATTACATCTTTCACCCTCAACTTTCTACTATGATACACTTTAAGGGGTAAAAAATAAGTTTTAAACCCTCAAAACCCACTTTAACTAAGTTTTGTGGAAAATGAAGCAATAAATTAGCCCAGCAATTAAATCAATTGAAAAAACAAATATCCACACATGCTCAAATGATGTGGAAATTCATCTAAAGGTCAAAATTGAGTTACCAAGTAACGTGGACTCCACATAAGCCACAAATCAAGCAAATCGAATTTTTTGTGGAGAAGACAACAAGTTCCAGTGGCAAGATCCACAATTTGAGGAAGTTAACTCGAGCTTCAAGGAGATATCATGAGTTGACTTGAGATTGGATTAGAGTTGACTTGAGTGAAGTGGAGAGTGGTCTCCTACCACTCCACTTCACTCTCCCACGTGTCCTCTCATCTAATTCAAGCTCACTCATCAAGAATTGTGTGGGTCTCTCTAGAGGAAATCGAATGGCCACTTGGGAAATTTGAATTTGCATGTAGATGCATTGGGATTGTCACTCATTTGTCTTGAGATTGTCACCATTTGCCTTGGGATTGGCTCCCAAACTTTTATATAATAGAGCCATGGGCTCTCACTATGTAATCATTGTTACAAGCTCGTGCTTGGGGAAGCTCTGCTCTTATGTACACTTGTTCTCAATTGCAATAAAAGACTTTGGGGTTTATTCATGAGTTGTTGTTCCATTGGAGTATGATGGTTGGCTCACTATTGGTATAATTTCCTTTGCTCATGCTTTGATCTATTTTATTTCCATATGCTCTTGTAGATTTGTTAATGTAAAGCTATCTTGCATTGGCAATTGATTTAAAAGTATGCTCTAGGTGTAGAAAATCTGTCGTTATTTTCCAATCAATTTCTAGAGATTTCTTATCATTGCTTATTTGCTAGATCTATATGAAACTAATGTTTGATTGAAGTTTTGTAGAGGAAAATCTTGTTGGATCAAATATCAAGCGTGAGGGGAAGTCTTTGGAGAGACCAACCCACTCTTGACACATTCTCCAAGGAGCTCTCATTGGTTCTTTGAATTCCATAGTTCATCTTACGAAGTGATTTTTGTAAAGATTTTCTTTGACATAGCTTGTATACAAGCAAATACTTCATAATTTAAATCTCTTTAAAAAATTGTGCTTTCATTGATTTATTTAGCTATTTAAGAGCATTTCCCAAACTAGGCAAGTGATGGGGTTCACTCTCATCACTTGATTTGGTTTTGTATATTATTTTGTATCATACTTACATGCTCTTTTTACATTAATCTTGTCTTAGTTTTCCAGCCCATAGTTTGGGTTTTGACACAAGTGCCTTGAGCAAAGACTAATGAAAACTCTAACTACCTCTCTTGCATTCAAGATCTATTCCAAGGAGGTCGTGGACACTAGAAGGAGTTGCAAAGAAGGCTAGGTCATGGTCCCTTGTGAAGATAGTAATTTTTTATTTTAGAAAAAACTTCTTTGGCCTTTGAGGTTGCTATAGTTTGGAAGGATATTCTAGCCATTTCTAGCTCTCATATTGTATAAATTCCCTCCATCTTATTGGCAGTCCTTTAAAAGGCTTTTGCACCATTGTAATATCTTAATAAATTATAAAATATCTCTTTTTCTTGTGGGAGCTTGGGTTTACCCAAGGCATCCATTCTCCTCATTTAGAAGGAGGATTTTGTGTGGATGGAGTAACTTTGCATTTCGCTTTTTCCATTTGCATATTTTAAAATTAACACAACCTCACCATCACATTTCAGTCTCTAGTTTAGATCTTGCTACAAGTTCATTTGATGCTTTGCATTTCATTTTGCTTTGAAGTACAAGTTGCTATTTTGCTTTAAAGCACCTATTTCTTACATGCAAGTATTTTGGAGTTATGTGGTGAGTTTAATTTAGTTGTTTAACAATATTTCTTTTCTTTTGGGATACAATTGTCTCAATATAGGCTCATTTTTTTATCTTGCTCACTTATTTTTCAAGCATACTTTACATGCAAGCATTGTACTCTTGGCTCCATATCATTTAAATTTTTGCTTAAGTTTATTGGCATATCTTGAAGCAATTCACAATTTCATTTAAGCTTATGCTTATGTGTCTTGTACAATTTTGAAGTTATATCATTGTGAGCATTTCCATTTACTTGAGGTGTTAAAACTGGCAACTAGGGCCAAATTCCACCTTGAGACAACTCATTTGATGGAGATGATGATTGCATTGAATTCCACTTTTCAAGAGGACCAAAATTGATATAAAGATCATCTAATTTGGACAAGCAAAAGTGTGTTTTTGAATTTATGCCCACACATGTGCAAATTGTTCAGGTCGGCCACATCATCATGTAAGCTCATGAAGCCCAATGGACGTGTCACTTCACCCTCAACAACTTGTATAAATACAAGTGACCTCTCACCTCATTTGGCATCATCATCACTCACACATTCTGCTCTCTCCTCTCATTGGTTCATACACTTATTGGGCAGATCTTCTCTCTCACACGTGACAAGGAGGTTGAATTTATGGACAAAATCACAGGGCTGAAACTTTCAGACTTTCCTGCAGTTTGACCAATGTTGACTTTGACTTTCTGGGCATCCTTTGACTTCGAGTTTTAGGGTAATTTTCTATCTCAGCAGGCCACATTTTTTAGCACAGGAACCGAGGAAAAAGGAAGACTTTGACCTACGTTGACGACATGCCTGTTTGACTATAGAGTTGACTTCAGGTTGACCAAATTTGACTATAGATTTGTTCACTGTTTGACTGGGTTTGACCAAGCTCCAAGTGGATTGTTTGCTGCTGCGTTGACAACCGTTGAGCAATATTGCAGATTTTACAAGGTTGTTTTGGAGAGTGATTTGGCAAGTCAATTTTGACTTTGACTTCGTATTATTGTAATCTCTCTCTCTGTTGAACATTTGATATAATAATAAGAAGAATTGATCAAAGGGTTTTCCCCACATTGGGGTTTTTCCCTAGCATCTGCCAAAACTAGTGTCCTCTTGCTTGGCTTGTCTTCTGCATTATATTTTATGTTTTATCTATAGTTACTGTCAATGTGATTTATGGTTAATGTGATTGCTATTGGAAACTAATTTGGAAATTGTCGTTGGGATGCTTAAAGTACATTGAAGTAATTGTACTAAGCATAGAACATACCATTGTTATCTAAATTTAACATGGGAATAGAGCCCAAGTGAAGACAAAGCCCAAGCAAGAGAGAGAAAAGAAATTACCAAGAAAGATTTATTGAACAATTTTCAATGGCTTCTTCTTCTTACTTCAAGATTGAGGACAAGCTCAATGACAAATCTAACTATCATGCATGGAAGATGACTTTGGACCTAACTTTGGAGGAGCATGAAGTATTGGAATATGTGCAGGGAAAAGTGGTGGAGCCTCCTTCAAATGCACCAATTGCTGCTAAGACGAAGTATAGAAAATGTGAGGTCAACGCAAAGAAAATTTTAATTGACTCTATTCAAAAGCATTTGGTTGCCTATATTTCTGATTTGGGAACTTCTAAGGAGATATATGATAAGTTGGTTGGGATGTTCAAAGTGAACAATGCAAATCAAATCCTCTTTCTCAAAAATAAGTTGAAGGACATTAAGATGGATAAAGGGTAATCTATACAATCCTACTTCATGATGATCACACAAATCAAGAATCACCTTCTATCTATTGGAGAAGTTAATGCTGACAGAGAGCTCACTCTCATTGCACTTAGGGGTCTTTTAAGAGCATGGGATGTGTTTAACACCACCATTCTCAACAATGACATGAATCCTAGATTCGATGAATTATTTGTTGATTTTTGATAGCTTGGGAGTTACTCCAAGCCCTAGGGTTCGGGGTTTGGAGGTTGGAGAACCACAAAAGTCATTTGTGGGCTTGGAACCCAAGGTTGGGGTTTTGCACCCATTGATGTTTGGGCCAAAACCATGAGGCATGTGAGCATCGGATGATTTGAGGTGATACAAGATGGCAAGGCGAATCCAACGCATCGAGAATCACTCAAATCAGAGCTCTAGATCAAGAGATAATAATTTTTGAATGTCACTGTTGGGTTTTGCACAAGTCGACCTAGTGGAGGAAGGTTTGTTGATAGGTTGTCAAGCCCATATGGACATCTTAATGTAGCCCTCCTTTAGTGTATAAAAAGGAGGTGAGTTGAGATTATTTCAACATATCCAAGTGTGCAACACAAGGGCAACGAAGGAGTGAGATAGAAGCTCGGATTAAGGGAGAAGGACCTCTTTGTGGTGATCGCAAGCTAGTGGCATCTTCAGCGAAGGAAAAGAGGTTCGTCGGAGCACCCTTTATTTGAAGGTGCAAACAAATCTGTAGGAAGGCCGCATTGGAGAGGGAGAATTTTGGGTTGTTGGGTGCATGTTTAAGGGTGATTCCTCCCTATTTTTGATAGGGCACAAGCTCTGTGGTAATCACAGAAGTAACACAGGTCTGTTGGGCTAGTTGGAGGGGTCGTAAGGGCTATTCCTATAGCAAAAACCATGGAACAGGAAATGTGGGCAAGCAGCAAAGAAAGGAAGGTAAGACATAGTAGTTTGGAGGACTATTGAAGGGGTTAGAGAGGGCTGATGTGGACTATGCATTCCCTAACCAGACCTACAATAGTTACACCAACCCATGAAGTGAAGGTATGTCTTTTCTCTGTGATTGCTAAGTGTTGGATCCTTGTTTTTGGATCAGTTTGGATGAGATTACTTTGCAGCTTGTGGGAGCCAATTGGAAGGCTTGACTTGGTTGTTAAAAGCTTTTGCTAGGAGCAGATTTCACAGTGGAGTTGCGGCAGTTGTATTAGGCACTTAGTGGTTGGTGGAGGGTAGCAACAAAGTGTCCAAAGTAGCCCTAGATCAGTGTGACAAGAAGAACATTGGCAGTTGTGTGTTGGGTGAAGGATTAAGCCTAATGTGTAGCTCTTTGACGGATGAAAGAAGATACTAGATTGGCAGATTGGAGCTCAGGTGTTGGCCAGCCTAGAAGAGCACATTGGGTTAGCCTGTGTTCATTGTAGCATAAGCTACTAACAGCAGTGATAGCTGGCAGCCCTCCTAGAGTCTCTATGTGTTATCTTTTGATGGACTAAGGGGCAGCTAGAGCGCAGAATGGAAGCGAAGGACCGGTAAGACGAGATACGACATAGACACTGAGATTGTAGTGAGATTGTCATTGTATCTTGTATTCTTGTACTTGTGTATATTTGAGGGCCATTATCCCTTGTACTTGTGGATATTTGAGGGCCATTATCCCTCAAAGATTGGCAGCTTGCTCATGGTAGACTCATTTGGCAAATCATGAGGATATCCTTGGATGTTGGTGAAGTTGCAAGGCTTGTAAAAATCACCCATGATGTCTTGATTTACGGGATTAATGAAAAGCAAATGGAGATCAAGGAGAGCTTCCTGTCTGAGAAAATTTAATTGCTCTCTAGAATGTAATTTGTTTAACCGGGCTCTTAGAACCTTTTCAGGATTGGGAGCGGGGTTAACCAAGCTACCAGGATTCCTTCTAGAGTAAGCTCTTGTGAATGGTTGAACAAGTGGAGTCGCCACCCAAATAGGAAACCAACCTAAATGTCCAGGTGCTAAAGGTGTGGATGAACAAGATGAAAGGATTAGTGAGAGGAAGAAAGATAAGGTGATGAAAAAATAAAGAATGATGAAAGATAAGCGCCAAAAAATGTTGTGATGCTTGACGGGCTAATAAATCGCGAAAAGATGAAAGATTAAGAAGATTGATGAGAGTGTCATCAATACCAAAGTCCAATAAATGGTCCCCAGCAATGGCGCCAAAAAATGTTGCTCGGATTGTACAGACATCGCGACAACCGCGCAGGGCGGGGACTCACTCTAATCCCCACCCACTCCGTTCTAGTTGTCTCCCAACAATAGGCTATGGGGGTAGTCCCTATGGAAGTGAGATGGTGGAAAGCAAGTTGGCAACCAACATGCCCGGGAGACACAGTTGAGTGGCCTAGCTACTTAGTGAAAATTTAGCAAGACTTAAGGATCTAATTAGATTTGGAATTGAGACTAATGCCTTATGGAGTCAAAATTCTTGCTTATTATAAATTGTGACCAAGTAACCAGATGGACAATTGTTGCTTAGGTGAATAACTAACAAATATGAAGTACAAGTCCTAAAATCTAATTACGATGCAAGGATCTTGGTTAGTTTTAGATTATATGCCTAATCTAAATGGAACCTTTCCCTTAACTACTTTGAAAACAGTATCCAGAGTAGGTTGTGGGATGGAAGCCAACAGGAAGCAAACAAAGGCTTGATTAACGATACCTCCCCCGGTGTTCCGACCACCTAGTGCCTCTAGTGCTGTAGAGACTATGGCTTTGACGACTACAAGGTTACTGGGTTAACCACTAAGAAGGGTCGACTCCCTCAAGTTAGATGAGAAAAGGTTGAACTAAGAGTCTATCAACCAAGCTTATGCTTGGAGGTAAGCTTTTAATGCAAGCTAAGCCTAGAATGCTTATGCAATGATAATGAGTGGAATTTTTAGTTTTGAAATTAGCTTAATGTTTTAACTACTTTAAGTTATGATGAATCCTTAATGATAAGAATACTTATCAATGAGCTACGTGCAATCTCACAACCAAGAAAGTGCCAATTTGCTTTGTGCCAACAATAGATCAATCCACAAGATATTTAACCAATCACAAAAATAAGAGGAGCTTAGAACACTTACATGTTTATCAATTAGTCAATGGTTATCAACACAAGATGCCAATCACAATTACTCAAGATATTCCAATGATAATTCTATAACAAGATTATCAATAAACTTGTGGCAATATTATAATGCCAATTGGATGTCAAAAACACATATAAGAGAGATATAACTTAGATTTCAAATGCCCAAAGTAACTTAAACCATTAACAAGATTAGAACTTAGATGTGTGAGTGATTTTAGTGCCAAGTTAACAAATTCTCAAAATCAATCACAAGACAAGCAATTGTTAGAGCCTAACACATAAACCACTATAAACCAAGTAAATGATGAAGAGCTACTTATGATGCAATATGGGACAGTATATCATTCCAAAGCAAAGAAATTACCAAACATATGAATCATAAGATGACCAAGGAGTAATCTAATGACTTGCCTGTTGATTTCTGGTAGCATCGTATGTGCTCTAAGTCTCAAAATTCGCAGGGAGGCTTAGACACATGCATTCTCCAATACCTAGAAATCGTTTTGGGTAATTCTAGCGGAGACAGTTTTATTAAAATGATTAATTATTTTTAATGGGTCCCTAAGTCTAAACTTAGGGAATTAAAATAATTAATGGGTATTAATCTAAACTGTAGGTGAAACTTCTACAAGAAGACGAGGATCAAGCCAAAATGATCTGAGCCATTGATTAGAAGTTAATCTGGGTCGTTGGTTGTCCAACATAAAGATATAAGAAGAGGCTTGAGGGGCACTTGGAGAACACATCGAGTGAAGATCAAAAGATCGATTTTCTGAAGTAGAGCAGCTGCTGGAAAGAATTTCGAAGTGATCTTTTGCAGAGAGGGGCAAGGATAGTATCTAGTGAGGAGTCTTTTCCTGGGCCAGAGAGTACAAGGAAGAGAGGATAGAACGACGTCCAGAGAGAGGTTGACGTTGGCCCACGTAGTGCTAATGTAGTGGCAATGCAAAGCCTAGAGGGAGATCGAATTTCCTGCTGAGGAAATCGAGTTTCAAAAGCCGGGAGGTTAGAAATCGAAGTTTTTGGGCAGCAGAGGATCCGAAGGAGCAGAAACGCAGTCCCAAGCAGAGGCGACACAGAGACTGCGTAGGGTTGATGCAAAAGGGATGCAGAGCCTCTTTCCAACGAGATTAGAATCAGATTCTTCCAGTGACAGGGTGAGAGCTTCTCACTACATGTTTTGTCCAATTTCTCTGTATAGGATAGCCAATTGGGCATCCAACGAATTGTACTCAAAATTACTACTGCATAATAATAAAACCATTAGTTGCTGCACCAGTTTTCCCGCATTGGGTTTTTCCGGGGACATTTGTACAAAAATCACTGTTTAGATATCTGTGTGTTGTAACTCTTTCATGTTCAGTTTCTTGTTTCCCCTTATAATTTAAATGGTGTAGGCTCGAGTGTATTCGTTTCAGTGTTTACCGTAGGAAACAGTAAATAATTTTCTTCAGTAATTAACAAATAGGAGAAACATAATCAGTTGCTGCAATAGTGATTTGGGATTCCAAATTTTCACATGGTATCAGAGGTGCAGGTGAAGCAAGAGAGCCGAGCCAGAAGAATCCAATGCTAAAGAGGAGGAGGGTCGAAGAGTTGCATAGGCAGCAAATCGAATCCCCAGAGGGATTGCGTAGCCCAGGCCAGGAGGGAAAGAATTTCGAGGAACGGCTCTCTCTGAGTGAGTCGACAGAGAGGTAAGACTTCTAGATCAAAGTTTTCCAGTGTCAGAGGGAGCAGCGCAGAAGCTTCAACGAAGAGGAGGTTTTTAGTGAGACGCAGTTTTTTGCAGGCAGTTGCTGGGCAAAAAGATGTCAGAGGGAAGAGAGAGACACGGTTGAGGGAATTCTTCCTCAAAGGACTTCCAGCCAAGGAGTCTGAATTCTCATTTGCTGAGCAGCAGCGGAGAGGGGCAGATCTACAAGCTCCAACAGGGAGTGCGTAGACCAATCTAGTGTTGCGCAGAGGAGAGAGGAGGCTATTCGACTTTTTCATTTGGCAGGGATGGCAACCAGTGGGTTGAGAGATCAGGATCAGTTGGATGGTGCATCCAACTATGTGATCTGGAAGGCAAAGATGTTGTGTCTTCTGGATGAGCGTTTTCTCAAAACCTACGTCGACAGTGTAGTTGTTGTGTCCGCAAATCCAAATCCTCTCAAGAAATACAAGGGAGAGATGGCGAAGACAAAAAGAATGATCCTCGACAGAATGAAGGATCATGTGGTCTATCACATCGCTGGCAAGGGGACTACCAAGGAGATGTGAGATGCATTGTCGACGTTGTATCAAGGATCTTCCAACCAACAAAAGATGTATTTAGAGCAGAAGATGAGATCTCTGCAGATGCAGAAGGGGGAGCGCATTGATCCATTCCTCACTAAGCTTCAAGAGACCAGAGGTGAGCTAGCAACTGTGGGGTCAACACCTCAAGGTTCCGAGATGGTAAGACTGGCCCTAAATTAAGTATCTGAGTGGAAAGTCTTTGTCCAGAGCATCCTGGGCAAGGCGACTTTGCCAAACTGGGATGAAATGTGGGCAGCTCTTAAGCAAGAGGAGCTTAGGGGAGACTTGGTCAAGTGTAAACTTAACGAAAGAAGCAGCAGTGGCTCGAAGCCCAAGGAGGAGGAAGATAATGCAACCCTCATATCCAAGGGATAGCAGGAGCAACAGAAAAAGAAGAAAGATGTTTCAGGTGTGGTGAATTCGATCACTACGCAACACAATGTCCTCTTAGGAAGAAGGACAAAGATAAGAAGCATGATCCGAAGGTTGCAGCTGCGAAGATCAAGGAGAAGGAGTTTGCCATGACAGTCAAAATACCTCCAGGGAGATGGGCATGATCCTTGAGGAGCCCACCTCTCGGATCAATTTCTTACTACGGGAGCCCAGATCAGTGGTACCAGGATGGACCAGTGTCAATTGGTGCAGAGGAGTGTCAGAGTGACAGTCGCAGAGGCTAATGGCGCTAGAGACTGAGCAGTGCAGAGCAAAGATGGAAATAGTGTAGATGGCACAGAGCAGAGATGGCAGTAGTGTAGATGGCACAGAGTAGAGGTTAGCAGAAGCACAAAGGTTTCAGAGGGTCAGCGTAGAGACTAGTAGCAGTCAGACTCCAGCAACGAGATGCATCATACTGAACACCAGTTCAGTAATTTGGGATGCTTTTTCATTGTTGATGCAGTAGCAGCAGCAGTTGGAGAAAGTTGCAGTGCAAATGCAGTATTGGCAGTGGCAGTGCCAGCAACAGCATAGATGCAGAATTGAGAGGGAGTTGTAGTATGGATGCAGTGTTGACAGTGGCAGGGTCAGCAGCAGTATAGATGCAACATTTGCACAA
This sequence comes from Pinus tabuliformis, assembly GCA_031772625.1. Taxonomy (NCBI): domain Eukaryota; kingdom Viridiplantae; phylum Streptophyta; class Pinopsida; order Pinales; family Pinaceae; genus Pinus; species Pinus tabuliformis. The sequence goes on along the minus strand of CM062816.1, from coordinate 388,263,879 downwards.
TAGTTGGTGGACAGGATGTTAGACATCAGCAGCGTAGAAGAAGATGTTAGACACTCCGGAAAGGTAGCCTGTAGCTGGACATGTCGGATTCTACAAGACTTACTACAACATTCGACAGTCATTCTATTGGAAGGGCATGAGTAAGGAAATTCAGAAGTATGTTGCAGAATGTGATATGTGTCAAAGAAATAAGAGTGAAAATATCCCAAACCCAAGGTTGTTACACCCGCTACACATACCAAATCAGAAATGGGAAGAGATTTCGATGGATTTCATAGAAGGATTACCTGTATCTGACGATAAGGATAAGATATTTGTTGTAGTCGACAGACTCACTAAATATGCCCATTTTATGGCTATCAAAAAAATTGACACGGCCAAGCAAATGGCGGAAATGTTTTGTAAAAACATATACAAACTACATGGGTTTCCCAAGGTCATAGTAATTGATAGAGACGCAAGGTTCAAAGGCAATTTTTGGAGAGAATTCTGCCACCAGGCAGGAATATCCCTCAACATGAGTACCAGATAAGTGTTGAATCCATAATACCTTCCATGTATCAAATCTCAAGAAAGTATTGGGGCAAAACCAAATAGCTCAAATTGAGATACCAGAGACCGATGAAGAAGCAAGAATCATCTTAGAACCTGAAAGTATACTCGCTACCAGAGAGAAAGCACTACGATCCAAGACAATAAAGCAGTACCTCATTAAATGGAAAAAATTACCAGAGGAAGATTCGTCCTAGGAGTTAGAGCGTTTCATCAGCAATACCCGGCGTTACTCATGCTTTGAGGACAAAGCATTTTTAAGGGAAAGGCAATGTTACGAATTTAAAATTCATAAAAATTAGATATTTAAATATTATTTTAATTAATGAAATAATAAATGAATAATTAATTTTGAATCATTAAATTAGATTTGCTAAACAAAGAGACAGCAGTCCCAACGGACATGTTTCTCTGAATGGGCATGGCCAGTCAACTCCTATTTATGGAGCACCACCATAACCTTGTAATCATCCAAAAATTATAAATAAAACATTATATATATATATATATATATATATATATATATATATATATTACATTTCAATGAATTTGTAAATTACACTCTGAGCATACAGTTTCTCCTCTTATTACTTCAACATGTCTGCTTCCTTGGAACTTTGACAAAAAGTGTGCAACAGATCCCATTGATCCACCTCTTGGTGATCCCTCTACCTCAAGAAAAAGACCTTTGTGGCTCAAAGATGCTCTAGAATATGTTGAAAGACATATTGCTCCAAGAGGGGCATTCTGTGAAAGTAAGAAGCAGAACAGGTATCAAGGGTACTTAGCTGTTATGAGTACTATTGTTCAAACTTAGCCATGTACGTTCGAAGAAGTCATAAAGCACCAAGTCTGGAAGGATGCAATGAATGAGGAGTATGAATCTATCATGAAAAATGATGCCTGGGATGTGGTGCCTAGACCGAAGGACAAGTCCGTAGTCACCTCAAAATGGCTATATAAAATCAAACATTGGAGCAGATGGGAGTGTTGAGAAATACAAGGCGAGCTTTGTTGCTTGAGGCTTCTCTCAAGAGGAAGGAGTGGACTATGACAAGATATTTGCATCGGTTGCCCAATATACCACTATCTGATCTATTATTGCTCTTGCTGCCACTCAAGGATGGAGCCTACACCAAATGGACATTAAGACTTCTTCCTTGCATGCATCGCTTAAGGAGAAATTCTACTTGGAACAACCTCAGGGGTTCGAAGTACAAGATCGAAGGACACACGTACATAGGTTGAAGAAAGCCCTCTATGGGTTGAAGCAATCCCCTAGGGCTTTGTATGAGAGGATTGATAGCTATCTTATCAAGCTGGGATTTTCGAGGAGCGATGTTAATCATAACCTATACTTCAAGGTTGAAAAGGACAAGCCTCTCATTTTGGTCCTTTATGTAGATGATCTCTTTCTAACAGGTGTAGACCCTCTCATTTATCAATGCAAGAGGGAGTTGGCTTCCGAGTTCGAGATGAAGGACCTAGGACTGATGCACTACTTCCTAGGCCTGGAGATCTAGCAAAATCCAAGTGATATTTTCCTTTCTCAAGGAAAATACATTTTGAAATTGCTTGAGAGATGTGGGATGGTGGATTGCAAGTTTGTTTCTACTCCGATGGAACTCAACTTCAAGAAGCTATGTGGAAGTGTTGTTGGGCTCGAATTGGCAAACTCTTCTGAATATAAACAACTTGTGGGGGGCCTGATGTTCTTGGTAAACTCCCGTTCAGACATATGCTTCGTTGTGAATATGTTAAGTCAATTTATGGTTACGACACATCACATACATTAGATTGTTGTTAAGAATCTCTTGAGGTATCTCCATGGCACAATCAACTATGGACTAAGATACACTGTCGGGAATTTGAAGCTACATGGATATACTAATGCTGACTAGGCTGGCAGTGTGGTGGATCGAAAGAGCACGTCCAGATGTTGCTTCTCATTGGGGTCTGCTTTGAGTTCGTGGATGAGCAGGAAGCAGAAATTGGTTGCTTTAAGCACCACCGACGCTGAACACATTGCAACTAGTATGGCCTATTGTGAAGTTGTTTGGTTGAGGAAGCTTTTTAGTGAGTTATTTGAGCACGTGTTGGATACCACCGTGATCTTCTACGACAACCAGAGTGGAATTCACTTTTCAGAGAATCCCGTGTTCCACGACCACTCCAAGCACATTGATATCAGGTACCACTTTATCCGGGATATGGTACAACAGGGAGCAATAAGGCTCCAACACATTAGGACTAATGAACAAGTCACAAACATCCTCACAAAGCCCTTAGCGAAGGTCAAATCCTTAGCCTTCCGAGAGAGACTTGGAGCCGTGGAAAAACCCTCTCATGAGGGTCCCGCTTGAGTTTGACATTGACCTCTGGGAGCTCCTAGGGGCTTGGGGTACTTCTTGGAGCTATGAGCGACCACAGGGTGGGTGGTTCACCTTCCTATATTGGTGTGATGTGTAAAGGGTGAGTGGTTCACCTTCACCTGTGATACCCCATTATGGATGACACGTGTGTAGGGTGAGTGGTTCACCTTCCCCTACGTTTGATGACACGTGTGTAAGGTGAGTGGTTCACCTTCCCCTATGATTGACATATCATAGGATGAGTGGTTCAACTTTTCCTTGTTGATTTTGGGTAGCATCGGATGTGATCTAGCTCCGAAATTTTGTGGAGGGGCTAGAATTCATGAGATCTCCAAGACCCAAAAATCATTTGGAGAAATTCCACCTGGATGATGAGTTATTAAAATAATTAATATTTTTAATGGGTTCCTAAGCCTAAACTTAGGAAAATAAAAATATTAATGGATATTAATAAAGATATAGCTCAGAAGCTTCTAAGAGACGAGGATCAAGTCTGTTTTAATCTTAGTCGTTGATTAGGGACTTAATCTCTGCCGTTGATTCATCAATAGGAAAAGTATAAGAGAAGACTTGAGAGTCATTTGGAGACACACCGGGCAAATACTCAGTAACCCGAGGGAAATTGATTCTCAAGGAGAAAGATTTCGATTTCAGAGGGAGAGTTGTAGGGTGAAGGAAGAGGATGGTTTCAGCGTCAATCAGAGACTAAGGAGGAGGTGACGCAGTGGCTCAGAGAGACAGCGTAGAGGGAGATCTCTGAGAAACTGTGCATGTAGAGACGATATCTCACGCAGTCCTCACGCAGATGACACAGGGATGACACAGTCCTCACACAGATGATGCAGGGGTGACGCAGTGAAGGCTAAAGGGTCTTTGGGTGTCAGAATTTCTCCTAGCTGAGGAGGAAAATTATCTCAGGTGTTTTCTTGAAGATTTCTCTATGTACTGCAAAATCATTCCTTGTAAAGAGATTGTTGTTGAAGAATAATAAATAAACCCTCATCTGTTGCACTGGTTTTCCTGCATTGGGTTTTCCAGGGACAATTGTCCAAAAATAATTGTGTTGATGTGATTGATTCTTGTGCTTGTATATCACTGTTATTTTTCTCTATGCTATTATGTGATAACTGCAGTAGAATTTATTTTAATGTTTACTAAAGGGTTTTGTAAACAACTTATTGTGAGAAATAAGTAGGAGAAATAAATCAATTACTGCAGTATCAGAGCAGAGATCGGGCAACAAGATTAAAGAATCTGCTATGAGTCAGGAGCATGATGTCGAGGCATCAACTCAAAAGGACTCACACAGATCTCCAGAGGAAGAAGAGAGCACGAGGAGCATGGATCATGATTATTCTATGTTAGCTTCCAGACTGGAAGAAGAAGTCGCTTGCTTAGCGAGTTCTGCCTCCTCTAAGGTTTGGTATATAGATAGTGGAGCTTCCTGGCACATGACAAGAATACGAGAATGTTTTTCGAATTATCAGGAAGAAAGGATGAACTTCCAGATCACCATGGGAAATAAGTCAAAATGTACCCCCGTAGGAAGAGGTACTGTAGTCTTTCAAACAGAAGCAGGGGATCAGCTTCGAGCAACCAATGTGCTGCATGTGCCAGGATTGGGGATGAACTTACTCTCTGTATCTCAGCTTCAAAACAAGGGCTATGATGTTTTCTTCATTAAGGAGAAAGTATATGTCAAACACCCAAGTTGGAAAAAGAAGGCCCAGATTGGAGTCAGAAGTAACAGGTTGTATAGATTATAGCTAGAATCTCCAATGGCACTAATAGGCAGCAGTGGGGAAAAAGATTTGAATGAACTATGGCACAGGAGGATGGGACACTTACACCATGGGGCTCTAAGAATTCTCGAGAGAACAGTATCAAGAGTTCCAGAGTTGAGTACCAAACGAGATGATGTATGCAGAGGATGTGCACTAGGCAAGTACGCCAAAGCGGCATTTTCCAGAAGCAACAATAGGGCTAAGAGTGTTCTAGGATTGATACACTCAGATATCTGCGGACCCATGTCCACAAAAGCTCTTAGTGGTGCTGAATACTTCGTCACCTTCATTGATGACCATTCCAAAAAGACTTGGATCTACTTTCTAAAAACCAAGGATGACGTTTTTTGTTGATTCAAAGAGATCTAGTTGAGAATCTGACAGGAAAGAGGATAAAGATATTGTGCTCAGACAATGGTGGAGAATACATCGACAAGGACTTCACTGATTTTTGCACAAGGGAAGTCATCAGAAGAGAGTGGACAACCCCCTATAATCCGAAGCAAAATGGAGTAGCAAAAAGGAAGAACAAGACTATTGTTGAAACAGCTAGGGCAATGTTGTATGATCAGGATATGCCCAAGTTCCTATGGTCAGAAGTATGCAACACGACAGTGTATTTCTAGAATAGGAATCCTCACAGGGCATTAGGCAAGATTACTCTGGAGAGTGTCTTCACTGGTAAGAAGCCTGAGGTGAGTCATTTCAGCATATTTGGGAGTTTGGCATACTGCCATGTACCCGAAGAAAAGAGGAAGAAATTGGATCAGACTACAGAAAGAGGATATCCTGTGGGATATAGCGAGAATGCTAAGGCATATAGAGTCTATCTTCTGGGGAATAGGAAGATTGTAATTCGACGGGATGTAAAGTTCATGGAGGACAAAGCTTTCAGAAAATCCCGAGAAATGCCTTCGGAAGAGCAATCAAAGGATGATCCATTGGTCCTGCCACTTCGACCAGTGGAAACTAGCACCAGTATTTCTCCAAAAGGAAAAACTCCAGAGGTATCACAACAGGTGGAGTCTCAGGAAGAGGAGGAACAGATAGATATACCCACTACTAGTGGTAGAACGAGCCGGGAACTTTGACAGATACTATGAGATGCAGAGGATTTCGTCGGTGCACCCAGGAATGAGAAAAGGGAGCGTAGACAGCTAGAAAGATACCAAGCCTTGGTGGCTCAGGTTGGAGAACCCTCTAGTTTTCAGGAGGTCGTTCAGCATCAAGTATGGGTAGATGCTATGGTGGAGAAATACAGTTCCATAATGGTCAATGATGTCTAGGAAGTGGTACCTAGGCCTCATGATAGGTCATTTGTAGGTTCGAGATGGATCTACAAAGTCAAATACGTTGCAGATGGTAGTGTGGAAAAATACAAAGCCAGGTTTGTGGCTAAGGGGTATGCTCAGAAGGAAGGGATAAACTATGAAGAAACCTTCGCCCTAGTAGCCAGGTATACTTCTATTAGATCCGTGATATCCCTTGCAGCACACATGGGGTGGGAGATTCACCAGATGGACGTCAAGACGGCGTTCTTGAACGGGGTGATAAAAGAAGAATTATACATTGAGCAACCAGAGGGTTTTGAGACACATGAGAAGAAATCTCATGTATGCAGGTTAAAGAAAGCCTTTTATGCGCTTAAACAGACACCTAGCGCATGGTACAGTCGAATTGATGGTTACTTGCAGAAGATGGGATTCGTCAAAAGTGACGCAAATCCTAACCTCTATTATCTGGTTGTACAGAATGAGCCTCTAATCTTGGTGTTATATGTGGATGATCTTTTTCTGACAGACTCATCCAGGCTCATCAAAGATTGCAAGGAAAACCTAGCTACAGAATTCGACATGAAGGATTTGGGACGAATGCATTATTTCCTGGGGTTGGAAGTTTGGCAGCAGAAGGGTGGGATTTTCCTTGGACAAGGGAGATACGCTACAGAGATTTTGAAAAGATTCTAAATGCAGGACTGTAGACCTACGGCTACTCCAATGATTACCAACTGGAAGAAGATTGATGCATCCGAAGATAAAGAAGTCGATCCCACCTTGTACAGGCAGCTCATAGGGTCCCTAATGTATCTGGTCAATACCAGGCCAAACATTTGTTACGCTGTCAACACCCTCAGTCAGTTCATGGTAGAACCAAAGAAGGCGCACTGGGCAGCAGCCAAGCATGTTCTCAGATATATACAAGGAACAGTCGAGCATGGACTAATGTACACCCAAGGCAATGACATTAGGCTGAGTGGGTTCACTGACACAGATTGGGCTGGAAGTTCAGTAGATCGAAAAAGTACCACTGGGTACTGTTTCAACATTGGATCGGGAATGACCTCCTGGTGTAGTAGGAAACAAAAATCCGTAGCTCTGAGCTTAGTTGAAGCTGAATATATGGCAGCTAGCACAACTTCGTGTGAAGCCATATGGCTTAGGAAATTGCTTGTGAATCTATTCAAGAGAAGGATGGAAGCGACCAATATTTTGTGTGATAATCAGAGTTGCATCAAGCTCTCTGAGAATCCAATTTTTCATGATCGGTCGAAGCACATTGACATCAGGTGTCACTTTGTCAAAGATTGTGTCCAACGAGGGGCCGTACCGACAGGAGAACAGGTGGCGGACATTCTCACCAAGGCTCTAGGAAGAACAAAGTTTGTTTATTTCAGGGAGAAGATGGGGATGGTTAAGAATCTGCTTCAGTAGCAAAAGCGGATAGTTTAAGGAGTTGCAGTGCAGCAGTTAGCAATGGCAGTGCTATGGGCAGCATATTCAGAGGGAGCTGCAATACAAATGTAGCAGTAACAGTTGCAGTGTGATGGGCAGCAGTACAGGGTGCAACAGCGCAATAGATGAGGGGCAACAAGCTGAGCATCAGCAGCACAGAGGACCAATGTCATGGATCGTTGTGATTGCTTCTAATGGGAGGCATTGCTAGAACGCTTTCCTCGCTAAGAGGGAGTGTTGATTTTGGGTAGCATCGGATGTGATCTAGCTCCGAAATTTTGTGGAGGGGCTAGAATTCATGAGATCTCCAAGACTCAGAAATCATTTGGAGAAATTCCACCCGGATGATGAGTTATTAATATTTTTAATGGGTACCTAAATCTAAACTTAGGAAAATAAAAATATTAATGGGTATTAATAAAGATATGGGTGAGAAACTTCTAAGAGACAAGGATCAAGTCTGTTTTAATCTTAGCTGTTGATTAGGGACTTAATCTCGGTCGTTGATTCATCAACAAGAAAAGTATAAGAGAAGACTTGAGAGTCATTTGGAGACACACTGGGAAAATACTCAGTAACCCGAGGGAAATCGATTCTCAAGGAGAAAGATTTCGATTTCAGAGGGAGAGTTGCAAGGTGAAGGAAGAGGAGGGTTTCAGCATCAGTCAGAGACTGAGGAGGAGGTGATGCAGTGCCTCAGAGAGACAGCGCAGAGGGAGAGCTCTGAGAGACAACGCAGGCAGGGACGAGTTCTCACACAGTCCTCACGCAGATGATGCAGGGGTGACGCAGTGAAGGCTAAAGGGTCTCTGGGGTGTCAGAATTTCTCCTAGTTGAGGAGGAAAATTATCTCAGGTGTTTTCTTGAAGATTTCTCTATGTACTGCAAAATCATTCCTTGTAAAGAGATTGTTGTCGAACAATAATAAATAAACCCTCATCTGCAGCACCGTTTTCCCGCATTGGGTTTTTCCTGGGACAATTGTCCGAAAATAACTGTGTTGATGTGATTGATTCTTGTGCTTGTATATCACTGTTATTTTTATCTATACTATTATGTGATAACTGCAGTAGAATTTATTTTAATGTTTACTGAACGGTTTTATAAACAACTTATTGTGAGAAATAAGTAGGGGAAATAAATCAGTTACTACAATAGAATTTCGTGTTAGAAATTCTAACGTTCCTATGGAATATGAGCAGGATGAATGGTTCACCTTCTCCTGTTGATGCCACAGCATACATCCTACCCATGTAGTCCGAAACTCATGGGAAGTACCTCTCATCTAGCCAATGAGTTGGGAAAAGTCGATAGGGAACATAGCACTACTGATGGATGCGTCGTGTACTGTCGTACTCCCTATGTCTAGGATGCATCGTGTTCAACAACTTGATCTGGGATCAAGTCTAATTGAGGTTCTACCTCTAGACTAAATTTTGTTAGTGGAGAGTGGTAAGGTCTTGCGACTCACTCTCGATCGATTCTTCTTCATTATTCATATCAGTGTTCAACAAAGCAGAGATGAGATGAGATATAGAGATGGTTCATGACAACAGGATGTCATGATGATCTCTAATGATGGATGGATTGGCAGGTGGAATTCTCCCTAGTTGAGAGGGAGTGTTATAATTTGCAAATAGGGCCAAATTCTACACTGGGACAGCTCATTTGATGGAGATTATGATTCCATTGAATTCCTCTTTTCGAGGGGACCAAAATTGATATAAAGATAATTTAATTTGGACAAGCAGAAGCGTGGCTTTGAATTTATGTCTGCACATGTGCAAATTGTTCAAGTCGGCCACATTATCATGTAGGCTTATGAAGCCCAATGGACGTGTCACTTCGCCCTAAATGACTTGTATAAATACAAGTGACCTCTCACCTCATTTGGCATCATCATCACTCACACATTCTTCTCTCATTGAATCGTACAGCTATTGGGCAGATCTTCTCTCTCACAAGTGTGGCAAGGAGGTCGAATTTCTAGACAGAATTACGGGGCCGAAAATTTCAAACTTTTCCTGCAGTTTGACCATCGTCGACTTTGAATTTCTGGGCATCCCTTGACTTCGATTTTCAGGGTGATTTTTTGCCTCATCCAGCTGCATTTTTGGGCACAAGAACGGAGGCAAAAGGAAGAATTTGACCTACGTTAACTGCAAACCTATTTGACCTTACAGTTGACTTTAGGTTGACGAACTTTTACTACAGATTTCTTGACTGCTTTCGGCTAAATTTGACCAGCAAGGAAGACCGAATTTGACTGGGTTTGACCAAGCTCCAAATGGATTGTTTGCTATTGCATTGACTAATGTTGACTTCCTAGTTAGGGTTGATTTGAACGTTGTTGACTGAGAGAAGTATTGCAGATTTTACAGGGCTGTTTTGGGAAGTGATTTGGAAAGTCAATTTTGACTTTGACTTTGTATTATTGTACTCTCTCTCTCTTCAACATTTGATATAATAATAAGAAAAATTGATCAAAGGGTTTTCCCCACATTGGGGTTTTCCCCATGCATCTACCAAATTTGGTGTCCTCTTGTCTTAGCTTGTCTTCTGCGTTATATTTTATGTTCTATTTACAGTAACTGTCAATGTGCTTTATGGTTAATGTGATTGCTACTGGAAACTAACTTGGAAATTGTGATTGGACTTCTTAAAGTATATTGAAGTAATTGTGTTAAGCATAGGACGTACCATTTTCATCTAAATTTAACATGAGGCAATTCCTCTTTTGCAAAGCAAACTTACTGGTATCATTCTAATTCACTTGCAAGTTAATCTCCTTTGTCCAATTGAAGTTACATTTGCAATTTACTTTGAGCATTGTTGAAATTTGGTACCGGAGGACAGGTGGTTCCCTTAGGCTTTGATCTTTGGCCTAGGGAAAAGTGTCCAAAAGAATTTAATTTTTCTCCTAAAGTGACTTTATAATTTTATAAAGTTAAATCTAATTTAAAAGTGACTTTAAGTGATAAAGTTACTAAGTCTAATTTTAAAGTGACTTTTATAAAGTCAATGAAAAATTAGAAAGGAAAAGTGACTTTGGAAATAAATGACTAAGTGGGTCTTTATTAAAGTGGGGTGAATTAAAAAATAAAAAGTGAGATTTAAATGAGCATTTAATCTTAGTCTTAGATCTCAATCTATTTCAGCCATTGGATTTAGGGATCACCCAAAAGTCACTTGGGGTTAGATTAAAGGAGGAAAAGGAGGTAAAGGTCATTCATTCTTTCATGAGCAGATTGGGAGAAGGAGAGCAAGAGAGCAAGGGAGATTTTTGGACAGGAAGGAGAAAGAGACAGCAACTTGGCACACATTCCAAGGCAGCAGTTGAGCAGATTTGTACAGCTGATTCAGCACACAGTGAAAGGTAGATTTTGGCACGATTTTCTAGAAATCTGTACAGCTGGTTTGCACAGAAATCGAGGAGTGGTTTGCACAGAAATTGAGGAGCAGTTTGTTGTTTTTTCTGCATGCAAATCAAGGTCCGTACAGTGCATTTAATGTAGGTCGTACAACAGCATTTAATGTTGAAAGTGGGCACGAAAATCGCGGAGGCCGTACAGCATTTATTGCTGTCCTGTTTGCTGTAATTTCCAGTTTGCTGTGAGGCATGGGAAAAGAGATAAGTTGTAAATTTGCTTGCTGATTTTTTGTTGAATATTTCTCACTGTAAAAAGGCAATTTTCAAAAATAAAGAAGAGCTCTCAAACTAGTTTTCACCAAGAGTTGTAGAGGGTTTTTCCAGGGTCACATTGACCAAAAATCTCAGTGTTTAAATGTGTTTTAATGGTTGTTTATTACTGCTGATTTTTTATTTCTGCAATTTCCAGCATTCTGTAAAATTTCCAAAATTTGTGTTTTCAGCAAATTTATTTTTTCCAGCTTGTTAAATGTATGGTTATGGGAAAGGGCATTTAACTATATGGGAGAAATAAGGAGAAACTGAAAACCGAGGTGGGAAAACAGAAATTTCTACATGGTATCAGAGCTTGAGTGCTGAAGGACAGTTTGGGACAGCGAAAGGAAAAATTACAGCTGCTGATTTTTCACTCAGAAAATTCCAGCAAGCTGATTTTTTCATAAACAACAATTTTATCTTTACTACAGCAGTGATATTTTTCAGTTTTAGGACAGCAGGATGTCATTGGGATTGAGGGTGGAGGATAGGCTGGATGGGCATACAAATTACAGCGTTTGGAAGGAAAGAATGCAGAGTATCTTTGAGGAGGCAGAAGTCCGGGATATCATGGTGCATACCACACAGAACCCTGTTGTTGTGCCTACTGATGCTACTCAGTTGACAGCTTATAATAAAAAGAACAACAAGGGTAAGAGGCTGATTCTAGACGAAATCAAAGACCGTTGCATTCCTCATGTGAGAGGAAAGAGCAATGCCCATGAGATGTGGATAGCATTGTCCAATCTCTACCAGAGTACCAATGAGAACCGGAAGATGGTCCTGAAGGAGAAGCTGAAGAACATTAAGATGGGTAATGATAGTGCAGCTGGATATCTCACAAAGATTACTAATGTGAGAGATGAGTTGGCAGCGATTGGAGAGGCCATTCCACCCACTGAATTGGTGCGGATTGCAGTGAATGGCCTCCCCCGTTCATGGTTGAACTTTGCTGATGGGGTTTGTGCACGTCAGACCCTTCCCACATGGGAGAGGTTTTGGGATGATTACATTCAGACAGAGATCAGGAAAGGTTAGCTTGGAGCAGCCAAGCCAGTTGAGCAGGATGAGGATGTAGCACTGGTGGCAGGAGGCAAGAAAGGCAAAGGGAAGAAGCAGGCTTCCACAAGCAGTGGTGGGGGCAAAGGCAATGGTAAAGGTAAACAGGGGAACACACAGAAGGACTATTCCAAGGTGAAGTGTTGGAATTGTCAAAGGATGGGACACTATGCAGTTGTGTGTCCGGAAAAGAAGAAGAAGAAGGGGAAGAACCAGGACGTGGCAGCTTCAGCAGAGATTGAGGACTTTGCAGGTCGTTTTGACCGAGAGTTTGCGTTCACTACGTGTGAGTCCTCTAGTGCAGGATCACATGCCACACAGGTTCAGAGGGAGCATGCTTTTCCCTCGATTAGCGGAGCTGGTATGTGGACAATGGGGCTTCACGTCACATGACAGGAGTCCGTGAGTACTTCTCAGAGCTTTCAGAGAGTGGCACTGATATAGAGGTAGTACTCGGTGATGACAGAGTTGTTAGAGCAGTCGGGGTGGGGACACTGACATTTCAGAGGGAGTCCAAACCTCCCTTGAAAGTGTCAGATGTTCTTTATGTGCCAGGGATGAGGAAGAACCTCATATCCGTCTCAGCTTTGGAGGACAGAGGATATGAGGTACTGTTCAGGGGAGGACAGGTGTTGATGTATCCCAGGGGCACTCCAGCTGATTCAGCTAGAGTGATAGGTGTATGCCATGCAAAGGTGTACAAGTTTGCATTCCAGCCCCTTTTGGCATTGAGCAGTAGTACCGACAGCAGAGCTAGCAGTTCTAAGCTGTGTGAGATTTGGCACCGCAGGATGGGACATATGTATCATGGAGCCTTGAGGACATTGCGGGAGATCACTACAGGTGTGCCAGATTTCAGTACTGATCACTATGATACTTGCAAAGATTGTGCGATGGGCAAGTTTGCCAAATCCCCTTTTCCCAGCAGTGACCGCAGAGCGACTGGGATACTTGATTTGATTCATTCCGATGTGAGCGGTCGAATGTCTCATGTTTCCTTGAGTGGATATGAGTACTATGTTTTATTCATTGATGATCACTCCAGGAGGACCTGGATTTATTTTTTGAAGACCAAGAGTGAGGTCTTCAAGCGGTTTCAGGAGTTCAGAGCTCTTGTGGAGACACAAATAGGTCGAAAGATCAAGTCCCTGAGGTCGGACAATGGAGGAGAGTACACCATTGGAGAGTTTGTTGACTATTGTGCAGAGGCAGGCATTAGGAGGGAGTTCAATGTTCCTTACAACCCCCAGCAGAACAGGGTTGCGGAGAGGAAAAACAGATCCATCATAGGGGCTGCCAAAGCCATGTTACATGATCAGGGGTTGCCATTGTTCTTGTGGGCAGAAGCCTGCAACACAGCTGTTTACTTGCAGAACAGGAGTCCGCATCGTGCCTTGGGGCACATGACTCCGGAGGAGGCTTTCTCTGGGAAGAAGCCTGATATTGGTCATCTTCATATCTGTTTTGCAGTCAACACAATGAGTCAGTTTATGTGTGAGCCTAGGAAGGTTCACTGGGTGGCTGCAAAACAAATTTTGCGGTACTTGCAGGGGACAGTGGATTATGGTCTAGACTACAGGCATGGAGATGGAGTGAAATTGGCAGGATACACTGATTCTGATTGGGCAGGGTGTGCTTCTGATAGGAAGAGCACTTCAGGGTGCTGTTTTGGGTTGGGTTCAGCAGTAGTGTCATGGTTCAGCTAGAAGCAGCAGTCAGTAGCACTGAGTTCAGCGGAAGCAGAGTATATGGCAGCCAGTCTAGCTAGTTGTGAGGCTATCTAGCTTCGCAAGATGTTGTTTGGCTTATTTGGTCAGCCGTTGAGACCTTCAGTGATTTACTGTGATAATCAGAGTTGCATTAAACTCACGGAGAATCCAGTATTTCATAACAAGTCAAAGCATATCGGGATCAGATATCATTTCATCAGAGACTATGTTCAGAAGGGAGCTGTCAAGCTTGAGTATATTTCCACTCATGAGCAGGTTGCAGATATTCTTACCAAAGCCTTACCACGGGGCAAGCATGTCTACTTCAAAGACAAGATGGGTGTGGTGAGGAACACCTTCCTCGGTAAGAGGGAGTGTTGAAATTTGGTACCGGAGGACAGGTGGTTCCCTTAAGCTTTGATCTTTGGCCTAGGGAAAAGTGTCCAAAAGAATTTAATTTTTCTCCTAAAGTGACTTTATAATTTTATAAAGTTAATCTAATTTAAAAGTGACTTTAAGTGATAAAGTTACTAAGTCTAATTTTAAAGTGACTTTTATAAAGTCAATGAAAAATTAGAAAGGAAAAGTGACTTTGGAAATAAATGACTAAGTGGATCTTTATTAAAGTGGGGTGAATTAAAAAATAAAAAGTGAGATTTAAATGAGCATTTAATCTCAGCCTTAGATCTCAATTTATTTCAGCCATTGGATTTAGGGATCACCCAAAAGTCACTTGGATCACCCAAAAGTCACTTGGGGTTAGATTAAAGGAGGAAAAGGAGGAAAAGGTCATTCATTCTTTCATGAGCAGATTGGGAGAAGGAGAGCAAGAGAGCAAGGGAGATTTCTGGACAGGAAGGAGAAGGAGACAGCAGCGTGGCACACATTCCAAGGCAGCAGTTGAGCAGATTTGTACAACTGATTCAGCACACAGTGAAAGGTAGATTTTGGCATGATTTTCTAGAAATCCATACAGCTGGTTTGCACAGAAATCGAGTGGTTTGCACAGAAATTGAGGAGCAGTTTGCTGTTTTTTTCTGCACGCAAATCAAGGTTCGTACAGCGCATTTAATGCAGGCCGTACAGCAACATTTAATGTTGAAAGTGGGCACGAAAATTGCGGAGGCCGTACAACATTTATTGCTGTCCTGTTTGCTGTAATTTCCAGTTTGTTGTGAGGCATGGGAAAAGAGATAAGTTGTAAATTTGCTTGCTGATTTTTTGTTGAATATTTCTCACTGTAAAAAGGCAATTTTCAGAAATAAAGAAGAGCTCTCAAACTGGTTTTCCCCAAGAGTTGTAGGGGGTTTTTCCAGGGTCACATTGACCAAAAATCTCAGTGTTTAAATGTGTTTTAATGGCTGTTTATTACTGCTAATTTTTTATTTCTGCAATTTCCAGCGTTTTGTAAAATTTCCAGAATTTGTGTTTTCAGCAAATTTATTTTTTCCAGCTTGTTAAATGTATGGTTATGAGAAAGGGCATTTAACTATATGGGAGAAATAAGGAGAAACTGAAAACCGGGGTGGGAAAATAGAAATTTCTACATGGTATCAGAGCTTGAGTGCTGAAGGACAGTTTGGGACAGCAAAAGCAAAAATTACAGCTGCTGATTTTTCACTCAGAAAATTCCAGCAAGCTGATTTTTTCATAAACAGCAGTTTTATCTTTACTACAGCAGTGCTATTTTTCAGTTTTAGGACAGCAGGATGTCATTGGGATTGAGGGTGGACAATAGGCTGAATGGGCATACAAATTACAGCATTTGGAAGGAGAGAATGCAGAGTATCTTTGAGGAGGCAGAAGTCTGGGATATCATGGTGCATACCACACAGAACCCTGTTGTTGTGCCTACTGATGCTACTCAGTTGACAGCTTATAATAAAAAGAACAACAAGGATAAGAGGTTGATTCTAGACGAAATCAAATACCATTGCATTCCTCATGTGAGAGGAAAGAGCAATGCCCATGAGATGTGGACAGCATTGTCCAATCTCTACCAGAGTATCAATGAGAACCGGAAGATGGTCTTGAAGGAGAAGCTGAAGAACATTAAGATGGGTAATGATAGTGCAGCTGGATATCTCACAAAGATTACTAATGTGAGAGATGAGTTGGCAGCGATTGGAGAGGCCATTCCACCCACTGAGTTGGTGCGGATTGCAGTGAATGGCCTCCCCTATTCATGGTTGAACTTTGCTGATGGGGTTTGTGCACGTGAGACCCTTCCCACATGGGAGAGGTTTTGGGATGATTGCATTCAGACAGAGATCAGGAAAGGTCAGCTTGGGGCAGCCAAGCCAGTTGAGCAGGATGAGGATGTAGCACTGGTGGCAGGAGGCAAGAAAGGCAAAGGGAAGAAGCAGGCTTCCACAAGCAGTGGTGGGGGCAAAGGCAAAGGTAAAGGTAAACAGGGGAACACACAGAAGGACTATTCCAAGGTGAAGTGTTGGAATTGTCAAAAGATGGGACACTATGCAGTTGTTTGTCCGAAGAAGAAGAAGAAGGGGAAGAACCAGGACGTGGTAGCTTCAGCAGAGATTGAGGACTTTGCAGGTCGTTTTGACCGAGAGTTTGCGTTCACTACGTGTGAGTCCTCTAGTGCAGGATCACCTGCCACACAGGTTCAGAGGGAGCATGCTTTTCCCTCGATTAGCGGAGCATCTTCAGGTATCTGGTATGTGGACAGTGGGGCTTCACGTCACATGACAGGACTCCGTGAGTACTTCTCAGAGCTTTCAGAGAGTGGCACTGATATAGAGGTAGTACTCGGTGATGACAGAGTTGTTAGCGCAGTCGGGGTGGGGACACTGACATTTCAGAGGGAGTCCAAACCTCCCTTGAAAGTGTCAGATGTTCTTTATGTGCCAGGGATGAGGAAGAACCTCATATCCGTCTCAGCTTTGGAGGACAGAGGATATGAGGTACTGTTCAGGGGAGGACAGGTGTTGATGTATCCCAAGGGCACTCCAGCTGATTCAGCTAGAGTGATAGGTGTACGCCATGCAAAGGTGTACAAGTTTGCATTCCAACCCCTTTTGGCATTGAGCAGTAGTACCGACAGCAGAGCTAGCAGTTCTGAGCTGTGTGAGATTTGGCACCGCAGGATGGGACATATGTATCATGGAGCCTTGAGGACATTGCGGGAGATCACTACAGGTGTGCCAGATTTCAGTACTAATCACTTTGATACTTGCAGAGATTGTGCGATGGGCAAGTTTGCCAAATCCCCTTTTCCCAGCAGTGACAGCAGAGCGACTGGGATACTTGATTTGATTCATTCCGATGTGAGCGGTCGAATGTCTCATGTTTCCTTGAGTGGATATGAGTACTATGTTTTATTCATTGATGATCACTGCAGGAGGACCTGGATTTATTTTTTGAAGACCAAGAGTGAGGTCTTCAAGCGGTTTCAGGAGTTCAGAGCTCTTGTGGAGACACAGATAGGTCGAAAAATCAAGTCCCTGAGGTCGGACAATGGAGGAGAGTACACCCTTGGAGAGTTTGTTGACTATTGTGCGGAGGCAGGCATTAGGAGGGAGTTCACTGTTCCTTACAACCCCCAGCAGAACGGGGTTGCGGAGAGGAAGAACAGATCCATCATAGGGGCTGCCAAAGCCATGTTACATGATCAGGGGTTGCCATTGTTCTTGTGGGCAGAGGCCTGCAACACAGCGGTTTACTTGCAGAACAAGAGTCCGCATCGTGCCTTGGGGCACATGACTCCGGAGGAGGCTTTCTCTGGGAAGAAGCCTGAGATTAGTCATCTTCATATCTTTGGATGCATTACATACTCCTATATACCCAAGGTGAAGAGGACCAAACTAGAGCCCACCGCAGAGAAGGGTATCTTTGTGGGCTACAGTGAGACCTCAAAGGCCTTTCGGATTTACATTCCTGCACAGAGGAGAGTTGTTTTCAGACGGGATGTGAAGTTCGAGGAGGACAGGGCCTTTAGGAGGTCACGGGAGTTAGAGTATCTGGATCAGCCAGACCCTCAGCAGTAGTTGAGTCAGTCGCAGGGATCCAGTGGGCAGGGATCAGGAGGATCCGGAGGTACATCTATGAGGATGTCAGGTCCGTCAGTGAGCAGTGGCTCGTCGAGCCAGAGGGGTGGTGCTCTGGGCAGCATGCAGAGCAGTTCACTAGGGCGTCCGCTGATGGACAGTTCACACAGTACCTCAGCTTCTACAGGTTCAGGTGCAGGCAGGAGGACAGCAGACAGACAGTCAGGAGTTCAGGCTCCTGATGATGATGAGGAGGAGGAGTTTCATTCTCCGGTGGGAGAAGTGCGCCCAGGGAAGAGGAAGCCCAAGTGGCTTCAGGACACCTTGAGAGATGCCACATCTGTTGCTGAGCCGAAGAGGCCGGTCAGAGAGAGTAGACCACCTGAGAGGTTTTGTAGCTATATGGCGATGGTTACCAGCATCCTTAACTCTGAGCCTTCTAGCTATGAGGAGGCAGCTAGCCAGCAGGTCTGGAGAGAGGCCATGCAGGAAGAGTATTCTTCTATCATGAAGAATGATGTTTGGGAAGTGGTGCCGAGGTCTGAGGGAAAATCCGTGGTTACTTCCAGATGGCTTTACAAGGTAAAGCATGCTGCAGATGGCAGCATTGAGAAATTGAAAGCAAGGTTTGTGGCTAGAGGGTTCTCCCAGGTAGAGGGAGTTGATTATGAGGAGACCTTCGCTCCCGTGGCTCGATATACTTCGATCCACTCCATTATATCGATAGCAGCAAAGATGGGTTGGAAGATCCACCAGATGGATGTGATGACCGCATTTCTCAATGGATTCATACAGGAGGAGGTGTACATTGAGCAGCCACAGGGCTTTGAGGTGCATGGGAAGGAGTCCCATGTGTGCAGACTGAAGAAGGCCCTTTATGGCCTGAAGCAAGCTCCCAGAGCTTGGTACTCCAGGATAGATACATATTTGCAGGGGATGGGTTTCACAAAGAGTGAGGGAGATCCAAACCTTTACTTTATTGTGATTGGTGAGGAGCCTCTCATTCTGGTGTTGTATGTGAATGACTTGGTCATTACAGGTGCAGAGAGACTCATAGAGCACTGCAAGAGAGATCTTGCGACGGAGTTTGAGATGAAGGACATCAGCTTGATGCATTACTTTTTGGGCTTGGAGGTGTGGCAGGAGGAGGGGCATTTCTTCCTGGGGCAGGGGAAGTATATTGTGGACATCCTTAGCAGATTCCACATGGAGGATTGTAGACCCATGTCGACACTGATGATCACCAACTGGAAGAAGCTTCATGCTTCGGATTCCAAGTTGGTGGATCCCACATTGTACAGGCAACTGATTGGTTCCTTGATGTATTTGGTCAACACTAGACCAGATATCTGTTTTGCAGTCAACACAATGAGTCAGTTTATGTGTGAACCTAGGAAGGTTCACTGGGTGGCTGCAAAACACATTTTGCGGTACTTGCAGGGGACAGTGGATTATGGTCTGGACTACAGGCATGGAGATGGAGTGAGATTGGCAGGATACACTGATTCTGATTGGGCAGGGTGTGCTTCTGATAGGAAGAGCACTTCAGGGTGCTGTTTTGGGTTGGGTTCAGCAGTAGTGTCATGGTTCAGCCAGAAGCAGCAGTCAGTAGCACTGAGTTCAGCGGAAGCAGAGTATATGGCAGCCAGTCTAGCTAGTTGTGAGGCTATCTAGCTTCGCAAGATGTTGTTTGGCCTATTTGGTCAGTCGTTGAGACCTTCAGTGATTTACTGTGATAATCAGAGTTGCATTAAACTCACGGAGAATCCAGTATTTCATGACAGGTCAAAGCATATCGAGATCAGATATCATTTCATCAGAGACTATGTTCAGAAGGGAGCGGTGAAGCTTGAGTATATTTCCACTGATGAGCAGGTTGCAGATATTCTTATCAAAGCCTTACCACGGGGCAAGCATGTCTACTTCAGAGACAAGATGGGTGTGGTGAGGAGCACCTTCCTCGGTAAGAGGGAGTGTTGAAATTTGGTACCGGAGGACAGGTGGTTCCCTTAGGCTTTGATCTTTGGCCTAGGGAAAAGTGTCCAAAAGAATTTAATTTTTCTCCTAAAGTGACTTTATAATTTTATAAAGTTAAATCTAATTTAAAAGTGACTTTAAGTGATAAAGTTACTAAGTCTAATTTTAAAGTGACTTTTATAAAGTCAATGAAAAATTAGAAAGGAAAAGTGACTTTGGAAATAAATGACTAAGTGGGTTTTATTAAAGTGGGGTGATTTAAAAAATAAAAAGTGAGATTTAAATGAGCATTTAATCTCAGCCTTAGATCTCAATCTATTTCAGCCATTGGATTTAGGGATCACCCAAAAGTCACTTGGGGTTAGATTAAAGGAGGAAAAGGAGGAAAAGGTCATTCATTCTTTCATGAGCAGATTGAGAGAAGGAGAGCAAGAGAGCAAGGGAGATTTCTGGACAAGAAGGAGAAGGAGACAGCAGCTTGGCACACATTCCAAGGCAGCAGTTGAGCAGATTTGTACCGCTGATTCAGCACACAGTGAAAGGTAGATTTTGGCACGATTTTCTAGAAATCCGTATAGCTGGTTTGCACAGCAATCGAGGAGTGGTTTGCACAGAAATTGAGGAGCAGTTTGTTGTTTTTTCTGCACGCAAATCAAGGTCCGTACAGCGCATTTAATGCAGGCCGTATAGCAGCATTTAATGCTGAAAGTGGGCACGAAAATCGCGGAGGCCATAAAGCATTTATTGCTGTCCTGTTTGTTGTAATTTCCAGTTTGCTGTGAGGCATGGGAAAAGAGATAAGTTGTAAATTTGCTTGCTGATTTTTTGCTGAGTATTTCTCACTGTAAAAAGGCAATTTTCAGAATTAAAGAAGAGCTCTCAAACTGGTTTTCCCCAAGAGTTGTAAGGGGTTTTTCCAGGGTCACATTGACCAAAAATCTCAGTGTTTAAATGTGTTTTAATGGCTGTTTATTACTGCTGATTTTTTATTTCTGCAATTTCCAGCATTTTGTAAAATTTCCAGAATTTGTGTTTCCAGCAAATTTATTTTTTCCAGCTTGTTAAATTTATGGTTATGGGAAAGAGCATTTAACTATATGGCAGAAATAAGGAGAAACTGAAAACCGGGGTGGGAAAACAGAAATTTCTACAGCATCATCTCATTTCCATTTTTTTTAAGCATTGCAAATATCTCTTGGGAAAATTTACTTGCATTACATTTAGGCATCTTAGCATAGTTTGCATTTTAATTCAATTAACCTCCAAGCATAAGCTTGGTTGATAGACATCATAGGGAAAAGACTTTCTTGGAAAATTCTTCCAATTGGTACGAAGTAAGGTAAAGAGTGTGTGACCCTACAATTATGAAGGTGGCTTGTCCCCTTGTAGGAACGAAGGCACATGCTAGCTAGTAAGACTCAGGGGAAGAGTATTGTTAACGACACCATCGTGTCCTCAACCCCTCTTTCTTACAATCACCCCAATTTTTACCCTTTGGCAAGAGTTCAAAAGGAAGATCTCTCACTTAGAGTAGGCATTTAGCATAAAATTAACCAAGATAATTGCATCTAACCTTAGTTAAGTGCATTTCATGTTAATACACTTTACTTTTCAAGCTATTTTACTTGCAATCTATTTATATATACTTGTCATGATGAAAATGTTTTGAATTGGTTGTTATGTAATATCTCATTTGGGCAACTACCATCTCTTTCATTTTGCAAGTGAAGTGTTAGCGTATTTTCATTTTACAAGTGAAATTTTAGCTTATTTCCATTTTGCAAGTTATTTTATATTGCTTCTTTGCATGCTTTAGAATTGTGAATGATTATACTTTGAAAGCATTTCTTTGAGCAATTTTAATCTTGCAAGTGATATTATGTTTTTCTAACATCTATCTATTTTGATTGACAGGATTACTTATGTTTCATTTCATTTTAGAGAAAGTGTTATTTATTTTGAAGCAACATTGAAGGCATTGATCTTATATGTGTATCTTTGATTTATGTGTTGATGGTTATTGAAGTATATCTTTTATATTGCTCATCATATTTGCTCGTAATCTCAAGTAATCCAAATTAACTTTAACATCTCCTAGAAACCTTGCATCAGTTTTAACTTAGCTTACCATTTAGGGAACACCCCCCTTAGCTTGCCTAGGAGGGAGATTAAACAGAGAGATTTGGAAATAGATAATAGCCCCATCTCTTGATTTTGCCACCAACTGCACCTTGTGGGGTTAAGGGATTTTCTCACTAACTTAGGTGTGTGTGTAAGGCGGCAACAATATTCTTTTGGCGCCATTGTCGAGGGAAAGTCCTCTTATACCTGGAAAATCAACTAACCTTTTGGTTTTGGCATTTTGGACTTTTAGGATTAGATTCTTGCTCAAGTGGCGACTCCACTTAATTCAAATTCTGCAAGAGTTTCTACTAGGAGGCATTCAAGTAGTCTAGTTAGCCCCACTTTTGAGCGGGTTTTTAGAGAGAGGTTAAAGAGACTCTCTCATAATAGACTTCTTGCTAATCTTGGGCAAGAGGCTATTTCTGATATCCATTTGCTCTTTCAAGAACAAGTAGAGCCAAGCATCATGAATGATCTTTTTGCTCCTTGTAATTTTACTAACATAAATGGCTATCTTCACAATATCCTTGACAAGGCTATCGAAAAGTTGCCTTCCTTTCAAGGTAACAATGTCATTAGTGATACATCACATGTTAAGAACTTCAATGTTTGCATTTTCAAGTGGTGTAACATTGCTAACCATGAGGATGTAAAGATGAGAATTTTTGTTCTCTCTTTAGAAGAGGATGCTCTTGATTGGTTCACTGAGCAACCTGCTAACTCTTATGACTCCTTACAAGCTATCATCAATGCTTTTATGGGAAAATTTGGAGAGAAGAAAGAGAATAGGGACTTGATCAATGCTATTAGCAACATGAAGAAGAAGAAAGGTACGACTTGATTTAATGTTATGATTTCTTGAATAAATATCTGGATGAGTTCATGCAGGGCTACTCGAACAAGAATTGAAAGTACAAGTACAACTAGCATTCATGTGGTGGATGGAAACTCCTAAAAGAAACATGATGAGGAAGAAGTAGCCATATGACGAAGGTTCCAGATATGAAGAAGGCCACTTTCCATGAAGAAAGGAATGACATGACGAACCAAGAAGGAAAGTGATTGATGGTTGATGCCCTACAAGGAAGAAGCTCAACTGAATTTCATGACATCAAGGAAAGAAGTTGATCAAGCAGCTGAAGGACCCATGAAGAAGAAGTTGTTGATAAAAAGACAAGTCCCTGATTAAGAGGGAGCTTGGATTGGGTCACCCCTGATTAAAAAGGAGTGACAGTTGTGTTTTTCTATTTCATGTGTCATGCACTAGACCAGGACTAACAGCCGTAAGTCTTAGTGAAGGCCATGAAGAGAAATGTAGACACATGATGGATGTATACTCCCTAATTGAGAGGGAGAGATAGAAACAACATTCTTGCCTTCACTTGGAAGAAAGAATGGAGGATTGGGTAATCATCTGGCATCCGATGCTCTTTGAGGATGTGTAGGGCATCCAAGGTAAGAGTAGGCAAGAGGACCGATATTCTTTGAGGGCTGGGAAGCCAAGATAAGAATATTCCTAGAAGGTCATACTCAGTGAACACCCGAGTGGGTATGTAACATGAGAAACAATGATGAAGGTGTTATAGTCATTGGTCTTGCCAACATTGTGCTCTGATCTAATGAGAGATAGAGCTATCAGTCAAGGCCTTGCTGTGGAAACAATGTTGGTTACTATGATGCTATACAGATGGGTTACCAATCTGATTCTTCTTATGAGAAATTCTTCAGATTGAGAATGACCAAGTACCATTATGAATACCTCCCTAGTTAAGAGGGAGTGTTGAAGAAAGTGTAACTAGGTTCGGTCTTCATAAATGTAATTTTGATCTTTGTACTTGTAAAAGAAAAGAAATATTATTTTTGTAAATTATAAAATGAGTTTCTTGCTCATTACATAGGTCCAGCACATGTTGAAGTGCTATAGGAAAGTCAAAGAGTCAAAGAAAATGTTAAAGAGCTCTTCTTGAGCATATATGTAATGTAAATGAGTCAACCTAGTGTCTAGATCAGCCCTCCAAGACAAGCACAATCCTCTTGAAGAAGGCAGCAAGCAAAACGATGTAAAACACAGTCATGTCGGCCTGCAAATGAATTAAAAGAAGTCATGTCAGCTTGCAAAAGGAGACACGACACTTCACATTGACATGTCGGCTAATTATGGAGGACAAACAACTATAAATACCCTGCTAGGGTCACCACAGAAAGACAAAAAACTCGGACTCTCTGTAATTTCGTATGGGTGCAGGCAGCTCTGAAATTTCGGATGGAACAGTAAGGTACAAGATCTCGGTGATGAGTACAATGTCTTGGTGCAAGCAAATTACAGTGATAAGTGTGTCTCGGCCTCCTCATAATCACAGTCTCGAAATGCTGAATGCAGTCATGACACATACAAAAACGCAGTCACTATCTCAGTGATCTCTTAGTAATATACTCTCGGTCTAATTATGATGAAAGAGGATCACGATGATCCCACAACAATATACACAGTCTCGGCATTCTTGTTCTGAAGAAGATCATACACTCTCGGTATAACAATAATGATAAGGATCTCAGTGATCCTACAGGAATACTCTCAATATACATACATATCTCAATATGGACCTCATTGTTATGATGGTGATCTCGATGAAGGTGCAAAGATGATCTCAGTAAAGGCACAGTGGTGATCTCAAGGAGCAGTCATGGTGCAGCAATGATGATCTCAGTGAAGCAGTAATGATGATGATGATCTCAGCAGTAAGAAGAGGATTGGTGTCTTGGTCTTGGAGTGGCTTGATAGGTCAAGGGTCATGGTCTTGGTATTCGTCAATTGGAATCTCTATAAGAAGAATTTTGAGCGGGTTTTCCTCTCCAAGAGGGAGAGGTTTTGGCCCTGGCAGAAAGCCAACATCTTGTGTTCTTGTCTCTTGTATTTTGGTAACTGTTTGAAGTAAGAAATACAACACTAATGATATCAAGAGAAGATTGTGCTAATAAGCAAAAGTTAAAATATCTCACAAATAGTTATCATGCTAAGAAGAATCACATTAACTCTAATTGCCCTAGATTTTTCAACATTACCCTTCCTCCACAAGCAATCTCGGCGCAACTTCTCTTTAGAAATTCATCCTCCTAGACCCTCTGCATCAACCTTTGCGCTGCTTTGCGCAAACCCTATGATGTCTAGCCTTTGAACTTCCTCTAATGAAGTCGTTATGCCTGTCGCTACTGAGGAAATCGCTTCTCTGGCACTCTGGACCCTCTGCCCAGCCTCTGGAACTGAAAACAAATTTCTCTCCAACAAAATCAAATTGCTTTTGAAGCAATTGCGCAATCCTTTGTGCTACCTCACTGGGAATAACTCAGCCCCTTGTTGTTGCCTCTTCGGATCTGGAAAAATTCCTCTGGATCACTGTCTCTGCCCCTCACTGAAGTCTGACGTTGCTTCGATCTCTAGCTCTCGGCAACTGTTGCTACTCTCTGGAAATCGATCTACCAAGAAAATCGAACTACAGAAGTGCCTTCTCCAAGTTCCCATCGACTTCCTCTTATAATCCAGTGTTGGAGCACCAACGGCCAAGATTAAATCTTAATCAATGACTAGGATCATCTTGGAGTCGATCCATGTAAGTTTCTAGATAATTCTCACCTTCACTTAATTAATTCTGATTAATTAACCATATTCCTTAATTTTAGACTAAAGAAATATTTAAAAGTTGGTTAATAATCTAATTAAGCCATCTCTAGGTGGAATTTCCAAAAACGATTTCTGGATTTTGGAGATCTCATGTATTCTAGGATCTCCACCCAATTTCGTGGCTAGAACACATCCAATGCTACAGAAACTAACACTCCCTCTTAGCGAGGACTGTGTTCTCTCCAACTAGTACTCCAACAGCTCATGTTGCATCCTACTGCTACAACACCATGTTTATATATCATCTTTGTTACGTTGTTGATGTCTGGCTATACTGCCCACCAACCACTGCGCAACTCTGATATTGAATCTATGTTGCTGCTGACACTGGCATACTGCTGCCAACACTACATCTACACTGCAACTCCCTCTGATTTGTTGTTGCTGCAACTGCAATTACTGCAATTGAGAAGCATCCAAAATACTGAATCAATTGTGTTCAGTATGATGCATCTGTCTCCCGAGTCTCTGACTGCTACTAGTATCTGCACTGTCATTGAAGAATCTGCGTTGCTGCCAACTCTGCAATGAGCCACCTGCTCTGTTGTCAACACTCCACTACGCTCCTCAGCATCTGACTGCTACTAGTCTGCAATTGTCACTCTGGTACTGACTGCAACAACTTCCATTGATCTATCCTACTACCAGTGTTTTAAAATCAGGTCGATCTGAATCAGACATAGCCTGGTCGACCGAGTCGAACCGCACCCGAATCGGCATGGTACAAAAACCGATTCGAAGGCTGGTCCATTAGCAAATAGGCCGAGTCGAACACCGAATCGGCTGGTTCGGTACCGAACCAGCCGGCTCGGCCGAGTCCGTCATAACCAAGCTGAGCCAGTCCACGGTGGGAAAGGGCGGCAAAGTCGGACTTGAAAGCTATTTTTTTTTTTATTTAAGGTTTTCCTCAATGCATCTACCCTCTCCCAAGCCTATAAAAGTTACCCAACCCCCTCACATTTTCTCACAGCTATCTCATTGAATTTGTGTGAACATTTGTGAGGAGTTTGTGAAGAGTTGGAGTTGGTTTTTGGAACAGCAATGAGGAGCCTCTTGGGCAATCATTGGAGTAGCATTGAGGAGTTGGTTTTTGGAGCATCATTGAGGAGGCTAGAGGTATTTTTTTTCACTCCTCAAATCTTCCCTTGCTTCTACTTTTTTTTTTGCAAATCTGGAAATTGAAAAGAGTAATTTTTTTAAAAGAAATTAACATTGAAGAGTTGTTTTTTTCTTTTAATTTTCATACTTTTGTCCTTTCATTTCCATGTCCAAATATCATAAAATGGCTCCTATAATGAAAGACGTTGCTTGGGCATATGCTGAGATGATTGATAATCAAATGCATTGCAAATTTTGTCATAAAAAAATTAAGGGAGGTGGAGGGGGCATTCATAGGTTGAAACAACACTTGGTCAGTATTAGAGGCCAAATTGTTCCATGTACAGCACTAGCAGAACAAATTGGGGATATTAGGAAGGAGTTGCTAGAAAAATTTCAGAAGTTTGAGGAAGAAAAAGCTAGGCAAAAAAAATAGAGACTGAAAGAGGGAGCAAGAGGAGTATAAAACACATAATGGCTAACAACACCAATTTTGATTATGAGGGCTCTCCATTTATCATTTGCAATGATGCATCCAACCCCTTTCACTATGTTCCTCCCTCTTTGGAGTCTATTCAAGAAAAGGGTAAGGGTAAAATTAAAAAGAAGGGTGATATCAGAAGTTATTTCACAGTCACACCCTCCTCTCCCTTTGATAGTGCACACGGTCCTCAAGCTAATAGAAGTCAAATGCAGCCTACTTTAGATGACCATTGGAAGAAAGAATTGAGAGTAACT
This sequence comes from Pinus tabuliformis, assembly GCA_031772625.1. Classification (NCBI taxonomy): domain Eukaryota; kingdom Viridiplantae; phylum Streptophyta; class Pinopsida; order Pinales; family Pinaceae; genus Pinus; species Pinus tabuliformis. The sequence goes on along the minus strand of CM062816.1, from coordinate 388,236,363 downwards.
GTCTGTGATTACATAGCTAGGTGGTGGTATGATGATGATATTCCCTTCAATGCTTCACGTTCACCATATTATGAACCTATGTTTGATGCCATATTTGCTGTTGGAAAGGGCTTCAAAGGCCCTACTATGCATGAGTTAATGGGATCTCTTTTGCAAAAAGAGATTATGTCCAATGACGAATATTTGAAAGATTTCAAAAGCTCATGTGTGAAAACAGGATGTACCATCATGTGAGATGGATGGACTAATCAAAGGAACCGTACCATCATAAATTTTCTTATCTTTTTCCCTCAGGGAACCATGTTTCTAGAATCAGTTGATGCCTCTGATAAGGTGCAAGATGCAGACTTGTTGTTTCATCTTTTGGATGAGGTTGTTGAACAACGGGGGGGTTAATGTTGTTCAGATCATCACAGATAATGCCTCTAACTATGTTCTTGTTGGTAAAATGTTAGAGGAAAAACACAAAACCATATTTTCGACCCCATGTGTTGCACATTGCATAGACCTCATGCTCGAGGATATTGGTAAAATAGATTGGATCAAAAACACTGTAGAGCATGCCAAAAGCATAACAAAGTATATCTAAAATCATTCATGGATTTTGAACCTGATGAGGAAAAACACAAGGGGCAAGGATCTTGTTACGCTTGCCATCACTAGATTTGGAACTCATTTTTTGACATTGCAATCTATGCATTCCCAACATAGAAACTTGCAAAGGATGTTTTCTAGTGATGAATGGAATGAATGTCAATGGGATCGCAAACAGGATGGCAGAAATGTGAGAAAGAAAGTTAATGAAGACATATTTTGAAAAAAGGCAGCAGAGATTGTGAAGGTTGTTGAGCCACTAGTTAAGGTGTTGCAGTTGGTGGGTGGGGAAAGATTGGCTATGGGTTTCATTTATGAGTCTATGGATCAAGTAAAGGAGCAAATAAAGGCAACATACAAGGATAAAGTGGCTAAGTATGGGCCAATTTGGGAAATCATTGATCAAAGATGGAACAATAAACTCCATCGCCCTATACATGCGGCTAGGTTTTTTCTAAACCCAAGGTATCATTATAAAGCTCTGGAGGCAGAAGCTTTGACTGGGGAGGTTAGAGATGGATTGATTGAGTGCCTTGACTGCATGGTCCCTATGGAGAGTGAGCAGCTGGAGATACATCGACAGATCACTTGTTTCAGTAGAGCCACAGGTACCTTTGGAAAGAACCTAGCAAGGATTGCAAGGGAAGCAGATGAGCCAAGTAAACAATTTCAATTTTCAAATTCTTATTTTGTTAAATTGTTTATAATTTGAAAGTTGGATATAATTTGTTGAGCTAACTCATTACACAACTATGTTTTTTGCAGCACAATGGTGGGAGGCATTTGGTAGCCATTGTCCTCAATTGCAAAAGTTTGCAATCCGTATTTTGAGTCAAACTTGCAGTGTTTTTGGGTGTGAGTGCAATTGGTCTATCTTTGAGAGGATTCACATGAAGAAAAACAATTTGGAACAAAAACAGTTAAATGATCTAGTCTACGTCCAACACAACCTCCAGCTAAGATGCAACCAACTTTTGAACAAAAGACCTGATACAGATCCCATTGTGTTGGAAGATATTCATCCATCATCAAATTGGGTAGTGGAAATTCAACCAATAGAGTTTGACCCTGATGAGGATATTGGTCTTGATTTGGATTTAGAGATGGAGGCATTACAATAGAATGTTCAGTTAAATGCAAATCCACTAGTACCAGGCCCAGCCCCAAGTCCTCTAGTTGCAGGCACTTCCTCTACTCAGCCACGACGCAAGCGCATAGCTCGTCTATCTCAACGTGCAGCTGCTGCTAGTGCTTCTACTTCTACAGTTGCAGTTGGAGATGTTGATGAAGATGAGGAGCCATGGGTTTACTCTTTTGACTCCGATTCAGAGTCTGGGCTAGATGGTGTTGGCATTTTTAGTACTAGTCACTAGTGATGTTTCATTGTAGAGGCCATTTAGAGCCTCCTCGGATATGTATTTTTGTTCTGATCTCTATATATTACATGTATTGGACAATGCACTAGGTGCCATTTTGATATAATAAATATATTCATGAGCATATTTTGATCATTTGTTATCTTCTCTCTATATTCTAATGCTTTGAGTTTGGAAACATGAAAGAAAATCTTTAAAAATATGTTTTCCATAAAAAATATATATATATTTAATGTATTTTTTACAAAGACTAAGTCATTGAAATCAACTAGGCCGAGTTGATACCGAGTCAGAGTTGACCCTCGGTCGGTTTCGAATTCGAGTCGGAGTTTTAAAAGTATGTCTGCTACTAAATACTGTTGACCCTCGTAGCTCTATGGAGCTACAACTCCAAGGCACCCCACCTCACTCGTGGAGGTATGACTTCCTGTTGGTCCTGCTTCTCCGACTTGTCCTTCTTCCTGAGAGGACATTGTGTGTTGTAGTGACCAAGCTCACCACACTTGAAGCACCTAACCTTTAATAGGTCCTTCTTCTTCTTTCTCTGCTCCCCCTGCCCCTCACTGGCACCCTTAGGTGTTAGGGACACATTCTCCTCCTTCACTGCCTTTTGTTTGTTGTTACTGCTACCACTAATGGAGCTCGTCTCAATTCCTCATGTTGCAAATCGGCCCATATTTTGTCCCATCCTGGTAGCATGTCTCTGCCCAATATACTTTGGACAAAGACCTGCCAATCCTTTGAGACAATGTTCGGTGCCAATCGTACAAGCTCTGAAGGTTTAGGCGTTGCCCCAATAGCTGAAAGTAGGTCTCAAACCTCCTGAATCCTGGTGAGGAAGGGATCTATGCCTTCCCCCTTCTACATCTTGATGCATCCTAGCTTCTCCTCCAAGAACATCTTCCGCTGCTCGGAAGTACCCTGCTATAGTGTGGAGAGAGAATCCCACATTTCTTTGGTCGTTCCCTTGGCTGCTATATGCGAGACTATATGGTCCCGGACTCCATCCAGGATCAAACGCTTCACCTACGCCATCTCCTTCCTATATTCCTTGAGTTGGTCTGCATCCTGAGGAATTGCCACTACATTATCAATGTAGGCTTTCAGGCCATATTCATCTAGAAGGAAAGACATTATGGCCTTCTAGATGACATAGTTGGATGATCCATCCAACCTATCCTGATCTCTAAGCCCTGCAGTGGCCATCTCGAAAACTATCAAAAATCCCCTCTTTCCTTTTGCTTGGTTGTTGCTCTGCTACTCGCACTCCCTTCTGGAGTGAGAAGATCTGCTCACAACTACTGCCAATCTGCAAGGAAAAATCGAACTTCTGAGACTCGAAGTTCCCTGAGAGAAATTTTCCCTCTGTTGTGTGTGATTTTCTCTTCCACCTGATGTTGGTTCTGTTGTTGCAAAAACCCTCTGTGTCCAACCAGAAATCTGCTCAGCGAAAATCTGAGTTGCAGCTACTCCCTCTAACTACTGGAATCTCTCCTGGGAAAATCGAATTTTCTACACCCCTGCAACTGAAAATCGAACTGTTGGCCCAACAATTCAGCATTCCTGTCTAAGCACTGCGTTGCCTCAAGAATTTTGGCATGCTTCTCCCTCTGAGCAGCGAAATTCTCTCCTTCATTTCTGAGCTTCCTGGCAATCACTCACGCTCTGATACCATGTGAAAATTCCAAAAATTGGAATCCTATTGCAGCAAATGGTATTATTTCTTCTAACTAATAAATTAATTATTTAGTTTATTGCTACGGAAACATCAAAATAAACACACTGCAACCTTCACAAATAAAAACTGCGGAAATAAAATAGCGCTAGAAGTGAGAAATGCCAGTACACACATAAAAATTAACATAGTTATTTTTGGACAAATGTCCCTAGAAAAACCTAATGCGGGAAACGCAGATGAGTATTTTATTTTATTATGTAGCAGTGAAATCTGAGTACAATCTATGGATTCCCAACTGGCAAGCCAAACATCACGTAACTCTGGGCAAAATTATATGAGGGAATTACCCTTCCTCCACAAGTAATCCCGGCACAACTTCTCTTCAGAATGTTGTCCTCCTAAACCCTCTGCGCTGCTCTATGCAAACCCTATGACGTCTAGCCTTTGAACTGCCTCTAATGAAGTCGTTCTGTCTGTCTCTGCTGAGGAAATCGCTTCTCCAACACTCTGGACCCTCTGCCAGGCCTCTGGAACTGAAAACGAATTTCTCTCCAAAAAAATCGAATTGCTTCTGAAACAATTACGCAGTGCTCTACGCTGCCTCACGAGGAATAACTCGGCCCCATGTTGCTGCCTCTCTGGATTTGGAAAAATCCTCTGGATCACAGTCTCTGCCCCTTACTAACCCAGCTTTGATCTCTGGCTCTTCGGCAACTGTTGTTGCTCTCTTGAAATCGATCTGCCAAGAAAATCAAACTACAAAAGTGTCTTCTCCAAGTGCCCATCGACATCCTCTTATAATCCACTGTTGGAGTACCAACGACCAAGATTAAATCTTAATCAATGGCTAGGATCATTTTGGAGTCGTTTCATGTGAGTTTCTAAATAATTCTCACTTTGACTTAATTAATTCTAATTAATTAACCATATACCCTAAGTTTAGACTTGGGAAATATTTAAAAACTGGTTAATAATGTAATTAAGCCTTCTCTAGGTGGAATTTCCAGAAATGATTTCTAGATTTTGGAGATCTCATGTATTCTAGCCTCTCCACCAAATTTCGTGGCTAGAACCAATTTTTTAAAACTCTGACTCGGTATCGACTCGGCCGGTTTGATTTCAATGACTCTGTTGTTGTAAAAAATACATTAAATATTTATATTTTTATTAAAAAAACATAATTTAAAGATTTTCGTTCATGTTTCCAAACACAAAGCTTTAGAATATAGAGAGAAGACAACATATGATCAAAGTAGGCTCATGAATATATCCATTATATCAAAATGGCACCCAGTGCACTCTCCAATACATATATGATTGATGATATAGAGATCAAAACAAAAACACATAACCAAGGAGGCTAGAAATGGTCTCTACAACAAAAGTAAATTGTGAAACATCACTAGTCACCAATACCACTGGCTACTGCTAGAGGATCAAACATCATTTGGCTCAGACTCTGAATCAGAATCAGACAGGGAAACCCATGGCTCCTCCTCATCATCATCTCCAACTGTAATTGTAGAAGTGGTAGCATTAGCAGGCTGTGTAGCAACTGCACGTTGAAACTTGAGATAGACAAGAGATACGCTTAAGTCGTGGCTGAGCAGAGGAAGCGCCTGCAACTGGAGGACTTGGGGCTGGGCCTGAGGCTGGTACAAGTGGATCTGCATTCAACTGAACATTTTGTTCAAGTGATGCCTCCATCTGTAAATCCAAATCAAGATCCTCATCAAAATCAAACTCTGTTGGATGACTCTCCACTACCCAATCTGATGTTGGATCAATATCTTCCAACACAATGGGATCTAAATTAGGTCTTTTGTTCAGCAATTGGTTGCGTCTGAGCCGAAGGTTGTATTGGACATAGACTAGATCATTTAACCGTTTTTTATCCAAACGGTTTCTCTTCTTCGTGTGAATCCTCTCAAAGACAGACCAATTGCGCTCACACCCAGTAGCACTGCAAGTTTGACTCAAAATACGAATTGCAAACTTCTGCAATTGAGGACAATGGCTACCAAAAGCCTCCCACCATTGTGCTGCAAAAAAAATAGTAGTGTAATGAGTTAGCTCAACAAATTATATCCAACTTTCAAATTATAAACAATTTAACAAAACAAGAATTTCAAAATTGAAATTTTTGTTTACGTAGCTCATCTGCTTCCCTTGCAATCTTTGTTAGGTTTTTGCCAAGGTACATGTGGCTTTGTTGAAACAAGTGACCTATAGGTGTATCTCCAGTAGATCACTCTCCAATGGGATCATGCAATCAATGCAGTCAATCAATCCATCTCTAACCTCCCCACCCAAAGCTCCTACCTCCAGAGTTTTATAATGACACTGTGGGTTCAAAAAATACCCAGCTGCATGTATAGGGTGATGGAGTTGATTGTTCCATCTTTCATCAATGATTGCCCAAATGGGCCCATACTTAACCACTCTATCCTTGTATGCCCTCTTTATTTGCTCCTTTGCTTGATCCATAGCCTCATAAATGAAGCCCATAGCCAATCTTTCCCCATCCACCAACCGCAACACCTTAACCAATGGTTCAGTGACCTTCACAATCTCTGCTGCCTTTTTCCAAAATATTTCTTCATTAACTTTCTTTTTCAAATCTTTGCCATCTTGTTTGTTAGACCACTGGCTTTGATTCCAATCATCACTGGAAAACATCTTTTGCAAGTTTCTATGTTGGGAAAGCATAGATTGCAATGTCAAAAAATGAGTTGCAAATCTAGTGATGGCAGGCCTAATAATATCTCTGCCCCCTGTGTGTCTCCTCATCAGGCTCAAAATCCATGAATGATTGTAGATAAATTTTGTTATGCTTTTGGCATGATCTACAATGTTCTTGACCCAATCTAATTTGCCAATATCCTCAAGCATGAGGTCTATGCAATGTGCAGCACATGGGGTCCAAAATATGGTTGTGTTTTTCCTCTAACAGTTTACCAGCAAGAACATAGTTAGAGGCATTATCTGTGATGACTTGAACAACATTAGCCACCCCCACCTCCTCAACAACCTCATCCAATAGCTGAAACAACAATTGTCCATCTTTCACCCTATCAGATGCATCAACTGATTTTAGAAACATGGTTCCCTGTGGGCAAAAGATAAGAAAGTTTATGATGGTACGATTCCTTTGATCAATCCATCCATCTGACATGATGATACATCCTGTTTTTGCCCATGAGTTTTTGAAATCTTTCAAATATTCATTAATAGAGGAAAATTTTTTCTGCAAACGAGGCCCCCTTAACTCATGCATAGTAGGGCCTTTGAAGCCCTTTCCAGCAGCAAATATGCAATCAAACATAGGCTCATAAATGGTGAACGGGAAGCATTGAAGGGGATATCAGCATCATACCACCATCTAGATATGTAATCACAAGCAGTCTCCCTCGATTCTTTCTTCCAATGGTCATCTAAAGTGGGTTGCAAAGTTCTACCAACTTGAGGACCATGTGCATCTAATGGAGAGGAGGGTGTGACAGCGAAATAACTTTTGATATTGATATCACCCTTCCTTTTCATTTTACCCTTACCCTTTTTTTCTTGCATGGACTCCAAAGAGGGAGGAACATAGCAAAAGGGGTTGGATGCATCAGTACAAGGGATAGAACAAGAGCCCTCAAAATCAAAATGGGGGTTGGTAGCCATCATTTTTTGTATACTCCTCTTCCTCCCAATTTCAGCCTCTATTTCTTTTTGCCCAGCGTTTTCTTCCTGAAACTTCTCAAAGTTATTTAACAACTCCTTCCTAGTCTCCCCAATTTGTGGTGATTCACATGGAGTAATTTGGCCTCTAATACTTTGTTATGAATATAATTCATAACAAGTGAGATAAATAAAATTAATATAAATATTAAATAATCAAATATTGGTTACGTTAAATAGTCATTAAGTTAAGTGAAAAGGCATGTCTAAAAGACATGCCCAGTCACGAAAGGACACCTACTTAGGTATATATATGCGGGTCCTCATTGTAACAATCATCACTTATACATTTTTATATATTAGTAAATTATTATTACTAAATACCTGTGTGTATTTTTACATTCAAGTCTCCAAGCTATCAGTTTTCTTGCTTCAGTAACAGTTTTTATGCTTCAGTGGTATCAGAGCCATGGCACACAATATAATCATGCGGGTCTTTGAACGTTGTTTGCCGCACAATGTGCCATTACGTTCACGTCCTGATTGCATCGAGCAGTTTAGTATTCAAGAAGCATTTCAGCGATTAGAAAAATCAATTGCAGAAGTTAATGAATGTCGAAAGGAAATCAATAATAAGGAAGAAAACCATGATCAAAATGATGAGAATAAGGCACAAAACACTACTTTTAATAAAGGTGAAAATAAACTTGGTCGTAGTGACAGAGATCCACATGAAGAAAATCTCAACAACGGTTGTGATGAGGAAGATAGTAAAAGTAGTTATATGAAAACTGGAGATGAGAAGTCTAAAAGTTATGTCTTCGGTAGAGATTGTCATGAGTATAGTGACGACAGTGACAGTGATGAGGATAGTGATGTGGGAAGCATTAATCTTGATCATGTAACGAGTGATGTGGACAGCGACATGGAAGATGAAAGCAACAACTTCATGACAAGGGGATGTGCAAGCATGGCAAGGGAAGAAGCATTATTGAGAATTTATTCCAAACACACGGGAAAGCTACGCAAGTGAATTTACATACCTGTTTATCCATGACAGCTAATTGGCTGCGTGGAACTCTGCGGCACTGATAGAATTATTTGGCAACAATTGAATTCCGGAATGCAGACCCTGGATATATCTGGTGAAGTAGCCAAAATAATAAAAACAACCAATATTGAAATGTTGGGTTGCCCTTATTATTTATACAAGAGGAAGTTGTTCATTTGCCACACCCAGATGAGAGGCATGATAAGCCTTAATGTTTTTAATTTAGAAGGTGAGATTCTGCTCACTTTTCAAGACCACTGAATATGTATGCCCAACCTCTACTTCAGTTCGTACATTACAAATGTGCAGGATATTGTTATATCTGTTTGCCATGGCCAAGTAAATATGTATGAGCCATCACGATCCAAAATGTTGACGATCAATATCAGTAGCATTTTTACGGGCAAATGCATCGCAAAGATTACAGCGGTGCTTCCAATTGTTCTGATATAAGAAAGTTGGCACTGAGATTTTTGGTACCATGGGCATTTGCATATGATTAAAAAACTCATGACTTATTCACGGGATGTCAACTAGGAAGGATTTATAAATGGTCCAATAAATTTTACGATGACGTACTAATTGATTGTTCATATAGTCCAATAAACACTTCAGACGAGTCCACGAGTGAAAGCTCCATCAGAGATGATTGAAGAAAAGAACGATGATCCTCCCTGCCATCAAGCGACGTGAATGGGTGAAGGGTCAAACGAGGTGAATGGCCCATTCTGTCGTATAGATGTGATCGATCCATATAGTGATTAATTCATAACAACAACAACAAAATTATATTATATAGGTACAAGTTATATAATATATATAATTATTAAATTAAAAAAAATATATTATTATTATTATTATTATATATATGTGTGTGTAAAAAAAAAAAAAAAAATATTATTATTTAAAAAAAAAAAAAAATATATATATATATATATATGTGTGTGTGTGTGTGTAATATATATATATATATATATATATATATATATTAGTTAAAAAAAAAGACATTATTATAAATGAAAAAAGAACAACATTAAAAAAAATAAAATAAAAAATTATATTAAAAAAAAAAATCCTAGGGAATATTACTATGAGCTACATGACGAAACGACGACCAGATTGCATACATCGAGACGACATACACAAAGTGAAGAAAATCGGTAGCATTAAACCTTTGAGGACAAAGCTTTCAAAGGGAAGGGCTACATTATGAATATAATTCATAACAAGTGAGATAAATAGAATTAATATAAATATTAAATAATCAAATATTGGTTACGTTAAATAGTCATTAAGTTAAGTGAAAAGGCATGTCTAAAAGACATGCCCAGTCACGATATATTATTAGTTAAAAAAAAAGACATTATTATAAATGAAAAAAGAACAACATTAAAAAAAATAAAAATAAAAATTATATTAAAAAAAAAAAAATCCTAGGGAATATTACTATGAGCTACATGACGAAACGACGACCAGATTGCATACATCAAGACGACATACACAAAGTGAAGAAAATCGGTAGCATTAAACCTTTGAGGACAAAGCTTTCAAAGGGAAGGGCTACATTATGAATATAATTCATAACAAGTGAGATAAATAGAATTAATATAAATATTAAATAATCAAATATTGGTTACGTTAAATAGTCATTAAGTTAAGTGAAAAGGCATGTCTAAAAGACATGCCCAGTCACGAAAGAACACCTTCTTAGGTATATATATGTGGGTCCTCATTGTAACAATCATCACTTATACATTTTATATATATTAATAATTTATTATTTTAAATACCTATGTGTATTTTTACATTCAAGCCTTCAAGCTATCAGTTTTCTTGCTTCAGCCATAGTTTTTATGCTTCATACCTGCCAAGTGTTGTTTCAGCCTATGAATCCCCCCAGGACCCTCCTTAATTTTTCTATGGCAAAATTTGCAATGCATTTGATTATCAACCATTTCAGCATATGCCCAAGCAGCATCTTTCACTCTAGGAGCCATTTTTTGACTTCGAAATGAAAGGGAAAAATCTGAAAATGAAAACAAAAAATAGCATTGCTTCAATGTTCATTTCTTTTACAAAAAACACTCTTTTCAATTTCCAGATTTGCACAAAAAAATAAATAAACAAAAACAGATTTTACAAGTGAAAAAAAATACCTCTAGGCACAAACCACCTCCTCAATGCTAGTCCAACAAACCAACTCCTCAATGCTGCTCCAATGGCTGCCTAAGAAGCTCCTCACTGCTTCTCCAATGCTTGCCCAAGACTCCTCACTGTTGCTCCAAAAACAAACTCCACAACTCTTCACAAACTCCTCACAAATTCTCACACAAATACAATGAGATAGTTGTGAGTAAATGAGGGGGGTTGGGTAGCTATTGATAGAGTTTGGGAGAGGTAAATGTACCTCAAAATAACCCTAAGCCAAATTAGAATTGGTTGTGGGGTCCATTTCCCCCCCAAAAAATCCACAAGCCAATTTTCAGCCACGGTAACAGAGTCGGCCGAGTTAGCTCAGGCTCGGCGGAGCAGGCCAGGTTATTACCGAGCCAGGCGAGTCGTTCATCGGCTCTACCAATCCGTTTTGACCACTAAGCCGACCGGACCAGGCATTGGCTTGGTCTGGCTCAGTCATTTCGGTTTCAAGCCGGCTGTTTCATAAAACATTGGCTAGAACACATCTAATGCTACAGAAACTAACAAACATAGATATCGGTAGCCCAATCGTATAATATCCTAATAAAGGAATTATTCTTAGGCCTACCTACATTGTTAAATTCATTGGTTGACAAACAATGGCAGTTGCACCCCTCCCCCCTCGCCCACATTTAGTCCATAGATTGTGACCAAAACCATATAAGTTATAACTAACTTCTTTACTTCTTATAGGATATCTTTGGCTTTAGATTGTAGGGTGATCTTCCTCCTCTTCCCAGGTACTTCAACACCATTAAGGATAGCTCCATTGACTCCTCTCACCCAAAGCCACTCTCCAAATGATATTCTAGACTTAGTATCTTTTACTATATAATGGGTTGACAACATTACATATTATCCTTCTGATGATGATGATTAGGGATCCTGTTGATTTGTGGTAGCATCGGATGTGCTCTAGCCATGAAAATTGGTGGAGAGGCTAAGGCACATGAGATCTCCAAGACCCAGAAATCGTTTTGAGAAATTCCATCCGAATGAGGAGTTATTAAAATAATTAATATTTTTAATGGGCTCTTAAGTCTAAACTTAGGAAAATAAAAATATTAATGGGTATTAATAAATATAAGGATAAGAAGCTTCTAAGAGACGAGGATCAAGTCTGTTTTAATCTTAGCCGTTGATTAGAGACTTAATCTTGGTTGTTGATTTGTCAACAGGAAAAGTATAAGAGACGACTTGAGGGTCATTTGGAGATACACTAGCAGATACTCAATATCCCAAGGAAAATCGATTCTCAGAGAGAGTGAAATCGATTTTAGAGGGAGAGTTGCAGGGTGGAGGAAGAGGGGGTGATTAGCAGCAGTCAGGGAGCTCAGAAGAGGTGACGCAGGGACTTTGAGAGATAACACAGAGGGAGACGTGGATCATAGAGACGCAGGGGATGACGCAAAGAAGGACAGAGCAGCGCAGTGCCACGCAAAATGACGTAGGGTTGACGCAGTAGGGAAAGGAAGTCCTCCAGGGTGTCAGAAAGTCTCGGAATAGTGTTTTCTCCCAGTGTCTATGCAAATTTTTCTGTAAAAGCGATTGTTGTTGAAGATTAATAAAACCCTCCTCTGTTGCACCGGTTTTCCCGCATTGGGTTTTTCCGGGGACAATTGTCCAAAAATAATTGTGTTGATGTGTTTGATTCTTGTGCATATATTTGTTTCTATATAATGGTGTGATATCTGCAGTAGAATTTATTTTAATATTTACTAAAGGGATTTCGTAAATAACTTATTGAGAAATAAGTAGGTAAAATAAATCAATTGTTGTAGTAATAGAATTTATGTTTAGAAATTCTCACATGGTATCAGAGCAAAGATTATGGGTCAAGAGCATAATGCTGAGACATCCATGTCAGGAGACTCGTGCAGATTTTCAAAAGAATGCACAAGAGATAGAAATTTCGATTTCTCTATGTTGGCTTCCAGATTGGAAGAAGAAGTTGCTTGCGTAGCAAGCTCTGCATCCTCAGGGGTATGGTATATAGACAGCGGAGCTTCCTGGCATATGACAGGAATCTGGGAATGTTTTTCAGATTATCAGGAAAAAAGAATGAATTTTGAGATCACCATGGGGAATAAGGCAAAGTGTACTCCAGTAGGGAAAGGTACTATAGTTTTTCAAACAGAAACAGGAGAGCGGTTCCGAGCTACCAATGTGTTGCATGTGCCAGGACTAGGGATGAACTTACTTTCTGTATCTCAACTTCAAAGCAAGGGCTATGACGTTTTCTTCATTAAGGAGAAAGTATACGTCAAACACCTAAGTTGGAAAAAGAAGGTACAGATCGGAATCAGAAAGAACAGGTTGTACAGGTTGTAGCTAGAATCACCAATGGCACTAATAGGCAGTAATGGAGACAAGGATTTGAATGAACTATGGCACAGAAGGATGGGACATTTGCACCATGGGGCTCTGAGAATTCTCAGGAAAACTGTAACAGGAGTTCCAGATCTTAGTACTGAACGAGATGATGTATGCAGAGGGTGTGCTTTGGGCAAGTATGCCAAAGCAGTGTTTTCTAGAAGTAACAATAGGGCCAAAAATGTATTAGGATTGATACACTCAGACATCTGCGGACCGATGTCCACAAAATCTCTTAGTGGTGCTGAATACTTCGTCACCTTCATCGATGACCATTCCAGGAAGACTCGAATCTATTTTCTGAAAACCAAGGATGAGGTTTTTTGTCGATTCAAGGAGTTCAAGGCTCCAGTGGAGAATCTGATAGGAAAGAAGATAAAAGTGTTGTGCTCAGACAATGGTGGCGAGTTTGTCGATAAGGACTTCACTGATTTTTGTGCTAGGGAGGGCATCAGAAGAGAGTGGACAACTCCCTACAATCTGGAGCAGAATGGAGTAGCAGAAAGAAAGAACAGGACTATTGTGGAAGCATCTAGGGCAATGATGTATGATCAGGATATACCGAAATTTCTGTGGGCAGAAGCATGCAACACGGTAGTCTATGTACAGAATAGGACTCCTCATAGAGCATTGGGCAAGATTACTCCAAAGCAAGTCTTCACCAGGAAGACACATAAAGTTAGTCATTTCAGGATATTTGGGAGTATAGCATATTGTCGTATACATGAGGAGAAGAGGAAGAAGTTAGATCAAACTTCAGAGAAAGGATATCTTGTGGGATATAGCGAGAATGCTAAAGCATATAGAATCTATCTTCCAAGGAGCCGAAAGGTAGTAGTTCGGCGAAATGTGAAGTTCATGGAGGATAGGGCCTTCAGAAAATCTCGAGAAATGCCTTCCGAGGAGCTGGTCAAACCACTTCAACCAGCGGAAGCCAATACCAAAAATGCTCCTTCAGAATAGGAGGAATCATAGGAATAGGAAGAGCTAACAGATGCACTTACTACCAGAGGAAGAACGAGTCGGGAACTCCGACAGATTCTACGGGATGCAGAAAATTTCATTAGTGCACCCAGGAACAGTGAAAAGGAGCGAAGACAGCCGGACAGATATCAGGCCTTAGTAGCTCAGGTTGGGGAACCTTCCAATTTTCAAAAGGTCGTTCAGCATCAAGATTGGATGGATGCGATGGTGGAGGAATACAACTCTATAATGGTGAATGATGTCTAGGAAGTAGTGCCTAGGCCTCAAGACAGATCAGTGGTAGGTTCGAGATTTCGTTAGTGCACCCAGGAATAGTAAAAGGGAGCGAAAACAGTCGGACAAATATCAGGCCTTAGTAGCTCAGGTTGGGGAACCTTCCAATTTTCAAGAGGTCGTTCAGCATCAAGATTGGATGGATGCGATGGTGGAGGAATACAACTCTATGATGGTGAAAGATGTCTAGGAAGCAGTGCCTAGGCCTCAAGACAGATCAGTGGTAGGTTCGAGATGGATCTACAAGATCAAATACGCTGCAGACAACAGTGTGGAAAAATACAAAGCCAGGTTTGTGGCTAAGGGGTATGCTCAGAAAGAAGGAATAGACTACGAAGAGACCTTCACCCTAGTAGCTAGGTATACATCTATTAGAACCGTGATATCTCTTGCAGCATAGATGGGGTGGGAGATTCATTAGATGGATGTCAAGACGGCATTCTTGAACGGAGTGATAGAAGAGGAAGTATACATTGAACAGCCAAAAGGCTTTGAGACACATGAGAAGAAATCTCATGTATGCAGATTGAAGAAAGCCTTGTATGGGCTCAAACAAGCGCCTAGAGCATGGTATGGTTGAATTGATGGCTACTTGCAGAAGATGGGGTTCGTCAAGAGTGATGTGGATCCCAATCTCTACTATCTGGTTGTAGAGAATGAGCCTCTAGTCCTAGTATTATATGTCGATGATCTCTTCATGACGGGATCATCCAGGCTCATCGAGGACTGCAAGAAGAATCTAGCCACAGAATTCAACAGAAAGGATTTGGGACAGATGCATTATTTCCTGGGGTTGGAAGTTTGGCAGCAGAAGGGTGAGATCTTCCTTGGACAAGGGAGATATGTTACAAAAATCCTAAAGAGATTCAGGATGAAGGATTGTAGGCCTATGGCTACTCCAATGATCACCAACTGGATGAAAATTGATGCATCAAAAAACAAAGATGTTGATCCCACCTTATATAGGCAGCTCATAGGGTCCCTGATATATCTGGTCAATACCAGACCAGACATTTGCTACGCTGTCAACACCCTCAGTCAAATCATGGTGGAACCTAAGAGGGCGCATTAGGCAGGAGCCAAACATGCTCTCAAATATATATACAGGGAACAATCGAGTATGGACTATTGTACACCAGAAGTAATGACATCAAACTGAGTGGGTTTACTGATGTAGATTGGGCTGGAAGTTCAGTAGATCGGAAAAGTACCTCTGGGTATTGTTTCAACATTGGATCGGGAATGACCTCCTGGTGCAGTAGGAAACAAAAATCCGTAGCTCTGAGCTCAGCTGAAGCAAAATATATGGCCGCTAGCACAGCTTCGTGCGAAGCCATATGGCTTAGAAAATTGCTTGTGAACCTATTCAAAAGAAGGATGGAGGCGACCAGGATCATGTGTGATAATCAAAGTTGCATCAAGCTCTCTGAGAATCCAATATTTCATGATTGGTCGAAACACATTGATATTCGGTGTCACTTTGTAAGAGATTGTGTCCAACAAGGAGCAGTACAGTTGAACTACACTCCTACAGGAGAACAGGTGGCGAACATCCTCACCAAGGCCCTAGGAAGAACAAAGTTCGTTTATTTCAGGGAGAAGATAGGGATGGTAAAGAATCCATTTCAGTAGCAGAAATTGATAAGCATCAGGGAATGCAGTGAAGCAGTTCGCAGTGGCAGTGCTATGGGCAGCATGGGCAGCGTGTTGAGAGGGAGTTGCAGTACAGATTTAGCAGTGGCAGTAGCAGAGCCATGGGCAGCAATACAGGAAGCAACAGTGCAGAGGACGCTGGGCAATAGGCCAAGCATCAGCACAGGTACCAGTGTTGGAGGATCAGTGTGATATTCAGTGGTGGAGCATTACTAGAGCACATTCCTCGCTAAGAGGGAGTGTTGATTTGCGGTAGCATTGGATGTGCTCTAGCCATGAAAATCTGTGCCGAGGCTAAGGCACATGAGAGCTCCAAGACTCGGAAATCGTTTTGAGAAATTCCATCCGGATGAGGAGTTATTAAAATAATTAATATTTTTAATTATTAATGGGTATTAATAAAGATAAGGATGAGAAGCTTCTAAGAGACGAGGATCAAGTCTGTTTTAATCTTAGCCGTTGATTAGAGACTTAATCTCGGTCGTTGATTCCTCAATAGGAAAAGTATAAGAGACGACTTGAGGGCCATTTGGAGATACACCAGCGAATATTTTGTATCCCGAGGGAAATTGATTCTCAGAGAGAGTGAAATCGATTTCAGAGGGAAAGTTGCAGGGTGGAGGAAGAGGGGGTGATTAGCAGCAATCAGGAAGCTCAAAAGAGGTGACGCAAGGACTCTAAGAGACAGCGCAGAGGGAGATGCAGATCATAGAGACACAGGGGATGGCGCAGAGAAGGACAGAGTAGTGCAGAGCCATGCAGAATGACGCAGGGCTGACACAATAGGGAAAGGAAGTCTTCCAAGGTGTCAAAAAGTCTCAAAGAAAAGTCTCAGGTGTTTTCTCCCAGTGTCTATGCAAATTTTTTTGTAAAAGCGATTGTTGCTAAAGATTAATAAAACCCTCCTCTGCTGCACCGGTTTTCCCGCATTAGGTTTTTCCTGGGACAATTCTCCAAAAATAACTATGTTGATGTGTTTGATTCTTGTGCATATATTTATTTCTATATAATGGTGTGATATCTATAGTAGAATTTATTTTAATATTTACTATACGGATTTCGTAAATAACTTATTGAGAAATAAGTAGGTAAAATAAATCAGTTGCCGCAGTAATAGAATTTATGTTTAGAAATTCTCACAGTTCCATCACATCTTTTCTCCCCCTATTCCAAATTCTCTACTCTACAGGAACAATTCATTTCACTATGACAAATTTCTTGGAGATTGTATAGTTATAATTATTTTCATGTAATCCCATTGGGTTTATCATTAGTTTACGCCACGCAATTTTTTTTTCTATTAAACCCCTTTAATTTGTGGTCTTGTAGGAGGGAGATGCTTTAGATACTCCCTTTACATGTTAATTTCTTAATTCCAATTCTTGTTTTAATTCCTAGCAATTTTTTATACCCAAAAAATATCTCTACAATTACTAAATATAAAACACACTAGAATTTTTAACAAAAAATTAAATAGCAGAAGCACACCGGAAATTTTTCACACAACAAATAACCCTCCAATTACTCTTCACTTTTAATATCTGAATAATGAGGGCTCCCTTACTAGGAAAATGGCCCATAGAGAAAATACTAGAAATTTTACAACAATTTAAAACCTGGCTTATCAACCCCTAAGAAAACCCGATCTACACCCTTGCTAGCTTCTCTCCACTTGTGCATCCATCTAGAAGATGGTACTCACTCACACGTGCAGCTTGATTTCTCCTTGTTGTCACACATGTAGCTCCCTTGTGCAAACCCTTCGCTTGTTCAGCCTCTCTAAAGCTAAGACTCGCTCACACTTGCGGCCCTCTGCAAATCTGGTGCTTAGAAAATTAGTACAGCCTCGACTCCACTCAATCTTCCTTCTCTAAATTATTCTCCACTGCTGCAACACTTCTTTCACTTCAGCCATAAGTGTCACACTATCTCTTGTGTCTTTCTCCTCTCCTAAGCCTTTCTTCAATAATTTCTCATTGCGCTAAATCTCTAACCCTAATCTCCAAAGTGATGGATAGCTAGGATTAAATCCTAACCCATTTGAGATCAACGGTTAAGATTAAAACAAATTACTAGAGTAAATAATTTACTTTTCCTTAGTTTCTTTAGCTCAATAGCCAACAAAACTAATTTTGTGCTTTTACTAGTTAGACTTTGGCTAAATTACAAAAACAACTTAATAAATTAAGCATGTTAATGAGACTTTGAATGACTCCCACATGCTTGACACCTAGCCAATGCAGAAGTACCTGTCCATTGCTACAATCATCAACATTACTATTATTATTATTAGATGTAATTTTGAGTCCATAAAACAATTATGGTCATTCATGGACATTAATATAATTTATTTCCTTTTTTCTTTCTTTCTAACTCAAAAGGAAAGAAAAAAAAAACATTTTTATCATGTAAATTCTTTAATTGAGGAGAGCAACCGAATTCTCACTGAAAAGCTCTTATCTTCATATTGAATTTTCTCTGATGCATTATATGTAATACAATCTAGAGGGAGAGAGATTTTAATTCAGTGACTGTTGGACTTTCCCATACAAAACAAAAAGCCAGATTACACCTATAAATGGAAAAATAACTGAGGTACATGACAGAGAAACAAACCCGGTGAAAGAATCTGTTTTGCAACGCTTGAATTTGTTGGCTATTATCTGCACAAGTACTATAAAAAATGAACAAAAAAATCACCTACCATAAGAATCATTTCTCATTCATGAACTATTGGCTGGTATAAACAAAAGCAATAATGGCAATTAAGATAAATAGGAACGACTTTTTAATGCCTTACATTGCATATCGTGATTTTCATCAAGGATGGATGCAATCCAACTCACTCATTGTGAGAATTGAATCTGTTTACATGGATCAACGCAAGCAAAATTTTGACAAGCTATCATTTTATTAAAAATCCTAAAACAGACCTTCCCCAAATTTCCTGAAGAAAGAACCAATGAATGCAGTGAACACCGAAGGAAAAAACTTTGAACCAAAGTTTATTTTTATGGTTCAAGCTGAAAGTACTGTTATGTTTAACAAAGATATAAAAATTTCAAAAGGCTACAGAGGACAAAATGTAACACGAGAACCAAAACAATTTTGTTAACACACATAATAGACTGGAAATCATTTTGGTTACAAATTAATGGAACTATCGAAGGTTTTCCATATAAAACAGATTAGGATTAAATCCTTTCATTTCATCCAAACAGCACATAGTGACACTCTAAAGTGTTGATCCTTTCTTTCATCAGATTTTCATTTGGATTTAACTCTCGTAGAATGGACCATTATTGGATTCTCAATTGAAATCAGTTCATGATGAAAACAAGGGATGTTGAACTCTCCATTGAAAATGGTGACCGAAAGAGACATCTGACTCTAATTACTAATTAGCACTAGACTAGAGAAAATTCAATAATCTCAATAAATAAAACAACCTCGAAAGGCTTCCCAAGTTACATAATTCAAAATGATAAAAGCAATATTTAACTTATTATCTTCAACAACACTAATTTTGATCATAACTCAAAAACACAACAAAAAGAAGTAAATCTCATATCTTAGAACGAACTTCATGGTTGAGTTAGTGAATGGATATGGGGAAGGGACCCTTCTTTGTCACAACATTTAATCCTCTAATGTCCACACATATTTAAGTCTATTAGCCTTCTTACGGTTAGTTACCATACTAGACATCAATGTTGCAAAAATTGGAGTTGGGAATAAATCTGAAAGGGTCCAAAAAATTGAAAAAGTCGTAAAAGTGGGAGAAAATTGAAAAAATTGGCAAAACTAGGCAAAACATAAAAAATACAAAAATATCCATTTTTTTCCAATTTCGAAAAGCTCCTGATTTTTATGATTTAATCCTAATTTTTATGATTCAATCTGGATTTATAAAATTTAATCCCAAGTTTCCAAAATCCCCCACAATTTTTTCATTCAATTCGTGATAAAATCACAACTTTTGAAATTTGAAAAAACTCTCGAAAAAATTGGCCAATAAAATCAGCAAGTTGAAAACCTCACGATTTGCCAATTTTATTGGGATGTTATCAGGAGGTTGGCAACAGAGTTGGACACCTATTCACTTTTGTTGCGATTAAAGATAATCACGACAACTAGCAATTTTTGAATGTCATCATAAACATATTTACGATACCTAGGGCTTGTTACCCACCACCAGTAGGTGACCCCTATAGGAGAATTTTTCTCCTAGACTTGTTTTCAGCCGGCAGCCACCATATAGCTCGATGTGCCATGATTCTCCACCACCTGAGCCAGCCATTTTCCCTCGCCCATCTGTTATGGTCGTATGTTTGAAGGTGGGCCTTCCAACCCCAAAGGTATGGCTTTTCATTATGTAATTGGGTGTTTATGCTTTCTTTTCTTGGACACATTTGGACATGGATTAGTGAGGGGATTCAGCAGCAACAATGGGATTGGTCTGTACTCATGTTCCCTTGTCCCAAACTTGGTGGTTGATTTTGTATCCTAGTCACGTGGGACCTCCTCTATTGGCTACTTGCTTTAGGAGTGGCACTACATGGGAAACCTTGATTTTGATTGCGTGGTCCTGCTTCCCGACACCATACATATCACTCCCCTCCGCTCATTATAACCCCTTTTCACACGTTTCCCATCTGGGTCCGCATTTGTCCATTGGGTCCACAAGGAGTTAGCCTCCCCCTCTCCTTGCCCACACCATGGGTCGGGCCTAGAACGATGCCCCAGAAGTTGATGCAGCTAAAAGAAAGTTACAAGCATAATTTGGCCACTTACAACAGGAAATGTACCACAAAATTCAAAAGAAGGTCAAGACATAAAAAATTTAGCACGTGAGCAAAAGCCAAACATGAGCTCTACCCCTATCATTATGGCCATCACCCTGGTTCCTATGGCCCCTATCACTGCCCCCCTACATCATTAAGGAACCCATGATTGTCCCAACCCCTGGTGGGTGATGAACTGCCAAACCTTAAGGGGGTAATCACTGCTCTATCATACACATCATGCTCTCATCCCCTAGAGCCCCGAGCAGCTAGAAGAAAGAAAAATCAATAAAAGGCAAAAGGCATATGAAGAAGGGTGGAAAAACAAAGGTTGGGGTAACTCATGTACCACGATTGCTCCCTCCTACATCTATACACCTAATGTGTGGGTTTCCCTCATTATAGCTACCCTTGTACCATGGCATGTGGCTTGGAGCCTTTCCCTATTGCTCCACTTCATTCCACCATAATCTCACGACACATGCCATTTAACGAATGTCCCACGGATTTGTTACTCCCTTAGAGGCTGAAACCACCTAATAGGGTCCTTTATTAACCTCTCTTCTTGAGTAACGAAACACTTGTACACTCTAAAGCCCACTTGGAAGGGCATGCCACTATGAAGTGTCCACTTTTTCCCTTGATTCACAAGCATATTTACTCAATTGCACTAATGGATTGTTGTACTCATAGTTTTAAAAACCGTTCCGGTCTGACCGGTTACCGGCCTAACCGGCCGGTTGGGAGGCTCACCGGTCAGAACCGGTGAAAAAACCCGGTTAGAAGCCTCATTTGCCCAGAAAATAGACCTAACCGGTAAAAACCGGCCGGTTTAGGTCAAAACCGGCCGGTTTATTGCTAACCGGCCGGTTTCCTAAACCGGCCGGTTTATGGACAAGTCAATCAAGATAGTCAATGCTGGTCAGAAATGTGGGGCCAACTTGTCTTCTACGAGGCTGACTTGGCCAAAGTCATAAATATTAAGTTTCTCCATTAATTTGCTAACGAAATTCTGACCGAAGCTGCCAATCTTCAACAAGATTGACAGTTCTATGATCTGACTGATCATATTCTTGTGAAATCAACCTCTTGATACATGTCTTTTATTCCAAGCCTTGAAATTTTTTAAGAATGATGCCAAAGCAAAATCTTTAATATTGATTAAGGTCACTGTGGGTAAATCAAGCCATGATGCATACCTTTCATTTGCAGACTTATAATTTTGTTAGACTCATTTATGGCTGTGAGTTATGAGATGCTGAGCTACCCATCATTGTAATGTCTTTTGCATGGAGATCTTAGAGTCCTTCAAACTATGAAATGATTTGTATTTCAAAAAAGCACAAAATAAATCTCAAAGAGAAATGAGGTACTTGACAGTGCAATTCAAAATCTGTTTGTAAACTTCACGACGGGCCTTCTTTAATATGTTTTGGACTTTGATTTCTGGCTTTGTTTCAATGATCTTTTTGTAGGTCTGCATTCTCATGACTAATTCATTACTTCTTTCCTGTATAATAAATTCTTGTCATGCATCTTCGCTTTGTGATTGAACCTTTTATTCCACAGGTTGCTGGCGTCAGTCCATCAACAAGGTGTCATCAATATGTTTTAAATATCTTGATCAAGTTCTGCTAGAAAATATCTGCAACAAGGCCTAGATTAGGCCCTTTTAGGAGAGTTCAGATTACACAACAATATTACAAAGATCTGGCTTTGAACTTCTTTCACGACTCAGTCTCAAACACATAGGTAACTCAGACCTTACTCTGACTTGTGCTGAGGCATCCTCAGACTCTGAACCAGATGATGTCTATGTAGCTCCTGATGATGATCCTGTGTCTAGTAGTGGTGATGGACTTGATGATTGATCATGTGTACACTGTAGACTTGTAGTAGGCCAATGGCCTCATAGCTTGCAGCATTGTTTTTGGACTTTATAGGCCATTTAGAGCCTCATTTCTTATGTATTTTGCTATTTTGTCGATGATATGTATTGCACTCGGTGCCATTTTGATATATTCACCTTTGCATGGTATATAAATGAGAAAACTTTGCATATTTTGTCTCTATTGGCTTGGAATCATGGTTTTACATCTTAAAAATAGTTTTGTTTCATTAAAAATTAATTATTTAATGTATTTTTTAAAAACCGGTTCGTTTAGACCAAACCAGTCCCGGTTAGACCGGTTCCGGTCGGTAAACCGGTTAGCTAGGTGGACCGGTTCGGTCACCGGTTCCGGTTTTAAAAACACTGGTTGTACTAGAGGGTGAGGAGACGCATTGTATCTTATACGGGATTGAAAGTGGGTCTCCATTTGGACTTGGTCTCCCTATATGGGGTCCGAACCCTCTAGAGGGTCATAATGGCACTTGTAGGGTGAGCGTAGAGAGCCATGGGCCTCCTCCGCAGCAGGGCATCGATTGCCACACCATGGGCTTCTTCAACACTGACTGCATATTACTTGTTTGTGCCCCAGCCATACAGAGATGATGATGCACTTAAACCATGTTGGCCAGTTGGCCACACACTTGTACCTGACACTTGGCAGCTAATACAAAGCCCAGACTGGGTTTCGTCTCATCCAGAGAGACATGGGAGGGCTTGTGTCATCATTCTAGCCCTTAGTGATGGAGCATCGACATGCTTGATCCAGTTGGAGACCCATGAGACCATTGACTATGCCCCACAGCTACTTGGGAGCACCACTAATGTTTTGCTTGGAAACAAAGGGGCTACCCCCTTTGGTTATCATTTTGAGGGCCCTCCTTTTCATCATGGTCCATGGAGGATTTATCTTGGCCTTCCAACGACCCTTTGCACCGTTTTGCTATTATTTCAGCGTCGTTAGGAATGCTTATTTCACACTTTTGAACTATTTGGTGGGCTTGTCACCAATAGTAACATTATTTTTCACATTAAAGTCATTTTTAGGGGCTTATTAGGCTAAGTAGATCAAATTAAACCCCTCAAGGCTCATATAAATAAAAGAAGAGCTCCATTTGTAACTTGTCACACTTTGGATTTGGAGATCTCTCTCTTATAAAAGAATTCAGACTTGCAGTAGAGATGAAATTTGTATGTTTCTTGATGAATTATGATGTTTGGATAAATTCGTTGGCTATCTGGGAGCTTCTTTTTCGCAATATTGTGGATGGATATATTCTTCTTTATTTTGTAAGTTCCATACGATGCTATGTTTCTATTGTGATGAATGTCAAATGCATGGAAATTGTTCTTATGGTGATTAAATGTGTCCTAATTAATGTGAATTGCTTGAACCATTGAAAACTATTGGAATTTTGCATGTGTTACTCATTAAATAAAGAATGAATGAAGGTTCCTAGACGATTGATTAATATGCATCCTTGAAACTCCATAAAATTGTCATTGAAGTATAAATTTCTAGAAGTTGTTTTGCTGTTGTTGCATCTAGCTAGCAAAATTTCCTCTAGGTCTCTTGGAAGAAAGAATTGCCATCTCATGGTTTACCTTGAGTCCATTTCTCCCAACAAGCAGGCACTGGGTCTAGATCCTCAGTGATCACATTAACTCAACAAAATATTATTCTTTCACCGTTTTTCTTCCTCCTTTCTTCATCCCTCTAAGGATAAGGAGATTTTCTAGGGCTTGGTGCGAAATTTTAGGGAGGAGGAATTTTGGGATTCCGTCCAGACAAATTTCTTCATTTGTGTCTCCTCTAGGCATCCTCCAATTTTGAACAAATTCCGATGGTGGAATTTCAAATAAATTGATGCCCTAGCTATCACACCAAGTGGGAACCCTTGAAGCTGCTTTTGACTTGGGGATTTCTTGAAGGTTTTCACTTTGTAGTTCATCATTCAAAACCTTTTCTCTTAACTATAGTTGACCATTGGATGAGCCTTTACCTCAATATATCTCTCAACCCTAGGTCTCTTATAGTACTTCTCTCAAGGGTTTTTTCGTGGAAAGTCATCCTAGCTTCTCCCAAAGCTCGCACTTTGATTGAATCTTGTTAATTTTAGTTAACAGTCGTATGTTCTATGATTAGCGCAATTACTTCAATGTTCCTTTAGCAGCCCAATAATAATTTCCAATTTAGTTTTCCAATAGAAATCACATTAACCATAAACCACATTAACAATAATTGTAGATAGAACATAAAATAAAATGCAGAAGATAAGCCAAGACAAGAGGACACCAGATTTGGCAAATGCCAAGGAAAAGCCCCAATGTGGGGAAAACCATTTGATCAATTCTTCTTATTATTATATCAAATGTTCAGCACAGAGAGAGTACAAAAAGTCAAACTTGACTTGCCAAATCAATGTCAAAACCAATGTTGCACGAAGCGGGAGCGCGGAAGCGTCATTTTCCAAAAATCTAGGAAGCGAAGCGTCCGCGGAAGCGTCTGCTATATATATATATTTTTTTATATTTTTTTGCATTTATACTCAAAACAAACATCCCAAATACCAAATTAATTGTAGAAGACATGAAAACATGCATATTTTTGCATAAATCAAGATAGATATGGCATCCATGATTCCATTGTAGTTACTAGTATGTACAACAATCATCTATATTCTAGCTATTACAAACATACATCAAATTTTTAAGCATATTATAAAACATAAAACATTTAAGCATATTATAAAACATAAAACATAGAGCATATTATGATTTATCTAGCAAGTGAGCAACTGTCAACATTTGTCATGTCCAAAATTCAAATAATAATGTTTACAAAATATGTCACTTGGTCAGTTGAAATGTTTGGGCAAATTTGTACCCCCACAGAACCCTTTTTTTCATCACTGTCCAGCACCCCACAAAGATGCCTCCTCAGACGGGTATATGAACCCGTATATGGTTTTCCTCCATGACAACCATGAGGGCACACAAATTTGTAAGATCCACCACCCTTTCCCCCATCAAGTTTGGTCACATAGTTCCACAAGGGATTTGATGTACCTTTCCCATCTTTTGCTTCAGTGTCCCCTTCAAGTTCATCCCCTTCCTCTTCAAACCCTTCCTCCTCATCATACATTGGGTCACTACTATTAGGACCAAGTTCATCCCCTTCCTCTTCCCCTCTATTCCTCACCCTTGCCATCATTAAAACCAAGAGTGGAATGATACATAGAAGCCAAAAGAACACCATCTTGGAATATGGATATAGGTGGTGGACAACCTGTAAATAAAGGAGCAAGTAGAAACAATGGGAAAGAGTAGGAGAGGGAGGAGAAAAATACAATTTTTTTTTCAAAAAAACAAGGGAGTTTGGGCTTTGAACTTACCTCTTTAGCTCTTGTAGATGAAGTCCTCCAAGCTCTTGCTCCAAGCTCCTCCTCCTTCTCCTAGCTCCTCCTTCTTCACTCCTCCAAGCTCTCCTCTCTTCTCCTCTCCTTTCCTCTCTTCTCTTCTCCTCTCCTCTCTTCTCTTCTCCAACTCTCATAAACTCAAAGTGAGAAAATGAGAAGAGAATGGGGGCTTTATTCTTTTCTAAAGTCACCCTAAACTCACCCTAAACTCACCCTAACCCACCCCCTCATGCTTAGTTAAGTTAAATTTTAAAAGAAATTAAAAAAAAATTATGTTTATTTTGCTGCCCCGCGGGTTGCGCCCGGGTTGCGTGCGGGTTGCGCCCGGGTGGCGTGCGGGTGGCGTGCGCTTCCGGGCAGGTTGCGTGGCGCAACCTCTTGCCCGAATCGCCTTTCGAAGCGCGATTCCGGGGGCAACGCAACCTAAATGGCAGGAATCGTTTTTAAAAATAGGAATCGCGCCACCTAAAATTCGGAATCGCGCTTCGCCTAGAGATTCCGGAACGATTCCGTACGGGTCGCGATTCCGGCTTAGGATCCGGGGGGGGCGATTCCTGCAACTATGGTCAAAACAGCCCTGTCAAATCTGCAGTCAAATTCAGCCCTAACCAAAAAGTTAAAGATGGACAATGCAGTAGCAAAACTTCCCCTTTAAAGCTCAGTCAAAGGCAGTGAAACTCGGCCTCTAACAGTGGTCAAAATCAACCCAAAACAATCAGAAAATCTGCGGTCAAACTTGGTCAACCTAAAGTCAACCATGCGGTCAACGTAGCTCAAAAATCCCAAAAATCTCAATTTTTGTGCCAACCAATGCAGCCTAGTCAAATAGAGTCAAACCCTCCAAAATCGCAGCAAAACTTGGTCAAACAATCCTTGGTCAAACTTCAATCAACTCCTGAAATTTTTGGCTCTATACTTCAGTCTCAAATTCATCCTCCTTGCCACACATGTGACAGAAAAAGAATGCCCAATACTTGTACAAACCAATGAGAGAAGGAGAGAGAAGAATGTGTCAGGGATGATGATGCCAAATGAGGTGAGAGGTCACTTGCATTTATAATTTTATACAAGTCGTTGAGGGTGAAGTGACATGTCTCTTGGGCTTCATGAGCCGACATGATGATGAGGCCGACCTTGACAATTTTCACATGTGTGGGCATAAATTCAAAAACACATTTCTGCTCGTCCAAATTTGATGATCATTAGATCAATTTTGGTCCTCTCGAAAAGAGGAATTCAATGCAGTCACCATCTCCATCAAATGAGATGTCCAAAGTGGAATTTGGCCCAAGTTGCTAATTTTAACACTCCCTCTCAACTAGGGAGAATTCCACCTACCAATCCATGCATCATCGTCCATCATCATGCCATCCTGTCGTCATGTACCATCTTTGTATCTCATCTCATCTCTGCTCTATTGAACACTGATATAAATAATGAAGAAGAATCGATCGAGAGTGAGTCACAAGACATTACCACTCTCCACTGACAAAAGTCAGTCCAGAGGTAGAACCTCAATCAGACTTGATCCCAGATCAAGTTGTTGAACACCATGCATCCTAGACACAGGGAGTGCGACAGTACACAATGCATCCATCAGTAATGATATGGTACCTATCTACTTTTCCCAACTCATTGGCCAGATGAGAGGTACTTCCCATGAGTCTCGAACTACATGGGTAGGATGTATGTTGGGACATCAGCAAGAGAAAGTGAACCACTCATCGAGCTCATATGCCATAGGAAAAGGTCAACCACTCATCCTGCTCATATGCCATAGGAAAAGGTGAACTACTCATCCTACTCATATGCCATAGGAAAAGGTGAACCACTCATCCTATGCATATATCATCAATCGTAGGGGAAGGTGAACCACTCACCCTACACACGTGTCATCAATCGTAGGGGAAGGTGAACCATGTGAAAATTCCTAGATCTAACAATCTTAGGAATCCTACTGCAACTGGTTGAATCTACTTCACCTAGATTGTAAATTACATGACAAGCTTATTTCAAATTTCTTCTTGAAACATTAAAGTAAATTACTAAAGCAGCCTACACCAAATTAAATATGATTCTGAAACATAGAAACTGAGCAAGGAAAATAGAAACACATAGGACACCATTATTTTTGGACAATAGTCCCCGAAAAAACCCAATGCGGGAAAATCGGTGCAACAGCTCTGAGGGTTTATTATTATTAAGCAGTAGCAAATTCTGAATACATCATTGAATACCTCACAGGATTATTCAGTTATAGAGAGAAATACTGGCAGAAGCTTTGTGAGTTTACCTCACACAATCACTGAGAAATCCTGGCTGATCCAGCCCCAAACTGACTGCCCCCCGGCTTTTCTGGCTGCCTCTGCGCAGTGTCTGTGTTAGCCCAACGTCAAGCTCTCTGGGTGTTGCGTCACTTCTCTGGTTGGTCGATTTGCTGCCCAGGAGATTTGATTTCTGCCTCTCGATCTCACAACCTGGCTCTTGGCTTCTGAAAATCGAATTCCTCTGCAGATTTCAGACTCCTCTCTCTCCCTCTACACTACTTTTGCGTGACCCTTCTGGCCCCATGTCAACCTCTGCGTGGACACTTCTAGATCACTCGCTGCCTCTCTCTACTAATGTAATTCTGTTAATTTTAGGTATGTTCTATACTTCGAGCAATTTATTTCAATTTTCACAGTAAGCTCAATATATTTTCCAAATTAGCAATCACATCAGCATAATAGTAAATTGCAGATAGAACATAAACATAACTCGCAGAATACAAGCCAACACAAGAGGACACAAGATGTGGTGCTAGCCAGGGACAAACCCCAATGTGGGGAAACCCTTGATCAATTCTTCTTATATGTTCTTCAATAGTTCAGCAAAGAGAGAGAGAGATGGTACATTTACAACAGAAGTCAACACTTTGACTTATCTAAATAAGAGCATAGATCATCTCTAATAAGATGATACATGAGGTAGTTGAACTTAGTTGAAGACATGCTGCTTCAACTAATTCTCCACGGTGACTCCATCACCATGCTGCACCTATCATTGTGTTACACCTCATCATGATGTTGCTCCTCACTGTGCTGCTCCATGCTGCACCCGTCATCACTATGCTGCATTTCATCATGCTTCATTAATCATGACTGTACCCATCATTGTACTTTTGTACTATGCTAAGCTATGTTATGCATTGCTGCTCCTACTATGCTGCACTGTACAACATATACTCGTTGTAGCTCCCATTGTTGTACCAATATTGCACCATGTACCATTGCTCCATCATGAACCATTGTTGCACCATCTACTTGCTGCACCAAGTATCATTGTTGTCCCAAGTATCATTGTTGCACCTTGCGGCACTTTGTACTTGTTATCCCATGCGCCATTGCTGCACCTTGCTACACTTTGTACTTGTTGTCCCATGTGCCATTGTTGCACCATGCTGCCACACTGTTGTCCCACTGTTAGCACTGATGTGCCTTGTGCCATTGTTGCACCATGCTGTCCCACTTTAGCATTGTTGTGCCTTGTGGCATTGTTGCTCCTATGTGACATTGTTGCACCATGTGGCATTGCTGCAAAGTCTATGACTGGTTAGGGCATATTTGCCTACTGTAATAACCCTTGATCAACCACCAAAACAGCCCTCCTTGACTGCGGCTTACCCTTGGAGAAGTGGTGGCTTTCATCACTATTGTTCCGGGCATAGACAACCCCTAAACAGCTCCACGATATCCCTTCTTGTGGTGGTATGGCCTGCGGCCTACCACACAGCCTTGCTATAGCATACGGCCTCCTCCAAACTGAGTTTCTAGCCCACACATCAAACACTAGACGGCTTGACACTAACCTTCTTTGCCTCAGCCCTCTAGGAAGGTACCTCAGCCCTCCTAACAGCAACTCGGCCTTCACAATGACCTTGAAACAACCCACATTGTTTTGTCCCTCTTTGCTGGTAAGGGCATCCTTAAGACTGTGGTTAGGGTCACTCTAGAACTGTGATAATGTCTCTTCAAGGACTGCGTAGAAGAGCCTCCTATAGGGCAGCATAAGTGCCTCTCTCCAATGATAATCATCCGTCATGACTACGTCCATAGTGCCTGCGTCTAGGTCTCTCTAGATAGTGTCTAGGGCTAGGGAATCTCCTCTAGGGCAGCTCCCTTAGTCTCCTTTCCTCCTGCGTTTAGGGCTACTTCCTCTTAGACTTCTCTTCCACTAAAACCCAAAACAAGTGGAGAGGAAATCAAGAGTGAAGTGTGTGTGAAATGACTCTCAAGTCATCTCTTTTTATACTAAAATGTTGAGCATGTGTGGGGGTTATTTGGTTGCTGGCCGACCTTGACGAATTGTCCCATAACACAAATAAATTCATATCTTCATGAATACTTATCGGAATTGGATGATCTTTAGATCAATCCTACACCTCTGGATGAGAGGAGTCCAAGAAAAATATCAGTTGCCATAAATAAGATGACCCACATGAAGTTTAGCCCTCGTTGCCAATTTTAACAAATTCCAACTAAGAATCTCTCTCTCTGGAAGCTATTATTCCTACCCCTCAACTACAAGAGATTTCTTCAATCAATTTTTGCTCCTGAGAACTTCTCACTTTAGAAAATCGATTTTCTCAATCTCTCTATGTATTTTCCAAATGACCCTCAAGCCCCTTCTTATATCTTCCTGTTGGACAACCAACGGCCTAGATTAAAACATAATCAAAGGCTCATATCGTTTTGGCTTGATCCGTGGCTTTTTCTAGAAGTTTCACCCGTGATTAGATTAATACACATTAATATTTTACTTTTCCTAAGTTTAGACTTAGGAACCCCATTAAAAATATTAATTATTTTAATAAAATCACTTTTGGATGGAATTTTCCAAAACGCTTTCTGAGTTCTTTAGAATACCTATGCCCCAGCCTGCCTGCAAAATTTGAGGCTTAGAGAACATCCGATGCTACCCCAAATTAACACTCCCTCTTAGCGAGGAATATGCTCTAGCAATACATTGCTACTGCATACTCCTCTGACTCGGAAGCATCATCCTCTGCGTTGTTGATGTCTAACATGTTGTCCACCAAATACTGTGTTGCTACTGCTACTGTATTGTTGCCTTTGACACTACCAATTCTACATCTGTACTGCAGCTCCCTCTCAAATGTTGCATCTGCTATGCTGCTAGCATTGCCACTACTAACACTACATCCATACTGCAACTTAGTTGCTGAGAGAAGCAATTGAAAACACCCAAAACTGGACAAGTATCCAGTGGATACACCTCGGTGCTGAAATCCTGATTGTTGCTAGTCCCACGCTCTCTTCTAAAGCCACTGCACTGCTGAAGCTCTGCACTGTGCCTCCTCGCACTGCTGCCTCTCTGCTCTGCGCTGCTCACATTCTGGCGCTACTAACCACTGCATCTGTCGAATCAACACTCCATGGCACCAACTGAAACTCCACCATCCCGCTACTACTGATCATGGGCTCCTGTAGCAAGGTGATGATCCAAGAGGTGGGCTCCTCAAGGATCCTACCCATCTATAGCTCTATCGAACTACAGTTCTATATCATCCCACCTCCCTCTTAGAGGTATCTTGGCTGTCATGGCAAACTCCTCCTGTTCGATTTTTGCGGCTGCAACCTTAGGATCATGCTTCTCATCCTTGTCCTTTTTCTTCAAAGGACACTGGGATGCATAGTGGCCCATCTCGCCACATCTGAAGCACTTCACCTTGGAGACGTCCTTCTTTCGTCTTTGTTGCCCCTATTGTCCCTTTGATGCAAGGGTTGCGTTATCCTCCTCCTCTACTTTGGGCTTCGACCCACTGTTGCTGCTACTCCCGTCAAGTTTGACCTTGAGCAGGTCTCTCCTCAGCTCTTCTTGTTTCAGAGTTGCCCACATCTCGTCCCAATTTGGCAATGCTGCTCTACCCAGGATACTCTAGACAAAGATTTGCCACTCATCCGAGACAGAATTTAGAGCCAATCTCACTAACTCTAAATCCTGAGGTGTATGTCCTACAGCTGACAGCTCATCATGGGTCTCCTTCAGTTTCATGAGGAACGGATCCACACGTTCTCCCTTCTGCATCTTGGCATATCTCAGCTTCTTCTCTAAGTACATCTTCCGCTGCTCGGAAGATCCCTAATACATTGTGGCCAAGGCATCCCACATCTCCTTAGCAATCCCTATGTTCCTCAGCAATTCCTTTGCTAGCAACATGGCATACCACATGATCCTTGACTCCATCCTCTTCGCCTTAGCCATCTTAGCTCTGTACTTCTTCAACGGATCTACAATCGCTAGGATAGCTACCACATTATCAACATACATCTTGAGGGCATGCTCATCTAGAAGGAAAGTCATTCTAGCCTTCCAGATGGCATAGTTGGAAGCCCCGTCCAACCTGTCTTGATCCCTCAAGCCACTGGTTGCCATATCCTCCGAAAAATGTCAAACAACTCCCTCTTTCTCCCTACTACGTAGCTCCTAGGCTGACTTACGCACTCCTTGATGGAGTTGGTAAGTTGTTTCTCCTCTACTGCTCAGCAAATGAGAAATATTGATTTCCTCGGCAAGAAATCACTAAGGAAGTATTCCCTCACTATGCGATTTGCTTCTTCCTTCTGATGGCTTTTCTACCTAGCACTCAGCTTGCAGAAAGTTGCACCCTCTAGCTCTGCATGGCTCTGCATAGCTCCCTTAGCCTTGGCAAGTTTTCGATCTGGCAGTCTTACCTCTCTGTCAGCTCACTCAGAGAGAGACACCCACAAAAATATAGCCCTCCTAGCTAGAACTGCACTATCCCTTAGGGGATTTCAACTGCTTCTTGTTATAGCAAGTTGGCCCTTGCTTCAGTGCTAGATCTACTCTTCCCTGTTTCACATCAACAGCTCTGATACCATGTGAAAATTCCTAGATCTAACAATCTCAAGATTCCTACTACAACTAGCTGAATCTACTTCACCTAAATTGTAAATTACATTACAAGCTTATTTCAGATTTCTTCTTGAAACATTGAAGTAAATTACTAAAGCAACCTACACCAAATTAAATATGATTCTAAAACATAGAAACTGAGCAAGGAAAATAGAAACACATAGGACACTGTTGTTTTTGGAGAATAGTCCCCGGAAAAACCCAATGCAAGAAAACCGGTGTAGCAGTTCTAAGGGTTTATTATTATTAAGCAGTAGCAAATTCTGAATACATCATTGAATACCTCACAAGGTTATTCAGTTACAGAGAGAGATACTTGCAGAAGCTTTGTGAGTTTACCTCATACAATCACTGAGAAATCCTCGCTGATCCAG
This sequence comes from Pinus tabuliformis, assembly GCA_031772625.1. Taxonomy (NCBI): domain Eukaryota; kingdom Viridiplantae; phylum Streptophyta; class Pinopsida; order Pinales; family Pinaceae; genus Pinus; species Pinus tabuliformis. The sequence continues at coordinate 388,203,118 of CM062816.1, read as the reverse complement.
CCCCAAACTGACTGCCCCTCGGCTTTTTTGGTTGCCTTGTAGTGTCTGCATCAGCCCAGCGTAAAGCTCTCTGGGTGTTGCATCACTTCTCTAGTTGGTCGATATGTTGCCCAGGAGATTCGCTTTCTGCCTCTCGGTCTCACACCCTGGCTCCCGACTTCTGAAAATCGAATTCCTCTGCAGATTTCGGACTCCTCTCTCTCCCTTTGCACTGCTTATGTGTGGCCCTTTTGGCCCTGCGTCAGCCTCTGAGTGGAGGCTTCTGGATCACTCACTACCTCTCTCTCCTAATGTATTTCCAGCTGAGAATCTCTCTCTGGAAGCTTCTATCCTACCCCTCAACTGCAAGAGACCTCTTCAATCGATTTTTCCTCCTAAGAACTTCTCACTTCAAAAAATCGATTTTCTCAATCTCTTTGTGTATTTTCCAAATGACCCTCAAGCCCCTTCTTATATCTTCCTGTTGAACAACCAACGGCCTAGATTAAAACATAATCAAAGGCTCAAATCGTTTTGGCTTGATCCGTGGTTTTTCTAGAAGTTTCAGCCCTAGGTTGCACGAAACGGGGAAATGGGTACGAGTTTCCTAAACGGGAAGCGCTACGAAATGCGACCTCCCCAAATTTTGGAAATGGGGAAATGCGTATATATATATATATATATATATATATATATATATATATATATATCTATTAGGACATTTAAGAAATATGTGCAATCATAAAGCATATATGATACATTCTAATTTATTACATTACGATAAAATTGTCAATTGTCAATGCATAAACTATAAGTCTCTAAATTTACATCACATTTACTCATGAATGATCACATAATGAAAATAGAAATATCCAAAATCAGCCGCAAGAAATTTCTAATTTCTTGTCTCGTGCTTGATTGCAAGTCTCCTCCTACATAGTCGAACAACCTTAGTGCTCTTGATTAAATATAAGTTTCATACCCTAGTACTCTACATGCTCTTCATTATTGGAAGTCTCCCCTACATAGAGGGCTTGGTTCTCTTGATTAAATACAAGTTCCATACCCTAGTACATGATAAAATCCAATGGAAACATTGCAATCCCCCCAATCCTGAAATGCTAAAAAACAAATAAGTCTGCTGGATTTTGAGTGAGATCTAAAATTCTACTTTCTCCATATGAAATCCAATGAGGGCAAAACCACTCGCAAACATCCTGAGTCATTTCATGGTAATGTTAAAAATTTAAGTAAAAGGATGAAAATGAAAAATAGAGGAGAATATCACTTTTACTTTAAGAATTTAACATTACCATGAACTGCATATGCCTCAAACTTCCTGATGAACTGCATATCAACACTAGGGCAAAAGTTCACTTTTATAACTTTAGACAGGCATCTAGAAGCAACTAGAAGTCACTAGGATAACCTAAAAATAAATTAGAAAACAAATTAAAAAAAACACAAGTAAAAAGCTGAAACGTGAGTCGTACGGCCCTGAAACGCGTTTCAGGCTGTACTAGCCATGTTTCAGTTTCGTGAAACGTGGCAGTACGGCCTGAAACGCGTTTCAGGGCCGTAACACACGTGTTTCAGTGTTTCGTACTCGTTTCCGTACGGAAACGCCCCCTTGCCCTACGTTTCCTACAACATAGTTCACCCCTGATTAGATTAATACTCATTAATATTTTAAGTTTCCTAAGTTTAGACATAGGAACCCCATTCAAAATATTAATTATTTTAATAAAATCACTTATGGGTGGAATTTCCCAAAACGCTTTGTGGGTTCTTTGGAATACTTGTGCCCAAGCCTCCCTGCAAAATTTGATGCTTAGAGCACATTCGATGCTACACCGAATCAACAAACCACTCACCCTACATACATGTCAACCATCATGGGGTATGACAGGGGAAGGTGAACCACTCACCCTGTACACAACACACAAATACAGAAAGGTGAACTACTCACCCTATGGTCGCTCATAGCTTTTAAGGAACATACTAATTTTTTTTACTTCCAAGAAGTACCCCAAGCCCCCAAGAGCTCCCAGAGCTCAATGTCCAACTCAAGTGGGACCATCATGTGAAGGTCTTTCCACAACTCCAAGTCTCTCTCAAAAGACTAAGAATTTGACCTTCCCCAAGGGCTTCGTGAGAATCTCTGCAACCTGCTCATCAATCCTAATGTGTTGGAGCCTTATTGCTCCCCATTGTACCATATCCCTGATAAAGTGGTACATGATATCAATGTGCTTAGAGCGGTCGAGGAACACGGGATTCTCTGAAAAGCGAATCCCACTCTGGTTGTCACAAAAGATCATGGTGGTATCCAACATGTGCTCAAATAGCTCACTATAGAGCTGCCTCAACCAAACAACTTCACAACAAGCCATACTAGCTACAATGTATTCGGCCTCCGTGGTCCTTAGAGCAACCGATTTTTGCTTTCTGCTCATCCAAGAAATTGAAGCAGACCCCAATGAGAAGTACATCTAGACGTGCTCTTACGATCCACCACACCGCCAGCCCAGTCAGCATCAGTATATCCATGTAGATTCAAATTTCCAGCAGTGTATCTCAATCCATGGTTGATTGTGCCATAGAGATTCTTAGCAGCAATCCAATGTATGTGATGAGGCTCAACCATAAATTGACTCAATGTTGAAGTTTCTAAGTTTACTTAGTTTAGAAACCCTTCATGCACTTTTTCTGATTTATTCCTACCTACTTGTTATTTTTTCTTTAACAAGTTATTTACAAAGTAAATATTGAAAATAAACACTAGTGCATGCTCAACATATTACAAATCAACAACTAAAAGAAACAAGAACAAACACACCACATGACACCATTATTTTTGGACCAATGTCCCCGGAAAAACCCAATGTGAGAAAACTGGTGCAGTTATCTGAGGGTTTTCTTATTAAGCAATATCCGAATACAATCTGGGTGCCGAAACTGGCCTACGCAATAGAGAATTTTCTTAGCAACTATACCTCACAGTCTGAGAGAAATCTCCTAGCTGAAACCCCGGAAAATCCTTCTGGCAGCTCCCCAGCACAAAACTGCTCTACAACCCCAGCGTCTGCCCAAACTGGACTGCGTCAGCCTCTCCTAGCCCAGCGTTGGCCCTGCGTCAGCCCCAGGAGGCCTTGCGTCAACTCTGGGAGCCTCTGCGTCAGCTACGCTAGCCCCTCTGGTGCTCTGCGCAGCACTTGGCTTCCTCTGCATGGCCCTACGTCACTCTCCTTGGCTATTGCGCTGCTCTCCTAGCACACTCTCTGCCTTCTTTGTTTCTCTATACTCAATGCCCCTCAGCTACTCTCCCGATCACTGATTCTATCTCTCTTAGCAAACCCCGCTCAAGAGAATAGAATGACTAAGCACTCTGGTGTATTCTCCAAGTGACCCTCAAGCCCCCTCTTATACTTTTCTCGTTGACATATCAACAGCCGAGATTAAGTCCCTAATCAACGGCTAAGATTAGATCTAGATTGATCTATGTCTTTTGGACCATTCTAACACAGTTTCATATTAATCCACATTAATATTTTAATTTCCCCAAGTTTAGACTGAGGGACTCCATTAAAAATATTAATTATTTTGATATCTCCTGAACTGTTTAGAATCTATCCAAACCCTTTCTGGGTATTGGAGATCTCATGTGCTCCAACCTCTCCACCGAATTTTGTGCCTAGAGCACATCTGATGCTACCCCAAATCAACACTCCCTCTTAGCGAGGACTGTGCTCTAGCAATACTCCTCACTAAGTATTACCCTGATCATCTAATATCGGTCCCTGTGGTGATGCTAGGCCTGCTACCCACCATCCTCTGCATTGTTGTATCTTGTATTGTTGCCCATGGTTCTGCCACTGCCACTGTTGCATCTATACGACAACTCCCTCTGCATCCATGTTGTTGTTGGTCCTTTCTCCCAACAATGCATTCACACTACAACTCCTCTCATCATGCTGCATTGTGTTGCCCACTGATGCATTGCAACTCAGTTACTGAGAAGTAAGTAACTGATCTCCCAACTTTGACCTCTCTGTTGGGCTAGAGACCCTCCTGATGCTGAAGCTCCCTCTGCCGCTGACAAGTGCTCCCTCTCTAACCTCTGCGTTGTTGCAACAACTCCTTGCATCTCGCACCGTTGCACCCTTCTCTGTGCCATCCTGCACTGGTGCAACACTCTCGTGCCTCTCGCACTGTCGCAGCCTACTAGCCTCGCGCTGTCCTAGGACTCCTGCACTATAGCTCTCTCTGCCGCTTCATCCGCATCCGTCTCTACCTGACTCAACCAGTATTGCTACTCCTCTTCGGGGCTCCCGTAGCAAGGTCTAATCCAAGAGGTTGGGTACCTCGAGGATCCTGCCCCTCGTCGCATGTAGTCCACATGACTACAGCTCAATGTCTCCCCACTTTCGCTCAAGTGGTGCGTGTGCACTCATGGCACCGTCATCGTCTGTCAACACTTCCTTCTCCGCCCTTGTTGGCGCTGCCTTAGTCTCGGAAGACTCTTCCTTACTCTTCTTCCTTGGGCACTGGGTCGCATACTGACCCATCTCCCCACAGTTGAAGCACTTGATCTTGGATAGATCTTTCTTTTTCCGCTTCTCCTGCTTTCCCTCAGATGCTAGGGCCACATCCTCCTCCTCCTGCTTGACCTTGAGCCCTTTGCTATCGCTACCTGTCTTCAATTGCCGTCTGATCTCTTCCTGGCGAAGAGCTGCCCACATCTCGTCCCAAGGTGAGAGAGTCCCTCTGCCCAGGATACTATGGACAAACACTTCCCAATCTTCTAAGACAGCGTTCAGGGCTATCCTCACCATAAGCTCCTGATCCAGTGTCGCTCCTATAGCAGTCAACTGGTCTCGAATCTCATTCAGTCCTCCAAGGAAGGTGTCAATCGATTGACCCTTCTTCATCTGATATGACCTCATATGGTTCTCAAGCAGCATTCTTCTCTGCACAGAAGTATGCTGGTACAGGGTCTTGAGAGCCTCCTGTTGACCACTAGAGTGGCACCTGATGATTAATGAAGACTCCATGCCCAAGGATGATCCAGAGGACACTTGTACCATCAGATATCGTCAGTCAACAAAGTTTTTTAACTCTACTTCTATCTTCTCATCATCTTTCTTGTACCCAGATTCCACACCCTACAGGGAATTGTAATAAGTGATACTAGTAATGATGAGTTTTGAGTCTGTAACAGTCCTAGGATGTTGAAACTCAATTAGCAAACGAGTACACCTTGGAGTGTATTTTTTTATCTGGTTAATTATCCCTTCTTTTTCAGAGGCGAATAATTTTTTAGATTTTTTCACTCACTTTTTACCCCAAAGCCAGGGTGACGGTTTGAAGGTTGAGCCCTTGACACATCTTAGTGTCTAGAGTCGATGTATATTACCATACTACATCACACAAAAAATTTCGTGGAATTTGGTTAAGTTTAGGTGGTCATTTTTTAATTTTTTAGATTTCCCGCGGGTCAAAAATTGCAAATAAAATTGTATTTAAATTGTAATAAGTGTAGTATATAGAAGTTGTATGGGGTATAAGTAATCAAAATTACACCTCTCACCCTCAACTTTCTACTATGACACACTTTAAGGGGTTAATAATGTGTTTTGGACTCTCAAAATCCACTTTTCCTAAGTTTAGTGGGAAATCTGGCAATTAATTAAGCCAGAAATTAAATAAATGGAGAAAAATAAATATCCACACATGCTAAATGTTGTGGAAATGAGGTGGAAAATTATGAGGGAGTTAAAGTGAAGTCCGAAAGTGATGTGGACTCTTAAAATCAAGGAAAGAACATGTGCTCAAATAAAATCGAATTTCTAGCATTAAATGAAAAAGTTGTTTGGAAATTCAAATTTGTGAAGTTAATGCACATTTGGGAGGATTTGGGAGAAGATTTGGTGGAGATTTTTGTGGGAAATTGTCCCCACGTGAGTTACCACCCATATACACTTGTCATTCCACCATAAAATTCGAATTTGGCACACAAGGGAAGAAGAAAATGATGTTCACTTGCCAAAATTCGATTTTTACACTTGGCATTGGAACTCCATTCAACAAATTCGAATTTCTCTTTGGGATTGTCACCTCATGCCACTTGTTTAATCACTTCTACATTGGGATTGGCTCCAATGCCATTTATCATCGTCATTCTTCATTGGGATTTGCTCCCAACTCTCTACATAATAGAGCCATAGGCTCTCACATTGTATAATATTGTTACTAGCTATTGTGCTTGCGGAAGCGCTGCTGCCTTGTACACTTTCAAAAATATCAATAAAGACTTTGGGGTTTCATTCATGAGGTGTTCCTCCTTTTCGAGTGTGATGAATTGTTGAACATTGGTATAATTTATTTTACTCATGCTTTGATCTAATTTGCTTCCATATGCTCTTGTAGATTTGTTAATGTAGAGCTATCTTGCATTGACATTTGATTTAGAAGTATGCTCTAGGTATAGAATGCTCTAGTTGGTTTTAAATAAATCTCTAGAGTTTCTTATCATTGTTTATTGCTAAATCTATATGGAACTAATTCTTGATTGAAGTTTTGTAGAGGGAACATCTTGTTGGGATTACAGAATCAAGCGTGAGGGGAAGTCTTTGGAGAGACCAACCCACTCTTGATACATTCTTAAAGGAGCTCTCATTTGTTCTTTGAACCTTCATAGTCTTATCTTACAAAGTGGTTTTGCAGGGATTTTGGCACATAGCTTGTACACAAGCCAAGAACTTCTAAATTTAAATATTTTTTAAAAAAACATTGTACTTCATTTCTTTCATTTGCTATCTAAGAGCTTGAAGATGGCTAAGCAAAGACGAGAGTTTACTCTCACTCTTTAGCTTAGCCTTTTGTAAATTATAATTGTACATATACATTTTATCTTGCTGATTTTTCCATTAATACTTAACTTATTTTGCAGCCATTGTTTGGATTGTTTGCTAACTCTTGTGTGGCAGATTTTGAAGAGCAACTTCCCGCAACATCTAACAAGTGTTTGCAGGACCTTTGGCAAGTGTTGGGGATTTGATTTCCAAGGATGTCATGAGCCCTTTTGAGGCTTATTTTGGCCAAATCGAGTTCACTAGAGGGCTGCCCATTTTCCTCTCTAAGCCGTGGGTATTTGGAGGAAACTCACACTTTGTTTCCCTTGCATAAGTTTTGTGAGATCTTGTCACTACTTTCTCAAGAAAAGAGGTCTAATGTCTAAGTTTCAAGCAATTATTGTGAGGACTCTCTTTAAAGTATAGCTGAGAACTTTGAAGGGCCCTCTTCTCATTGTAATATTAATAAAAGATCTAACTTGCTTGTGGAAGCTTGGGATTTCTTCCGTGGTATCCTATCTCCCCATTTAGAGGGAGGCTACTCTTGGGTGGTGTTGTCGCGCGAATTGGCACGACAACGCTCGGACCGGGGGCTGTCACTCTAATCCCCGATCCCTCCGTTTAAGCCTGTCTCCCGCGGCTAAAGGGGGTAGACCCTGTGGGGTGATGAGACCAACTGTCGACCAGTTGGTTGGGAGACACGAGATACGATGATAAAAGGGCTCGATGGATTTGATAAATTGGAGACCAGTGCCTTGTGGAGTTAAATGTTTAAATGATTACTTTTTAAATGATATAGAAACATGGACCATGAACAGCAACCATCTATCATCAGCGAAAACACAATGCTCTTTAGAATGACCAAAACGACATCCAGCAACAGAAAATTTTAAAAGATAAATGCCTTAAAATACCACGAGAATTATAAACCGTTAACCAGATATCAATTTCGCATCTCAACCTAGAATATTCAGCATGAAAGATATAGCATGATAATAACTGAATCTCGCAAAAATAATTTTCCAAAAAAAGTTATATATATATATATATTTTTAATATTATATTATAATATTAAAAATCTAAAAAATTAAAATTTTAAAATCTATTCTAAAAATCTAAAAATTAACTATACAAAAAGATAAACCTAAGTCTAAAAAAACAAAACTAAATAAAATCTTTTTATTTTTATTTCTTTTTTAAAACCATAAAAAATGAGATTTAAAGATTAATCTAAAATATAAAATAAAACTAAACTATACAAATTTTAAATTAACCTAAAAATCAAATCTAAATCTAAATAAATAAATAAAAATCTACATTAAAAAAAAACTAAACTAACTTAACAAGATTAAATTGTAAACAAAAGCTAAGTCCTAAACATAAATATTTTTTGTTTTTATTATTTGATATATCTAAAATAAAAATTGAAATCTAATACGCTAAATCTAAAAAAAATTAACACGAAATCTATTTTAAGCAAAGTAAAACTATACAAATGAAACTTAAGCTAACCCTAACCATCCGAAACCTAAACTAACATTACCTTATCGCATGAAAATACGAATGGTCCGTTTATTACCTGTGTCAATAAAACGTGATTTACGCAGTTTGCAGGTTCGGTTTGGACGGCGGACGAAGGAGCATGGATACAGCAGCGTGGAGACTTACGCTGATACCCCAAGAAACGCAGGCGGCTTCCAGACTACGGGCAGAAATGACTTCGAAATGGATATGGCACAGCACTATGTTCGATGGCGCAGAATCGTAAACCAGTTCTCAAGCAATCACCACGCTTCACCACGCTTTTGCTATCAGATCTAGAACCGACCGTGAAATCGTGACACAATGAAACAGCGGATATTACCTGGGCGTGAATCGATTTTTTACCTGCGGATTTCAGAATGGATACCTGGATTGACAGTGGCACTGTACGCTCTTCCTCGGGCGGCTGAAACGCTTTATGAATGGAACGGTTTGCTGAACCCTGATTGAACACGTCTTCAAAGAACTCGACCAGCACAAGTGACAGCAGCCCATCAAAATCGTGACTTCGTTTTGAAACCAAGAAGCTGAGTGCGGAAACCAGAATTTCAACAGCGGATAAATGAAGGTCTCAGCCACTTTGAGAACACGCTTCCTCTGGTCCGATTTGCTATTTGCGTTATCAAAAATGCCTAACTGACAGATAAATATTATCGGCGTTCTGAGATTGATCTGATTCTCTGCGACAAATGGAAGCTCCGACGGCCATGCATGCAGCCTTTTTTGAAAACTGATTTTGCAGCTACGCTCTGACAGATATTTTCCGAAAAAACCTTGTAGCTGAAAACGCAGAAATACAAAACCCTGATAAAAACTGAACAAAAAAAAATGAAACCCTAATAAAGAAAATTATGAAAAGCAGAATTCTGAAAACCCTAGATCCAAAAACAAATTTGAAACCCTAGAATCAGCTAATTTAATGTACAGATTGTGGCCCCTGAAATGCCAGATTTAGCTATATACAACAGTAATACTTTCGAAATATCAGAAAAACTTGAACTTCACTGTGAACAGAAAGAAAATTTCTCAATGTAAAACTGAAAAGAAACTTTGAATGATTAACCCAGGGAACAATCAGCTGGGCTCTGCACAGAAAAGCCTGTGGGAGTCGGCTGGTTCAGCCTAGAACTTCCCCAAACGCCCACCTGTACCCTTTACCTAAAGATCTCCTGCACACCTCAAGCAAACATCAGTAAAGAGGGCAAGAAATGCTGCTAGGTTTCAAGGAATAATGGAGATACCTGCCATTATTCCAGAAACCCTACAACATTCAAACCCTAGCACATGAGCAAGATACCTGTACTCACAATACTCTGAAAACCAGCGATTATTAACTGCTGAAAACTGAAATATGCAGAAAAATGAAAATCTCACAGCAATTCCAGAGAGTAACACCAGCCTGTTTTGAACCCCAAAGTCTTTTTATTAATCAGAAAATCAGATTACAAGAGAGCTTTTCAGTACAAACTCACAGATCAGATATCTTGAAATGACCCCCTAAGACCCTATATAAAGGAAATGATCCTAACAGCTAGTTCAGTGATCCATGTAGAAATGATCTCGACCGTTGATGAGGATCAAGACATCTCTTGATCTCATCCGTCGATTTATTCACTTAAAATATTATTATTTTATTAGTTAGGGTTTTTGCTTGATTTTTTTAATTTTTTATTATTTTTCATTATTTTATTATTTTTATTCATTTTTTAATTTTTTAATTCATTTTAGAATGGATCACTGAACTAAACCTTCGGAAACATCACCTAGGACCTAGGACTTAGGACTCATGAAGGGATTTAAAACATTTCTCGACCCTCAGGACACATTACATCATGACTTTTACAAAATTACATCTTTAAGGGACAAACCCATTTAATACAGACCCTCACAAAACACCCAGCTCTGCGACACAACGATAATCTAGCAGATCAACACACTAGGATTCTCCTAAAGTTCTAATGACAAAATCAATCCCGGCTTTGGGGTCAGGTTTGAAGGAAAACTCTGCCGATCCGTGGATCGGTGAGACAAAAAACCTTCCGGGACGTAGATTATCATCAGAAAGTTAGGTCCACCTAGGCAAATTACATACATGACTCATGTCTGCTAAGATTATTTACAATTCATATATGCAGACTGGGTTTACAACCAAAAAGATCAAGCTGCTGATGATGGCAGGATGGCACGGACATGCTGATTAGGTGCTGCTTCTTTCTGTCAAGAAAAACGGGGTGCACTGCATGGGTAGTTGACCAGTAGAGGTCAATAGGTGGATTGACATTTGCATGGTTTAAGCTTTCATACTTCATTCACTTATATGCATGCTTTAATTCGGAATTAACACAACCTCACTATCACATTTCATTAAGTTTGTTACAATTTCATTGTAGATCTAATCCAGAAATACTATAGATCTGATATAAAAATATAAGACAATGCAAATAAACCCAGAAATAATATGAAATGATTCTTTATTGATCAAACCCTGAAGGTAGGGCAACACCATACATTCACTCCTTAAGGAAGGAGAACACTCCACAAGCCATATGCCTGTTCATACAATAATCCTTCTCTTCATCTTCCTATCTCTCCATGTGGAGTCTCTAGCCTTTATATAGGCCTCATACATACAATACCATGCATCATTACCATGGTTTCCTCATACCATCAACTAATACCATGGGCCCATTACATTATTATTAACTACTTGTGGTCCCTTACATGACATGGGTTAACCACCTTATTTATTACTATGGCCCATCCCATTATTACATTATTACCTTGGGTACCTCCCTTGGTACCCCATATTATCCCCCCTAGGTACATAACATTCCACCCCCCTAAACATGTTTCGTCCCCGAAACATGGGAAGAACATAAATAATAAGATCTACTCAAGAGAGTAGTCCACTGATACCATGCACGTGCATCTACCCATCCAAGAGAAAGGTGAACCCTCGATCTCGCTGGTGCCTCGCTCGCTTGAGATGGAAGTTGACTGCGGTAGCTCTTCTGTGTGGAAGTGTAGTAGGTGGATCTTTGTTCCTCTCGATCTGTCCTGCGGGGTTTGTTGTCCATGTGGCTAATTGGCTGCCATCTTGATTGTTGTCTTGCTGGGTGATGTGGGTGATGATATGTTGAAGTTTTAACCCACGATGGCTTTTTCTTTACTTCACCTTGCTGTGGTGCCTCTTGTGGTGTCTTCTTTTTCAATATGACTTCAACCACTGAATCGTCCTCAGATGTATCAGCACCTGTAACCTTTTCTGCTTCAGCCTCTGTTTGTGTTTGATTGTCGACCATCAACTGCTCATCATCTGATATGTCAGTCCCTGTAACATCTTGTGCGTCAACCTCCGTGGACTCTACCTGTTTATGGATGGAAATATCCTGTAATATAATTTTCTTCTTTTTATACCATAGCTTCAAGAATTTCTTCTGCACATTAATATTGATAGTACCCACAGATTCCATCCAAGGATATCCCAAAACAACATCAATATTATCCATCTCTGAAGCATAAAAATCACCATGAAACACATACTTATCCATAGAAAGCTTCAAATCCTTATAGATTTGACCATCCTTATCATCATCCTGTGTATGTGCAATTTGTTTTGCTGGGACTTGCAATTTTTTTGCCAAATTGACATTTATGAGATTTTGCTTGCAACTTGGATTTATAGACACAATGATTTTCTCCTTCTGAATCAATCCATGAACCTGCAATAAGGAGATACCAGCAGAAAATAACCCTTTATGTGTCTCATTCTCCTTTTTCCTAGCCCGAGACCATTTGTCCAAAAGGACTTTTTCAAATTCTTCATCTGAAATTTTGTTCACCCACTCGTTGCTAAGTAATAAATTCCATTTTTGAGCCTCACCTCTCATATTAAACAGCATTTGTAACTTCCAAAATATCCCATATGTGGACTTGTATCTTTGTATGCATTCTTCAATAGTAGGACCATCATCTTTTCTTGTAAAATATAGAGTCGCCATGAAGAAAAAATTCACTTACTTGGAGAAAATTTGTAATTGTCACAGTTTCGTCAATATTGCTCAGAATCCTTATTATGACCTGTTTTTAGAAATGGAACCATCATTCTGCATCTGCCCATGTGATAGAAATTTTGATCCAGGCACTAGAATTCCAGATCTGCGCTGCAACTTTCCCGCCGTCACCTAAAATTTCTGAAAAAAGAGCTGATTTTAAATCAACGATATCTTCCTGATCCGGACTCCGATTCGACTAATTTTTTTTTTGAAGTTGGGTATTTTTTCCCAAAGAATCCAGATCTGCAATTAGATTTTGCAGATCTTGTACCAGGACGTCTAGATCTGCGCCGCAAAATCGCTGCCCTGAAAAGTGTCTGCAACCCCACTGATTTTTAAATCAGCAATATCTTCTTCATCCGGACTCCGATCCAACCAATTTTTTTTTGAAATCGGGTGCTTTTTCCCAAAGAATACAGATCTGCAATTAGATTCTATAGATCTGGCACCAAAACGTACAGATCTGACCTGCAAAGTCGCCGCCCCGAAACCCTGCAAAAAAAAAAAAAAATCTCCACTTTTGTGCCCAAGAAAGTGCTCTGATACCACTTGTTGTGGATCTAACCCGGAAAAAAATCTCCACTTTTGTGCCCAAGAAAGTGCTCTGATACCACTTGTTGTAGATCTAATCCAGAAATACTATAGATCTTATATAAAAATATAAGACAATGCAAATAAACCCAGAAATAATATGAAATGATTCTTTATTGATCAAACCCTGAAAGTAGGGCAACACCATACATTCACTTCTTAAGGAAGGAGAACACTCCACAAGCCATATGCCTGTTCATACAATAATCCTTCTCTTCATCTTCCTATCTCTCCATGTGGAGTCTCCAGCCTTTATATAGGCCTCATACATACAATACCATGCATCATTACCATGGTTTCCTCATACCATCAACTAATACCATGGGCCCATTACATTATTATTAACTACTTGTGGTCCCTTACATGACATGGGTTAACCACCTTATTTATTACTATGACCCATCCCATTATTACATTATTACCTTGGGTACCTCCCTTGGTACCCCATATTATCCCCCCTAGGTACATAACAGAAACTCACACTTTGTTTCCCTTGCATAAGTTTTGTGAGATCTTGTCACTACTTTCTCAAGAAAAGAGGTCTAGTGTCTAAGTTTCAAGCAATTATTGTGAGGACTCTCTTTGAAGTATAGCTGAGAACTTTGAAGGGCCCTCTTCTCATTGTAATATTAATAAAAGATCTAACTTGCTTGTGGAAGCTTGGGATTTCTTCCATGGTATCCTATCTCCCCATTTAGAGGGAGGCTACTCTTGGGTGGATTGACATTTGCATGGTTTAAGCTTTCATACTTCATTCACTTATATGCATGCTTTAATTCGGAATTAACACAACCTCACTATCACATTTCATTAAGTTTGTTACAATTTCATTTGAGCTTTGCATTTTCTTTCTCATTGTTGCTTGGAGCTACAAGCTTACATTTTACTTTGGGCAATTCATCCTTTACATGCAAGCATTTTATATTCTTAACAAACTTTGATTCGTTTCCATTTACCTTGGTAAATTGTTTCATGGCACTTGAATACATGCTTCAATTTTATGCTACATTGTTATTTTGAATATTGGAGCAATTTATTGTCATTGTCTATTTGAAACAAATTTTACTTTCAAGCAAATTACTTGTATCATTTTAATTCATTGATGAAACACATGCAACACTTGTACACTAATTTTATTCCTCCAATTGAAGTTATAATTGCAACTTATGTTGAACACTATTTCATTTTCAAGCATTGCAAATCAATCTCTTTGAAGCATTTGCATGTATCATTATTTTAATTTGGGGAATTAACACAATTTGCATTTCATCTAGGCATTTTAGTGTAGGAAGGCCCCAAGCCTCATTAAAATTTTATCTCCAGCATAAGTTGGTTGAAGTAGACATCTTAGGGATCCTCTACTCCTCTATTGACTCCTCACTGTGAAATCCATATCATTGGGCGAAAGTGAGGTCTGAGGATTGAAGAGTTAAATTGTAATCTTGTTGTAGAGCTAATTAATAAAATTAACCAAGAGCACTTTCCATTACATTTACTTTACTTGTCTCTTGATGGTTTTAGTTTTCATATGCAAAGTCTATTCCAAAAGGAGGTATTGTAATCATTTCAAACAAGTGTTTTCTTTTCATGTTTCAAGTCTAATTGCATATTGATGTCTTGGTTTAGCACTTCCTTTCTTTTACATTTCCAAGTTAATTACTAATTTTTGGGTTTTGGCAAGATATGTTTCACATGTTTTGATTTACAAAGTTGATTATTTCAAAAGCAGTTTGTGTCTTACATATCTTGTGCTAACAAATCTTATTTACATTTTAGGGTGACTTTGTTTTCTCTTTTGAGAGCATTGCATTTTACTTTGAGAAAATATATCTTTAAAATTGTTGAGCAAATTCCTTATAAGGCACTGGTTTTATGGTTTTTAATCATATTAATGATTGGCATTGTTATTTCAAGTTGTTCACTTCATATTTGCTCATAAATCCTTAAAATTAATCCATTTTCACTATAACACTCTCCTAGAAACTCACATCTTTTAACTTAACTTTTCATTAGGGACCACCCCCCTTAGCTAACCTAGGAGATAGCTCAAACGGAGAGAGTCGGGATTAGTGTGACAGCCCCTTTTCTGAGTTCCCTGCCACCAACCACACCTTGTGGGGTTGAAGGCTTTTCTCACTGACTTGTAGGTAGGTGTAGGCGACAGGGTCAACACCTCCCACATCTCAATTGTCGTTTCCTTCTCAGCGATATGTGGTACCACATGATCCTTGACCCCGTCAAGGATAATGCACTTGGCCCTCGCCATCGCCTCTTCGTACTTGTCGTTATCATTGGAGTCGACTGGGATAGTTATAACCTTCAAGGCGAAGTTCTCGATACGATTCCTGTCAAGCACTAATAAAATTTTGGCCTTCCAGACTGCAAAGTTCGATGCTCCGTCCAGTCTATCCTGGTTTCTTACCTCGTGTAGTGCCATGACGCTCCTCTACCTCCCTCCTGGAAGTTCTCTGTTCGACTCCTCTGAGTCTCTACTTCCTGTCTCGAAGTTCTCTTCTGGACTCCCTCTGAGTCCTAATTTCCCTCCTGGAAATCCTTCTGTCGCTTGTCAAGATGCCCCCTACTCTGATCGTCTTGTGCAACTGCATTGTTGATCCAGGTTCCTCGGCTAGAAACCCTCGATAACAACTCCTTTGGTCCTACTCTGTCAGGTACTATTCTAACTACAGTACCTCACCAGCTCCACTCTGCAATATTTTTGCAGCCTTATAGACTCCAGCAACTGCCTCTCTGTGCACTGCGTCAGCCCCTCTCTGCCTCACGCTGGCTCTGCGTCACCCCAGATGGGCCTGCATTAGCCCTGTGATGCCCTGCGTCATCCCTCTGGCCCTCTACGTCAACAACACTGGCCTCTCTAAGGCTCTGCAAAGCTCCCAGCTTCTTCTGTGTGGCTCCAGCTGGCTCTGTGTCACTCTTCTTGGCTTCTGCGCTACTAGAAACAGCTTTTGTCACCTCGGGAGAGCTATTTTCTGTTGCTATTGCTCCGCTAGGCTGATGTATTTTAGTCCTCCTATGATTTGCAATCACGCTCTGATACCATGTTGAAGTTTCTAAGTTTACTTAGTTTAGAAACCCTTCATGCACTTTTTCTGATTTATTCCTACCTACTTGTTATTTTTTCTTTAACAAGTTATTTACAAAGTAAATACTGAAAATAAACACCAGTGCATGCTCAACATATTACAGATCAGCAACTAAAAGAAACAAGAACAAACACACCACATGACACCATTATTTTTGGACCAATGTCCCCGGAAAAACCCAATGCGGGAAAACTGGTGCAGCTATCTGAGGGTTTTCTTATTAAGCAATATCAGAGTACAATCTGGGTGTCGAAACTAGCCTACCCAACAGAGAATTTCCTTAGCAGCTATACCTCACAGTTTGAGAGAAATCTCCTGGCTGAAACCCCAGAAAATCCTTCCAGCAGCTCCTCAACACAAAATTGTGTTGCAACCCCAGCCTCTGCCCAAACTGCACTGCGTCAGCCTCTCCTAGCCCAGCGCTGGCCCTGCGTTAGCCCCAAGAGGCCTTACGTCAGCTCTGGGAGCCTCTGCGTCAGCTACGCTAGCCCCTTTGGTGTTATGCGCAACACTTGGCTGCCTCTGCGTGGCCCTACGTGAGCCCTTGCTGGCTCTGCGTCACTCTCCTTGGCTGCTGCGCTGATCTCCCAGCACACTCTCTGCCTTCTCTGTTTCTCTATATTCAATGCCCCTCAACTGCTCTCCCGATCACCGATTCTATCTCTCTTAGCAAACCCCGCTCTAGAGAATAAAATGACTGATCACTCTGGTGTATTCTCCAAGTGACCCTCAAACCCCCTCTTATACTTTTCTCGTTGACATATCAACGGTCGAGATTAAGTCCCTAATCAACGGTTAAGATTAGATCTGACTTGATCCATGTCTTTTGGACCATTCTAACACAGTTTCATATTAATCCACATTAATATTTTAATTTCCCTAAGTTTAGACTTAGGAACTCCATTAAAAATATTAATTATTTTAATATCTCCTGAACTGTTTAGAATCTGCCCAAACCCTTTCTGGGTATTAGAGATCTCATGTGCTCCAACCTCTCCACCGAATTTTGTGCCGAGAGCACATCCGATACTACCCCAAATCAACACTCAACGTATTTACAACGAAGCATATGTCCGAACAAGAGTTTACCAAGAACATCAAGGCCCCCACAAGTTGTCTATATTCACAATGGTTTGCCAATTCGAGCCCAACAGCACTTCCACATAGCTTCTTGAAGTTGAGTTCCATCGAAGTAGAAACAGACTTGCCATCCCACATCTCTTGAGCAGCTTCACAATGTATTTTCCTTGAGAAAGGGAAATCTCACCTAGCTTTTGCCAGACCTCCAGGTTTAGGAAGCAGTGCATCAGCCCTAGGTCCTTATCTCAAACTCGGAAGCCAACACCCTCTTGCATTGATAAATGAGAGGTTTTGGACTTGTCAGAAAGAGATCATCTACATAAAGGACCAAAATGAGAGGCATGTCCTTCTCAACCTTTAAGTATAATTTAGGATCAGCATCGCTCCTTGTAAATCCCAGCGTCATAAGATAGATATCAATCCTCTCATACCAAGCCCTAGGGGCTTGCTTCAACCCATAGAGAGCTTTCTTCAACCTGCATATGTGTGTCCTTCGATCTTGTACTTCGAACCCCTGAGGTTGTTCCAAGTAGACTTCCTCCTTAAGTGAACCATGCAAGAAAGCAGTCTTAACGTCCATTTGCTGTAGACTCCATCCTTGAGATGCAACAAGAGCAAAAAAAGACTAGATAGTGGTATATCGGGCAACCGGTGCAAATATCTCGTCATAGTCCACTCCTTTTTGAGAGAAGCCTCGAGCAACAAACCTGGCCTTATATTTTTCAGCACTCCCATCGGCTCCATGTTTAATTTTGAATAGCCATTTTGAGGTGACTACAGACTTGTCATTGGGTCTAGGCACCACTTCCCAGACATCATTCTTCATGATAGATTCATATTCCTCATTCATCGCATCCTTCCAGACTTGGTGCTTTACGGCTTCTTCGAACATACATGGCTCAGTTTGAACAATAGTAGTCATAGCAGCTAAGTACCCTGATACCAATTAGGCTTCTTACTTTCGCGAAATGTCCCTCTTGGATAAATATGTCTTTCAGCATCTTCGAGAGTATCTTTGAGCCACAAAGATCTTTTCCTTGAGGTAGAGGGATCACCAAGAGGTGGATCAATGGGATCCATCGAGCATAGGCTCATCTGTCGGAGGTTCATCCTGCTTTTCTGTAGCATCATCATTATCTTTCCTTGGAATGGGGAGATCTCTGGCTTTCCCAAGGGCAGTGTCTTCATCGAAGGTGACATCATGACTTACTTCCACATCTCTTTGACCAAGCACATAGATTCTATATGCCTTTGAATTTTCACTATAGCCCACAAATGTACCTTTCTTCCCAAATGCTTCCAACTTGTTTCTTTTCTCTTTAGGTACATGGAAATACATGGGACAACCAAATATTCTAAAATGAGAAACATCAGGTTTCTTACCAGTGAAAACTTCTTCGAGTGTCTTGAAATCCAGTGCTTGATGCGGGCTCCTATTTTGAACATACACAGCAATGTTGGCAGCTTCTCCCCATAAGAACTTCAATAGACCTTGATCATGGAGCATGGCACGGGTGGCTTCCATGATTGTTCGATTCTTCCTTTCAGCAACTCCATTTTTCTCAGGAGTGTATGTAACGGTTGTCTCCCTCTTAATGTCGGCCTCTCTGCAAAATTCATTGAATTCATTTGATTCATGTTCGATTCTCAATATTTTGATCTTCTTCCGTGTTTGATTCTCCACCAAGGCTTTGAAAGAACGGAACCATTTGAACACTTCATCCTTCTTCTTCAAGAAATAGATCCATGTTTTGCGAGAGAAGTCATCCACAAAAATTGCATAGTATAAGTATCCTCCCAATGATGTTATGGGCAACATACCAGATAAGTCAAAATAGATCAATTGAAGAATATCGGTAGTTTGGCTTTCACTTGAAGGGAATGGTCCCCGTGTAAGTTTTCCAGCTGCACAACCCTGAAAAACTTCTTCATGATTCATGCTGAAATCGAGCATACCTGTGATCATCTTCCTTACCCCAAGTTAGGCTTTGTAATGAAGGCGGGCAAATCTCCGGTGCCATAATTCAGATTAAAGAGAAGAATCACAAGTCAAGGCTACCAAAGGACTTCCTCCCACTTGATAGAGACCATCAACCCTAAATCCAAGTGTGAATGCATCTTTAGGTTTATTTGCCAAATACGTACCTTTCCATCAATGAATGCTACCTTGAAGCCTTTATCTTCCATCGCAGAAATAGGCACCGGGTTCTTCTTCAAATCGGGCACATACAATACTTCTTGTAGATGAATGGTTTGACCTTGATTTAAGTGAAGAGTGACAATACATATCCCTTTCACGAGGTAGGTGGTATTATCTCCAAGTATGATCTCTAAATTAATCTTCTTTTCAATCAAATTTGAGAGGGCCTCTTTGTACCCAGTGAAGTGCCTTGAGGCTCCACTATCAATCAACCAATGATCCAAAGTATCCGGAGGAGAGGTAGTAGATAGAGCAGAAATAAGATAAAACTCTTTTTGTTTTTCTACAACATTACTTTCTTCATACCTGGAATTTCTCTATCTTTCGGGACGTCAACCATTTCCATATTGAGAAGCAAGAGCATTCCTCTTTTCTTTATTGTTGAAAGTAACGAACAACGTTCATATAAGCGAAAATCTTTTAAAAACTTCAAAGACATAAATGTTCATTGTAAGACATGTAACTGTATATTGAATTGATGTAAGATATGAGATGATTACAAATGAGAATGAGGGTCTGCTTATATACCCTAGGCAAGTGCCCTTTCATGAATGGTCATGTCTCTAAGACATGCCTCTTCATTACTAACTAACTAACTATTAGTTAATTAATTATTATTATATTTATATTTATATTTATTATTTTTATATGAATTATATTCATAACATTGCCCCTCTTCAAAAAGATTTGTCCTCAAAGATTACTGATGAAAGGTTGGATCTCTTTTTCTGCTCATCACGGAACTGTCATCTTCGTTGTTACAAGATGATATGATCCTTGGAGTGATAAATAAAATTGTCGAATCGAAAATGGATTTGACCATCCTAGATTAATCCTCTGTGAAATCTTCCAGTCACTAGAAATTTGCACTGAATTGTTATCATCGGATTGGATTTTGCAAACTTCAGTATTCTTGGGAACATAAATATGTTGTTTTCGTTCTGAGTGATACTAGTACGTAGATTGATTGGAAAGTCTGCTCTTGTGATTCGAATGTTGGTAAGGAGTTATTCTAGTTGGACTCAATGTTTTTAAAACCGGAACCGGTGACCGGACCGGTCCACCTAAAGAACCGGTTTACCGACCGGAACCGGTCTAACTGGGACTGGTTTGGTCCAAACGAACCGGTTTTTAAAAAATACATTAAATAATTAATTTTTAATGAAACAAAACTATTTTTAAGATGTAAAACCATGATTCCAAGCCAATAGAGACAAAATATGCAAAGTTTGCTCATTTATATACCATGTAAAGGTGAATATATCAAAATGGCACCGAGTACAATACATATCATTGACAAAATAGCAAAATACATAAGAAATGAGGCTCTAAATGGCCTATAAAGTCCAAGCTGTTGAAACTTGAAGCTTTGGAAATGTGTCTAAATGGATAAACAACAGAGATAGAACATCATGTTTTTGTCAAATAGGTCTAACTCAGGTGGTTGAGAGAAGAAACTGTTATCTTCCCCACCAGAGTTCAAATCCTGTAGATGACATGTTCACTATTTGTGAGGCAATCGACATTGAGGCTCTTCATAAGCTATGAGGAATACCTCTCGCTTATGGGCTGGAGGGTGGGGTGATAAATTGGATGTAAACAACAACAAAAAATTGTCATTTTTCTGGTAAGGATAAAGAAAGAAAAAATTATCGGTGGAGAGTTATGAACCCCATGTCCACATTATCTCAGTCCGAGTTCAATGTGGGGAGCTGTCAAATTCAGCCAAAGCATGCTCTGTTCTATGGCTCTATGCCCATCAAGGTATGAACCAGGATCATTTGTGTTAAAACTTAACACCCCATTTTAACCATTGACCACAGCCCAACAGACCAGACATACGATGTCATCTGCTACCTGAGCACATTTCATAATCCTTTCTTGCTATTTATGGCCTAGGTCAAGGTTAAATTTGAGCTTCTTAGTGCAATGGGGGCACAATCAGCTTCCTTGACACTGGGAAATAATCAGAGAGATGTGGTAGAAGCAGGCTTTAAAAGATATTCTGAAGCAGCCAACATATGTGAGGCACTTACCAAACGGGTTCCATGCAGGTTACAGGGAAGGCTAGGCTCTCAATAACTTTGGCAACTATCCCTTTGAAGAATTTTTTTTGCAACTTCTGTGAAAGAATTCATTTAAAGGGGCATGAAAATTGTTGTACTTTTGACAGAAAATCTCAGATGTGCAGTAGTTAATAACTTAATACCAATACAGGCATTCGAATACAAAAAAGTAAAATGGTTATGCAAGAACAAAGATTAAGGATCTTTATCAAACTAAACTACACAAAAAAATACTACTGCTTCATTCAAGAACACTTTGGATGGACTTTCAGATACCTGTGTGCCAAATTAACAAGCTTTTCATTCACAAGACCATGGTAGACTCCAATGACCTCTGCCCCTTCCATACGTAGCAAATCACTTTGAATTCCAATTATAGGATATTTCATAACAATATATCCCACCTTTACTTCCCCCCCAAAACCCCTAAACCACAATCAAAATCCGTCTTTTTGCATGTTTCGGTGGGCATGCCTAAAACCGGCCGGTTTAGGACAGAACCGGCCGGTTTGATACAAACCGGCCGGTTCTGTCCTAAACCAGCCGGTTTTCACCAGTTAGGGCTAAAAAATGGCGAAATGCCCTATCAAACCGGGTTTTTTGGCCGGTTCGGACCGGCAGCCTTGCTAACCGGCCTGTTTGACCAGTAACCGGTTTTTAAAAACGGTTTTAAAAACACTGGTTGGACTTTCCCTTATCACGTTAGTGGCAGTTCCCTGATTTCCTTCAGGCACTATTGTTGTTGAGTTGGCATCATCATTTGGAATGTCCATCGTTTGAACTACAACTTCTGAATATGTTTTAACTTCTTTTGGTTTCTCATCCTCTTGAGTTGTGATATTAACTAGATCGGTATTTATTCCTTTATCTTCAACTTGGACCGAAACGAAAAGAGACTTCAATACTTCTTCTTGAAGTTGTTCTAACTTGTCATTTAGTAGCTTCTTTTCACTTTTAAGCTTCTTAATTTGCGTAAGTAGGGTTTGGTTATGATTCCTTAGACGTGAAAGTTCGTCATTTTCTGAATTGTCGACTTTGTCCTTAGTATCTTTTTCTTTATTTTTGATCTGTTCTAATAACCTTTGATTCAGAGTTTTTAAATGCAAATTTTCTTCTTCCTTCTTCAATAGATTCTCGTTGAATTTCTCCTTAGAACTTTCATTCTCTTGCTTTAATTTTTGCTTCTTAATCTTGGAATTTTTTACCTATTCAAGTAATTTTTGATTATGGTCTCTGAGGCACAAAATCTCCTCATTACTTTCTATTGATTTTTCATGAAACCGATCTTTGAGATTTTTATATTTCTTCTTTGATGCTTCGTTCTTTTGTTGAAGTTTTGTGATTTATTTCTTTAATTGTTTTATTTGTATCTGCTCATTATCATTATTCTCTTCGGTACTAAATAATCTTCCACGGGATCTTAAATTGCATTTTTTTTTAATATAAGTATATCCAATTTCGTTTAAACAAAATGGACATTTAGTCCAAAATAGTGATTGTTGTGTGGGACTCATCTTGACTACTTCCTTCATTATTTTCGAATTAGGCTCCATTTTTCTTGACTTGATAACCTTCCTTGGTAATTTAATTTTTTTTTTAATAATAATTTTATTTTTCCCTCAACAATTGTTTTTTTCTTAAACTCTCTTCTTTTTTATAATTTTTTTTAACTTTCTTTTTCCTTTTCTTTTTTAACTTTATTTTGTTTTTTTTTTTTTTTTATAAACTTTTTTTTCTATATATATTTATAATCTTCTTTTTTTCTTTTTGAAAAGTTACAACCCTAGTGAAACGTGGCTATTCACCTCTTTGGGGTATAATATAAAATATATGTCCACTTATGTGCCTTTGACTCGGTTAATTTTCTCCATGTAAAAAGTAAAACTTACCATTCACATAAAAAGATCTTGCATTCATTTCGTTCTTCTTTTACCTTGAAAATACAATGGGCAATTACCATGGGTTGCTAAAACCACGAGATTGTAAACCACTTAATGAAGAATCAAGATAATCTTATCTACTCTTCCTTCTCTTATGTATAGTTTTAAAGATATTTGGAAAGATTTCCTTTTGACTTTATCATGCATTTTTTAATCAATAATGTAGAACCTTTTTATATATAGGAATGTTCTCCTTCAAAATTTACATCAGAGTATATTTTTTTTTACTAGAATCATTGAAATGTCAATGGCCAAAGGCCTTTTTTTTGGAGGGGCTACAGGCCTAAATGGCGATATGGAGAATCTCCAAACTCTAAGCGAAATGCTTCAATTACACAACAACAAGGTTGATGGGAGGTTGATGACCAAAGGCATGGTGATCAGCCAACGTGGCTCTGATACCAACTTAACGAAATTGGTTCGTATACGCAGCGGAAATCTTTAAAATATTTCAATGACGTAAATGTCCATTGTAAGACATGTAACTATATATTGAATATTGTATATTGAATTGACGCAAGATATGAGATGATTACAAATGAGAATGAGGGCCTGCTTCTATACCCTAGGCAGGTGCCCTTTCATGAATGGCCATGTCTCTAAGACATGCCTCTTCATTACTAACTAACTAATTATTAGTTAATTAATTATTATTATATTTATTTATATTTATACTTTTTATGTTTATATAAATTATATTCATAGCATTAACCTGTTGTTTCTTTGATTGCCATTTCCTTTGTAATTGTTGTTGTTGTTGTCGTCATCCCTTGGAGAATCCTTCTTGTGAGGACACTCTCTAGCATAGTGGCCAAACCTATTACAATTGTAGCACCTTCCTTTCCTTCCTTCTTTGAATCCCTGCTTGAACCCTTGACCCTGTCTCCTTAGACCAACATTATTTTTCTTCTTTGTATGAGTGGAGAAAGCAATAGGTTCATTTCCATTTGAGGGCTTGTCTCTCTCCATCATCCTTGTCTCCTCTTGAGTGCATCTAGCCAATAATTCATCGAAACTAGGAATCCTATCATTGTTGAGAATGGTGGTGTTAAACACATCCCATGCTCTTGAAAGACCTCAAAGTGTAATGAAAGTGAACTCCCTGTCAGCAATAACTTCTCCAATAGATAGTAGGTCATTCTTGATTTGTGTTATTCTCATAAAGTAGGATTGGATAGACTCCCCTTTATCCATCTTGATGTCCTTCAACTTGTTCTTGAGAAAGAGGATTTGATTTGCATTGTTTACTTTGAACATCCCAACCAGCTTATCATACATCTCCATAGATGTTCCTAAATCAGAAATATAGACAACCAAATGCTTTTGAATGGAGTCATGAGAAACCAAATGATTAAGTAATTATTTGGGTAAATAAATAAATTGTTGGAGATAAATTAAATTGTCATGAGAAAATAAATCTAGTTGGTATTAGAAATTTAACACTCTTTCCATTTAGAGGGTGATGCTGGGCACCATGGCAATGACGTCATGGCATGGAAGCACTTTAGAGACAGGACTATGATATAGGAGCTACATCTCCAAGAGCACTAATTATCCCACACGACACTTACATGTGGCATTTATAGCTCATTTGGAGGGTGATGTCACAATTGAGGATGTCTTTCTCTCACACGTGTGGGCGTATATGGCATCTTTCCTTATGCTTTTTAGCTATGAGGTTGGCTCGTAACCTCTATCTTATGGATCACTTCAAGTAAACATGTAATTAGGGCTTTACTTGAATCATCTGTAAAAAATGAGGGAGTTATGTCTCATATAAATAGCAACTCCTCCACTCATTTTTATTTCATCATCACACATTCAATTGTTTTCCTCTCTAAGAGAGTGCAAGCTAGTCTTTTTCGCTATTATGGGCAAGACGTGATCCTCTATTGGTGTGACTTTCTTATGGATGTGATTTTCACATGGAGATATTATTATGGAATTGAAAAATGTGTCTTTTGTGGAGAATTCAAGTTTAATATCTTACCATTGATATTTGGCATGTTAAAAGTTTAAAGTAGGGTTTCTAGGATGCCATGACTAAATGCTTTATTATTCTTGGAATCTTGCTACGTTATTGCATGTAAAAATTATCTCTTAAAGGCCTATAGGGAAACTCTTAATGCGCAGCCCCTATATTTAATTTCTCCCCTCACAAGAATAATAGTTAGGATTTTGAAAGTGGATGCCCTAGCCATCCCCCCTTACTCCATCAAGGTCTTTCCCTTGAAGTTTAACCCTAAAAGACTCCATTAAACCCTAGTAGAATAAGGAACTAATCGTTAGTGTGTTGATCATCCATAAAGTTTTCTAAATTTCATCTTCTTTCTCACTCTCCTAGACGTCTAGGCTAACCACTAGAGTTTCTAGGGCAGATTTGTGCATAAAAGTAAGTTTTATGTGGATGTTTATGGCCCATAAATTACAATTTGTATCTATAAATTGTGAAAAGGCAAAATCTGACATAGTGCATGTTTGATACCTCCTATTTAGGGTTGGTGTCACCTTATACTTTTTGTTTATGCATACCTAATAGCCATAGAAATAAATTCCCTTGTCTAGTTCTAGTCTCTATCTGAAGATCTTTGATCCTTTGTTGTTGAATAGCATTTTAACATATTTTCTTAGGCTGCTATATGACATTGAATACCCTTTCATTACATATCATCCAAACCCTAACTCATAGCGGCCTTATTTTTGGTCTAGGCATAGAGTATTTGAACCCTAATATCGACATCTCGGCCATCTTAGGCCTTGCCGGTGGTGAAATTGTAACTAGTGTTGGTCTTCATAATGCAATGTAAAACTATCATTGATGTATTTATTATATTCATTATTATATTTATTTTTGGTCAAAGTATGTTCTTCATGCTTATAGAGTCAAAAAGAATTTATTATGAGTCAAAGAAAAATGTACTTGAGTCATGTCCCATTTGGACATTTGTAAGAAAAAAATTGAATTTTATGTTGAGTCAATAAGTCCACAAAATGTCAAGTCAGCCCTCCTTGGAACAAGTCGGCCTGGGCCTCCAAGAGCCACCTATTCGACTCTCCTGGAAAACTATATATAAGAGGCAGTTCGACTCATTTGAGAGCTCATCCAATCACACTATAAGTACATATGAACCATACAAAGGAGAACAAGGAGCAGAATTCAAAGGAGAGAGAAAGTCTTTTGTTGACCAAAATTTCTGATGTGGACAGAATTTTGTACAGACCAAATTTTCTGTGATGTGAAGACCAAATTTGGAACAATTTGACCATCGTTGACTTTGACATTGGAAGTGACTTGGAGGAGGGTTTGACTTGGCATTTTTTGTGGCATTTTTGGTCTTGGTCTTGGGTCTTGGATATCTCATTTTGATCTAATTCTATAAGAGAAGGATTGTTGGGTTTTCCCCCTTGTGGGGTTTTGCCCTGGCTTGGAGCCTAATTTTTGTGTCTCTTGTCTCTTTATTTTCCTAGAAGATTGAACATTTTGTATAATTGCTTGATGAAGAAGACATAACAAATAATAAAGAAGAAATCTAAATATTCACAAGTAATTATCAAGTAGAGAAATCAAGCCTAATTCCACTACACTTGGTTTCTCAACAGTCGGTTCTCCATCAAACATAATGGACATTTACTCATCATCTTCAGCCATAACTTCAGAACATCCTTCTAGGTGATATAGGGAAACCTCCATTCTAGTCTAATTCCACTAAATAGCAGGAGAAAGGTTGTTGAGGTGACAATGTCAACACTTTCTCTTGTTTCTATAAGGTTTGGCCCCGCCTAATGAGGCTTTGCACCAGGCCTACTAGATTTTGCAACAACACCCCTAACATTAAATATGGCTCACAATGATACTTTAATGGTTTTTGTACGGATGTTGATCTCACTTGATCTTGAGGGTATGTTTCAAGTTCTTCATCACTCATGTAGCAAAGATCCTTTGAAGGAAGACTTGACACATATCTAGCACCTTTTAGAGCAAATTTTTCCCATTGTTGAGAGCAAACATGACCTTGTAGCCCCAATGTTGCCCTCATGAGATGGACATTCGCCTTTGATAAGACTCCACATGGTTGTATGCCCATTGCTACACATGCAGATGCTAAAACATTGGACTAGGAAGCCAAGGTGTTGGCTTGTTTAATGATGTGCCCAGATGGACCCAGGATGCCCCTACGCTCTCCTTGACCTTGTTTGATGGATGTTGCCTTGTTCCAAAGCCCAGATGAGGTTGGTGATCACTGAGATGAATTGGGAGGGCTAGTATATCATTTCCATATGCCAATGTTTGCCTTGAACTTGCCTCGTCAACCCCATGTGCCCTAGAAGGGTGACATGAGCCTTCTTGGAGATGACATCATCGTGGTTGAGGAGCTATTTGGAGATATACCCATGATTTCTTGGAGTGAGGAGCACTTATAAGCCTCTTTGTCACTTGTTTGATGGAGATTCATCTTTTTGAGGGGATAACATCATGGAGAGCCTTTATTCCCCCATAAGTGGGCTATTATGATGTATTTTTCATGTTCTGAAGCTATCTCAAGGTTGGCTTATGACCTTTAGGCCTAGTTGAACGCTCAAGTACACTTTTAGGGATTTTACTTGTAAATTTATGAAAAGTAACTTGGTTCCCCTCATATAAATAGAGGGAGTCACTTCCATTTTGAATTATCATAGTTCACAACACTACGATCTCTTAAGAAGTGCACACTAACTCTCTTCTTCTTTTCCTTTGGACGCAATGTGAGCTTGGAGGAACAAATTGTCTTCAGAGACATATTTTTGCATGATAAGACTTGCCTTGGATTGATGAAGTGGTTCTTAATTGAATAATGTAATTTTATTGTTGATATTCTTCCATTTTGCATGCAAATTACTGAAATTAGGGTTTCTATGTGCCATATTAAAAAGTGCAATATCCTTTATAAAATCTTGTTTCTTTCAACTTTGCAGAATTAGTCTTTCAAGAATCCATCAAAGAAAATTTGTGTATGCCTCCTTTGATCTTAAATCTCCACATAAAGAAAGTCACTAAGGTTTCTATGAGAGGCTTCTTAGTCCTCCACCCACCTCATCTAGGTTCCTTCATTTTTGAATCGCCATCATTGACTCCACTGCCCAAGCTAGAGAAGGCAATAGACTAGCTTGTGGTGGTCATTTAAAATTTGTTTTTTTCTCTTAAATTTATGGTAACTAGGGTTGGTGTTAGCTTAAATTTGCATGTAATAGCAATTTATTGTCCATGTGTTATTTCCCTATTAGAAGGGATTGAATTTAAAAAATATGCAAAGTCTAGCATTAATTGATGTTCTCACCCCAAAATTAGGTTTGACGTCTTGATTTTAATTATTGTCATATGCATTTTCAATCATTTAAAGCCATTATTTACTTAACCCTAACTTGCCTCCTTCTTAGTCTTTCCTCCTGTGTTGATATTATCACAATGATGTCATCTTTTACAATCAAAAGTGTAACCCTATGGTGTTGAAAAGTAACTAGGTTCGGTCTTCATAATGACGTGTAATTGTGATTTTATGTAATTGATGAAAAGAAGAAAAATAAAATTATTATTGTAATGCTTGTCTCATGGGTTTCATGAGCAAGGAATTTTATTTTTAGTATGACTCCCATTGTGAGTCCTTAGGATTGGTCATAAAGTCAAATTGAGTCAATGTCATGTATGAAGGACCCTCTTGGGCATGTTACACATTTGTATGAGTCATTAAATAAGTATAAAAGCCCTCCAAGACAAGCACAAGACCACTCTTGCAAGTCGGCTTCAATATTGAATTAATTAACTCCTCCAAAGAGACATGTCGGCTCAAGCTCTTTCATGTTGGCTAATTACATAGGCAAACCACTATAAATAGGTAGATCAGCCTAAGTTCAAAGCACAGAAATTCAAAGATAATTTGGTCTAGTTTTGAAGTGAACAAGAAGTGCAAAAATCAGCGAAAGGGTCTAGAAAACAATCCTAACAACTAGCAAAGGGAGAGCAAGATCTGTTGTAATATTTGGTTTTGTTTTATGGCATGTTTTGACACACGTGCGAAGAAAGAGGAGTATTGTTGTTGCGGTAAGAAAAATACCGCTTACGCAGACGAGTTGGAAGAAGGTCGAGTCTAGAAGGGAGGTCGAGACAAGAGTTGGAAGAAGGTAAAGTCTAGAAGGAAGGTCGAGATAAGAAGAAGGTCAAGTCTAGAAGGGAGGTCGAAGGTTTGAAGCAAAAGGAGGTCGAAGTGGAAGAGAAGCCGAGAAAAGGAAAGAAGCAGAAGGTTGACTAAGGATCTCATCAAGGGAGCTTGTGTCTTGGTCTTGGAGTGGCAAGTAGGTCAAGGGTCTTGGTCATGGTATTCGTCAATTGGAATCTCTATAAGAAGAAGAATTTATTTGGGTTTTTCTCTCAAAGAGTGAGAGGTTTTGGCCCTGGCTGATAGCCTATATTTTGTGTCTCTTGTCTCTTTATGGTTTATGCATTGGTAGTTGTTTGATGAAGAAGAACACTAATAACCTAAGTAAAAGAAGATCCTAATCTAAAGAAGTAAAAAGCACTCACAAGCAGTTACTAATAGAAGAGAAATCACATAATTGCTATGCCCTAGATTTCTCAACATGGTATCAGAGCTAAGGTGACAAAGTCAAGGAAGGACATCTTATCAAGGGACACTCCATTGAAGACATCACCAAGAAGTCATCATTGATCAAATCTCAAGGAAGGCATCAAAGCAAAGATCATCTTTAAGACAAGATCTATGAAGGAAGCATTATAACCTAGTTCGAAGAAGGAGTCTACAAAGAAGTCTTGGGATCATCATCAAGAAAAGAAGGCCAAGTTGAAGAAATCTACGAATCAAGGTCCTTACCATTGAATACATCAACAAGAAGTCATCATTGATCTTCATCAAAGGACCCAAAGAGATCTCACTCTCTGTGGGACCAAGGATCACTCTTGAAGAAGCATTGAAAGCAAGAGCTCAGGACATCATCATAGAGAAGCATGAAAGATCATTAGAATCTATGGAAGTCAAGGATATAGCTCTTGAGAATCTCATTGGAAACATAAATGGCAAGGTCATCTAGTACAAGGTTCATCATACATCTGACAAAAGGAAACATTTGTTGATGGGGATACTTTAGATCCTCAAGATTCTCTGATGGAATCTTCATTGAAAGGTTCACCAATCATGAGGAGAAGCAAGTGTTTCATCAAGAACTCCAAACTTGTGGAATTCATGGGATGATGATATGATGACATAAAAGTGAAGCAAATCAAGGGATTGAAGCTCTTTCAATCAAGGAAGTTGTTGCAGGAAGTCTAGATGACCCAAAGGAAAAATGAGGTATGTATGCTTACATTTGATATTATGGAAGTCATGTCATATGGTTGCAGGTATCATGAACCAATGCTCTATCTTAAGAGCATGATCAAAAGAAAGGATCTCCTCCCTCAAAGGGATGCAGGAATGCATGGATCACACATTCACTAGATGAAATCAACATAATATGTCCTCATATGAAGTATGAGGTGGTTGACTACAATTGAGGAACTCTGATTGGAAGCTCCTGGGAATGCAATGTGTGAAGAAAGGAAGGAAGAGATCATGGAATATGCAACCATGGTAAAGGCAATCAACATCCGAAAGACCAAGAAAACTTGACTAGGATATCTCCATGGAAGATATGAAGACTCTGATGGAGTCTGAAAAGAAAGAGACCCTTGACAATATATATATATATATATATATATATTGGGAGATGTGTCGATATGTATGTAGGATGTTGATGCAAACTAGAAGATGTCATGATGAAAGACCATCACAAAGGTAATGTTGATTTTAATGTTCATTCCTTTATTTTTGAATATTTGGATGGGTTTATGTAAGGCTGCCAAGGGAATATCTATGGATGTCTTCCACCACCGATGCACATGTAGTAGGATGAAAGATCCTTAAGTAAACATGGCATGAAGAAAGCAGCATGGCATAAAGGAAGGTCAGATATGGACTGATGGATCACTTTCTGATGATGACATGGTTGACTCATGGATGAAAGTGATGGATGGTCAGTGCCCTATGTAGAAGTCCCAAACATGAAGACTCCTAAATAACGAAAAGAAGTTCATGACATCATGAGGAGGAGTTCTTCAAGCAGCTAGTTGTCCCATCATTTCCACCTAAGGAGTTGTTGCAGCTCCCTAATTAAGAGGGAACCTGGAAGCAAGTTTCTTACTTGGAAGAAATTTAGCAATTCCTACGCCAAGAGGGAGCTTAGGTACATTCCTTTATTGGAATAGA
Source organism: Pinus tabuliformis (assembly GCA_031772625.1). Taxonomy (NCBI): domain Eukaryota; kingdom Viridiplantae; phylum Streptophyta; class Pinopsida; order Pinales; family Pinaceae; genus Pinus; species Pinus tabuliformis. The sequence goes on along the minus strand of CM062816.1, from coordinate 388,171,416 downwards.
TATGTCCTCCCTTATTAAGATGGGGAGATAGACACATCATTCTTGCCTTCACTTGGAAAAGACAGAATGGAGGATTGGGTAAGCATCTGGCATTCGATGCTCTTTGAGGATGTATTAGGGCATCCAAGATAAGAATAGTCGTCGAGGACCGATATTCTTTGAAGACTGGAATCCAAGATAAGAATAGTCCTGGTGGAACACACCCTGAAAACTGTTGATTTCTGGTAGCATAAAATGTGCTCTAAGTCTCAAATTTTGCAGGGAGGCTTGAGCACATGTATTCCAAAGAACTCAAAAATTGTTTTGGGAAATTCCACCCGAAGACAATTTTATTAAAATAATTAATTATTTTTAATGGGACCCTAAGTCTAAACTTAGGAAACTAAAATAATTACGGGGTATTTATCTAACTGTAGGTGTAACTTCTAGAAGAAGACGAGGATCGAGCAGAAATGATCTTAGCCATTGATTAGCTTCTAATCTGGGCCGTTGAATGTCAATGAGAAGATTATTTAAGGAAGCTTGAGGGTCATTTGGAAGACACACAAAGAGTTGATCAGTCAGATCAAATTGCTGAAGCTAGAGGCAGTGCAGTGATTTGTAGTGATCAACACAGAGAGGGGTAGAAGGAGTTTTGGTTGGAGGATCTTCTCCGAAGCCATGAATACTTAGTAGAGAGGCAGAGAGACACACAGAGGAGGCAGCGCAGAGGCCAGAGAGGGTGACGCAAAGCCAGGAAGGACTCACGCAGGCCCTACGCAGAGCATTGCAGAGCCTTCACACAGAAGTCTGAATTCGCTAAGGGGGCTGACGTTTCTAAGCCGGGAGGGCTGGAATTAGCTCCAGAAGGCAAATCAATTCCCAGCAAAGGTGATGCAGTACCTTAGAGGTTGACACAGGCCCACGCAGGGGCAGCGCAAGAGTAGTCGGGGAACTCATTGGTTTAGTTACCGAATTAGTCGGGACTTGCAGTGTAGAGTGAGGTAATCTCACTGATTTCTTCTGCCGAGTGATATTCTCTGTACTAGATTGCCAGCAAGGCATCTAGAAGTAGTATTAAGAAATAAATTCAGCTTAATAATAAAACCCTCAAATCTGTTACACCGTTTTTCCCGCATTGGGTTTTTCCGGGGATATTTGTCCAAAAATAATTGTGTCATTTGTGTTGTATCTTTCTCTTGTTCAATTTCGTGTTTCGGCATATTTAAATGGTGTAGCCAGTAGTGTATGTATTTCGATGTTTGCCGTAGGAAATTGCAAATAACTTGTTCATGTAAATCTAACAAGTAGGAGAAATATCATCAATGCTGCAATAGGGATTCCCGGGGTTAAGGAATTTTCAAATGGTATCAGAGCAATGCAGGTGAAGCAAGAAGAGCAGTGCCAAAGAACCTAGTGCCGAGCAGAGAAGGAGGTCGAATAGCTACAGGAGGCAGCAGTTCTAATCCCCAGAGGGATTGCGCAGTCCAAGCCAAGAGGGTTGAATTTTCAAGGAAAGTCTCTCTGAGTGAATCGACGGAGAGGAAGGGCTTCCATATCGAAATTATGTCGTGGAAGAGGGAGCAGCGTTGAAGCCTCAGCGTGTGGAAGAGCTAGTGGGAAACAATTTTTCTACAGGCCATTTTGTTGGGCAAGAAGATGTTAGAAGAGATAAGAGAAGCACAGTGAGGGATTTTTTCCTCAGTAGACTTCTCGCCGAGAAGTTCGTTTTCTTATTGCTTGAGCAACATCAATAAGAAGCAGAGAGGAGCAGTTCGACATTTTCGTGGCAAAGATGGCAACCAGTGGGCTGAGAGATCAGGACAAGTTGGATGGAGCATCCAACTACATCATCTAGAAGGCAAGAATGTCATTCCTTCTAGCTAAGCATTCTCTCAAGACCTATGTTGACAGCGTGGTGGTTGTGCCTGCAGATCAACATCCATTGAAGAAGTACATAGCAGAAATGGTGAAGGCCAAGAGGATGATCATGGATGGAGTAAAGTACCATGTGGTTTGTCACATTGCTAGCAGAGGGACTGCTAAGGAGATGTGGGATGCCTTGGCAACACTGTATAAGGGGTCTTCCGAGCATCGGAAGAGTGTACTTAGAGCAGAAATTGAGATCTGCACAGATGCAGAAGGGGGAGCACATAGATCCGTTCCTCACAAAGCTTCAGGAGACCCGGGATGATTTAGTATATGTGGGGTCTAAACCTCAAGCGTCCAATTTGGTTAGACTGGCCCTCAATTATGTCTCAGATGAGTGGCAAGTCTTTGTCCAGAGTATCCTGGGCAGGGCGACTTTGCCAAATTGGGATGAGATGTGGGCAGCTCTTAAGCAAGAGGAGTTGAGGAGAGACTTGTTCAAATGTAAGCTTGACGGAAGCAACAACAGTGGGTCGAAGCCCAAAGAGGAGGATGAGAATGCAGCCCTTGCATCAAAGGGGCAGCAGAAACAGCGAAGGCGGAAGAAGGACATCTCAAAGATCAAATGCTTCAAGTGTGGTGAAATCGGTCTCTATGCAACACAGTGTCCTCTCAAAAAGAAGGACAAAGATGAGAAGCACGATCTGAAGGCTACACCCCCAAAGATCGATGAGGAGGAGTTCGCCATGACAGCTGAGATACCTCCAAGAGGGAGGTGGGCTGATTTGGAGCTATAGTTCGAAAGAGCTACAAATGGTCAAGATCCTTGACGAACCCACCTCTCAGATCAATACCTTTCTATGGGAGCCCAGATCAAAAGTAACAAGATGGACCAGTGTCAGTTGGTGCAGAGGAGTGTTTGAGTGACAGATGCAGTGGCTAGAACACCAAATTTGAGCAACGTAGTGTAGAGTTACAGCAATGCAGAGAGGCACAGTGCAATAGCAGCAACAGCGCAGTGGCTTCAGAGGGACAGCGTGGGACTAGCAGCAATTAGATCTTCAGCATTGAGATGCATCTATGTTGAACACTTGTTCAGTAATTTGGGATGTTTTTTCGTTGCTGACGCAGTAGCATCAGCAGCTTGCAGTGCAGTGGCAGTGCCAGTAGCAGCATGGATGCAGAAATTTAGAGGGAGTTGTAGTACAGATGCAGTGTTGACAGTGACAATGTCAGTAGCAGTATAGTTGCAGCAGCAGCGCAGTAGTTGGTGGACAGCATGTCAAACATCAACAGTGCAGTAGTTGGTGGACAGCATGTCAGACATCAGCAGCGCAGAGGACAATGTTATGAAGTCAAGGTGATGCTTCAGTGGGAGGCATTGCTATAGCACATTCCTCACTAAGAGGGAGTGTTGATTTCTGGTAGCATCGAATGCGCTCTAAGTTTCAAATTTTGCAAGAAGGCTTGGGCACATGTATTCCAAAGAACCCAGAAAGCGTTTTCGGAAATTCCACCCGGAGACAATTTTATTAAAATAATTATTTGTTTTTAACGGGACTCTAAATCTAAACTTAGGAAATTAAAATAATTAATGGGTATTAATCTAACTGTGGGTGTAACTTCTAGAAGAAGACGAGGATCAAGCAGAAATGATCTTAGCCATTGATTAGCTTCTAATCTGGGTCGTTGAATGTCAACGAGGAGATTATTTAAGGAAGCTTGAGGGTCATTTGGAAGACACACACAGAGTTGATCAGTCAGATCGAATTGCTGAAGCTAGAGGCAGCGCAATGATTTGTAGTGATTGCGCAAAGAGGGACAAAAGGAGTTTTGGCTGGAAGATCTTCTTCGAAGCCAAGAATACTCAGCATAGAAGCAAAGAGACACACAGAGGAGGCAGCGCAGAGGCCAGAGAGGGTGACGCAAAGCCAAGAAGGGCTCACACAGGCCCCACGCAGAGCAGCGCAGAGCCTTCACGCAGAAGTCTGAATTTGTTGAGGAGGCTGACGTTTCTGAGCCGGGAGGGCTAGAATCAGCTCCAGAAGGCAAATCGATTCCCAGCAGAGGTGACGCAGTGCCTTAGAGGTTGACGCAGGCCCACGTAGGGGCAGCGCAAAAGTAGCCAGGGAACTCGTTGGTTCAGCTGCCGGATCAGTCGGGACTTGCAGTGTAGAGTGAGGTAATCTCACTAATTTCTTCTGCCGAGTGATATTCTCTGTACTGGATTGCCAGCAAGGCATCCAGAAGTTGTATTCAGAAATAACTTCAGCTTAATAATAAAAACCCTCAGATCTGTTGCACCGGTTTTCCCGCATTGGGTTTTTCCGGGGACATTTGTCCAAAAATAATTGTCATTTGTGTTGTATCTTTCTCTTGTTCAGTTTCTTGTTTCGACATATTTAAATGGTGTAGGCTGTAGTGTAAGTATTTCGATGTTTGTCGTAGGAAACTGCAAATAACTTGTTCATATAAATCTAACAAGTAGGAGAAATATCATCAATGCTGCAGTAGGGATTCCCGGGGTAAAGGAATTTTCACAAGAACCCCGGTGGGGTATGTTCCGAGAGAGACAATGATGAGGGTGTCTATACATCATTGGTCTCGCCAACATTGTACTCAAATCTCGTGGAGAGATAGAGTTGTTAGTCAAGGCCTTGCTGTGTGACAATGTTGGTTGATATGATGTTATATAGATGGGTTACCAATCCGACTCTTCTTATGAGAAATTTTTCAGATTGAGAATGACCAAGTACCATTATGAATACCTCCTTAGTTAAGAGGGAGTGTTGAAAAGTAACTAGGTTCGGTCTTCATAATGACATGTGTAATTGTGATTTTATGTAATTGATGAAAAGAAGAAAAATAAAATTATTATTGTAATCCTTGTCTCATGGGTTTCATGAGCAAGGAATTTTATTTTTAGTATGACTCCCATTGTGAGTCCTTAAGATTGGTCATAAAGTCAAATTGAGTCAATGTCGTGTATGAAGGACCTGCTTGGGTATGTTACACATTTGTGTGAGTCATTAAATAAGTATAAAAGCCCTCCACGACAAGCACAAGACCACTCCTGCAAGTCGGCGTCTATATTGAATTAATTAACTCCTCCAAAGAGACATGCCGGCTAATTACAGAGGCAAACCATTATAAATAGGCAGCTCGGCCTAAGTTCAAAGCACGGAAATTCAAAGATAATTCAGTCTAGTTCTGAAGTGAACAAGAAGAGCGAAGATCAGCGAAAGGGTCTAGAAAACAGTCCTAATAACCAGCGAAGTGAAGCAAAGGGAGAGCGAGAATTTTATGTAATTGATGAAAAGAAGAAAAATAAAATTATTATTGTAGTCCTTGTCTCATGGCTTTCATGAGCAAGGAATTTTATTTTTAGTATGACTCCCATTGTGAGTCCTTAAGATTGGTCATAAAGTCAAATTGAGTCAATGTCATGTATGAAGGACCTTTACACATTTGTGTGAGTCATTAAATAAGTATAAAAGCCCTCCACGACAAGCACAAGATCACTCCTGCAAGTCAGCGTCTATATTGAATTAATTAACTCCTCCAAAGAGACATGTTGGCTAATTATAGAGGCAAACCATTATAAATAGGCAGCTCGGCCTAAGTTCAGAGCACAGAATTTCAAAGATAATTCGGTCTAGTTCTGAAGTGAACAAGAAGTGCGAAGATCAGCGAAAGGGTCTAGAAAACAGTCCTAATAACCAACGAAGTGAAGCAAAGGGAAAGCGAGATCTGTGGTAATATTTGGTTATGTTTTAGGGCTGTTTTGACACACGTGTGAAGAAAGAGGAGGATTGTTGTTGTAGTAAGAACCAATCCACTTAGGCAGATAAGTTGGAAGAAGGTCGAGTCTAGAAGGGAGGTCGAGACAAGAGTTGGAAGAAGGTAAAGTCTAGAAGGAAGGCCGAGATAAGAAGAAGGTCAAGTCTAGAAGGGAGGCCGAAGGTTCGAAGTAGAAGGAGGTCGAAGTGGAAGAGGAGTCGAGAAAAGGAAAGAAGCAGAAGGTTGACTAAGGATCTCATCAAGGGAGCTTGTGTCTTGGTCTTGGAGTGGCAAGTAGGTCAAGGGTCTTGGTCTTGGTATTCGTCAATTGGAATCTCTATAAGAAGAAGAATTTGTTCGGGTTTTCCTCTCAAAGTGTGAGAGGTTTTGGCCCTAGATGATAGCCTATATTTTGTGTCTCTTGTCTCTTTATGGTTTATGCATTAGTAGTTGTTTGATGAATAAGAACACTAATAACCTAAGTAAAAGAAGATCCTAATCTAAAGAAGTAAAAAGCACTCACAAGCAGTTACTAATAGAAGAGAAATCACATAATTGTTATGCCCTAGATTTCTCAACATATGGGCTTTTGACATAAGCATTGTGCTTTCCATGAACCTCATCTAGTAATCCACCAGTGATCATAATAAAGCTCCTCGTGTGGATGATCAATTCAATCCTTTGTTCCAAAGTGTGGAAATGTTTTACTAAATGCCATGTCTACAAAATTGCCACCTCAAAGAGAGGCAGAACACTGGATTCAACAAGAGGGTACTATACATTATAGAATCATATATGCCAAAACTAAAGAGCTTAAAAATCATATTAAGGATTTTCAAAGCTCCATTGGTGACCTAATGTCGTTGATAAACAAAAAGGATTTCATGAGCATGTCTGAGGATGATATTCCTCTTCCTCAAATGGATGATCTTATGGATAGCATGTTCAAGGATATAACTATCATTCCCAAGATGGAATTATGGATTAGAAATGATCATTAAAATTTAGAAGAATATGACAAAATAGCTTTCACCATAGTGTCATTAAATTAAAGTTTATAAATATCAATTACATTTTTAGAGCTTATTTAGTATTGTTGCAAGCTTACATGAAGTTCAATAAAAGTAAAACACTATAAGTGCACTTACTATCAACAAAAATCAAACACGTAAACACAAGCATGACATAAATCAAATGCATAGTGAACATTGAAAAATGCTAAGAAAGGAAAGAACACATGTTATTGCAACAGTGACATATACATACAAGTTGACAAGGAAATGAAAGGCAACAAATTCAAAAAGAAAAGCATAGTTTAGAAGCATTACTCACATCTTTTGTATCAAGAAGGTTGATTCGAGACTGATCAGAGGGCGTTGATTTCGACATCTACAAAATAAGTTCAAGTACTCAACAATCAATGATTTAAAGAATCCAATATTGCATTAGTCTGAATAATCAAATAAAATCAATATTACCTACATATACTAGAAAAGTACCAAAATTTTATTTGATAGTAGTTTCCTTGAGAAATACCATTACCAAAATGCATATGAAATCACGTGGTGACTTTGCAACACTAGTAACCCCTAAATTTGCCCATTGCAAATTTAGATAGTTAAGGACCAATACATTTCACTAGGCTAGAGGTTCAAAGCTAGATATGGATACATGTTGATGGTTGGTTCTCAGGGAGACTAGTTACGGGATTGATTCAGTGATAATTCAGACACAATTTTACATAGAATAGAGAAAGTTGATATTTTTAGCGGGTCCCCTACTTTTTAGGAGGATTTCCAAGGATGGTACAATAGTATTGGTCACACACTCGAAGTCCTTATGAATTGAGGAATCTAATAGGGTTTCTTCAACTGTCATTCATGACACTTGGTATTTTTAGCAAGTTTCATCTAGAGACTCACATGTCAAATATAATGGTATATTTAGAATTTTTGCGAGATTTTGAGTCTAATGAACTACTTACAGGCAACATGTGAGCATTTTCTACTTTTAGTAGTGCTTACGTGTAGATTTTGATCATGGATTTGGATTCCTAACTAAAAGACAAATCCAATGAGTATGAATTTATGAATTTCTGAGGACTTTCTATTTTTAGCAATGGTTGCATGTCAGATTTTAATACACACTTGTGTTCCCCGCTAAGTTCTGAGTCCAATGGTAGTTCTTTCATCCAAATCTAAGACAATTTTCTTTTAGCAGTTGGTGCATGGCAGTGCTAACTACATATTCAAACTCCCTGTTGATTTTTGAGTCAAATGGTGGTGGTTTGGTCCAATTATGACGAATTTATATTTTTAGCAGTCTTTGCATGGCAATGTTGATAGCATATCCACGTTCCCCATTAAATTCTAAGACATATGAATATAATATTCTAGGCATGAAATGAGATTTCTATTTTTAACAGTGTCTACTTTTAGGCATGCAATATGTCGTAGGGTCCACTGATTTATTCTAGTCATTTGATATTTTTTTTCTTATTTTTAGAGAGATTCCTATTTTTGGCATGTCTATTTTAGCAGCATGAGGTGACAGTATGAGGGGTTGAAACATGGCAGCAATTGTGAGTAGACAACTGGCATGAAATGGAATGAGTCATCAATGGGTTGGCAAAGGGTGAGTTAACATGGAAATTGAGCAATTCTATTTTTCTCTCTCCTATTTTCCTCTCTCCATTTGTGTTTTCCATTCCTAATTTCTCTCCTATTTTCCCTCCTCTTTATTACCTATTTTCTATCCTATTTTCCCTCCCATCTTTTCTCTTATTCGTCCCCATAAATTGTCTCCCTTTTTTCTCACATTTTTCCCTATTTTTCCTCTCTTTTTCTGTCCACAAAAAAGGAAGTTAATTTGACCCTTTAAAATAAGCCAAGTTGAATTATCTAAAGATAAGTAAGGAAAAAATTAAGCTAAGTCACAATGTCTAAATATGGTTTAAGGGAGAAAAATATGCCAAGTCAAATAACTTGAAGAAAATAAGCCAAATTGAATTAATTAAATAAAGTCACACAATTCGAATTGGCTAAATTAATTCCACAGTTATTTTTGTCTCATTCCAACTCAAGGTTAATTCAACTCAATTCAAGCAAAGAACACTTAACTAGCTTTTCTTCTCCAGTGAGAGCTCAGTGAATTCAACCATGCACAATAATGGCCAATAGTGGAGAATTTGACCTATCCTTCTCTTGGGCATCAATTGCAAAGGGAAAAAAGTATATATATGGGTGGAAAGCCAACCTTCCAACTTGAATTGTCTTGAGCAAAGCAGCCATACTTTCTTCTCTCCATTATTCTTCTTTCTCTATTCTAGCTCTTATTACTTTGTGTCTGGATATCATTGTATTTATGTTTTGTTACAGTCATTTTGGCGCAGCCAACATTTTGGCTCTTGTAGAATAAAATTCAGTTTTGATCATTTGTTTGATTAAATGTTATCTAGTACAAATTATTAAGAGTTTTTCAGCAATTTATTTGGGCAATTAGCCACTTAGATACACTTTCTTCTTACACTATTTTTCCATATAAAAGGTTGATTTGTGAAGAACAATTCCACAATTTAAACTTAAGGATTATTTTCTTGGAAACACTGAGAGTGGGGTGAATCAATATTTCTTTCCATTGTTATATTATGACAATTAAGATAATTTTATTAAAGAAGATAGTGAGGACTCCAAACCTCTTTTAAAAAAATTCAGGCTCTGACCTGTACAACAAAATCTCCAACTTCTTCAAGGCTCAACCTTGAATGAGGACTCCAATCCTCAAACACAAATCCAGGCAACAACCTGATTTCAATGAGGACACCAATCCTCTTACGCTCGAACCTAAACAACCACTTCCAATATACTTTAAAACTTTACCATTTGTTTGAACAACTTCCTTTTCGGGAAGAGCCTCAGATATCTTTACATCAATGCTTTCAACTATCTTCCACAAATGATTGTTGTATCATTTGTAACCCTTGCTTCTTAATGACTATCCAAGAAAAATTCCTTCATCAACACGTGAATCAAATTTACCTAGTGAATCATCATTAATCCTCATAAAGAATTTGCTTCCAAATATTATGAAGTGTTTCACCTAAGCAGGCCTTACCTTCCATAATTTGTACGAAGTTTTGTCACTATTTACCCAAAGTTGTGCCCTGTTCATGATGTATACAGCTGCCCCAACTGTCTTCCTCCAAAATTTATCCTGTAAGTCAGCTTCTAATAGCATTGTTCTTGTCGTTTCTTGTACAGATCTATTCTTTCTTTCTACCACTCCATTTTGTTGTGGAGTCCTAGCAACAGAAAGTTGCCTCTTGATTCCATGTTTTTCACAGAATTCATTGAATTCTCCTAAGGTAAATTCTCCACCTCTATCCATTCTTAAGCATTTGATCTTCAACTCACTTTCATTTTCAATTGTTGCTTTGAAAGTTTTAAAACAATCTAGTGCTTTTGACTTATATCTTATGAAAAATACCCACATCATTCTAGTATAATCATCTATAAATAATATAAAGTACCTTTCTCCTTGTAGAGTTGGAGTTCTGGTTGGACCGCACAGATCTGCATGAATGATTTCCAAAGGCTTTGATGTCGAACATTCCTTTGATTTGAAGCTAGTCCTGGTTTGCTTTCCATGTTGACATGGTGCACAAATAGCATTTTTTGGCTTTGAGATTCTGGGGATATCTCTTACTGCTTGAGTTTTGCTAATCTTCACCAAGTTATCAAAGCTTAGGTGTCCCAAACACTTGTGCCATAACCAACTTTCATTTGCTTGACTCATGTAACATCTTTCTTCTTGAATTTCACTGAGAATGTATACATTATTTGTTGTTCTTACTCCTCTTCCTACCAGTTTTCCTAAAGATGATCTCCTTATCTCACAGTCCTTGGAATGAAAGATGAGATCATGTCCCTGATTGCATATTTGGCTGACACTCAAAAGATTATGCTTGAGCCCTTCAACATATAGAGCATTTTGTGCTTTCCCCTTGCCATTGATGAGACTCATTGTGCCTTTCCCAACAATTTTAGCAAATCCATTGTCTCCAAAGGTCACATTTCCATCCTTTTATGTGCTTAGTGAGATGAACTTTTTCTAGTCACTTGTCATGTGCCTAGAACATCCACTATCTACAAACCATAGATTTTCCTTTTTCTAAGCATACAAGGCTAGGTCGCATTTCTTAGAGGTAGCTTCTTTAGTCTTCTTTCTCCATATTGTTTCTTTTGGCTTTAATAGGCAATTTTGTGCTTCATGACCTGTGTTGTTGTATTTGCTACATTCTAGACTATACTTTGAAGGAGGGGCAAAAGAATTATAAGTCTTGACTTGATTTTTCCTCTTGATGTCAATAATCTTGTTTTGGTGATTATCCCTATATGCCTTGTAATGTTTTGCCTAATGAACAAAATTTCTACAGTAGAAACAGTGGCCAAGAAAAATAGTTTGATAACTATTGGTGTCATCTTGCCTTGATGGGATATTCCCTTCACGGAGGGACTGCTTCTCATTTCTTGAATGAACTTTGTTTTCTGAAGAGTTATTGAGATGGGGTCTTTTAACGACATCAACAAAACTTCTAGGCCTTTCTTCATGATGACCATTGGTGTCTCCTTAAGAATTGGAAGGTTCTCTTGTATAGCCAAGTCCAGATTTGTGATGTAGTGGCCTTTGGGAACTGAGAATGACATCTGAGGTTTAAGAACTCTTCAAATCCTTGATTGCTTTGTCTAACTCTCCTTTTAGAGATACAACTTTGGCTTCCAATTTTTCATAGATTTCTTCCTTTTCCTTTAGTTTATTGTTCAACACTTCTTCTATTCTTTTAGTTTCTTCCTTCTCAATTTTGAGGGAGATGACTTCTTGAGATAGTTTTCCATTCTTTTTCCTGAGTCTATCATTTTCTTCTAAGGTATTGATCAAGAGTTCATCCATACTTGCTTCTTCTTCTTCTTCTTCTAGATTTTTTGTTTCATCAAGCACAAGAGCCATTGTGATTCAAAAAAAAATGCTTCTTCCAGTTGTTAGGTTGATCTTAAAGAAGTTGGCTCTGATACCAATTGTTGAAAATACTGAGAGGGGGGGTGAAACCGTATTTCTTTCAATTGTTATATTATGCCAGTTAAGATTTTTATCACAAGTTAAACCAAAACACAAGAAGTAGAAAAAAAAATAATTTTATTAATGAAGATAGTGAGGACTCCAATCCTCTTTTACAAAAATTCAGGCTCCAACCTATACAACAAAATCTCTGACTTCTTCAAGGCTCCAACCTTGAATGAGGACTCCAATCCTCAAACACAAATCCAAGCACCAACCTGGTTTCAATGAGGACACCAATCCTCTTAGGCTCCAACCTAAACAAACACTTCCAATATACTTTAAAACTTTACCAAGATGTCTCCAAGATAGCTTCTAGATCTGATCCAAAGTCTGTTTCAAGGTGTCTTCAAAAGCTTGCTCAAGGATGATTCCAAGGCCGCTTCAAATATGCTCCAAGTCTGCTCTAAGGTCTGCACCAAATCCTTCAAAGATCTTGATCCAAAGTATGTGTTATGAATTAAAAATTCATAACTAAATATAATATTAAATAATAATTATTACAACAATAAATAAATACATAATGATTAATTATTAAATTATTAAATAAATTAAATTAAGGTAAAAACACTTAATTAGTATTGAATAGACATCAGTCACAAGGGACGTGTCTTTTGGGCTCATGGCCAGTCAACTCCTATAAAGGAGAACCACCATAGCCATGTAACCATCATCTTTTTATCTGAATAAAAATTATATATATTAGTATGTTGAAGAAACATCAATGTTTATGAGCAATTTGACTGTGGGCAAGAAATTTAATTCCACCAGTATGCTTCAAAAGATGTCTTCAAGTCTGCTCAAGGAGTGTCTGCAAGTCTACAACAGAAAAGTCTTCAAGTCTACTCAATGAGTGTCTTCAAGTCTGCTACAGAAAAGTCTTCTAGTCTGCTACAGAAAAGTATTTAAAACAGCTTCAAAAGATACCAAGAATGTGCATAAATGGACTGCTTCAAAGCTCCAAAACTTTGTCAAAGATATGGTTGAAGTCTACTCAAAAAGGAGGTCGAGTTTCAATCTTATCTCAAGCCGAAAGAGATCACAAAGAGGGGGGTCAAGGTATATCTCTATCACAAGACCAAAGTCCACAAAGATAGGCCAAGTTCTAGTTTTCCACAGGGCAGAATACAGAGAGCCAAGATTGTTCAATGCCGAGGTCTATTCCTTGAAGACTGAGGTTTGTTCCTTGAAGGATGAGATCTGCTGCAATGATTTCCCAAGTTCTGCACCAAATCCTGATCAAGAAAAAATCTTCAATTACCTTTAACCAAAATAGAAATGATCTTCAAGAATAGCTCCTTCAAACAGCTCCTAGGTTCATGCGATATGAACCTCTTCAATTCTCCTTTAGGTCGAGTACTTCTTGTCTCCTACTTGATCAAGTTGGTGGTCGATGTTGAAGAAAGTGTAACTAAGTTCGGTCTTCATAATGATTTGATCTTTGAAAATGATGTAATAAATTTATTTTTGTATGCTTTGCTTCATGGGTTTCATGAGCAAGAAGTGTCATTAGGTCAAAGACTTCTTCTTGATGTCTTTAGGATTTATTAATAATGTCAAAGGGTCAAGTCATGTATGAAGGAGCTCTTTATGAGCCTATGTAAAATGTATTCTAGCCTAGAGCAGCCCTCCAAGACCAAGATCAATCCTTCAAAAGAAAGCACAAGAAGTCTGCAAACAAAACGAGAAGGAGATCATCATGTCAGCCTCAAAATTAATTAAATAGAAAAAATGGCAGTCATGTCGGCTTAGAGAAAAGACACAACGGTTCATTTGTGAAGTCGGCTCAAATATGGAGACAAACCACTATAAATACCCCATCAAGGTCAACACAAAAGGCAGAAGATAATCTCGGATTTGTCTGTGTCCTCGGATGGGTATAAGGTGCAGATCTTCGGACAAGTATCTCTGTGTTTCGGATGGGCACCACAGAGATAACATTCCAGCCTCCACACAGAACTCGCATTTCTCTGAAACATTCGGATGGGTATAAGGTTTGAAATCTGCAGTACAGGAGGGCAGAACAGAGCTCGGATGCCTCTACGCTTTCATGGGTAATTACGGTCACTGTACCTCGCAAATCTCTGAGATTTCGTTGAAGTATTCCAGTCATCAAGCTCGGGTGATCTTGGTAAAGTCTCGGTGGATATCACAGTGGAAAAGGACTCGGACCTGCCTCCTAGCAGCCTCGGCATATATGTATCTCGGTAAACATTCTAGACGCAGTCACATATTTGGTGATCACTGTCTCAACATATTTAGTCATAGTCTTGGTATATTCGTGATAAAGAGGATCTCTGTGATACATTCTCAGCATACATTCTAGACATGATTTTGATCCAGACATAGATGTAATCATGATAGTTATAAGATCATGATCTTAATCTCGGTACAGCTCTCATATCTCAGTATGGAGATTTCATCGTCCTAATAAAGTATCTCAGTGATATCTCGCAATGATACAGCTATGATCTTAGTGCAACCAAGTGCAACTATGGTGAAACAGTCATGTTTTCAGTGGATCTAAGTTAGCTCTCAATCATGCATATGAAGATCTCATTGTCATGATGAAGACCTCAGTGAAGGTGCAGCAATGGTGTTGCAACAGTGATAAAGATCAGGATGGTGCAGCAGTGATGACCTCAGTGGTGCAGCGAAGATAATGATCTCAGCAGTGACACGAAGAGGATTGATGGCTTGGTCTTGGAGTGGCAGAATAGGTCAAGGGTCATGGTCTTGGTATTCGTCAATTGGAATCTCTATAAGAAGAATTTGTGTGCGGGTTTTCCTCTCCAAGAGGGAGAGGTTTTGGCCCTGGCAGAAAGCCAAATATCTTGTGTTCTTGTCTCTTTGTTTTTTATAGCAGTTTGATGAAGCAAACACACACTCTAATAATAAGAAGATCTAGCTAAGATAAAATTGAAAAATTACTTCACAAATTGTTATCATGCTAAGAAGAATCTCATCAATTCTGATTGCCCTAGATTCTTCAAAAGTCAAATGTGTGAGAGTTCTTATTTATACTAGTCCAATCACCCAACTAAACCGACATGTCTATTGGTGGGGGGCCAACTTGGATAGGGGGTGTGCAATATATGGTTTTCTTACTTAGAAAAATCATTTCTCCTCAACGAAGAGGAGTTAGGAGGCATGCAAATACTTGTTGGAAAGGGCTTAAAGTCCTCTATAAGCCTATGCAATTTGTTTCTTCAATTGGATAGCCTTTGACATCAATAACAATTAATTTCTCCAACATTTTTCACATTTGTTTGGCCACTAACTTGCTAGTCAAACAGCCTTTATCTTGTTGTTTTTTGAGTGTATGCTTGCCTTTTACAAGTTACAACAACAAATACAAAGACTAGGGACACCCCCCTAAGGCCAGCATGCACCAGCCCAAATGAAGAGGCTGATTTCCTAGTGACACTTCGGGCAAATTTTCCTATATCATTGACTTCTACTGTTGATTTCTAAAGTTTATATCAGTTCACATGGTGTAAAAAATTGTGCTAACAAATTGGTGCAATTATCGGGGACATGGGGACATAGCATGGGCAGTAGAGCTAAGGATTTCAGACGCTGGGGGAACGGCCAAGCCACCACATCCAGACATACAAGAGATACTGGACAGATATTCAGTAGTTTTTGGAGATATACCACCAAGGCAGCCACCTGACAGGGGGTTTGAACACACTATAGAGTTGGAGCCTGATGTGCATGCAGTCATCAATACACCCTATAGGCATCCCAAAGCCTATAAGGATGAGATTGAGAGGGCCATCAAGGAGCTATTAGCATTAGGCAACATCAAAACGAGTTCTAGTCCATTCGCTTCTTCAATCATGCTGGTGAAGAAGAAGGATGGAACTCTTTGCATGTGCATTGACTACAGAGCTCTCAACAAGAAGACATTGAAGAACCAGTATCCCATTCCACGTATTCATGAGTTGATCGATGAGCTTAGAGGAGCCAAATACTTCTCTACGATAGACTTGTGGTTTGGGTATCATCAGATTTGGGTGAGGGAGAAGGATATTCCGAAGACAGCTTTCAGATGTCATTATGGGCACTTCGAGTTCTTGGTCATGCCTTTTGGGTTGACCAACGCACCTGCTACCTTTCAGTCATGCGAGCAACGTGTTCAGAGGTCACCTGAGGAGATCTGTGCTAGTATTCTTTGATGATATCTTGATTTACAGCAGGACATGGGAGGAGCACTTGCAGCATCTAGAGGCAGTGTTATGTATCTTGGAGGAGCTGCAGTTCTACGCCAAGATGTCCAAGTGTGAGTTTGGGCTGACGACGATGCTCTACTTGGGACACATCATAAGCATAGATGGGGTCAAGGTGCACAAGGAGAAGATCAAGGCCATTCGGGATTGGCCAGTGCCTAGAGATGTGACAGCGCTGAGAGGATTCTTGGGCATCTGTACTTACTACCAGAAGTTCATTAAGGGCTTCTCACAGTTGGCAGCACCCCTCACTGATCTGACTAGGAAGGGGGCTTTTGCATGGACAGATGAAGCTCAAACAGCATTTGATCGCCTCAAGGAGGTGATGAGTCGTTGCCCGGTATTAGCACTTCCAGATTTCACACAGCCCTTCACATTGGAGTGTGATGCATCGGGTTAGGGTATTGGGGCAGTTTTGTCCCAAGGTGGGCACCCCATTGCTTTCAAGAGTCAGAAGCTCCTACCTCATGAGAGGTCATATTCCATATACGACAAGAAGATGTTGGCCATAATGCATGCATTGGCCAAGTTTCGACAGTATTCAATGGGTAACCGGTTTCGGGTGAAGACAGATCACAATAGTCTTCACCACTTCATGGGGCAACAGGGCCTCAAAGACAGACAGCAGAGATGGGTTAGCAAGGTGCAGGCTTATGATTTTGATACTGAGTATGTGCGGGGGAAGCACAATGTGGTAGCCGATGCACTGTCTAGGAGGCCCGCAGGACTTTCACCGATGAGCATTTTCCATGACTAGAAGGTGCAGCTATTGGTGGAGTACTCCAAGGATCATCGGGCATGCGAGATCTTGGAGAGCAGTTATGCAGATGAGCGCTACAGGGTGATGGATGAGGTTATATACTACAAGGGGCACATATTTTTAGTTTTGGGGTCACAGTTGAAGGAGTGTATCCTTCGTGCAGCTCATGATTCCCCTTTGTCTGGGCACCAAGGATTCAGAAAGACCTACATGGCAATGAGAGAGCGCTTCACCTGGAAGGGCCTCAAGGGGGACGTATTGAGATATGTGCAGGAGTGTGAGGCTTGTCAAAGGAACAAGGGGGAGTTGACCCATCCAGCAAGATTGTTGCAACCTCTCCCCATTCCTGAGGGGAAATGGGAGAGTATCTCTATGGACTTCATCACGAGGCTTCCCTCGGTGCAGGGGAAGGATTGCATTTTTGTGGTGGTCGACCGGCTGACCAAGTTCGCACATTTCTTTGCCATTCTGACACGGTATTCAACTTCTCAGGTGGCAAAGTTGTTCTTTAGGGAGGTCTTCCGCCTGCACGGACTCCCTAAGACTATAGTCAGTGATCGGGACAACCGATTTATGGGGGGATTCTGGCAGGAGCTTTTCAGGCTAGTGGGCACTGAGCTCACCTCGAGCACCAGTTACCATCCACAGACTGACGGCCAGACAGAGAGGGTAAATAAATGGCTAGAGGGTTATCTCAAGAATTATGTGACAAGGCAGCAAAGGGCATGGATTCGATGGCTACACTTGGGAGAGTACTGCTACAACACCACCCATCATATGTCCATTGGTATGACTCCTTTCCATGCTTTATATGGTTATGATGCTTTATCTTTTGCTGACATTGTTTTTGGAGACAGTCGGGCCCCAAAGGCCAAAGATTGGATCCTAGAGAGCCAAGACATCCTCAAGGCTCTTAAGGATAATTTGCAGACAACTCAAAATCAGCAGAAGATATATGCTGACAGGCATCAGGTTGAGAGGCATTTTGAGGAAGGGGACTTGTTGTACCTTTGATTGCAGTCGTACCGACAGTCCACTCTGAAACAAAAGGGGGCCGAAAAACTGCAACCACGATTTTACGGGCCCTATAGGGTGATCAGGAGGGTTGGAAAGGTAGCTTATGAGTTGGAGCTACCACCAGGGAGCAAGATCCACAATATTTTCCATGTTTCATGCCTCAAGAGGGTGTTGGGGCAACAGGTTACAGCAGTTGTGGAATTGCCTCCACTTGATGATGAGGGACATCTGGTTTTGGAACCGGAAGCCATTTTGGAGACAAGGGAAAGGAAGCTCAAACGCAAAATAATCAGAGAATACTTGGTGCATTCGAAGAGCTTATCAGATGAGGATGATACTTGGGAGGACGAGCATATAATTGAGCATCCAGCATTGAAGTTGCTTGGGGACAAGCAACATTTGGGAGGGGAGGACTGTAATGTCCCTTCCTAAATTATTTTGGAACAGGAATAATTTCTACACTTTGGGGCCAATTTTGCAGTAGATGGGGCCCATTCAATTTTATTTAGAAAACTTAAGAGTTAGAGATAAGTTATTTTGATTTGTTATTAGCATGTGGGGGGGCACCCACCAAGGAAATACGCACTCCCTAACCCAATGGGTCGAATTGCATGAAAGGGAAAATCAAAGGCTTAGTGAGGCACCCACGAAGGAGGGAAAAAGGCTCCACGAAATCTATAAAAGGAAGGCAACACTCCTCATTTGAGCATATTTGGCATGTCGAATTTCTTCTCAGTTGCTCGAGCTGCTTAGTCAGGTCATTTGTTGTTTAGCAAGAGTTTTCCAAGTGGAGAACTCACCCTTTCTTCGGGGGACTTCGAGTGCCACCCTAGAGAGGTTCATCCATAATCTTTCGGAGGTGATTTTCAGTGTGGTTTCCAGCATTTGTATTCAGTGTCTCCAGGTGGTGCGTATTTCTGGAGGACGCAGTAGGAGAAACCGAGTTGAGATCTTTGCATTCTTCTAGGGAGCTTTTGTCGAGAGAAATTCTGAGAGAGAAGCTCTAGTGTTTTGTTGTCATTTATGTGAGTTTGTGGGCTGGAGGAGAGAGCTTTCGTTCAGTGGGAATTTCGCACTTCTTGGGCCAGCGCAGAAGGGAGAGATTGGGCACACGTGGGTAGTGGAGACTCAGCCTTTGGAGTTGTTCCTTGTCGGGAGAAATAAGGGAAGCATTTGTGGAGGTGATTGCTACCTTTCTGGAGTGTTTAGGGAGGATTTTGTTGGTTTTTTGACTGGGAGTGTGCTTCAGCAGTTTTGGAGGGCGTAGGGCCTTTTGGGGGTCAATTTTGGAAGGTCAAAACTAGGCCAAACCATTTCTGGGTTTTTGTGGGTTTCCCCAAGGAGCCTAGAAATAAATTTGCAAAATTTTCTGAGCACCAGAGGAGGGGTTTCCAACCATAGCTTTGCAGCAGACAGTGCAGAATTACTGGGGACTGCGCAATGCAGCTGTTGGTCAGTTGTTTGTAACTCCAGATTGTCATTGCTTCACCTGGGCTTTGCTCCGCTTGCCTTTGAGGCAAGCCCAGGTGCATTCTTTCCATATTTTGTACTCTTGCACCAGATTATAATAAAATGGCTTAGCTGCTTCCATATTTCTGATTATTATGGGTGTGTTCTAATTGTTTTGAAATTTTTGTAGTGAAAAATTGTTATTTGTTTGCATATCACTGTCTTTCCTATTTTGGAACATTACAAAGGGGCAAGCTGCCCAATCCAAGTTTTTTGATCCACCAAGTAGAGCACCTCAAGAAGTGAAGAAGGAAGTTGCCAACAGTAAGGTACCAACACATTTTATTGATTTATTGCGAGTTACCCATTAAGGTGACCTTATCAGAAAGAAATCAGCAGAATCACTAGGCTACCTCGAAAGACCATGATCCACCACTTTTGCACAGTGCAAGCTTACGCTTGAATGATCATGAACCAGTGGTTGCACCGCTCGAGTCATATGCGGAGTTCCATGAAGATGAAGTTGAAAATCAATGATGACAAACATCAAGAGGAAAAGCAACAAATCAACAATGTGGAATTGGATCGACAAGGGACCTTTTCATTGCCTATCCCCACAATGGTTCAAGAACAATTTGATCAGATACCATTGCAATAGTGGGAGGAACTTTTGGTTCAACCAGAAGATGATCTTCTTTACAAGTTTTCCACAATCCCGCATTCAAATTCTATTCATCAAGGAGATTCTCTTACAAACAATTTCTTGGATGTTAACATTACTAGTGAGCCAATTGAGTTCAAGATGATGGAAGTGTTGCTGCAGGAAAATTTGAAGAGCCTTGGCTCTTATACTTTCATGTTGATCATTATTAAGGTACCAAGTTCCAGATTCCATTCAATAGTATTTATTACTTTCTTAAGAAGCACACACATGAATGCATATTTCCGCCTTGTAAGACTTCATGATTCGTTGCATTGGAGGATTGACTATCTTGATCTTTCTAGTCTAATCAATCACTTGGTTGCATGGTTACACTGGTCATTCAAGTATGTTGATTGATCATGGCAACATTTGAAATGTCTTTCCAGTAAAAAAGAAAAAGACAAAGGAAAAAACATTGACTCTTTGGGTTTTGGGTAGTAGCTTTTATTACGCAATTTTACTGTTATTTTGAGATTTCTGCGTCACTGATTTCTGTGTTTTAGGACAGCAAAAAGGGCCTTTTATTTGCATATTTTTCCTTTACATTAGCAATTATTCAGTCCTACTTAGTCATACGCTAAAAAAATTCCCTTCACATCGGCACAATTTAATGTGTCTGGCATAATAAAATCATTTTATAAGGCTGTTTTGTCTTCCTTTCCAGTCATTTAGGTCAATAACATTGTTGATCGTTGTGTGTTAAGGGTCAAATTTTGAGTCCTATCTCATTTGTTCACCCAACCTTTCTTTAGCTTATGCTTAGGTCAAGCTTGGATGAGGACCATTCACTACTAATCATTTAGTATTGGGTCTGATAGATTGGTAGCATTGAAGAGACAATAGGATGAGTCTTCAGTCATTTTGTCTTGTCCCTTCAATATGCATTGAGACATTATTCCAAGTAAATCACCCCCCTCATCCATCACTCGTGACATGGTGCCATATTATTCACACATCCTGATCATCACTTCATGCCAGGGGAGAGAAATCAGCAGTGCCTTTCTTTTCAAAAGGTTGCCCATCATCGGAATCAACACCTTATCTGGGGGGTAGCCTAGAAGTTGAGCACCTTGGTGGTAGTTAGACTCATTAGCAATCATTTTGCATCTGACAAGGTCAATTGTCATTTCAACTTGATTGGATGTCATTCATAGTTGTTCCACTCTAGCACATCTTTCATAGTTGGCAAGTTGTGCTTATACCTTAGTGCCCATTAGCCTCATTGGTGGGTTCCTTGATGCCTAGCAGGTGCTTTCCTTATTAGCATTTGACCAGGAAAACTATCTCCCACATGTCAACTTTAGCACATCATCCACTGGAAGTAGTGTACATGTTGTTGCAGGTTGCACTTTTAGATGAGCATGTGTATGGATGAGACCCCCTTTCAGCCGATTAGTCAAGCCTCCATACATGTTGGCTCCATTGCCCAATGGATAGGCACATGGGATTGAGATCATTCTTCAAATTATATTCTTCAATGTACAAGAAACTATTCGAGTTTATAGGACTGATGTTTACAGGGTGTCATTCATACACATTGTTAACCCCTAAATTTGTTCCTTGCAAATCTAGAGGGTTAACAACCATCACATTTCATTAGGCTGGAGGTACAGAGAAAAATATGGATATAAATTGGGGGTTGGTTCTTGTTACCCACCAAAAGTAGGTAACCTATAGGAGAAAACTTTTCTCCTCCTTGGACAATCAATCAAACAACTCTATATGATCAGCATATAACATGATGCCAAGATCATCCACTTCTTGATGCAGTCAAATTTCTCTCCCATTACGTTCTTGAGGGAAGGTGGGTGATACATCGACAAGTACTTTAAACATTTTGCAATCATGTGCTTTCACTTAATCTTATCAGCATACTAATATGGATCAAGGGGAAAATTGGACGATTGACCGATCTTTGACTATATTCTTGTTCCCTCACTTCCCCTGGGAGGTTACTCTTTGACTCTAGTCCAATGGGCCATCCTCTGAGGCCTTAGAGTTTTAGGAAGGGCACTACTGGTGAGGCTTTGATTGAAGTTGTGTGTCAAAGATATTAAGTGTTTCCTAGTGCTTTGTGCCTAGCCCAAGAATAGTGGTAAAGTGAAACCCTTGTGAAAAAGTAACTTTAATTATAAAGTGATTTTATAAAGTTAGAAAGTGGTTTTTTCTATTTAATTACTAAAAGTGATTTTATAAAGTTTGAGTGGATTAAGTGATTTTAGAAAGTGGTTTTTTCTAAAAGTGACTTAAGTCATCTCAATGAGAGATTAAGTCACAACTGTTGATCTTGAGATGGCAAGATTTAATCTTAGCCATTGAGATCAAGGATTAGTGGTTTTAGTAATTAATGAGTTTATAAAAGGAAAAGGGGGAGTGAAGAGGCAGATTTTTTTTATTCTTCATGAGATTTGGAGAAGAGGATAAAAGCCACGGGATAAGTTTAGCAAATAAGGGAGTACAATAGGGACAGTAGTAAAGACACCAACGAGGCAGCACAAATTCCAAGGTAGAGAACAAGCAAAGAATCGGAGGCAAGGACAGTGTGATTTTAGAGGCAGTTGGGTTGCATTTATTGCAAAGAGGAGGCACGAAATTTGAGGGTGACTAAGCACTATTTTTTAAATGTTGTTAGAGCTCGATTTTCAAGGCAATTTGAGGCTTGAAATTCAAGGAAGCCTGTTGGCACAAATTTCTAAGAGTGAGTTCTTGATTTTTTTAGTGTGAAGAGCCCAAAAATCAAGCCAACCAATTCAAGAATTCAAGGAATAGCTACAGCACTTTCTCCAAGGAAATTTAGGGCACAAATTTCAAGGGGGATAAGTGGATTTAATTGTTGTTATTTTATGTTGTAAAATTCTCTAATAAAAAATAAAATTTATCTCTCCCTCTCAATGGTTTCCCTTCGGGGTTTTTCAAGGGTCTTTGAACCAATGTTGCACGAAGTGGGGACAAAGAGGGGGGATGTTTTCTGTAAGCAAAGCGTCATTTTCCAAAAATCGTCATAGCACGAGATCGCGAGAAAAATACAAAGCAATGGCCCGAACAATGCAGACTGCCCGCAATGTAACCGAGGGGAAGACGCCCTGTGAGCAGTTGGCAACGAAGGCAGATCGTAAGTCTGCACCGGCAACAGAAGGAGCGAAAAAGCCACATAGGTTCAGGCCTGGCACTGCTGCTCTCTGGGAGATCCGAAAGTATGAGAAAAGCACTGATCTGCTTATAAGGAAGCTCCCTTTCCAGCGTCTCGTAAGGGAGATTGCCCAGGACTACAAGACTGATCTGAGATTCCAGTTTTCTGCAGTGGCGGCGTTGCAAGAGGGGAATCTGGACGCTTATAGGGCTGGATCTGGCAGCCTATATGGCATAGACTCTGAGGTAAGGGACAACTTGCATTTCGTATACCTTTTCCATAATCCCGAATTTGTCAACGCTGCATTTGTATGGCCATTGAATGGATCTGGGTCGATCATTCCCGCCACGGAAGGCAGTAATATGCTCAGATCCGCTAATGATCCAATAGATCAGGCACTTAGAAGAATGAGCAGCCCACACAAAATCCAGATCTGGGGGCATGCAACCGTCAAGACACCTCTCTGCCCTGAATCACAGGCCATAAACGCAGAAGAATGCCTGATAGGCAAACAGAATGGCGGTGATCTAGGGTTTTGGAGCAGGACGACCCGGGCAACAGATCGAGGTCATTCTCAGACGGATTCATACCCTAGAGAGGCGGATCTCACACAGTTCTTCATCAAAACACCGAAAGGCAGGCATTATTGCTTGAGGTTTTGGAAGGGCAGCAGGATCCAGGATCTAAGATATAAAATACAGAACCTCCTTGGTATACCAGAACATGGGAAAAATCTGATCTACATGGGACGCAGCTTACAGGATAACTACACCCTTCAGGATTACAACATAACCACAGACTCGACCATCATCATCAATCTCCGTCTGCGCGGTGGATGTTCTGGAACCAGCTCAAAGAACATAGGATCTTTCAAGGATGCAGTCAAAGGTAAAGGGAAAGTGCAGACCAAACCAGTAACAACGCCTGAGCTTCCCGGGCCCTACATTGTAGAACAAAAAACTGAGAATCTTGCTCTCACCATTGCAATGCCTGAGGTAAATGCTTTGTATACAGATCTTTACTCCCATTCAGTTATCTGTAGATTTAATGGATTTTGGCCCAAATCTGATGTTCTGCACCACTGGATACATACTACATGGACACCAAACTGCGAAATATACTTATGCCCCAAGGGGTTTTTTATAGTAAGATTCAACACAGAACAGGAAAAGGAATACATCCTCAACAAGGGACCATGGTTCTAGGGCAGCGCAGGGCTCTTCATGACCCCTTGGTTTCCAGACTTCGATGCCAACACAATGGTGGTATCAAAGATGCCAGTTTGGGTCAGGTTGCACAACCTTCCATTACACTTCTGGCACCACAAGGTTTTAATTGCCATA
Organism: Pinus tabuliformis; assembly: GCA_031772625.1. NCBI lineage: Eukaryota > Viridiplantae > Streptophyta > Pinopsida > Pinales > Pinaceae > Pinus > Pinus tabuliformis. The sequence continues at coordinate 388,147,040 of CM062816.1, read as the reverse complement.
GGGAACACTTTGGGAAAATTTCTAAAGACTGATGGAGACAGACTCACAAGGGGAATATTTACATTTGCCAGAATTTGTGTTGAAGTAGATCTCAGTCAGGGACTACCAGAAAGTATAACACTGAACTTCAATAATACACAGTGGATACAATCCTTGGATTATGAAAATACAGCGTTCCGATGCCGCGGATGTCTACAAACAGGCCACCTCCTCAGTGCTTGTCCATAGGCAAGCCACATCCCCAAATGGAACAAGAAGCAACAGAGGAAGCCTAAAGGATGGCAACATACAGATCCATTGGATGAAGAAGAAGACACAGCAGAGACTGCAGAATATAAAGCAGAAATGGATGAACAAAAAGTCTAAAACAGCACACTAACGAAAGAGGAAGCCCCCAGTAACCCTTTGCAGCAACAAGCTTCCCAGCCAACAGGAAAGGAAATATCTGGCAACAAGAGAACTCATGGATCAGAAGGATCTGAGTCGGACAAGGACTCTCCCATAACTATAACCAAAAATCAGCTATCCATTGTAACTGCTACCCCCAACACTGGAGGATGGCGAAAGGTGGAGAAAAAGAAAGGGAGAAAAGAATAGCATTTTTACTTTTTTATTTTTTGGTTTCTGTGAAAATAGGAACGGACCATTTGCATATGCTCTTTAGCATCTACAAAATGTAATTTTGTCTTATGAATAAAATTACGACTTTTCCACAGGAAAAAAAAATTAAAAAAATAAATAAAATATATATATATATATATAAGTTGCACAAAACCCCGAAACGTCTAGAAGTTTCCGAAACGGGGACGGCCTGAAATGCAACCCCCGGAAAATGGAAGCGCAACCGAAACATCATATATATATATATATATATATATAAAATAAATTATAACACATTATTTTGCAAGAAAAGAAAGAATGAGACATATAAATGACATTTTAAAAGGAAATCCAAATTTATATTAACTCCAACAGATGATTACATGATGCAAATATCCAAAATTAGCCTTTATAGATGAGGCTATACATTCAAGACTCCAAAATCAGCATTTATATGGCTATATGTGCTAAAACTGAAATGAAGCATGAACTAAAGACAATCATGGCTACATTAACATATCATTACTAATACAACTCCTCATCCTGATCAGCAAAGATAGAACAAGATGCTTGTCCAGCAGAAGAGGCAACTCTACTAGTGCTTCCAAATGCACTTGCATCACCACTGGCACAAATATCAAGAGCAAAAAGAGAGAGCTCTAAATCTGGACATTCTACATCCACATCTCATTCTTTATGAGGTCCACTTGTATATTCTTCACCCCTACAAGACACAAGGCATAGGTTTGAATGCACATATACAAGGTCCTCTGCCTTCTGCGATCCCAACCTGTTGCGCTTCACACTATGAATGAAACTGTAGGTGCTCCAATTTTGTTCTGCTAATGAAGAGCTTGCCACTTGTGATAGAATACGAGTGGCAAGACTTTGCAAATGAACACCACTTGCCCCATGACAAGTCCACCACTTAACTGGGTCCATGGTCCTCCTCTCATCCAAAGCTGATATGTCTGCAAAATCCTCTAATCTAGCAGCAAAACAAGCAAATTCTTGCCTTACATCAGTTTGTAAAGAAGCTGGAAATATCCTCTGAAAGGCTTTCTTCACTCCATTGGCCACCTCCTTGTCCTTATGTGGAGCCTTCCTCTTCCCATTGCTTTCAGCAATGAATTCTTCATCATAAAATTTTGGATTCAGAGCATGTGCCAAAGTGTGAAATGGAGTGTTGAAGCCATTCCACCTGGTAACAATAATGGACCTCACTTGTTCAGCAAAATCAAAATCCACAAAAAGAAGAGTGGGAGCCTCTTATGTAATAATTTCCACAGTTTTTTCAACCATGGTATCCATGCCATCATAAACCTCTCCTAAGAAAGGTTTCTCTGTGTCTGCAACTCGAAGAAGATCAAATGCAGGCAATGTGAACTTGAGCAAGAAATCAATCTTGTTCCACCAATCTTCATCAACCAACACCCTCTTCACCATACTTCCCTTCTCTGAATCTGCTTGTCTCCACTCGACCCAAGTTGGACCCACCACCATACTCATTAATGCATTTTTAACATCAACAAGGCGACGCAACATGATGAAGTTTGAGGCATACCGTGTCTCAGCAACTTTCAACAACTCCAATTTGGAGTATTCTCGATATATTGCTTGAGATTGGTGGTGGTTGGTGATGAATTTTATAATCTCCCTAGCCTACGCATTGACCTCCTTAATCCATTTTGTTTTTGCCTCGATCTCTTCTAAAATCAGATTCAAATTGTGGAAAATGCAAGGAGTCCAAAATATGTGATTGTATCTACTTTCAAAAATCAAGTCTGCAGCTTTGCAAACAGGTGCATTATCTGTGATAACTTGCACCACATTTTCTAACCCTACTTGTTCAATAGCAGAAATTAAAATATCAACAATGAACTTACTATCATTTATCTCACCCGAACAATCTTCTGCTTTGATGAACATGGCTCCTTTTGGTGATGACTCAATGACATTAATCAAAGGCATGCGTCTTGTATCAGTCCAACCATCTGAGCTAATAGAAACCCCTGTACTACCCCATGAGCTACGAATCAGTTTGAGAACATCGTCAAGAAGTTGCCTCTCTTTCTTTAGCAAAATTGTTCTGACTTTTTCATAGTTTGGGCCCTTGTACCTTGAGGAGCTTTGTTAATCGCTCTCACCAAATCCTACAAATATGGGGATCGAACCACATTAAAGGGGATGCCACAAGCAAAGATTGCCCTAGCCACTCTTGAGTCAGTTTCTTCTCTCCCTTGACTATCAAGCATTTTCACCAATCTGATGTCTTGAATTGGAGTTGATGACTTTGATAACTCTTCTTCTACTTCTAGTGCCCTCCTTTTTCTTGCTTAATGAACAATCCTTGGCTCAACATTATCAGACATGCGAGGATTGATAGTGCCCATGCCGATTTTGCTTCTTTGATCCTTCAACCTTTGATCATCATCGCTCTCTTTCTTGAATCTAGCCCTCACCTCTACATTTTTGGTATGTGAACGCACATCAATACCCTTTATCTCTTCATGCAAAATGTGAGCCTTCACTCTTGTGTAAGAGCCCTTGAAGGTCTTTTCATTTTTGCACAAATTGCACTTCCATTCCCATGTACCACCAGAACCCATCTGCTTCACTTTGGCAACATACTTTCATAGAGGATAATATTCTTGCTGCCTGCTTGCTTGAGTGGATTTAGGGGCACTTGAAACTCTATTTTCAGAAGCCATGAATGATGCAAAATTAGGAAATGAAAACTCACCCAACTAGTTGTTGTCCACGCTCTTCCTCTTGTTGCCCACGCCCTTCCTCTTGTTGCCCATGCTCCAAAACACAAATAAACTCCTTGTTGCTGCTATAGGAAGCTCTTCTTGCAAAATAATGTGTGAGAAATGAGTGAATAGAGTGCCATTGAAAGAAAAGAAGAGGCTCATAGGGTTTCTAGAGAGTTCTATTCTTCTCATCTTCTAGAGAATTCCATTTGTAATTTTTTTATTAAATTTAGCTAATAGCCACATAAAAATTAGTTTATTAGTGTGTTTTGGTGTTAGATGGGGCCCACGCCCTCTTTCCACAAGTTGAGATGGCCGAAAAAGGCTAAAAAAAAAAACTTTTTGGCCGCCGAAACGTCGCCAGCCATATCGTTCAGCGTTTCGAAATCGCCAAACGTCGTACAGTATGGCCGATGGCGTTTCAATCCCATTTCGGGCCGTCCCAGGTACTAGTACGACACTAAACTGGCGTTTCCTGCAACATAGATATATAAATTTGCATTTATATTCAAAAAAAGATCTAAAATACCACATTAGTTGTTGAAGATATGAAAACATGTATATTTGTACATAAATCAAGACAAATATGGCATCCATTGTACATCAATGATTAATTATTCGAGCATCAACCATCTAGAATCTAGATTCCTCTCCTCTTGTCTAGCCTTTGCCTCTACTTCAATTCTCTAGGGCTATTAGTCAACATCGCCCAATTTTTAGCAAATAGCCAATCCAAGCCTTATAAACTGGTAGAGAAAGCTTAACATGCCTGATCAATGATTTTGACTTGTACATTTTTGCTAAGGCCATGACAAAGGAGTTCAACAATCAACACCACCAACACTAGGTCACATGTAGTCTTGGTGCTCTTGATTAAAAGTCAATCACATACCCTCATACCTGATATAATCTAATGAAATGCCACAATCCCATTGATCCCGAAATCCTGAAAACTATTATGTCTATTGAATTTTGAATGGGATATGTAATTCTATTTTCTCCATATGAAATCTGATGAGGTTGGAACCCCTCTCAAATATCCTAAGTCATTTTATGGTAATGTTACAAAATTAAGTAAAAGGATGAAAATGAAAGATAAGGGTGAATGTCACTTTTACTTTTAAGAATTTAACATTACAATTTGGGAGTATCTAGGAAGTGTCTAGGGAGCATCAAGGGGGCACCTTGGGAGTGTTCATAGGCATAGTTCCTCACATAACAATTCGAAAATTCCCCAAAAAAAAATCCTCGTAGAACCATGAGAGTAGATTTTGGAACCGCGGTTTGGACCAACGGAACCATGTCGGAACTGCGGTTTGGGCCTACAGAACCGCGGTTCAGAATTGTCATGATTCCAAAAGCCTAGGAACCGCGAAAAAAGGGCAGAACTGTGGTTCGGAATTGTGATGGTTCCAAAAGCCTAGGAACCGCGAAAAAAGGGCAGAACCGCGGTTCTGCCCGAGGATCACCCGTGGATCCATCTGAGACGTGAATCCACCTCTTGAACCGAGGGGGACAGTTTCTGCAACATTGCTTTGGACCAAAAATCATTGTGTTAAATTTGTGTGACTGCTGCATTTATTCTCAGAGAAAGTGAAAGAGTAGAGTAGGCTTATGTGTTTCATGTTTTAGCAAATATTCATGTTTAAAAACAGCAACAAAAATCTATTTTAGGTTGGGCATTAAAACTGATGTGATTCCTAAAACTGAAACCAGGTTGGGCCTACAATTCTCTACATTACGCGTTCCACGTGCAGCCCAATCTGCTAGCCACTTCACATGTCTAGTTCCCTTAGCTATGCAACCCTCCTAGATTCACAAGTGCAGGTTCCCTACTAGTTGTTTTGCAACTTAAAAAAATCCTATGATTTTTTCTCCTTTTCTCAGCATTGTGACTTACTCATAAAAAATCTAGAATTCATAAAATATTTCTCTGAATTTTCTCACTCTCACTTGAGTAGCTGCAATATGCAATGTGTCTTCATCCTCTCCCTTAGGCTCATTTTATAATTCTCCAAGGCCAAATCCCTAATCTCCAAAGTGATTGAGGGCTAGAATTAAATCCTAGCTCACTTATATCAACGGTGGAAATTAGATCTAAGTCACTTAAATAATTAACATTTTAATTATCAATGTAATTTTTCTAAGTTAAACTTAGGAAGGAGATCATATTAGTTGCTCCTCTTAAACAACCACCTAAAGAGGACTTCACTTCCACATGCTAAGACACCAAGCCTATGTGGAAGACCTTTCGATGCTACAAAACTCAATAGTTGTGACCCTCCATGCTCTTTGAATAGAGATCATGGATCAACCAGGTGTTAAGCCACATATCAATAGTTGTTAGTATAGAGGAGAATAAGAGTCGTTGGATCACTCTATGTCTAGAACATATTATGGTTGTTGGATTACAATACAACTAATGCATACTACTGAAACACTAAGAAACACACTTTTACCTAATAAACACATTCAACCAAGTTGAACTTAACTAACTCCAAGCGTCTAAATATCCTAACACAAATTGGACGTTGTGTTGATATCCAAGGCACTCATGTAGCCAATGTTTCCTAGTTACATGTAAATTCATCCACATTTCCTTTGTTATAGTCTAGTGAATTTCGTAAACAATTCCTCCTTTTTGATACCATGGAATCTTTCTTGAAAATTCCAATGTGTTTTAGCTAATCAAAAAGGATGTTTCCTTCCACCACATGTATCATTGTATGCAACACTTTCTAGTTGGATGGAAGCATACGGGATTTTTTCACCATCATTATTGATACTATATATTTCAAAATATTATTCTGCCTTATTAAACCATGCCACGCCTTGTTTCTTATTTTTGTCAAACTTTGATCATTCCAGTTCTGCTCTAATTGAGGAAACTAAAACTCGTTGACTCATATATGACGGAAATTAGTGAGCGATTAAGTCGTGAGGGAGCATGTTTGGCTGTAATATTGTGATACTCAAAGGACTTGGCGATGGATTAGAAGTTTTCAAAGAATATGGTTGTGGGATAGCTATACCAAGAGAACCAACCTGCATTGCAAAAAAAATTATGAGGTTCTTGAATTCATCATGATTTATATTAACTATATTTTTTATTCTTATTTGTTCTTGTTGTAGCTCACTATGGTTCTGAGCAATTCATTCTTCTAATTGGTGATGTTTCTTCAAAATTCATTCTTACGTTCATCGTGCTTTCTAGCATACAACTCTTGGTGCTACTTTAATCTCATAAACTTTGAATTTATATCAGCCATTTTTCTTGTCACAGATGAGGTATTTTTACACTCAATTTTGACTGATTTAAATTGTTGTTGTACAGATTAAGTATTTTCTTCAAACTTTTTCATAATTGTACAGCCAAGTATGATGGGTGTGGTATGGAATTTTATGAAAATGCATGAATTATGGAATTGTACGGCTGTTTTTGATTAATTGTACAGAATGTACGATGCAATAATTAATTAAATAAATGAAGTGTTGATTTGCATGTATGGTGCAAAAATAGTGTACAGCGTAGTGATTTTGTACGGTGACTGATTAATTAATCGTATGTACGAATATCATGAACTCGTACGGAATCATACAACCTATAATAATTAATTGTTGAATTGTACAGTATCATACGATGATGATGAATTGAAATCATGCCACTGTAATTCAAGCAACGATGGTTGTACGATGATGTAAATAATTGCACTGATTGTAATTATTATGGCAACAACAATTAACTTGTATGCCAGCTATAATTTATGTACCGCGATAGTCTGTGCTAGCAATACGGGCAGTAATATATGGACTCTAGTCTAGGTGATCATACGAGTAAGTACGATTGAGTAATTCAGTGGCTGACGTCACATGGACTTGGTTGTCTTATGTGGATCTGTAATGTTGAAGAATCTAGGGCAATTCGATATAGTAGGATTCTTCTAGACTTGATAACAATTTATGAAGCACTTTTACTTTTCTTGTTAGCTTGATCTTCTTCTTATTAATAGTGTGTGTTCTTTAACTTCATCAAACTGCTACCCAAAACATAAGAAACAAGAACACAAGATATTGGCTCTATGAAACCCTTTCTCAAATTTCTCTTATTGAAGCTTCTCTTGATCAATGCTAAACCCTAGACCCTTGACAAGATTATCCTCCAAGCACAAGTCAAGTCCTTCCTTATTCCGGCACTTCGTCCTTCTTCTTCTAGCACTTCGTTCTTCTTCCGGCAACTGATGATAGACCTTGTTATGCTAGCTCTAGAAGAGATATTTCTCCTTGATCCTTAGTGGATTCTTTCACATATGAGGAGACCTTTCTCTCTTGCCCAACCAAGCTCTTTCTTGAGATATAGTTGCAGACTTGTTATGACAGTAGTGCAGCCCTATTTCTTCGCACATGTGAGGGGATTCCTTGTGAGATTGACCTCTTCCTTCTTCGCTTGAGTGAGAGGCCTTATAGGCCTAATTATCTAGCCCAAATAATGAAGTGTGTGTGACTGTGATAGAGGGCTGCTATGACAGCAGAGAGACCCTCTCTTTCTCGCACATGTGACTGTAATAGGCCTTAGAACAGACTTCCAAGGCTCGGTGTTTCTTCCTCTTTCTTTGCTGCACTAGAGGCTTCTTTTCTTCACTTTCCCTTCACCCTTAACTTGTCTTCCTTCTCGCTGATTTCAGAGGTGATTGTATCTTATCGTTGGAGTGGACAGCCTATATATATAGAGGTTTTTCCCTCCTTTAAGCCGACTTGAGGCCGACTTCTCTTTTCTTCTTTGGATTAGCTTCTTTGGTGATGCCGTTGCATGGAGAGGACTTGTGACTTTGCTTGGAGGGATATCTTTGACTCTAATACATAAATATGTATGGTGTAACATGCCCTTAGGGTCTTCAACATTACTTTTGACTCTTTGACTTTCCTATAGCACTTTGACATGTGCTGGACCTATTCAATGAGCAAGAAACTCATTGATGTAAATAACAAAAATAATATTTCTTTTCTTTTATAAATACAAATATCAAAATTACATTTATGAAGACCGAACCTACTTGCACTTTCTTCAACATGTAAAACTGCCTCTGAGACCAATGGAACAAATAAGTTCACGCTTAATTTTGCTCAACTAATTTGGGAGAGAAACAATGAGAAATAATAAATTTGCTCAATAATCTGGGACAGAAATAATAAATAATTGATATAGAAAGAAGAAAGAAAGAAATTATTTTGAAGTTCACGAGGCTAAGGATGTGCTATGGGACAGATTGCTTCACCATCTGATTCATGCACTCAGCTATTTTCCTGAGAAGCCTCACAATAAACGCTCTCAACTTCTCAACAAACCTCTGGCTGATTAAATTATCCCCAGAGCTAACTGCTAGAATATCTGTATATAACTTTCCTGCTGTCTTTGAAGGCCTGGCATTCTAAAAAAACAGATGAATGAATAAGATGAGCTTGTCATCTCAAGAATGTATATGCCTTTTAATTAGAAGTCATATCACTTCATTAACCTTTAACTTTTTACCTTTTTTTATTATTATTATTTATTATTTTTCTCATATTTTTATTTTATTTATTTTTTATTATTTTTTAGATTTTATTTTATTTATTTATTATTATCGTTTAGAGTCTAAACTTTGGCGTTTAATTGGGTGGGCCTCAGACACATTTGAAAAATCACTGAAGAAAATCACTTATAAGTTACGCTTCTTATTAAAGACAACTTTTTCCCTTATATGTATTCAGCTATTTCGTATTTACTTCTCTTTTCCAAGTTATCGATGCTTGGCTTATACTATGTTATGGCCCAATTATGTTTTCTAATGAGCTAGTTCAATATCATACAATTTTCACATTCACCCAGTCCAGGTTATGGGTTGCCATAAAAATAACAAAAAACAACATGGAAAATTTTAAACAAACAATGAAATATAAATAATGAGAACAATGAGGATTTATGTGTGCCACCATAAGAGTAAAATGTTAGAATCCTAGAATATATCTCCCTGAAAATATAAATAATGAGAACAATGAGGATGTATGTGTGCCACCATAAGCGTAAAATCATAAATGTTAGAATCCTAGAATATAACTCCCTGAAAATATGGCCCAATTATGTTTTCTAATGAGCTAGTTCAATATTATATAATTCTCTCATTCACCCAATCCAGGTTAAGGGTTGTCATAAAATTAAAAAAAAGCAACATGACAAATTTTATACACATAGGGATAAATAATGAAAACAATGAGGATTTATATGTGCCATAATAAGAGTAAACGTTAGAATCCTAGAATATATCTCCCTAAAAAATTTCCACTGCATTTGACATTTTTGGTATGAATCTCAAGGTTACCCAATGTGTCGAATAAAATAGCTGAATTCATACCTACTTCAAAAGAAGATTGATCCTAATAGTGAGATCCACCTTCTGTGAAAATTTCAAGTCAAAATAGGTAATGGAGTTCAACATGCTTCATAAGGTTAAATAAAATCATCATCTAGAGACGGAATTTAATCCTCCTATAGAAGTTATGAATGATGCGGCAATTAAATCAACTGTCAGTACTCAATTATGATAACCTCCAAAAATAATGTTTGGGAGCATCATTTTGATGGAACAGTTTGTGGTAGAAATCTTCAGTGTATCATCATTGGATAAACTGCAAGTGGTTGAATCAATATTTCTGTTTTCAAATGTTGAAATAATGGCTTGTGTTTCTATTTGGCCATTACTTGAAGTTTGTCTGCAGACCGAAGCTCAAAACACTTTGGCCCTTAGAAATCTGAATCTAATATGTTCCTGGTTCTTTATGTTTAGGAAATGTGTGTGTGTTTGTGTGTGTGTGCCATTTCCCCATATCTGGATCCCAACTTTCCAAAATATCAGATTGGTATCCAGATCCATATCTGTTTTGATGCAACGTAGGAAATAAGTGGCAAGCTGAAAGTACTTGTATAACTAAGCTGTGATTTTGAAGATTGCAGGCACGAAGAAAAGTTACAAAAAATAAAAATAACCTTTATTTGAATTAAAACCGATTTTGATACATCCATCAATCATAAATGTTTATTGCAAAACAATCAAACTCCAAAGAAATAGCTCCAAAGATTCAACCAAATATATTTGAATTGACAAGATACACTGTCACATTAATTCATCAACTATTCCTATTTCCCAGATGCTTTATTCAAATGCAAATTTTTCCCTACCTTTGACAGCCCATCTGTAAGGGACATAACACGAGCTCCTTCTGGTGAAATGAGTGCATCAGGAATCTGCTTGAGTAGAAAAATTAAATCAGTTAATATACACACTCTGTCAACTAAGAAGCATCATAGAATGTATGACCTGCAGCTCACCTTAAAGAGTTTTCCTCCATGTCTGTCAACAAAACAAAGCTAACATTAGGATGGTTTCATCCATGCATGCTTTCATGACTTTAAATACATCCAGCATTGCCACAATCCTCCATGGAGGCTTCCTTGAATTTAAATGCAGTAATGCTAAAAATCTTCCATGCATACTAGGGATTTTATATACAGTAATGCAACATATATCCTCAAGAATTTCCAGCATGGCTATGAATGAAATATTTCAAGGACTCACCCTCCAAGCTTTTTCCATTTCCTACCCCCAAACAGAAAATTCACCCGCTCTGCTAATTCACGTGTTAACTCTAGATGCTGCTTTTGATCATCGCCCACTGGCACTAAATCGCACTGCAAAGCATCCATATATCTCATCAAAGAAATTCAAGTTCTTGGTTGTTCATACTAAAATGAAAAAGAATCCACTACTAACCCAGAATTGTCATTGCTGGATGCAACATACAAAAGAACTTTGTCACAGTATTTACAGACAATAGAAACCAAAGAAGACTGTTAATCGCACCTGATATAGAAGGATGTCTGAAGCCATAAGAACAGGATAAGTCAGCAACCCCGTCCCCACATTCTCATCCCCCTGTAATACAAAAAGTAATACTCAGAAGTGTAATACAAAAAATAATACTCAGAAGTAACTAAGTTAGCTGACAGTGAGACATGGCTACTCTACTATGTATTAAGAAATAATACATAGATATAAAGATGTAAAAGTTTTGAACATTTTTTTAAATAGAAATACATCAAACACACAAGAATACACCATAGATCACACATATAGAACCATGAACCATAATTTTCTCATTCAGTGTTACATAGATAAGATGATAGAAGATGCCAATGGCAAATACAAAACAAATGTAGATGAATCTCACAATTCATCCTCCTAGATCTCATAATCAAAATCATTAGTAGAATCATCACCTACTTGTTTTCCCCTCATGTGAGCTTCAGCAAGAGCCCTTGATGAAATTACACAAGCAACTTTGAATATGCAATATTGAGTTGAATTGAAATGATTGTTACATGATGTTTTTTACAATGAAGTCCCTGGCTTAAATATAGCCTTGGTTGCCTTTTAACAAGGGGTCATGATCTTTGACCGTGCCCCTCTACATAGTTAATATATTAACATAATTATATCTATTTTATTATTTTTATACATAACATTGTCTTCCCCTCAAAAGAAATGCTTTGCCCTCAGAGCATAGGTAACGAGGGATGTTGTTGACGAAAAATCTTCTATCTCCCAAGAGGCTTCTTCTTCCGATAGGTTCTTCCACTTAATAAGATATTCTTTAATTACTCATGATCATAATTTCTTTTCTCTAGTGGTAATAATTCCTTCTGGTTCTAAATCAATTTTCCCTTCATCATCTAATATCATGGGTGTCATTTGTGCTGCTTAGTGCTTACCTCGTGCTTTCTTGAGGCAGGATACATGGAAAACATTGTGAATGTGGCTTTTATCAAGAAGGACCAAGCTGTACACGCTACTTGGCTGGTGTTTTTGTTAATCTAATATGGTCCATACAACTTTGGTGCCAATTTGTTTTTTCCTTGCTGCTTCAGGGATAATTGTTTGGAAGGTTGAAGCTTAACAAATACCCATGCTCCAACCTCAAATTCTCTTTCTGTTATGAGTTAGTCGGCTTGCTGTTTCATACGATTTCTTTCAATATTTAGATTTGCTTTTAGTGTTTAAAAGACCTTTTGGGTTTCTTCTAACTGATCTTTTACTGCTAGAATTTTTATTTCGTTAATGGTGAATTCCTTCCATTTAGGAGACTCATAACCGTAGAGAATTTGAAATGGAGTCATTTTGGTTGAAATGTGATGAGTAGAGTTGTACAACCATTCAACGAGCTGTAACCATTCAGACCACTTATTTTGTTTGTCTATTACATAACAACGAAGGTAAGTCTATAAGCATTTATTGACAATTTCTGTTTGACCGTTGTTGAGGATGATAAGATGTACCCATGTTAAGGTATGTTCCAATCTGATTGAAAATTCCCTTCCAAAAATTCCCTTTAAATTTGACATCTCTATCACTAACAATGACTGAAAATCTGTGTAATTTGTAGACATTTTTGCAAAATACTTCAGCGATTTGTTTTGCGGAGTCCGATCTGTTTATTCCCATGAAGTGTGCATACTTGGTGAGTCTGTCAACTACTATGAGAATTTTGTCTTTTCCATCCTATTGCCTCAAAATCTAGCAGGTCTTGTGAGAGGGCTCACAAGACAAGAGCCAGACCAAGGGACAACACTATGAGGTGGAGGCCCACTGTCACCACAGCTCACCACCTCTTGCTCTTTAGTGGACTTTCACCACAAGGGAGGCTTCCTTGTATTGGTCACCTAATAGATATTCAAAGTCTATGGCTTAGAGGTGACAAAGGATAGGCTCAAGAATGGCACTCAACTTAAGGACAAGGCTCAATCCAACAAAGACAAGGCAAAGCATGCCCTCCAAGAGACCTATCTAGGGCACTTATGACCTAGGGTTTAATGAATAGGCAAGGACAAAGGCTTACCAAGGTGCATAAGACCAAGAAAAGGCTTGTTAAAGATAGATATGATCAACAATTGGAGCAACAAGCCTTCAAGAAGCCCTAAGTTGAAGCCTAGGGTTAGGTTAGGGTTTACCCTAGGGAAAAATTACCTAGGGCTTGTGACGTTAGCCCTAAAAAGGAAGAATTTATTGTGGAAAAGGGTGGATTTTGATGCAATGAGGCTTAAACCCAATGTTACTTGGGAGCGGAAGCAGGAGCGGGGAGCGACATTTTCATCTCCCTGTTCAGGAGCAAATTGGGAGCGAATCAGGAGCGAATTTTTATATAATATATATTTTTATATATTTTGATGCATATATGTCAACAAAAGCATGTAGAATGATGAATTAGATATAAAAAGCATAAAAACATAGATTGAACCATATAACATCAATCATCTAGAAGTTATAATCTTCATCAACCACATCCACAAGTTAGTAACATACAACATATCGAGTCTCATGATTCATCAATCTTAAAGTTTCAAGCTTTCAAAATTCAATACATAACATTTATCATCATTGATCACCAAAATTATATAAAAATTCTAACATGAAATGAAATGTTATCAAATGAAACAACTTTCAACTTTTGGAAACATAATATTCATAATTCATTACCAATGAGTTATAATTGCCAACTTCAAACTTCAAACTTAAATTGTCATATATTGTTTACAAAAAATATCATAATAAATATGAAAGAGTCAACAGTTATAAAAACTACTAGAAACTAGAAAAGACAAGTAAATCTATTATCTATTGCTAATGCTTGGGCCTCTTGCTGCCACGAGAAATGTCTAATTTCTAAGTAGGTCGTGGTGGTCTTCTAGGAGTCTCCTCCTGCATAATCGCAAGATCATAACCAGAAGGCACATGCCCTCCATGTGAGGATGTAGATGGAGGCGACGGCAGCAAAGGAACAGTTGTTGGAACTCGAGCACTGCTACTGGATGGTGGGGGTGGCATGGTTGTTGTTGCTTCATCATCATCTTTCAAAAGTTCTGCTTCCAATTCTTCTAGATGTATAGTGCCATCCTCCAAATTATCGTCCTTTGGGATGTTGTCCCAAGTTTTATATGATGTATCTGTTGTCGCTCGGATTGTATAGGCACTGCGACAACGACTATGGGCGAGGGTTGTCACTCTGATCCCAGCTCAGTCCGTTCTAGATGTCTCCCAAAAGCAAGGTATGGGGTGTTGAAAAATGTAACTAGGTTTAGTCTTCATAAAATGTATTTGTCAAAAGAATTTTTATTATTGTTACAATGACTTATTAAAGCATGGGTTTCATGCTTGGGTCATCATTTTATTAGTCAAAGTCCCCATTGTGGACTCCTAGGATTAATAAAGAGTCATTAGAGTCATTGTATATTTTATGAGACCCTTCTTGGGCTTTCGAACAATGTAAAAAGAATTATTTTTGAGTCAAAAATGAATTATGTAACCTCCACACCAAGTCGGCCTCAAGAAGATCAAGTCGACCTCAAGGAAGGCAATTTGACCTCATTGGAAGGCTATATATACAAGGCAATTCGACTTCATTTGGAGCATCTCACTCTCTCTCACAGTTCGATATCTGAAGCTGGAAGCTGGGAAAAGTGCAAAGTTGAAGGAAGAGGCTAAAAGGAGTGCGAGTTTGGTCAAGGAGGAAGGGAAGAACAAAATCGAAGTTTTGGTGTCTCTCTCTCTTTCTTGTGTGGGCTAGTTTAGGAGATTGAAGTCTCCTAGTCAAGGTCGAAGTTGTTGCTGATGTCGGAAGTTGCCAAGTCGAAGTTGTTGATGATGCCGGAAGTTGCCAAGTCGAAGTTGCTATCTAATCAGCAATCTTCTGGAAGATGGATCCTCCTGGCCTCCTGACTCTCTCTCCGGCTTCTGGAACTGAATCATTGTTTCTCCCCAGCAAAATAAGGAATCCCCTGTGAAGCACTGCATTGCCTCTGCATGGCTCTGCGCTGCCTCTCTATGGCACTTACTGCCTCTTTGCAGTGCACTCACCGGAACTGGACCTTACTATCCCTGCCCCTCTCTCACTACTTCGAGCTCACTAGCTCTCTCTCCAGCAACTCAACGCTGCTACCCTGGAAATCAATCTGCTAGTGAAATCAAACTGTTGGTGTGTGTTCTCCAAGCCCATCGAGTTTCTTCTTATAATCTCACGTTGAAGCATTAACGGCCACGATTAAAACTTAATCAATGGCTAAGATTAGCTAGAACTCGATCCAAGTTTTTTCTAGAATATTCTCACCATGACCTAATTAATACCCTTTAATTAATCATATTTCCTAAGTTTAGACTTAGAAAATATTAAACACTGATTAATTATTTTAATTTAGTCGTCTCTAGGTGGAATTTCCAAAAATGATTTCTGGGTTTTGGAGAATACATGTATTCTAGCCTCTCCACCAAATTTTGTGGCTAGAACACATTTGATGCTACAAAAACTAACACTCCCTCTTAGCGAGGAATGTGTTCTAGCGCTACAACCCACTGAAGCAACACCCTGTCTCTGCACCACCTCCTGTCACGTTGTTGATGTCTAGCTGCTGTTACCCACCAACTACTACGCAACTCTGATATATGTTGCATCTGTGTTGCTGCTGGCCCTGCTAAACTGTTGCCAACACTACATCTGCACTGCAACTCCCTCTCCATCTGTTGTTGCTGCAACTGCAACAACTGCAACTGAAAATCATCCAAAATATTGAATCAATTGTGATCAGTATGATGCATCTGTCTCCCGAGTCTCTAACTGTTGCTAGTCTCTACGCTGTCACTGAAGCCTCTACGCTGCTGTTGACTCTGCTTTGTGCCAACTGCACTGCTGCCAACTCTGCACTGCGTTGCCCAGTATCTGACCGCTACTAGCCACTACATCTATCACTTTGGCATCTGACTGCACCATCTACCACTGATCCATCCTGCTATTGAAATATTGTGGGCTCCCGTAGCAAGGTTTTGATTCAAGAGGTGGACCTCCTCAAGAATCCTGCCCATCTTGTAGCTCTCTGGGGCTACAAAACCAAATCACCCCACCTCACTCCTGGAGGTATATCAGTGATCATGGCAAACTCTTCCTCCAATCTGGAGGACAGCCTGTCGATCTCTGCATGAGTTGTCGCTTGGTCCTACTTCTCCTCCTTGTCCTTCTTCCTGAGGGGACACTAGGTGTTGTAGTGGCCAAGCTCACCACATCTGAAGCATTTGACCTTGGAAAGCTCTTTCTTTCTCCTATATTGCTCTTGTTTCCCCTTTGATGTGAGGGCCACATTCTCCTCTTCCTTCATTTTATTCGTCCCACTACTGCTACTGTTGCCACTAATGATGTTCTTCACCAAATCTTGCCTCATCTCCTCCTGTTGTAGATCAACCCACATTCGATCCCACTCTGGCAACTTGTCTTTGCCCAAAATACTATGGATGAAGACCTGCCAGTCTTCGAAAACGTTTAAGAGAAATTCTTCGGCGTAAATCACAAGATAAATCATTTGTCGACGCGTTTCGAACCAACTAGTGTGGTTCATCGTCAGGACAAGTTGAAGAAACAGATCCAGCTTAGCATGTTAAATAGTCTGAGCAGAGCCTCCAACGGCTATCTTGACCAACGGCTAATTTTGACTTTAGGACCAGAGTCATAAAAATTATTATAATTTAATGGAAATTAGTTATATTAGGTGACCAATAAAAAATATATAAATATATAAAATAATTTAAATGGTGTTAATGGTTAGTTAAAAAGGTATTGTTTGATAATTAAAATTATAAGTTATTTAGTATTTAAATGGGAATTAGTTATATAAAGGACCTTTTCTTATAATATATGTATAAATTATATGTGTATATATATATAAATATAAAGTAATATACATAAAAGTTAGTTAGAATTAATAAAAATATTGGAACGAGAAAATCAAGTTAACTTAAAAAATAAATAATTAATTAATTAAAAATATATAAAATAAAATTAAAAATAAATAAATAAAATAAAATAAAAAATAATATATATATATATATATATAATAAATAAATAACGAGGAAATACTATCAAGTTAACTTAAAATAATAATAATAATAATAATAAGATAAAAAATAATAAATAAATCAAGCGAGCGACACATTCTAAAAAGAAGAAGAATAAGAACAGGATCAAAAGAAAACTACAGAGCCAAAAGGAGAAACCCTAGGAGGAAGGAAAAGACAAGGCTCCAAGGAAAAAGATCCGTGAAATTAAGGAAAACATTGAAAGCCAGAAAAAGCAAGACTAGGAAGAAAGGGCAGGGATCCAGCAGCTACTGATCTTCCAGCCGTCATCTCTATTGAGATTGCTCGGCCTTCTTTCAATTTCAATAGCTTCCCTGAATTTACAGTGATGGAACTGCGCAACCTTGGCAATAACCTTGGCCTCCTCAATACACACCTGATGCTTGGTCTTTTCCGCATGCTCTGCTAACGCTGAAGACTTGGTTCTCCCATGTCTTAGGTCAGCTGCATGTTCGCTGATCCTTTGATGGATGGAGCGCCCTATTTCCCCGATATAGGGGGTCCCACAAGAACAAGGGATCAAGTAGACACCCTTCATATCTTTAGGGTCAATGGGATCTTTCACCGATCGGAGGGATTTGCGAATAGTGTTGAGGGGCCTGAAGGTTGAGGGAATATCATACTTCTTAAGAATCTGAGCAATCTTGTCTGTGGTTCCCTGGACATAGGGAAGATGGACACCTAGCCGACGCTCTTTAGGTTCTTTTTTGATTAACGAGTTTTTCGAGGCTTTAAGGAAAGCCTTCTGACCTAGGCGCCTACTATAGCCATTCTCCACAAAGACATTAAGGAGATGGGATTTCTCCTTATCGAAGCTCTCCCTATCAGAAATCCTCAGGGCACGAGTAGCGAGGGTGTTAAGAACACCCAACTTTTGAGCAGGGAAATGATGGGAATCGGCATGAAGATACTGCTCAGTATGCGTTTTCTTCCGGAATACTGAGTGGGAGAGAGAACCGTCCTTATTCTTCGATATAAGAATATCCAAGAAAGGGAGGCAACCATTGACCTCTTTTTCCATAGTGAACTTAATGGCAGAGGACTAACAGTTGAGGTGGTTGAAGAAGAGATCCAACTCTTTTTGGCCATGGGACCAGATGACATTAGTGTCATCTACATACCTTTTCCACAGCTTGGGAAGGAGACGAGCCGAGGCTAAAGCTTTGGTTTCGAAATCTTCCATAAAAAGATTCGCAACAATAGGGGAAAGGGGTGAGCCCATGGCAACACCACAGGTCTGTTCAAAGAACTCACCCTCGAAATAGAAGAAAGTGGAAGTTAGACAAATCTCAACTAGATGTGCGGTATCAGGATCTGTTAGGCGATAGATCACTTCCATGGCTTCCTTTATAGGGATACAAGTATAAAGGGAGACCACATCAAAGCTCATGAGAATGTCCTCAGGGTCAAGCTTTATGTCCTTAAGCTCTTTAACGAAGGAAGCAGAGTCTTTTACGAAGGACTCTGTACGGCCAACCAGGGGTTTGAGCTTAAGGGCAAGGAACTTGGCTAGAAGGTAGGCACTAATTCTGTAGGCTAGGGTGATAACCCTACTACAGACAGCTACTCTCCAACATCCTGAATCCTATTGAGGAAGGGGTCTATGCGCTCCCCTTTCTGCATCCTTGTACATCTCAGCTTCTCCTCAAGATACATCTTGCGTTGCTCGAAAGATCCCTAGTATAGTGTTGCGAGAGCTTCCCACATTTGCTTGGCAGTGTCTTTGCCAATGATGTGAGACACCATGTGATCTCGAACCCCATCGAGAATCAGCCTCTTTGCTTTCGCCATCTCCTTCTTGTAGGCCTTGAGCTGATCTGCATCCGTGGGTACAGCTACCACGTTATCGATGTAGGCTTTGAGATCGTACTCATCTAGAAGACAAGAAATTCTTGCTTTCCAGAGCCCGTAGTTGGAGGCTCCGTCCAATCGATCCTGATCTCTCAGCCTTGCTAATGACATCTCTGCAAAAAGTCGAACTCCTCTTGTTCTCCTCTGCGCAACTGCTAACTAGCTCTACGCACTCCATGCTGGAGTGGGCAAATCTGTTAAAATTGGCAACTAGGGCCAAACTCCATATGGGTCATCTTACTTATGGGAGCTGGTATTTTTCTTGGACTCCTCTCATCGAGAGGTGTAGGATTGATCTAAAGATCATCCGATTCCGATAAGTATTCATGGAGATATGAATTTATTTGTGTTATGGGACAATTCGTCAAGGTCGGCCAGCAACCAAATAACCCCCACTTGTGCTCAATGTTTTAGCATAAAAGGAGGTGGCTTGATAGTCATTTGGAGTCTGGACACACACTTCACTCTTGATTTCTCTCCACTTGTTTTGGGTCTTAGTGGCAAGAGAAATCTAAGAGGATGAAGCCCTAAATGCAGGTCTAGAAGGAGACCCTATACGCAGCAAAAGAAGGATGCCCTAGCCGTTGTCATAATGAAGCCTAGCCACAGGTCTTGTGAAGGTTTGGCCGCAGTTCAAAGGGAGATCTATCCACTGTTTAGGGGAGCTTCAATACGCAGCAAGGTAGCCCTAATCTTGGAGCCCTAGCCGCAGATCTAAGGAAGGGTTATAGCCCAGCTTTGGAGGAGCCATAGCTGATGTAATAACGTGCCCTAGCCGCAGTCTATTCATAGATAAACGCAGTCATGATGCCCTAACCCTATACGCTGTTATGGAAGGGTTTCTAGTCATGGAGGACAACCCTAAGATGCAGCAAAGAGGCTACCACAGCGAGGCAGTTTGGGGACTGTGTTAAGTGCTCATGGAAGGATATACGAGCTGCTGTTTTAGGGTAACCGAAGTGTTGGTTGGAGGGTTGAGGGTCTGTTCTTGAAGGCCGAGACAGGGAGGATAAGTTTCAGGGCTGTTTGAGGTGGTTCTTGGGTGGAGAAGCCTTGGGAGAGGCAGCGTAGATTGTTGTGGTTAGGCCGCAGGCCCTACCTCACTGTTGAAGGGCAGCGTAGGGTATATTGAGGGTTGTTCATGCCCAGAACAACATCAAGTCAGGTGAGCATCTCTCCTAGTATAGGCCGCAGCCAAGGAGGGTTGTTTGGGTGACTGTTTAGGGGCTGCCAATATGCCCTAACCAGTCACAGTCACAACAGCTATATTGCAGACCTGAAACTGCAGTAAGACATAGTGATAGTGCAGTAAGATGCATGGGCAGCATGATGCAGTAAGGTGCATAAAGAAGCATGATAAATGCAGTGACTGTTGTAGGCAGCATGGATGTTGTACAGTGCAGCACATTGGTACAGCTTGGTGATGATGAGCATGATGTGAATAGTGCAACAGCAAAAGGTATTGAAGCAGCATGTTGAAGTGATGATACATTGCAGTATACATTGAGCACAGTGATGGGTACAATCATGATTAGTGAAGCATGATGAGATGCAGCATAGTGATGATGGGTGCAGCATGGTGCAGCATGATGATGAGGTGCAACACAATGATAGGTGCAGCATGGTGATGGAGTCACCTTGGAGAATTAGTTGAAGCAACATGTCTTCAATTGAGTTCAGCGACCTCATGTATCATCTTCCTATAGATGATCTCTGCTCTTATTATGACAAGTCAAAATGTTGACTTCTGATGCATATGTACTTTCTCTCTCTACTGAACTATTGAAGAACATATAAGAAGAAATGATCAAGGGTTTTCCCACATTGGGGTTTGTCCCTGGCTGGCGCCACATCTTGTGTCCTCTTGTCTCGGCTTGTCTTCTACGATTTATGTTTATGTTCTATTTGCAATTTACTATTATGCTGATGTGATTGCTAATCTAGAAAAGATATTGAGCTAATTGGAAAAATTGAAATAAATTGCTCTAATCATTGAACATACCTAAAATTAACATGGTATCGAAGCTGAGGCGAAGACAAAGCCCAAGCAAGAGTGAAAGAGCAATCACCGAAGACGTTTGGAAATGACAAAAGGATCAATGGATTCCTCATCCCTCTTCAAATTCACCAAGGGTGAAGTCGAAGCAGAGAATATTATCTGATGGCCTACCTAAAGATCACTTCAATGGGAAGCTCGGATCTAAGGGTGGAAGGAAAGGCAGATGCCTTGCTTACAATAAGTTCGGCCATTATGCGAAGAAGTGTCTGAATGGTAGGGACACATCACTTGATGATGATAACAATCATTCCAGGGACATCTTCAATGATCAAAGGAATGCAGGTCATCAAGGAAATGGCCAACTCTTCAAAGAAAGCAAGGAACCCCAGGTATGAAGAATCAAATGTTGTTGGCCCTCTCCTCCAGACTCTTTGGGAATCTGGCTTATTGATTGTAGTGCTTCAAGGCACTTCATCAGATAGAAGGGTGCTCTCTCTAATTTGGTAGAGATGGAAATAATCATGGAGATTATACTTGGAGTCAATGCCACCTATCCCGGAAAGGGTGTAGGGAATGTTACCCCTCAATTGAATAAGGGTAACTCGATTCATTTACAAGAATCTCTTTATGTACCTGATCGCAAGAAGAACCTGGTGTCCATTTTGGCAATGGAAGTCAAAGGTTTCAAGGTGGCATTCATCGATGGAAAGGTACGTGTTTGAAAATGGAATTTTCAAAGATGCTTTTATTCAGGGTTGGCAATTTGTATCAAGTTGCAGGAAGTCCATTGGGGACCATGTCAGTTGACACATCTCTTGTAGAGCACCAAAGGTCTGCTTATTATGGGACCCTACCCAATGTGAGTCAAATGGTGACAAGGATTCCTGAATTCAAGAAGAACATGAAGGTACATGTCCGAGATGTACCGAAGGAAAATCTTACAAAGGGACCATTACCCTCATGTAGGAAGTCCACAGGTTTGGAACAACCCAAGGGATTTGAGATTCATGATAAGGAATCTCATGTATGCAGGTTGAAGAAAGTTCTCTATGTTTTAGAGCTAACACCTCAGGCTTGATATGAGAGGATTGATAGTTGTCTGATGAAGCTGAGATTCACTAGGACTGAAGCCGATCCAAACCTTTGCTTGAAGGTTGTGGATGATAGACCTCTCATACTGGCACCTTATGAGGACGACCTCTTTCTGACAAGTGCAGACTCTCTCATTTGCAAAAGTAAAAGGGAGTTGGATTCCGGATTTGGAATGGTAAACTGCTAGCCCGTGAGTCCGTGACTACCTCGATGGAGCTTAACTTTCAGAAGTTATGTGGTAGTGATGCCGAACCTAATTTGGGAAATGCCTCTAAGTTTCATAAACTCATTCTAGCATTAATGTTCTTGGTGAACTCCTGTCCGGATATATGTTTTGCAGTTAGCGTGTTGAGCTCATATATGGTTGAGCCTCACTAGATTGGTGCCAAGAATCTTCTGAGATATCTTCGGGGCACAATCTCTCATGGATTGAGATACACCACCGGAAATGTGAAGTTGCATGATTATTCAAACGCTGACTGGGCAAGCAGTGTGGAGGATCGCAAGAGCACTTCTAGGTGTTGGTTCTGCTTCGATATCCTGGATGAGCAGGAAGCAGAAGACGATTGCTTTGAGCACCACTGATACCGAATACATAGCTACGAGTATGATCTTGTGTGAAGCTGCTTGATTGAGGAAGCTCTTTAGTGAGTTGTTTGTACACATGATGGATACCATCGTGATCTTTTGTGTCAACCAAAGGGGGATTCGATTATTGAGGAATCTCATATTCTATGATCGCTCCAAGCATATAGACATCAGGTACCACTTTATCTGGGATATGGTACATCGATGAGCAAGAAGGCTCCATCGCATTGGGACTAATGTGCAGGTCGCCGACATTCTGTCGAAGCCCCTAGGAAAGGTCAAATTTGTGACTTTTTGAGAACGACTAGGAGTCGTGGAGAGACTCTCTCCTAAGGGTCCTATATGATATGGACATTGAGCTCTGGGAGCTCCAGGGGGCTTGGGGGTACATCGTGGAGTGATGAGCAACCATAGGGTGAGTGGTCCAACCTTCCCCTATTGGTTTGCTATGTAGGCAGGATGAGTGGTTCATCCTTCTCCTACCGAGACACAATCATAGGGTGAGTGGTTCAGCGTTCCCCTAGTAATTTGTTGTGTACAGAGTGAGTGGTTCAGCCTTCCCCTGGGATACCCCTTGGGACATGTAGGTAGGATGAGTGGTTCATCCTTCTTCTGCTGAGACATCCTACCCATGCAGTCTGAGACTCATGGGAAGTACCTCTCATCTAGCCAATGAGCAGGGAAATGAGGATAGGGACCATAGTAGTACTGATGGACGCATCGTGTTACTACCATACTCCCTATGCTAGGATGATATTGATCTGGGATCAATGAAACTGACTTCAGGTCAGTATGAGTGGTTGAAGACACTCTCTCTTGATAATGATTTGGGATCAATGAAACTGACTTCGGGTCAGTATGAGTGATTTGAGACACTCTCTTTTGATATTGATCTGGGATCAATGAAACTGACTTCGGGTCAGTAAGAGTGATATAACTCACTCTCTTTTGGAACTGATCTGGGATCAGTAAGAGTGGTATGACACACTCTCTTCATATGGGACTGACTTCGGGTCAGTAGAGAATGGTATGAGACATTCTCGATCAATTCTTCTTCTTCTTCATGGTTCAGTAGAGCAAAGCAGAGAAGAGCAAAGCAAAGCTATGCAAAGCACTGATGGCAGAGATAGTACAGTCTAGCAGATGGATCAACGAATGGAGTTCTCCCTAGTTGAGAGGGAGTGTTAAAATTGGCAACTAAGGCCAAACTCCATATGGGTCATCTTACTTATGACAGCTGATATTTTTCTTGGACTCCTCTCATCGAGAGGTGTAGGATTGATCTAAAGATCATCCAATTCCGATAAGTATTCATGGAGATATGAATTTATTTGTGTTAAGGGAAAATTCGTCAAAGTCGGCCAGCGACCAAATAACCCCCACTTGTGCTCAACATTTTAGTATAAAAGGAGGTGGCTTGATAGTCATTTGGACACACTTCACTCTTGATTTCTCTCCACTTGTTTTGGGTTTTAGTGGCAAGAGAAATCTAAGAGGATGAAGCCCTAAACGCAGGTCTAGAAGGAGACCCTATACGCAGCAAAAGAAGGATGCCCTAGCCGTTGTCATAATGAAGCCTAGCCGCAGGTCTTGTGAAGGTTTGGTCGCAGCTCAAAGGGACATCTATCCATTGTTTAGGGGAGCTTCAATACGCAGTAAGGTAGCCCTAATCTTGGAGCCCTAGCCACAAATCTAAGGGTTATAGCCCAGCTTTGGAGGAGCCATAGCTGATGTAATAACGTGCCCTAGTTGCAGTCTACTCAT
This sequence comes from Pinus tabuliformis, assembly GCA_031772625.1. Taxonomy (NCBI): domain Eukaryota; kingdom Viridiplantae; phylum Streptophyta; class Pinopsida; order Pinales; family Pinaceae; genus Pinus; species Pinus tabuliformis. Next base: position 388,122,408 of record CM062816.1, on the reverse strand, counting down.
AGATAAACACAGTCATGATGCCCTAACCATATACGTTGTTATGGAAGGGTTTCTAGTCATGGAGGACAGCCCTAAGACGCAGCAAAGAGGCTACCACAGCGAGGCAGTTTGGGGACTATGTTAAGTGCTCATGGAAGGATATACGAGTTGTTGTTTTAGGGTAACCGAAGTGCTGGTTGGAGGGCCAAGGGTCTGTTCTTGAAGGCCGAGACAGGGAGGATAAGTTTCAGGGCTGTTTGAGGTGGTTCTTGGGTGGAGAAGCCTTGGGAGAGGCAACGTAGATGGCTGTGGTTAGGCCGCAGGTCCTACCTCATTATTAAAGGGCAGCGTAGGATATATTGAGGGTTGTTCATGCCCAGAACAACATCAAGTCAGGTAAGCATCTCTCCTAGTATAGGCCGCAGCCAAGGAGGGTTGTTTGGGTGACTGTTTAGGGGCTGCCAATATGCCCTAACCAGTCACAGCCACAACAGCTATATTGCAGACCTGAAACTGCAGTAAGACATAGTGATAGTGCAGTAAGATGCATGGGCAGCATGATGCAATCAAGTGCATAAAGAAGCATGATAAATGCATTGACTGTTGTAGGCAGCATGGATGTTGTACAGTGCAGCACATTGGTACAAATTGGTGATAATGAGCATGATGTGAATAGTGCAACAACAAAAGATATTGAAGCAACATTTTGAAGTGATGATACATTACAGTATACAATGAGCACAATGATGGGTACAGTCATGATTAGTGAAGCATGATGAGATGCAGCATAGTGATGATGGGTGCAGCATGGTACAACACAGTGAGGTGCAGCATGATGATGAGGTGCAGCACAATGATAGGTGCAGCATGGTGATGGAGTCACCTTGGAGAATTAGTTGAAGCAGCATGTCTTCAACTGAGTTCAGCTACCTCATGTATCATCTTCTTAGAGATGATCTCTACTCTTATTATGACAAGTCAAAATGTTGACTTCTGATGTATATGTACTTTCTCTCTCTCTACTGAACTATTGAAGAACATATAAGAAGAATTGATCAAGGGTTTCCTCACATTGGGGTTTGTCCCTGGCTGGCGCCACATCTTGTGTCCTCTTATCTTCGCTTGTCTTCTGCGATTTATGTTTATGTTCTGTGTGCAATTTACTATTACGCTGATGTGATTGCTAATCTGGAAAAGATATTGAGCTAATTGGAAAAATTGTAATAAATTGCTCTAAGCATAGAACATACCTAAAATTAACAAAATCTGCTCACAACTACTACTGCTCTGCAGTGAAAAAACGAACTTCTGGACTAGAAGTTCCCTGAGGAAAGAATTCCCTTTGTGTGTGCTCTTCCTTCCTCCTAACGCTATTCTGCACCAAGAAACTACTGCAAAATAACTGCATCCCAACTGAATATCTGCTCTACAAGGAAAATACAACTTCTCCCTCTGCCTCTAGTAATCTTTGATATGGAAAATGTATTCTCTGTCGACTCTCTCAGAGAAATAAACTTTTCCTCAAAAATTGACCCTCTCAGCCAAAGGGACTGTGCAGCCGCTAGGGTTTTGAACAGATGCTTACACAGTGCTTCGAAGCTCCTTCTTCCAACCTGCAACTGAGCTCTTTGGCTTCAAGTTGTGCTCTAATACCATGACAAAAATCGTAAACCCGAATCCTATTGCAGCAACTGATGTTATTTCTTCTATTTGTTAATTTAATTAAACAAATTATTTGTTGTGTGCTACGGCAAATATTCCATCTTCTAGCCTTACTATCCCTGCCCCTCTCTCACTGGTTCGAGCTCACTAGCTCTCTTTGCGGCAACTCAGTGTTGCTAATCTGGAAATCGAACTGCTAGTGTGCGTTCTCCAAGCCCCATCGAGTTTCTTCTTATAATCTCTCGTTGAGACATCAACAGTCACAATTAAAACTTAATCGATGGCTAAGATTAACTAGAACTCGATCCAAGTCTTTTTTTAGAAGATTCTCACCATGACTTAGTTAATACCCTTTAATTAATCATATTTCCTAAGTTTAGACTTAGGAATTATTAAAAATTGATTAATTATTTTAATTAAGTCGTCTCTAGGTGGAATTTCCAGAAACGATTTATGCGTTTTGGAAAATACATGTATTCTAGCCTCTCCACCAAATTTCACGGCTAGAACACATTCGATGCTACAAAAAAGATCAAGGATTGAATACCTGCACACACTATGTATTATCTCCAAATAACAATATAAAGCACCACATAGGAAGCTCGTAGTCAATACATACCACAGATCAACGACAAGAACACCTCGAGTTGCACCCCAAAGTCTTTTATTATAGTAGAAAAAATAGTTCCCAGTGGGACAATAATTTACAAAATGCTTCAGCAACAATTCTAGCCAGAGATCAAGATGACTAGAGACTCAACTAACTCTCTAATTTATAGATAAATCCTCCAAATGGAAAAATAACGGCTAGTTTCTTTGATCATTGTCAAAATAATCTTGGTCGTTGATAAACACTTCAAAATCTTTTAATTTTAGCCCTTGATTTTTTATTTTTGAGGAATTTTCGAATTTATCATTTAATTCCATTTTAATTAGCTCAAAATTAATTATTTTGAGCTAATTTCCTCAAAAATTTGACTTTGACTTAACCACCAAGGTCCAAGGGTCCAAATTTTCTTGAAAAATACAATATTCCCTTGGTGGAGGACCTTTAAAAATTGATTCTTTTAAAACCCACGAATTTTTCCATTTGGAGAATTTATTTTCCTAAGACAATTTAATTTGAATATAATTTTTTGGCTTAGGATTTAATTTTATTTTGCCAAAAAAATTAATTAATTTACCCCTGAGGGGATTTTATTATTTTTCCAACCCTGTAATTCATATGATTTTTCATTTACAATACTCAAAGAGGGAATACACATTCGTCTTAGACCCTCAAGACGCATAACCCAACTGCGACACAATATGATCTAGTAAACCAAATGACTTGTATAAAATAATTAAGCCAATTAGCTTAAATTATTCCCAAACCACTTTTACATCAAACTCGACTAAAAACACTAGAACTCACCTAATAATCTGACAATAAATTTCACCCTAACTTTGGGGTTTAAGCTTGGAGGGAAAAACTCCTCTGATTAGCCATGTCGAAAAACAGAAGTAATCAGCGAGGTTACAAAACCCTCTCGGATGGAATTCGTCATCAAATTATAGGCTTACTTAGGTTGTTACATAGACTTAAGGTTTTACTAGGATCATTTACAATATATAACTTGTAGAATGGGATGACCATGACACATGGACTGTTGATATGTGATCCAATCCTTGTTGAAAAAGTTGGTATTTCCGCTTCACTGGAACTTTGACAATTTGAAATTTTGAGTGCAACAAGGTCCAATGCTCTCAACATTGCATCTGCTATGTCATCTTGTTAATTTTAGGCAACAATGCTATGTTCTATGCTTTAGAGCAATTTTACTTCAATTTCTTTATTAGCCCAATATCAATATTTAGAGTAGCAATCACATCAACATGATAGTAAAATACAGATAGAACATAAACATAAACAGTAGAAGACAAGCCAAGACAAGAGGACACAAGATCTGGCACCAGCCAGGGACAAACCCCAATGTGGGGAAACCCTTGATCAATTCTTCTTATATTCTTCAATAGTTCAATAAAGAGAGAGATGGTACAATTTACAAATCTGATAATTTATGACAGCAGCAAAAGAGGCCTAACCAAAAAAGTCAACACTGGTCAATAGGGCAGATTTCTTCCTCAATTTAGCTTGGTCAAACCCAGTCAACTTCGGCCTCCAACAGCAAGTCTAATCAGCCCAAAACAATCCGAAAAAGTCCAATCAAACTGGTCAACAAAAGTAAACTCTGCGGCCAGTCCTAGTACAGTCAACACTAGTCAAAACAGAGGTCAGATTACCTCGGTTCTTGTGCCCAGATCTGCGGCTTGCCCAAACAGAATTTCCTCACACAAAACCACAATCAAATATGGTCAACACTTGGTCAACGCAGTCAAAATAGCTTCCTAAAGTTTTCGGTCAAATCTGGTCAACGCAAGGACAGCAAGAAAACAGTGTTTCCTTTGCACGTGTGGAGAGAGAGAGAAACCCAAAAATCCGTACCCAATCAGATGAAGAGAGAGAGATGTGTGAAGATGAAGTGTGTCCAAATGAGGCTAAGGCATCATGTATTTATAGCAAACGTTGAGGATGAATAGACGTGACTGTTGGGCTTCTGAGCCTACATAAGTTTGTTGGTCAACCTTGACAATTTTTCCATAATCAAAATAAATTCATAACTTCATTTGTACATGTCGGAATCGAATGATCTTTCGATCAATCCTACACCTCTTAGAGAGAGGAATCCAAGAAAAATATCAGTTGTCATAAATAAGATGACCCATGTGGAGTTTGGACCTAGTTGCCAATTTTAACACTCCCTCTCAATTAGGGAGAACTTCGTCTGCTAATCCATTTGCCAGTCTGTACTATCTCTGCCATCAATGCACTGCTCTACACTACTCTTCTCTGCCCTGCTCTGTTGAACTATGAAGAAGAAGAAGTGATCAAGAATGTATCATGCCATTCTCTACTGACCCGAAGTCAGTCCCAAATAAAAGAGAGTGTCTCATACCACTCTTACTGACCCGAAGTCAGTTTCAATTAAAAGAGAGTGTCTCATACCGCTCTTACTGACCCGAAGTCAATTCCAATCAAAAGAGAGTGTCTCATACCTCTCTTACTAACCCAAAGTCAATTCCAATTGATCCCAGATCAATACCGGTCATCCTAGCATAGGGAATACAGTAGCACATGATGCATCCATCGGCAGTACTATGGTCCCTATCCTCATTTCCCTACTCATTGACCAGAAGAGAGGTACTTCCCATGAGTCCCAGACTGCATGGGTAGGATAACTCAGTAGGAGAAGGATGAACCACTCATCCTGCTTACATGTTGCCAAGGGGTATCATAGGGGAAGGCTGAACCACTCACCCTGTACACAGAAAACCACTAGGGGAAGGCTAAACCACTCACCCAATGGTTGCTCATCGCTCCAAGAAGTACCCCAAGCCCCCAAAGCTCCCAGAGCTCAATGTCCATATCATACAGGACCCTCATAAGAGGGTCTCTCCACGACTCCAAGTCGTTCTCGGAAGGCCAAGAACTTGACCTTCCCCAGGGGCTTTGTCAGAATATCGGCAACCTGCTCATCAGTCCCAATGTGATGGAGCCTTATTGCTCCTTGTTGTACCATATCCCAGATAAAGTGGTACCTGATATCTATATGCTTGGAGCGATCATGAAACACGGGATTCTCTGATAATCGGATCCCACTCTGGTTGTCGCAGAGGATCACGGTGGTATCCAGCACATGTCCAAACAGCTCACTAAAGAGCTTCCTCAACCAGACAGCTTCATAGGAGGCCATACTAGCAGCTATGTATTCGGCCTCAGCGGTGCTCAAGGCAATCGATTTCTGCTTCCTACTCATCTAGGATATCGAAGCAGAACCCAAAGAAAAACAGCATCCATAAGTGCTCTTGCAATCCACCATACTGCCAGCCCAATCAGCATCAGAATAACCATGCAGCCTCACATTTTCGGTAGTGTATCTTAGTCCATGAGTGATTGTGCCCCGAAGATAGCTCAAAATATTCTTAGCACCAATCCAATGTATATGATGAGGCTCAACCATATATTGGCTCAATGTGTTAACTGCAAAACATATGTCTGGACGGGAGTTCACCAAGAACATCAGTGCTCCTATGAGTTGACGATACTTAGAAGCATTTCCCAATTCGGGTTCGGCAACACTACCACATAACTTCTTAAAGTTAAGTTCCATCGGGGTAGTCACAGGCTTGCAGTCTACCATCCCAAATCTTTCCAATACCTTCACAACATACTTTCCTTGAGAAAATTTCTCCTGCCTTTTGCCAGACCTCCAACCCTAGGAAGTAGTGCATCGCTCCTAGGTCCTTCATCTCAAATTCAAAATCCAAATCCCTCTTATATTTGTGAATGAAAGGGTCTGCACCTGTCAGAAAGAGGTCGTCCACATAAAGTACCAGAATGAGAGGTTTATCATTTTCAACCTTAAAGTAAAGGTTTGGATCGGCTTCACTTCTAGTGAATCTCAACTTCATCAGATAGTTATCGATCCTCTCATACCAAGCCCGGGGTGCTTGCTTCAAACCATAGAGAGCTTTCTTCAACCTGCATACATGAGATTCCCAGTCATGAACCTCAAACCCCTCGAGTTGTTCCACATAGACTTCCTCTTTGATCGAACCATGCAAGAAAGCGATCTTGACATCCATCTGATGTAGGTTCCATCCTTGCGAGGCAGCAAGGGCTATGATCGAGCAGATGGTGGTGTATCGGGCAACAGGTGCAAATATATCATCGTAATCTATACCTTCCTTTTGAGAGAACCCTCGAGCAACAAAGCGAGCCTTGAACCTTTCAGCACTTCCATCAGCACCATGCTTGATTTTGTATAGCCACTTAGAAGTGACAATCGATTTGTCCTGGGGTCTAGGGACCACATCCCAGACATCATTCTTCATAATTGACTCGTATTCTTCATTCATAGCATCCTTCCATACTTGTTGCTTCACGGCTTCTTCAAATGATGAAGGCTCATTTTGAATGATAGTGCTCATGACGATCAAGTATCCTTGATACCTGTTCGGCTTCTTGCTTTCACGGAAAGTCCCCCTTGGTGCAATATGTCTCTCGGCATCTTCGAGAGTCTCCCTAATCCATGAGGGTCTCCTCTTGGAGGAGGGCTCTTGAGGAGGAGGATCAATAGGATCCATAGGTTCATCAACATCCGGCATCGTCTCATCCTCTTTTGCACCATGTTTTCCGATGACAGCTTCTTTGTCCTTCCTTGGGATAGGAAGGTTGTTGATCTTTCTGAGGGCCATATCTTCGTCGAAGGTGACATCATGACTTATCTCAACTTCCCTTTGGCCAGCAACATAAATTTTGTATCCCTTAGAATTTTCGCTATAGCCCACAAAGACTCCTTTCTTTCCAGATGCACCCAATTTGCTTCTTTTATCTTTTGGCACATGAAAATATACGGGCTTTCCGAAAATTCTAAAATGAGAGACATCGGATTTCTTACCAGTGAACATTTCTTTGGGAGTCTTGGAGTCCAATGCTTGATGAGGGCATTGGTTTTGAACATATATGGTGGTATTTGCAGCTTCAGCCCATAGGAACTTTGGAAAGCCTTGATCATGAAGCATGGCACGAACTACTTCTACAATAGAGAAATTCTTCCTTTCAACCATACCATTCTGCTTAGGAGTGTATGGTGTTGTAATCTCCCCCTTAATGCCATCTTCTTTGCAATAATCTTGGAATTCATTGGATTCGTACTCGGTCCCATTATCAGTCCTCAATATCTTGATTTTCTTCTCGAATTGGTTTTCGATCAAGGCTTTGAAGTGTCGGAACCAGGTGAACACTTCATCCTTCTTCTTCAAGAAGTAGATCCAGGTCTTGCGAGAATAATCATTCGTAAAGGTGAGATAATATAAGTATCCTCCCAAAGAGTTTACGGGCATCATACCAGATATGTCGGAGTGGATCAATTGCAATATATATGTGGTCTTGCTATTACTTGAGGGGAATGGTCCCCTTGTAAGTTTTCCTTCAGCACATCTCAGACATACACCTTCATGCTCTACTTTGAACTCGGGCATACTTGTCACCATTTGTCTCACATCGGGTAGGGCCTTATAATGAAGATGGGCAAGTCTCTGATACCATAGTTCAGATTGTAGAGATGTGTCACAAGACATGGCTCCCAATGGACTTCCTCCAACTTGATACAAAGTGTCAACCCTAAACCCAAGAGTAAAAGCATCTTTAAAATTTATTTTCCAAACACGTACCTTTCCATCGATGAATGCCACCTTGAATCCTTTGTCTTCCATTGCCGAAATGGACACCAGGTTCTTCTTGAGATCAAGTACATATATTACTTCTTGTAAATGAATAGTGTTACCTTGATTCAATTGAAGGGTAACATTTCCTACTCCCTTCACGGGATAGGTGGCATCGTCTCCAAGGATGATCTCCAAGTTTGTCTCCTTTTCTATCAAATTAGAGAGAGCTTCCTTGTATCTGGGGAAGTGCCTTGAGGCACCACTATCAATTAGCCAATTCCCCAAAGTGTTTGGTGGAGAGGCAGTGGAAAGGGTTGATATAAGATAGTACTCCTTTTTCTTATTGTTAACAACATTTGATTCTTCATACCTGGAGTTCCTTGCTTCCTTGGAGGGTCGACCATTTCCTTGATGTCCAGCATTCCCTTTTCCCTTGCTATTGGACCTGCCATTCCTTTGATCCTTGTTGTTGAAGTTGCCCCAGGAATGATTGTGATCATCATCATGCGATGTGTCCCTTCTATTTTGGCATTCCCTTGCATAGTGGCCAAACTTATTGCAAACAAAGCACCTGCCCTTCCTTCCTCCCTTAGATCCAGGCTTTCCATGTAGATGACCTTTAGACCCTGCATAGTTTCTCCTTTTGGCATGAGCGGAGAATGCAATGGGGTTGCTTCTATTAGAAGGCATTTCTTGCTCCACCATTCTTGTTTCTTCTTAAATGCATCTCGACATCAATTCTTCAAACCCTGGCATTTGATCATTGTTGAGTATAGTGGTTCTAAATACATACCATTCAGGTGGGAGTCCTCCAAGGGTGGTGAGAGTAAGTTCCCTATTAGGAATGACTTCTCCAATCGAAAGTAGATCATTCTTGATCTCAGTGATCCTCAAGAAATAATTTTGAATGTCCTCGTCCTTGCCCTTCTTAATATCCTTCAACTTATTCTTGAGAAATAGAATTTGATTAGCATTACTAACCTGGAACATGTTGATCAACCTGTCGTAGATCTCCTTGGAGGTCTTTAATTTGGAGATGTAGGCCACCAGACGCTTGTCAATGTAATCTCTAATAATCTTCTTTGCTTTGACTTTAGCCCTATTGTACTTGGTCTTCGCAGCGGTTGGTGCATTTGAAGGAGGCTCAGGGATTTTACCCTTCACATAATCCATCACTTCTTGTTCTTCCAAGGTCAAATCAAGAGACATCTTCCATCCATGATAGTCAAATTTATTATGGAGACTGTCTTCAGCCAAGAAGTAGGATGAAGAACCCATTGAACCTTTTGTCCTTGTCCAACTATCTTTGGTGATTGCTCTTTCACTCTTGCTTGGGCTTTGTCTTCACCTCAGCTCTCAAACCATGTTAATTTAGGCAACAATGGTATGTTCTATGCTTTAGAGCAATTTTACTTCAATTTCTTTATTAGCCCAGTATCAATATTCAAATGAGCAATCACATCAACATGATAGTAAAATGCAGATAGACCATAAACATAAACATAAATAGTAGAAGACAAGCCAAGACAAGAGGACACAAGATGTGGCACCAACCAGGGACAAATCCCAATGTGAGGAAACCCTTAATCAATTCTTCTTCTATTCTTCAATAGTTCATCAGAGAGAGATAATACAATTTACAAATCTAATAATTTATGACAGCAGCAAAAGAGCCCTAACCAGAAAAGTCAACATTGGTCAACAATGCAAATTTCTTCCTCAATTCAGCTCGGTCAAACCCAGTCAACTCCAGGCTCCAGCCTCCAACAACAAGTCTAATCAACCCAAAATAGTCCGCAAAAAGTCCAATCAAAACCTCTGTTTTCAAAACCGGCCGACTCGGAACCGACTCGACCGAGTTGGTCCGAGCCAGGCAAAAGAAAACGACCCGACCTTGGATTCGGTTCGACCGGCCGGGTTAATACCGAGCTGGCCGAGTTGTCTAACAACTCGGCTACAACTCGGCCGGCTCAGTATTAACCCGGCCGACTCAGCCGAGCCCGCATTAACCCGGCCAGGTTAGAGACAGCGGCCCAGAAACCTGTAACTCAACCATTTTTTTTTTTTGGGGGACTCCAAACCTGATAGTGTTTTCTCTAATTTGTCTTTGGGGTCCATTCCCCTCTCCTAAACCCTATTTAACCCACCCAACCCCTCTCATTTTCTCACAGCAATCTCATGCATTTGAGTGAGAATTTCAGTGAGAGTTTGTGAGGAGTTGTTGACTTTGTTTTTGGAACAGCAGTGAGGAGCTTCTTGGGCAGCCATTTGGAGCAGCATTGAGGAGTTGGTTTCTTGGAGCAAGCTTGAGGAGGCAGTTTATGCCTGGAGGCTAAGTCACATGACACGAGGACACGAGACACAGAGAACACATAAATACGAGTATTCAACACGAGACGCAGTGACCCTAGAAACAAGACACGAGGGACACGTTTATATATATATATAGATTAAAAAATACTGAAATATAGTGATTGATCCATATAGATATGAATCATGATGATATCTATTTACTATTTAGTAATTTAAAAGTTAGTTTATTAACTTACTACATCAATGATGTTCACAGTTCAATGTTCATTGTTCATGTTATAATTTTTGTTATTAACTTCAAACAAGTTTGATCATGTTCAAACTTCACATAAGGTAGTTTATGAACTATAAATTTATATGTGTTCCAACTTCATTGTTCCCTTTAGACCTCGGAGGTGTAGTGACAAATGAGCACATGACGGGGAGCTGGGATTTTTATTTCAACACACGATCTATACATGCTCACTCGTGTATAATTAAGTTAAATTCCGTAGGCTATAACACAACTTACAAGAAATTTAAGTGCTCCAAACTCTCAGGAAAGCATGTGTACGCTCATCTCCTACATCTTCAAGTTCAGCTTGATGTTAAGTTGTGAGCATTGCGCTCGAATTTGATGGAATTCCTCACACTGCACAACAAATTGGATTCCAGTGACGAGCAAACTCAACTTCGGTCACGAACAATGACAAAAAAAACCCAAAAATAAATCATGTTGCAGGTTTTAAATGTCACTTTTCATGGGACATGTGTCCTAAGAACCAAAAATATTAAGGCACATTTTCGACACGTCCAAAACACGTGTCTCGATTGGAGGACACGAAGAAAAACATTTTCGACACGTTTTAGGGCGGTTTTAGTGTCTGACACGTGAAATACGGGACACGAGACCCTGAGGGATGTGTCCTGTGACTTAGCCTGGAGGTATTTTTTTTCACTTATAAAAATTTGTTTTTGCTTATTAAATTTTATGTGCAAATCTAGAAATCCTAAAGAGTGTTTTTTGTGAAAGAAATGAACATTGAATCAATGTTTTTTTTTGTTTTCATTTTCAGATTGTTTGCTTTCATTTCCAAGTCAAAAAATGGCACCTAGAGTGAAAGATGTTGCTTGGGCATATGTTGAAATGGTTGATAGTCAAATGCATTGCAAATTTTGCCATAGGAAAATTAAGGAAGGTCCTAGGGGCATTAATAGGCTGAAACAACAGTTGGTGGGGATTAGAGGCCAAATTACTCCATGTACCTCACCAGAAATTGGGGAGATTAGGAAGGATTTGTTAGCCAGCTTTGAGATGTTTAAAGAAGATAAGGCTAGGCAAAAAGAGTTAGAGGCTTAAATTGGGAGGAAGAGGAATATACAAAAAATGCTGGCTACCACCCCCCGTTTTGATTTTGAGGGTTCTTCCTCTATCCCTTGTACTGATGCATCCAACCCCTTCCGATATGTTCCTCCTCCTTTTGAGTCTATTCAAGAAAATGGAAAGGGTAAAATGAAAAAGGGTGATATGAACATCAAAAGTTATTTCACTCCCTCCTCTCCATCAGATGCACATGGTCCTCAACCTAGTAGAAGTCATTTGCAGCCCACTTTAGATGACCATTAGAAGAAAGAATTGAGGGAGATTGCTTGTGACTACATAGCTAGATGGTGGTATGATGCTGATATCCCCTTCAATGCTTCTCGTTCACCATATTATGAGCCTATGTTTGATGCCATACATGTTGCTGGAAAAGGCTTCAAAGGCCCTACTATGCATGAGCTAAGGGGGTATCGTTTGCAGAAAGAAATTGTCTCCATTAATGAGTATTTGAAAGATTTCAAGGATTCATGGGCAAGAACAGTATGTACCAGCATGTCAAATGGATGGACTGATCAAAGAAACCGTACCATCATAAACTTTCTTATCTTCTGCCCACAGGGAACCATGTTTCTAAAATCAGTTGATGGATCTGATAAGGTAAAAGATGGACAATTGTTGTTTCAGCTATTGGATGAGGTTGTTGAGGAGGTGGGGGTGGTTAATGTTGTTCAAGTCATCACAGATAATGCCTCTAACTATGTTCTTGCTGGTACACTGTTAGAGGAAAAGCACAGAACCATCTTTTGGACCCCATGTGCTGCACATTGCATAGACCTCATGCTTGAGGATATTGGCAAATTAGATTGGGTCAAAAACATTGTAGATCATGCCAAAAGCATAACAAAATTTATCTACAATCAATCAAGCACTGTCTGTATGTATTTTTCAAAACGTTGTCTCATATATTTAAAGCGCTGTCTGTCGTTCTCCAATTCGGTCATTTCCGCCTTCAAGTTCTCAGATTCGAAGGAGCTCAATTCTAATGCATCACTCCATTCTCATTTGACTTTGGCTTGATTTTAAATACATTTAACATCGAGATGCTGTGGTGTGCGGCGAAGCTTGGCGCCCGCTCCTCCTCAATTTCTTTCCATCGCTAGTCCTGAATGAGATTCGGCCTGTCGAAGTTGCCACGACCGCTGCGTGTGTTGAACGGGATTCTGCCTGTCGGAACCATTTTCGCCACGATACGCGGGATTTATTTTTCACATATGCATACTTTTACGAAATACAGTCGTAATCATCATTGATCATTCTGTATGTAGATATTATATAATTTGGTGAATTTCTGTGGAGATTAAAGTTGCGTGGCGATGCAGAATGAGATTTTCCTCCCGTTTCCCATGGTATCACGGTTCAAAGTCAAAGATTAGTGTCTATGTTTTGCCCCAGAAAGTTATAAGGTGAAACCGAGTTTGCATCATTGTAATAAGTATTCAGATAATCTTGTAAGTATTGAAGTTATTATATGAGTGAATGTATGGATGAACAGCTGGTATTATTCTGGATGCTTTTATCTAACATTAGAGGGATTTGAAGAAAATATAGTGCATAAAGTTGTAGCGTAAGGAAGACATTTGAAATCTTTTGAGAATCCCCTTTTGAGTACAACTTCACTGTATATCAGCAGAAGTTTTTTTATCAGCAGAAATTATTTATCAGCAGAAGTTTTTTTTTATCAGCAGAAGTATTTTTTACAGAATGCATTCAATCATCTCTATGGTAGGAATAGTTCTCACTGGCAAGGAGAACTATCCTGAATGGTCCCGGATGATAAAACACACCCTCATCTTCAATGAGTTGTGGAAAGGAGTGTGTGTCGGAGAAGGAGACAATGACCCAGTGCAGCGTACATCAGACAAAGAGCTCGTCATTTGGGAAAACAAGAACAGCAAAGCCTATGCATTAATCGCAGCATCTATAAATGAAGAAGTAAGTCGCCATATTTCATCATATTCAACTGCCTTTGAAGCTTTACAAAAGCTGAAAGAACTCTATGACTCACATTCTGCACTTGAAGTTGTTCAACTCATGATTAAACTCTTCACTCTTGAACTGAAAAATAATGATCCTCTTGCTCTTGCATCTGAAGTAAAGTCTATAATGCATAATATTAAATCCACTAAGGTTGAGCTGGATATCCCTCTTATTGCTTTTCTCAAGGCACTCTATCCTACCTACTCCAATTATCTTGAGTCTTTACAAGCAAATGGAAATCTTAAAGATATAACCTTTGACTCTCTTGTGAAAAAGTTTGCTGAAAGAGAGAAAGCCTTTGGAAAGAAGACAGTCCCTGAATCTTTTGAAGAGACTGTTTGCCTTGCTCATAAAGAAAAGCATCCTGCTCAAGATTCTACAAGAGGAAGAGGTGGACGAAGAGGAAGAGGAAGATACTTCAGAGGCAGGGGGGGCAGACATTCTCAAGGAGAAAAGGCAGATCTGCATTGCATTCGCTGCAAACGAAATGGATCACATGATGCTTCTACATGCAAGTTACCATGGGACAAAATTGAGCAGAAAAGAAACCAGCAGAAAGGTAAAATTGATGATATAGACAAAGGTAAAGCACCTGAATCCGCTCACTATATTGAGGCACAATGTAACATTGGAGTAAATGAAGATTTGTTTAATGCTTCACTTGCTTCTTCGAAAAATGATTGGTTGCTTGATTCAGGAGCAACCTGTCATATGACTCATAGGAAAGATTTTTTTGAAGATTTCACTGACAATGTTGATGGAGCAGTATACTTTGTAGATCAGTCAAAAATCAAGCCATCAGGGCTTGGCACAATTAGGCTTAAAATGCCTGGTCTTCCAGACTTTCTTCTGGATCATGTTCTATATCTCCCACAGCTCAAGAGAAACTTGCTATCCTTGGTTCACATCCGCCAGCAAGGTCACTCCATTCATATGTTTGATGGCAAGCTTGAGGTAAGAAAAGCATCTGACCACTCACTTGTCATGAGGGGAATAGAAGAAGAAAGACTTCTCAAACTGCAAGGAACCTCTACTCATGCACAACATTTCTCATATATTTCTCATCATGAAGAAGGTACACTTCCATCAAGTTTATTATGGCATGCTAGATTTGGACATTTAAACTATGACAGTCTCCGCTTATTGAAGAAAAATGGTGTTGCTGGTTTGCCTACAATTCCTAGGAAACATAAGCAATGTGATGCTTGCATTCTAGGAAAGCATAGCAAACAGTCTTTTCATGATTCACATTCAAGAGCACATAGGAAGCTTGAACTCATTCATTCAGATTTATGTGGTCCAATGCCTGTTCCTTCTGCAAATGGAAATAAATATATCATGACATTTATTGATGATTACACCAGAATGTGTTGGGTTTATTTATTGAAGAACAAATCTGATGCTTTTCAAACATTCAAGAATTTTCATAAATGGATTGAAAATGATGCACAATCTCATATTGGGTCTATTCGCACTGATAATGGAAAAGAATATACATCAAATGAATTTGAAAACTATCTTCGCCAACATGGGATCAAACATCAAACAACTGTGCCTTATAATCCCCAACAGAATGGTGTAGCAGAAAGAATGAATAGAACAATCTTGAATATGGTACGATCCATGCTTTTCTTCAAAAATGTAAAGATAATGTTTTGGGCTGATGCTGTTCTATGTGCTGCATATATAAAGAATAGATGTCCATCTAATGCTATAAGAAACAAGACTCCTTATGAATTGTGGTATGGACATGTTCCTTCGGTAAAACATCTCAGGATCTTTGGTTTCACCTGTTATGCTTTGATACCAAAGGTACATAGAAACAAACTTGGTGCTAGAAGTCGTAAGTGTATCTTCCTGGGGTATTCAAACACCTCCAAAGCATACCGCCTCTCTGATGAAGTAAATAAAAAGTTTGTTGTATCTAGAGATGTAATTTTTCTTGAATCATCCAAATCTGACAATGTTGTTGAGCGGCAACTTGATCGCTTGGATAGATTCGCAAAAACGAAATCATTTCAAGAATTTGATAATCAGATTCCACATCTTGAAGGGGGGATTCCTATTCTAGATCAACATGTGGAATCTCCTTCTGAAGAACACTCTCCCCCGAATGAAACTCCAACAACGAATGATGCTTTAAGTGATGTAATTGATAGAACTGGGAGACTCAATCTTGATTCAGTCCCAACTCAATCAACAGATCAGCCTGGACCATCTCAGAAAGGTCCCCCAAAGTGGCTGACAAAGACACTTGAAAGTGTTCATCCTGATGAAATTGGAAAAACAGGAACCAGAAATTCAAACCGGCAAAACGGAGGTGATGTAGATGACTCTAATTCACCTGTTGATATGGATGTTTCTTATGATTGTGAATTGAACTTGTCTACAGATTTTGAACCAACTTCCTTCAAAGAAGCTGCTTCTCATGATGAATGGAAAGAAGCGATGCAAAAGGAGTATGATGCCCTCATAAAGAACGGCACTTGGAAGCTGGTTGACCCTCCATTTGGAACCAAACCAATTGGCTGCAAGTGGGTCTACAAGAACAAGTACAAAGCTGATGGCTCACTTGACAAGCACAAAGCTAGGCTTGTGGCAAAAGGTTTTGCACAGAAGGAAGGGGTCGATTATGAGGAAACTTTTGCCCCCACAGCAAAATGGGCCACCATCCGGACAGTCTTTGCACTAGCAGCTCAGAACGGTTGGAAAGTCCATCAAATGGATGTAAAAACTGCCTTCTTGAATGGAGATCTAAAAGAGAATGTTTTTATGTCCCAGCCTGAAGGATTTGCTGTGAAAGGACATGAACATAAAGTATGCAAACTTGTGAAGTCCTTGTATGGCCTCAAACAAGCACCACGAGCCTGGTATGAAAAACTATTCGAGCATCTTCTGAAACTCAACTTCAATCATTTTGATCTTGATGATGCAACTTTATTTGTCAAGAAAGTTGGCAAAACAGTTGTGTATCTTGTGGTATATGTAGATGATCTTTTAATGACAGGGAACAATGAAAGCTACATTGCATCCATAAAGAAGGAATTGGGGAAAAGTTTTGAAATGACTGATTTGGGCTATGTTCATTACTATCTTGGCATTGAAGTAACCCAACATCCAAAATCCATATTTCTTTCTCAAAAGAAATACATTGGAGATTTGTTAAACAGATTTGGCATGACAGAGTGCAATCCTCTTTCTACTCCAATGGAACAAAACTTAAAGCTCACATCTGTTGAAGGAAAGGAATTTGAGGATGCAACAAAGTATAGACAGTGTGTAGGAAGTCTCATCTACCTCACTACTACCAGACCAGACATTTCATTTACTGTTGGAATCCTCTCCAGGTTCATGCAAAAGCCTTGTGAGGGACATTGGTCTGCTGCAAAAAGAGTTCTAAGGTACTTGAAGGGAACTCAAGACCTTGGAATCAAGTATACACAGGTGGACGACTTCAGCTTGATTGGATACTCTGATTCAGACTTCGATGGAGACAAAGAAACTGGGGTATCTACTTCAGGATATGCTATGAGTCTTGGATCAGGAGCTGTCTCCTGGAGATCACGCAAACAATCAGTTCCAGCAGATTCCACAACAGAAGCAGAATACGTGGCAGCAGCTGAAGCAACGAAAGAAATTGTGTGGCTCAGGAAAATTCTTGAAGATTTGCAGGTAAAACAAGTACAATCAACTCCACTCATGATTGATAACACCTCTGCAATAAAGTTGGCCAAGAACCCAAAGTTCCATGATCGAACAAAGCATATCAATACTAAATATCATTTGATTCGACATCATGTTGAGGCCAAAACAATCCATCTCCGTCATTGTTCCACAAATGAGCAAATTGCAGACATCTTCACCAAAGCACTTGGAAGGGAAAAGCTTGAACGATTCAGAATGATGCTTGGACTCACCAACATCCCTTCAAATTAAGGGGGGGAATGTTGACACCTAATCTTCATGATTGGGAATTTTATGTAAATAAATAAATTGGGAAGGTGAACAGTCATCGGGAGATGAACTGAACAATCACTCCCTATTGTATATAACAATGGGTTACCTATGGAATAAAATACGAATCAGTTTTACTGCCTTTGGAGAGTTACTGCCTGGCCTGACTAGCCCAATATCAATTTCCAAAATTGCAATCACATCAACATGATAGTAAAATGCAGATAGAACATAAATGTAAACAGTAGAAGACAAGCCAAGACAAGAGACACAAGATGTGGCACCAGCCAGGGACAAACCCCAATGCGGGGAAACCCTTTGATCAATTCTTCTTATATTCTTCAATAATTCAGGAGAGAGAGAGAGATAGTACAATTTCACAAATCTGTGATTTTATAACAGCAGCAATAAAACCCTAACCAGCAAAGTCAAAGCTGGTCAAATAGCTCACAAATGACCTCAAGTCAACCTTGGTCAACTCAGCCTCCAACAACAATGATAGGCAGCCCAAAATAGTCCAAGAAAGATGGTCAAACAGTGGTCAACGCATGTGCAGCTCTGCGGTCAACCCTAACCAGTCAACGTTGGTCAAATCCATGGTCAAAACAGGTCAACACCTTGCTGTCCAGAACTGCGGCTTGCTTGGAAGAGGCTCCCCACACTAATCCACAGTCAAACTGAACCTCTCGCTGGTCAATGCAGTCAAACCCAACCTGTTGCTCCTCGGTCAACCTAAGTCAACGTTGCTGCAACAGTCCTGCGTCCTCCTTCTTCCCACGTGAGAGAGAGTTGCTCCTCCTACGCATACCCAATCAAGCTAGGAGAGAGAAGAGATGAGAAGATGAGATGAGTGGTATAATGCCACAAGGTCTCCTTTTATATGCCACGTTGAGGATAAACTGGGGGTGAGAAACACTATTTTGCTTGCTAGCCGGCCTTGACAATTTGTCAAGAAATACAAATAAATTCATAACTCCATGAATGCATGTCAGAATCGAATGATCGTTAGATCAATCCTACACCTCTCGATGAGAGGAATCCAAAAAAAATATCAGCTGCCATAAATGAGGTGACCCACATGGAGTTTGGCCCTAGTTGCCAATTTTAACAAAATCCCAATGAACCAATGACAAGTTATACTCAAAGAATGGAAATGGAATATGGGGCTTGTAATGTGTCATGGAAAGTGTTAATTATGGTGTAGGGGGCAATGAACACACTATCTCAATATGGGTTTTCCAAGTAGTGTCGCTCTTATAACTAAGGCCTCAAGGGAGGTCCCATTAGACTAGGGCTAAATACTAACCCCCCTACTAAGGTGAGAAAACATATTTACAGTCAAGATCAATCAATATTCCTAATCACCCCTTTATCCATACTAAATGCCCAAACCAAACGATAAGCACCTGATTGCAAAATGATCAAAGTACCTTTTGAATAGCAACCCACCTTCATCCAACTGGAAATGTTGAATGGGGAGAAGTATGTAGATGATGCAGATGGCGAAGGCATATGGCATATCATCATCGAATAGTTAGTCTTAAGGGTTGCTAGTTGGCTAGCTACCCGACTGGATATCAAATGTTGGAGAAAAATTTCCTCCTATGGGGCTATACCCATTTTGGTGCATATAACATCCAACAAGGGTAGTCCTTCAATAAAGTCCATCGATATTTCTTACCACTGTTGGTTTGGAATATTTAGGGGATGGAGCAATCCAAGGGTCATAATGTTCTCATTTTTATTTCTTTGGCATTGATCCCACTCTGTTGCATATTTTTTAGCATTGTTATTCATCCCTTTCCAAAAAAATGACTAGCGTGCATTATAGTAAGTTTTAAAGAAACCCACATGTCTTGTTGTTGGCGAGTCATGGGATTCTTGTTGATTTTTTGTAGCTTCAGAGGTACTCCAAGCCTTGAGGATCGAGGGTTTAAAGGAAGGAGCTCCACAAATGGCCTTGTGGGCTTGAAACCCAAGCTTGGGGTTTCGCACCCATTGATATTTGGGGCAAATCCAAGTGCATATTTCTACATGTGATGGGTTGAGATGATAGAGGACATCGAGACAAGAAATATGCAAGTGGAATCACTCAATTCTGAGTTGTAGAAGTAGAGTTATGAATTTTTGAAGTTATAAGGGTAATATTGCATGGGCATAAATGTCAAAGTTGTAGGTCGGCTAGCCTAAAGGTGCCCCCAAAAAGGGCTTGATGTTTTACCCATAGAAGTGTATATATTGGGGAGGAGGAGTTATCTCCATTCTAACAACATCCAAGTGCAACACGTCAAGGTTGATCTCTGTGATTTAGCCGCAGGTAGGAAGGCATCCAGCGAAGGAGGAAAAGGGCAAAGTCTGTGTTCTTTCCAAGATTGTTTGGAGTGCCGAGTACCCTAGGCAGGAGGCCGAGTTTGTAGGGAGGAGATCTGGGCAAGAAGGTGTTGGTTAAGGAATGTTTTGGGGTAGCATTACTCTCTGTTTGCAGGTCGCAGATCCTTGTGGTAATTACAGGGTTGTGACCTTTGTTTTGTGGAGTTTGAGAAGCCTAGTAAAGAGCCCAAACTAGGCTACATACTCAGCAAGAAGGAGCGAGTTAGTTGGGGCAGTTGCGGACAGTAAACGCAAGGATTTACAGTAGGATGTTAAGGCTGACGTGTGCCTTAACGAGGTTTGTTATCAGCCCAAAACAGTGCACAATTTGCCAAGGATAGAAGAAGCAGTGAACATGTATGTTAGTCTCCTTTTTGTTGCCGTTGTTTTCTAAGGGATGTGTTATCTCTCAAACTAGCAAGGGATTTCTAAAGGGAAAATGCTAGACCAAGGGCAACAAATGGAGACTTAGCCCACTGTCACCTCAGTTAAGGCTCCCTGCTATTTACAAACTTTCACCGATGGGGGGAGACCCGGTATATTATGGAGTCACCAATGAAGGATAAATCAATGAATGAATGTGGAGTGACCCAAAAGATCCCTTTCCAGAAGAGGTTGAAGGATAGAGCTTGCTTGCTTTCTAAGCAAGGTACAATGTCTTCTACGAGAAGGATGGGAGGATTTGAGGGTTAGGTTTATGGAATATGACTTGTGAAAGAGTTTCCCAATCCCTAAAATCCTTATTGAAATTGGTATCCTAGATGGTTCTTGAAGAATTGTCTTTTCAAAGGAACGAGACCACATGGGACCAAGTGGACCCAGCCTAGGTTAGGAGGTGAGAGTTTAGCAACCAATGATGTTCTTAACCCAGACAAGGAGGGGGAAGGATCAAAGAAAGAATATTCACTTGAAGGTGTTGAATTGATCCTATGAGGCACTAGCCTTGGGGATACTAGGGTAAAGTTTCATCTCGAAACTAGGCTTGGCTTTTCTCACAACTCCACCGTCGGAATGGCTTCAAAATTGGAGGCCTTGGGAAGACACCAGCACAGGAGAGGCTAGGAGATCGAACTTTTTGAAGGGCTATCTTGTCAATAAAATGATGCCCTACGTGACCCAAATAGGCTAGACCTAGGAAAAGGTGAAAAATAATTGATTTTAGGTGACCACCTCTTGGTAGATCAGTGCCTTAGACTTGGGAAAATGGAGTCTATGATAAATATGAATAAGGACCTTTGGTTCTTAGTCAAGGAGGCTTCAAGAGTCAAGACTACTTCGCTAGCCTTCTAGGTCAAAGAGAAGCAATCTCGCAGCTTTTATACTTCGATGTGCAAAAGGTGATGGCTTATCAAGATGAATTTGTTGATAGAATTACCCCTAGGAGATTTTATTCAAATTACATGGCCCATACATTGAGAGATGCTATATAGAGAAAAAATTCCACAATTTAAGCAGTAAATGCATACAGCAATTAGCCCTAAAAATAGCGAAAATCCCAATCCAATGTATATGACAAAGTAAAACACGAACAACATTAAGCATGTACTTACATGTAATAGAACATATACAACCATCCATAATTTGACAATAGAGAAGCTCCAAGATAAGATAAACCAAATCCACACATCAAAATTCATCCATAAAGCTCCAATTCATCCTCCAAGAAAAAGTGCGAAATTCTCAAGAGAGAGAAGAGATCCAATCCAAAGTGATGATGAGAAAATGAACTCATCTCACTTGTATTTATACACTAATGAGGAGTTCGAATTAGTCTCCTTGGCCTACATAAGCCCCAAAAATAAAATAATGTGCTAATATTCTAACTTTTGGTGACAAGCCCACCAAACTAGCTCACAAATGAAAGAATATGCCTCTTAAGAGGTCAAATGATGAATAATACATGTCGTAGAGCCCTCTAAGAGGCCTGATGAGGTCCATGGGTGCCATAATGAAGAGTAGGACCCTCAAAAGTGATGGACAAGGGGTTGGCCCCTTGTTCTCCAAACAATAAACCTGTGGTGCTCCCAATGGGTGTGGGGGCACAATAATAACTTCATGTGTCTCCAAATGGGTCAAAGATGCATGTAGATCGTCTACAAGGGATCTGATGATGCTGTAGGGGATGCCACATCATCCTACAAGTCTTGGGTCAGCTGCCAAGTGCATGATACATCTGTGGGGTTGGCTAGGCAAAGGTGAACCAAGTGCATCCTCCTTGTCCAATGGGAGTATCTCGAGCATCTCTAACCATCCTTGGGGATCCATGGAGTGTTGTCTACTACTATGGAGGCCCATGGCTCTCAACATACACTCTACATATGCCAATGTAGCCCTCTGGAGGATTATGACCCCGTATAAGGAGACCAAACCCAAGATGGAGACCATCTGCAATCATACATAAGATCCAATGCGTCCCTAAGCCTTCCAATACAACAAGTTATTAGAGAAATCGAGTAAATGAGCTTAGCGACCATGGACCACAGGTGGGACTTTGTTAATTTTAGGTATGTTCTACGCTGAGAGCAAATTTACTTCAATTTTCCATATTAGCTCAATATCAATTCTAGATTAGCAATCACATTTAACATGATAGTAAAGTGCAGATAGAACATAAACATAAATCGCAAAAAACAAGCCAAGACAAGAGGACACAAGATGTGGCGCTAGCCAAGGACAAACCCCAATGTGGGGAAACCCTTGATCAATTCTTCTTATATGTTCTTCAATAGTTCAGAAGAGAGAGAGATAGTACATATACATCAGAAGTCAGCATCTTGACTATCAAAATAAGACCAGAGATCTCTAAGAAGATGTCACATGACGTAGCTGATCTAGACACAGGTGATTCCATCACCTTGTTGTACCTATCACTATGTTGCACCATGTTGCACCATCACTAAGTTGTACCTCATCATGTTGAACCCAACATGCTGCTCTTCATCATCACGCTGCACTATTCATCATGCTGCACTATGCATCATTGTGCTGCACCACTGTCACCGTGCACTATGTTGCATTGTTCATACTGTTGTACCCATCATTGTGCACTATGTTGCACTATTCATACTATTGTACCCATCATTGTGCACTATGTTGCACCACTCACTGTTGTCTCTAACACCATGCTACATCCAACTGTTACATCTAAACATGTTGCTCCATGCACCTTACTATACCATGCTGCTGCAATATACCATGTTGTTGTATCCATCACATCATGTTGCGCCCCGTTACATCAAGTTGCAGCATTCATCATCATGATGTCTTAAAACTAAGATAGCAACACCAAGGTAGTCCTAGCTATGGTGCTATGGCCTGTGGCCTAGCACATAGCAATGCTGAAGAGAATGTCTTCATTTACTTTCATCAAACCATGAAAGAGTGCAGACATATATATCACTGATATACATGCAGATCCATATACTGTCCTCGTCTGAAGTCATTCCTCCGAGAGATTGTATATAGGATTGTTGTAGATAACATCCTTAGGACAATGAATAGCCTTCCTTTTGACAACGTCTTAAGGTCTCTTATTAGACCTACTTTTAGAGCACATGGACAGCGTTATAAGGCTGTATATATGTCTCCTTTTTCTGCTAATAAATCTTCATACAAGCCTGCGGCTAGGGCACATTGACAGCAGATTTAGGGTCTCATAGATCAGCGTCATAAGGTCTCTTAGACCTACGTTATAGATGCCTTCTCCACTACGTTAAAGCCTTCTTCATGTTAGATCATCCTCACATAACAACGTATTAGATTTAGGGCATCATTAGTGTTTACTTCCTTACTGTGGCTAAGGTAGGATAGATCCTCCATGACAGCGTTAGGGTGACAGCAATAGGATCCCTTCATGACAGCGATTGGATCTATCCTTTATGACTGCATTTCAATCTGAACAGCAGTTAGGGCATCCCTTATTTAGAACAGCGTTAGGGCTTCTACTTAGCTGTAGGTAGGGCTTCTTCATCTCAACGTTTAGGGTTGTTGCAACCAGCATACAAGCCCTTGGATTTACTGCGTTCTAGTCCCTTGCTGAACTGCGTCCAAGTCCCTTGTAGAATTTCGGTTTAGGGCATGGCAGACCTCTTCTTAGGACAGTGTATCCTCTTGAGGACTTTCCCTTCCACTAAAACCCAAAACAGTGGAGAGAAGATATCACAAGAGGTGAGTCCCAAATGACTTTCAAGGCACCTCTATTTATACTAAAACGTGGAGGACAAGTGGGGGTTATTTGGTTGCTGGCCGACCTTGACGAATTGTCACATAACACAAATAAATTCATATCTCCATGAATACTTGTCGGAATCGGATGATCTTTAGATCAATCCTACACCTCTCGATGAGAGGAATCCAAGAAAAATATCAGCTGCCATAAATAAGAAGACCCACATGGAGTTTGGCCCTAGTTGCCAATTTTAACACTCCCTCTCAACTAGGGAGAACTCCATATGCTAATCCATCTACCAAACTGTACTATTTCTGCCATTAGTGCCCTGTATTGCTCTGCTCTGCTGAACTATGAAGAAGAAGTGATCGAGAATGTATCATACCATCCTCTACTGACCCGAAGTCAGTCCCATATAAAAGAGAGTGTCTCTAACCACTCTTACTGATCCGAAATCAATTCCAATTGATCCCAGATCAATATCATCCTAGCATAGGGACTACAGTAGTAACACGGTGCGTCCATCGGTACTACTATTGTCCCTATCCTCATTTCCCTACTCATTGGCCAGATGAGAGGTACTTCCCATGAGTCCCAGACTGCATGGGTAGGATGGTTCAGTAGGAGAAGGATGAACCACTCATCTCACCTACATGTCGCCAGGGGTATCCCAGGGGAAGGTTGAACTACTCACCCTATACACAACAAAGCACTAGGGGAAGGCTGAACCACTCACCCTATGACTGTGTCTCGGCAGGAGAAGGATGAACCATTCATCCTACCTACACAGCAGACCACTAGGGGAAGGTTGAACCACTCACCCTATGGTTGCTTATCGCTCCAAGATGTACCTGCAAGCCCCCCAGAGCTCCCAGAGCCCAATGTCCATATCATACAGGACCCTTAGGAGAGAATCTCTCCACGACTCCTAGTCGTTCTCAGAAAGTCAAGAATTTGACCTTTCTCAGGGGCTTCGATAGAATATCGGCGACCTGCACATCAGTCCCAATGCGATGGAGCCTTCTTGCTCCTCGATGTACCATATCCCAGATAAAGTGGTACCTGATGTCTATATGCTTGGAGCGATCATAGAACACGAGATTCCTCAACAATCGAATCCCCCTCTAGTTGTCACAGAAGATCACGATGGTATCCAGCACGTGTCCAAACAGCTCACTAAAGAGCTTCCACAACCAGATAGCTTCACAGGAGGCCATACTCACAGCTATGTATCTGGCCTCATCGATGCTCAAAGCAACTGACTTCTGCTTCCTGCTCATCCAGGATATCGAAGCAGAACCCAAAGAGAACCAGCACTCATAAGTGCTCTTGCGATCCTCCACACTGCCTGCCTAATCAGCATCAGAATAATCATGTAGTTTCACATTTCCGGCAGTGTATCTCGATCCATGAGAGATTGTGCCCTGAAGATATCTCAAATGATTCTTGGCACCAATCCAGTGAGGCCCAACCAGCTAACTGTAAAACATATATCCGAACGAGAGTTCACCAAGAACATCAATGCTAGTATGAGTTTATGAAACTCAGAGGCATTTCCCAAATCAGGTTCGACATCACCGTCGCATAACTTCTTAAAGTTAGGCTTCATCGAGGTAGTCACGGGCTTGCGGCTCACCATTCCAAATCCGAAATCCAACTCCCTCTTACTTTTGCAAATAAAAGGGTCTGCACCTATCGGAAAGAGGTCATCCTCATAAGGTACCAGTATGAAAGGTCTATCATCCACAACCTTAAAGTAATGGTTTGGATCGGCTTCACTCCTAGTGAGTCTCAGCTTTATTAGCTAGCTATCAATCCTCTCATATCAAGCCCGGGGTGCTTGCTTCGAGCCATAGAGGGCTTTCTTCCACCTGTATACATGAGATTCCCGAACATGAATCTCAAACCCCTCGGGTTGTTCCAAACATATGGACTTGCTACATGAGGGGAATGGTCCCCTTGTAAGATTTTCCTTCGGTACATCTCGGACATGTACCTCCATGCTCTTCTTGAATTCAAGCTTCCCTTTCACCATCTGACTCACATCGGGTAGGGCCTTATAATGAAGATGGGCAAACCTCCGGTGCCATTGAAGAGATGAGTCACACGACATGGTCCCCAATGGACTTCCTACAACTTGAAAAAGCAACTTTGAAAATTCCATTTTCAAACACGTACCTTTCCATCAATGAATGCCACCTTGAAACCTTTGACTTGCATTGCCGAAATGGACACCAGGTTTTTCTTGAGATCAAGTACATAAAGAACTTCTTGTAAATGAATCGTGTTACCCTCATTCAATTGAGGGGTAACATTCCCTACACCCTTTCCGGGTTAGGTGGCATTGACTCCAAGTATAATCCCCATGATTGTTTCCATCTCTACCAAATTAGAGAGAGCTTCCTTTAATCCGATGAAGTACCTTGAAGCACTCAATCAATAAGCCAGATTCCCAAAGAGTCTGGAGAAGAAGTAATGGAGAGGGCCAATATAAGATAATACTTCTTTATCTTATTAGAAACAACATTTGATTCTTCATACCTGGAGTTCCTTTCTTTCTTTGAAGAGACGGCCATTTCCTTGATTACCTGCATTGCATGTCATTCCTCCGATCATTGAAGATGTGCCTGGAATGATTGTTATCATCATCAAGTGATGTGTACCTACCATTCGAACACCCCTTCGCATAATGGTCGAACTTATTGCAAGCAAGGCATCTGCCTTTCCTTCCACCCTTAGATCCAGACTTCCCATTGAAGTGACCTTTAGGTAGGCCATCAGATGCTTCCGCTGCGCCACTCAGATATTATTCTCTACTTCGACTTCACCCTTGGTGAATTTGAAGTGGGATGACGAACCCATTGAGTCGTTTGTCCTTTCCAACTGTCTTCGGTGATTGCTCTTTCACAATTTCACTCTTGCTTGGCCTTTGTCTTCACCTTAGCTCCGATACCATGTTAATTTTAGGTATGTTCCATGCTGAGAGCAAATTTACTTCAATTTTCCGTATTAGCTCAATATCAGTTCCAGATTAGCAATCATATTTAACATGATAGTAAAGTGCAAATAGAACATAAACATAAACATAAATCACAGAAAACAAGCCAAGACAAGAGGACACAAAATGTGGCGCCAGCCAGGGACAAACCCCAATGTGGGGAAACCCTTGATCAATTCTTCTTATATGTTCTTCAATAGTTCAGTAAAGAGAGAGATAGTACATATACATTAGAAGTCAGCATCTTGACTTATCAAAATAAGAGCAAAGATCTTCTCTAAGAAGATGTCACATGAGGTAGCTGATCTGGACATAGGTGATTCCATCACCTTGTTTTACCTATCACTATGTTGCACCATGCTGCACCATCATAGCATGTCCATCATCACTGAGTTGCACCATGTTGCACCAACAGCATATCCATCATCATTATGTTGCACCATCATTGAGTTGTACCTCATCATGTTGTACCCAACATGCTGCTCTTCATCATCATGATGCACTATTCATCATGTTGGACTATGCATCATACTGCACTATGCATCACTGTGTTGCACCATTGTCACTGTGCACTATGTTGCACTATTCATACTGTTGTACCCATCATTGTGCACTATGTTGCACCAGTCACTGTTGTCTCTAACACCATGCTGCATCCAATTGTTGCATTTAAACATGTTGCTCCATGCACCTTACTGTACCATGCTGCTGTATCCATCACATCATGTTGCACCCCGTTACATCAAGTTGCAGCATTCATCATCATGCTGTCTTCAAACTAAGATAGCAGCACCAAGGTAGTCCTAGCTATGGTGCTATGGCTTGCGGCCTAGCACATAGTAATGCTGAAGAGAATGTCTTCGTTTACTTTCATCAAACCATGAAAGAGTGCAGACATATATATCACTGATATACAAGCAGATCCATATACTGTCGTCGTCTGAAGTCATTCCTCCGAGAGACTGTATATAAGATTGTTGTAGCTAGCATCCTTAGGACAACAACTAGCCTTCCTTTTTCACAACGTCTTAAGGTCTCTTATTAGACCTGCTTTTAGAGCACTTGGATAGTGTTATAAGGCTGTATATATGTCTCCTTTTTTTGCTAATAAATCTTCATACAATCCTGCGGCTAGGGCACATTGACAGCAGATTTAAGGTCTCATAGATCAACGTCACAAGGTCTCTTAGACCTACGTTATAAATGCTTTCTCCACTATGTTAAAGCCTTCTTCGTGTTAGGTCATCCTCACATAACAACGTATTAGATTTAGGGCATCATTAGTGTTTACTTCCTTACTGCGGCTAAGGTAGGATAGATCCTCCATGACAGCGTTAGGGTGACAACAATAGGATCCCTTCATGACAACGATTGGATCTATCCTTTATGACTGCGTTTCAATCTGAACAGCAGTTAGGGCATCCCTTATTTAGAACAGTGTTAGGGCTTCTACTTAGTTGTAGGTAGGGCTTCTTCATCTCAACGTTTAGGGCTGTTGCAACCAGCATACAACCCCTTGGATTTACTGCGTTCTAGTCCCTTGCTAAACTGCATATCCTTTTGAGGACAGCGTATCCTCTCGAGGACTTTTCTTTCCACTAAGACCTCTTGAGGCATGGCAGACCTCTTCTTAGGACCACGTATCTTCTTGAGGACTTTTCCTTCCACTAAGACCTAAAACAGTGGAGAGAAGATATCACAAGAGGTGAATCGCAAATGACTTTCAAGGCACCTCTATTTATACTAAAACGTGGAGGACAAGGGGAGGTTATTTGGTTGTTGGCCGACCTTGACGAATTGTCACATAACACAAATAAATTCATATCTCCATGAATACTTGTTGGAATCAGATGATCTTTAGATCAATCCTACACCTCTCGACGAGAGGAATCCAAGAAAAATATCAGCTGCCATAAATAAGAAGACCCAAATGGTGTTTGGCCCTAGTTGCCAATTTTAATAGACTTCATAATGGAATGCCCTTCCATAATGGGTTTCGGGATGTGCCAATGTCTCCCAACTCCAAATGGGGTTAACCAAGTATCCTATTAGGTGGTTTCTACTTCTAAAGGGGATATGTTCAAGGTACATCCTTCAAAAGGTGGTGGCATGTGACAGATAGGTGAATGAAGTAGGGGATGAAAAGGGGCAGCCCTGGGCCACATGCTGGGGTACAAGGGTAGCTAATAAAAGGGAAGCCCACACTTGGGTTTATAATGTATAGGAGGGAGCAATCGTGGTACATGAGGTGCCCCGACCTTGATTTTTCCACCCTTCTTTATATGCCTTTTGTCTTTTTATGATTTTCTTTGATTAATTGCTCGGGGCTCAAGGGGTAAGAGCATGATGCATAAGATATAGCAGTGAATACCCCCTTTTAAGGTAGGGCGGTTCATTGCCCACCAGGGGTTGGGACAATCATGGGTTCCTATATGATGAAGGAGGCTCATAGAACCTATAGGAACCAAGGTGATGGCCATGATGATGGGGTAGAGCTCATGTATTGCCTTTTGCCCATGTGCTAAATGTGTTTGTCCCAACCATCTTTTGCATTTTGTGGTACATTTTCCTGTTGAATGTGGCCAAATATGCTTTTGTCTTTCTTTTTAGCTACATCAACCTCCAGGCATCATTCTAGGCCTGACCCAAGGTGTGGGCAAGGGGAAGGGGCGAGCTAACCCTATGTGGACCCAATGGAGGAATGTGGACCCAAGTGGGAGAAATGATGGATGGGGTAATAATGCATGGAAAGGGGGTAATATAAGCGGATAAGGGAGTGGGACCATGCAACCAAAATCAGGGTTTCTCGTGAAATACCATCCCTAAAGCCAAATGGTCAGTAAAAGAGATCCCACAGGACTAGAATCCAAGGTTAATATCCAAAAGGGGTCTAGGGGACAAGAGCACAGACCTAACCCATTCTTTCCGCCGAATCCCCCCATTAATCCATGCCCATAAGTGTCCATGATAAGCAAACTACAATACTCAATTACCAAATGACAAGGCATACCTTTAGGTTCGAGAGGCCCACCTTCAAACATATGATTATGGAAGATAGGCGAGGGACCACATGGTTGGATCAAGTGGTGGAGAAATGGCACAATGAGCAAGCTAGTGGCTACAAGGGGCTGTTGGCTGCCGGCTGAGAACTATCCTGGAGAAAAAAGATTATCTTAGGGATATCACCCACGAAATGGTGGGTAACAAGATGGAATCCTAGTGTGGACAGATTTGTTTGTCATCTTTGAGAACTGTTAGTAAGGACAGTAGTAAGGTGACAAGGTGCCCTAGACATGCTGTCATAAAGGACCTTGTACAACAGAAGGAGGGCACACTTGGCAGTCCTAGATTAGGACAATTGGAGGACATCCTATGAGCAAATTATATCAGCAGTTGTTTGGGTGTCATGTCAAGAGGAGCAGTAGAAGGTTGCAGGTATGTATGTCCTCTTGAGTTGATGTAATTTGCAAGTGGATGTGTGTCCTAGAAGAAGTTTGTGGGCATCCAAGAGGAAGGGCTTCATAGGCGTTGAAAGCCCTAACTAGTGTGCAGATGCTACAGCAGATATTGGTCACTCGTGGTCTGTTGGAGGGCAACATGAGAGTGGACCAAGTGTGGACAGTGGATTGGTCATTTATGGCATATTGGAGGACAATGCAATAGTGTCCAAGTTGGAGCCCGGTGTGCACCATCTTCATGGACTTAGGTGGTTGCTAGAGTGGCAGTTGTTGGGCTCAAGGTTTGATAAGCCAAGAGGAGCAGTTGAGCAGCCCTAGACTTGTGTGTGGAGAAGGACTTCTACAGTAGATGATGGGCAGTGCTCCTAGCCCGTGTTCACTATGGGAGATGGACATCTTGCATTGATAGGTGGCAGCCCCTCGTGCCCTATGTTGGTCTTCATTGAAGCAGCGCAGGAAGACCATAGTCGGTTGAAGTTCCTCAGTAGCTAAGGAGCAGCAGTGGGTAGATTGAGAGTTGTTCACAAACGGAGTTGTGAACAACTCAACAGGAGTCTCGATGTGTTGTACCCTTAATGGACTAAGGCACAACTAGTGAGCAGATTGATAGCCAAGGTTCAGTGGCCAGATGGACTTGGAGCATTATAGAGGCAGGAGTTGTAGATCGGGAGTAGAAGGACCGGGAATGCATAGGGTACGACCAAGGGGAGCTATGAAGTCGACTACATCAGCCAGATGGTCAGAGTATCTTGTTGAGGGTAGATTGGTTGTTGATGGATTGACACCAAGCCCCAATTTTGTATTCTTGTACTAGTGAATATTTGAGGGCCATTATCCCTGGTACGGGAGTCCTAGACTGTTGTATTATTCAATTTGATTAATATAACGAATTTGGGTTAAAAAGTGTAAAAAAAAATTCTATACCTTGTGCACTAGTAGGTTTACTGTTGTTTATACTCTGTTGTGCAAAGTAGTTTCGTTGTGGTCTTTGGTTTGGTAGCGTCAATGATTTAAGATTCTATCTCAGACACCAAGATCGTGGAAAAACAACAATTCCTTGAGAACTTTGGACTTAAATTTTGGTTTTGGGCTTAGGTAATTTCTTCCTTTATACCAAACCACATCATTTTTCCATTCGAATCTTGAATTTTGAACATGACTATTAATTATAGCACATGTTTATGGATATTTTGCATACTCACTTTGAATTTCATTGAGCCATTCTGGAACTACAACTGAAACTGCAAGTGATGGTGACTCTTCATCTTTTTGGGAGAGAACATCTGCTGCTATGTTGTCTTTTCCTTTCTTATGTAATATCTCCATATCAAAAGTGGCAATTTTTTCGATCCATTTCTATTGTTCTGTAGAAAATGTTTTTTGTTGGAGAATGTGTTGAAGACTATTATGATCTGTTCATATAAAAAACTTACTCCCCAAAACATATTGTTGCCATTTGGCTAGTGCGTGCACAATGGCGAAGATTTCCATGTCATATGTAGACTTTAGGCATTCTCTTTTATTGAGCTTACTACTTTAAAATGCTATAGGATGGCTATCTTGCATCAACATTACCCCTATTCTAAAACCTAAAGTGTCACATTCGACTACAAAAGGTTTTGAAAACTCTGGAGTTGCTAGTAAAGGTGTATAGATCGTAATTTCCTTTAAGGGTTTGAAACACCTTTTTGCCTTGTCATCCCATTAGAATTTATTCTTCTTTAAAAGGTTTGTTAGGGGTGTGGTTACATGAGCATAGCTCCGAATAAACCTTTGATAGTATCCAATTAACTCCAAAAATCCTCTTAATTTAGAAATATTAGTTTACCTAAGCCACTATGTGACTGCTTTGGTCTTGTTTGGATCTACCTTCACTCCTTCATGTGATACCACATGTCCCATTTACTCCACTCCTTCCTTTCCAAAGGTATTTCAACATCTTTGTGTAGAATTGGTTTTTTTCTAGAAAAGAGAGAACTTGCTCCAAGTGCTTCAAATGCTCATCCTATGTTTTATTATATGTAAGAATGTCGTCAAAGAAGACGAACACAAATTTCCTTCGATTGGGTCAGAATACTTCATTCATGGTTGCCTAAAAAGTGGTTGGGACATTAGTTAATCCGAATGGCATGACTTTGAATTTGTAGTGCCCGTCATGAGTTTGAAAGGCAATCTTCTCCATATCTTCCAATCTTACTCTAATTTGGTAATACCCTGATCTCAAATCCAATTTAGAAAAATACTTCGCTCCATGTAGTTCATCCAACATGTCATATATAAAGGGAATAGGAAATCTGGTTTTATGTTATCTTATTGAATCCTCTTTAATCAACACATAGCCTACGAGGTCCATCCTTCTTTCGAACGAGGACTACAGGAGTTGCATAAGGACTTCAACTTTTTGTAATGATACCACACTTTAGTAGGTCTTGGACTATCCTTTCGATTTCGATTTTTTGATGATGGGGGTATCGATACGGTTTGATGCTGACAGGGTTTGATCTTGCTTTGACTTTGATGATGTGCTCAATTTCTATTTCAAGGGGCATCTCCAAAGGCAAATCTTGGAATACTTTCTTGTGTTTTTGAATTAACTCCTGAATCTCAAGTGGTTCTTCGCTAACTAATTTTGAGGCCAATATTTCCATCTGATGACATTGCACTATATATGTCGATCCTTCTTAGAGCAACTTCACTATTTGACGGTGTGATACAATTTGATTTTAGTGTGGTTGAAAACAATATAACTTGTATTTTTGTCCTTCCCATCTAAACTTTATAAAGTGTTTTTTATGGTTGGTGGAGTAAGTGCCTAATTTTTGTAGACATTGGACACCTAGGACCACATCCACTCCTCCAAGAGGTACAATGTAAAATGGGGATTCTAGATTGTAGTCCTGAATCTGCAACTTAACCTTATGGCATTTTCCTACTCTTTCAATTTTTTTTCCATCTGCTACCATCGCTTTTATGTTAGCCATTGGATATGTGAAAAGATTCAACCTTTTTGGAAGATTTTCATCAACAAAATTGTGACTGTTTCCTCTATCTATTAGAACCATTACATTGTTCTTTTTGATATGCCCTTTAAGGCCTAGGACTCAGCTAATTTCTGTCATGGTTGATAATGATCTTGTGAAACATTCTCATTGTCTAAGTTTGGGGATAATTGTTGAGAATCCTCAACTTCTTCGATAATTGTTGAGAATCCTCAACTTCTTCTATGTCTGATTCTTCATTATCCGAATCATCCTTTGCTTCACATTTATAAAGATTCTTTATATTATTTCCTATAAAAGATTTGTGTCTGGGGTCCCATTTTTTGCCACAATGTTTGCATTTACCCTATTTTATTCTTTGGACCTCTAAATTAGGTTTTCCTCCTCCTAGATGTGGTGGAAGGTATTTTGTATTCTCTATGTCGGTAGTTTGGGGAAT
The DNA here is from genome assembly GCA_031772625.1 of Pinus tabuliformis. Classification (NCBI taxonomy): domain Eukaryota; kingdom Viridiplantae; phylum Streptophyta; class Pinopsida; order Pinales; family Pinaceae; genus Pinus; species Pinus tabuliformis. Next base: position 388,088,458 of record CM062816.1, on the reverse strand, counting down.
CTTTTGCCTTGAATATACATTTTCAATTTTCGGTAGCGATATTCTTTCGAATTTCTTTTCTACAGCTCTTGTTTTACATATGCATTTCAATAGCTCATTATGGATGTGTGTTTTCAATCCAATGATATAAGACCAAGTACTCATGTAACTAGTGCTTCCCATTCACGTGTGAACTCATCTATATTTCCTCGTTGTTGCAAGCTGGTGAGTTTAGTGAAAAAGTCCTCTTCTTTGATGCCTTGAAATCTTTTAAAGAATTCATCTTTAAATTTGTTCGAACTTATTACGTATGTAAATTTTTTCCACCACATGTACCAGTTGTATGCATCTCCTTCCAGTTGCATTGATGTATATCTAATCTTTTCATTGTCATTAAAAATGTCATAGATCTCAAAATATTCTTCTCCCTTGTTGAACTAGGCCATACTTTAGTTTTCATTCCTGTCGAATTTTGACAATTCCAGTTTGGATCCATGGGATATGCAAAAATTGGTTGGCTATATGATTGGCATTGGTTTGTTGATTTGTGGTAGCATCGGATGTGCTCTAGCCATGAAAATTTGTGGAGAGGCTAAGGCGCATAAGATCTCCAAGACCCAGAAATGGTTTGGGGAAATTCCACCCGTTAGAGAGATATTAAAATAATTAATATTTTTAATGGGGTTCCTAAGTCTAAACTTAGGAAAATTAAAATATTAATGGGTATTAATATAAAATTGGGTGAGAATGTTCTAAATGACATGGATCAAGCCAAATCTAATCTTAGTCGTTGATTAGGGACTTAATCTCGGCCATTGAAGACTCAACAGGAAAAGTATAAGAGGAGGCTTGAGGGTCAGTTGGAGATACACCAAGATTGATCAGTCAGTTCGATTTTCTGGAGCGGGGCTTGCTGAGAAAATTCGAACAAGTGATATGTTGCAGCGAGGGGCAGTGAGTACATAGTAGAGAGGCAGAGATAGTGCCTGAGGGTCAGCACAGTGACCAAAGAGGCTGATGCAGAGGTAGCTAAAGCTACGCAGAGGCAGCAGAAGCTACGCAGAGGCAGCGAGAGACTATGCAAAGGTTGAGGGACCTACGTGGGTGACGCAAAAGGCTAGAGAGTTGACACAGAGAGTCAGAAGGCTGATGCAGAGGGTTTAGGAGCTACGCTGAGGCTAGCAAGGCTGACGTAGAGCCTAGGAGAAGCACTGGAAGGATTTTCGTGGGGCAGACTAGAGCTGAGAGGCTGAATATCTATCTTCGAGAAGAGGTATTACTGTCGTGTAACAATCTCTGTTGGGTGAGCCATTTTGGCACCCTAGTTGTACTCAAGAAATCTGCATAATAATAAAACCCTCAAAACTATTGCATTGGTTTTCCTGCATTGGGTTTTTCCGGGGACGATTGTCCAAAAATAACGATGTCCCTTGTGTGCTTGTTTCAGTATTTCAATTGATGATTTGTATATGAGTTAAGGTTGCATCTCCGTTTATTTTCAGTATTTATAGTTATAAACAACTTGTTAATGTAATAAACAAGTAGGAGAATTTAAACCAGAAGATGCAGTAGGGATTTCTAACGGGTTAGACTTAGAAATTTCAACATGGTTTTGAATCAATCTATACCATGAGTAGGTATATTTAACTGTGGATTCTAAGTATTATGAAAAGTTTTAGATACATTTAATTGGGGTTTGGGTATGTGAGGCAAGTAGGTGTTGGGAGTAATAGGCAAAGTTTGAGATATATTTAGTTGGGGGTTTGGTATGTGATGCGAGTTAGGTGTTGGAGTATTAGGCAGAGTCTAAGGTATATTTAGTTGAGGGTATGGTATGTGAGGCGAGTTGGGTAAATTGGAGACCTTGAAAGAATTTTGTTCCAAACTAGATGTGTTTTGCGATAGAGAAAGATTGAATATGAGCTTTTCTAATGAGGTGAATGTTTGTTGTAATTCAGCATGATTTGTTCTAACCAAAGTCTTTAACTCTACTTGTTCCTACTGTATTACATTGTAATTTTGCTTGATTTGTGCTTCTAAGTGTGTGTGCTTCTCCCTTAGTTCCTTCTCGAGTGTATCCTATTGTTCAGTCATATTAGTTAACTTTGTACTAAACTTGCTCATCGTCATCATCCTGGTGACTAGCAGTGTTTTTTTATCTATCTTGACTTAATATTTAAGTACTAATTTTCTTTAATTTATTTATTTATTTATTATATTTAATCAACTTTATATCTATATCTGTATATATATATATTTTTTATTTTATAAATATATAATAATTATGTTAATATAATATATCTATAACATATATATCATATTAAATATAATATATAATAAATATATATTATTTTTTCTACTATTCTTCTTTTTCCACGGAATTGTACAGACACGACCCTTGATTTTTTGACCATATGGAAAGAGTAAAAAAGCACGAATTCAAAACCAAAGAGAGGGTAAAGCATGTGGGGGACAACGGCACAAGGAAGGAACAAGAAATGGGTTCTTGTAGAGCACGACGATAGCTAGAAAAATTGATGCAATCAGACAAAAAAATTTAACTGAAGCAGCAGCGGGGAATAATCTGACATAGTGGTGGGGGAAGAGTAGGAAGAGGGTTAATGACAAAGTCTGACTGACGCGACAATGGGGAGTTGTCTAATACAGAGCTTATCAGAGCAACCGGAGGGCTACTACGGATGACAACTACAGCGGATTGCACAAGGTGGAAGCAAAGAGGTTTGCAGAACATCCAAAGGGCAATAGCGAATCGAGGTTACAACATTGAGCTGAGTACAGATTGTGGCGACGAAATGACATATGCAGCAGAAGACACGTCCTGGAACAACGTAGCTCTGATACCGGATATTTTACAAGCAATTTTGAATACACTATATATATATATATATATATATATATGAATTGATTGTTGAATGATGTTTTTTACAATGAAGGCCCTAGATTAAATATAGCCTTGGTTTCCTTTTAAGGAGAGATTGATCTTTGATTGCACCCATCTACATAATTATATTTATTTTATTATTTTTATACATAATAAAGCCATTGTTTTTTGTGGTAGGACTGTCAAAGAATGTTGTTGCTTGAGAAATGAGAAACAGAATGACAAAATTTAGATTGAATCAACAATTGATATCTATGATTAAACCTTGTTTTCCTTTGTTGGAGACTCTCTTTAGTTTTTTGAGAATGTAAGGGAGAAGAAGACCCCTTAAATGTGCTTTTAAATTGCTCACCAAAAACCCTAAAAGACATATGAATGTTTGAACATTGAGACATGTGTGACCCATGTGTAGGACACTCACAAGTCACATTGACGGGACACAAGTTGTTGATTTAGGGTAGCATCGGATGTGCTCTAGCCATGAAATTTGGTGGAGAGGCTAAAGCACATGAAATCTCCAAGACTCAAAAATGGTTTGGGCAGATTCTAACTAGTTTGGGAGATATTAAAATCATTAATATTTTTAATGGAGCTCCTAAGTCTAAACTTAGATAAAATAAAATATTAATGAGTATTAATATAAAACTGGGTTAGAAGGTTCCAAAAGTCATGGATCAAGCCAAATCTAACATTAGTCGTTGACTAGAGATTTAATCTCGGCCGTTGAATGACCAACGAGAAAAGTATAAGAAGAGGCTTGAAAGTCAGTTGGAGAATAGACCAGAGTGATCAGTCATTCATTTTGCTAAAGCGTGGTTGCTAAGCAAAGTGGAATCAGTGATCAGCAGTGAGGGGTAGTGAGTATGAAGCAGAGGCAGGGACAATACTGGGAGACCAGCGCAGAAGCAGAGAGAGCGAGAGCAGCAGCCAGTCTAGGCTACGCAGAGCCCAGCAAAGGCAACGCAGAGCCCAGAGGGACTGCATCATCCACACAGAGGGCAGAGGGAGTGACACAGAGGGTCCCAGAGGCTGCGCAGTGCCTCAAAGGGTTGACGCAGAGGGTCCTAGGGCTGACGCAAGTCAGCAGGAGGCTGACGTAGTGGCCAGAAGGGCCAGCACTGAGCTTCAGTTGTGCCGGAGAGGGTTTCGTGGGACAGGTTTTTTGAATACCTGTTTCTGAATATAGAGGTATTGCTGTCGTGTATTTTTCTCTGTCGGGTGAGCCGGTTAGGCACCCAGTTGTACTCAGAAAGACTACATAATAATATAACCCTCAGAATAGCTGCACCGGTTTTCCCGCATTGGGTTTTTCCGGGGACATTTGTCCAAAAATAACGGTGTCACTTGTGTGCTTGTTTTCTTTCAGTTGTTGATCTGTAGATGTTGTGACTGTATTGTGTTTATTTCGGTATTTAAATGTATTAAATAACTTGTTTGAATTTAGACAAGTAGAAGAAATAAACCAGCAGAATACAGATTAATTTTCTAACGGATAGACTTAGAAAATTCAACATGGTATCAAAGCTTGGTTGCAGAACACAGGAAAACTAAAGGCATTGGCTAAGCAAAGCATTTGCAGCAGATTCAGTTGTCCCGAGTGACAGAGTTGATCCTTGCAAAAAGCGACAGAGGAAGGAGTGATGCAGAGGGACTACATCATCAGTCTGGGCCAGAGAGAGGCCAACGCAGACTGTATTGTGTTTATTTCGGTATTTAAATGTATTAAATAACTTGTTTGAATTTAGACAAGTAGAAGAAATAAACCAGCATAATACAGATTAATTTTCTAACGGATAGACTTAGAAAATTCAACATGGTATCAAAGCTTGGTTGCAGAACACAGGAAAACTAAAGGCATTGGCTAAGCAAAGCATTTGCAGCAGATTCAGTTGTCCCGAGTGACAGAGTTGATCCTTGCAAAAAGCGACAGAGGAAGGAGTGATGCAGAGGGACTACATCATCAGTCTGGGCCAGAGAGAGGCCAACGCAGAGGCTGAGGGAGGCAGAATCAGGCTCACGCAGAGGTCAGGAGGGTTGACGCAGTTGGCTGAGGGAGTTGATTTGCCAGTGTCGGGATTGCGCAGAGCCAAGTGGCTCAATCCTTCAATTGCTGGGGCATAGGAGGCTATGGGTAGTTGTGAAGCGAAGCTAGTGGGGTACTGTGGTCAGAACGGTACCTAACAGGGCAAGACCGAGGAGGAGGGAGTTGTTGCCGAGGCAGTTTTCTAGCCAATGAATCCGGATCAATGTTGCAATTGCACAGACGATCGGAGTGGGGCAAATGAAAGTTGTCAGAAGGATTTCCAGGAGGGAAATCGGAACTCAGAGGGAGTCCAAAGGAGAACTTCCAGACAAGAAGTAGAGAGATTCAGGAGTCGAACCAAAAACTTCCAGACGGGAAGTAGAGAGACTCAGCAGGAGTCGAACAGAGGACTTCCAGGAGGGAAGCAGAGAGACTCGGAGGAGTTGACAGAAGAGCAGCGAGATGGCCGTGAATGGGCTAAGAGATCAGGACAGGCTGGACGAAGCATCCAACTTTGTGGTCTGGAAGTCTAGGATCTTGTCCATTCTAGATAGACATCGCATCAACGGCTTCACCTTGAGAACGATGGCTATCTCAGTTGACCCAGTAGTGAATGATAGGTACAAGGAGGCAATGGCCAAGGCAAAGTGCATCATCCTTGATGGGGTCAATGTTAAAATTGGCAACTAGGGCCAAACTCCATGTGGGTCATCTTATTTATGGCAGCTGATATTTTTCTTGGATCCCTCTCATCGAGAGGTGTAGGATTGATCTAAAGATCATTCAATTCCGATAAGTATTCATGGAGATATGAATTTATTTGTGTTATGGGACAATTCGTCAAGGTCGGCCAGCAACCAAATAACCCCCACATTTTCTTAACGTTTTAGTATAAAAGGAAGTGGCATGAGAGTCATTTGGACACACACTTCACTCTTGATTTCTCTCCACTTGTTTTGGGTTTTAGTCGAAGAGAAGCCTAAGAGAAGGAAACCCTAAATGCAGGAGGAAAGGAGGCTAAACAAACAGCCCTAGCCGCAGGTCTGTCCAACCCTAGCCGCAGGTCTGTCCAACCCTAGCCGCAAGTCTATCCAATCCCTAGCCGCAAATCTATTTTGCCCTAGCCGCAGGTCTGTCCAGCCCTAGCCACAGGTTTGTCCAAGCCCTAGCCGCAGGTCTATTCTGCCCTAGCAGCAAGTCTGTCCAAGCCCTAAGCGCAGGTCTATTCAAGTGACCAGATTGTTGAAAGGAGGGTCGAGATAAGGGCAGGTTGTTTCTGGGCTGCGTAGAGGTATTCTTGGGTGCCTAACTCTCGATGAAGGGTAGAGTAGGTTGTTGTAGGTAAGCCACAAACCTATGAGCAGTTTGGAGGGAAACATAAGATGTATAGAGAGGGTTGTAGGAGGCAGCGGAGGTCTGTGGTAGGCCGCAGGCCTAGCCACTCTAAAACAGGGCAGCGTGGAGGTGTATTGAGGGCTATCTATGCCCAGAACAACAATGGGGGGAGCCACCACTTCTCCAAGGGTAGGTCACAGCTAAGGAGGGTTGTCTTGGTGACTGATTAGAGGCTAGTCATATATACCCTAACCAGTCACAGTCATAACAGCAGCAAATGCATTCTCAGAACTGTCGACTTACAGCGGATAGGTGGTGTCAAATGTTTCATGGTGGATACATGGGACAGCAAGTACATGGTGTTGCAATAGTTCATGGTGGATACATGGGACAGCAAGTACATGGTGTTGCAATGGTTCATGGTGGATACATGGGACAGCAAGTACATGGTGCAGCAATCATAGTGAAGCAATGGTACTTAGGACAACAATGGTACTTCATGCAGCAACTACATGGTGCAGCGATGGTTCATCGTGGAGCAATGGTACATGGTGCAGCATTGGCACAGTAATGGGAGCTACAAGTACAGTGCGGCATAGTGCAATGAAGAGCTCAGCGGTACAGTGATGGGTACAGTCATGAGTAATGAAGCATGATGAGATGCAGCATAGTGATGACAGGTGCAGAATGGTGCAACACAATGAGGTGCAGCATGATGATGAGGTGCAGCACAATGATAGGTGATGGAGTCACCTTGGAGAATCAGTTGAAGCAGCATTTCTTCAACTGAGTTCAGCTACTTCATGTATCATCTTCTTATAGATGATCTATGCTCTTATAGGTCAAAGTGTTGACTTCTGTTGTATATGTACTATCTCTCTCTCTCTCTGCTGAACTATTGAAGAACATATAAGAAGAATTGATCAAGGGTTTCCCCACATTGGGGTTTGTCCCTGGCTAGCGCCACATCTTGTGTCCTCTTGTCTTGGCTTGTCTTCTGCGATTTATGTTTATGTTCTATCTGCAATTTACTATTATGCTGATGTGATTGCTAATCTAGAAAAGATATTGAGCTAACTGTGAAAATTGAAATAAATTGCTCTAAGCATAGAACATACCTAAAATTAACATGGTATCAGAGCTGAGGTGAAGACAAAGCCCAAGCAAGAGTGAAAGAGCAATCACCAAAGACAGTTGGGAAAGGACAAAAGGCTCAATGAGTTCCTCATCCCTCTTCAAATTCACCAAGGGTGAAGTCGAAGCAGAGAACATTATCAGAATGGCGCAGCGGAAGCTTCTGATGGCCTACCTAAAGATCACTTCAATGGGAAGTCCGGATCTAAGGGTGGAAGGAAAGGCAGATGCCTTGTTTGTAATAAGTTTGGCCATTATGTGAAGAAGTGTCCGAATGGTAGGGACACATCACTTGATGATGATAACAATCTTTCCAGGGATATCTTCAATGATCGGAGGAATGACAGGTAATGCAGGTCAGCAAGGAAATAGTCGACCCTTCAAGGAAGGCAAGGAACCCCAGGTATGAAGAATCAAATGTTATTTCTGATAAGATAAAGAAGCATTATCTTATATTGGCCCTCTCCCCCAGACTCTTTGGGAATCTGGCTTATTGATTGTAGTGCTTCAAGGCACTTCATCGGATAGAAGGGTGCTCTCTCTAATTTGGTAGAGATGGAAACAATCATGGGATTATACTTGGAGTCAATGCCACCTATCCCGGAAAGGGTCTAGCGAATGTTACCCCTCAATTGAATAAGGGTAATTCGATTCATTTACAATAATCTCTTTTATGTACCTGATCGCAAGAAGAACCTAGTGTCCATTTCGGCAATGGAAGTCAAAGGTTTCAGGGTGGCATTCTTCGATGGAAAGGTATGTGTTTAATTTTCAAAGATGCTCTTATTCATGGGTTCAGGGTTGGCAATTTGTATCAAGTTGTAGGAAGTCCATTAGGGACCATGTCAGTTGACACATCTCATCTATAGCACCGGAGGTCTACTTTTTATGGGGCCCTACCCGATGTGAGTCAGATGGTGACAGGGATGCCTGAATTCAAGAAGAGCATAAAGGTACATGTTCGAGATGTACCGAAGGAAAATCTTACAAGGGGACCATTCCCCTCATATAGCAAGTCCACAGGTTGGGAACAACCCGAGGGGTTTGAGATTCATGATCGGGAATCTCATGTATGCAGGTGGAAGAAAGCCCTTTATGGCTTGAAGCAAAACACCCCGGGCTTAATATGAGAGGATTGATAGCTGTCTAATGAAGCTGAGATTCACTAGGAGTGAAGTCGATCCAAACCTTTGCTTGAAGGTTGTGGATGATAGACCTCTCATACTAGCACCTTATGAGTACGACTTCTTTCTGACAGGTGCAGACCCTCTCATTTGTAAAAGTAAGAGGGAGTTGGATTTCGAAGTTGGAATGGTGAACTGCAAGCGTGTGACTACCTCGATGGAGCTTAACTTTCAAAAGTTATGTGGTAGTGATGCCGGACTAGATTTGGGAAATGCCTCTAAGTTTCATAAACTCATTCGCATTGATGTTCTTGGTGAACTTCCGTCCGGATATATGTTTTGCAGTTAGCATGTTGGGCTCATATTTGGTTGAGCCTCACTGGATTGGTGCCAAGAATCATTTGAGATATCTTCAGGGCACAATCTCTCATGGATTGAGATACACTGCCAGAAATGTGAAGCTGCATGATTATTCTGATGTTGATTAGGCAGGCAGTGTGGAGGATCGCAAGAGCACTTCTGAGTGTTGGTTCTCTTTGGGTTCTGCTTCGATATCCTGGATGAGCAGGAAGCAGAAGTCGGTTGCTATAAGCACCGTTGAGACTGAATACATAGCTATGAGTATGACCTTGTGTGAAGCTGCCTGGTTGTGGAAGCTCTTCAATGAGTTGTTTGTACACATGATGGATACCACCGTGATCTTCTGTGTCAACCAGAGGGGGATTCGATTATTGAGGAATCTCGTATTCTATGATTGCTCCAGCATATAGACATCAGATACCACTTTATCTAGGATATGGTACATCGATGAGCAAGAAGGCTCCATCGCATTGGGACTGATGTGCAGGTCGCAGACATTCTGTCGAAGCCCCGAGGAAAGGTCAAATTTGTGACTTTCTAGAACGACTTGGAGTCATTGAGAGACCCTCTTATGAGGATCCTGTATGATGCATGCATTGAGCTCTGGGAGCTCCGAGGGGCTTGGGGTACTTCTTGGAGCAACAAGCGACCATAGGGCAACTCACCCTCCCTTAGTGGTGCTCTATGTATGGGGTGAATGGTTCAACCTTCCCCTGTGATACACCATGGCGACTTATGGATAGGATGAGTGGTTCTCCTGTTGAGGCATCATACCCATGCAGTCTGGGACTCATGGGAAGTACCTCTCATTTGGCCAATGAGTAGGGAAATGGGGTTAGGGACCATAGTAGTACTATCGATGGACGCATCGTTGTATCTACCATACTCCCTATGTTAGGATGACCTCCATTGAACTGGGATCAATTGGAAATGACTTTGGTTCAGTAAGAGTGATATAGCTCACTCTCTCTTGGAACTGATCTAGGATCAATATGAGTGGTTTGAGACACTCTCTTGTGATATTGATCTGGGATCAATTAGAACTGACTTTGGGTCAGTCAGAGTGATATAGCTCACTCTCTCTTGGAACTGATCTGGGATCAGTATGAGTGGTTTGAGACACTCTCTTGTGATATTGATCTGGGATCAACGAAACTGACTTCAGGTCAGTAAGAGTGACATAACTCGCTCTCTTTTGGAACTGGTCTGGGATCAGTAAGAGTGGTATGACACACTCTCCTCATATGGAACTGATTTCGGGTCAGTAGAGAATGGTATGAGACATTCTCGATCAATTCTTCTTATTGATGGTTCAGCAGAGCAATGCAGGGCACTGTTGGCAGAGATAGTACAGTCTCACAGATGGATCAGCAGATGGAGTTCTCCCTAGTTGAGAGGGAGTATTAAAATTGGCAACTAGGACCAAACTCCATGTGGGTCATCTTATTTATGGCAGCTGATATTTTTCTTGGATCCCTCTCATCAAGAGGTGTAGGATTGATCTAAATATCATCTGATTCCAATAATTATTCATGAAGATATGAATTGATTTGTGTTATGGGACAATTCATCAAGGTCGACCAGCAACCAAATAACCCCCACATGTGCTCAACGTTTTAGTATAAAAGGAAGTGGCATGAGAGTCATTTGGACACACACTTCACTCTTGATTTCTCTCCACTTGTTTTGGGTTTTAGTGGAAGAGAAGTCTAAGAGAAGGAAGCCCTAAACGCAAGAGGAAAGGAGGCTAAACAAATAGCCCTAGCCGCAGGTCTGTCCAGCCCTAGCTGCAGGTCTGTCCAAGCCCTAGCCGCAGGTCTATTCTGCCCTAGTCGCAAGTCTGTCCAGCCCTAGCCACAGGTTTGTCCAAGCCCTAGCCGCAGGTCTATTCTGCCCTACCCGCGGGTCTGTCCAACCCTAGCCGCAGGTTTGTCCAAGCCCTAGCCACAGGTCTATTCAGGTGACCAGATTGTTGAAAGGAGGGTCGAGATAAGGGCAGGTTGTTTCAGAGCTACGCAGAGGTATTCTTGGGTGCCTAACTCTCGGTGAAGGGCAGTGTAGGCTGCTGTAGGTAAGCCGCAAACCTATGAACAGCTTGGAGGGCAAGCTAAGATGTGTAGAGAGGGTTGTAGGAGGCAGCGGAGGTTTGTGGTAGGCCACAGGCCTAGCCATCTAAAACAGGGCAACGTGGAGGTGTATTGACTCATTGAGGGCTATCTATGCCCATAACAACAATGGGGGGAGCCACCACTTCTCCAAGGGTAAGCCGCAGCTAAGGAGGGTTGTCTTGGTGACTGATTAGAGGCTATTACAGCAGTCATATATACCCTAACCAGTCACAGTCATAACAGCAGCAAATGCATTCTCAAAATTGTTGACTTACAACAGATAGGTGGTGTCAAATGTTTCATGGTGGATACATGGGACAACAAGTACATGGTGTTGCAATAGTTCATGGTGGATACATGGGACAGCAAGTACATGGTGTTGCAATGGTTCATGGTGGATACATGGGACAGCAAGTACATGGTGCAGCAATCATAGTGAAGCAATGGTACTTAGGACAACAATGGTACTTCGTGCAGCACTACATGGTGCAGCAATGGTTCATCGTGGAGCAATGGTACATGGTGCAGCATTGGCACAGCAATGGGAGCTACAAGTACAGTGCGGCATAGTGCAATGAAGAGCTCAGCAGTACAGTGATGGGTACAGTCATGAGTAATGAAGCATGATGAGATGCAGCATAGTGATGACGGGTGCAGAATGGTGCAACACAGTGAGGTGCAGTATGATGATGAGGTGCAACACAATGATAGGTGATGGAGTCACCTTGGAGAATCAGTTGAAGCAGCATTTCTTCAACTGAGTTCAGCTACTTCATGTATCATCTTCTTATAGATGATCTATGCTCTTATAGGTCAAAGTGTTGACTTCTGTTGTATATGTACTATCTCTCTCTCTCTCTGCTGAACTATTGAAGAACATATAAGAAGAATTGATCAAGGGTTTCCCCACATTGTGGTTTGTCCCTGGCTAGCGCAACATCTTGTGTCCTCTTGTCTTGGCTTGTCTTCTGTGATTTATGTTTATGTTCTATCTGCAATTTACTATTATGCTGAAGTGATTGCTAATCTAGAAAAGATATTGAGCTCACTGTGAAAATTGAAATAAATTGCTCTAAGCATAGAACATACCTAAAAAACGTGGTATCAGAGTTGAGGTGAAGACAAAGCCCAAGCAAGAGTGAGAGCAATCACCGAAGACAGTTGGGAAACGACAAAAGGCTCAATGAGTTCCTCATCCCTCTTCAAATTCACCAAGGGTGAAGTCGAAGAAGAGAACATTATCAGAATGGTGCAGCGGAAGCTTCTGATAGCCTACCTAAAGATCACTTCAATGGGAAATCCGGATCTAAGGGTGGAAGGAAAGGCAGATGCCTTGTTTGTAATAAGTTTGGCCATTATGTGAATAAGTGTTCGAATGGTAGGGACACAACACTTGATGATGATAACAATCATTCCAGGGATATCTTCAATGATCGAAGGAATGACAGGTAAGGCAGGTCATCAAGGAAATAGTCGACTCTTCAAGGAAGGCAAGGAACCCCAGGTATGAAGAATCAAATGTTGTTTCTGATAAGATAAAGAAGCATTATCTTATATTGGCCCTCTCCCCAAGACTCTTTGGGAATATGGCTTATTGATTGTAGTGCTTCAAGGCACTTCATTGGATAGAAGGGTGCTCTCTCTAATTTGGTAGAGATGGAAACAATCATGGGATTATACTTGGAGTCAATGCCACTTATCCCGGAAAGGGTGTAGGGAATGTTACCCCTCAATTGAACAAGGGTAATTCGATTCATGTATCGATCATCACAAAATAAATTCATTTCCTTATCAGTGTAATATATTAAGTTTACTTGCAATTTTAATGGGTTTCTATAGAATAAATTGTAATTTCAATTGAACTTCACAAAATAGTTTACATTTCAATCATATATTAAGAATTGTGTGTTTTCATAGATTAAAAGAGTTACTCTCTTACATATTTGTTTTCCTATACTATATTTATATTTCCTTTCTTTCCTAGAATTGATTTTGATAGATATCAATTGCTTTCATAGATTAAAAGTATTTCTTTTCCTTTCTTAGAATACATTTCAATTGCTTTTATAGAATGCATTTTAATTTTTTTCACAGATTAATAATTTTCATGCTTTTTCATAGAATAAGTTTATATGCTTTCTAGAAATAAGAGTTTCATGCTTTGTTAGTTTAGTTTCAAATTATTTCTTTAGAAATATGTTATTTCATTCTCATAGATTCTCATGCTTTCATTTCTTAAATTACTTCTCTAAAATAGATCATATTATTCCTACTTAGAATAAAAACTCTGGTGTTCTCATAAGGGTAGGTTTTTATACCAAGTTTGAAGGTAGAATTCTTGGCAGATATAATATAGTGTACTTCACAAGTGTATGAACCTGGATTGACATTTTAATGTTAATTAATTTAACATTCAATTAAATTACCTAAAAAAAATTCGTCGTTTTTTGGGACATATGCATAGGAATTAGCTTTCAATTTAGAATTTTTTTTTATTTACACAAATTTGGATAGGAGGAATGGTAAGACGAGCACTAAGAACCTGTGCATCATGATCATGAGGTTCTTCCTAACTAAATCTGTTGAATTTCATCTCATTATTAGTTGCATAAGTTTAATTTCATTCATTTTAGAGTGCATTCCAGAGGTAGATTCATTACAGGACAACCTTCAATAATTTCAATTCCACAATCACCTACCACACTCACTAAATCATGTAGTGTAGTAACAACTGCATCACCATCCATGACATGAATTCCTTCTTTTGCGGGTAGAAGAAGACCGCCTCCTAGAGGTGGAAGAGGTGGCAGAGGAGGTAGAAGAAATGGGTGGAAATGATGACAATTGTAGGAGATCCTTTTCAATTTTCCATTCAGAATATTGATATAAATGTTAATATGAAGAACATATTTCCATTTTTGCTTCCCAGCTTCTATGGTATGAGATCAGAAAACCTGGAAAGGCTTTCTTCTTGAATTTTAAATACTTTGTAGATCTTATAATTATTGACACTCAAAAATTGGATGTTACTAGAAAAGTATAAAAACTATTGTATGCATCATGATCTTAAAGTTAAAATCTTTAAAATGACTCAAAAAGAAGATGAGATCCTTGACGATCTATTAGAGAAATTTATGTATAATGTTAAGAGGGGAAAATTGCATAATTTAGTATTTGATACATTAAAAACCCTCTTGCTTAGAGATATTAGATACAAGTTGATTGATCCCCTTAATATCATCGGTCAAGAAGACATTTCTCAAATATTAATTAAATATATTTGCAAATTATGTAAGCACATATCAATAGGAAAAAAAAAGTATGGCATATCCCCTCGAGATCCAATTATGCAAAGAGTAAGCAAGTCGACGTCAGGGTCGGTAAGTCTAGCTAAACTTGAATTTTCTTGATAATTTCAAAACGGATATTCTTGGTAATTTAAGTGAATGGATTGATATGCTAAGAATACAAAACAAGCAAAAAGCCGATAATGTTTATTTTTCTACATTTTCCCTAAATGTAGAAAGAAATATGCTTTATGTGAATCTCCACTTGATAACATTCAAATGTGTGTTATCAATGTCTAATCACATGCTACTAAATATTTCCCATCATTAACAGTGTTGAAGTAGTTTACTACGAGGATAGTGGAGCAAATAAAACACTAGAACAACTATGTTATGAAACTCCAAGAAGAACTTGGCAACTTCGTTAACCCGATATGATGAAAGATCCTAATTCACAATTTCAAGGTTATGCACAGCAATCTCAAATTAATTGGAACACACCCTTTCCTTGGTAACCTTGGACATCTTAACCCCAAAACCAATCTTGGAAACAAGGATGGAAAGGACCTTATGGAATAAATACACAATATCCTCAATATCCTCCATACCAAACTCAATGTTATCCATACCATCCACCTCCACCACAACCTTAATTACACCCCCAGATGAATTCTAGTAAACTATCCCATTACGACCTACTCAACCACTCCAAATACCCATTCCCACTCCACTACCTGCACAACCATTTTCAAACCCCAACAATAAAATACCTTAGCCCACTTACAATGTTGAGGTATAAAATTTCCAAACAACTCCTCTTGATCTAAATGGTATTCATCTTGGATCTGAAAGAGTATTGCAAAAAAAATATTACCCTATTATCATTTAGGAACAACATCCATAAGAAGAGTTCTAGCGAAGAATAAAGAATCATGGACCACATCTAATGGGGAGTATCCATTGGAACCTGAGATCAAGGAATTTTTACTATACATATCATTATATCCTTTATGTGTTCGAGAGACTAATCAACAAATAGTAGAAGATTTGAATGGAATGATAGAAGAAGACATACAAAACAATTCAAACGAGCAAGTGAACCAAGGGCATCATAGCTATATTCAACTTTGGTTCCATACAATCATTAAGTTGAAGCACCACTCTCTTCTGTTGAAAATAATACTAAGAGGGGGGTGAATCAATATTATCAGATCAATAATTTAATTTTCAAAACAGATTTGTATACGCTACTTCAGTTAAGTGAACTAGCATGTATACGCAACTGTACTTAAGGCAACCAGCGTATATGTAGAGATCTTTTGATTTACCCAATTTATCATGCATTGAACTTTAACCAGTATATCAGGAATTCATTAGACAATGCAGTAAAAGCAGAATAAAGCATCACACATAAGCAACACACATGAACACCAAGATATAAGGTGGAAACCCAATGTGGGTGAAAACCACCTACTGTTGTCGTCTCTGTCTTCTTTTAATAATAAGAAAAATATGTTTACAATTTTTGTACTGGTGCAAACTTATACCAGTACGCAGGCTTCTACCTGCAAAAGGTTACAACCTTCTCTCATTCTCCAGCTTCTCCTGGAAGGGAGCTACAACCCCCTAGCTCTTGTACTAGTCGATATGTTTGCTAGTACGTAGGCGCCGACCTACAGAAGGCTATGACCTTCTCTCTTCCTCCAGGGACCACGTTTCATAAATTTTCAGACTGGATCCATCAACAACATCATTCAATCATCAAATACATCTGCATCAACCAATCACCTTTTGAACCAACCACAACCGAATCAATCATTCACTTAGACAACCCATCAATTTGATCATTCAAAAAACTGTCACCAAAATATAGTAACCAAAACCCAAAACTCTGCAACAGTAAAGAGAAACAACTGAAACATATTTTATAAGGTATACGCTACTTCCATGTGTCGAACCTGCGTGTATACACGCTTTTCTCAAATCCAACCAGTGTATACATCTGCAAATATAAATTCAGAGTTTTGCAGCTATTCCAGACTTTAGTTATACCCAGATCATATCATTTACAAAATAATATATGCGTCAGTATTCAGATCTAGAATATACATGAGCAAAAACACATAATGATAGTTCATTTTACGCCTTAAGATCCCGATCCATCATTAGATCTAATCCCTCATCATCCAATAAGGTTCATCCTTGGTGCAGATCCAACGATGCACCATAACCCAATAACCTGCATACTAGATCTCACCTTTCATCAGATATTCAATACTTGAGTGCGCTGGCCTAATGATCTTCTCCTCCTTTTATAGTTTTAGGCCTTTCTCAATACCATGGACCAAAACCATTTAGGACCAATACCTTGGATCAAATACCTAGGGTCAATACCTTGGATCAAATACCTTGAACCAATACCATGGATCAAAATACTATGGACCAAATACTTCAGACCACAAATTTAGTTTTCCAAGGTATACGCGCCTTTCCTTTTGTGAAAGTGCGTGTGTACGTATACGCGCCTTGAATACAGTTAACCCGTGTGTACACGCGGCTTGGCCAATGGTGAACCTGCGCATACCTCTCTTTCTTCATTCTGTGAAGTCTGATCTGCAACTCTAAGTTGTTAACCTGCTGTATTGTGATTTGTCATCTAAGAGATTTGCCATCAAGGACAACACCTGTGCCATAATGCCAACAATGTCCCCCTTTGGACTTGATGGCAACAACCATGCCAAGTCACTCTCCTCCTTTGACATCAAGGGCAAAGGGTCATGCTCCCCCTGAGTGTATGCTGAATTCTCTTATATGCTGCAGTGTGCTGATTGAGCTCCCATGATCGAGTCCATGCTCCCCCTGAGCACAGGCAAGGTCTGCAAAAAAATGTTCTAAAAGAAGAACATGACTCTATACATGCATCAAAAATGACCTTCCTATCACCGATGACTCATACATACATCCATCTTCCAACCAAGTGGGGATATACCAAATGTTTATACATGACAAAAACAAGAAACATTACATCATCCATCCCATTAGGTCTTTTTCATGACCGTTACATTAAAAGATATATCTGACATATATAACAGAGACCAAGTATCTGAAACAAGACCATGATAGTTATCAGTAACTATCATCAGCAGCATCTGTCAATTAGCATCCAGACCAACAACCATGTTCTCCCCCTGAACCTGTTCCACCTGAAACAAAAATTTGCACCGAGATCTTCTAAGATAATACCAACAATGCATTATTAGAAGCATATGCTCCCCCTGAACCTGTGTCAGATGTTCACTGTCAGATCTGATCATTTCATATATCAGAAGAGTTATCAAGGCATCATCACCAGTTAGATATATATCAAGTTATCAACAACTTATGAGAGCCAACATATTTCCACATGTCATCAACAGATTGTAACCATCATCAAGCAGAGCAGATAATTCACTAAACCATATCAGACCCCTTTCTCCCAAGTCTAGTCCACTACTTTTCCTCAAACCAACATATATGCGACTGTACCCACAGAAACCAGCGTATATACGCGACTACGCTTCATGAAACTCGCGTATAACCACTTTTCTCTGAAAAAATCGATTTTAACAGCAGGATGATGCAGTAACTACTCACAGCTTCTGTCTGAGGTATTCAAATGTCTCTCTGGGCAATGGCTTAGTGAATATATCAACAACCTGTTCTTTGGAGGGAATATATTCCAATTTGACCTTTTGTTCAAGCACTTGTTTACTTAGAAAATGATATTTGATAGGTATGTGCTTAGTCTTGGAGTGCATGATTGGATTCTTTGAAATATTGATGGCACTTGTATTATCACATAGAATGGAGATGGGTGGAGTACACGTGATCTAACTGTCTTGCAATGTTTGCATCATCCAAAGTAGTTGTGTGCAGCAAGATGCAGCAGCCACGTATTCTGCTTCAGTTGTAAATAATGCAATCGAACTTTGTTTCTTGCTAAACCAAGACACTAACCTAGAACCCATATAGAATGCACCACCACTCGTGCCTTTTCTGTCATCAACACTTCCTGCCCAATCTACATCTGTATATGCATAAAGTGTAAGATCTGTATCTCTGGAATACCATAAACCAAAATTCTGTGTTCCTTGGAGATATTTGAAAATCCTTTTGACTGCCTGAAGGTGTGATTCCTTTGGATTTGCTTGGAATCTTCCAACTATTCCCACTGCATGCATGATGTCTGGTCGGGTACCTGTTAGATAAAGCAAACTGCCAATCATGGATCTGTAAGTTGGTTGATGCACTGCTGCTGATTCATCATTTGAGCTGAGATTGCATCCTGTTACCATTGGGGTACATACTGGTTTAGAATCTTCCATGCCATACTTTTTTAGGATCTGTTTGAGGTATTTGGTTTGTGAGAGAAAAATACCATCTTTATTTTGCTGAACTTGTAGACCAAGAAAGTAGGTGAGCTCACCAAGCAATGACATTTCAAATTCTTGCTGCATTACTAAAGCAAAATTCTGACTCATGAATTTTTCATTGCTACCAAAAATGATATCATCAGCATAGACAACAATTATTAGCAATTTACCAGAGTCAATCTTTGTATATAGATTGTTATCTGCTGATCCCTTTGAAAAACCCTGTTGGTGGAGATATTTGTCAAGACGGTAATACCATGCCCTTGGAGCCTGTTTTAGACCATAGAGAGCCTTTCTGAGTTTGCATACAAGTTTTGCATAATTTCCAAGAATGAATCCTTCTAGCTGTTCAATATAGACTTCTTCTTCTAAGTCTCCATTAAGAAAGGCAGATTTGACATCCATTTGATATACCTTGAATTTCTGAAAACTAGACAGAGCAAGAAACATTCTGATGGCTTCAAGTCTAGCAACAGGTGCAAAAGTTTCTTCAAAATCTATACCTTCTTGTTGAGCATATCCTTTACAAAAAAGTCTGGCCTTGTTTCTAATAACTTCTCCATTTTCGTTCAACTTGTTTTTGAAAATCCATTTAGTTCCTATGATATTCTTATCATGAGGTCTAGGAACTAATTCCCAAGTATTATTCTTTTCAATTTGCTCAAGTTCTTCATTCATGGCCTTGACCCAACATTCATCTCTGCATGCTTCATTTACATTTTGAGGTTCAGTGGAAGATAGTAATGCTAGATAGCTTGAAGCTTCGGCAATGGTTCTTCTAGTCTGCACACCTGCTCCTTTTTCTCCTAAGATTTGAGTTTCTAGATGATTTTTCTGAACATACCTGGACAGAGTCTTTTCTTCTATCGTTATCTCTTCTTCTGGTGCTTCATTGGTTTCTTCTTCAGAATCAGTGTGATTTGATGTGGGAAAATGATCCTCATCTTCTTCATCGTCATAATCTTCGGTTTTTATCTATTTTGGATTTTTGCATGCTTCATCAACCACAACATCAATACTTTCAATAATTTTCCCAAGTCTTTTGTTGTAACACTTATATCCTTTACTTCGGGAAGAGTAGCCAAGAAGAATACCTTCATCTGCTCTAGGTTCAAACTTACCAAGTTTTTCATCAGTCCTTTTGATGTAACATTTGCTTCCAAAAACTTTGAAGTATTTTACAGTAGGAGTCTTACCATACCAAAGTTCATGTGGAGTTTGAGTGCTGTTTACCCGAACATTTGCTTGATTGAGAATAGTGACAGTGGCGAATGCAGCTTCACCCCAGAAGGTTGCAGGAGTTCCAGATTCATCTAGCATAGCACGAACCATTTGTTGAACAGTTATGTTCATCCTTTCTACTACTCCATTTTGTTGAGGAGTCCTTGCAGTGGAGAACTGCCTTTTTATTCCATGTTGTTCACAAAAGTCAAAGAATTCGTCTAAGGTAAATTCCCCTCCTCGATCAAATCTGAGGCATTTGATTTTGCGATCTGATTCATTTTCAACCAAAGCTTTGAAGGCTTTGAACTTTTCAAATGCTTCATCTTTATGCTTTAGAAGACCTATCCAACACATTCTGGAAAAATCATCAATAAACAATATAAAGTATTCTTCTCCTTGAGGTGACTTTTTCCTTGATGGACCACATAAATCAGTATGAACAAGTTCAAGAGGCTTACTAGCTGACCCTTCCTTTTCGATGAATTGAGATCTGGTTTGCTTACCAAATTGACATGATTTGCATATAGTATTTTCAGGAATGTTGATATTTGGAAGATCACGAACAGCCTGGAATCTGCATGCTTTTCTTATTTGAGAAAAGCTTAGATGTCCCAATCTTCTGTGCCATAGCCAGTTTTCATCATTTTTGCTTAGATAGCACTATTGTTGTCCTCCCTTGAGTATGTATAGGTTGTTTGGATTTCTTGTCCCTTTAATCACGGTTTCTCTTGTATCAAGCTCACGAACAACACATCCATTTGATCGAAACACTACTTCATTTCCTTGATCACACATTTGACTCACACTCAACAGATTATGCTTTAAGCCATCAACATACATAACATTCCCAGCTTTAACTTTTTCTTTCAAGAAAACAGAGCCTTTACCTTTTATGACAGCAGGAGTGTCATTTCCAAAAGAGACACTCTTCTCCTTTTCTAAGGCATTATATGAGTGTAGTATTTCTCTGTCACCTGTCATGTGTTTTGAGCATCCACTATCGATGTACCACTGGTTTTCTTGTCCTTCTGCATACAATGTTATACCACATCTTTCTGTTTGTGGTTCTTTCTTTCTCCATGTTTTGGGATTTAATGGAGTTTGCTCTTTTTGAGCTATTTGCCGAAATTTACTCCTACATTCAGATTCTTCATGGCCAAAGTTGTTATAGATTGAACATTCTATTTCATTTTCAAGAAGAGAAAAGTTATTATAAGAACTTTTCTTGATCCCTGTCACATTCCTTTGATTTCGTGCTTCTCTAGTCATGATAGTTTTGTAAGCAACACATTGAACAACTTTGTGTCCAAAATTATGACATGAGAAACATTGACCATTAAAGAAGTTCCTGCGATTATCGAATCTACTGACTTGTTGATTGTAGTTGAAGTTCCTCCTACTGACCTGTTGATTGATATTCTTTGAAGCAAATTGAGTATGATTTACTTGAGGTTGATTGTGGCTTCTGTTCATCCTTGAAGTAAATTGAGCCTGATTCACCTGGTGATCTGCTTTATGCCTTTGCTGACGATTGTCGAACTATTCACTGCTCTTTGCTGCATCACGATAGCTTTTAGTGGAGGTTGACGACTTCTGAGATGTTTCTTCAGTATATCCAAGACTTGTCTTTATCAGAGGAGAGTGCTGCACTTTGATAATTTCATTTAAGGTTTCTGATCCTTTAGCAAATCTAAGATTGAGAGCTTTTGTTTTCTCAAGATCCTTTCTTAGACCCACAATTTCACATTCTAGCTTTTCATTGTGTTTTTCTCTTTCAGCAAGTTGGAATGTCAAGGTATCTATAATCATATTCTTTTCTTCTAAACAGATTTTTAGTTTAGAGATTTGTTCATAAAGGTCATCTTCATCTAAAGCATCCAAAAAATCATCATCTTCATAAGCCATCAGAAGTCTATAGTCATTACTATTTTCATCTTCATCACTATTTGATAACCCATCGCTATCTTCATCAGTATAGTAGCTCTTTTTACTTACACTTTGTTTTCTATTCCATTTTGCAGTTTCCTTCCTTTTATCATATTTATCTTTATGAGGACATTTGGCAGCATAATGACCGACTCTACCACAGGCAAAACATTTGAAAGGTAGTTTACCTCTGAATCTACCGGAACCCCGTTGAAGATTCTTGACAAAGTTCGCTTCCTCTTCTTCTTCTTAAATATGTCCTGATTCATTGAGTTCTTTTCCTTTTGCTGAAGCTTTAAGTGCAACTTCTCTCATATCTGATGGACCTCCTTTTCTCTTCTCAAAAGCAATTAAGATTCCGTGAAGCTGTGTCATAGTAATAGTCTACAGAACCTGCTTTTCTTCTATGGCAGATACTTTTGATTCAAATTTAGCAGATAAGGATCTTAAGACTTTTTCAACTAAGGTAACTTCCTTTATCTCTTCACCCAAATTCTTCATGCAATTAACAATCTCATCTATACGTAAGAAGTAACTAGCTACACTTTCATCATTGTGCATCTTGAGAGTTTCATATTGAATTCTGAGAGTTTGCAGTTTAGCACGTTTTACCTAAGAGTCTCCTTCGTAGCTTAGAACAATTTTGTCCCATATTTCTTTGGCCGATTTGAACTGCATAACTTTGACAAACTCTGATTGTGACAGACTTCCCAATAATGTATTGACAGCCTTGGCATTGGTTTCATATTGCTTTTTACCTGCTGCATCTGTAGGAATTGCTGATGGAAATGTATATCCTCCTTCCACGATTTCCCAGACATCTGTTCCAAGAGATTGAAGATAGGTTGTGGTTCTTACCTTCCAATAAACAAAGTTGCTCCCATCAAAGATTGGCGGTCTGATGGATCCTCCGCTTTCTTGATTACTCATGATGATGGATCTTCCTTCAAGCGATCAAGCTTCTTTTGAAGGACCTTCTCTGATACCAATTGTTGGAAATAATACTGAGAGGGGGGGTGAATCAGTATTATCAAACTAACAATTTTTCATTTCCATAATCAGATTCATATACGCTACTTCAGTTAAGGGAACTCGCGTGTACACGCAACTGTGTTAAGTGCAACTAGCGTATATCCAGCAAACTTATGATTCAGTTAATTCTTCATATATTGATCTTTAATCAGTGCATCAGAACCATACAAACAGTAACCAGGTGCAATAAAAACATAACAGATCATCACACATAAGAAACACACATGAACACCAAGATATAAGGTGGAAACCCAATGTGGGTGAAAACCACCTGCTGCAATCGTCTCTGTCTTCTTTTAATAATAAGAGAATTCTGTTTACAATTTTTGTACTGGTGCAGTCTTATACCAGTATGCAGGCTTCTACCTGCAGAAGGCTACAACCTTCTCTCATTCTCCAGCTTCTACTGGAAGGGAGCTACAACCCCCTAGCTCTTGTACTAGCTGATATGTTGACTAACATAAGTGTCGGCCTACAGAAGGCTACAACCTTCTCTTTTCTTCGAGGGACCACGTTTCATTAATTTTCACATTAGATCCATCAACAACATCATTCAATCATCAAATATATCTGCATCAACCAAACTCCTTTTGAACCAACCACAACCGAATCAATCAATCACTCTGATCATTCAGAATGTTGTCACCAGAATACAGTAACCAATAACCCAGAACACTGCAACAGCAAACAGAAGCAACTAAAACATATTTTATAAGGTATACGCTACTTCCATGTGTTGAACCTGCGTGCATACACGCTTTCCTCAAGGCGAACTTGCGTACAGATCTACAAATCAAATTTATGATGTATACGTTGTTTCGATATGCAGAACCTGCGTGTGTACGCGCCTTTTCTAAGGTGAACCTGCGTACAGATCTGTAAATGATGATTTAAATATTACAACAATTCCAAACTTCAGTCATACCCAGATCATCACATTTACAGACTACAACATGCACCAATTATTTAGATAAATGATCAAACCACATAAAGATGATTCTCTTCAAGTCTTAAGATCCTGATACATCATTAGATCTTATCCTTCATCAAGCGCTAAGGTTCGTCCTTGGTTCAGATCCAGCAATGCACCATAACCCAATAACCTGCATACTAGATCTCACCCTTCATCAGATATTCAATACTTGAGTGCGCTGGCCTAATGATCTTCTCCTCCTTTTATAGTTTTAGGCCTTTCTCAATACCATGGACCAAAACCATTTAGGACCAATACCTTGGACCAAATACCTAGGGTCAATACCTTGGATCAAATACCTTGGACCAATACCATGGATCAAAATACCATGGACCAAATACTTCGAACCACAAATTTAGTTTTCCAAGGTATACGCGCCTTTCCTTTTGTGAAAGTGTGTGTGTACGTATACGCGCCTTGAATACAGTTAACCCGCGTGTACACGCGGCTTGGCCAATGGTGAACCTGCGTATACCTCTCTTTCTTCATTCTGTGAAGTCTGATCTGTAACTCTAAGCTGTTAACCTGTTGTATTGTGATCTGTCATCTGAGAGAGTTGCCATCAAGGACAACACTTGTGTCATAATGCCAATAGCAATGGTATTTAGGACAACAATGGTACTTCGTGCAGCAACTACATGGTGCAGCAATGGGTCATGGTGGAGCAATGGTACATGGTGCAGCATTGGAACAACAATGGGAGCTGCAAGTACAGTGCAGCATAGTGCAATGATGAGCTCAACAGTACAGTGATGGGTACAGTCATGATTATTGAAGCATGATGAGATGCAGTGTAGTGATGACGGTGCAGCATGGTGCAACACAGTGAGGTGCAGCACAATGATAGGTGATGGAGTCACCTTGGAGAATCAGTTGAAGCAGCATGTCTTCAACTGAGTTAAGCTATTTCATGTATCATCTTCTTAGAAATGATTTATGCTCTTATAAGTCAAAGTGTTGAATTTTGTTGTATATGTATTATCTCTCTCTCTCTCTGTTGAACTATTGTAAAACATATAAGAATAATTGATCATGGGTTTCCCCACATTGGGGTTTGTCCCTGGCTAGCGTCACATCTTGTGTCCTCTTGTCTTGGCTTGTCTTCTGCAATTTATGTTTATGTTCTATCTGCAATTTAATATTATGCTGATGTGATTGCTAATTTGGAAAAGATATTGATCTAACTGTGAAAATTGAAATAAATTGCTCTAAACATAGAACATACATAAAATTAACAGTCAAGGATTATGTGGTACCACATATTGCCGAGAAGGAAACGGCAAAGGAGATGTGGGACACTTTGAAGACATTGTACCAGCATACTTCCGTGCAGAGGAAGATGCTCCTAGAGAATCAGCTAAGGGCATACCAGATGCAGAAGGGAGAGCAGATAGATGTCTTCCTCGGTCGGTTGAAGGAGATCCGTGACCAGCTAACTTCCATAGGGGCCACGCTGGATGAGGAATTGATGGTGAGGACCGCACTGAACGTAGTTTCCAAGGATTGGAAGGTATTTGTCCGGAGCATACTAGGCAAGACGAAGCTTCCAGATTGGGAAGAACTGTGGGCGGCTCTTCGTCAAGAAGAGATCAGACAGCTGACCAAGGCGGGGAGTAGCGGCAAAGGGGTCAGGATCAAGGAGGAGGAAGAAGAGGATGCAGCTCTAGCATCTGCGGGAAAGTAGGAGAAGAGGAAGAAGGACCTCTCCAAGGTCAAGTGCTTCCCTTGTGGGGAACTGGGTCATTTTGTGAACCACTGTCCGAGGAAGAATAGTAAGGGAGAGGCTTTCGAGTCCAAGGCAGTGCTAGCGAGGGCAGAGAAAGAAGTCGAGGAGGATGACGATTGTGCCATGAGTGCGCAAGTGCCACTTGAGAAGAAGTGGGGAGACATCGAGCTGTAGTCAGGAAGACTACAGGCGATGAGGGGCCGGATCCTTGAGGTACCCAACCTCTCAGATTATACCTTGCTACGTGAGCCTCGAAGAGAGAGTAGCAAGATTGGCGAATGTCGGTAGAGACGAATGCAGATGAAGCGGCAGAGAGTGCTACAGTGCAGGAGTCCCTGGGCAGCGCGAGGCTAGCAGGCTGCAACAGTGCGAGAGGCACGGGAGTGTTGCAACGGTGCAGGATGGCACAGAGAGGTTTGCAGCGGTGTGAGATGCAGGGAGTTGTTGCAGCAACACAGAGGTCAGTAGAGGGAGCACTTGTTAGCGGCAGAGAGAGCTTCAGCATCGGGAGTGTTTCTAGCCTGAGAGGGATGTCAGAAGTTAGGTGAATCAGTTACTTCTTAGTAACTGAGTTGCAGTGCAGTAGTGCTTAGCAGTAGCACAATGCAGCATGATGAGAGGGGGATGTCGTGCAGATGCGGTGCTGGGAGGATGGACCAGTAGTAACATGGATGCAAAGGGAGTTGTCGTACGGATGCAGAGGGAGTTGTCGTATGGATGCAGCAGTGGCAGTGGCAGGGCCATGGGCAGCAGTACAGGATGCAGCAGTGTAGAGGATGTTGGGCAGGGAGGCCTAGCATCAACACAGGTACCAGTGCCGGATAATTAGTGTGATGCTCAGTGAAGAGTATTACTAGAGCACAGTCCTCGCTAAGAGGGAGTGTTGATTTGGGGTAGCATCGGATGTGCTCTAGCCATGAAAATTGGTGGAGAGGCTAAAGCACATGAGATCTCCAAGACCCAGAAATCACTTGGGCAGATTCTAACCGGTTTGGGAGATATTAAAATAATTAATATTTTTAATGGAGCTCCTAAGTCTAAACTTCGGAAAAATAAAATATTAATGGGTATTAATATAAAACTGGGTTAGAAGGTTCCAAAAGTCATGGATCAAGCCAAATCTAATCTTAGTCGTTGATTAGAGATTTAATCTTGGCCGTTGAAAGGCCAACGAGAAAAGTATAAGAAGAGGCTTGAAAGTTAGTTGGAGAATACACCAGAGTGATCAGTCATTCATTTTGCTAGAGCAAGGTTGCTAAGCAAAGTTGAATCAGTGATCAACAACGAGGGGTAGTGAGTACG
Source organism: Pinus tabuliformis (assembly GCA_031772625.1). Taxonomy (NCBI): domain Eukaryota; kingdom Viridiplantae; phylum Streptophyta; class Pinopsida; order Pinales; family Pinaceae; genus Pinus; species Pinus tabuliformis. Next base: position 388,061,611 of record CM062816.1, on the reverse strand, counting down.
AGGCAGAGAGGTAAGGACAATACTGGGAGACCAAAGCAGAAGCAGAGAGAGCGAGAGCAGCAGCCAGTCCAGGCTATGTAGAGCCCAGCAGAGGTAGCGCAAAGCCCAGAGGGACTGCGTCATCCACACAGAGGGCAGAGGGAGTGACGCAGAGGGTACCAGAGGCTGCGCAGTTGATCTGTAAATGAGATCTTAGATTAATATTAAGGTATTACAGACTCGTGTAGGATTTGCCTATATTACTTAGTGCAACGGATCGAAAAGATTGCAAATAATATAGACAATGAGCAGTTAGAGAAACATAACAGACACACACACACATAACACAGCAAATAATCAAGGAGTTCACCCAAAACTCTTGGGCTACGTCTCCTGGTCCAGCTTTCAGTGGTGACCTCTCTATTATGTCTTCAAGAGCAGAGTTTTTACAAATGTGAGCTCAAATTGAGTCTCAACACAACAGGAACAAACAAAAGGGTTTTGCTTGAATTCAGTGGCTTTTAAGCCAATCGGCGCTTGTTTGTTCGTTTTCCCTTTCGGGCTCTCTGGCTCCCGGCCTCTATCCGCTCAAATCCCCTCTGAGCGTTAACCAATCATGGTGTAACGTCTTCAGGTATGGTGGCCACCTATTATGAAACGGAAAGGACCACTGGCGCATTGAAATCCCCAAAAATATTGTTTCTCTGCTTACACAGAGAAATACACAGAAACGCTGTAAAATCTACCAAACTGTCGTTTATCGAACTTCAAATATTATCAATTCCGCCCTAGACTCCATCGGGTCCGCCTTTGTATCGCTATCGCAAGTCGCTAGTCGCAGGTTCCTTTGTATTTGGGTTTATAATGAAAAACCCCAAATACACAGGAAAACCCGACAAATCGCTCCATATCGAACTTCAAAATATATCATATCACATTCATAAACCCTTTCGGGTCCGACTATATCGCATGTTGCATATCCCTTTTGACTTCTGATCGCCAATTGCTCCAATCGGCCTTATCGGCACATCAGCGTATCGCATGGTCGCTGGCCTGTGGCATCACCCCTTACATAACTGCGATGCGATATTGCGATGTGATATATCGCAATCGCATATCACCAACCCTTCAAACCGCGGGCTAAGTCCTTCTATGTATGCATATGAGTGATGCGATATTGCGATTTAATCTGGGTCGTTGATCTGCGCGCTTGATCAATGGTCCTCGTTAAATCGCGCTGATCGCTATCGCAATTTCCATAAGGCCGCCTCCAATAGACTCCACCTGCTGCCTCCGATTGCGATATGCTGATTAGATCTGGACCGTTGATTAGCTAGATCCGACGACTCCTGTGCATTGTTGTTTTAGCCTCCAATAGGCTCTGTTTTCACCATTTCTGCGTGTTTTTCCTGCCCAATAGTGTTTTCCGCCATTCTTGAAGGTTTACCCTTTGTGATAGTGTTTAAGTATTGAAATACTTAGAGGTTTTTAGGATCCATTTTGGATCACGCCTTCCCACTGAAAAGCTTTTGGACCACCAAAAGTTGGTTTTTAAGCATCGATCAAGTGAGGATACAGCTTCCTCACTTGTCCAATCTCTATCCATCGTGCACTGCTTGGTTTTGAACCTTTGAGTCCGATTCTCAGGTACTCAACATCCCCTCTGCGCGTAGTTCTCACCTTCCTATCCAGAACTGTATCTTCCTGCAACTCATTGAGATATTCAGGCAACAGATCATCAATAGAAGGCAACTAACTTTGCTCTTCGGGATCTTCAATCAATGAAGGTTCATACAGTCTCAAGTTCTCTGCATTAACGACTGAATAGATATGCATATAAGCTGGCAAATCAAGGCAAAAAGCATTTTCACCAATTTTCTCAAGTATCTTGAAAGGCCCATACCTTATTGGTTTCAACTTCTTACCTTCACCTTGCATTCTGTCTTTGCTGATGTACAGCCAGACTTGATCACCAACTTGGAAGCTATGCTCAATTCGATGCTTGTCATGCCTTGCCTTGTACTTGGCCTGGCTTCTTTCTAGCTGTTCCTGCACTGCCTGGTGAATTTCTTGGATCTGTTCAATGAACTTGGTTGCTTTGTCCACATCACTATGTCCATCAACTGCTATGTCTTTACTAAAGACACAAAATCCAAGGGAGATTTTGGTAGAAAACCAAAACAAGTCTCAAAAGGAGATCTCTGAGTAGAAGAGCGCTTGGCACGGTTGTAAGCATGTTGCACATAACACAAATGTTCATCCCAAAGCTTGGGATGCTTGCTGCAATGCCTCTGAGCAACTGCATCACTGTCCTATTGACCACCTCTGTTTGACCATCTGTTTGTGGATGAAATGTTGTGCTCTTCTTCAATCTGACGTCCATCAATTCCCACAAACTTGACCAAAACTTCCCAACAAATCAGGAATCTCGATTAGATACAATAGAAGTGGGTAACCCAAAATGAACCCATACATGCTGACAAAACAACTTCGTTGTTTGTTCAGTTATAACCTGCTTGTTACAAGATATCAAAATACACATTTTGTTGAACCTATCCACAATAACATATAAATAATCATGACCTTTTCTAGACTTTGGCAGTCCCCCAACAGAGTCCATGGAAATACTTTCCCAAGGATGAGAAGGAACTGGAAGTGGAGTGTACAAGCCTATTTTTCTATTGTTGGGCTTGCTTTTAGCACACATGGTACACCCTTTAATATATCTAGAAACTATTTCATGCATTCTTGGCTAATAACAGAACCTTTGTAGCTGTGCAACTGTTTTACTTACACCAAAATGACCTGATATAAGAGAAGTATGTGCTTCTCGGATTATGTTAACTTTTTCAGTTTGTGGAATGCATAATTTCCCCAAATGATACAAGAGTTGGTCCTTAACATAATAATCCAATTCTTCTACTTGTTTGCCATGACTTAAAGTTGCATATACATCTTTAAAATCTACATCTTGAGCATATTGTTCAATGTAGCTTTCATGCATTACTAAGTTATGCTTAAGTATAATAGATGCATTTATGATTGGTCTTGATAGCATATCTGCAACCTTATTGTGTATGCCTTTCTTATATCTGATGACAAGATGAAATTGTTGTAGGAAACCCATCCACCTATAATGTCTTGATTGCTGCAATTTAGTTTGTGAGTGCAAATATTGAAGTGGTTGATGATCTGTATGTATAATTGTTTCTTTGCCCATTAGGTAATGTTTCCACTTTTTCACACTCTGCACTAATGCATACAATTCTTTATCATACGTGGGATAATTAACTACTGCAAAATTAAATGTCTCAGAATGATAGCATATGGGTTTACCGTGTTGCATCAACACTGCTCCCATGGCATAGTCACTAGCGTCTGTTTCAATCTCAAATGGCCGTTGAGGATCTGGCAATGCTAGTACTAGTGTTGTGCTAATGTTTTCTTTTAAGGTGTCGAAAGCTTCTGTTGTTTGCCTCCCCACTGAAACACCTTGTTTAATCCTGTTAAAGCATGTAAGGGAGCTGCAATCAAGGAAAAGTTAGCAATAAACTTTCTCCAATATTGTGCTGCTCCTAGGAAACTCCTAACTTCTGTAGCAGATTTGGGTTTAGGCCAGTTCACAATGACTTCAACCTTCGAGGGATCTATCTTCAATTCACCGCCCCCTACAATATGACCCAAATAATTTAAAGATGTTTTGCCAAATTCACATTTTGATAACTTCACATAGAGATTTTCTCTTTTCAAAACATCTAAAGTCTGTTTTACATGCTTCAAATGTTCTTCCCATGTTTAATGAAAACAAGAATGTCATCTAAATATACAATTACAAAATCATCAATAAAAGGTCTGAGTACATCATTCATAACTCTCATGAAAGTGGCAGGAGCATTAGTTAAGCCAAAAGGCACAACCAGCCATTCATACAGCCCTTGCTTTGTCTTGAAAGCAGTCTTTCATGCATCCTGTTCTACAACTCTGACCTGATGATAGCCACTACGAAGTCTAACTTGGAAAAGTAAATTGCTTCTTTCAACTAATCTAATAGATCATCAATGCGAGGAAGAGGATAACGATTCTTGATCGTTATTCTATTCAGTGCTCGATAATCAATGCACATCCTCCACGAACCATCTTTCTTTCTCACCAATACGATTGGAGATCCACATGGTGATGTGCTTGGTCTTATGAACCCTTTATCGAGCAGCTCCTGTACCTACTTCTTGATCTCTGCATTCTCTAAAGCGGATAACCTGTACATTCCAATGTTAGGTAATGGAGCATCTTGCTGCAAATGAATATCATGTACTATTTCCCTTTTGGGTGGCAGACCTTTAGGTTCTTGAAATAGGATATCATATTCTAAAACAACTTTAACTAAATCAGCTTTCTGTTTAGCATCACAGCGTTCAAATACATTGGTTTTATCAAGGTTCCTTTCCTTTACAACCATTAGTAAAAATTGCTTGCATGAATTTACAATTCTTTTCATCTGCCCTGAGTTTATGAGAAAATAGTTATTTTTGAGTTTATGAGCTCTTACAATATATTCTATTCCATATTTAGTGAGTTGATACTTATTTTCAGTTCTATAGAAAATGGCTTTTCTATCATACAAGTAAGGACTTCCTAAAACAATACCACATATATCCAAGGGAACAATATCTAACTCAACCTCATCTACAAATGTTGACCCAATAGCAAACCTAAGTCTACATTGTCTAGTCACTTGTAGCTTTGCTTTATCACATACCCAACCTAATGGATATGGCTTCTTGTGAGGTGTTGTTAGTAAGCCCAACTTCTTTACAATTGTTTCAAAAATCAAGTTTACTTGTGATCCACTATCAAATAAAGTATCAATCTTTTGGTGCTTGGAAATAACTCTAATATGAAAAAGCTCATGTCTTTTCCTCTCATTATCTTCATTATCAATAGATTGTGCAGAATTACTTATAGATGCTTCAGAATTTTTACCTTTTATACCTATGGTTGTGACTGTTGTTTCATCACTTGAGTCTGACCCCAAGTCTTTCTGAATAGCAGCAGCAGTCTTCTTCTTCTTACCACCGAACTTCTTAGGTTTCAGCTCCGGATGCAAAGACCAGCAGTGTTCATCATCGTGTCCATCCTTCTTGCAATGAGTGCATGAAGGTTTGTCCTTTTGTACAGCGTTTGTCTTCCTCTCCTTCCATTTTAGCTTCTTCTTTTCCTTGTTCTTGCTTGCAGAGGGTTTTGATGATCCCCCAATCTCTGGGTTCACATTCTTGCCTCTAGCTTCTAGATGTGTAGCCTGAACTGATACATCATCTAGGCTAGTGGGATTAAACATGAGAATGGTGTGCTTCAAATAGCTATGCAGACCACCTATATACTTCAACAAAGTTTCAGGTGAGTCTAGAGATATGCCTAGAGTTAAAGCTCTTTTTCTAAATTCCTGGGTATAACTTTGTACACTTTGGCCCTTTAATTGGCGAAGAGTTTGCCAACTCATCATTGCTTGCTGCATATAAGCTAGAGGATATAATTGTTTTTTGATGGCAGAAATAAATTCATTCCAGGTAGAAAGAATTTTACCATGTCTCTTCAGATCAGCTTGTGTCTTGCCTTCCCACCACACTAGTGCAATTCCTCCAAGGCGAAGGCTAGCCAGCTGAATCTTTCTCCTTTCTGAATCAATGTTCTGCACCCTGCAATATACATCAATATGTCTAATCTAGTTATCTAGCTTTTCTGCATTTAATTCTCCATCATAAATTGGCAAATCAAACTTTACATCTAATTTAATCAAAAAAGTTTTCTTCTTTTTCTTTTCAAGGCTAGGAGATTGAGGATGATGAAAGAGATGGTGGAGGAGATGATGAAGGAGGCTTTTCCCCTTTCCCTTTGCCCTCTAGAGGGGCATCTTGGGGCTTGGGGCTGACGTAGAGGGTCTTGGGGCTGACGCAGGTCAGTAGGAGGCCGACGCAATGGCCAGAAGGGCCAGCGCTGAGCTTCAATTGTGCCGGAGAGGGTTTCGTGGGACAGGTTTTCTAAAAACCTGTTTCCAAATATAGAGGTATTGCTGCCGTGTATTTTTCTCTATCGGGTGAGCCGGTTAGGCACCCAGTTGTACTTAGACTGCATAATAATATAACCCTCAGAATAGCTGCACCGGTTTTCCTGCATTGGGTTTTTGCGGGAACATTTGTCCAAAAATAACAGTGTCACTTGTGTGCTTTTTTTCTTTCAGTTGTTGATCTGTAGATGTTGTGACTGTATTGTGTTTATTTCAGTATTTAAATGTATTAAATAAATTGTTCGAATTTAGACAAGTAGAAGAAATAAACCAACAGAATACAGATTAATTTTCTAACGGATAGACTTAGAAAAATCAGCACATTTCTAATATCTAAAACACATGTCGGACATTCATGGGAGGCATGACATAATTAGGACACATGTCAAATGCATGTCCACCATGCAGATGACACATATTAGTTATACAACACGCAAACACGTGGCACATGACCTCAAACCAGCGTGTTCTATTTCTTAGAGCAAAAATTAATAGTAAGATGAAGCCAACAATTAATGAGCAATTAATTTATTAACATTATTAAGTTTATTGGATTTAAATATTTATCATGACACCCAGAAAATTCATTCCCTCTGAACATATAAAAACCAACATGTTAATACACAAAAAGCCAAAGAAACCACAGTTGAAGATATCAAAATGGCTAGAAGATAGAATTGGCCATATATAGGAAAGGATGAATAAGATTAACATGAGTCAAAATAGCAGGGGTTTCTAGACAGCAATCAGGCAGTGTTTTAGACAATGTTCCCAGAGTTCAAGACAGCAGACAAGCACAGCGTTCAACTCGATAGTTCCAGGGAGACGGTGATAGTTCCAGGCAACGTTAGTGTTCCAGACAGCGATAGTCCCAGGAAGTGTTTCTAGGGTTTCAAGACAGCGATCAAGCAGTGTTTCAAACAACGTTCTGGGAGTTCCAAATAGTGGACACGCACAACATTCGACCCGAGGTTTAGTTTCTAGAAGGAAGAGCAGGTCAGACACACTTCTCTCTTTTTCAAATTATTTGCTTTGTACATTGCTTTTGTTTCAAAGCAGCAAACTTAAACGAGAACCTTCCAAAGCTGGGTCCATTAAACCTTCGTTAAACCTCCTGTAACCAAAAAGTAACTTGTTAAGATAACCTGGCATGGGGACACGTGGCCCAATGCACAAAAAATACATGTTTTGGTGGAAACCAAGTACCCGGGAAACATAGAGTTAGGGAAAATTACTTCAAACAAATGGGAAGTAGCAAGTGGTTTCCAAATGCAAATATTGGGTTCCGTATTAAGGAGACTTTTGGAGGAAGGTTGGTGCACACCTTGGAATCACACTCTCCAATTCTCGGGAGGAGAGAGAGAGCCCAATTCCAGCACTATTGCAGAGAATAGAAGTGGGAACCGGAATCTCTTTCTCCTAGGGTTTTCTCAAGCCAATGCATTTGGCATAAATGAGAGATTGATTTTTGTGAATGCAAAGCAATACAAGGGGATTTTACAACGCAAACAGGCCAAAAAGATGAGAAGGTCACAGAGAAAAAAACTCACTTGGATCTTACCAAAAACAGCTAAAAACAATACAACTGTCACTACCAAAATGCATTCGTTAGTAAAAGAGCAGACATATCAGGGTATGGTTAATGGCAAGAATAAAGAGGTCTTATCGAAACAAGAGGAACCTAGGCCAAAGCAAAGTAAAAGTGAAGCCATTCCAACAAACAGAGAGGAAAGCAGTGAGGACACATACAGCCCCACAACCACTCGGTTGTTGTGGTCGTTGAAGCTCTATGTAAGCAAACTCATGAGCGCGAAAAAAAGAATTGAGTTTATTGAGTTTAAGGGGCAACATTAAGATCTTTAGTAAAAGAAATTTTAGAAGCCAGTCAAAAACTTGAAAGGGAAAACAAGGTTCTTAAAGAGTAGGTAATAAGCTTACAAAACAGTATAAAAAGAAGGCAACAAGAGTTGATTGCACTGAAACAAGAATTAGAGCAAACGAAGGCAGTAGAAGAAAAAAATACAGGGACAAGGAAAATTAGTAGAGAAAATCAGATGGAAGAGTTTTAATCAACAATTGCAAACATGGAAATGAGAGAAAACAAACTAAAACAACAAATAGAAGAGGCTAAATCTTGGGCTCAAGTGGTAAAGGAACCGTTGGTTGAGTAAAAAGAAACCATGAAGAGACAAATCAAGAGGCAAATAAGAGAAGAAAAAGATAGGCAAGACAAGGCCACAAATGTCATCATCAAAGGCTTGAAAGACTATGGAGAGAAAGAGAGAACAAATATTTTAGCAAGGGATTTTCTCAAGGACAAGTTGAAATGGACAAGTTATATTCAGCAAGCAAATAGGATTGGTAGGAAAGCAAAAAATGGAAGGGATAGACATGTGAGAGTTACATTAAGAAGCATAGAAGACAAGATGGCTAAGAATAGGGGGCTACTTAGAGGCACTCATATTTACCTAGATGATGACTTGACACTTGAACAGCAAGATGAGCGAAGAAAGGAATGGGAGAAAGTGAAATCAGCAAGAGAAGCAGGAAAATGGGCATGGCTGAAAAATGGGAAAGCCCAAGTTAGCGAGCGTTTAACAAATCAAAAATAGGGATTTGGAGCTCCCCGGGAGTATCTAAACATCGTGAGTTGGAATTGCAGAGGTTACCCATGGAGGAGAGGACCGGGATTGGGGCCCATAGCAAAAGGGAAAGACATCATTATCCTTACGGAAACCCATGAGCATGATGGTTGTAGGGTTCCAAAATTCGAAGGATATAGTAAAATTTCAGTGTGGAACGAAGAGACTAGTACAGGGAAAGGGCATGGAGGGATCACCGTTCTAATAAGAGAAATGTGGAGTGGAATAGTGAAAGTGGAAAAAGAGGATCCAAATAAGCAATTTATATGGCTAAATATAATAGACAAGAAAGTAACATTCAAGCTAGTTGCATGTTACTTTGCTCCAAAAAACTCGAAGTTCTACAAGAAGACAAATTTAGATAAAGAAGACCCTTATGTTGCTTTAAAAAGAGATATTTCTACTTTCAGGAGTTTAGGAGATATAGTTATAATCAGTGACTTTAATGTCAGGACAGCAAACAATCAGTCTATTCAGTTGGGAAGTGATGGGGATATCGACAAAAATCCTCCATGGTTAGAAGAGAATGAGGATCACATGTGGAAAAGGACTTCTCAAGATGCGAATGGGAGCGTGTCACGCTTTGGCGCTAAGTCGTTAGGCTTATGTAGCCTCTATGACATGGTAATTTGCAATGGCATGAAAGCTTGGCCAAGATCTAGTGAAATCACATGTAAAACTTACAATGGTCAAAGTGTGGTGGACTATGTAATATGCTCTCAGAGCTCTATTTGTAATTTGTTAGAGTTCAATATTGAGGCTTGTCCTATTGAGATGAATTCTGACCATATGTCTCTATGTATTAAGTTGGGCATACACACAAGTGGGCTACAAGAAGGGCAAACCCAACAATGTCATAAGAAAGTACATGCAAATGGAAGAATCCTTATAAATCAAGAAAATCAAGAGCTCTTTGTTGTTGCTCTGGAACAACACTTTTAGTGGACAAAAAACAACCCAGAAAACAAGGAAGACAATGCAGAAATAGACCACATTTGCAGCAATATGTCGATCCCTCTAATCCACAAAGCCTTAAAGCTGTGCAAAAGATCTCGGCCTAACACGAGGGTCTCAAACACTTTTCCAACTAATCCTTAGTATGATGAAGAGTGCAAGGCTACTAAAAGATCCCTTAAGGAGAAGGAGACAAACACTGAAAGCAAGAAAAAGTATAAAAAATTGATAAAAACAAAAAAAAAAAAATTATGTGACTTCAAGAAAGAATGAATTAGTCTCGTTTGGAAAGCACAATCCCAAAGGACTATGGTGGGAACTACAATAAAAGAAAAAGCAAATAGCTAATAATATCTCGGATACACAGTGGTTGGAATATGCAAAGCTCCTCTATGCAAGGAAACAAGAGAAAAGTATCCCTCCCATAATCAGAACTACAACCGAGTTATTTTCAGTGGAGGATGTCAAGCGTGGTATAAAAAATTTAGCAAGTGGTAAAGCCCAAGACATTGATGGATTGCAGGCAGAATTTTTAAAATGGGGTGTTGAGATCTTGGCCCCAATCATCAAAAGGATCTTCAACAGCATCACGCAAGGCAATTTTCCATTTGAATGGACAACTAGTGTTGTTATCCCTCTTTACAAAAGTGGAGACATCAATAATCCCTCTAATTATCACACTATTATGGTCAATCCTCTTCTTGGAAAATTGTTTGGGAGCATGATGGAGCGTAGAATCAATAGCTAGGCAAAAAAAGAGGGTAAAAGAGCAAAAGGGCAAGTTGGTTTTAGGCCAAGGCACTCTACAATTGATCATTGCATCACTCTTAGGCACTTCATCGAAAAGTATGGGACATCCAAGGTGGGGAAGCCTTTTGTTGCTTCGTTGATTTCAAAAAAGATTTTGACACTGTTCCTAGGGATAAGCTTTGGAGAAGAATGGAAGAGCTTGGAATTCCAAGTGAATATAGAGTTGTTGTCCATAAACTTTATGAGAAAGTTAGTGCTAAAATCAAAACTAAGGAGGGCTTTTCTAAATGCTTTGGTAGTGACATTTGGGTCAAGTAAGGGTGCCCCCTTTCCCCCACTCTATTTGGTTTATATATTGATAAGCTAGAAGAATGGTTAAACAACACTAGTGGAGAGGGTATTCAACTAGCAGGTTATGTGGTGAAGCTACTTTTGTATGCTGACAATCTTATCCTAATTGCAAAATCTGCTCATGGTTTGAGAGAGAATTTGAAGGCCTTAGAGCTCTTTTGTCAAGAGGTTGCGATGCAAGTAAACACTAGCAAAACCAAAGTCATGATCTTCTCCTTGAAGCGGAAAAAGCAGTAGGTTAGCTTTATATTTGAGGGAAAGTCCTTGGAGATAATGGAAGAGTACAAGTACCTAGGAATTGTTTTTCACAACAAGCTCAGTTGGGAGACATGTAGAACTAAAAGGATTCAAGGGGGATGGAAAGCTTCTTACCTTCTTTAGAATAGATGCACGAAAGCAGAAATATGGGACTAGAAAACCAAGAAAACTCTCTTTGGAGTGTTGGTTACCCTAGTTGTCGTCTATGGATGTGAATTTTGGGGGAGCAACATGGCAAATCACAAGTGGAGACAACTGGAAAGAATTCAAAAGCACTTAATTATTAGTAATCTCAAAGTCAAGTCAATGGTCCTATTACCCACCACGAGTGGGTGACCCCTGTAGGAGAAATTTTCTCCTAGATTTGTCTTCAACCGACAGAGAACAACCACCTGATAGCTTGATGTGCTACTATTCTCTGCCACTTGAGCTAGCCATTGTTTGCCCTCGCTCACCTGTTATGATCGTATGTTTGAAGGTGGGCCATCCAACCCCGAAGGTATGATTTTTCATTATGTAATTCGGTGCTTATGCTTGCTTTTCTTGGGCACATTTCGGCATGGATTAGTGGGGGATTCAGCGGAAATAACGATCTTTGACTATACTCTTGTTCCCTTACCTCAACTTGGGGGTTAATTTGGTATCCTAGTCCCGTGGGATCTCCTTTACTAGATATTGGCTTTAGGAGTGGCACATGGGAAACCTTGCTTTTGGTTGCGTGGTCCCGCTTCTTGATACCATATATCTCATTCCCCTCCGCTCATTACAAGCCCTTTTCACATTTTACCCATCTAGGTCCACATTTGTCCATTGGGTCCACAAGGTGTTAGCCTTCCATTCCCCTTGTCCACATCTTGGGATAGGCCTTGAACAATGCCCCGAAGGTTGATGCAACTAAAAAGAAAGATAAAAGCATAACATGGCCACATACAACATGAAATGTACCACAAATGCAAAAGATGGTCGGACAATAGAATTTAACGTGTGGGAAAAAGCCAAGCATGAGCTCTACCCCTATCATTATGGCCATCACCCTAGTTCCTAAGGCCCCTATGAGTGCCCCATGCATCATTAAGGAACCCATGATTGTCTCAATGTCCGGTGGGTGATGAACTGCCCCACCTTAAGGGGGTATTCACTGCCACATCTTACACATCATGCTCTCATCCCCTTGAGCCCCGAGCAGTTAAAAGAAGAAAAATCAATAAAAGGCATATGAAGAAGGGTGGAAAAACAAAGGTCGGGGTAACTCATGTACCATGGTTTCTCCCTCTTACATTCATACACCCAAGGTGTGGGTCTCCTTCATCATAACTACCCTTGTACCATGGCATGTGGCTTAGAGCCTTCCCTCTTGCCCCCATTGCATTCCATCATTATTTCACATGACACCTACCATTTGATGGGTATACCATGGACTTGTCATTCCCTTAAAGGCTGAAACCACCTAGTAGGGTCCTTCATTAACGCTTGTCAAGGTAACATTAGTACATGTTCAAAGCCCATTTGGAAGGGCATGCCACTATGAAGTGTTCATTTCTGCCCCTGATTAACAAGCTTATTTACTCAATTGCGCTGAATAATTTTGTATTGGAAGGTGAGGAGACACATTGGATCTCATACAGGATTGCAGGTGGCTCTTCATCTTGGACTTGGTTACCCAATATGGGATCCAAGCCCTCCATAGGGTCACAATGGCACTTGTAGGGTGAGCGTTGAGAGTTATGGGCCTCTAGCCATGCAGAGCATTGATTGCCACACCATGGGCTTCTTCAGCACCACCACATTGCTTGTTCGTGCCCCAGTTATACAAAGATGATGAGGCACTTGGACCACGTTGCCCAACCAGCTACACATTGCACTCGACACTTGGTCATTGCCACACCATGGGCTTCTTCAGCACCACCACATTGCTTGTTCGTGCCCCAGTTATACAGAGATGATGAGGCACTTGGACCACGTTGCCCAACCAGCTACACATTGCACTCGACACTTGGTCGTTGATCCAGGGCCCAGAGGAGATTTTTTCTTTCCCAAGGAGACATGGGAGGGCATGTGTCATCTTCTAGCCCTCATTGATGGAGCATTGACTTGATTTTGAGCCATTTGGAGACCCATGAGACACATTTGGAGCCAACAGAGCCCAACTTGGGGTTTAGAGATGTTTTGCAGTATTTAGAGGGCATAGCCCTCTCATCCATCATCTTTGAGGCCCTCACTCTCATCTTTGACACATGAGGCCTCAACGATGCCCTCCTAGGCCTCCACATCACCCTAGCGTGGCCCTAAGAAGGCTTATTCGACTTGTTTAATGAGCTATCATGGTTGGCTTGTAACTATGAGTGGGTTACTAGACATTTTAGGCATTGGAGGGACTTCTTCTTTTAATTTTGAACTCTTAGATCGTGTATAAATAAGAGAGAGCTACACTCTCTCAAATCATCACATTTTGGATCTTCAATCTCTCTCTAAAAGAATTTGGACTTGCAGTTAGAGGATGAAATTGGATGTCATTGATGAATTATGATGTTTGGATAATTTCACTATCATTCTTGGAGCTTCTATTTGGCAATCTTATGGACGGATATATTCTTCTTTGTCTTGTAAGTGTTATTTGATGTTATATTTCTTATTTGGTGAATGTCTAATGCATGGAATGTTTTCTTATGGTAATTAATGTGCCCTAATTAATGCGAATTATTTAAAGCATTGAGAACTATTGGAAATTTTTGCATGTGTTACTCATTGGACAATGAATGAATGAATGTTCCTAGAGGATTGATTGCATTTGCATCCTTGAAACTCCACAACAAGTGTCATCAAAGTATAAAAATTTAGAAGTAATTTTGTTGTTGCTTCCATCAAGGGTACCAAAATTCCTTCTAGCCTCCTTGAAGAGCAAGTTGCCATTTCTTGGCTTATCTTGACTCCATTTCTTCCAATAGGCAGGCACTAGGTCCTAGATCCTTGGTGATCACATTATATTCAAAAAATCATTCTTCTTTCACCTCTCCTTCACCTCTTTTCTCATCCCCCTAAGGATAAGCAAGCCTCCCTAGGGCTTGGTGTGAATTTCATTAGGGAAGAGCTTTTGCCAAACCGTTTGGACAGTCTTCTATGTTGGTGTTTCCTCTAGCTCTCCTCTTAATTTGAGGCATTTCTCACAGTCAAATCTCAATGTAATTGATGCCCTAGCAATCACACCAAGTGGGAACCCTAAGTGTTATTCTTCAACTTGGGGATTCTTGAAAGCTTGAGCTTTAGTACTTGTTGAAGTATATCAATCATAGCCTTTTCTATTGTCTACCTGGACCTTGGATGAACTTCTATCTCGTCAAATATCTCAACCCTAGGCCTCGGTAGCCCTCCTTTCAAGGGGTTTTTCTTGGAAAGTCCTCTTAGCTTCTCCCAAAGCTCATACTTTAATCAAACCTTTCCATTGAATGAGCCACCTTGCCTCACTTAAAATCTACCCTAGGAACATCTATAACAAAGTGAGGAATATTGGGACTCCTCCCGTCTGTGAAAATCCGAGAAGAAAATGGGACATAGGCTCTGGTGACAGTGGGCCTTTTGTCCCAATGTATTGGTGTGCCCTCTTACTAGGCCTCCTAGTTTGTGCAACAACAGGTCCCATATGAGATCCTGCTAGCTGAGGCTAGTATGTTCCCGATGGAGGCTTCAACAATCATTTGTTTGTTAAGTTATTTAAAAAAGGTGGAAAGCATGGATGAGCACTGTTGGCCCAAGATGATTGTTGCAAAGGAACTAAAGCATAAGAAGAAAACTTGGAGGAAGCAAAATGACAAGTGGATGAGCAAATGGGGAATTAATTGGCAAGATTGTCCTAATTCTAAAGAGGAGATAAAAAATTGGGTGCTTGAAAAATTTAGGACTGCCATGTGGGAGATGAAAAGACTTATTTGAGTGCCGCAATCAAGGGAAAGGCTAAAATTTTAATAGTGCAGCTGAGGACCAGATCTCACCATCTTAGGTGTGAAACGGGTAGATGGATAGCCCCCAAGGAAGAGTGGGAAGAATGAACTTGTATCTTTTGTAGGAAAGGAGTGGTTGAAACCAAATGGCACTTCATCATGGAATGTTCAGCTTATGAGGACATTCGTAATCAGTTTGAAAGTAATCTGAAGGTGGACAGTTTGAGCGAGTTGCTTGAAGAAGCAAGGCTTCACAAAACTGTGAATTTCTTCATGGCAAAAGGGTTGCCTTAGAGGGAAACCTAAGAATGTGATGTTTTGTTTGGTTTGGAGTTCTAGGTCCCTTAGATGGCTGGGTCTCATGAACGTCACTAAAATTCCTTCAATTCAATTCAATTCAAACATAAACATGAATTTCAGTGTGTGTATAAAAAACAGTAAGAACATATAGATGTAAAATTATGAAACAGTAAGGAAAGCTTCCATACAATAAAGACGCACCGCCTTGCGAGATTTCTCTTTGAATTGTATCATTTTGTTCAACCACCCAATCGGTGTGACACAATTTAGCAACCATGTGAGCTCTGCATGGGCCGAGACGTGTGATTGTGCAAAAACAGAGGCCTGTAGGTATCAAAACATCTTGTGAATGATAAAACACCTTTTCTTGGTTGTTTTTCTTATGCCAGCTCTGTGTTATCCAAAAAATATGCAATGCACGCATTCAAATTCAAGAAGAAATCGATTGTTATCAAAATGAGCAGAAACCTTTGAGGTATCAATTCCACATGCTATATATATGGCTGCTGCATCCCTCGTCAACTTTGACAACTGCTCAGCATCATATGGTAAAGTAATCTGTACAACAAAATCCAATATTTGTCAACTACCAAAAATCCTTTGATTCCCAAAAAGTTTTAATAATTGCAATAGCTAAACGAAGCAAAAGGGTCCTAAAGACATCAAAATGCAATGATTTTGTGATTTAACATTGTGATATGCAAATGAGTATGTCTGTCCAATGGTCTTCTGCTGGCAGTGGTGTTCTTCCATGAGAGAAGTAGAAACCAAACACAAAATTGATAGATAGATACATAGACAGAGAGATGTTATTAATGTCTACTAGTGGTGAAATGCAGCTAAAAGACTCAGATACAAATCCAACTACCTGTGACAAGGGCATCGTGCCCCCTTATATGCTAATCTAGTAAATAATAAAGCAAAATTGTCAGCTATATTCCATTTAAGCTGATCTTGGGACCAGGATCTTACCTGAGTAGAGCTAGCTCACTCAGGTAAGACCTAAAATTTAAGCCAATAAAGCCTGTGTAGACTCCATAAGTCAGCTTCAGAGTTTAGAGGAACCAGCTCTCTAACTAATTTTTCAAACCATAAACAAATAAAATTCATCAATATAGCCAGCAACAAAAATTTCATACCGCATGTAGATCCACAATGAAAAAGAGTGTTTCATAAGTATCCTGCACATACAACAAACAGTAAACTGATATTATATAGTGATTAATAAAACATTCTCATGACAAAAAGCTAGATTGTGTAATATTACTACCTTTCCGAAAGATGTGTTATGAGAATATAATATTCTGGTATACATTAAAGCCTCACCAAAAGTAGCAGAATAATGTAATTTGTAGCTAAGACAAGTCCTGCCCTCGGCCATATGTGTAGGTAACAACAAATTAGCTACAAAGGCATTTCAAGATAACAATGTCAATACACATTATTATTTTATTTCATTCCATTAGTTTGAATCACTTAGTTATTAACTTATTATTATCGTAATCATTGTCAAGCTGATGAAAGTTTGAAAATTGAATTGACAGGTGGAATTCACTCAAAACGTCAGGTCAAAAACATTAAAATGCATGTCACCTGAAACCTCAATGCAATTATGTCTAATACCTGCAGAAATTTGTGTTTACTAGTTGATTTGATTGTTACTGATCAGTGATGCATGTTCAAGGATATAGGTTAGTAGCAGGCTGGAGGAATAGGGATTAGTAATCGCTGTGTTTTCTGAACACAGTCAGACCATGGATGAGCCAGCGGTGAGTGCCCCTCCTTCGTACAAAGTTCTGGAGAATCACAGAGTGCAGACCTGTATTCAGCAGGAGGATTGTCAAAAGGAAAAATGAGAAAGAAAAAGCTGTGGTAGAAAGGGAATGTGTAAGGACCCATCTTAAATTAATGGGGACATAGAGATATTAGCATGCACACGAGACATGCATATGATAGCTAAATATGCATGCATCGCCTGCACTGCACTAGTATATATATTAGTTAATATTGAAAAAACATCCGTATTTAGGTAACAAATTAACTATTGAAATGAATACCTAATTTACAAGAATATAGTAGGGTATATGATATATGTACCACCACCATAATACATATATATAATTCTACTATATAAAATTAAAGATAAATGCAGTATAGTGAACTCACAACAAAGGAAGTATGTACCCTACTACATACAAAGGAACTATACACAAAAGTATTATGTACAAAAGAGTTATAATATACATATTATTCTACAGTAGAAACAACATATTCTATAAAATCAAAGGAAAGTATATATATATATTTATTAAATAGTGAATGTAATAAAGAGAAGAATATATAAAACCATAATACTATGAAAATAATTCGATTTAAACAAAAGTGAAACATAACATTATAATAAAGGAGATACAGTATAAATAAGGGTGCATGGTCAGCAAATTGGGAAGGGAGAAGGCCGTGACCGCCTTTGCAACTTATGAACTTATCAAATTAAAACAATAAAGAAAGGGGAAGCGGTGGATGAGTCTCTGGGGGCATAAAAGGAGGAAGGGTACTGTAGAAAAGGGGACATTCTTTTATACAGAGAGAGGCAGAGGAGGAACAGACAAGAGGAAGACATAGAGAATAATGGAGCTTGAGCAGTTGTTCTTGAAACTTTTGGGCACGGGGGCCAAAATACTTCGAATTTGAAGTATTTTGGGGCTGGGTGCTAAGACTGTACCTAGTTTGGCTAGGAGGTTTTTGGTCTTTTCGTAATGGGAGTGGGAATTGGAGCAAATCAGAAGCATCTTTAGCTAGGTAGGTACTCAACATCAAATTGATAAATTCTTATATTTTGAATAGTTATATCCTATTAAAAAATTTCAGGGCTTTAGATTTGGTATCAGAGCTATGTTCAAACCCTTTCGACGTCATAGGCCCTACGCATCGTGTAATTTTCTGTTGAGCTGTTGCGTGAAAATTTTATCAAATAAGAAATTTACGGTTACATTCTGTGGTTGAATTCTATGTATTCACGAAATTAAATTATGAGTGAATACAGGAATGAATTTCTTAGGCCTTGTCAATCTATATTTCTAATAGTCTCTGCGCTGGTGATAATATCTCGGTTGTCATAATATCCAGAAAATTTACTAGGTAAATAATCAGTTTAGTTAATATCATTGAATGTGCGATTGGAGTCTCAACATATTTTTTTGTCCTGCTGTCTGTTGTAAGAACCGCAACGATCGTTCCTACTCGTCAGAGTCGAAAAATGGAGTGAGGTAACCCTCTTCTAGTGTGCATCCACGAAATTACTCAATTGATATGCCGAGGAGTCAATTGATGTTTTAGTTTCTTCTCGGCTCTGCCTTGATCGCGTATGAGTGAGGTTTGCGTTTATAGCTATTACTCATAGTTTGTCCTCCGTAGATGGTAGGGTTCGAACCTGGGTGGATACTTTATTCGTTTATGTCATTTCATATGAAAACTAATTCAATTAAAAAGAGAGATTATGCCATTTTCAAATAGAAACTAATTCAATTAATAAAAATAAAATATTTAGCTCTCTATATATATTTGGTGTCGTGACAAAAACTAGAATGATTTTCAAGTTCGATTCTATTAGTGAATTAATACGACAGTATTCGGTTCATGGATCAATGCACAAAAGAGAGAGTAAAATACCAATAAAAAAAAAAAATAATATTAATTTCTGATGGCCCATTTACTTTTCAGAGGCCCTTTCTGATCCATGAGATGCCATACCGTTACCCATTAATGAATGGTAATGGTAATCATAGTTGAATTTTTTATATACAGTGAGATTTTGCAAAGTAATATCTTTTTAGGGTTGTTAATAAAATTAGTTATAATATACAACTTATGATATATAACATAAGCGATAGATTAATCTATATAGAAAATGAAACTGATAATGTTTAATTAGAATGGATGGATTGCGCGTGTTATGCTGAGGATTCTCTCATCTCACCGAATTTCTGGACCGCAATTTCACGATATTTAAACCGTGAGAGGCAGAGAACTGCAACGATTTCTTATTGTTTGGGCTGTTCGGAAACAAATCCACCATTATTCAAATTGTGTTTCAACTTCATATTGGAGCACCATGATAAAACTGTGAACATTGACGGACACGTTTTGCGTATGCCCTCATGGGCTCCTTCCTTGTGACTTGACACTCGGTCTCGGTCAAAGCGTTGGACCTGTGTCAAAAGGCACAGCGCGGTGGAGACGCGAAGGCATATGACTGTCGTGGGATCTGAATCAATGTTTTAAAACTCCGACTCCGACACCGACTCGGCCCAGGGTCGACTCCAACTTCGACTCCAACTCGGTATCGACTCGTCTGGCTCAATTTCAATGACTCGATCGTTGTAAAAAATACATTAAATATTTATTTTTTTATAAAAAAACATAATTTTAAAGATTTTCATTCATGTTTCCAAACACACAGCATTAGAATATAGATGGAAGACAACATATGATCAAAGTAGGCTCATGAATATATCCATTATATCAAAATGGCACCTAGTGCACTGTCCAATACATACATGATCAAAGATTCAAAACAAAAACACATAACCAAGGAGGCTAGAAATGGCCTCTACAACAAAAGTAAACTGTGACCAGTACTACTGGCTAGTAGCTACTGCCAGAGGAGCCAAGATCATGTGGATCAATCTCTGGATCATCATCAGAGTCAGACAGGGGGCCCCATGGCTCCTCATCATCATCTCCAACTGCAACTGTAGAAGTGGTAGCACTAGCAGGTTGTGCAGCAGATGCAAGCTGAGATAGATGAGATATGCGGCTGCGCTTCTGTCGTGGCTGAGCAGAGGAAGCGCCTGCAACTGGAGGACTTGCTCGCTGTGAGGTTGAGGCTGGTACAAGTGGATCAGGATCTGCATTCAACTGAACATCATGTTCGAGTGATGCCTCCCCCTGTAAATCCAAATCAAGATCCTCATCAGAATCAAACTCTGCTGGATGACTCTCCACTACCCAATCTAATGTTGGATCAATGTCTTCCAACACAATGGGATCTGAATCAGGTCTTTTGTTCAGCAATTGGTTGCATCTGAGCCGGAGGTTGTATTGGACATAAACTAGATCATTTAACCGTTTTTTATCCAAACGGTTTCTCTTCTTTGTGTGAATCCTCTCAAAGACAAACCAATTGCACTCACACCCAGTGGCACTGCAAGTTTGACTCAAAATACGAATTGCAAACTTCTACAATTCAAGACAATGGCTACCAAAAGCCTCCCACCATTGTGCTGCAAAAAACATAGGAGTGTAATGAGTTAGCTCAACAAAATTACAAATTATATCCAACTTTCAAATTATAAACGATTTAACAAAATTTAAAAAAACTATTAAGAATTTGAAAATTGAAATTTTTGTTTACCTGGCTCATCTGCTTCTCTTGCAATCTTTGCTAGGTTCTTCCCAAAGGTACCCGAGGCATTGGTGAAGGTCGTGACCTGTCGGTGTATCTCCAGCTGATCAGACTCCAATGGGATCATGCGATCAATGCAGTCAATCAGTCCATCTCTAACCTCCCCCCTCAAAGCTCCTGTCTCCTTAGCTTTATAATGATACCATGGGTTCAAAAAATACCCAGCTGCATGTATAGGGCGATGGAGTTGATTGTTCCATCTTTCATCAATGATTGCCCAAATGGGCCCATACTTAGCCACTTTATCCTTGTATGCCCTCTTTATTTGCTCCTTTGCTTGATCCATAGCCTCATAAATGAAGCCCATAGCCAATCTTTCCCCATCCACCAACCGCAACACCTTAACCAGTGGCTCAGCAAGCTTCACAATCTCTGTTGCCTTTCTCCAAAATATTTCTTCATTAACTTTCTTTTTCAATTCTTTGCCTTCCAGTTTGTGAGACCACTGGCTTTGATTCCATTCATCACTGGAAAACAACTTTTGCAAGTTTCTATGTTGGGAAAGCATAGATTGCAATGTCAAAAAATGAGTAGCAAATCTAGTGATGGCAGGCCTAATAATATCCCTGCCCCCAGTGTGTTTCCTCATGAGGCTCAAAATCCATGAATGATTGTAGATAAATTTTGTTATGCTTTTGGCATGATCTACAGTGTTTTTGACCCAATCTAATTTTCCAATATCCTCAAGCATGAGGTCTATGCAATGTGCAGCACATGGGGTCCAAAAGATGGTCTTGTGTTTTTCCTCTAACAGTTTACCAGCAAGAACATAGTTAGAGGCATTATTTGTGATGACTTGAACAACATTAGCCACCCCCACCTCCTCAACAACCTCATCCAATAGCTGAAACAACAATTGCCCATCTTTTACCTTATCAGATGCATCAACTGATTTTAAAAACATGGTTCCTCGTGGGCAGAAGATAAGAAAGTTTATGATGGTACGGTTTCTTTGATCAGTCCATCCATCTGACATGATGGTACATCCTGTTCTTGCCCATGAGTCCTTGAAATCTTTCAAATACTCATTAATGGATGAAATTTCTTTCTGCAAACGATACCCCCTTAGCTCATGCATAGTAGGGCCTTTGAAGCCTTTTCCAGCAGCATGTATGGCATCAAACATAGGCTCATAATATGGTGAACGAGAAGCATTGAAGGGGATATCAACATCATACCACCATCTAGCTATGTAATCACAAGCAGTCTCCCTCAATTCTTTCTTCCAATGGTCATCTAAAGTGGGTTGCATTTGACTTCTACTAGCTTGAGGACCATGTGCATCTAATGGAGAGGAGGGAGTGAAATAACTTTTGATATTCATATCACCCTTTTTCATTCTACCTTTTCCCTTTTCTTAAATAGGCTCAAAAGAGGGAGGAACATATCGGAAGGGGTTGGATGCATCAATACAAGGGATAGAGGAAGAACCCTCAAAATCAAAATGGGGGTTGGTAGCCATCATTTTTTGTATATCCCTCTTCCTCCCAATTTCAGCCTCTAACTCTTTTTGCCTAGCCTTATCTTCTTTAAACTTCTCAAAGCTGGCTAACAATTCCTTCCTAATCTCCCCAATTTCTGGTGAGGTACATGGAGTAATTTGGCCTCTAATCCCCGCCAAGTGTTGTTTTAGCCTATTAATGCCCCCAGGACCTTCCTTAATTTTCCTATGGCAAAATTTGCAATGCATTTGACTTTCAACCATTTCAACATATGCCCAAGCAACATCTTTCACTCTAGGTGCCATTTTTTGACTTGGAAATGAAAGCAAACAATCTGAAAATGAAAAAAAAAACATTGATTCAATGTTCATTTCTTTCACAAAAAACACTCTTTAGGATTTCTAGATTTGCACATAAAATTTAATAAGCAAAAACAGATTTGTACAAGTGAAAAAAAATACCTCCAGGCACAAACTGCCTCCTCAAGCTTGCTCCAAGAAACCAACTCCTCAATGCTGCTCCAAATGGCTGCCCAAGAAGCTCCTCACTCCAGCTACAATGCTTGCCCAAGACTCCTCACTGCTGCTCCAAAAACAAACTCAACAACTCCTCACAAACTCTCACTGAAATTCTCACTCAAATGCATGAGATGGCTGTGAGAGAATGAGAGGGGTTGAGTGGGTTAAATAGGGTTTGGGAGAGGGGAATGGACCCCAAAGACCAACAAACCAATTACTAAACCCCTTTGGAGTCCCCCACACTCAGCAAATATTAAAAAAATAAAAATAAAAAGGCGTTTTTTCAGTGACCGGGTCGCTGTACGTAACCCGGCTGGGTTGATACGGACTCGGCCGGCCGAACCGGTTCAATGGCCAGGTTGAAATTTCCAAGGCTCGCTCAGACCAACTCGGCCAAGTCAGTTCCGAGCCAGCCGTTTTTTAAAACATTGATATGAATTACGTGATGATTTGGAGGTGTGACGGCCACATGGTACACGGGCTTGGCTCCTTATTCGAATGACACCAAATGAAGCACAAGCACCGAGTCCACCAATTGATAACAGCAGTCACCGAAACCAATGCACAACAAAGTACCAATGTGGAACCACAAGAGATCATAAAGTATGTACAACGTGTCACGTAGTGTAGCCCAAAGGCACGAGAAGAGGAACCAGCAAAAGCCGCGTGATAAAAAAATAATAATAATAATGAGAAGATAATGTCCCGTAGAGGTTTTCGGGTACGAGGAAAATAGAACTAAATGCAGAAGTATTTCACAGCCAAGAAAACGGGTTGCTGATCCCCGCCAGGAAATAGATTAAACTTATTTAAAAAAACAAATATTTATGGGTGGAATAACACCGGCAATGAATCATCACACAATTGACGTATTTATACGGAGCGACGTCAAATCGTAGGAAAATACGTCTCAGACAGAGATGGTTGCCAGTGATTTTCATATCGCGCTCTGCTTTCGACTCTCACTGTGTTGCATTTCAATTCCACAACAGGACGACAGGCCGTTTTACTGTACTAGTGGCTGTTGAAACTTGAGATTACTGCATATTCCTTATCATTAATGAGGACATCTTCATAGCCATTTTACCAAAGGAAATGTTCAGGAAACTTCAAGGTCGAAAGATAACCTACAGAGTCAATGAGGTCATTGTCTATGAAGCTTGCTCACCATCAAAGCATTTACAGAGGGCACTTTAGAACTTTAGTACAAGTTTATAATTTCATGACCCAGGTTATTGATATAGTTCAGAAGTTCAAAAGGGGTTTTGATACTAGTAATGAGAAAGAATTGTTACATCTTGTATAGAAGCAGACTACTGAAGAAGTGAAACTAACACAATTATTTGACATGGATATCAAAAAGCTAGGATCATGTGGAATGGAGCCATTATAAAATGGAATGGTTGATTCTAGAATGCTAGGATTATGTAGTTATATACCCTGTTAATAAAATTACTATTGAACCTGAAAATTTGCCAATGACATGTGAGTAATTACAACGACAATTCAAAAATCTGTTGTCAGCATTTACTTTATATACTCAGAAATTGACAAATGATATGGATATCAAAAGCTTCATTGGGAAACCATCCACAGCCATAAAGAATGCTGAAACGTATCATTCACTTGAGATATTAGCAAGGGAACAGCTGGATGGAAGGAATTGCTGATTGAGATTCCTCATCACTCAAGAGTTTAGGCAATGTACTACCATATCTAAGATTGTGTTCCAACAACATTAGGGCACTGAAAGAGGTTGCTTAAGGTTTGAAAAACAGGGTTCAGGTACTATAGAAATGATACATCAAACAAGTTGTTCAGGACGAGTCTAGCACTGAAATCAGGAAAAGACAAAAATGGTTGATTTGGACTCTTCTAATGTGAAAGTTAATAGAACTATGTAGAATTTGAAATTGCATGATGGGAGGTGCTTGTTATTATGTTATATTTCATGGAGAGGAAGGAAAGAACAAAGGATGTTATTGTGCCTCTAAACTCTTTGAGCAAGTATTCAAGGAAACTTAAATCTCATGAACAGGAAATGGCCGAGCTTGTGTGCAAGACACAGTTATCCACATGGGCAGCATATAAATTAAAGCAAGAGTGGTGCTCTGAATTGGATAGTTCTAGTGATTTTGATTCAGTGCGTGGTAGTTGGAGAGGTGAAGATATTGCTCCTGCCATTTCTGGGAAGGGCAGTATTTGAAGGCAGCACTTTGGCAGATGAAGAAACACACTTGGATTTGCAGAACCGATATGTTGAAACTTTTTACCATGAATCTCAGGACATAGAGAGAGGTTTCCTTCCATTGCATGGATGGAGAAAAGCCCAGTATATTACCTACGAAAGGGAGTACACTGGTCTATTAGAGACTGAAGGGCAGGAGGTTGAACCAAAGCATCCTTTGACATTTGATGAATCTTCAACAAAGGACGTTGTTTCTAAGAGAAGTTCAGCATTGGGTGCTTCAACTGCTTTAAATACTATAGATTTGCATACTACAAAAAGCAGAACTATATGTAAGCCACCAATAGTGGAAAGAAATGGTGTGACTGTTCACTATTCTGGCTTCATATGAGCACTCTGCTGGGTGATATCAGCCTCTATTTCTGTGTTAGTCCTCACCGATTTACCCCTCTTCAAATTCCCCATTCATAAGACCAATCTGCCTAGTATAATCACACTCCATATCCATGCTAATGACAACAGCTTCACCACTCTTTTGAAATTCTAAGCTGCATGTTCAGTTTGCTTTGCACACCTATCCACTATCTTCATGCTAAACTGAGCAATTTGCATTGCTTGCTGATAACCATCAGTCACAAATTTTTTTTTTGAAAAGTAAGGTCATTAAGATTCTGTGGATAGGTGGCTTCTGGTGTAAACTAAGCTGATCTCTCAATCTTTTCAGGTTCGTCTACCAATGGATAAGTCTTATCAATACTTCCATCCTCTGTTTCCATAACCGTTTTGACTATCTGCATAATATGTCTACAAGAATCAGTTGCACTTTTCCACACATTCAATACTAATTCATTAGACTGCTGTTTAAGATGAGGCTTCTAATCCGTGTCAATCTGTGAAGGGCCCAATAAAAGGAGAATGAGAAATGCTTTCCCTCATTTTACATTTAGACTTGATTTCGAAACTAAAGACATTGTAGAACTAAAATTTATTTTCCAACAGAAGTTTTACTATACACATTGGCTATTTACTAATCAAATTATTAAGACTTGTAAAAGGAAAGGCTCTATCGAATTAGAATTTTTTTAGTCTCTGAGTTTTCACTACATCGCTTTCACTCAAATTAGCAATGACAAAATTGTCAAATTTCTTTGATTCTGTCAAAAACGAAACCTTCAGATCCTCAATGTTTTGGAGCATAATAATATCAGTACCAAGTGTTTTCTTCCAAACAAACCCATTATCATTCTCCATTTCTACATCTATGACTGCATCTCCTCTTCCATGACATTTTGAATCTTTCAACAACGCATTAATTTCATTGTGCCTGTTAAATTGAATTTTGGTCAGAGATTTTCATTTGGTAAGCACGTGAGCAGTCTGAAAATCAAAAAAAAAATCTATCGAGAATTGACAATTGTTTGTTCATTGTCATTTCCTAACAATTGTAATTCATCCAAGTGACTCCTTTAAACCCTTGATTAAATTCATGTTTAGGAGGATTCTCATTAATGTGAACCAGAGGTTTTAAAACCTCTTGCAATCCAACCTTGTGATGTCTAGTTCAGCAATCTCCATGTCATGCATCTCTGGAATAGCTTGACAACTTTCATCCAAAAAAAATGAGCTGAAAATTCCTTGCATTTGAACTCTCTAACTCAAGCATGTTGATAACACCTACAAATTCTACCATGCTTCGGATTTATCATTTCTCTGATAATCGAACAGGCATTTCTCCCAATTCCTCCACAAAAACTTCTCAGAGTTTCACTAAAGTTTTGTTCTTTTTTTATTTATTTTTTTATTATTTGACATACAATGGCAATCTTTGCAAATGCACTGTTGCGGAAACTTCATCCAAAGCATTTGTAACATGCATTCTTACATCATTCTGACTGGTTTCATCCAGTGACAAATATAAACTATTGCCTCTCCCACCAACACAATAATTTTCACAATGCTTTTGCAGGCATAAAATTGAACTCTGAACAAACTGCCTCAGTTTTCTTTTTCTTTTTCTTTTTCTTTTTTTCTTTTTTTTTTTTTTAATATTTGACATACAATGGCAATCTTTGCAAATGCACTGTTGCGGAAACTTCATCCAAAGCATTTGTAACATGCATTCTTACATCATTCTGACTGGTTTCATCCAGTGACAAATATAAACTATTGCCTCTCCCACCAACACAATAATTTTCACAATGCTTTTGCAGGCATAAAATTGAACTCTGAACAAACTGCCTCAGTTACTGCATTCTTACTGTGAACAAAGCACCAAAGGAATGGCACACTCTTCACCATCATCTGGGAACACACTACCTAGTGAGAGCCCACATTCTCCAGTTGTAATGAAACAAATTCAACACCAATCTCTGAAGTCTTGACCTTGAATTTTTCTTTCTCAATCTCTTCTTCATCTTTGTCAGCAACTTTTTCTGTCATGCATGGCACATCTGACCCTACTACTGTTGCTTCCTTGATGTCCTTTCCAAGGTTTTCAATGACGAAGTTTTCCTCCACATTGTGTGCTCGGACTCATTACAATAAAATGGCCCAAGCAAAGTCACAAAGGATTACTCTGCACCACCTACAAGGATATTAAATGTTAAATAAACTATTTTAATAATTAACTCTTAACTCAATGCCATTTTCAAGATATAGGAATAGCCATTCCTTCAAAAATATTTTTATCAGTAATTGCAATGTATATACCTTATATATATACACATATATATATTTCAAATCATATTGCTCAAAGATTTAAAGGTTGTCCTCTATTTTAGAACAGGTAAAATACGATTTGAACAAATGTTTTCAGAGAGGTTAGAACATAACAGAAACATATATGTGCCGAAAATTTGGGCATATCCAACCTTTTGACCAAACCATCCAACTAAGCTTTATCCAACTCGCGTATTGTTACCAAGATTCGCATGCTAAATATGTGCCGAGGAAAGGCATGCCCAAGTAAGCACAAAGATCAAGTTATCTGCTCAACTGGGCATATCAAACCTAAACTCTAATGCCTGTTAACTATGCAACTTCAAGTAGCAATGAGAACCAATTTTACAATTACTTCAATCTGAAATTATGATGCATTACTCAGTACACGACTTCAATTGTCTTCCATCTTGTGATGTTCTTTCAAATGCTCTACAGCCTTCATTTAATTAACATTGTTAGGATATAAATACCAATATGAAACTTGCTATAAAATCTAAATCATGAATTATGTTATGAATTAAGATATCTATAAATTTGTCTCATTGATGCATATGGATATGATTGATGAGCTAGAAATAAAAGAATAATTACAGGTTAATATGAAAGCTAATAACATGAGCTGGATATGGCCAAGTATGTTATATTGTAGATAACATGTATGAATTATACAGAAATTGTTTATTTTGAATATATTAATGCATATGTTATAATGTATGGACAAGTGTTTACGTTGCAGATAGCATCGTTACCAAAATGACCACGTGATGACAAAAGTTTCAAGAACAATTGAGGCTCAATAAGATTCCATGATAGGGTGATAACCCTGGTCCTACAGGGAGGGGTGGAGGTATTACCCACCGTTTATCCTCCAAAGCCTGGAGTCATGGGAGGACTGTGCGAGTCACACTCCCCTAGATGTGTGATGATGACTACCGGATGCCTACTGAGAAATCAAGTCGATATAGTCGACACAGATTAGTATAGCTGAAGCCATGGCATACTCCAGTAGAGGAAGGATAGGATGGGAGCGGAAGAGATTAGGAAGGATAGGATGATTTTAGAATAGCTTGGGAACCCGGCTGGGACAAAGCATGGATATTAAAGTTGTAAAAAAAAAAAAAAAAAAACTATAAGTTTTCAAAATATAAATTTTAAAGTGTCCCCACATTAAACGAAAATCCAATTATGGAACATAATCCTTACATGATTATACTTATCGCTAAATAATTACTAATACTTTATATACCCTAACTTCGGGACGAAGTTTTCTAAAGGAGGGGTGTATGTAAGGACCCATCTTAAATTAATGGGGACATAGAGATATTAGCATGCACACGAGACATGCATATGATAGCTACATATGCATGCATCGCCTGCACTGCACTAGTATATATATTAGTTAATATTGAAAAAACGTCCGTATTTAGGTAACGAATTAACTATTGAAATGAATACCTAACTTACAAGAATATAGTAGGGTATATGATATATGTACCACCACCATAATACATATATATAATTCTACTATATAAAATTAAAGATAAATGCAGTATAGTGAACTCACAACAAAGGAAGTATGTACCCTACTACATACAAAGGAACTATACACAAAAGTATTATGTACAAAAGAGTTATAATATACATATTATTCTACAAAAGAAACAACATATTCTATAAAATCAAAGGAAAGTATATATATATATATATATATATATATATATATATATATATATATATATATATATATAGTGAATATAATAAAGAGAAGAATATATAAAACCATAATACTATGAAAATAATTCGATTTAAACAAAAGTGAAACATAACATTATGATAAAGGAGATACTGTATAAATAAGAGTGCATGGTCAGCAAATTGGGAAGGGAGAAGGTGGTGACCGCCTCTGCAACTTATGAACTTATCAAATTAAAACAATAAAGAAAGGGGAAGCGGTGGAGGAGTCTCTGGGGGCATAAAAGGAGGAAGGGTATTGTAGAAAAGGGGACATTCTTTTATACAGAGAGAGGCAGAGGAGGAACTGACAAGAGGAAGACATAGAGAATAATGGAGCTTGAGCAGTTGTTCTTGAGACTTTTGGGCACGGGGGCCAAAATACTTCGAATTTGAAGTATTTTGGGGCTGGGTGCTGAGACTGTACCTAGTTTGGCTGGGAGGTTTTTGGTCTTTTGGTAATGGGAGCAGGAACTGGAGCAAATCAGAAGCATCTTCAGCCAGGTAGGTACTCAACATCAAATTGATAAATTCTTATATTTTGAATAGTTATATCCTGTTAAAAAAAATTCAGGGCTTTACAGAATGGGACACCAAATCACTGACTGAGGAAAGCATAAAAGAACAAGTGCCTGCTTATCACTTTGCCTTACTTTGAGAATGATATGAAATACATGCGAGGTAATACATTGACCGACATGTTCTTGGGATTAAGGCCATGAAAACAAACAATGAGGTCAAGGATTGAAGCCAAATGGCAAGCCAAAGGAGAAAAAGGCTTGAAGTTATTTGCAAAGAGTTTCTTTTTGGAAATCTTCAAACATGTAGAGGACAGATGTGTTGAAATTCTAGTGTAGCTAGGACTAGAATAGTTTTTCACAATTGATAACAACTTCTAATGATGCAATCAATTCTTTCTTTACACTTCAATCATCAAGTAGCTATACATGAAAAACTTCAACCATTCAATTCTTCAATAAGAGCAGTAAATAGAGATCATAGTAGAAAATGAACAGTAAGCAATAAACAAGAGATGCCAAGAATTAGGCTCACAGCCAAGGGAAAACCCCCAAGGGGAAAACCCAACCAAAATTCTTTCCTTATGAGAGATATTCTCTCCATCAACAGTACATCAAGAATATGCCAATAAAACCAAAATCTGTCCTCAAAATGTTACACTCAAAGTCAGTCAACAGAGAGAGAAGAAATCAACTTTTGATCACTGAAATAAGTCTGCACAGTGAGGCCGAATTTTGGCCCTAAGAAATTGATTAGACAGGCTGAAATTCAGTCCTGAAGTGATC
Organism: Pinus tabuliformis; assembly: GCA_031772625.1. Classification (NCBI taxonomy): domain Eukaryota; kingdom Viridiplantae; phylum Streptophyta; class Pinopsida; order Pinales; family Pinaceae; genus Pinus; species Pinus tabuliformis. The sequence goes on along the minus strand of CM062816.1, from coordinate 388,031,010 downwards.
ACAGAAGGTCAACGTACCAATCAAGAAAATCCGGGTCAAGTCAACTGTTGATGAATGCAGTCAACAAAGGTCAACGTATCAATACAGGAGCGAAGATATTGTCTCAGAAAAGCAATGAGCTTCTGGAGTACTCGGCCTTCCACAGTGATCTGAACAGAGGTAGAACGAATGCCAAAAATGCCCAAGACAAAACCACAGTCAACGCAGCTTGAAGGAGAAAGTCAACGCAGATAAAAAAGTGATTCTTCTATCCTTCGAACATGTGGAGATTCGCTTACAATTGTAGAACGACTAAGCTTGTGTGTTGATGTTCCAAATGAGTGTCATCGATGACATATATATATGAGTGCCATGCGGGCTAATTAGCCTTAATGAGGCCAACTTGAAAAATTCATGAGGCCGACTTATAGCGTTGACAAAAAACATTTTTTCTTCATTATTTTAATAAAAAATAACGACCGTGTTGTCACACAGATTGTCACGACAACGCTCAGACCGGGGGTTGTCACCCTGATCCCCGATCTCTCCGTTTAAGCCTGTCTCCCACGGCTAGGGGGGGTAGACCCTATAGGAAAATGGATGACCAACTGTGAATCAGTTGGTTTGGGAGACACGAAAGGAAACCAGCACTAAATAGATTTTATTAAATTAATAAACTAGTGCCTTATGGAGTTAATGTTTGAAATGATTACTTACTAAATGTTGCAGAAATGTAAACCATGTAGAGCAATCGTTTAAATTCAAATAACCCGAGCGAAGATTAACTTTTATCAAAAGTGAGAAAATGCTTAACGGCTTAATGATACTCTAGCAATTTAAAAATTCGAGAGATAAAGTTCGATACACAACCATGTAATTTTAAACGCTAACCAGATATCACATTCATGTAGCTAATCTTCAAAATGATCATTCATGCATGCTAAATCACATAAAAAATGATAAACATTAATTCCACATCAAAATTTTAGCCTCAGCAGAAAAGATAAAACGTGATAAATCCCTGAGCCAAGACTGAATCTGGCAAAATATTTCCAAAATATTTTTATGTTTTTTAGATAAAACAAAAATTAAATCTAAATGAAACCTAAAAAAAATCTAAATGATATTAAAATCTACACTTAAAAGAAAAGAAACTCCTTTTTATAATTTTATAATTTTTTATAAATTTTTATTGTTATATATTTAAAAGAAAAACTTAAATCTAAACTAAAACTAAAGTTTTAGTTCTAAAAAATTAAACAAAAATAGAACCAAAACCCTAACTAAAGGGGCTTTTTATATTTTATATTTTTTATAATTTTTATGATTTTAAAATTTTAAAATTTTTATGTTTTTTTAAAACTTTAAACTTAAAACTAAAAACATGAAAAATAAAATCCTATCTAATCTAATCTAACACTAAAACTATAAGAAATCAAATCTGAAACTAAAGCTTAAACTCTAACTAAAACCTAACGAATTTTTTTATGAATTTTTATTTTTTATATTTATTTTTTAATTTTATTTTTAAATTTAAAATGAAACGAAAATAATATGTAAAGACTATCACAAGATTAGAAATCTAAAAAAAATTAACATAATCTAAAATTTAGAATTTAAATATCTAAAATTTAAAAAAAAAAGAAAAATCACAATCGTAAATTCTAAAAACTAAACTATAATCTAAATGTAATAAAACCAAAATCTACAGTAAACTTCTGAAGTTGCATTTACGCTGAACCAAAAAACGACTTCTTCCTACGCAAACGGAGAGGAGACTTACGCATAAACAGTTCAGCCTTTCGACGCATGTAATACCACCAAAATGTATTACCTGGCCCGTGTAGAATGCAGGAATCGTTAGCAGGTTTGTGACGGCGGAGTTTGCAATGAAACGATGCGCAGATTGAAGCCGACGAGCAGTTACAGGTGCGGATTGAATGCCTGGTCTGCGCTGAGGGAAACGTTTTGAAAGAAGATTACATTGATGGGAGCCAAACGCAGCTTTGAAGGGTCGAATGGCAGCAAAAAGACAGCAGATGGAGCAGTGACGCGAGGAGGGTTCAGCAAAAACGCGGGCCTGGATGCTATGATTCCGGATTTGAAAGTAAAAATGCGATTTTAGACTGCGTAGGAGAAAGATGGCAGCATGCTGGTTATGCTGAGAGCTGAATGCTGCCCAACAGAAAAATGAAATGTGCGTTTGTGGGTTGCTGAAATGGAACGGAGGGTTGAAGAGCAGCGTAAAGAAAATGGTGACTGCAGTTTGCAGGGAGAACAGTAGATGAATAACACAGGGGTGCGGGTTTGACAGTGGTGAATGGAGAAGTGCAGGTCCAAGAACCAAATTTTGAATTTTTTTCACAAAAAATTTGAAGGCTCCAGGCAACAGTAAACAGATTGCCCAAAAAAAAAAAAACTGAAGCTCTCCACAAAATCAATATTTGAATTTCCCTGCTCCAAATTTGCCTGATAAAACCCTGAAAATTTCTCAAAGCCTGTACCTGCAAACTACAATGGCAAAGAACCGAAAACCCAAAAATGATATGTGCATAAAACAAAATTAAAACCCTAGATCAGCTAAAAAAATTTACAGTATCTACAATTTCTCGACTCTTAAACAACCAGATTTATCAATAATTAGCAGAGATATTATCAAAATTCCAGATTTACTATGAAATACTTCAGAAATCTCTCATGCAAATTCAGAAAAACAAACTTAAATGATAAACCCAAGATCGAAACTGGCTGGGCTCTGCAAGAGAGTGCTTGCGGGAGTTGGCTGGTTCAACCGAGAACTTCCCCAAACGCCCACTGATCTTCTTCAATAAGGGTTTCCTGCACAGCTCACTTCAACCATCAATATAGAGAGAAAAACAGTACTAGAGCTCAAATGCAATGGAGATACCTACCATTATTTCAGAAATTCTAATACCATTCAAACCCTAGCAAGTGAACAAGATACCTGTGTTCAACAATACTCTACAATAAGCTGTTACTAATGGCTGAAAATTAAAATATGCAGAAAATAAAACAGCTCACAGCACTTCAGGAGAGTAACACCAGCAAGATTTCAACCCCAAAGTCTTTCTTTATTAGCACCAGAAAAAGTTTACAAGAGAGCTTCTTCAGCACAAGACTCACAGATCGAATCTCATCTCAAATGACCCCTAGCACCCTATTTAAAGGAAAAATTCCCAACAGCTAGTTCGAGTGATCCATGTCAAAATGATCTCGACCGTCGATGAAGATCAAGATATCCCTTAATCCCATCCGTCGAATTTTTAATGCATTAAAAAATTGAAATTCTGCATTTATTTACTCAAAAATATTATTATTTTATTATTTTTAGGTTTTTACTTTATTTTTTTATTTTTATCTATTATTATTATTATTATTATTTAATTTTTCAATTTTTTAATTTTTAATTTTTTAATTTATTTTTAAATGGATCCTCGAACTTAGCCTTTGGAAAAATCACCTAGGACCTAGGACTTACGACTTATGAGGGGATTAAAACATTTTATAACTCTCAAGACACTTTACATCATGACTTTTACAACTTTACATCTCAAGGGGGGGAACCCATTTGACATAGACCCTCATAAACCACCCAGTTCTGCGACACAACTATAATCTAGCAGATTAACACAATAGGATTCTCCTAAGATTCTAATGACAAAATTCATTCCGGCTTTGGGGTTAGGCTGAAGGAAAACTCTGCCGATCATAGATCGGTGAGACAAAAAACCTTCCGGAACGTAGATTATCACTAGGAAATTAGGTCCACCTAGGCAATTTACATACATGACTCATATCTGCTAAGATTATTTACAATTCACACATGCAAACTGGGTTTACAACATAAATTGATCAAGTCGACGATGACTATCGAATGGCACGGACACGTCAATCAAGCGCTATCCCTTTTGCGAAGAAAAGGGGGTGTACTGCTATGGGAAGTTGACACGTAGTGGTCAACAGACCGTAGCTATCCAAATTTTCAACACTCCATCTTAGCTAGGGAGTTAATTTTTACTTCTCTCTCAAGATCAATCTTCCCGACCAGTTCATAGGTCTCACAGCCCATAGCCTAAGGAAGACATCACAATACAAGTCTCTCTCTCTCTCTCTCTCTCAATCTCATCATAAGGAAAGATACATAGCGTCCACCTCAAAGTATCTCCCCAACCACAAGGTCCCATAGCACACAGCCTAAGGGAGGGATAATCCAATCATCTCCCAGACCACAAGGTCTCACAACACATAGCCTACAAGAGGAATCAACAATACATCTCCCAGACCATAAGGTCTCACAGCACACAGCCTACAAGAGGAATCAACAATACATCTCTCAGACCATAAGGTCTCGCAGCACACAGTCTACAGGAGGAATCAACAATACATCTCTCGAACCATAAGGTCTCATAGCACACAACCTACAGGAGTAATCAACAATACATCTCCCAGACCACAAGGTCTCGCAGCACAGCGTATGCGAGTTGGTCCATGAGATGATGTTATGTAATCAGTGCTCTCTCTCTTTGAGAGGGGTTCTCAACAATTCCAAGTTGTTCTCTGAAATAACCAAACTTCATCAGGGGCAATGGCTTTGTTAGCACATCAGCAACCCGCTCATCAGTAGGAACATATACGAGCCTCATAGCTCCTCTTTGGATAATATTTCGGATGTAGTGATATTTGATTTCGATGTGCTTTGATCTATCATGAAATACCAGGTTCTTAGAATGCTTTGCACAACTTTGATTGTCACAATATCTGGTAGTTGGCACCAACATTTGATCAAACAAATCAGAGAACAATTTTCGAAACCATATAGCCTCACAACAGGCTGCACTAGCAGCAATGAATTCAGCTTCAACTATACTCAGAGCAATAGAGGTTTGTTTTCTGCTAGACCAAGAAACCATAGCAGAGCCCAAGCTAAAAGCCTAAAACAATATCCAGAGGTGATTTTTCTATCATCAAAGCTACTAGCCCAATCAGCATTAGAGAAACCATACAGTTGCCATTCCCCATTAGAAGCATACATTAGACCATACTCAATGGTACCTCGCAAGTATCTCAATATGTGTTTAGTTGCAACCCAATGTACACAACAAGGCTCAACCAAGAATTGGCTCAATGTATTCACTGCATAACAAATATCAGGCCTGGTGTTCACAAGATAATTCAGCAAGCCAATCAATTTGTGATACATAGTTGGATCAATCAAATCAGAATCATTGTCCCGGATCTTCTTCAAATTTGTCACCATAAGAGTGTCCATGGACTTACAGTCCATCATGCCAAATCTCTGAAGCATCGTAACAATGTACTTGCCTTGGCCTACAAAGATCCCATCAGGCTTTTGCCAAATTTCCAATCCCAAATAGTAATGCATGAGGCCAAGATCCTTCATCTCAAATTCAGATACCAGCTCCCTCTTGCACTGGACAATCAGTACTTCGGCTCCTGTCAGAAACAAATCGTCTACATGCAATAGCATTGTAGCAATATCAAGGGTTCACCTTCAACAACTTTGAAATATAAATTCAGATCAGCATCGCCCTCCTTAAAGCCAAGACTCAACAAATAATCATCAATGTGAGAGTACCATGCAGAGGGCCTGCGTCAGGCCATACAAGGCTTTCTTCAACTTACAAACATGTGTCTCTCTATCATGGACCCCAAACCCTTGAGGTTGTTCAATATAGACTTCTTCTTCAATGACCCCATTTAGAAAAGTTATTTTAACATCCATTTGATGCAATTTCCAACTTGCAATAGATGCAAGAGCAATAACAAATCTAATAGATGCATACCTGGCAATGGGGGCAAAGGTGTCTTCATAATCCTCTCCCTCTTGTTGAAGAATCTAGGGCAGGCATAGTTACATTGATTCTTCGTTACATGATAACAATTTGTGAAGTGTTTAGACAATTTATCTTAGCTTGATGTTTACTTCATTATTAACATGTATATGTTAGCTTCATCAAACTGCTATCAAAACCAAAAAGAGACAAGAACACAAATGTTTTGGCTTTCTGCCAGGGCCAAAACCTCTCCCTCTTGGAGAGGAAAACCCATGCAAAATTCTTCTTATAGAGATTCCATTGACGAATACCAAGACCATGACCCTTGACACAATTTGCCTCTCCAAGACCAAGCCATCAATCCTCTTCCTCGAGCACTGCTGAGATCATCATCTTGTTGCTCCTCCAGCTAGGTCACTGCTGCACCATGATTGCTTCATTAAGATCTTCTTTACTGTTGTAGCCTTCATCGAGTTTATGATATCATGTTGAGACACCAGGACCTTGACACTGCTCCTTTCTCATCATGACGAGGCTGCTCCTTTTCATTACACCAAAACTAAGATCATTGATCTATTAGATCAATATCTATAGCTGTTGTGATTACTGCTCTTTGTAGCACGTCAAGACTACATCATATTCAATCTGAATGTTGTGGTAACCAATGAGACTGTATGTCTCTTCTCATAGGTCTGTCGAGGGTTTCTGCCATCATAGAAACTCATCGAGATAGTATAGATCATCCTAATTATTGCAGTACATTGTGTCGAGGCTACTACAGGTATATCATAGTGTTAATTTTAGGTATGTTCTATGCTTAGAGCAATTTATTTCAATTTTCACAGTTAACTCAATATCTTTTCCAAATTAGCAATCACATCAGCATTAAAGTAAACTGCAGATAGAACATAAACATAAATCGCAGAAGACAAGCCAAGACAAGAGGACACAAGATGTGACGCTAGCCAGGGACAAACCCCAATGTGGGGAAACCCTTGATCTATTCTTCTTATATGCTTCAATAGTTCAGTAGAGAGAGAGAGAGATAGTACGTTTACAACCGAAGTCAACACTTTGACTTATCTAGATAAGAGCATAGATCATCTCTAAGAAGATGATACATGAGATCAGTTGAAGACATGTTGCTTCAACTGATTCTCCAAGGTGACTCCTTCACCTATCGTTGTGTTGCATTTCGTCATCATGTTGCACCTCACTGCATTGCACCATGCTGCACCCATCATCACTATGCAGCATCTCATCATGCTTCATTAATCATGATTGTACCCATCATTGTACTGCATTATGTGCCATTGCTGCACCATGTTGCCATACTGACCTATGTGTTGGCTGCACCTTGCTTGCTTGTTGTACCTTGCTTGCTTGTTGTTCCTAGCATGCTTGTTGTCCTTAGCATGCTTGTTGTTGCATGCTAGTTGTCCCTTGCATGCTAGCTGTAACATTGCATGCTTGGTGTATTTGCTGCTAAGTACCATACAACTGTCCCAATGTCAGTTAGTTGTCCCTTGCATGCTGTTCTCCTTCAGAGACAAATGCTCCGGCTGTTCCGGCAGTTCCAGCAGTTCTCGGCTGTTCCCGGCAATCCCGGCAGTTCACGACAGTTCTCGCTGTTCCGGCTATTCCAGCAGTTCCCGGAAGTTTCGGCAATTCCGGTTGTTCCCAGCAGTTACGGCAATTCCAGCAGTTCCGGTTGTTCCCGGCAATTCCGGCAGTTCTAGTTGTTCCGGCAGTTCCGGCTGTTTCCAACAGTTCTGGCTATTCCAGGCAGTTCTGGCTATTCCCGACAGTTCCGGCAGTTCCGGCTAATGCCTTCTACATTAGGGCAGCTTTATCCCTTAGGATCTCTCCTCCTACTAAAACCCAAAGACAAGTAGAGAGGAAGAGATCCCAAGTGTGTTGAAATGACTTGAAGGCCACCTCTATTTATACCAAAACGTTGAGCACATGTGGGGTTTATTTGGTTGCTGGCCGACCTTGACGAATTGTCTTATAACACAAATAAATTCACAACTCCATGAATACTTATCAGAATCGAATGATCTTTAGATCAATCCTACACCTCTCGATGAGAGGGATCCAAGAAAAATATCAGCTTCCATTAATAAGATGACCCACATGGAGTTTGGCCCTAGTTGCCAATTTTAACACTCCCTCTCAACTAGGGAGAACTCCATCCACTGATCCATATGTCCAACTGTACTATCTCTGCCATCAGTGCCCTACACTGGTTTGCTCTGCTGAGCTCTGCTTTGCTATGCTCTGCTCTGCTTTTCTCTACTCTATTGAACCATGAAGAAGAAGAATTGATCGAGAATGTCTTATACCATTCTCTACTGACCCGAAGTCAGTTCCATATGAAGAGATTGTGTCATATCACTCTTACTGACCCGAAGTCAGTTTTATTGATCCTAGATCAATATCACAAGAGAGTGTCTCAAACCACTCATACTGATCTTAGATCAGTTTTATTGATCCCAGATCAATGGAGGTCATCTTAGCATAGGGAGTACGGTAGATACAACGATGCGTCCATCGATAGTACTACTATGGTCCCCCCATTTCCCTGCTCACTGATCAGATGAGAGGTACTTCCCATGAGTCCCAGAATGCATGGGTAGGATGCCTCGACAGGAGAACTAATCATCCTGTCCACAGGAGAACAAATCATCCTGCCCCACAGTCGTTACGGGAGAACTAATCATCGCGCCCCACAGGAGAACTAATCATCCTGTTTCATAGTTACCACAGGAGAACTAATCATCCCGGCCCATAGGAGAACTAATCATCCTGTTTCACAGTTGCCACAGGAGAACTAATCATCCCAGCCCACAGGAGAACTAATCATCCTGTTTCACAGTTGCCATGAGAGAACTAATCATCCCGGCCCACAGGAGAACTAATCATCATGTTCCACAGTCGCCACAGGGTATCACAAGGGAAGGTTGAACCTGTCATCATGTACATAGCGCACCACTAGGGGAGGGTGAGTCACCCTGTGGTCGTATGTTGCTCCAATAAGTACCCTAAGCCCCCTAGAGCTCCTAGAGCTCAATGCATGCAACATGCAGGACCTTTATAAGAAGGTCTCTCAACGACTCCAAGTCATTCGGGAAAGTCACAGATTTGACCTTTCCCTGGGGCTTTGACAAAATGTCTGTGACCTGTACATCAGTCTCAATGCGATGGAGCCTCCTCGCTCATCGACTTACCATATCCCAGATAAGGCAATATCTGATGTCTATCTACTGGAGCAATCATCGAATACAAGATTCCTCAATAATCGAATCCCCCCTCTGGTTGTCACAGAGAATCACAGTGGTATTCATCATGTGTACAAACAGTGCACTAAAGAGCTTCCGTAACCAGGTAGCTTCACACGAGATCATACTCGTAGCTATGTATTCGGTCTCGGCGGTGCTTATAGCAACCGACTTCTGCTTCCTGCTCATCCATGATATCGACGCAAAATCCAAAGAGAACCAGCACTGAGAACTGCTCTAGTGACCCTCCACACTACCTGCCCAGTCAGCATTTGAATAATCATGCAGTTTCATATTTCTAGCAGTGTATCTCAATCCATGAGAGATTGTGCCCCGAAGATATCTCAGAAGATTCTTGGCACCAATCCAGTGAGGCTCAACCAAATATGAGCTCACCATGCTAACTGCAAAACATATGTCTGGACAGAAGTTCACCAAGAACATCAACGTGAATGAGTTTATGAAACTCAGAGGCATTTCCCAAATCTGGTCCGACATCACTACCATATAACTTCTGAAAGTTAAGATCCTCGAGGTAGTCACAGGCTTGCAGTTTATCATTCCACATCCAGAATCCAACTCCCTCTTACTTCTGCAAGTGAGAGGGTCTGCACCTGTTTGAAATAGGTCATCCTCAGAAGGTGCTGGTATGAGAGGTCTATCATCCACAACCTTCAAACAATGGTTTGGATCGGCTTCACTCTTAGTGAATCTCAGCTTCATCTGACAGCTATCAATCCTCTCATACTATGCCTAGGGAGTTTTGCCTCAAGCCATAGAGGGCTTTCTTCCCCGTGCATATGTGAGATTCCTGATCATGAATCTCAAACCCCTCGGGTTGTTCCAAACCTGTGGACCTGCTACATGAGGGGAATGGTCCCCTTGTAAGATTTTCCTTTGGTACATCTCAGACATGTACTTTCATGCTCTTTTTGAATTCAGGCATCCCTGTCACCATCTGACTCACAGACCTCTGGTGCTATGTGTCAATGGACATGATCCCCAGTGGAATTTCTGCAACTTGATACAACCCTGAACTCAAAAACATCTTTGAAAATTCTATTTTCAAACACGTACCTTTCCATCGATGAGTGCCACCCTGTAACCTTTGACTTCTGTTGACCGCTACGTGTCAACTACGCATAGCACTACACCCCCTTTTTCGCAAAAGGGATAACACTTGAGCGACATGTCCGTGCCATTCGATTTCCATCATCAACCTGATCGTGTTATGTTGTAAACCCAGTCTGCATGTGTAAATTGTAAATAATCTTAGCAGATATGAGTCATGTATGTAAATTGCCTAGGTGGACCTAATTTTCTAGTGATAATCTACGTTCCAGAAGGTTTTTTGTCTCACCGATCCATGATCGGCAGAGTTTTCCTTCAGCCTAACCCCAAAGCCGGAATGAATTTTGTCATTAGAATCTTAGGGGAATCCTAGTGCGTTGATCTGCTAGATTATAGTTGTGTCGCAGAACTGGGTGGTCTATGAGGGTCTATGGGTTTTCCCCCTTAAGATGTAAAATTGTAAAAGTCATGATGTAAAGTGTCTTGAGGGTTAGAAAATGTTTTAATCCCCTCATAAGTCCTAAGTCCTAGGTCCTAGGTAATTTTTCCAAAGGCTAAGTTCAAGGATCCAAAAAATAAAAAATAATAATAAAAAAAATAAAAATTAAAATAAATAAATAAATAACTTTAAAAATTAAAAATTAAAATAGATAAATTAAAAAAAATATAAAATAAAATAAAATAAAATTTAAAAAAAATAATAAAATAATAATAAGTCAAATTTTTGAGTAAATAAATGCAAAATTTTAATTTTTTAATATATTAAAATGCATTTAAAAATTCGACGGATGAGATTAAAAGAAATCTTGATCCTCATCGACGGTCGAGATTAGTTTGACATGGATCACTCGAACTAGCTGTTGGGAATTTTTCCTTTAAATAGGGTGCTAGGGGTCATTTGAGATCAGATTGGATCTGAGAGTCTGGTGCTAAAGAAAGCTCTCTTGTAGTCATTTTTGTGCAATAAAGAAAGACTTTGGGGTTGAAATCTTGCTGGTGTTACTCTTCTGGAAATGCTGTAAGATGTTTTATTTTTCTGCATAATTTTATTTTCAGCTATTGATTTTAGCTTGATGAAGATTGATTCAGGCACAGGTATCTTGTCTGATCTCTGGGGTTTGAATGATAGTTTAGATTCTGAAATATAATGGCAGGTATCTCCATTTGATATGGATTTCACTATTTTTTTCTCCCTCTATGTTAATGGTTGATTTTAAGTTGTGCAGGAAATCTTAGTTTTGAGTTTACTGGGCGTTAGGGGAAGTTCTCGGCTGAACCAGCCAACTCCCGACTGCGTTTTCTGAAAGAGCCCAGCTAGTTTTACTCTCGGTCTTATCATCTGAAATTTTTATGAATGCATGCAGGGTTTTTCTGAAGCATCTCACATTAAATTAAATTTCTGAAAATATTTATGTGGCATAACGAGAAATCTGGCTATTTTAGAGCCTGCAGTTTGTGAATATTGTAATTATTTAGTTAGGGTTTTCAGTTTCGTTTCTTGCACATATTATTTTTTGGGTTTTCTGTTCTTTGTCATTGCAGGTTGCAGGTACAGGCTTTGAGAATTTTTTTAGGGTTTCCATCAGGCAATTTGGAGCAGGAAAGATTTAAAATTTTGATCAGGTTTCTAGACTGCAGGTTTGCAAACTGCATTTTCATTTTTCACCGCTGCCTGGGGTTTTACTGCTGCAGAAAAATTTTAAATTTTTTTTAGAGGCTGCAGTCATTGCTGCTCCCTTCAGCCCGCACAAGTCTGGCTTATTCACCTCTCCACGTGACTCCCTCATCTGCCAGCAGCCTGAGCTTCATCACGCCCAAGCAATTTCTCTCTTCATCTTCACGCAACTCTCTCTGCGTATTCATTCCAGCACCCTCGTCCTCCAGCCAGCTAGCAGCTCCTTCAATTTGCGTCCAATTTACCCTCAAACGCAGCACCATACCTCTGCTCTGCGTTCTCTTTCTGCCGTCGAGCTTCTCTTCCCACCTGCGTCCTGCCTATCACATGCGTTTTTTTTTTTTTTCGCTGCTCCTCATCGCTTTTCCTCTGGCCTGAGCTATCACCATCTTTTTCACTATCCACGCATCCTTCTCCTCTTAAACCTGCAAGCCAAAACGCGCAAACAGCAAGACAAACTTGGGTTTCTTCTTGTATTTACGCAGCAAACAGAACCCAAAACGCTGCCATTCCTGTGTTACTTCCACGCGCAACTCAAACGTCCTTCCTCCATTTCCTGCACCTGCAAAAAACGCTGCCAGAACTGCACTCAAATCCACTCCAGCTCCTCTGGCCATCGCTGCCCACGCTGTCTCCTCTTCAACCTGCAGATTTCCTCCAGTCACTCCACGCACCTGCAAACAAATCAGCCGTCGAACGCCCTCCAACCTGCGTATTACAACAGCAAGCAAAAAACTAAAAGAAAGAGGGATCGAAATTTTCTTTATGCGTTGTTTAGTTTAGGGTTAGAATGGTTAGATTCTTAGGTTAGAGTTTTACATTTTTTTTTTATGAAGCGTGTTTTTAATGTGCACAAAGTAAAAAATAAATAAAAAATTTCGATTTTTTTATCTTTTGAATAGTAAGCGTTAGATTTTTTAATAGTTTAGATTTATTTCTTTGCAATTTTAGTTTTGGTTAGATTTTGATTTATTTTTATAAAAAGTTTTAAACAAAAAAATTTCAAAAAAGATAAAAAGTTCAGTTTTTATTTTTGTTTTTCATACAAGATAAAGAGTTCATTTTTTACTTTTGTTAGACTTTAGTTTAGTTCACGTATTAAAATTTTTGATTGGTTTAACATTTTGTTTAGGATTTGTTAGGTTCTATTTTCATTTAGATTTTAGTTTAGTTTTATATTAGTTTTAAATTTAAAATTTTAAAATCATAAAAATTATAAAAATAATAAAATCATAAAAAATTTCTTTTCCAGGTCTTAGATTTAAGTTGTATTTAGAATTAGATTTTATATTGTTTCATTTTTGTTTTTTGTATAGATTAGGTGTTAAGTTTTAGTTTAGATTAAATTGTAATTTTAGTTTTGTTGATTTTAAGTTCTAGAATTTTATATCATAATAAACTTTTAAAAATATAAAAAGATTCTTTTAGGTTTTAGTTTAGTTTAGTATTAAAAAAATAAAAAATAAATAAATATAAAAAAATAATGCATAAAGAGTTTTTTTTTTAGTTTTGGAATTAAATTTTAGTTAAGATTAAAGTTTTAGTTTAGTTTAGGACTTTGGTTTTAGAATTAGATTTTAATAATCTTAAGTTTTATTCACTTTAGTTTTTTTTGCTTAGTTTAGTTCTGTTTTATGCAAAAATATAAAAATATAAAAATTAAAATATTTTAAAAATCGAAAATTTCATATTTGATGTCTTTATGTTCCATTTCTCTATAGTTAAACGCACTTAATGTTTATTTTGAAGTTAACTATGTGAAAGTGGTAACTAGTCAGCGTTTAAATTTTATGATCATTTAAAGCATTTAATTTTTCTTGAAGTTTAATTGCTGGATCATCATTAAAGCATTGTGAATTTACTGGATATCTTGCATTGCTTGGGTTATTTGATAAATGGTTGTTTTACATGGTTCATATTCCTGCAACATCTAATAAATAATCATTTAATCATTAACTCCATAAGGCACTGGTATATTAATTCCTAAAATCAATCAAGTACTGGTTTCGCCTTGCTGTGTCTCCCAACCCAGCTGGTCCACAGTTGGTCTTCATTCATCCCATAGGGTCTACCCCCCTTAGCCTCGAGAGACGGCTTAAACGGAGAGATCAGGGATCAGGGTCACAGCCCCCAGTCTGAGCGTTGTCGTGACAATCTGTGCGACAACAATTTCCATTGCCAAAATGGACACCAGGTTCTTCTTGCAATCAGGTACATAAAAGAGATTCTGTAAATGAATCGAGTTACCCTCATTCAATTGAGGGGTAACATTCCCTACACCCTTTCCGGGATAGGTGGCATCGGCTCCAAGTATAAGCCCATGATTGTTTCCATCTCTACCAAATTAGAGAGTGCACCCTTCTATCCGATGAAGTGCCTTGAAGCACTACAATCAATAAGCCAGATTCCCAAAGAATCTGAAGGAGAGGGCCAATACAAGATAACGCTTCTTTATCTTATCAAAAACAACATTTGATTCTTCATACCTGGGGTTCCTTGCTTTATTTGAAGAGTCGGCTATTTCCTTGATGACCTACATTACCTGTCATTCCTTTGATCATTGAAGATGTCCCTGGAATGATTGTTATCTTCATCAAGAGATGTGTCTCTGCCATTCGGACACTCCTTCGCATAATGGTCGAACTTATTGCAACCAAGGCATCGACCTTTCCTTCCACCCTTAGATCTGGACTTCCCAATGAAGTGATCTTTAGGTAGGCCATTAGAAACTTCCGCTACGCCATTCTGTAATATTCTCTGCTTCGACTTCACCCTCGATGAATTTGAAGAGGGATGAGGAATCCACCGATCCTTTTGTCCTTTCCCGACTGTCTTCAGTGATTGCTCTTTCACTCTTGCTTGGGCATTGTCTTCACCTCAGCTCTCATACCATGTTAATTTTAGGTATGTTCTATGCTTAGAGCAATTTATTTCAATTTTCATAGTTAACTCAATATCTTTTACAGATTAGCAATCACATCAGCATTAAAGTAAACTGCAGATAGAACATAAACATAAATCGCAAAAGACAAGCCAAGACAAGAGGACACAAGATGTGGCGCTAGCCAGGGACAAACCCCAATGTGGGGAAACCTTTGATCAATTCTTCTTATATGTTCTTCAATAGTTCAGCACAAAGAGAGAGAGAGATAGTACGTTTACAACCGAAGTCAACAATTTGACTTATCTAGATAAGAGCATAGATCATCTCTAAGGAGATGATACATGAGATCAGTTGAAGACATGCTGCTTCAACTAATTCTCCAAGGTGACTCCTTCACCTATCGTTGTGCTGCATTTCGTCATCATGTTGCACCTCACTACGTTGCACCATGTTGCACCCATCATCACTATGCTGCATCTCATCATGCTTCATTAATCATGATTGTACCCATCACTGTACTGCATTATGTGCCATTGTTGCACCATGTTGCCATATTGACCTATGTGCTGGTTGCACCTTGCTTGCTTGTTGTCCCTTGCTTGCTTGTTGTCCCTAGCATGCTTGTTGTTGCATGCTAGTTGTCCCTTGCATGCTAGCTGTAACATTGCATGCTTGGTGTATTTGCTACTAAGTACCATACAACTGTCCCAATGTTAGTTAGTTGTCCCTTGCATGCTGCTCTCCTTTGGAGACAGATGCTCTGGCTGTTCCGGCAATTCCTGGCAGTTCCAACTGTTCCCGGCAGTTCACGGTAGTTCTCGCTGTTCCGGTTGTTCCGGCAGTTCCGCAATTCCGGCTGTTCCCGACAGTTCCGGCAGTTCCCGACAATTCTGGTTGTTCCGGTTGTTCCTGGCAGTTCCGGTAATTCCGACAGTTCCATCTGTTCCCGATAGTTCTAGCAGTTCCGACAGTTCCGACTGTTCTAGCTGTTCCGACAGTTCCGGCAGTTCCCGACAGTTTCGGCGGTTCCGGCTACTGCCCTCTAAATTAGGGCAGCGTTATCCTTTAGGATCTCTCCTCCTACTAAAACCCAAAGACAAGTAGAGAGGAAGAGATCCCAAGTGTGTTGAAATGAATTAAAGGCCACCTCTATTTATACTAAAACGTTGAGCACATGTGGGGTTTATTTGGTTGCAGGCCGACCTTGACGAATTGTCTTATAACACAAATAAATTCATAACTCCATGAATACTTATCGGAATCAGATGATCTTTAGATCAATCCTACACCTCTCGATGAGAGGGATCCAAGAAAAATATCAGCTTCCATTAATAAGATGACCCACATGGAGTTTGGCCCTAGTTGCCAATTTTAACACATAGTATGTTTGAAGGCCGAGGGTATTCTATTCATGGTGACTGTGTCCTCATGCCGAGAATCATCACTTCACTTGAGTGCCCAGATCACACGCTGCCTGATCTACTCTGCCAGATCACACGTTGCCTGATCTACGCTGCGAGATCCACACTGCTAGATCCACTCTGCCGGATCACACCCTGCCTGATCTACGCTGCCAGATCCGAGGACATCACAGGTATGCCTAGATTGCACTACATAGACATGTCTAGAGTGTCCAGAACCCAAACAATTGTTGCGTCCTTAAATGAGGCCATGACTGCACCTAAAACCCAAAACACGGTGCAGTCAATACCCTACTGCGGAATTTTGATCTTGACTGCGGCTCCCTTATGCGAAGATTTCAGAGGTATATGCGAATTCTTTCTTTTTTAATTGCGCTGACCCTTTATGGGTATTTATAGTGCTCACCCCATATATGCAAGCCGACATGAACTTCTGAACCGACGTGTCTATTGCTTCCAGCCGACGTGACATGTTTATATATTAAATCATTTATTTGGAGCCGACATGAAGTATTTTGCTTGCAGATTTCGATAGGCTAATCTTGAGGCATTGATCTTGGTCTTGGAGGGCTGTTAGACATCTTTGAAGACTTTGTACTTATTTACATGAACTCATAAAGAGTTTCTACACACATGACATGACTCTTTGACATTTAAATAAATCCTAAAGACATCAAGAAGAAGTCTTTTACCTAGAGACACTTCTTGCTCATGAAACCCATGCAACAAGATTACAACAATAAATTATTTCCTTTTATTACATCAAATACAAAGATCATGTCATTATGAAGACCAAACCTAGTTACACTTTCTTCAACACCTCTTTCTGGGAGAATCCATTTTGAAGACACAACAGACTTCCCCTCAAGTCTAGGCACAATTTCCCAAACATCATTCTTTAATAAGGATTGATATTCTTCAATCATCGCATATTTCCATACTTGTTCTTCAACAACTTATTCAGAGGAGGATGGCTCAGACTCAGAGATCTTGCACATCAAAGTTGTATAACCAGAATATTTCTTTGGCTTCTTGCTCTCCCTAAAAGAGCCACGAGCAGCAGCATGACCTTCAGCTTCCTTCAATGTTTTCTCTAGCCAAGCAGGTCTCTTCCTTGTCTCAGCTATAGGAGCTTTTGTAGATTCAACAGGTTCATGATCAATGTCTTCTTCATGTGGGGCTTCATTCATAGGTTCAGACTCTTTTGACCTTGATTCCACATTCTTTGGAGCCACCTAAACTTCATCATCAGAATCCAAGTGTGAACCCTTGGACTTCCAGAAAGCAGCATCCTCATCAAAAATAACATCCCTACAAGTCTCAATATATCGTTGCCCTAGAATGTAGACCCTAAAGGCCTTTCAATTCTCATTGTAGCCAACAAAAGTACCCTTCTTTCCAGAGGGTTCCGACTCTGTCTGTTTCTCTTTAGGTACATGAACAAAAACAGGACAACCAAAGATTCTTAAATGTCCAACATTTGGTCTCTCACCTGTAAAGATTTATTCAAGAGTGATGTAATCCAAAATTCGATGTGGGCATCGATTTTGAACATAGACAGCAGTCCTCACAGCTTCTCCCCAAAGAAACATAGGAAACTCTTGGTCGTGAGGCATAGCTTTGACAGCTTCCAATATAGTTATGTTCTTTCTTTCAGCATTTCCATTTTGTTCGGGGTAGTAGGGAACTATAAGCTCCCTCTTAATTCCAACATCCTTGCAGAAATCAATTAATTCATTTGATACATACTCCCCACCATTATCAAACCTTAGAGTCTTGATTCTTCTTCCTGTAGAATTTTCAACATGTGCTTTGAACTCACAAAACTTCTCAAATACTTGATCCTTGGTCTTCAAGAGATATATCCATGTTTTGCGAGAATAGTCATCAATGAAAGATACATAATACAAGCATCCACCCAAGGTTTTATCAAGCATGGGCCCACAAACATCAAAATGCACAAGATCCAATATTCCTTTGGATCTACTATCACTGCTAGTGCATCTTCCTTTAACATTTTTCCCAAGGGCACATCCTTTGCATACTCCATCATGGTCTGCTTTAAGTTCAAGTACACCTTTAACAAAATCTTTCAATCTTCCCAAAGCTTTGTAATGCATATGAGCATACCTTCGATGCCAAATCTCACTAAGTTCAGTAGTGTTGTGTAGAAGAGCTTGGATTGAGTGACCAAGGAGACGATATAGTCCTCCAATTTGTACCCCAATGACTTTAGCAATTTCAAAAGATGCATTTTTCTTCCATACTAAGACTTATCCATCAACAAAAGCAACTCTATATCCTTTGTCTTCAAGAGATGATATGGACAACAAATTTTTCTTCAAACCAAGAACATATAAATATTGTTAATAGATACATTACCTCTGGATTCTAATTGAAAGGATGACGTACCAATGCCTTTGACTTCATATTTTCCATTATCTCCAAGCTCAACCTTTTGAGTAAACTTCTTTTTAGTCAATTCAAATTTCAGATAGATGATCACGGCTTCCAGTCATGTGCCTAGAAGCACCACTATCCACTAGCCAAATTTCATCATGATTTTCAATGGAACCTGTAAGAGCACAAATAAATGAGTATTCAGATTCAAAATCATGTCTCCTATGCCTCCTCTTTGAAGATGGCTCATTTAGATCAACAACAAATGCATGATGCCTTCCTCTTCTTTTACGATCATCATTCCTTTCATAGTCATCTCTTTGATTCTTTTGAGGACAATGAGCTTGATAGTGGCCATAGGCTTGACAACGAAAACATTGAACATTTGATAGATCATTTCTATCTCTTCTATCTCTTTTGAATCTTCTATCTCTTCTATCTTGAGAGGGAGGAGGAGGTCTTCTTTGTGAAGTAGATTCCTTCTTTGGAGCAGATCTAGGGCCTTGTCTTTTACCAACACTTCTTTGAAACTTGCCAAAATTTGGTTTCTTCTTATTTCCCTTAGCATGGGCTACAAAGGCTTCTATACTAGGATCTTCAATGTCTCCTCTAGAAAAGAGTCTTGATTCTTCTTGAGTACATGTTGCCCAAAGCTTTTCAAAAGTTGGAGCATTTTCTCTTGCACTAATGCCTGATGCAAAGGAATCCCAAGATCTAGGAAGACCACCCCAAGCTACAGCTACCAATTCCTTATCGAATACTTCTTCAATGTTTGAGTTGGACTCTTATTTGAGATATCTTGACAAAATATGATTCCACTGTGTCATTCTTTGTCATCTTGATATTACGAAGTTGTCCTCTTAGATTGATGGATTGATTCACATTGTTAATGGTATACAATCCAATAATAGCATCATACATAGCCTTGGTAGTCTTATGTTCAGCAATGTAGGGAATCAAATGTTCCCTAACCGAATATAATATGATGCTTCTTGCCAAAATATCATCTTCATGAAACTTCTCCTTTCCAGCTTGATCAGATGGTTCAGTAACTTTACCTGTGACAATTCCCAAAACTTTGTTTCTTTCAAGAATTATTTCAACCCTGGCCTTCCATGCCTTGTAGTTAGTAGCTCCTTCAAGCTTGCTTTCAGTCTTCATGAAGGAATTCATGATGAAGATTGTTGGTCACAATAGAGGACAGAACCCAAAACTCTTTAAAGTACCTTTTAGATGCCCTTCAAGTGCTCTTCAAGATGATCTCTCTGCTCTTTTTCCTTCACCAAAGCTCTAATACCATGTTGAAATTCTAGTGTAGCCAAGACTAGAATAGTTTTTCACAATTGATAACTACTAATGATGCAATCAATTCTTTCTTTACACTTCAATCATCAAGTAGCTATACATGAAAAACTTCAACCATTCAATTCTTCAATAAGAGCAGTAAATAGAGATCACAATAGACAATGAATAGTAAGCAATAAACAAGAGACACCAAGAATTAGGCTCACAGCCAGGGCAAAACCCAACCAATTTATTTTCCTTATGAGAGAGATATCATGTCCATCAACAGTATTTCAAGAATATGCCAATAAAACCAAAAATTGTCCTTAGAATGTTACAGTCAAAGTCTGTCAACAGAGAGAAGAAATCAATTATTGATCACTTAAATAGGTATGCATAGTGAGGCCGAGTTTCAGCCCTGAGAGGTTGATTAGACAAACTGAAATTTGGTCCTGAAGTGATCACAAAACGTCAACGTACCAATCAAGAAAATCCCAGTCAAGTCAGTTGTTGATGAATGCAGTCAACAAAGGTCACCATATCAATACAGGAGCGAAGATATTGTCTCAGAAAAACAACGAGCTTCAGGAGTACTCGACCTTCCACAGTGATCTGAATAGAGGTAGAATGAATGCTAAAAATGCCCAAGACAAAACCACAGTCAACACAGTTTGAAAGAGAAAGTCAATGCAAATTATAAAAGAGATTTTTCTATCCTTCGCACGTGTGGAGATTCGCTTATAATTGCAGAATGAATAAGCTTGTGTGTTGCTGTTCCAAATGCGTGTCATCGATGCCATATATATATGAGTGTCATGTGGGCTAATTAGCCCTAATGAGGCCGACTTATAGTGTTGACAGAAAACATTTTTTCTTCATTATTTTAATTAAAAATAATGACTCTAGCTATCCAAATTTTCAACAAGATGAAGAAATTTTGAGGAAGGTTAGTACTTCCTCGATTCATCTGGCCTCCAACTGATATATTGGTAGAAAGGCTTTGACCCACTAAAGGAAGATTTCTCCAAAGTACCTAGTATGGATCCAACTTAACTCTCTGCCATTGAATTTCAGGTATGTGGACATACTAGAAGATATGGGAAATACATTCCAGATTTTCATTAAAGTATACAAAATAACAAGAGCTAAATGTGACACATCCTATGCTCAAATATGTGTCGTGGTGAATATAACAAGCCCGTTTCCAGAATTTGAATGGGTCCATACACTACATTACAAACAACCTCTACTCAATGCAAGCTATACCAGGAAAATGACACCTTCAACGTTCAGAGGGAATGTCCAGTCAACAGTCCAATTGCCAAGGGAAAACAAGTAAAGCTCTCATTTATATTATCTAATCTTGTGATCCTGATTTGAAATACAAAGTGCCATAAGCCTAAGGGCATTTAATTTCAGCATTCTTTTTTGAGATTGTCACCTTTCTCATTCAAGCACTTGGGTATTTCTGTTTTTTTCAACTCTCTCTCTCACAGTAGACCTATGTCTAGTGCACTTGCGAGAAGGCGATTACAAAATTTGGGTGAGGTTTGGTTTCAGTAATTCCTCTATTGATCCTTATATTAAATATAAACACTTACGTGTATATGCAATTGATGGTTCCCATGTTTCAGGTGAATACTAGGCTGGATATATGTTTTGCAATGAATTGTTTGAGCCAGTTCATGGTTGAACCCATGCAAATTCACTGCATAGCAACAAAACATATGCTCTGATATTTGAAGGGCACAGTTCATTATGGCTTGAGCTATGTAGTAAGTGGTGAGTTGATGTTTCATGGTTTGTTGGTTCTGATTGGGTAGGAGATGCAACTGATAAGAAAAGCACCTCAGGTTTTTGTTTCAAGTTGGGGTCAACGATGATATCCTCAGTTCGAGCCAAGGAAAATCATCAGAGAGAGGGAGCAGCAGAAAATTTGGGAGCAGGATTCTGGAGAATTTCCCAATGATTTTCCAATGTCAAAGAGACAAGAGTAGGGAGGTTCGATTATCTGCAGAGGATCACCACAACTAGTGTGAATAGCCAGAAACCCCAGTGCGAGTTGCTGAAAGGGGATCAATTCAGTTGTCAGAGGCCAGAAGAGTGTTCGGGAGGCAAAGCTATTTCATTCCAGATGCAAAGGGGGGCAAGACGGCTCATCCAAAGTCAGATTCCAAGCTATACGAAATTCTTTTCAGCCAGCAGTGCACAGTGTAAGAAGTGCAAGCAGGCCAAAGGAGGCCGAGTTGATTGCAGAAAAAGATATTTTATCTCCAGCTATTTTACCAGTGTATTTCCGAAGGATTGCCAGTTGGCTATCCAGTTGTAATAATTCTCAAATTGTTGCATAATAAAATAAACTCTCATCTGCTGCACCAGTTTTCCCTTTGGGATTTTTTCCGAGGACGTTTAGTCCAAAAATGTTGGTGTCATTTTTATTGTGTGTGTACATCAATTTCTCAATTCCTGATTTATAATTCCGGAGCATTTTTATTGTGAAGAATGCATCAGTGATTTAATCGTTATTTGCCATAAACAAATAAACTACTAATAGTTAGAAGATTAAACTCCAATTGGTGCATTCATGAAATTTTCTCATGGTATCAGAGCCAAGTTGATCAAATCAGAGGCTCAAATGCGAAGGAAGCGAAATTGTGCAGTTTTAGAGGGAGATTTGAGCACAATATTTCCATATTTGCGCAGGCCAGCTAGGCAGTGCGAATTGTTGGGGCAGGAAAATCGATTTCCAATTCAGGGTGAAGGAAAAGTTCCATTTGTCCTAGAAGCAGCTATAGCAGGCAGTAGGATTGTCGGAGAGGTTTTCCAGTGAGCATATCAATGATTTCGCAAAGTATATTTGGGCACAGAGATTTGCAGCAAGGGTTTGCAGTTGCAGATCTGCGCAGGGCAGGAAGAGAAAAGCACACAAGCAGAATTTCTAGTTTATTTCTCAGTGGGTTTCTAGTTTTCTAGTTGCAGGAAAGGAGGTCGTGATTTCTAGTAGCAAAAGGTCATAGCAAACTTGTTAGTCCAGCCAGTACGAGTTTCATGGTTAGCAGTGCCTGTGCCATATTTCGAAGAAGGAATTCCAAGAGGTAGAGCGAGTTTCCCAGTAGAGACAGCAAGCAAAGCAAATTTTGGGAAGGACATCGGAAGGCAAGTGCATAGGCAAATATGCGCATTCTAGGACGAGTGCATGTAGCAGAGAGAAGGTCGAGTTGTCAGACAGAGAAGGATATTTCCAACATATAATTCTCCAATTCATTTGAGTTTCGCAGAGATGGTTGCAGTATGACTCAAAGATCAAGACAGAATTGACGGAGCCTCAAACTTTGGTGTCTAGAAGGTCAGGATGCAATTCCTTTTGGATGAGCATGGTCTGAAGGAGTTTGTTATAGCACTTGTAGCTGAGCCGACAAACCCTATCCAGTATCTTGATTACAATAAGGATATGGCCAAGGCTAAAAGGATGGTCCTAGACAAGGTTCAGGATCATATTGTCCCACATATTGCAAAGAAGAATACGACAAAGGAAATGTGGCAGACCATTGTGACATTGTACCAGGATCCATCTAAGAATCGGAAAATGATTCTCAAGGAGAAGTTGAGAACAACCAAGATGCAAAAGGGTGAGAGTGTAACTTCCTATCTCACCAGAATTCAAGGAGTCTGAGATGAACTTGCAGTTGTTGGAGAGAAACTAGCAGATAGTGAACTGGTGTGGATAGATCTAAATAGGTTTACCAAGGAATGGCGAACTTTCATCAAGAGATAAACTACAAGATTGGGAACGTCTGTGGAGTGACTTCACTTAGGGAGAGCTAAGGGTCAATCTCGCTAAAGGTGCTACCAGCAGCAGTGGCAAGGGACCGAAGGTGGAGAAGAAAGAAGAAAACATATCCCTTGCAGGAAAGGGAAAGGTGAAGAAGGGTCCCAGTCAAGGACAAGACTCAAAGGAGAGAAGAAGAAGAAAAACCTATCGAAGGTTAAATGCTTCGTACGTGATGAGTTTGGTTGTTGTCACTCAAATTATACACGAAAATGCAGGGGTTGTTACTTTGATCATGTCCCTCTCCGTTTAAGTTGTCTCCCTACAACAGCCTAAGGGGGGTAGTCCCTAGGAATGAGACAATGGGTTCGGGAGACACAACTGAATGGCCTAGCAACTTGGTTGAGGATAATTGGCAAGTTTAATTATTTATCACAACTTGATTAGATTTATTGAGATTATCAATTAGAGACCAGTGCTTTAGAAGTCAATTTACTTGCATAATATAGATTAAATTCCAAGTTACCGGATGAATAGTTGTTGCTAGGATGAAGAACTATCCTATATGAGATGCAACACCTAAAACTAAGTGAGATGCAAGTTCTTGGTTAATTTTAGTTAAAATGCCTATTCTAGGTGAATCCTTTCTTTCAACTGTTTTGAAGTTAGTCTCGAATGTAGGTTGTAAAGAGAAGTCTAAACGAAGGAGGCTATGGAATCATTAACGATACCTCCCATGGAGTTCTAATCACCCAAGTGCCTTTGTTCCTACAAGGAATTGCCCACAAGAGAACTGCAAGGTCACCTGTTTTAACCACAAATGAGGGTCTAAACCTTGCAAGCTGGATGAGAAAGGTATTCCTATCTTCTTACAACCAAGCTTATGCTTGGAGGTACGTTTTAAAAATGCACCTCTAATCCTAGAATGATATGCAATGTATAAGTGAAGGATTTAAGTGAGATTAAATGATCTCTAAGTACTTCAAGTTAAATTACTTGAGATTTAATGCTTATGATATTCAATACAAAAGCATAAGAGAAGTACTTAAAGAGCGATTATAGGAACAATCTCAACTAAAGAAATGTGCCAATAATCAATTAAAGTGCTTCAAAACCAATTAAATATTTATCCAATGAACTAATAATCAAAAAGACAAGTGCTCAATATCTAATGACAATGAAAGGCAAGGAGCACAAATCTATCAATGGATCATTCACAACTTGATGTGCAAATTAAAAATCAAAGGAGACAATGAGCAATACAAACAGTAACTTCCAATAGAGATTATCAACTTATAAAATACGCTTGAAACCACAATATTACTCAAGATTGAAATTTCACCTTAATGATCCAAATATAGTGCTCACGAGATGCTGTAAAATGATCTTATCAATTAGTGATTTCAACAATAAGGAAAGAGAGCAATGCTATGTCACCCTAACAATTATGAACAACAAGCTAATTTGAAGTTATGTTCTTTAACAAGAAAATCCTCCAATGCTTCTTTAGTAAGATACACTTATGCAATACCAAGAAAACTTTAGAGCATTAGCAATCATTCAAGCTTCTTACAACAAGATATGTAAATTAGCTTCACTTTTAATGAGATTGGTCCTTTTAGAGCATAATTTCCTTAGATATTAGAAAGCACTTGAGATGCAAATGGAGACAATAGCAAAACCATGTCAATGATGCAATGCAAAACATGGAAAATGCAAATAGTGACCAGCAAGACAATAATCACTTTCTTTCACTATATTTCCACATTAATTAGCCTAGCCACAAGATGAAAAGAGAACTTACAGCTGCCTACTTAAATCACTTTACCAATAAGAGAAATGGTGCTTCAAAGCCCAAAAATGAGTTCTTATGAATTTAGATGTTCTTAAGAAGTTCCTTTTATCACTGTTATGATTTATATCAGAACTGTAAAAGCATATATCAGACCTTAAAAAATCATATGACAGTCCTCTAAATTCACTTAGAACATCAAAAATGCAATGCCACAAACCTTTCTTATCACTTGAGATTAAATATGTCATGATTATAGGCTTATTCTAATGTGTTTTAGGGCTTATTTAATGTGATTAGATTAGACTTATGCCACTGTTATGAGAGTGCTTCAGATCTGATATGCAAACAGTGGGGAAAGAGGTAGAGTTAGAAGGCAAACCCCTGGCCCTAAGGCCATACTAGATGGCTAGTTGACATCCCATAGTGCACTAGAGTTCCTTCAAACACCTGCAACACAAATATTAGCCTTGACAAACAATGGATCAACCCTCTTATGACTGAAACTAGGGCTTCTAGGGAAATTAGGTAAGGGAGACTAAGCTCTGCAAACTGGTCTAGGGTTGACATTAGGTTGTATCGTTGGGTACCATGGCGGGACGCGCAGGGGGGAGTGTCGCTCCCTCCTACAGTCAAATAGTGGCGGACAGAAGCAAGGATGCTGGAACGCATCATTTCAAGAAACCTATGGAGATGGCAACAAAGGCTATTAACACGGAAAAACTGGGAAAAAACAGACCTCATGAACAGGAAGGGGATCAGCAGGAAGCCAGTAGAGAGAAGAGGACAGGGGGCAGCAATCAGAAAACTGCTTCCATGAGCACAACTGGGGTTTGCAAACCCAAGTCGACCATAATTCCTTGGGTCATTTTAAGCGACCCAGCGCTACAAGCGCACAGAGATCACATGACGAAATATGTGGTTATATGCAAATTCATGGGGATATGGCCGATAGAGAAGGCGCTGCACATATGGATAAGGAGCCACTGGAAACCCAAGGGGGAAATAAACCTCCACCTGGGATCCAAGGGCTTCTTCACGGTGGTATTCACAAGCCTAGAGGACAAGGACAGAGTGTTCGAAGGAGGACCTTATTTCTATGCTGCCGCAAGCCTCTACATGTGGCCATGGATGATGAACTTTGTCCCAGAATGCGAAACATTCACATCGGTACCGGTATGGATTAGACTCTACTCCCTTCCTCTGGATTATTGGTTGCCGGAGTCTCTGAAGACAATAGGCAACAAACTGGGGCATTTTATAAAGATCTCAGATGCGACTCTGAAAGGAAAATATACCTCCTTCGCCCGGATATGTGTGGAAATGGACTTATCTGGGGCACTTCCGGACGCGATCATTTTAGAAGTGTATGACGAAGAATGGGTGCAGGCGGTGGACTATGAACATGTCCCATTTAGGTGTCGTAAATGCCATGAACATGGGCATCTATATAGAGACTGCCCAACAAATAAAATGGAAAGAAACGTCAAAATCACCACAGATAAAAATCCTGAGGGTTTCACCAAGGTTGGGGGCAAAGGGAAAGGCGGGAAGCAGCAACAAAAGAAGATTGATGAGGACAGACAACCGAGCCAAAATGGTTTCAAGATCCTAGAAGAAGAAGTTGGAAACAAAGGAACAAACCAGGAATCGGAGATCACTCCCACTGAGAAGGAAAGGGATGCAAGCATGGAAGATATGACAGAGAACAGCCAGCAAAAGGAGGATCTGCCAAGTAGTATGGAGATAAGTAGGGACCATGAGATGACCCCAAGTGAGGCTGGAACGGAGGACCATGAACTGCAAGAGATTCTAGAAAGGGAGAATTTAGATCTAGAGAAGTTTCTGGAACAAGGTATCACCAAAGGAGTGGATTCCCTGCCAAAGGAGGAATTTGATAGGGTTCAACAGCTCTTCCTCTGGAGATCACAATCGAAGGGCTCTGGAGTCAAAATAAATCATGAAAGCCAGGAGCATAAGGGGGTCAAAACGATGGAGGACTCGCAGATACAATCTCCCAAGAACCTGGGTAGGAAGAGAGGAAGAAAAAGACAGAATGAGCTACTGAATGAATGTGGGAAACTCATGATTAACTCAGGTAAGATGAGAGATCTCACTAGTTATTCCTTTACAAATATTTCTTAATGAAGCTTACAACCTGGAACATTAGAGGTTTAGGAAGTAGAAGGAAACAAAGAAATCTCAGCAGTAGAATAAAAGAAGAAAAACCAGATATGGTTTTTATTCAGGAAACAAAATGTTCAATGGACAAGATCAGAGAAATACATAACAAATGGTTAATCAAGTACGAGTATCTAGAGGTCAAAGCAAACAACTTGGTGGGGGGATTCTTACGCTCTGGGATCCCCAGAAATTTGGAATCCTGGATGCTGAAGCGTCCAGGAACTATCTTTCATTGGTGTGTCAACCTATAGGGGATCAGGAGAGTTACATGATCACAAACGTCTATGGGCCTCAAAAGCAAGAAGACAAGCTCAAGCTTCTCACCTCCCTTGAGGAGCTAAGAGCGAGACACCCTGATGTGCCCTGGATTGTTGCAGGAGATTTCAATATGATCAGATCTCTTACAGAGAAAAAAGGGGGTATCAGACAACTAGGCAGAGACTCCATTGCCTTCCAAAACTTCATAATGAACATGGGGTTAGTGGACACTGAAGCTTTAAATGGCACCTTCACATGGAACAATAAGAGGGGAGGGGCTTCTCAAGTCACCTCTAAGCTAGATAGATTTCTCATCTCAGAGGACCTCTTTCTGTCAGGCCCTGCCATGTCAGCTTCTATCCTTCCCTTTGGAGGATCGGACCATTGGCCTATACAGCTTGAGGCCACTTTTATGGGCACACCTAGAAACAGACCTTTCAAGTTTGAAAATGCATGGCTCTCTCACCCTGAATTCACCAGCAATATTGACACATGGTGGAGGGAGGATCTGAACATTCAAGGCACTAAAATGTTCTTGCTCCAGCAGAAACTTAAACACATCAAATCCAGGCTTAAAGATTGGAACAAAAAGGAGTTTGGTAATATTTTCAAAGCCAAAAAAGAAGTTGAGCAAAAACTCCAGGAGATCAATCAGATTATCATCACAGATGGTTTCACTGAGGAGTGGAAAAATCTAGCTGATTCTCTGCAGAAAGAATGGGAAGATAGATGCATGCAAGAGGAGATTTTCTGGAGACAGAAATCAAGGGTGCAGTGGATTAGAGAGGGAGAAAGAAACACGAAGTTCTTTCATAAATCTACCATAGATCACAGGGCACACAACAGAATCACAAAACTCAAGGATTCTCAAGGGATAGAGCTCGTCTCTCACAAAGAAATGGAATTTGTCCTTGTTCAACACTTCCTCAACATAGCAGAGGAGCCTCTGGTCGATAGATCTAGGTTCATCAGTAATTTCACAAAGTACATCCCTCAGCTGGTCACCAGAGAAGACAACCACAATCTCAACAGGCCAGTGTCGGAAGAGGAGGTCAGTGATGTGATCAATGAAATGCAAAATGGCAAAGCTCCAGGCCCGGATGGGTTCAATGTGGACTTCTTCAAAGCTTGCTGGAGAACAGTCAAACAAGATATCCTTGAGGTGGTGGAAGACTCAAGAAGATCCAAATCGGTTCTGAAGGCTCTTAATGCCTCCTTCATAGCTTTGATCCCAAAACAGGAAAAAGCCATGACTCCGGATGGTTTCAGACCCATAGCTTTATGTAATGTGGTGTATAAAATTATTTCCAAAGTTATCGCCAACAAACTCAAGCCCCTTCTTCCAGCTCTCGTCTCAGAGGAGCAAACTGGCTATGTGGAGGGAAGACAAATTCTCAATAACATCATCCAAGCTCATGAGGTGGTACACTCTCTCAAAAGCAATAAACAAGCTGGTATGATCATTCAGCTGGACCTAGCAAAAGCTTACGATAAGCTAAGTTGGTCTTATATAAGGGCAGTACTAAGAGCTTATGGCTTCGACCACAACTAGATAAGATGGGTTATGGCACTAGTATCCATAGCCAGTTTTTCCATCTTGCTTAATGGCGCTCCTTCAAGAACCTTCATGCCCTCTAGAGGTCTCAAACAAGGGGATCCGCTCTCTCCCTTCCTCTTTGTTCTTATGATGGAAGGGCTAGGCAGAGCGATCAAAACAGCAAATGCTGAAGGAAGAATCCAGGGTCTCAAACTTACCCTGGATGGAGCGGCAAATACTCACCAACAATTTGTGGATGACACGATGTTGCAGGGTATACCCACAGTCAAGGAAGCCAGAGTGATCAAACAAATCCTAAACGACTTTGCAATGGCGGCTGGCACAGAGGTAAGCCTCAACAAATCAAAAGTTTTCTTCTTTAACACTGACATTGCTATTCAGAGGAACATCACCAGAATTCTTGGGTTTCAAAGGGACTAGTTACCTTCCAAGTACCTAGGAATGCCTCTTACAGACAAACCTCTAAGCAAGGGAGTGTGGGAGCCGATAATGAATAAGCTTCAGGACAAGATCAGGAAATGGACATGTAGGGCTTTAAATTTGGCGGGACGCCTTGTGCTCACACAGGCTGTCTTGCAGGCTATTCCCTTTTTCATGTTCTCAGCTCTTCTGGCTCCTAAAGGAGTTCTGCAACAGATCAGAAGCATCCAAAGGGATTTTCTATGGGGCAGAGGGGAAGAGAAAAAGAAATGGGCTTTAGTAGCCTGGGACAAGATCTGCAAACCCAAGTCCCATGGTGGTTTGGGGCTTCATGACCCTGAAACCCTCAGCAGAGTTTCGGGAGCTAAACTTTGGTGGAGGTGGCTCAAGGAATCGGCAACCCCTTGGGCCAAGCTCTGGAAACAAAAATATGCAAAAAATTGGCAGGAGAGGGATCACATCCGAATGTCAGGGTGCATTAAGGGCTCCCACATTTGGAATCTTGCTTGGGAGAATAGAGGTATTGTCCAGTAGCATAGTTTCTGGGAGATCCGAGCTGGGAACCTGGCACGATTTTGGGAGGATAACTGGCAACAAGAACCCAATTTGTTTAAGGATGAATTAGCCGCTCTCAAAAATGATACTGACAACAAAGGTTTACTTATGGTAAGTGACTTCTGGGATCAGGTAAGGAACAATGGTAAATGGAGAATTTGGAAGGATTTAGGCCACAGTGAAGATAGTCCTTTGAAGGCCCAGGCAGATTCTCTTGCTCGGGATTTGGAGCAAAGGAAGATTTTGGTGTCCTCCTTGTCTGACCAACTAAGATGGGGAAGGAACACCGAAGGAAACTTTAACCTCAAAGAAGCTAAAAGAATAGTCACAGGGTTTAACGACCAAAACCCTGATCAGGTATGGAAGAACCTTTGGCAGAACCCTCACTAGATGAAAATAAAGTTGTTCATTTGGCTTGTTCAACAAAAGAAAATTCTAACTTGGGAGAATCTGCTGAAAAGGGGTTTTGTCGGCCCATCCAAATGCCCTCTATGTGGCTTACAAGAGGAGACGATGAATCACCTACTCAACCTCTGCCCTTTCACCTCCACCGTGTGGGATTGGGTGGCCTCAATCTTCAGGCATACTGATCGGGACAGACTCAACATCACCAACACTTTGAAGAATTGGAGGAAAAACTTCTCAGGCAATGAAATCATCAATAAAGCTTGGACTCTGGTTCCAGGCTTTGTCATCTGGGATGTTTGGAAAGAACGCAATGGTAGGATTTTCAAGAGCAAGACAAGCACGCCCCAGCACATAATTGCACAAATTCTACGACAGCTCAAAGACACAGTCAGAGGTTTGTTGTGGAAACTTCCGAAGAATCCTCCTCTACCCCAGGAAGCCTATATACTACTGCAGTTGGGTCTCCAGTCAATAGTCCCACAGGGCATAAACAAGGGTGTGAGCCAAAAAAATGCAAGTATGGATATTTGGAAGCCTCCTCCACATGGCTTCTTAAAAGTCAATATAGACGGAGCGTCCAAGGGCAACCCAAGGTTAGCTGGTTTTGGGGGTGTTACAAGAGATGAGCAGGGACGCATAAAGGAGATCTTTTATAGTCATTTGGGGAAGGCCACTAATAACATGGCGGAACTCATGGCCTTAGAGCAATGCCTGGAAATCCTGGTGGATTTAAATTCACACAATGTCATCATTGAAGCAGATTCGGAATTGATTATTAAAGCGGCCAAGAAAATGTGCAATGGAACGGCACTGGAAAAAGTGTCGAAACATTGGAGGCTATCGCAGGTCTTTCACCGTATTCACACCCACCTGCAAACCTTAAGAACTGTCAACTTTGTCCATGTGAAAAGAAAAGCAAATATGTTGGTTGATCGTCTAGCGAATGAAGGAGTGATTAGTAAGGGAAGTGGTACTCGGCACATTTGGGAGTCAATACCCCTAGGCAAACTGTGTGATGATTGTCTCTGTCAGGCTGCCAAAGATATGGAACACTTCCAGACCTTCAACAGAGAGAAGGAGGAAGACTAGTGAAAGGCGAGAAGAGAGGAGGTCCTTGGGCTGCGGTCTCTCCCAATCGTTAAAACTCAAGGAGAAGAAGTGAAGCGGTTACATAGTTCCTAGTGGAACAGAGGTCGTGGTTTGTTCTGGATGAGCTGCTTCAGGAGGGTTTCAAAAATGCATAGCAGACTTCAGTCTAAACATGGGTGGATCAGGAACAAAGGAAATGATTTGGAACGATGGATCGACAGGATGGACCGACGATGCTCAGGAGAACTGCGAAATTAAAACACTGCTTAAACCGTTCATTAGTTGAATGGCCACAATCCACAAGTTCTTTTGGCCTCAGTCATCCAACGGATTTCGGGCCGGAAAGAGATCGACCATTAACCACTTGGACGGACCCGAAATCCCATAGATTGAGATGCTCTAATCTTTTTCAGGTCCGGATTTGTGTTATTCATCGTGCTAGTGTTCAGGCCGAAATCATGGTGGACCGTTGGATTAAATAGTCTTTGATCGACGGTGCCGATTCTCCGCGCAGCTCTTTTGATCATAGGATTTGTAGACCGTCAGATGGGAAGTTCGTTTCGATGGTGGGGATAGCGCATTCAGGTTCGGGCTGGGGGAGTGGACCGGAGAAGAATGATTGGCGCGATTTTGGTATTTTTTGAAGTCCGATGGTCTTCGCAGTTTGTATGAGAAACCGGTGAAAAGAAAGGAACTTGTATCTCAACTGTTAGGGTTCCTTAGTCTTTTGCTGAAGAGTTGATGTAACCCCGTGAGATATTGTAACCTCATGAGATATTGTTTGATCTTGGGTTCTGTTTACCCTGTCAATGGTTAACCAGCAATGGGCTTCTCTTGTGATGGTAAACTAGCAACGGGCTTGTCTTTGCACTCGCAGAGACGTGTATCATATGTATTACACTTTTACGGTTAATAGAAGGTTTCACTCTTACTTGACCAAAAAAAATGAAACTAGGGCTTCTAGGGTTGGTTAATGGACTAGAGAGGACTTGAGCCCTTGAAAACTCCTTCAATGAGTGATGAAGCCTACAAAAATTATTGGCTCAAAAATTTAAAGGACCAATGGCAAAATAATCTAGAAATCAACTTGAAAGCTTTGCCAAACTTACCATAAGCTTGCAACCACAAATATTAGTGCCAAACCCAAAACTAGGCTCAAAAATGATTGTGTCTAGGAAACAAAGGCCTACGGCGTAGGGCTTCAAGCCTACCAAGGCTTGCAGCCAAGCCCACAAGGGCTGCGGCTGCCCCCAAAAGGCTTCTAAGGCCTGCGGCTAAGCCCTAAAGGGTTGCCACTAGGGGTTTCAAGTCCTAAGAGAGTTGTGGCTACCACAAATAGGCCCCAAAGGGGTTGTGGCTTGCCCAAGAGAGGCCAAGAAGGCTTGCGGCTAGGCCTTAGAGGCTGCCGTTAGGGTAGAAGGAGCCCACAAGGGCTGCGGCGTAGGAAAAAAGGCCTTACAAGACTTGCGGCTAGGCCAAATAGGCC
This sequence comes from Pinus tabuliformis, assembly GCA_031772625.1. Taxonomy (NCBI): domain Eukaryota; kingdom Viridiplantae; phylum Streptophyta; class Pinopsida; order Pinales; family Pinaceae; genus Pinus; species Pinus tabuliformis. The sequence continues at coordinate 387,997,680 of CM062816.1, read as the reverse complement.
ACGACACTTCTGCAACAAGTTTACCTCAAGAAAAACACCTCCAAAGGCTAGTGGCTTCCTTATTTAGCTAGACATTAAGCAAATGTGACTTGGAAAGGCTAGATCTTACCCTCTAGGGCCTAACTCAGTCCTCTTCTCTAGATGAATAGCCCGGAAATTTATTTCTGCTCCAAACCATTGAGCTATCACTTGCACAAACGAAATAGAAAAAACCCAAGAACCCAAGATATGCAAAATTTGAAATAAAACCCCAAAATCCCAATACTATACAAAACTAAAAATTTAGTATTTTAAAATACAAGGCTTAGTGGAAAAATAATTTACAGATATATATAATATTTACAATATTTACAAGATAAAATTTTCTCTCATTAGCATAATAAACTTTATGGCAAAAGTAAATAAATTTGAAAATACTAAGAGAATAATTTTGTAAATTTTTCCAAAGCCTTCCTGCATAAGATTTTTGTTAGATCAAGACTTGGAGCCAAACAAGGGTGTGATCCCTTCACAGTCTGTGAACTTGGAGGCCAAGGACTGGAGCAACTTGTAACTCAATGCACTTCAAATGATAGATTATTAAATCAAAAAGGGTTTGATTCACATAATAGAGCTATAGATCTGGAGATACCTGCCAAACCTCACTAGATCTAGAGTGTTTATTCTCACCAACACTTAAGGCAAGATAATTGTACCAATAGATGTTCCTACTACCGGCAATTGCAATAATAATCAACGATATAATCAAAGCATATCAATAAAACATCCAGCACATACCACAGATCAGCGAATGAGAGATACCTTGAATTGAACCCCAAAAACTTTTAATTAAGTGCAAAGAAATTCCAGCAAAGTCTTGCTCAATACATCAAATAATTGTTACATCATCCAAAGATGAAATGAGGAGCTTGTTAGCCTCCTTGTATAAAAAATGAGAGAAGAAAACCCTCCAAGTGGAGATAACGACTAGTTGGCTTGATCCTCATCAAAATAATCTCATTCATCGGTCTTCTTTTGAAAATAACTTGATCTCCACTGTTGATTTTATTTTTTGAGGAAAAATTCGAATTTCTCTTAAAACCCTTTTTTAATTATTCCAAAAAAATAATATTTTGGACTAATACCCTCAAAAATTTCACTTTGACTTAACCACCAAGGTCCAAGGGGTCAATTTTTCTTAAAAAAATCCATTTTTCCCTTGGTGGAGGACCTCCAAAATTTAATTCTTTTTTGACCCACGCATTTTTGATGATTTTCCACTTGGAGAGAATTTAATCTCTCAAATTATTTTTTGACTCACAAATAATTGATTTTCTGGTTAATTATTTCTTTTTATTTTTGCTAGAAAAATTAATTAAAATACTCAAGAGGGGAATAATTAATTTTCAACCTTCCAAGTGTGTCTATAATAAAATAATTTAGCCATGGTGTCTAAATATGAGTAACCATGCACTAAATTATTCCTAAACACATGTTTACATCAAATAATTACAATATCAGCACTTAGAAAGCAAAATACAAATTTGACACAAATCCTCAAGACTTTACCCAATTTTGTGACAAGACACATGATCTAGTATGAAAAATACATAGAATCGATAAACACTAGGACTCACCTAAGACCTCATCAAAGAATTACACCCTAGCTTTCGGGTAAATCTGGGAGAAAAACTTTGTCAATTATCTGTGTTTACAAACACACATAATTTAGGGAGGTTAAAAAACTCCCTAGGATGAAACCCTTTGAGAAGAATCATAGGCTTACCTAGGTGTTATTACATGGCTTAATAGTCATACTAGAACCATTTACAACATAAACATGCAGAAACTGGGTTTACAGTGATAAAGATGACGTTGAATGATGACAATGATCTCTAAAAAACATTTGTCCATTGCCTTGTACTCTGCGTCTTGGATTGTTGACATGTACATGGTCAACATTTGGTCACCATGTCACCAAGTGTCCAAAATGGAAGAAGGACAAGAAGGGGAAGCAAACAGCAACTTCGGCAAAGATCGATGAGTTAACCTTTAGATTGGAGGAATTCCAACTGATAGCAGTGATACCTCCAGATGGAGGAGGAGCATGATGCTTCAAATTATCTATATGGGTAAGGTCCATGGGGAGTAACAGGAAGTCTAGATCAGATCCAGTTAGTGTTCACATGGATCAGTACCTTTGCTACTGGAGCCCACAGTCAAAGTAGCAGGAGGATAGAGGTGCCAGTAAGGTGCAGCCAGATCTTGAGGGGCAGTTACAGAGCTAGTTGCAGTGAAATACATGAGAGTTGTAGAGCTAGTTGGGCACAATCAGGTGCTCAATAGACAGTGCAGAACTAGTTGCAGTCAAAGACTCAAGGGACAGTTACATAACCAGTTGCAGTAACACAGTAGACCGAGACTGATTCAATTACAGTTCGTAACAGATGGATCAGAGTATACACAGCAGTTGATGGACAGTGTTTACTAGGTTAACTTCTTCACAACGATTTTCAGTGACAAGGAGTCAGATCAGTCGAGATGTGAAGAAAGGAGATGCAACAAAAGTTAGACATCAGCAGCATGGAACAATCCAGCCACATGTTGTTCATCAGTAGAGATGATGGGTATAGTGGAGAACACCTTTCTTGCTAAGAGGGAGTGTCAGTTTTAGTGATGGATATGGTAGCATCGGACAGGTGTTCTAGTCTCAGATGATTAAGCGGCTAAGGAACACTAGATCTCCAAAACCCAGAAAAGGTTTCCAAAGATAAGCTTGGGAAACACCTTGATTAAACTAATTTGTCATAATTAAAATATTTCCTAAGTCTAACTGAGGAAAAATGGTAAATTAAAGTTAATTAGCTAAGGATGTTTGAGATTGCCCCAGAAACTTCTATTGATGAAGTCTAATTGATCTTAGTCAACGATTAAGATTAAACAGTGGCCGATGAAGACCCAACAGGAGATTATAAGAGTAGGTCAAAGGGTTTGGAGATAAAATCAGTGTGATCATTGTGAGCAAGGCAGATCGAGCTACCTAGTTCGTAGTTTTCAGTGAGGGCGCAATTCGAGCCATGGAAGAGCATTGAATAGAGGGAGCAGCAAAAAATTTGGGAGCGGGATTCCGGAGAATTTTTTTGTGATTTTCCAGTGCCAGAGAGACAGGAGAAAGGAGGTTGAATTATCTACAGAGAGGGTTGCCACAGCTAGTGCGAATAGCCAAAAACCCTAGTGCGAGTTGCCGGAAGGGGATCAATTCAGTTGTCGAATGTTGGAAGAGTGTCTGGGAAGCAGATCTATTTCATTCCAAAGGCAGAGGGAGGCAGGACGGCTCATCCAGATTCAGATTCCAAGCTGTACGAAATTCCTTTCAACCAACTGTGCGCATTTCAGGTGGCGAGTGCAAGAAGTGCGAGCAGGCCAAAGGAGGTCGAGTTGATTGCAGAAGGAGATATTTTATCTCAATATATTTTGCCATTGTATTTCCAAAGGATTGCCAATCGGGCATCCAATTGTAATAATTCTCAAATTGCTGCATAATAAAATAAACCCTCATCTATTGCATCGGTTTTCCTTTTGGGGTTTTTTCCGGGGATGTTAAGTCCAAAAATATTGGTGTAATTTTTATTGTGTGTGTGCATATATTTCTCAGTTCTTGATTTATAATTTCGCAATGTTTTTATTTTGAAGAATGCATCAATGATTTAATTGTTATTTTCCATAAACAAATAAATTGCTAATAGTTAGAAGATTAAACTTCGGTTGGTGCATTCAAGGAATTTTCACATCAAATGTGGAGAACCAATACAATAGAGCATCACATATATAAATGTATCTCATCATCATGAGTTACATGTACATTGGCAAAAGAAACAAAACTAGCAGCTAGCTATCTAAGATCAGTGCCCTCTCCCCCTTTTATGGAAAAAAATGATGGGTTGTTTGCTAGGCCTACCCCTAACAGTAGAAGGCCCTGGCCCTGCACCAAATGTTGGAGGATGACTAATGGGTATGGAACTGAGCTCTCCTATATCTGTAGAAGTGGTGTTGATTGTTAGTTTTTGTAGCATCGGAGGTGTTCTAGTCTCAAAACTTTGTGGAGAGGCTAAAACACAGGAGTTCTCCATAACCTAAAAATCGTTTCTAGAAATTCCACCTAGAAGTGTCTTAATTAGATTATTAGCCTATTTTAAATATTTCCTAAGTCTAAACTTAGGAAAAGTGGTTAATTAATCAATATTAATTGAGATAAGGTGTGAATCATCTAGAAACTCACACATATCGACTAGGAAATAATCTTATCCCTTGATTAAGTTTTAATTTTGGTTGTTGGAGGTCTAACAGAAGATTAAAAGAAGTCGATGGGTAGATGGAGAACACACACACACACAGATCGATTTCCTTGAGCAGTTCAATTTCCAAAGAGCAACAGCAATTGCCGGAAGAGTTCGAGCAAGAGAAGGAAGCAGAGGGACAAAGACAGTGAGTCCGAAGGAAGCTTTTCCAAATCCAGTGAGTACTTTGCAGAGAGGCAGAGATAGCCACAGAGAGGTTGAGCAAGGGTTGCGTAGAAGCCTCTAAGAGGTAGTTCGATTTTGCTGGACACATTGCCTAGATGGGTCAGGATGTGATCCGATCTACAGCAGGAGGAGTTGAGGCGTGCTCTATTGAAGAGTACCATCAGCGGGAGCAGCAGCAAGGGCGTGAAGGGGAGGAGAATGTGGCCCTAGCATCCAAGGGTCCCAGTCAGGGACAGAGCGAGAAGAAAACGAAGAAGGACCTATCTAAGGTCAAGTGTTTCAGGTGTGGCGAGCTTGGCCACTATAGTACTCAGTGTCCTCTCAGGAAGAAGGACAAGCAGGAGAAGTAGGACCAGGCAACAACGTCCGTAGAGATAGATAAGTTGTCCTCCAGGTTGGAGGAATATTTTGCTATGTTTGCAGCTATACCTCCAGGAGTGAGGTGGGGCGATATGGAGCTATAGTCCTAGAGTTGCAAAGTTTGGGCAGGGTCCATTGAGGTGTCCTCCTCATGGATCATTACCTTGCTACAAGGGCCCATAGTATTCAGTAGCAGGATGGATCAGTGTCAGTTGATGCAATCAGATTCTAGAGTGACAGTTGCAGACTAGTAGTAGTCAGGTGCTAAGGAGCGCAATGCAGTGTTGACAGCAGAGCAGGAGGCTTAGTATCAGAGTTAGCAGCAACGAAGATTCCTTCGTGGACAGTGCAGAGGCTAGTAGCAGTCAAGACTAGGAGACAAATGCAACAAACACACTTGATTCAGTATTTAGGATGTTTCTTAGTTGCAATAGTTGCAGTTGCAGTTGCAGCAGCAACAGATGAGAGGGAGTTGGCGGTTGTATAGCAGTGTTAGCAGTAGCACAGATGCAACATCAGAGCTGCGCAGTGGTTGGTGGGCAGTGGCAGGCAGTCACAGTGGCCAGACAACAGTGTTATTTTCCCCGTTGGTAATCTATAATATCTTTTTCCAGACTTCTTTAGCGAAAAGACAATTTACAAACAGACAGTCCAATGATTCTTCATTATTTTCACACATAATACATCTTCCAGGACCCTGCATATTTCTTTTTTGGCAATTATCCAAGTTAGGATTGTGTTGTCCAAGCTAACCATGGTAATATTTTAGCTTTTAGTGGACTTTATAATTTCCATACAACAGACCACTACTGAGATGTTTCTTTCTCCATTTATTCCTCCATCGTTGCTTTATAGCTCAATTTTGTTGTATATTCATCATTCCCCTGATTTTTTTTTTACCATTTAATCATATCTTCCTCCTAAGACAGTTTTAATGCACTAGAAGTTTAGACTTCTGACATAAGAGTTCCTTTTATCAACTTTTGCCCCCACTGAATCAGATCACTTGCCTTCTTTCAACCCTGAGCTCATACATTCTTGCCATCATCAGTTACGGTATCTGCTAATATATAAATCCCTATTAGAAGAAGATTGCTTATCAGCTTCTCAGACACCCCGTAATGACCTTTACATCTGACCCAGGGATCCTCACCAATTCTTACACTTGTTCCTTTTCCACCCTTCCAAGCTAACCATTTTCCAATAAATGGAAAAGCTTTCACCATATTTCTATATACAGCTACCCCACGGCCTATCCTCCAAACTCGCCCCCCCTTTCTAAAGGGAAGTGGCTCTCCATTCTGCAGTAGCATGGTTTTCTCTAATGTACGCCAAATTTTGTTGTATACCAATTCAATATAAGCCTTGGCTACTAATAATTTATGTACATGTATATTGAAATCATCATAGAAGTTGACAATTGGTCACATACAATTTAACAATCATAAATCCGCAAAAAAAAAAAATCTGGGTTTTTCCCCATCCTTAGCTAATTATGTTAAACTAGTTGCTTTGCATTAAAAATAATATCACAATTTTCTTTACCATTTATCAAAGCATATATATATATAGGAAACATCTAATGTTATATTAGCTTCAAGCTTGTTCATTTTCATAGGGTAAATTGTGGCAACTGTGGTAAATTATTATTTTAATACCATCTGGCGTCTGACTACAGATGGGTGCAAAGCTACTCGCATCCCTAGAGATGTTATGCTTACCTAATCTGTTAAGCTTTCAAGAATTTAGAACTCTTGGGGTGAGACTTGGCTTAGGGAGAAACATAATGACATTTGAGCATCCATGAATCAGGTAATATTCAGTTCAGTTTAATGAAGAGAGTCATTAAATGAGAAGAGTTAGTTTATTGTAGTAGTTTGTATTCTTGTATATACACACACCTACAATTGTACTTTAGAATGCTTCTTTCTCTTTTTCTTTTTTTCTAATGAGTATTTATCATCTATATATTCAACAGGTTGCAGAGGGTGTAGCTGCAGTAGGAGTTGTCATTGCTTTGGCACAAAATATCACGTGAAGATGCCTATGCTAACTGCAGTTGCTTGTATTATATCAATGAGTTGACTCTAACCACTGTGTAGCTTGCATATCTAGCTGACTCTAACTACTGTGAATTGCATATCTCGTTGACTCTTGTATATGTTGTATCGGTTTTCTTTCAGGGTACTTGTTAACCCTGAGGTCAATATTCTTAAATCTGTATATACCAATCTATCTATAAAACATAGTAGTTTCTTTGTTTGATCAAATTCCAGTTGCATGGTGGTGGCCTATAAGGTCTACAAGTGTTTGAACTTCGCTCAGATACCATGTGTAATGCTTACCATTATAATTTTGATTCTAGTAGCATCATTATACGTGAACTATGGTGTAAAATATATCATCATACCATATTCTTTTATTTTGAATTCGCAATTAAACATATCAATTTGAATGTACGTGCATACCTGGTTTTCCCATCCGATGATGAACCCTGGATGACGTTTCTTGTGTTCCACTACCAGTGTTTCCACTACCAAACCGACTGAATCCTCCCAACCTATCTGGGATCAGCCTCTCTAGCTCCCAGATGCAAAAGACTTCAAGAACGAAGTCTTTCAGCCCCTATGCCCAAAACTCCAAGAACAAAGCCCAAGTCTCGAAAGTCTACAGTCAAATCTTGAGCTCCAAGGCTCGACCCTCAAATTCTCCCAGTGAGTGAGTGTATCCCTTCCGTTATTTCTCCCCCCTTCCTTCCCCCTTAGATTTGGTTATAAAGGGAAGGTTTCTTCCCTCCAAAGAAACCCCCTCACCACCTCTCCATAAAAATATATATATTTTTAATGTTCAAGTCAGTCATCTATCTTTTGAATTGAATGACTTTATTGTTTTTGAGTCAGTTAACTTCCCCTAGTATTATATATATATATATAACTATTAAATGGCTTTATTAATTAATGAATGTTTAATCTTGTCTAATTGTAATAATAATTTATTATTTTAATTACATTTTATTAATGAATCTTAACCTAATACATTGATTACATCCTTTGATAATTCGATATTTAATTAATACTTTTAATAATTAATTCATTTATCCTACATTTACGCATTCTATATAATCAACTAGTATGTATATTAGTGCAAATGCATGCGATGTATGCGTATGTAGCTATCATACGCATGTCTCGTATGTATGCTAATAGTCATATTTTGCTCATAATTTGAGATGGGTCATTACACGAATTGTAACTCCTCAAAACAAGTGTACTTCTCTCTCTATTCTTGGGATGAGTTACTTCTCCTCAAGTAACTCCTCCCTCATGGAATTCGATTCTCCTATTATTGGCTCAAGGCATGGATTCATTTTGTAACTCCTCTCCTTTCTCATATATTTAAGGAGAGCAAGTGAGAGTTGAGAGTAGCATGTTCATTGTGATGAAAAAGAGCAAGTGTTGAGTGTGTGCAAGAGAAATGTGAGAGCTAGTGAAGAGCAAGAGCAAGGGAAGAGCTAGAGCAAATGTGAAGGATATGATATGATCAAGAGAAGGGAGAGATCTTCAAGCAAAGAGCAAGTGCACTTCAGCTGCAAGTTGATCAGGCATTGGTAACTTTATTCATTCTCATTCTCTTTGTACTCTGTTGAACAATTGAAGAAATCTAATAGAGAATGAATCATTTGGGTTTTCCCCTTTGTGGGGTTTTTCCTTGGTTATTGGACCAAAAATCTCAGTCTCATATTTGTGCTTGGCTGTCTTCATATGATTCTTAAGTTTATGTTTTATCTACAATTACTGATCTGAAAAGTTGTGAAAAATAAATCTGCATTCTAAGTAATTGTAACAGCGTAGAACATTCAATTTTCTGCAAAGTACATTCAGTTTTCTATAAAGTACATTTAGTTTTCTGCAAAGCACATTCAGTTTTCTGCAAAGCACATTCAATTTTCTACAAGTACATTCAGTTTTCTGCATAGAACTTTCAAGTTTCTACAAAGAACTTTTAAATTTTTGCATAGAACTTTCATATTTTAACATTTATTGAATAAATAATTTCTGGTATAAAACAATTATTGAGGTATAAATAAATCAGATCTGGTATTAGAGACTTAACACAACTCTTCTTATAGGTCATCTTCCAAACATCATATATATAGAGCTTCCTCCATTCATCCTAGAATGTTAGGGAAGCTAGCTCTAGCAGACCCTGATATACTTCCATTAATAGTGTTCAGGATTTTGGCTATACTCTCCTTGTACATCTTTCTTCCAATTCTGCTTTCCATTCTTAGATTTAAGACTTTAGGTTTTTAATTTAAACTTTAGATCCATACTTTACATTCTACATCTTGCTTTGTATAGGAGCTTCTTTTTTGTTTCCACATAATATTAGCACTATTGTACTCAGCAGTGCCATTGGCCTACTTTTGTGGTCAATTATTGGACATTAATAAAATTATCTTAGCTTATCTATAGGAGATGGAGATTTTAATGATGAGAGATTGATCATGATTTTGCTTGATTCTCCTTACACTTCCATCATTCTGCATAGTTAGAGAGGATGTGAATGCACCCCTAGTGGGAGATTGGAAGTCGCTTCAGTGGAGAAGCTTTAATTGTATCATGGTTCTCTACAGAGGTAAAACGGTGGGGAAGGATTTAATCCCCTTAGTTGTGTGTAACTTGGATCTCTGGAAACTGTATTTGTAGCTCTGGTTATAAAGATGAAATACATTTGGCAGCCAAATTGTTACTCTTGATGTATTTTGTTTAACTTTCTAGTCATTCTGAATCATACAACTTAGATTTAGCATCTCTTTGTGTGGGATTCAAGCACCGGTTCATTTAAAGGAGATAAAAATCATTTATTTTATGTTTTATGGGCACAAATTTGAAGTTACAAATTGCAAATTTGCAATGGAAATGGAATTTAATGGTCATTTTATGTGTAAATATGTACTTTTAAGCTTGATATCCATGAATTTAACACATAAATATAGTTTCTAGCAAGTTGTTCTTTTGCGGATCTGAGATTAGTTCTGCATGTTAAAATTTATATTTCTACTCGGATCATTCAGAAGTCTCTCCTGTGGCTAGCTGTGACAGTGATCTGATTACTAGTTACCCTGACACCAGAGGGTTTCAAGTGCTACTAGACCTTATGACATATATTTGAGAATCCTGAGGAATGAAACTTGGATCCTTCCCATATCCATGGGGATACTCCGATTACTTTTTTTGTCAACAGGAGTAGAGGTTTACATGTTTTTCAAGGGAGCAAGCATGGTCTCTTTGGAAATGCAGTAGAGCATTTGGATTATTTATGAAGTGGCAGATCACAGGCACTCAAATACATCCTCAAGTTCTCAATTGTTAGATTTGAGGCTCCCAGGAACATAAAAACTAGTTATATCATGTTATCTAGAGCGCCAAAAGAAGAGAGTAAATGTAAGAAGAAAGACTATACATTGTTGGAAAATATTTTGAAATAGTATTAGAGAAATAATGCCTAGATTCACGACAGGCAGGAAATGTAGGTCCCCACTTCAAAATTATCCATGCTTAAAAAATCTGACTGATTTAGTCAATTGCTATTATGGTGAAGGTTAAGCAGAGGCAAGTTAAGCCAGCCGAATAGGGGGAAGAAGCCCAGGAATTATATAGTCTAGTTGAAATTGTTTAAGTAGCAAATTTTCCACCTGATCCTTGCCCTTGTAGTTCAATCAGAAATGATGTGAGAGAATCTACAATGAAGCCAAATGAGATCAATGTCTTAGAGATTCCATGTAGCACTTAGGAAAAAGGTATATTAATTCACCTCTCACTATGAATCCAAAGACTTTAGTTACTTCTAATGAATCTTACTGAGAAGCATTTTAGCATTTTCAGTTGCACTTATGTATCTTTTTGATACATCGGATGTGTTAAGAAGTGATATATGCAAGAACTTGAAACTGAATGGTGATATGCATCTCTGTGATATATTGTATATAAAATGCATTGATTCCCATTACCACTTTGGAAATCTATTTTCCTTCCACATACATATAATACGTTAGACATACATATTATCTATATAGCCATTCCAAGTCAAAGAGTCATAAAACAATTTCTAAAAGGAGAGAATCAACAAACATCCATGAGAGAACAAACCTGCAAAGAAACCCAATTCTTGATGGCACCAAGATAGTTGCCAAGGTGAATTGATCCAGTTGGTTGCACGCCTGAAACAACCCTTTTCCTGTGAAATTTCACTTACTCATTAGGAAAATTGAAAGACACAACACCATGACAATAGACTGCAAAAAGACTGCAATAAAATTATAGCTTAAAATCCCACAAATTAAATCAAAACTCCTAGTTACAAAAATGAGATTTAAAATGTAGTCCAAGTCACCAAATAATATCTGAGATAAGAATTTATTGCCAAGGTTTCTGAATATTGTTTCGAGGGGTTTAGTGGAGTTCCTCATAAAAAATGTCCTCATGTAATCAAAAGTTGTTTAGACAAATAACCCAATGCATGAAATTATATCAATGTCCACTGATAACCAAAACAGGTCAATGGGACTGGGAAGTAAAACTCACCAAAATGACAATATGTCCAAAAGTCATCTTCCAAGAGTACAAAGCAAAAACTAGAGCTGGAAGAACAAGAGGATAACCCTACTTATCATACGGTACCAGCTATTAATATAAAATCAAGTAATAGAGGAATAAACTGTAAGTAAAAAAGAAGACTTGCTCACTATCATCATTAGAGCCAGGAATGGAAATCTCCATCATAAGTACCTGCTTATTAATGTCGCCTTGAGAATGGCCTAGGTTAATGGGCCCCTAAGGACTAATCCGCAATGGCCTCTGGATGTTCCTAGTAGGGACAGCATAAGAAACTAGAGTTGAGGTGGAGATAGGGTGGCAGCTCTCCTAGCCTCCAAGGATGAGGAACTCCTAGTAATAGAGATGGAAGTAGTGATATTTCCTACAACTAGAGCACTGTGATAGTGTTGTTATCAAGAAACTCTAGTTCTCCTTACAGTGCCAATTCTGGCCTAAATCTCAATGAGGGTGGAGTGTATCAAGGGAGAATGCTTGATGAACCTATTGTTGAAAAACCAAGTACAAGTGAATTTTTGAACTATTGATAATTATTTGTGAGAGTATTAGATCTTCTTTCCAATTTATTTCAATTCACCAAATAATTACACTTTAGAAATTTAATCGAACAGTAAGGAGAAAGAAGAGATCACAATGCACAATAACAAGAGACACCAAAATTAGGTCAAAGACCAAGGCAAAACCCCACAAAGGGAAAACCCAACCAAATCTTTCTTAGAGAGATCCTTCAACAATACATCAAGACAAGGATTATACTGACCCAAGAAGGCTTCCACAAGTGCTAAGTCTCCACAACTGAATGTCCAACAAAGATCACCAAGGAGAGGCTGATCCTCTCATCATATCACAGAAGACAGTCAGATTAGAACTCAGATCTAGGCTCAGATCTCGGATCCAGACTTCAGATCACTATAATAATAAGCAGATCTCGGACACCAGACTAAATCATAATAAGCAGATCTCGAATACCAGACTTCTTATCACAGTTATAATAAGCAGATCTCGAATGCCAGATTTCATATCATAGTTATAATAAGCAGATCTCGAACCTCTGACATCAGATCATAAGTATAATGAGCAGATCTTGAACCTCTGACTTCAGATCATAAGTATAATGAGCAGATCTCAAACCTCTGACTTCAGATCATAAGTATAATGAGCAGATCTCAAACCTCTGACTTCAGATCATAAGTATAATGAGAAGATCTCTAATCACTGATTTCAGATCATAAATGTAATGAGCAGATCTACAGATCTCAGACCACTTCACATAGGAGAGCAGATGAGTAAGGTATGTGTGTTCCAATTGCATACAAAGGAGAGCGAATTAACCTCTCTATATAGCCATCATGTGATCCGAATGAGTGAGTTTCTAGGCAAGCCAACTAGCCATCATGTGATCCGAATGAGAGAGTTTCAAGGCAAGCCAACTAGCCATCATGTGATCCAAATGAGAGAGTTTCAAGGCAAGCCAACTAGCCATCATGTGATCCGACTTAGCACTTGTGGAGCCACTTGAAAATATAATTAAAATAATAATTTTCTTCTTTCCAAAAATATGTTTTTACCAAATCAAAAGCATGAAGAACATGCTAGAAACAATAATAATTTTGTTCTTCTCAAATACAATGATAATTATGAAGACCGACCATAGCTAGGGAGGTATTCATAATCATAGTCAAGATGTCATACAAGTTGACAAGGTTCTCTAAGAAAAGATCAGGATTACATCAGCATCATCAAAGGATTACCAGCATTACCACCCAATACCAAATCACCATGGTACTCTTCATGCACACTCTCCCCAAGAGACATCAAACAACTAGAGTCTCATAACCATGGTAACATCATATAAATCAATCAGCTAGTACTGCAGAACTAGAGTACCACCTTATCCATGCATGGTAATAATAAGCTCCTATCCAACCAGGTAGCCTCTAACCCTAATCTCCTATACAAAACATTATACTTGATTCAGGGACTACATCCCTATCCAGGTCACAATACAATGTGAAAATTCCCAACCGGAATTCTTACTGCAGCAACTCATGATATTACTCCTATTTGTTAAATTCCTTTAAACAAATTACTTGTTGTTTCCTACAGCAAATATCGTAATACATACACTGCAGCCTTCACTTAATTAAATATTATACAGAAACAAGAGACTGAGCAAGAAAGAAAATACAACACAATGGACACCGTTATTTTTGGACAAATGTCCCCGGAAAAACCCAATGCGGGAAAACCGGTGCAGCAGATCTGAGGGTTTATTATTATTAAGCAGTAGCAAATTCTGAATACATCTCTGAATACCTCTCCGGTTATTCAGTTACAGAGAGAAATACTGGCAAAAAGATTTGTGAGATTACCTCACACAATCACTGAGAAAATCCCGGCTGATCCGGATACTGGATGAAGTGCCTCTGGCAGGCCCTACACTACCTCTGCGCAGTCCTCACGCAGTCCCTACGTCAACCTCTCTAGGCACTGCGTCAGCCAGTCTGCTAATCGATTTGTTGTCCGGAGTCTCTGCTCTCAACGTCTCAGTCTCACACCCTGACTCCCAGCTTCTAAAACTGACTCTCCCCAGCAAAATCTTGGACTCTCTCTCACCCTCTGTGTTGCCTCTGCGTGGCCCTTCATGGCCCTACATCAACCTCTGCGTCTGGGCTACTAGATCACTCTTTGCCTCTCTCTGCTGATGATTCTCCGGCTGAGAAAATCTCTCTCTCCGGATGCTATCCCTGCCCCTCAACTGCAAGAAATCTCCTCAATCAGAACTTCCTCCTGAGAACTTCTCACTTCAGAAATTCGATCTCTTGATCTCTCGGTGTGTTTTCCAAATGACCCTCAAGCTCCCTTAAATAATCTTCTCGTTGACATTCAACGACCTAGATTAAAAGTTAATCAATGGCTAAGATCATTTTAGCTTGATCCTCGTCTTCTTCTAGAAGTTACACCCACAATTAGATTAATACCCATTAATATTTTTAATTTCCTAAGTTTAGACTTAGGGTCCCATTAAAAAATATTAATTATTTTAATAAAATTGTTTCTGGGTGGAATTTCCCAAAACGCTTTCTGGGTTCTTTGGAATACATGTGCCCAAGCCTCCCTGCAAAATTTGAGGCCTAGAGCACATCCCCAAATCAACATACAAGACATAGGAGAATGGTTATTTTCCTATTCAGGTTACTTGTTATAGTACAAGTTGTAGGAAAATGTCCATCTTCCTATCCAAGTCAATGTACTTGACACAGGGGTGTTAATCCCTATATAGGTCAAAGTACAAGACTTAGGAAGATGCTCATCTTTCTATTCAGGTCAATGTACTTGACACAGGGATGTTAAGCCCTATACAGGTCAAAGTAGAAGACACAAAAAGATGCTCACAGGACCATTCTCCCTATACAAGTCAGTGTACAAGACTCAGGGTAATAACCCTATACAGGTCATAGTACAAGACACAAGGAAAATGAATGTCCATGATGTTGATCAATCTATCAAACTATTCTTCCTATACAGGTCACATTGACACAGGGACTACAGCCCTATACAGGTCAGTGTGACACAAGAAGAATAACATGATCTAAGAATATCACTGCTCCCTCTCAGCGAGAGAGGCATTCTCCACAAGTCACAGCTTATCTTTAAAATATACCTACTTGCCTTCAAGGAGAGACTTTATCAGAATATCAGTTGTATGTTCATAAGTGAAGATATATCGAAGCTTTACCGCTCCCTCCTGCACCATTTCATGAATGTAGTGATACTAGGTGCCATCATGCTTTGACTTGCCATGATACACTGGATTCTTATACAATTTCACAGAATATCACTGTGGTATCCAGAATCAAACCAAACAAATCAGCAAGTAATTTCTGTAGCCAAATTGCTTCATGAGTCACTACACATGTTGTCATACATCCTGCCTCAGCAGAGTTCAATGCCATAGAAGACTGATTTCTTCTCATTATAGGAAATTCCAAACAAAAACAACCTCAGGTTGTACATTTCCCATCATCAATACTTCTGGGATCGTCAGATAATCCTAGTAACCAGATCTTATCATTAGCAACACACTTCAGGCAGTTGTTAAGAGTATCACAAAGACAACTAAGCATGTGTTTTGCTATAACCCAAAGATCATGCTTGGGTTCCATCTAACTCAAGGTGTTTGTTGCAAAGCAAAAGTCAGATCTAATATGAATCAATTAGCTGCCGGAACATAAAAGAGAATCAGATTCTTTCATCTTCCTCATGTTTGTTACCATGTCATGGACTTGCATTCCAGTTATCCAAACTTTTGCAGGATCTTGATAACATCCTTCCCTTGCACAAGGAAACTTCAACGGGTTTCTGCCAGATTACCTATCCTAGGAAATAATGTAATAACCCAAGATCCTTCATATCCAATGATAATTGTCAGGCATTTCACCCTCTTAGTACTTGTGACGAGTTGAAGAACAATATAATCTCCATGACTATTAAGGAGGAACATCGGAGCATCTGAAGTCTAAAGGTAAACATCTTGATGAACAGTGCCAAACACTTTTGAGGTATGACTAAAGAGAACATAAAGTGAAATCCCAAGCCCACAGGACTTAGAACAGTTGGTGAATGGGTGCACTATTAAGGCACTCTTTGTGTAATGGTCACCGGTTTGAAACCCCATGAGTGTCCCACCTGCCTAACCCTCAACTAGACGTTATAGTGATAGTGGTTAGTATTGACCTCGGGTCACATGAGTAGGAGACCCACCTAGTTGTTGATTCCTCTATTCACCAAATAAATAAATTTTAAAAATAAAAAAAGTGAATCCACAAATCCCTAAAAAGGAGTGATAAATACCAAACATCCAAAAAATAAACAAGGAAACAAATGAAGAAGTGTTCCAAAAGAAGCATAACCTGCAAATCCATTCTTCCCTAGGAAGATTGTGATTCATCTCCATCCTGAATCGGTGCTAACATTATACCAAAAGTTGTCGTAGAGGAATGAAATGCCCATAAATCAAAGGTCGTTGGAGATAACATTACTAAACAATGACATCCTCTGAGATCTAGAGGAAGTACTAGGGAATAAAAGGCCAATCTGGGATGAAGCCTAATCTAGGAGATCTTGGTGTAACTCCAACTAATGTTTCTACAGATGCTTGTGTATGTCATTGTTGAAAAAATTGGCATAGGCAAAAAGTCAATGAGGATATAACATACAACTTTTTGACAATGACGAAAAAATGGCAAAAATTGGCAAACCAAGGAAAGTACTAAAAAATACAAAATAAATTCATTGTTTTCAATTTTTTTAAAGATATACACAAACAACAACATTGAATAAACACAATGGCACATAAGTATGGAAAAAATATTGATAAGTACGATATAGTGGATGCCAAGTCAAAAATGATACATAAAAGTCGATATTGAATATTTAATCCCAATAATTGTGCAATCAAAAACTCAAAAGTGGACAGCCAATACAAAATGACATCAAATATATAATTGTATCTCATCATCATGAGTCGAAAGCATGGTGTACCACTTGGTATTTGTATAGGATGGTTCAAAGGAGAGGAGTCCAAGCAGATGTATAGTTGGTAATCCATTAATTAGAAAAGTTCATCCTCTCAGTCGTATTAATAAGTCTTTGAATTCCTGAAGGCTTATATTGGAAGAAGGTTTGCTTCTTGTGGCATATCAACCTTTGCACTAAACACCCCCCTTAAGCAACCCACGGGCCTACCTCAAAAATTGTCCACGATAGCCTTGTTCTTAACTCTTGTTGTTATGCAACTTAAAACAATAACATGCCTTTTGCAGTAATATACTTGAAATATTTGCTCATTATAAAACAACCCTTAACTCGTCTTGTTCTCACACAGATAGCCAACAACAGACTTGGCCTCCAAAGTGTTGAAAAATAGAGTGCAATAGATACAAGCACTATTTATAAACTATGATAATTACTTGTGAATAATAAATATCTATTATAGTTCTTTTACCATTCAATTATCTTCATCAAGCAATTACACTCCAGAAATTCAACCAATAACCATGAAAGGAGAGTACAGATCACAATGCACAACAACAAGAGACAAAGTTTGCCCAGCAAAGTAGCTTGATGACCAACCTCCAATTGCCAAGTCAACCCTCCAAGATCCAAGACAAAATATCCTTCAATTTTGTCCCCAAGAGGTTTGTAATGAAGTAAGTCATAAATCTTCAACAGGGCTGAAATTCAGCCTCTACCTCAGCTTTAGATTTCGGATGATGCCACAGAAGATTGAGCCTCAGATCTTCACATGAACCTCAGACCTTAATGCCACAGAAGCCTTCGAATAAGCCATAGAGAAATAGCTTCAGAACTCAACCTCCTTTAGACTTCAAGTGCGAGGTATAGAAGATGGCCAATATACTTCTGTTTTTCGTCCTCAAATATTCTTGTCTCCTTCACATAAAACAAAGGTATAGAAGATGGCCAATATACTTCTGTTTTTCGTCCTCAAATATTCTTGTCTCCTTCACATAAAACAAAGATCATGAGACGATTCCAAGTACACTTTGGAGGAGATCAAATGGGCTATATATATAGCCTTTCTCTAATCCAAATGGGTGTCTTGACATATCCTTTCTGAATGGGTGTCTCTTCGTGTCCTTTCTTAATGGGTATCTTCTTCGTGTCCTTTTCGAATGGGTATCTCTTTGTCTCCTTTCGAATGAGTGACTCTAGAAGAGTGGCCAACATATCCTTTGGAGGGTCGATGTGGCAACTTGGGGTACACAATAATACATTATAAAAGATCATTTTTTTAACTCTTTTGTAAAGGCCATGAAGAACATGCCTTACTAGACTTTTCTTTTGACAAATAAATAGCATGAAGAACATGCTTAAACAAATAACAATAATTTTATTTTTGTGTTTTTACATAGTATTATAAGTACATCAAGGATTATGAAGACCAACCATAGCTACATTCTTCAACACTCCCTCTTAGCTAGGGAGGTATTCATTATGTCTAACAAGATTTCAACAAGTTAAAAAGTTTTCTAAGGAAAGATCAAGACTAGATTAGCATCATTATCAAATCAATATCAACATTACCAGCATCATCAAACAACCAGTACCTCACAATCATGGTACTCATATACATAGTCTACCAAAGAGACATCAATCAAACAAGCTCTCTCTAGAAAGAGATTTGAGCATGATGTTGGGAGGCTACAACCCAGCCTCTAGGATCATTTTCCAATATTTGTCAATGTACTTGACACAAGGACAACATCCCTAATTCTGGTCACAGTACATGACAGGAGAAAATGTCTATCCACCGAACCATTCTTCCCTGGTCAATGTACTTGACACGGGGATAACATCCCTAATTTTGGTCATAGCACAAGACACAGGGATAACATCCCTAATTTTGGTCATAGCACAAGACACAGGAAGAATCTCTGTCCATGAAACCATTCTTCCTAATTCTGGTAAAATTGACACAGGGATAGCATCCCTGATTCTGGTCAATGTGACACAGGAAGAATACCATGGTGTAGTCAAATCAATGCTCCCTCTCAGCTGAAAAGGTATTCTCCACAAGTCCCATCTTATCTCTGAAATACACAAATTTCCCTCTGGAGAGAGGGTTCATCAAAATGTCAGCTATCTACTCATCAGTGGAGATGTACTAAAGCTTCACATCTCCCTTTTGCACCATGTTACGAATATAGTGATACTTGATACCAATATGCTTTGTCCTGACATGGAAAACTAGATTCTTTGAAAGCTTCATACAACTTTGATTGTCACAAAATATCATGGTAGGATCCAGCACCTGATCAAATATTCTGGTAAGCAACTTTTGAAGCCAAACTACTTCACAACAAACAGCACAGGCAGCCATATATTCAGCTTCAACAAAACTAATTGCTTATCTAAGAAACTATTGCAAAGCTTAAACAGAAACATCCACCAATCGTACTCTTCCCATCTTCAACAATTCCAGCCCAATCAGAATCAAAGTATCCTAGCAACCGAATCTCACTGATTGCAATGTGCCTCAGACAATAATCAGTAGTACCACAAAGATATCTAAGTGTGTGCTTTGCAGTAATCCAATGATCATGCTTTGGCTCCGTTTGAAACTGACTCAATGTATTCAATGCAAAGAAAATATTCGAGCAAGTATTAACAAGGTACATCAAAGAACCAATCAATTGTCATTACATGGATGGATCAATAAGATGAGAGTCAGAATCTCTTAACTTCCTTATGTTATTTATCATGGGAGTTGCCATAGGTTTGCAGTCCATCATCCCAAACTTCTGCAGGATTTTGATAACATACTTCCCTTGTCCAAGAAAGATTTCACCAGGTTTTTGCCAAACTTCTAGACCCAAATAATAATCATCGATCCAAGATCCTTCATATCAAATTCAGCAGTCAACTCCCTCTTACTCTAAAGAATGAGATGCTCCACACCTGTCAGAAGTAAGTCATCTACATATAGTAATAAGATCACAAGTTTATTCTTCACAACTTTGATATAAAGGTTCGGATCAACTTCACTCTTGACAAAACTAAGCCTTGTCAAATAAGCATCTATGCGAGAATACCATGCTCTCGGTTCTTGCTTCAATCCATAAAAGGCTTTCTTCAACCCGCATATGTGAGACTCTTTCCCATGAACCTCAAACCCTTGAGATTGTTCTATGTACAGCTCTTCCTCAATTATGTGAGAATTTCTGAATCTACACATCAAAAATCCTATTGCAATCACTGGTTTATCATCTCCTACTTGTTCTTTACATTCAACAAGTTATTTAATTATATAAACAACGATGAAAAACACTATTGCAGACTACACATACATACAGATCATGAACTGAAATGAAATGAGACAAATACACAAGGGACACTATTATTTTTGGACAATCGTCCCCAGAAAAACCCAATTTGGGAAAACCGGTGCAACATATAGAGGGTTTGTATTATTAAGCAGATTTCTGAATACAACTAGGGTGCCAAATCCGGCTCACCCAACAGAGAATAAACCTGGCATAAGCACCTCTATCCGGAGAGATATTTTGGCAAATCTAGCAACTAGATGATCACACCCCACAGATGACAATGTTGTTCCTAGTGCTGGGCAGCGATGGTTGCTCCAAGCTTTGCGTTGGAACTGCGTCACCTCCTGTAGGAGTTGTGTCACCCTCCCAGTGAGCCTTTTGTTGTCACTCACTGCTAAATGTGTTTTCAGCTATGAAAAGGGTAAGAAAGAGCAGTGACATTTGAAGCCATTTCCCAAGCCACAGAAGCTCTCCCAAGCCACAAAAGCTCTCAGAGTTTAATCAGTCCCTCTCCATTGCATAGTGCTCGTGATAAGATTTCCAACGGTATATGGAAGTCCAAAAATGGACTCTTGGATCAGAAGTTAACGCAGAGTAAAGATACCCTTTGAAAACTTAGAAAGCAAGGAGAAAATAACCAAGGGTTAGGCTCATCGCAATCGCAAATCGGGGCTTACTAAAAGTAGCGAAAATGAGAGACACCGGAATTTGCGATCAGCCGATCGTCGATATCGCAACTCGCATATCAGTGGGTCCAAGGCAGAGCAAATATCGCATATTGGCGATTGGAGGGCCCCAGGCACAGTAAATCCCACATATCAGCGGTGGGCAAATCCCGCAGTCCCACATCCCGCATCTCGGCCATATTGCAATCCTGCAGTCCCACGATATCGCAATCACGCATATCACAATCCCGCAGACCCGTGATATCGCAATCCCGCAATATCGGCAAATCCACTATCGGTAAGGTCCCAGCACAGGCTTACAGTTTATTGGCGGTTCATGATGTTGAACACAGATATCGCAGATCGGTGATCGCAAGCGCAAAGGGGTGCACGCAAGCGCAAGGCTAGAATCATCGTCGAACGTCAATATCGCAAGAATCGCCGAAAACTGGGCATATAGTGTTAAATCGTCGGGGAAGGCCGAAAATATTTAACAAATGAAATCAACGCAAAACAGGGACAGGCGAGCATTTTTCTCTCTCCTCTAGGGGGCCATGTGGCAGACTACCATTGGTCCTTATAAATGACATGGCAGTACGGAGACGGCGTGATGGTACGAAAGACACATGTCATGTAGAATTGGCATTTTCAGGGTCGTAAGGGGCATTTCTGGGTGACACGCGTCACCACTCATAGGGTGATACGTGGCAACGATGATGTCACCCATCCAATCGGATATCGGCGATCACACAAGTCAAGTCCCTCCTCCACTGTAGTCCCTCCAGGCTTGCGATTGCGATATGTGAGGGATCCTCCTGGATGCGATATTTCATGTGTTCTATCTTATAAGGATTTCGCGTCCGGACAAGTCGACCAGCGCTACGAAGGGAGGTAAAGGGTCTCCCTCTTCCGTATTGCGATTGCGATGCCTTCGGTGGGCCTGACCCCGCAGATCGACGATCGCAAGGGTCAAGAGGAAATATCAATGGCCAACATCGGAAATCGCCGAAGTGCGAGATTTCATGTATTAAAGCAAAAAGGCCCCCGGACAAGCTTTTAAAGGCTCTAGCGACTTTGGGCTAAGCACCTGGTTCAAACCCCCAGTCATATGAAGAAAATTACAAAAAGGGGCCCAAGTAAAGGGGCTAAAGCGGATCAGAAGTTTTCGCCCTATAAACACTGAATTAAGAGGAAAAGTCTTGCTGTCGTAAGGCCCCGAGCGCATGGTACATGGCATTGAAGGCAGATGGGTCGGTAGCTGAAGCGTTGAATGAAGTATGGCGCAGAAATAAACCAGTAAAGGGGCTCAGGAATACTTAATGGCACGGCATGGTGCTCCACTCCTATACACAGCAAAGGACTGTCGGGAGGTGCTCCATTTCCACTCCGCAACAAACATTCACAATTGACCCACTCCCAACTCCAGAGAACGAGCTACTTTGGTTGTTAAGGCGAAAGCGACGGGGACCGGCTGAGCAACTAGAGGGACGCACAATGACAAAGACGTGGCCTGACCACATGTTTTCACAGGAATGGCAAAAGGACCTCTTCTTCCATCATCCTCTAGTTTTCCTTTTATTTCTGCAATTTCTGTTTATTTCCAAGAAGGGATCAAATCCCAATTGTAATCATTCTGGGCAACATAGCCTGGCACACCAAGACAGCTAGTCTATGAGACAATTGGAGCTAAGGAGAAGATATTTTGTAAACTGAAAATCCAAGCTCCCCCTCTTCTTATAAATAGGGGGAAGAAACACTGATAAAAGGTTTCGGAATTCTGCACCTACGAGTCAGGATTTCTGCGATTCCACTTTGGTTCTACTTGCCTATCCATGAGGGACTTGAGTGATATCTGGCTGAATGTAAATGGATTGGTATGTTGGACTCATATTGGATTAATGAAACTCCTTAGTGATTCCAAGCAGATCAATGCGCAGTATGTTTTCCCTCCTATAATCTCAATTCATAATATGTTTTTCCTTCTCTGAAATAGTGTAATAAGATTGTCGGTTTCTCCCTGATTCATGGATTTATCCTGGCTGCTAAATAGAGAACAGTACCTGTGTATATTACAGATTTACTTGTGTTATTCAATAGCATACAGTACATGTAGTAATTACAAATTTACTTGTGTTATTAGATTAACCCGAAGTACCTGTATGAGCACAGACTTACATTGTTTGGTGATAGAGGTACCCATGTTATACCTGGTATGAAACCCCAATAAGCTCTCCGTTGTTTCTATCTTTCCACCTCCTCTCTCTTCCATATTTCTATTGGAATATCGTTGCTTAGGATTATGTCATGTTTACAGCCCCCTGCACCTATTTCCCTCCTTCCTTTCCTCCTCTTCACTTTACTACAACTTCAATATAAAGCTACATGTTGTTGTGTGTCGACCACCAGACATTTCTCTTTGAGGTTGGCCCAATTTACCCCCTGAGCGTTTGGATCCATGTCTCGGCTTGAGTTTGCCTACATGACGAACTTTTGAACCAAGCCCTCTTTATTCTCTCTTTACTTACGTGACAACTGGAGTGCAATAGAAACCCCACTCATAATCTCCCATGCACTCCTCTATTTAAGATGTCCTA
Organism: Pinus tabuliformis; assembly: GCA_031772625.1. NCBI lineage: Eukaryota > Viridiplantae > Streptophyta > Pinopsida > Pinales > Pinaceae > Pinus > Pinus tabuliformis. Next base: position 387,974,093 of record CM062816.1, on the reverse strand, counting down.
GGCACTGGTCTACAATCAACCCAGAGGCTGTCTCTAGGAGGCTTTCTATGTCCCCTGAAGCACTCGTGTTGAAGGTGCCGTCTAAAGCTACAACATCTTTCTGGCGCCGTTGCCAGGGAACGAATTAGAATATTTTTCCCTGGGTAAAACAAAATTTTTACATTTCCTTTGTTAGGTGAGCAAAGGATGTGAGAATTGAAGATCTCTCACCTTGGCGACTCCATTGTCTCAATTTTATGGTAAACATCCTGGTGACTCCACTATTCATTTCTCTATTTGATCATCCTGGTTTTCAAGCAGCCTCATACTCGCTCTGATGTTAGAGCAACCAAAAACTTTCCCTGCCTTGGAAACTGAAATCACTCATCTAGGGAGGTTTTCGAGATGGCCATTCCTGCATTCTTGGCCAACCAATTTGCACCATTGGATTTTTCTTCTATTGCTGGTTATCCTAATCATGTCCCTTCGTTTCATGAATGGATTACCTATTTGCCTAGATTCAGTGGGAACACAGAGAGAAGGCCTAACCAGCACCTCAAATATTTTCATGAATGCATGGAACAACAGGGTATTTTTCTTGAAGATGTACAAATGAAATTGTTCAAGTATTCTTTAGACGAGGATGCTAGAGTTTGGTACAAAACAATACCTCGTGGCAGCATATCTTCCTTAAAAAGTTTTCATATAGCATTCAATCACTATTACAAAAGACTATATCCACCAAATGCTTTATTTGAATATTGTTGCACACATTTTAATGATGAAGACATTCCCGAGGTTGATGACCCTGCTGAAGATGTTTGTGGAGCTCCGCTCCAAGAAAACATCTACTCGCATCAAGAAGCATCACCCAATGAGCAAGAAAGAGATGAAGGAAATATCGTCGAGCTGCCAACAAACCCTCAGGGGTTTGATTCGGTTGAATCTAATGTTTCTCCTTCCTATGATGAATATGACTCTGGTGGAGAGTCAAGTGATGCAGAGCCACAATCCCAGTCATGGGAAGCTGCACAAGAAGAGGAGGCCTACCAGGAGGTTAATAAAGAGGCTCCAGTCTACAATGCACACCCTTCAGCTAGAGAACAAGATCAAGATCCTCCTCCGATTTACGATTCATATTATTCAGAGGAGGATGAGATGGCCGTGGATGTTCAGAAGGAGTTGTTTACCAGCAAGTGGGGAGAAAGCTCCCAACAACAAGTTTTTCAAGAAGAGCCCAAAGTTGAAAGACCACGCAGAGTCTGCTACTGCCTGTTGCAGAAGGATTCCTGCCAAGAACTCTCAATAGATTCTCCAATCTACGACTCTTACAGTTCTGACAATGAAGAATCTATTGCAGATTTCCAAGAGGGTTGGCCCTTTGAAGAATGGGTAGTAAAAGATCAACAACAAGTTTTTCTTGAAAAATCTAAGGCTGAGGAGCTAAATAGTGTGTGTGGCTGCCCTGACCAAGAAGACATTGGTCAGCAGACTGTTTGTGAAAAAGAGGCAGCTGCAAACATTCCTTGTCAATTCCATGACCCTGTAGTTGAGTACATGAGCATATTCTTTGGCCAGCATCAGAGGTTGTTTCTGGAGTATGCATCAAAGCTTCTTATTTGCAGATTTTTCATGGTGCATGCTTGTTTTGTTTTTAAATTTCAGCAGCATGAAGGCATTAGGTCTAGCACCCAAATGCTAGCCTGGCTCCATTGGAGGGTTGAACTCACTTAGGTGAATTGAGCCCTGTGCATAAGTAGGAATGTATATAAATAAGCTCACTCAATGAGCATTTAATTTCTAGTGGTTAGAATTTTTATTTCTGCATTTCAGTTTGAGGAGGAAGTGACTCCCTGCAAACAAAGTTTCATGGAGATTTTATGTAAGTTCATATATTTCTGACTCCATGCCCAATGGTGAAGGATACTGGTCTACAGGTTCTCAGCACCTTGCCAGCAAGGCATTGTCCCCAGTAGGAGCCAATGTTGTCACTCACTGCTAAATGTGTTTTCAGCTGTGAAAAGGGTAAGAAAGAGCAATGAAGTTTGAAGCCATTTCCCAAGCCACAGAAGCTCTCAAAGTTTAATCAGTCCCTCTCCATTGCATAGTGCTCGTGATAAGCTTTCCAACGGTATATGGAAGTCCAAAAATGGACTCCTGGATCAAAAGTTAAAGCAGATTAAAGATACCCTTTGAAAACCTAGAAAGCAAGGAGAAAATAACTAAGGGTCAAGCTCATCGCAATCGCAAATTGGGGCTTACTAAAGCAGCGAAAATGAGAGACACCGGAATTTGCGATCAACCAATCGCCGATATCATAAATCGCATATTGGTGGGTCCGAGGTAGAGCAAATATCGCATATTGGCGATTGGAGGGCCCCGGGCACAGTAAATCCCACATATCGGCAGTGGGCAAATCTCGCAGTTCTGCATCCCGGATATCGCAATCCCGCAGTCCCGCATATCGCAATCCCGCAGTCCCACGATATCGCAGTCCCGGATATCACAATCCTGCAGTGCCGTGATATCACAGTCCCGCAATATCCCAATATCAGCAAATTGACTATCGGTTAGGTCCCAGGCACAAGTTTACGGTTTATCAACGGTTCATGATGCTGAACGTCGATATCGCAAATTGGCGATCGCGGGTATTATTTCAATAGTTTTGCCCAGACAAGATATGCTCTATTTGCAAAATGGTATGCACGCAAGCGCAGGGCCAAAATCATCGCCGAACACCGATAAGGCAGGAATTGCCGAAAACTGGGCATATAGTGTTAAATCGTCAGGGAAGACCAAAAATATTTAACAAATGAAATCGACGCAAAACAGGGACGGGTGGGCCTTTTTCTCTCTCCTCCAGGGGGCACATGGTAGACTACCATTGGTCCTTATAAATGACATGGCAACTAACGTCATCATAACGTGGCAATACAAAGACAACATGGCAGTCCGAAAGACATGTGTCACGCAGAATCAACATTTTCAGGGTCCTAAGGGGGCATTTATGGATGACACGTGTCACCACTCATAGGGTGACACGTGGCAATGATGACGTCACCCATCGCAATCGCATATCGGCGATCGCACAAGTCAAGTCCCTCCTCCACTGTAGTCCCTCCAGGCTTGCGATTGCGATATGCGGGGGATCCTCCCGGATGCGATATTTCATGTGTTCTATCTTATAAGGATTTCGCGTCCGGACAAGTCGGCCAGCGCTATGAAGGGAGGTAAAGGGTCTCCCTCTCTCGTCTTGCAAATGCAATGCCTTCGGTGGGCCCGACCCTGTAGATCGGTGATCGCAGGGGTCAAGAGGAAATATCAATGGCCAACATCGGAAATCACCGAAGTGCGGGATTTCATGTATTAAAGGAAAAAGGCCCCCAAACAGGCTTTTAAAGGCTCTAGCGCCTTCGAGCTAAGCACCTGGTTCAAGCCCCCGGTCATATGAAGAAAATTACAGAAAGGGGCCGAAGTAAAGGGGCTAAAGCAGATCGAAAGGTCCCGCCCTATAAACACTGATTTAAGAGGAATAGTCCCGCTGTCGTAAGGCCTCGAGCACATGGTACATGGCATTGAAGGCGGATGGGTCGGCAGCTAAAGCGTTGAATGAAGTATGGCGCAATGGCAAACCAGTAAAGGGGGCTCAAGAAGACTTAATGGCATGGCATGGTGCTCCAATCCTATACACAGCGAAGGATTGTCGGGAGGTGCTCCATTTCAATTCCGCGACAAACATTCAAAGTTGACCCACTCCCAACTCCAGAGAACGAGCTACTTTGGTAGTTAAGGCAAAAGCGACAGGGACCAGCTGAGCAGCTAGAGGGACGCACGATGACAAAGACGCGGCCTGACCAGAGGTTTTCACAGGAACGGCAGAAGGACCTCTTCCTCCATCATCCTCCAGTTTTCCTTTTATTTCTACAATTTCTATTTATTTCCAAGAAGGGATCAAATCCCGATTGTAATCATTTTGGGCAGCATAGCCTGGCATGCCTAGACAGCTAGTCTATGAGACAGTTGGAGCTCAGGCGAAGATATTTTGTAAACTGAAAATCCAAGCTCCCCCTCTTCTTATAAATAGGGGGAAGAAACACTGATAAAAGGTTCCGGAATTCTGCACCTACGAGTCAGGATTTCTGCGATTCCACTTTGGTTCTACTTGCCTGTCCATGAGGGACTTGAGTGATATCTGGCTGAATGTAAATGGACTGGTATGTTGGACTCATATTGGATTAATGAAACTCCCTGGTGATTCCAAGCAGATCAATGCGCAGTATGTTTTCCCTTCTATAATCTCATTTCATAATATGTTTTTCCTTCTCTGAAATAGTGTAATGAGATTGTCGGTTTCTCCTTGATTCATGGATTTATCCTGGCTGCTAAATAGAGAACAGTACCTGTGTATATTACAAATTTACTTGTGTTATTCAATAGCCTACAGTACCTGTAGTAATTACAGATTTACTTGTGTTATTAGATTAACCCGCAGTACCTGTATGAGCACAGACTTACATTGTTTGGTGATAGAGGTACCCATGTTATACCTGGTATGAAACCTCAATAAGCACTCCGTTGTTTCTATCTTTCCACCTCCTCTCTCTTCCATATTTCTATTGGAACATCGTTGCTTAGGATTTTGTCCTGTTTACAGCCCTCTGCACCTATTTCCCTCCTTCCTTTCCTCCTCTTCACTTTACTACAACTTCAATATAAAGCTGCCTGTTGTTGTGTGTCAGCCACCAGAACCAGACATTTCTCTTTGAGGTTGGCCCGATTTACCCCCTGAGCGTTTGGATCCATGTATCGACTTGAGTTTACCTGCATGACAGACTTTTGAACCAAGCCCTCTTTATTCTCTCTTTACTTACGTGACAATTGGAGTGCAACAGAAACCCCACTCATAATCTCCCATGCACTCCTCTATTTAAGTTATCCTAGGCACTACAATCAACCTAGAGGTTGTCTCTAGGAGGATTTCTATGTCCCCTGAAGCACTCGTGCTGAAGGTGTCATCTAAAGCTACAACACCTTCCTTGCTCAGAAATCGATATGCTAAATTGCAGCTCTCTCTGCCTCACAGAAACCCCAACGCTGCCTCTAAATCACTGCGTCAGCCCCTCTAGCTTCTGCATCACCCTCTCTGGAGCTGCGCTGTCTCTCTTGATGCTGCTCTGCCTCTCTGCTATGTATTCTCAGCCTTGGACTGAAGTCCCTCTGCCGAACTGCCCCTCTCACTGCAACTCAAATCACTAGCTCGATTTTCTCAACAAACCACGCCCTAGAAAAATCAAACTCTTTGATCTCTCCAGTGTATCTCCAACTGACCCTCAAGCCTCCTCTTATACTTTTCCTGTTGATGAATCAACTGCCGAGATTAAGTCCCTAATCAACGGCTAAGATTAAAATAGACTTGATCCTCGTCACTTAGAAGTTTCTCACCCATATTCTTATTAATACCCATTAATATTTTTATTTCCTAAGTTTAGACTTAGGAAATCATTTAAAAAATTATTTATTTTAATAACTCCTCATCCGGGTGGAATTTCTCCAAACGATTTCTAGGTTTTGGAGATCTCGTGTATTCTAGCCCCTCCACAAAATTTCGGAGCTAGAGCATATCTGATGCTACCCAAAATCAACAGTCCCTCTTAGCAAGGAATGTGCTCTAGTAACACTTCACAACAGAAGTACTACACTGATCCACTGCATCAGTCCTCTGTGTTGTTGATGCTTGGCCTGATGCACTTCTTCCACTGCACTGCTGCAACCTGTACTGCTGCCCATGACACTGCCACTGTCACTGCTACATCTGTACTACAGCTTCCTCTCAATATGTTACCTCATGCAGCCCATAGCACTGCCACTGCTAACTGTTGCACTGTAACTCAATTACTGAGAAGTAAGTAACTCAAAATTCACCCAAAAAATTGACATGTTGGTCAGTCTGGATGCCTTGTGATGCTGAAGCTACCTCTACTGCTAATCTGTGTTGACCCTCTGCTGCTACTGCGCTGCTGCAAACTGCTATGTGCCTCTCACACTGCTACAACATCCACTACGTTGCCTCAGACTTTGGCACTCTAGCTTTGCCACTGTCGCTCCATCACACCTCGCTCCAACCGACACCCATCATTTTGCTACTATCGTTAAGGGCTCCCGTAGTCATATGTGATCCAAGAGTTTGGGCACCTCAAGGATCCTACCCTCGTGTAATCCTCCCGGCTACAACTCGATGTCACCCCACCTCTTCTCTAGAGGTGCATGAGCACTCATAGCGCAATCGTCATCCTCGCCTTCCTTGTCAGCTTTTGTTGGCGCAGCCTTTGAGTCAGAAGTCTGCCCCTTGCCCTTCTTTTGGGGGCACTGAGTGGCATAATGTCCCAGTTCCCCACAGTTGAAGCATATGACCTTGGTTATGTCCTTCTTCTTTCTCTTCTGTTGCCCTTGTTGTCCCGATGATGCGAGAGTTGCATCCTCCTCCTCCTTCTTGACTCGGGCTCCCTTGCTGCTACTCCCTGTCTTGGTCAACCTCCTGAGCTCTTCTTGTCGAAGAGCTGCCCACATCTCCTTCCAACTAGGGAGAGTCACTCTGCCCAAGATACTTTGGACAAAAGTCTCCTAGTCCTCGGTGACTGCATTTAGGGCAATCTTGACCATGAACTCAGGATCTGGTGTAGACCCCACGGAAGTCAACTGGTCGCGAATCCCTTGCAACCTGAGAAGGAAGGGATCGATCTCCTCTCCCTTCTGCATCTGGTACTGTCTCAGCTGATTTTCTAATAGCATCTTCTGTTGGACGAAAGAGCCCTGGTACAAGGTGGTCAGCGCCTCCCACATCTCCCTTGTTGTGTCCTTCTCAGCAATGTGTGGTACTACATGATCTTTGACCCCGTCTAGGATCATGCACTTGGCCTTAGCCTGGGCCTCCTCGTACTTCTTTAATGGATCAGCGTCGACCGGAACAGCAACTACCTTCAAGGCATAGTCCTTGATGCGATGTTTGTCTAGGATTGCCAAGATCTTGGCCTTCCAGATGACAAAATTGGAGGCTCCATCCAATCTGTCCTGATCCCTCAACCCATTCACTGCCATCTTTGCTCAAAAATAGGACTGGTTCTCTTCTCCCTCTCCTGTTGTCAATCTAGCAAGACTTGGATCTAGATTTCTTTGGCGCAAGAAACCCTCTAAGGAACAAGCTCCTCTAGACTGGACTGAGTGCTGAAATCCTTTGACCAAATGTCGAATCACTCCTCTCCAAACCTCTTTTGTTGCTGCAACCCAGATCTAGATTTCTTTGGCTAGAAATTTGTCAAGGCAGTGACTCCCTCTACCTCGGCTCTATCTCCACAGACACTGTTCTGCACCAACAGCAACAGCGTCCCACCAGCTCCACTGATCGAATCTGCACTGCTTCTCCAGCCCCGACAACTGACTGAATTGAGCCTCTCAGGCTCTACACTGGCCCAGAGAGCTGACGCAGTCACTGCGTGGGCTCCTCTCTGGCTCTGCATCACCCTCTGCAAGCTCGAAATGCTGACGCAGGCACTATGTGAGCCTCTGCATCACTCCTCTGGCTCTGCATCACTCCTACAGCTGCTCCTCTGCCTCTAAAACAACGTTGTCACTCGGGACAGCTGCTTCTCTGCAGCAAATTCTCTGGATCTCTCGGCTGGTGTCTTCAGTCTCCTATGATCTGCAATGCTCTGATACCATGTGAGAATTTCTGAATCTACACATCAAAAATCCTACTGCAATCACTAGTTTATCATCTCCTACTTGTTCTTTACATTCAACAAGTTATTTAATTATAGAAATAGCGATCAAAAACACTATTGCAGACTACACATGCATACAAATCATGAACTGAAATGAAATGAGATAAATACACAAGGGACACCGTTATTTTTGGACAACCATCCCCGGAAAAACCCAATTCGGGAAAACCAATGCAACATATAGAGGGTTTGTATTATTAAGCAAATTTCTGAATACAACTAGAGTGCCAAATCCGGCTCACCCAACAGAGAATAAACCTGGCAGAAGTACCTCTATCCGAAGATAGATATTTTAGTAAATCTAGCAACTAGATGATCAAACCCCATAAGTGACAATGTTGTTCCCAATGCTGGGCAGTGATGGCTGCTCCAAGCTCTGCGCTGGAACTGTGTCGCCCTCCCATTGAGCCTTCCTTGCTCAGAAATCGATATGTTGAACTGTTGCTCTCTCTACCTCACAGAAACCCTAGCGCTGCCTCTAAATGATTGCGTCAGCCCCTCTGGCTTCTGCGTCACCCTCTCTGGAGCTGCGTTGTCTCTCCTGATGTTGCTCTGCCTCTCTGCTATGTATTCTCAGCCTTGGACTGAAGTCCCTCTGCCGAACTGCCCCTCTCACTGCAACTCAGATCACTAGCTCAATTTTCTCAGCAAACCACGCCCCAGAAAAATCGAACTCTTTGATCTCTCCAGTGTATCTCCAACTGACCCTCAAGCCTCCTCTTATACTTTTCATGTTGATGAATCAACAACCAAGCTTAAGTCCCTAATCAACGACCAAGATTAAAACAAACTTTATCCTCGTCACTTAGAAGTTTCTCACCCATATTCTTATTAATACCCAATAATATTTTTATTTTCATAAGTTTAGAGTTAGGAACTCATTAAAATATTAATTATTTTAATAACTCCTCATTTGGGTGGAATTTCTCCAAACAATTTCTGGGTTCTGAAGATCTCATGTATTCTAGCCCCTCCACAAAATTTTAGAGCTAGAGCACATTCGATGCTACCCAAAATCAACAATTTACACCATTGAGAAAAGCAATCTTCACTTCCATTTGATGTATATTCCATCCCATAGATGTTGTAATAGAAACAAGAGATTTAATTGTTATATACCTGGCAGTTGGAGCAAAGGTTTCATCATAATCTTCTCCCTCTTTCTAGAAGAATCCTCTAGCCACAAATCTCACCTTATATTTGTCAATACTTCCATCTGTTGCATGTTTAATCTTATAAATCCCTTTTGAAGTCAAAACAGATTTTCCTTCGGGTCTTGGCATGATTTCCCATACATCATTCTTCATAATTGATTAATATTCTTATGTCATATCATCTCTCCAAACCTGTTGACAAGATGCTTCTTCATAGGTAGAAGGTTTAGAATTAATAAGCTTTGTCATAAATGTTGAATACCCATAATATATTTTAGGCTTCTTGCTTTCTCTGAATGTGACACGAGGAGCAGCATGTCCTTCTGCATCTTGTAATGTAGTTCTTAACCAGACTGATTTCTTCTCACTTTCAGGAACAATGATAGGATCCACAGGTTCAGTCGGTTCTTCAGGTTCTTCCAAGCGATCAGTAGATGATTCAATCGGATGATCCAAGCTTCCTTCTTGATGGACCTTAGGTTCTTCATCTTCATCGATATCCATGAGAGCTTCCTTGAATTTCTTGAAGGCAGCAGTTTCATCAAAGGTAACATCTCGGCTAAGCTCGATATGTCGTTGTCCCTTGACGTACATTCTATAGGCTTTTGAGGATTCACTATATCCAAAAAGATTCCTTTCTTACCTGAAGGATCCAACTTCTTCCTCTTGTCTTTAGGTATGTGAATATATATAGGACAACTGAAGATCCTTAAGTGATCCACACTTGGATTTTGTCCATTAAATGCTTCTTCAGGGGTCATGTTGTTCAGCACTCGATGAGGACTTCTATTTTGAATGTATACAGTGGTCATGGTGGCTTCTCCCCATAGGAACATGGAAAGATCTTGATCATGTAGCATTGCTCTGGCAGACTCTTAAATAGATCTATTCTTCCTTTCAACTACTCCATTTTGTTGTGGATTATAGGGAACTATAAGCTCCCTCTTAATCCCAACTTCCTTACAAAATGCAACCAATGCCTTGGATATGAATTCTCCTCCATTGTTAGATCTCAAGATCTTGATCTTCTTTCCATACCACTTCTCGACCTGGGCTTTGAATTCTTCAAACTTGTCAAACACTTCATCTTTTGTCTTCAAAAGGTAGATCCATGTTTTGTGAGAGTAATCATCAATAAAAGATACATAGTACCATGCACCTCCAAGAGATTTCACAGGCATAGGACCACAAACATCAAAATGAATTAGATCTAAAATTTCTTTAGCCCTACTATCACTATTAGAGCATGATTTCTTGACATTTTTCAAGGGCACATCCTTCGCAAATTCCTTCATGACCAATTTGAAGTTTGGGCATGCATGTCACAATTTCATTTAAAGAAGGCAATGCTTTGTAATTAAGATTGCCATACCTTCTTTGCCATAGTTCATATGGATTGATATCATTGTGGACCAAGGCTTGAGGAGGTTGACTTAGGAGTCTATATAACCTTCCTTCAAGAACACCAATAGTTATAGCATTCTTTATAATAGAGCCTTTGGGCCTGTTGTCGCGCAAATTGGCACGACAACGCTCAGACCGGGGGCTGTCACTCTGATCCCCGATCCCTCCGTTTAAGCCTGTCTCCCGCGGCTAAGGGGGGTAGTCCCTGTGAGATGATGAGACCAACTGTCGACCAGTTGGTTGGGAGACACGAGACACGATATGAAAAGCACTAGATGGATTTGATTAATTTAGCAGACCAGTGCCTTAAGAGATTGTGGTTAAAACGATTACTTGTTAAATGATATAAAAAATATGGACCATGAACAGCAATCATCTATCATCAAATAATGAGAACAATGCTTTAAATATCCAGTAAAACCACAAAGCCTGTAATGATCAAGTCTTAATAACGATATCCAGCAGCTAAGAGAATACTGATGCAATCACAAATCATTAACCAGATACCATATTCAACTGACCCTCAAGACGTGCAGACAGAATGAAAATACAGTATAATGATTTCCCGAGAAAAACCACTGAAATTGGCAAAACTAATTTTCCACAAAATTTTAATATTTTTTCAAAAAAAAATTTAAATCTTTTCTCAATTTTTTATTTTTTAATATTATAAAAAATGAAAATTTGAAATCTAAAAAAAAAAAAAATTAAATTTAAACTATAGAAAATAAATTAAAATCTAAGTACAATCTAAAACATAAAATTAAAATCTATTTTAAATAAAATCTAAAATACTAACTATATAAAAAAAAAAAAAATAAACCTAAGTCTAAAAAAACACTAAATAAAATCTTTTTATTTTTATTTCTTTTTTATTAAAAAAAAAAAAAAAAAAAAAATTCCAAAAAAGGGAAACGATTTATTATAAAAATTTTAAAACCTAAAAACTAAAATCAAACAGAAGTTAAATCTAAAACTAATTAAAATCTATTTCAAAAACAAAACAAATAGAATTTTAAATCTAACATAAAACACATATCTAAATTCTAAATCTAAAACATAAATAGAATCTAATTTAAAACATTAAACCCTCCTAAAATGAAAACTCACGACACCTCTAAGATTAACACACAAACGAATTAAGCAATGGTAAAATGACTGAACACGCAATTGCTGGAGTGTAAACCCTGACTTGAACTTACGCTGCGGAATCAAAACTCACCATTACGCCTCAAAGGAATACGCAAACCAGTCAGCAATGCGTATTTGTCAAAGGGACTATTTTTCCACGACGTGAAGGGAAATGCGTAGCACGGGATTCTTAATGGCAGCGATGGACGGAAGGGAACTCACCTGAAACGCGGAATTTTCACCTGTTAATGCTCCTGCGTGAGAACGAGTGGGCCTGAAACTGATGGCGGAAAGTATTCTGATTTGGTGCCCACGTTAGATCAAACCACTGAGCGCTGATCGATTTGCCACAATTGCCTCCGATTTTACGCCAAGAATTAAGCAACGTCCCTTGTTTTTCTTGCCCCTTTTTTTTTTTTTTTTTTGATACCAACCGGATGGCAGGAAGACGGCTAATGATAATTGCTCAAGGGTTTGAGGTTTCCAGTGTTTCGGACGTCAACGTGTTGACAGGCAACAGCGCAGAGATTTTAAAGAATAACGCGTGGGAAAACAGAGATATGAGGAACGACCTTGCTTTTATGTGATCACACTGGATTCTGAGCCTACAATGTGTAATGACGGCTGTAGGCTGAGGGGCTTTGGGAGAAAGCTCAAGAAAGTCACAGGTTGGACAGCTGAAGTTGGAAGCAGAAATGGTTTTAAATCCAGCACAAAATTTTCAAATTTTTCCCGCTCCAGAAACCCTGAAAAAATTTCTAGATTTGGTGTACCTGTAATCTGCAAAGAGACAAAACCCTAATGAAAACTGTACAAAGCCAAAAATTAAAACCCTAGAACAGCTAATTTAATGTACAGATTTGGCCCCTTAACAGCCAGATTTCAGCAATAGGCACATAAATATTTTAAAGAAATAAAGATTCTCAGATTTTCACTGCGAAGAACTTCGGAAATCTCTCATGCAAATTTAAAATAAATAAACCGAATGATAGACCCAGGATCAAATCCAACTGGGCTCAACAAAAAATGCTTGCGGGAGTTGGCTGGTTCAACCGAGAACTTCCCCGAACGCCCACAAATTCCTTCAGAAAATGCTTTCTGCACAGCTCAGAAACAACCATCAGTAAAGAGGGCAAAATGCTGCTAGATCTCAAGAGATAATGGAGATACCTGCCATTACTCCAGAAACCCTAACAGCACCCAAACCCTAGCAAGTGAACAAGATACCTGTGCTCACAATACTCTACAGAAAAGCTATTATTAGCGGCTGAAAATAACATATGCAGAAAATTAAACAATCTCACAGCATTTCAAGAGAGTAACACCAGCAAGATATGGACCCCAAAGTCTTCTTTTATTAACCAGAAAAAGATTTACAAGAGAGCTTCTTCAGTATCAGACTCACAGATCGAATGAATCGAAAATGACTCCTAGCACCCTATTTAAAAGAAATGATCCAACGGCTAGTTCGATTGATCCATGTAGAAATGATCTCGACCGTTGATGAGGATCAAGACATCTCTTGATCTCATCCGTCGATTTATTCACTTAAATTTTTTAATTTTTTTATTATTTTATTATTTTATTTCATTTTTTTTAGATGGATCATCGAACTAGACCTTTGGAAACATCACCTAAGACCTAGGACTTAGGACTCACGAGGGGATTTAAAACATTTTTCGACCCTCAAGACACATTACATCATGACTTTTACAACTTACATCTCAAGGGGACAAGCCCACTTAACACAGACCCTCATAAATCACCCAGTTCTGCGACACAACTATAATCTAGCAGATTAACACACTAGGATTCTCCTAAAGTTCTAATGACAAAATCCATCCCAGCTTTGGGGTCAGGTTTGAAGGAAAACTCTGCCAATCCATGGATCGGTGAGACAAAAAACCTTCCGGGACATAGATTATCATAGAAAGTTAGGTCCACCTAGGCAATTTTACATACATGACTCTGATCTGCTTAGATTATTTACAATTCATACATGCAGACTGGGTCTACAATTGAAATGATCAAGCTGCTGATGACTGTAGGCTGGCACGGACACGTCGTTCAGGTGCTACCCCTTTCTGCCAAGAAAAGAGGGGGTGTACTGCATGGGTAGTTGACCGGTAGTGGTCAACATCTGGCTCTACTTGGGGACACGTTGCTGCTTGCAAGAATGCGAGAATCCAGAATCTGCATCCATACAACACAAAAATAAGTAGCGTCCATCCAAAAAAATCATCATATACGTTAAGCACAGGAAAGATAAAAGCTCTTCATTTATTAACTATCTAAAGCAGAAATGAAAATGCGGAAAAACAAGGAGTAGGGTTAGAAATACAATACAAAAGATGCCCCATGGCATCAGATGTGTTCAATATAGTGCATACTGAGCATTTGCCTGCTTTCAGGCAAATCTGTGGGCTGCTTGTCAGATGTGCCATGTCCAATTTTGCATATGGTAGGACTTTTTCCTATCCGAAAATCAAGCTGCTCACGGCCGTCTGATGTATCAAATCTTCGTCTTATCTTCTTTCTCTTGCGCTTTTTCTTTTTGGCTGGTTGAATTACTGATGACCTGGTACTTTCTGTTTCAAAGCTATCAGATGAAGTATGTAAGATATGCGTGCTATGTCTTTCTTCATCTTGCATCTGATCTTTATCATTCTTAAGTCTGTCTGGATCACCCTCAATCAACCATCTCTCAATCGAATCAACAACCTCCCAATAATAAGATGAATCTTGTTGCAGCAAATGAGAAGACTCCTGATTTGTTGATGTTTGCTGGTTTCTCTTATCCTCTGCCAGTTGCTAAAACCTTTGAACTTGTATTTTAATGGCATCCATCTGACTAGAGTGTTCAACCTTTGTAGCACTGATTTGTCTGGCATGGTGTTCTTGCATGTCTTTTATTACTTTAACATTCTTTTCCTTTATGTCCATCAAGCAATGCTGCATAAAATTTATTTCTTCTTTATGATTCGCTTGCATGTCAGCCACTTGATTATTATGATTGAACGTCATGATAGTCATTTCCTCATCCATAGTTAATAACTTGTTTTGCATAGAGTCAATTTCCTTATCATGATCAGCTTTCATGGTCACCATATTTTCCTCTAAGACTGACAACCTGCTTTGCATGATTCTAATTTCTGTTTCATAATTAGTTTTTATGGCCTCAATTTCTTTAGCATGGTGACTTTGCGTGACCTCAATCTCCCTGTTACGTTTTTCCAGATGGGTGCATAAAGTTTTCACATCATTGACATAATTAGTTTGATTGATTTCCATATTTCTCACCAGCATCATTAGGTCTCGTAAAATTTGCTTTTGCTCTTCCCTTTCATTGTCATTTGTCCCTGATTTTTCACTATCATGAACTTGATCTGCAATATTTCCGGTGGATGACACATTCTGACATGATGAATCGTCTTGGGATCTTTCAGCTGGACCTCTTATCAAATTACTTTCATTCTGTTGCACAATTTTAGAGGCAGAAGGCAAGCTGTTTGGATAACCATATCTATTTTTAAAAGCATCGACAATGTCTTCTAAAGAAGTGAAAGATTCCTTTGGAAAATTGTTAAACCAATTCAAAGCATCATCTTTTAAAGAAAGGACAAATAGACGCATTTTGATATCTTCATGATTAAACTGAGGGGATCTACAGTATATGGTCATGATGCGAGTAAACAAGACTATATGCCTTCTAACAGCGATTGGATCACCATCCGAGAAAATAGGTAACTTAGGAATGCCATCTTCCGGAAAATCATGGAGACGTTCAGTAAAACGACATGGCTTAAATGAATAATCCATGATGAATGATAAGGGATTAAAAGGATGATAGAACTAGATATCTGCTCAAGAAAATCAAGAGATGAAAACAGTGGAGTCGCCACTTGAACAATAAATCTGATTCCAAGATCCAAAAAGCAATCAACAAACAGATATGCGGGAGGCTTCTTGTATGGGAAAAATAAGAAAGTGGAGTCGCCACCCAAACAAGAAACAAACCGAAGAGATACTACTGATATGGCGAAAAATAAAGCGATAAAAGATCCAAATGATAACCCAAAAGTTTGAATTTGCCAGCTCAAAATGAGAGATGAAAAAGATGAGAAGATGAATGTCGATGAAATGCCAGGAACAGAAAAACTCTATCCCCGGCAACGGCGCCAAAAAATGTTGGCGTTGCCGGGCCAGATGAAGAGATAAGAAATGAGAAAAATGATTTGTCGTTTGAAATGCCGAGAAAACAAATTCCCCGGCAGCGGCGCCAAAAAATGTTGTCGCGCGGATTGGCACGACAACGCTCAGACCGGGGCTGTCACTCTGATCCCCGATCCCTCCGTTTAAGCCTGTCTCCTGCGGCTAAGGGGGGTAGTCCCTGTGAGATGATGAGACCAACTGTCGACCAGTTGGTTGGGAGACACGAGACACGATATGAAAAGCACTAGATGGATTTGATTAATTTAGCAAACCAGTGCCTTAAGAGATTGTGGTTAAAACGATTACTTGTTAAATGATATAAAAAATATGGACCATGAACAGCAATCATCTATCATCAAATAATGAGAACAATGCTTTAAATATCCAGTAAAACCACAAAGCCTGTAATGATCAGGTCTTAATAACGATATCCAACAGCTAAGAGAATACTGATGCAATCACAAATCATTAACCAGATACCATATTCAACTGACCCTCAAGACGTGCAGACAGAATGAAAATACAGTATAATGATTTCCCGAGAAAAACCACTGAAACTGGCAAAACTAATTTTCCACAAAATTTTAATATTTTTTCAAAAAAAAATTTAAATCTTTTCTCAATTTTTTATTTTTTAATATTATAAAAAATGAAAATTTGAAATCTAAAAAAAAAAAAAAAAATAAAAAAATTTAAATTTAAACTATAAAAAATAAATTAAAATCTAAGTACAATCTAAAACATAAAATTAAAATCTATTCTAAATAAAATCTAAAATACTAACTATATAAAAAATAAAAAATAAACCTAAGTCTAAAAAAACACTAAATAAAATCTTTTTATTTTTATTTCTTTTTTATTTAAAAAAAAAAAAAAAAATTCCAAAAAAGGGAAACGATTTATTATAAAAATTTTAAAACCTAAAAACTAAAATCAAACAGAAGTTAAATCTAAAACTAATTAAAATCTATTTCAAAAACAAAACAAATAGAATTTTAAATCTAACATAAAACACATATCTAAAGTCTAAATCTAAAACATAAATAGAATCTAATTTAAAACATTAAACCCTCCTAAAATGAAAACTCACGACACCTCTAAGATTAACACACAAACGAATTAAGCAATGGTAAAATGACTGAACACGCAATTGCTGGAGCGTAAACCCTGACTTGAACTTACGCTGCGGAATCAAAACTCACCATTACGCCTCAAAGGAATACGCAAACCAGTGAGCAATGCGTATTTGTCAAAGGGACTATTTTTCCACGGCGTGAAGGGAAATGCGTAGCACGGGATTCTTAATGGCAGCGATGGACGGAAGGGAACTCACCTGAAACGCGGAATTTTCACCTGTTAATGCTCCTGCGTGAGAACGAGTGGGCCTGAAACTGATGGCGGAAAGTATTCTGATTTGGTGCCCACGTTAGATCAAACCACTGAGCGCTGATCGATTTGCCACAATTGCCTCCGATTTTACGCCAAGAATTAAGCAACGTCCCTTGTTTTTCTTGCCCCTTCTTTTTTTTTTTTTTGATACCAACCGGATGGCAGGAAGACGGCTAATGATAATTGCTCAAGGGTTTAAGGTTTCCAGTGTTTCGGACGTCAACGTGTTGACAGGCAACAGCGCAGAGATTTTAAAGAATAACGCGTGGGAAAACAGAGATATGAGGAACGACCTTGCTTTTACGTGATCACACTGGATTCTGAGCTTACAATGTGTAATGACGGCTGTAGGCTGAGGGGCTTTGGGAGAAAGCTCAAGCAAGTCACAGGTTGGACAGCTGAAGTTGGCAGCAGAAATGATTTTAAATCTAGCACAAAATTTTCAAATTTTTCCCGCTCCAGAAACCCTGAAAAAATTTCTAGATTTGGTGTACCTGTAATCTGCAAAGAGACAAAACCCTAATGAAAACTGTACAAAGCCAAAAATTAAAACCCTAGAACAGCTAATTTAATGTACAGATTTGGCCCCTTAACAGCCAGATTTCAGCAATAGGCACATAAATATTTTAAAGAAATAAAGATTCTCAGATTTTCACTGCGAAGAACTTCGGAAATCTCTCATGCAAATTTAAAATAAATAAACCGAATGATAGACCCAGGATCAAATCCAACTGGGCTCAACAAAAAATGCTTGCGGGAGTTGGCTGGTTCAACCGAGAACTTCCCCGAACGCCAACAAATTCCTTCAGAAAATGCTTTCTGCACAGCTCAGAAACAACCATCAGTAAAGAGGGCAAAATGCTGCTAGATCTCAAGAGATAATGGAGATACCTGCCATTACTCCAGAAACCCTAACAGCACCCAAACCCTAGCAAGTGAACAAGATACCTGTGCTCACAATACTCTACAGAAAAGCTATTATTAGCGGCTGAAAATAACATATGCAGAAAATTAAACAATCTCACAGCATTTCAAGAGAGTAACACCAGCAAGATACGGACCCCAAAGTCTTCTTTTATTAACCAGAAAAAGATTTACAAGAGAGCTTCTTCAGTATCAGACTCACAGATCGAATGAATCGAAAATGACTCCTAGCACCCTATTTAAAGGAAATGATCCAACGGCTAGTTCGATTGATCCATGTAGAAATGATCTCGACCGTTGATGAGGATCAAGACATCTCTTGATCTCATCCGTCGATTTATTCACTTAAAGTTTTTAATTTTTTTATTATTTTATTATTTTATTTCATTTTTTTTAGATGGATCATCGAACTAGACCTTTGGAAACATCACCTAAGACCTAGGACTTAGGACTCACGAGGGGATTTAAAACATTTTTCGACCCTCAAGACACATTACATCATGACTTTTACAACTTACATCTCAAGGGGACAAGCCCACTTAACACAGACCCTCATAAATCACCCAGTTCTGCGACACAACTATAATCTAGCAGATTAACACACTAGGATTCTCCTAAAGTTCTAATGACAAAATCCATCCCGGCTTTGGGGTCAGGTTTGAAGGAAAACTCTGCCAATCCATGGATCGGTGAGACAAAAAACCTTCCGGGACATAGATTATCATAGAAAGTTAGGTCCACCTAGGCAATTTTACATACATGACTCTGATCTGCTTAGATTATTTACAATTCATACATGCAGACTGGGTCTACAATTGAAATGATCAAGCTGCTGATCACTGTAGGCTGGCACGGACACGTCGTTCAGGTGCTACCCCTTTCTGCCAAGAAAAGAGGGGGTGTACTGCATGGGTAGTTGACCGGTAGTGGTCAACATCTGGCTCTACTTGGGGACACGTTGCTGCTTGCAAGAATGCGAGAATCCAGAATCTGCATCCATACAACACAAAAATAAGTAGCGTCCATCCAAAAAAATCATCATATACGTTAAGCACAGGAAAGATAAAAGCTCTTCATTTATTAACTATCTAAAGCAGAAATGAAAATGCGGAAAAACAAGGAGTAGGGTTAGAAATACAATACAAAAGATGCCCCATGGCATCAGATGTGTTCAATATAGTGCATACTGAGCATTTGCCTGCTTTCAGGCAAATCTGTGGGCTGCTTGTCGGATGTGCCATGTCCAATTTTGCATATGGTAGGACTTTTTCCTATCCGAAAATCAAGCTGCTCACGGCCGTCTGATGTATCAAATCTTCGTCTTATCTTCTTTCTCTTGCGCTTTTTCTTTTTGGCTGGTTGAATTACTGATGACCTGGTACTTTCTGTTTCAAAGCTATCAGATGAAGTATGTAAGATATGCGTGCTATGTCTTTCTTCATCTTGCATCTGATCTTTATCATTCTTAAGTCTGTCTGGATCACCCTCAATCAACCATCTTTCAATCGAATCAACAACCTCCCAATAATAAGATGAATCTTGTTGCAGCAAATGAGAAGACTCCTGATCTGTTGATGTTTGCTGGTTTCTCTTATCCTCTGCCAGTTGCTGAAACCTTTGAACTTGTATTTTAATGGCATCCATCTGACTAGAGTGTTCAACCTTTGTAGCACTGATTTGTCTGGCATGGTGTTCTTGCATGTCTTTTATTACTTTAACATTCTTTTCCTTTATGTCCATCAAGCAATGCTGCATAAAATTTATTTCTTCTTTATGATTCGCTTGCATGTCAGCCACTTGATTATTATGATTGAACGTCATGATAGTCATTTCCTCATCCATAGTTAATAACTTGTTTTGCATAGAGTCAATTTCCTTATCATGATCAGCTTTCATGGTCACCATATTTTCCTCTAAGACTGACAACCTGCTTTGCATGATTCTAATTTCTGTTTCATAATTAGTTTTTATGGCCTCAATTTCTTTAGCATGGTGACTTTGCGTGACCTCAATCTCCCTGTTACGTTTTTCCAGATGGGTGCATAAAGCTTTCACATCATTGACATAATTAGTTTGATTGATTTCCATATTTTTCACCAGCATCATTAGGTCTCGTAAAATTTGCTTTTGCTCTTCCCTTTCATTGTCATTTGTCCTTGATTTTTCACTATCATGAACTTGATCTGCAATATTTCCGGTGGATGACACATTCTGACATGATGAATCGTCTTGGGATCTTTCAGCTGGACCTCTTATCAAATTACTTTCATTCTGTTGCACAATTTTAGAGGCAGAAGGCAAGCTGTTTGGATAACCGTATCTATTTTTAAAAGCATCGACAATGTCTTCTAAAGAAGTGAAAGATTCCTTTGGAAAATTGTTAAACCAATTCAAAGCATCATCTTTTAAAGAAAGGACAAATAGACGCATTTTGATATCTTCATGATTAAACTGAGGGGATCTACAGTATATGGTCATGATGCGAGTAAACAAGACTATATGCCTTCTAACAGCGATTGGATCACCATCCGAGAAAATAGGTAACTTAGGAATGCCATCTTCCGGAAAATCATGGAGACGTTCAGTAAAACGATATGGCTTAAATGAATAATCCATGATGAATGATAAGGGATTAAAAGGATGATAGAACTAGATATCTGCTCAAGAAAATCAAGAGATGAAAACAGTGGAGTCGCCACTTGAACAATAAATCTGATTCCAAGATCCAAAAAGCAATCAACAAACAGATATGCGGGAGGCTTCTTGTATGGGAAAAATAAGAAAGTGGAGTCGCCACCCAAACAAGAAACAAACCGAAGAGATGCTACTGATATGGCGAAAAATAAAGCGATAAAAGATCCAAATGATAACCCAAAAGTTTGAATTTGCCAGCTCAAAATGAGAGATGAAAAAGATGAGAAGATGAATGTCGATGAAATGCCAGGAACAGAAAAACTCTATCCCCGGCAACGGCGCCAAAAAATGTTGGCGTTGCCGGGCCAGATGAAGAGATAAGAAATGAGAAAAATGATTTGTCGTTTGAAATGCCGAGAAAACAAATTCCCCGGCAGCGGCGCCAAAAAATGTTGTCGCGCGGATTGGCACGACAACGCTCAGACCGGGGGCTGTCACTCTGATCCCCGATCCCTCCGTTTAAGCCTGTCTCCTGCGGCTAAGGGGGGTAGTCCCTGTGAGATGATGAGACCAACTGTCGACCAGTTGGTTGGGAGACACGAGACACGATATGAAAAGCACTAGATGGATTTGATTAATTTAGCAAACCAGTGCCTTAAGAGATTGTGGTTAAAACGATTACTTGTTAAATGATATAAAAAATATGGACCATGAACAGCAATCATCTATCATCAAATAATGAGAACAATGCTTTAAATATCCAGTAAAACCACAAAGCCTGTAATGATCAAGTCTTAATAACGATATCCAACAGCTAAGAGAATACTGATGCAATCACAAATCATTAACCAGATACCATATTCAACTGACCCTCAAGACGTGCAGACAGAATGAAAATACAGTATAATGATTTCCCGAGAAAAACCACTGAAACTGGCAAAACTAATTTTCCACAAAATTTTAATATTTTTTCAAAAAAAAATTTAAATCTTTTCTCAATTTTTTATTTTTTAATATTATAAAAAATGAAAATTTGAAATCTAAAAAAAAAAAAAAAAAAATTTAAATTTAAACTATAAAAAATAAATTAAAATCTAAGTACAATCTAAAACATAAAATTAAAATCTATTCTAAATAAAATCTAAAATACTAACTATATAAAAAATAAAAAATAAACCTAAGTCTAAAAAAACACTAAATAAAATCTTTTTATTTTTATTTCTTTTTTATTTAAAAAAAAAAAAAAAAATTCCAAAAAAGGGAAACGATTTATTATAAAAATTTTAAAACCTAAAAACTAAAATCAAACAGAAGTTAAATCTAAAACTAATTAAAATCTATTTCAAAAACAAAACAAATAGAATTTTAAATCTAACATAAAACACATATCTAAAGTCTAAATCTAAAACATAAATAGAATCTAATTTAAAACATTAAACCCTCCTAAAATGAAAACTCACGACACCTCTAAGATTAACACACAAACGAATTAAGCAATGGTAAAATGACTGAACACGCAATTGCTGGAGCGTAAACCCTGACTTGAACTTACGCTGCGGAATCAAAACTCACCATTACGCCTCAAAGGAATACGCAAACCAGTCAGCAATGCGTATTTGTCAAAGGGACTATTTTTCCACGGCGTGAAGGGAAATGCGTAGCACGGGATTCTTAATGGCAGCGATGGACGGAAGGGAACTCACCTGAAACGCGGAATTTTCACCTGTTACTGCTCCTGCGTGAGAACGAGTGGGCCTGAAACTGATGGCGGAAAGTATTCTGATTTGGTGCCCACGTTGGATCAAACCACTGAGCGCTGATCGATTTGCCACAATTGCCTCCGATTTTACGCCAAGAACTAAGCAACGTCCCCTGTTTTTTTTTGTTTTTTGATACCAACCGGATGGCAGGAAGACGGTTAATGATAATCGTTCAAGGGTTTGAGGTTTCCAGTGTTTCGGACGACAACGTGTTGACAGGAAACAGCGCAGAGATTTTAAGGAATAACGCGTGGGAAAACAGAAATATGAGGAACGACCTTGCTTTTACGTGATCACACTGGATTCTGAGCTTACAATGTGTAATGACGGCTGTAGGCTGAGGGCTTTGGGAGAAAGCTTAAGCAGGTTCACAGGTTGGACAGCTGAAGGTGGCAGCAGAAAAACAATAATGATTTAAATCCAGCACAAAATTTTCAAATTTTTCCCGCTCCAGAAACCCTGGAAAAATTTCTAGATTTGGTGTACCTGTAATCTGCAAAGAGACAAAACCCTAATGAAAACTGTACAAAGCCAAAAATTAAAACCCTAGAACAGCTAATTTAATGTACAGATTTGGCCCCTTAACAGCCAGATTTCAGCAATAGGCACATAAATATTTTAAAGAAATAAAGATTCTCAGATTTTCACTGCGAAGAACTTCGGAAATCTCTCATGCAAATTTAAAATAAATAAACCGAATGATAGACCCAGGATCAAATCCAACTGGGCTCAACAAAAAATGCTTGCGGGAGTTGGCTGGTTCAACCGAGAACTTCCCCGAACGCCCACAAATTCCTTCAGAAAATGCTTTCTGCACAGCTCAGAAACAACCATCAGTAAAGAGGGCAAAATGCTGCTAGATCTCAAGAGATAATGGAGATACCTGCCATTACTCCAGAAACCCTAACAGCACCCAAACCCTAGCAAGTGAACAAGATACCTGTGCTCACAATACTCTACAGAAAAGCTATTATTAGCGGCTGAAAATAACATATGCAGAAAATTAAACAATCTCACAGCATTTCAAGAGAGTAACACCAGCAAGATATGGACCCCAAAGTCTTCTTTTATTAACCAGAAAAAGATTTACAAGAGAGCTTCTTCAGTATCAGACTCACAGATCGAATGAATCGAAAATGACTCCTAGCACCCTATTTAAAGGAAATGATCCAACGGCTAGTTCGATTGATCCATGTAGAAATGATCCCGACCGTTGATGAGGATCAAGACATCTCTTGATCTCATCCGTCGATTTATTCACTTAAATTTTTTAATTTTTTATTATTTATTATTTTATTTTATTTTACTTCTTAAATTTTTAAATTTTTTTAAAAAAAAAATTTAAATTTTTTATTATTTCATTTTTTTTAGATGGATCATCGAACTAGACCTTTGGAAACATCACCTAAGACCTAGGACTTAGGACTCACGAGGGGATTTAAAACATTTTTCGACCCTCAAGACACATTACATCATGACTTTTACAACTTACATCTCAAGGGGACAAGCCCACTTAACACAGACCCTCATAAATCACCCAGTTCTGCGACACAACTATAATCTAGCAGATTAACACACTAGGATTCTCCTAAAGTTCTAATGACAAAATCCATCCCGGCTTTGGGGTCAGGTTTGAAGGAAAACTCTGCCAATCCATGGATCGGTGAGACAAAAAACCTTCCGGGACATAGATTATCATAGAAAGTTAGGTCCACCTAGGCAATTTTACATACATGACTCTGATCTGCTTAGATTATTTACAATTCATACATGCAGACTGGGTCTACAATTGAAATGATCAAGCTGCTGATCACTGTAGGCTGGCACGGACACGTCGTTCAGGTGCTACCCCTTTCTGCCAAGAAAAGAGGGGGTGTACTGCATGGGTAGTTGACCGGTAGTGGTCAACAGGGCCAAACAATCACTTTGCCATCAATAAAAGCTACTCTATCACCTTTATCTTCTAGAAATGAAATAGAGACCAAATTCTTTTCAAACCTAGTACACAGAGTATATTGTTAAGATGAATGTTCTCACAAGATTCCAATTTGATAGAGGTAGCTCCAACTCCTTCAATCGGATAGCTATTGTTGTCTCCAAGCTCAAGCTTATGAGATGATTTTGCTTTTGATAGACTTGAGAGATTATCACGATCACCAGTCATGTATCTTGAGGCAACACTATCAATGACCCACATATCGTCGTCATCAGCTAAACCTATAAGAGCATAGAAGTAATAGAAATCTTTATCATCTTCATTCTTGATCTTCTATGGAAGTTCCACATCATCAATTGTTGAAGCATGATGCCTGCCTCTCCTCTTTTTGTTATTTGAGTTCTCAAGGCTCACTTCTATAGTGTCCATATTTGTGGCATCCATAGCATTGAACTTTTGACAAGTCTTGAGAGGATGTCTTCTTCTTGTATTAGATTTTTTCTTTTGAAAGCCAAACTTCTTTTTCCCATTAAACCTTCTTGATCGTGTAGCAAAAGCATGTGAGTCAGGTCCCTGAATCTTCCCTTTAGCGTTGAGTCTTGATTCTTCTTGTGTACACATTGTCCAGAGTTCATCAAAGGATGGGGTATCCTTTCTAGCACAATTTCCACCAGCAAAGCCATCCCATACATCAGGTAGCCCACTGATTGTTGTGGTTACCAATTATGATGCAACGACCAAGTCACCCATGCCTTGAAGTTGGTCCCTTATTTGTGTTATCATCATAAAGAAGGAGACCACAGATTCACCCTTATTCATCCTCACATCACGAAGTTGATTCCTTAATGATATTCTTTGACCTGTATTATTAATTGTATATAGATTGACTAGCTTATCATACACTTCCTTTGATGTGGTCAATTCTGATACAATAGGAATTAAATGGTCCTTAAGGGACTCAAAGAGAATTCTTTGGGCCTTAAACTTCACCTTTTCTAAACTTAATTGTTCCATCATCATCCTCAGGTTGAGATATTTGACCTTTGACATATTGAAGGACATCATGTTCCTTTAAAACCAAATCAATCCTCTTTTTCCATGCCTTGAAATTGGATGCTCCTTCAAGTTTGTTACTTTCCTTGTAGGAAGAAGCCATTTGTTCACAAGCCTTAAAATGAGGAGAAGAGAATTCCTTCCAAGAGTAAGTAGATGAAGAGAGACTTCCTTCGTGATCCTTCTTGAGAGAGAGAGAGGGAGTCATCAAATTATGATCTTGAACTTCCTTGCTTCACCAATGCTCTGATACCATGTTGAAAAATAGAGTGCAATAGATACAAGCAGTATTTCTGAACTATGATAAGTACTTTTGAATATATATTATAGTTCTTTTAGCATTCAGTTATCTTCATCAAGCAATTACACTTCAAAAATTCAACCAATAACCATG
The DNA here is from genome assembly GCA_031772625.1 of Pinus tabuliformis. NCBI lineage: Eukaryota > Viridiplantae > Streptophyta > Pinopsida > Pinales > Pinaceae > Pinus > Pinus tabuliformis. The sequence goes on along the minus strand of CM062816.1, from coordinate 387,948,345 downwards.
AAAGGAGAGTAGAGATCACAATGTGCACGAACAAGAGACAAAGTTTGCCTAGCAAAGTAACTTGATGACCAACCTCCAAGTGCCAAGTCAACCCTCAAAGATCCAAGACAAAATATCCTTCAACTTTGTCCCTAAAGAGGTTTGTACTGGAGTTTGTATAAATCTTCAAGAGGGTCAAAATTCAGCCTCTGCCTCAGCTTCAAATTTCGGATGATGCCACAAAAGATTGAGCCTCAGATCTTTGCATGAACCTCAGAACTTAATGCCACAAAAACCTTCAGATAAGCCACAGAGAAATAGCTTCAAAACTTAGCCTCCTTTAGACTTCAAGTGCGAGGTATAGGAGATGGCCAATGTACTTATGTTTTTCGTCCTCAAGTATTCTTGTCTTTTTCACATAAAACAAAGATCATGAGACGATTCCAAGTACACTTTGGAGGAGATTAAATGGGATATATATATATATATATATAACATTTCTCTAATCCAAATGGGTGTCTTGACATATCCTTTTCGAATGGCTGTCTCTTCATGTCCTTTCCAAATGGGTGTCTTCTTTGTGTCCTTTTCGAATGGGTGTCTCTTTGTGTCCTTTCTGAATGGGTGTCTTCTTTGTGTCCTTTTCAAATGGGTGTCTCTTCATGTCCTTTCCAAATGAGTGACTCTAGAAGGGTGGTCAGCATATCCTTTGGAGGGCCGATGTGGCAACTTGGGGTACACAATAATACATTATAAAAAATCATTTTTTCACTCTTTTGTAAAGGCCACAAAGTACATGTCTTACTAGACTTTTCTTTTGACAAATAAGTAGCATGAAGAACATGCGTAAACAAGTAAGAATAAATTTATTTTTGTGTTTTTACATAGTATTACAAGTGTTGAGAAATTGTAGCTGCGGTAGGTATTTTCATCATCAAAATCAAAGGAGAATAACATTGTTTTGTAGCTGTCCAAGTCGGTCCCACCACTTGAAAGGGTTCCAAGGTCAAAACCCACCTACTTGACCTACTATATATTAGCAATTCAACTCCTCCATTTGGCGTCACTTCAACTCATCAATTCGACCTATCCCAAGGAGTTCTAATCACGTGTGCGAAGGAGGAAGAAGACAAAGTTTTCTGGCAAAGTTTGACTTCTCTTATTTCTGCTTTGACTAGTGTTGACTTGGATCCTCTTGTTGCTATTTGAGTGAATTTTCTCCTGGACTTGGTCGTCAAATATTCTCTAAATCTTTGACTGTTCATTGACAGATGTTTTGTTCCTGATTTTGGGCATTGACCACAGGTCAAACACTGCAATTTGACCAAAGTTTGACTAAGAAAAAAACAGACCAAATTTCGACCCTTTGACCGAGCTACTGCAGGTCGAAATTCAGCCATTTGACCAAACATTGACTTGTAAGCAGATTGATGATTTTCTCTCTCCTATGACTCTGTTTAGCTTGGCATTTAATGTGGTTAATGGATGACCTTTGACTGGAATATTTTGATGTACAACTGGGATGAATTGAACTCTCCTCGTAAGGAAAGATTACTGGGTTTTCCCCCCGTGGGGTTTTGTCCCAAGAAATTTTGGCGTCTCTTGTTTCATTGTTTTTACTGTGATCTCTACTACTATACTGAAGCTAATGGTTGAAAATTTCTAAGTGTAACTGCTTGATGATTGGAATGCTCTAAAGAAGTCAAAATTGTATCATTGGAAGTAGTTATCAGATAGGAAATTGTTCTAGTCTTATATGCTACTAGAAAATCAACATGGTATCAAAGCTTTGGTGAAGGAGAAGAGCATTGAGATCACTTTGAAGAGACCTTATCCTACATCTTTTGTCTTGATTGATCATCTTCATCATGAATTCCTTCATGAAGGCAAAAAACAAGCTTGAAGGAGCTACAAACTTCAGAGCATGGAAGACTAGAATTGACCTTGTTCTTGCAAGGAATAAGGTCTTGGATATTGTGAAAGGAAAAGTTATTGAACCAGCTGATGAAGCAGGAAAAGCCAAGTTCAAAGAAGATGACATCTTGGCCATGAGCATCATTGTGGAATCTGTTAGAGATCATCTAATTCCTTATATTGTTGATCATGAATCTTCCAAGCAAATGTATGATGCTCTCATTGGATTATACACCATCAACAACATTGGACAATCTATAAGTCTAAGGAATCAGCTTCGTGATGTTAAGATGACAAAGAATGATACAGTGGCATCATACTTCATAAGGATCTCTCAATTGAGAGATCAACTCAAGGCTATTGATGAAATTATATCTGATAAGGAACTTGTAACTATAGCACTCAATGGTCTGCCTGACTCCTGGGATTCTTTTGCATCAAGTATTAGTGGCAGAGAAAATGCACCTTCCTTTGAAAATTTATGGGTTGCTTGCACTCAAGAAGAATCTAGGCTCATATCTAAAGGAAAGATTCCAAATCCAGGTGAAGATTCTCAAGCTTTTGTAGCCCACACAAAGAATAGCAAGGGAAGAAGAAATTTTGGAAGATTTCAAAGAAGTACAGGAAGAAGACCTGCTCCACGAAGAGGACCTGCTCCACAAAGAAGACCTCCTCCTCCCTCTCAAGAAAGGGACATGTCAACTATTCAATGTTTTCGTTGCCAAGCATATGGTCAGTTATTGAACTAGCCAATGAAGTAGGAAAAGCTAAGTTCAAAGAAGATGACATCTTGGCCATGAGCATCATTGTGGAATCTGTTAGATATCATCTAATTCCTCAAATTGTTGATAATGAATCTTCTAAGCAAATGTATGATGCTCTCATTGGATTATACACCATCAACAACATTGGACAATCTATAAGTCTAAGGAATCAGCTTAGTGATGTTAAGATGACAAAGAATAATACAGTGGCATCGTACTTCATAAGGATCTCTCAATTGAGAGATCAACTCAACGTTATTGATGAAATCATATATGATAAGGAACTTGTAACTACAGCACTCAATGGTCTGCCTGACTCCTGGGATTCTTTTGCGTCAAGTATTAGTGGCAGAGAAAATGCACCTTCCTTTGAAAATTTATGGGTTGCTTGCACTCAAGCAGAATCTAGGCTCATATCTAAAGGAAAGATTCCAAATCCAAAAGAAGATTCTCAAGCTTTTGTAGCCCACACAAAGAAAGCAAGGGAAGAAGAAATTTTGGAAGATCAAAGAAGTACAGGAAGAAGACCTGCTCAAGGAAGAGGACCTGCTCCACAAAGAAGACCTCCTCCTCTCTCTCAAGAAAGAAGATATTGATGATGAGATAATTATTCCTTTTATTCTACTTTCACAAGTTCTATTGCAGGTCATAAAGAAACTTGGTTGGTGGACAGTGGTGCCTCTAGGCACATGACTGGAAGTCATAATAATCTCTCTGAATTGGTTGAAAAGAAGATATCTCAAAGGGTGGAGCTTGGAGACAATGGCAAGTATGAAGTTAAAGGCATTGGTTCATCATCCTTCCAATTGGAATCAGGAGGTAATGTCTCTATTAACAATATTTTATATGTTCTTGGTTTGAAGAAGAATTTGTTATCCATTTCATCTCTTGAAGACAAAGGATATAGAATTGCATTTGTTGATGGTCAAGTTCTAGTATGGAAGAAAGACTCCTTTGAATCTGCCAAAGTCATTGGTGTACGAATAGGAGGCCTATATTGTCTCCTTGGATGCTCAATTCAAGCCTTGATACACAACACCTCTGATCTTTGTGAACTATGGCATCAAAGGTACGCTCATGTTCATTACAAAGCTTTGACTAGAATGAAGGATTTTGTTAAAGGTGTACCTAAAATCAAGATTGAACATGATGGAGTTTGCAAAGGATGTGCTCTTGGGAAAAATGTCAAAGGATGATTTACTAGCAGTGATAGTAAGTCCAAAGGAATCTTGGACCTTATACATTCTGATGTTTGTGGACTATGTCTAACAAATCCTTGGGTGGTTATTTGTACTATGTCACTTTCATTAATGATTACTCTCGTAAAACATGGATTTATTTCTTAAAGTCCAAGGATGAAGTGTTTGAAAAGTTTCGGGAATTCAAGGCACAGGTTGAAAATGCTACAGGAAGAAGGATCAAGACTTTAAGATCTAACAATGGAGGAGAATACATATCTAAGGAGCTCATTGCTTTCTGCAAGGATGCTGGAATTAAGATGATAGTTCCCTACAATCCTCAACAAAATGGTATTGCTAAAAGGAAAAACAGAACTATTATGGAAGTTGCCAAAGCCATGCTTCATGATCAAGAGTTGCCTATATTTTTATGGGGAGAAGCTTCAAAGATAGTTGTTTATGTTCAAAATAGATGTCCACATCGAATCTTGGAATATAAGACTCCTAAAGAAGTCTTCACAAGTGAGAAGCCCAATGTTGAACATTTAAGAATTTTTGGTTGTCATGTTTATTCATGTGCCCAAGGAGAAAAGGACAAAGTTGGAACCTTCCAAGAAGAAGGGAACTTTTGTTGGCTACAATGAAAATTCAAAATCTTTCAGAATCTATATACCAGGACAATGATCAATTGAAACTAGCAGGGATGTCATTTTTGATGAGGATGTTGCTTTCTGGAAGTCCAAAGTGTTGGAATCACAATTTCCATTACACCAAAACCCGCAGGTGTTAGTAAACAGACGCATCGTTAGAGTTAACAGATCCTTGAGAGGCGGTTAAGCACATGTCGCGAAACACACAGGGAGTGTCGGATTATCCAATGCCCAACAATCTCCCCCCCAACGCGAGTCGGGTGTGATTCAAACTCGAGACCTTTAGCTCTGATACCATTTGTTGGAATCATGATTGCCATTACACCAAAACCCACAAGTGTTAGTAAACGGACGCATCGTCAGAGTTAGCAAATCTTCAAGAGGTGGTTAAGCACATGTCGCGAGACAGACGGGGAGTGTTAGATTCTCCAATGCCCAACACAAAGGATCAAACTTGGACTCTGATGATGAAATGCAGGTGGCTCCTAAGAATGAGGAATCAAAACCTAAAGAGCCTGAACCTATGGAACAAGATCCTCCAAAAGAGTCAGATGAACCACATGAATTTGTTGATCCACCAAGAGTCATTGTACCTGAGACTAGAAAAAGACCAGCCTGGCTTGAAAGAACTTTAAAAGAAGCAGAAGGACATGCAGCACCTCGTGGCACCTTCAAAGAAAGCAAGAGGCCAAAGAAGTATTCAGGTTATGCAACATTGATGTGTAAGATCATTGAATTTGAGCCATCCACCTATGAAGAGGCAGCTAAACATCAAGTTTGGAGAGATGCTATGATTGAAGAGTACCAATCCATATTAAAGAATGATGTATGGGAAATTGTGCCAAGACCTGAAGGGAAATTTGTTGTGTCTTCCAAATGGATCTACAAAATCAAGCATGCAAACAATGGAAGCATTAAGAAGTACAAGGAGAGATTTGTGTCCCGTGCATTCTCCCAGAAAGAGGGAGGATATTATGAAGACACATTTGCTCCCATGGCCAGGGACTCTTCTATTACATCAAATGGAAACTACATCAAATGGATGTTAAAACAGTTTTTCTTAATGGATTCATTGAAGAGGAAGTATATATTGTGTAACAACCCATCTCGAATTACCTGTAGAATAGGAATATTAGCATGCATATGATTGCTACATATGTATGCATCACATGCACTGCACTAGTATGCATACTAATTGAATACCTAACTCACAAGAAATTTTAAATTTATATTTATGAGTAAATGAATAAAGAAATATTCATAAAATTATAATTATAAACAAATATTATAAATTCATATTTATAATTAAATTAATAAATAAATATAAATAAATTTATATTTATAAACAAATATTATAAATTCATATTTATAATTAAATTAATAAATAAATTTATATTTACAAAATTGTTCAAATTTCAAAGTACGTAATAAACATAGCCTTACAAATAAACCTTGTATGTCAAAGGGAGGGCTTTGCTGTCAACCATTAACACAGGCGGCGGATGTCTCCTCAGACTTGAACAAAGCCTTATCACCTTATCTCATCATCGGTTGAACCTCTGACAAGGCGGCCGCCGTTTGAAGGCAGAATGAGATTTTATTATAAGACAGTGGGAGAATACGTAGGGGGCAAGGAACCTTTGCGATTTAAGGAGAGGAGGAGACAAAAGAGTGGGGGGGGGAATTACGCTAAAGGAGGAGTTGTGTATAGTAAGGGACGAGTTGGGGCTCGAGATGTGAGAGAATTGGGAGAACTGAGCGTTTTTCTTGGAGTTTTGGGCACGGGGGCCAGAACACTTCAATTCCGAAGTCTTCTGGATCTGGGAACTGGATAGGTTGATCCCAAATAGGCAAGGAGGAATCGGTCGGTTTGGTAGTGGGAGCAGGCTCGGAGCAATGTCAACCCAGGGATCAGCGTCAAACGAGATATCCAGGTATGTATCTGCATTTAAATTGGTTAATCTACATAGAACTTTGATTGTCTTGTTGTTCTATAAAATGTAGGCCTTACATATTGAACAACGTCAAGGCTTTGAGATACATAATAGAGAGACACATGTTTGTAAATTGAAGAAAGCCTTGTATGGGCTTAAGCAAGCTCCTTGTGCATGGTACTCTCAAATTGATGGCTATTTGTTGAGTCTTGGTTTCACAAAGAATGATGTTGATCCAAATTTGTACTTCAAAGTTGTTGAAGGTGAGCCCTTGATTTTGCTATTGTATGTCAATGATCTATTTCTGACAAGGGCTGAGAATCTCATTGTCCAGTGTAAGAGGGAGTTGATTTCTAAATTTGAAATGAAGGATCTTGGTCTTATGCATTACTATTTGGGATTGGAAATATGGCAAAAGCCTGGTGAAATCTTTGTTGGATAAGGAAAGTACATCATTAAGATCCTTTAAAAATTTGGCATGATGGATTGTAAGTCCATGGACACTCCAATGGTGACAAATTTGAAGAAGTTATGAGACTCTGATTCAGACCTGGTTGATCCCTCTGTGTCATAAATTGATTGGCTCATTGAACTATCTGGTTAACACCAAACCTGATATCTATTATGTTGTGAACATGTTGAGCCAATTCTTGGTTGAGCCCCAACATGTGCATTGGGTTGCAGCGAAACATATATTGAGATATCTATGTGGCACCATTGATTATGGTTTGAGATATGTTTCTAATGGAGAATGGCAATTGCATGGTTTTACAGATGTTGATTGGGCTGGATGCACTAAAGATAGAAAGAGCACTTATGGTTTCTGTTTTAGCCTAGGTTCTGCTATGATATCATGGTCAAGTAAGAAGTAGACTTTTTTTGCTCTTAGTACAACTGAAGCTAAGTATATAGTTGCTTGTTCAGACCGTTGTGAAGCAATTTGGCTTCAAAAGTTTGTTGATTTGGGGTAGCATCGAATGTGCTCTAGCCAAGAAATTTGGTGGAGAGGTTGGAGCACATGAGATCTCCAATACCCAGAAAGGGTTTGGGCAGATTCTAAACAGATCAGGAGATATTAAAATAATTAATATTTTTAATGGAGTCCCTAAGTCTAAACTTAGGGAAAATAAAATATTAATGTCTATTAATATGAATCTGTGTTAGAGTGGTCCAAAAGACATGGATCAAGCCAGATCTAATCTTAGCCATTGATTAGGGACTTAATCTCAGTCGTTGAGATGTCAACAAGAAAAGTATAGGAGGAGGCTTGAGGGTCATTTAGAGAGGTACACCAGATAATCAGTCATTCTATTCTCTAGAGCGGGGTTTGCTAAGAGAGATAGAATCAGTGATCGAGAGAGCAGCTGAGGGGCATTGAGTACAGAGGAATAGAGAAGGCAGAGATTGTGTCGGGAGAGCAGCGCAGCAGCCAAGAAGGGTGACACAGAGCCAGCAAGGGCTCACGCAAGACCACGCAGAGGCAGCCGAGTGCTACACAGATCACCAGAGGGGCCAGCGTAGCTGACGCAGAGGCTCCCAGAGCTGACGCAGGGCCTCCTGGGGCTGACGCAGGCCAAGAAAGGCTGATGCAAGGCCAACGTGAGACAGAGAGGGGCTGACGCAGTCCAGATTGGGCAGACACTGGGGTTGCAGGAGCAGTTTTGTGCTAAGGAGCTGCCGGAAGGTTTTCCGGGGTTTCAGCCAGGAGATTTCTCTCAAACTGTGAGGTATAGCTGCTAAGGAAATTCTCTGTTGGGTAGGCCAGTTACAGCACCCAGATTGTACTTTGATATTGCTTAATAAGAAAACCCTCAGATAGCTGCACCAATTTTCCCGCATTGGGTTTTTTCGGGGACATTGGTCCAAAAATAATGGTGTCATGTGGTGTGTTTGTTCTTGTTTCTTTTAGTTGCTGATCTGTAATATGTTGAGCATGCACTGGTGTTTATTTTTAGTATTTACTTTGTAAATAACTTATTAAAGAAAATATAACAAGTAGGTAGGAATAAATCAGAAAAAGTGCATGAAGGGTTTCTAAACTAAGTGAACTTAGAAACTTCAACATGGTATCAGAGCGTGATTGCAGATCAAAGGAGGACTAAGAGACATCGGTCGAGCGGAGCAATAGCAGCAGAAAACAGCTATCCCGAGGTGACAGAAGCTATTTCTAGCAGCACAAAGGCCAAGAAGTGTGACACAGAGCCACGCAAAAGAAGCCGAGAGCTGCGCAAAGCCTCAGAGAGGTCAGCGTTGCTGACGCAGAGGGCCAGAGGGCTGACGCAGACCCATCTTGGGTGACACAGAGCCAGCGTGGGGCAGAGAGGGGTTAACGCAATTCACAAAGAGGCAGTTGTTGGAGTCTCGAAGGCTGCAGGAATATTGCAGAGTGGAGCTGGTGAGGTACTGTACTCAGAACAATACCTGATAGAGCAAGGCCAGAGGAGTTGTTGCCGAGGGTTTTTAGCCAAGGAACCTGGATCAGCAGTGCAGTTGCACAAGACGATCAGAGTAGAGGGCATCTCAACAAGCGGCAGAAGGATTTCTAGGAGGGAAATCAGGACTCAGAGGAAGTCCAGAAGAGAACTTCCAGACGGGAAGTAAAGACTAAGAGGAGTCGAACAGAGAACTTCCAGAAGGGAAGTAGAGGAGCATCATGGCACTACACGGGGTAAGAGACCAAGATAGACTGGACGGAGCATCAAACTTCGCAATCTGGAAGGCTAGAATCTTATCAGTGCTTGACAGGAATCGTGTCAAGAACTTCGCCTTAAAGGTAATAGCTGTCCCAGTCGACCCCAATGAAAATGACAGGTACGAAGAGGCGATGGCGAGGGCCAAGTGCATTATCCTTGACGGGGTCAAGGATCATGTGGTACCACATATAGCCAAGAAGGAAACGGCAGTTGAGATGTGGGAGGCTCTCAAGAACCTGTACCAGCATACTTCTATGCAGAGAAGAATGCTGCTCGAGAACCATATGAGGTCGTATCACATGAAGAAGGGTCAATCGATTGACACCTTCCTCGGAGGACTAAATGAAATCCGAGACCAGTTGACTACTATAGGAGCGACACTGGATCAGGAGCTTATGGTGAGGACAGCCGTGAATGTTGTCTCAGAAGATTGGGAGGTGTTTTTCCAAAGTATCCTGGGCAGAGGAACTCTCCCACCTTGGGACGATATGTGGGCAGCTCTTCGCCAGGAAGAGATTAGACGGCAGTCGAAGACGGATAGCAGCAACAAGGGGATCAAGGTCAAGGAGGAGGAGGAGGATGTGGCCCTAGCATCTGAGGGAAAGCAGGAGAAGCAGAAGAAGAAAGATCTCTCCAAGATCAAGTGCTTCCACTATGGGGAGATGGGTCATTATGCGACCCAGTGCCCAAGGAAGAAGAGTAAGGGAGAGTCTTCCGAGACTAAAGCAGCGCCAGCCCGGGCAGAGAAGGAAGTTTTGACAGACGATGATTGTGCCATGAGTGCACATGCGCCACTTGAGAAGAAGTGGGGAGACATCGCGCTGTAGTCAGATGGAATACAGGCGATGAGGGGCAGGATCCTTGAGGTACCTAGCCTCTTGGATTAGACCTTACTACTAGAGTCCCGACGAGGAGTCGCAGGACTGGCTGAGTGGGTAGAGACGGATGCGGATGGAGTAGCAGAGAGAGCTACAATGCAGGAGTCCCAAGACAGCGCAGAGCTAGCAAGCTGCAGCAGTGCGAGAGGCACAGGAGTGTTGCACCAGTGCAGGACGGCACAGAGAGGTGTGCAACGGTGCGAGATACAGGGAGGTGTTGCAGCAGCGCAAAGGTCAGAGAGAGGGAGCACTTGTCAGCAGCAGAGGGAGCTTCAACATCAATGGATGTCTCCAGCCCAATAGGGAGGTCAGTTGGGAGATCAGTTACTTACTTCTCAGTAACTGAGTTGCAATGCAGCAGTGGGCAGCACGATGCAGCATGATGAGAAGAGGTGCAATGCAGATGCAGTGTTGGGAGAAAGGACCAGCAGCAGCACGGATGCAAAGGGAGCTGTCGTACAAATGTAGCAGTGGTAGTGGCAGAACCATGGGCAGCAGTGCAGGAGGCAGCAATGCAGAGGATGTTGGGCAGGAAGGCCTAACATCAGCACAGGCACTGATGCCAGATGATCAGAGTAGTACTCAGTGAGGAGTATTGCTAGAGCACAGTCCTTGCAAAGAGGGAGTGTTGATTTGGGTTAGCATCGGATATGCTCTAGCCACGAAATTTGGTGGAGAGGTTGGGGCACATGAGATCTCCAATACCCAAAAAGGGTTTGGGCAGATTCTAAACAGATCAGGAGATATTAAAATAATTAATATTTTTAATGGAGTCCCTAAGTCTAAACTTAGGGAAAATAAAATATTAATGTGAATTAATATGAATCTGTGTTAGAGTAGTCCAAAAGACATGGATCAAGCCAGATCTAATCTTAGTCGTTGATTAGGGACTTAATCTCGGCCGTTGAGATGTCAACAAGAAAAGTATAAGAGGAGGCTTGAGGGTCACTTCGAGAGGTACACCAGATGATTAGTCATTCTATTCTCTAGAGCGGGGCTTGCTAAGAGGGATAGAATCAGTGATCCGGAGAGCAGCTGAGGGGCATTGAGTACAGAGGAACAGAGAAGGCAGAGATTGTGCCGGGAGAGCAGTGCAGCAGCCAAGGAGGGTGATGCAGAGCCAGCAGGGGCTCACGCAGGGCCACGCAAAGACAGCCAAGTGTTGCGCAGAGCACCAGAGTGGCCAGCGTAGCTGACGCAGAGGCTCCCAGAGTTGACGCAGGGCCTCCTGGGGCTGACACAAGGCCAACATGAGACAGAGAGGGGCAAACGCTAGGGTTGCAGGAGCAGTTTTGTGCTAAGGAGCTGCCGGAAGGGTTTTTCGGGGTTTCAGCGAGGAGATTTCTCTCAAACTCTGAAACTGTTTTGGTTTAAATAGCCAAATCTTTGTTCTGTGCTCCTTCTAGTGTTCACGCTTCCAGTGGCTCTAATTCCTTCCAAGTCAATGTAGGAAGTGCCAAAATAGTTACACATGATATTTTCTTTGGTCTTTTAGATTTTCCAACGTGAGGAACTGGGACAATGTACTCCAACACCTTAAAGCCAACATTCTATCTCAGGAACTTCCACTCAATTTTCATGTTATGATCGTACCTCATGTGGTAGAATTTTTTCCTCGCTATCTGCTAAAGCCACTGCTAGCAGCTAACAGGTAGCCAACCATGTTGCCGCTATCTCTAGTTGAAGTTCCCAAACCAACGTAGAGTGGGTTCAGTAATTTTTTATTTAGCGAATGTTATATATGGGCATATATGTGCCCCGTGTCTTAGAACATGTGACAAACTGCCTAAGCCAATTTCCCAGCTTCTCAGCACCGACTTCTCCTTTAAATCACGGATGGCATAATCTCCACTTTCAAATCCACCTTAAACAAATTTGACATCCTGGTACAATTGCTTGGGTTATTGGAATGTGACTTTCTACTGGATTTTCAATAAGTGCATTTCCCTATCCTAAGGAGCATGGATTAGTATTGAATGCACTCCCCTCTCTTAAGAAGGATGTATTCTCAGAAATACTAAGTGGGGCTGCGCCTGCATTGGCCAGCAGTAATTGTGTCAATAGGTGGAATTTCTCCTTCACAATTGATACTAGGCCCACAAAATTGACTGTAGCTGAGGGATTTCTCCTCCAATTTTCCCACTTGTACCTGGTCAGATTTCTGCATGACCAGCCATCACTTCTGGCACTGGTATTCTTATTATCCTTCTATAACTAGGCAGCTCATAGCAATGGAGTATTGATTTTCTCATCCAAACAATCAATTCACTCTGTTTTAGCATCCAACGCATTTAAGGTCCCAGTCGTAGGTCTAAAACTAAAATTAACCTCCTAATATTATGAGTGGCTTTAGTTCTTCTCGGTATGTAGCCCTGGGAAATTAGACCAAGTGCTTCTGTTATTTATGTCAGTGCGTTTTCATGTAAATAAACAGCCTTCATTCATAGAAGAACATGTGTATGCAAAAGTTAAGAAAGCTGAAATACTTTCATATTACAATATTTGGTGACAAATTAGAGCGCTTGTGTGTCCTCGGCCATAGTCGTCTTCTCGGGTCTACTAGATGATATGCAGGATAGTATTTTAAGTTCTCTCTTTCTCCTATGAAATTTTTAGCCATTAAGTAAATAAGTCTAAAACAATAAACTGTGTCGAGTGTATTAAACTTTGAGGAATGTTATCTAGCGATGTTGAATTGAAATCTAACACCAATGTGGCAATCTGGAAATCGCTAATGGTTTTAAGGGTTAAACCCACGGGAGCCACACTAGAATGCTTCAAAAATAAACTTAGACAGCTGTGCCAACGTTAAAAAAAATACTTATTAATCAATCTAATCTTCACACTTGCTAAAAGCAAAGGCGTTGCTAACGTAGATAAGTTTCATGTTTATTCAGCCACAATGGGGCTGCTTCCGACGATGCAATTGCATTAAGTTAGGCGAAATTTAAAGGAATACAACAACACGAAATCTCAAAACTTACTTGGCAGGAATGGCATTTGCAGATGATGAAGAAGAAGAAGAAATTGTTGAATCTTCAACAGAACCAGAGTAACAACGAGGCTTTCCAGCTAGAATATACGCGGAGTCGAACCGATTACATTTGGCATTCAAGTAATTTGTTCCGCCCTGGCGAAAACTGCTGTTTAAAGAGGTCAGAATCGAGTAATGCTCGAGATTTCCATTTAAAATAAAGGAGTGAAAATATGCTGTGAAATGAAAAATAAAATAAAATGGGAAGGGGAGTGAAATGATTACTTGAAGAAGCAGAGACGAGAAGGCGAAGAGGACAGGCAAGGTGTGCGGGGAAACAATGCCATGGCCATTGACCTTGCCATTTGCCACAGAATTATGCGGGTAGGCCTCTGCTTCCGCCTTATCTTTGTTTTTACTCGACTACCTCAGTTCATTTGGTTTCGAGTAACAAGGGTTAAGAATATTACCGTGTCCCTAAACAGGGAAACGGGAATGCCCAAAGCTCTTAAACTTTGCTCGATGGAACAATTTTCAAAGCGAGAGGGTGTTGTCTTACAGCGGCCATTCTCAGTACACAGAGTGAGCAGATTTTAAACCTCGTGATCAATTATTAAATTAAAGTAACTAGTATCAAAGGTAACAACCAATTTTATGAACGAACCACTTCTTCAAATTATATGGTTTTGAATTCTTTGTATCCACAGTTTTGGAACTTCGGTTTTGTTCTTATCTGGGGTTGGTTTCGGTTTTGTTTCCTTATCTTGGATTTGTTTCTTTCTTTGTTAATTAGAATAATTAATAATAATAAAATATATTTGAATACTTAGAATTGGATTGCTAACATGGATTTTGTTAACGTGTTTTGAGTATATTGTGTGTAGATATAAGTATTCCGGATTAATCAGATTTGATCGATTTCGAACCAATTAATGTGGTTTATCCTCAAAACAAGGTTGGAAACATAGACGAAATCCTATCAATGTGATTAATCCGGAAGACTTATATCTACATTATGGATCACAAAAGTCTTAGATCTAATTAATGTGGTTTATCCTCACGACAAGGTTCGAAACTCGACCAAATCCTATCAATGTGATTAATCCAAAAGAATTATATCTACATTATGGATCACAAAAGCTTTAGATCTAACATATTGTGTGTATTTAATTTTGATATTTTATCATTTTAGGTTTAAATTTTGATTTTTTTAAATAAATTTATTATTGATATTATATTTATATTTCTTCAGTATGTTTATGTTAACAGTAAAAGTGAATATGCTCTGCAACTCGGCTCCCGCTCTGCAAACCCTCGAGATCCGCATCTCACGCGTTCTACAGACAGCGAGGGCACCCGCTCTCTGCCGCCCTGTTCCCTGCGGGCGTGTCCGCTTGGGGCTCCTCTACAGACTGCGGCCGGACTGCCATGGAGGATCGCGCTGCTACCTGCTAGATTTTGACAGGCCCGTTCTCTAGGGCTTGCGCCCATGGAGGTGTTGGGCACTCCCCAGGCGCCTCTTCCTCCTCCTCCGCCGCCGATCTCATCAGTTGAGGCTTTTAACTGGCTTTTGGCAGGACTCCCAAAGAAGAAGAATTTTGAAGCTACGAAATTCGTCAAAAAATTGGATGATATTCCAGAGATCTCCCTCCCTCCTGAAACCTCGATTCAGGTTGCATTGTCTTTGACCAAACGAGCTCTCATCGGCAAGTTCACTGGGCTATGGCCATCCCCCAAAACCACTGAGAGTTGGGTCAACAAAAACTGGGCGCTGTTGATCAAAGAAAGTGTTACCTCTTACTTTCTGGGGAGAGGATTCTTCCTCTTCGAATTCACTTCAAAGGATGACAAAGATCTAATCTTTCGAAACGGCCCCTACTTCATGGGCCCTCAGGGTTTGTACCTGAATAAATGGACCCCGGACTTCGATCCAGTAGTAGATGTACCCAAAGCAGTCCCGGTGTGGGTTAGGCTTCCAAATCTCCCAGTTCATTGCTGGAATTGGGATTCTTTGATGCACATTGGAAATGCCCTGGGGAAATTCATAGATCAAGCGAATAATAAGGATCAATATGATTGTGCCAGGATCTGCGTAGAAGTAGACCTGGAGGTGGGGCTGCCAGAGGCCATCAAAATCAATGTCGGAAGCTGGACGCATGTGCAGAAACTGGACTATGAACAGCTGCCCTTCAAATGTCGGAAATGCCATGTTTATGGCCACTTCGCCAGAGGCTACCCGACCAACAATGAAGCTGTGCAAGGGAAGGAGGACGGCTGGAACCAAGTCAAACGATCCAAAACTTCTTTCAAGTCGCAGAAGTCGGGAGGCACTAATGGCAAAGGTCCTCACCAGGCCTCTGCTCAGCAGATCCCGCCCAAGCCTGCTCTAGAAAACAAGTTCGATCCTCTTAGCTCGCAGCCAGAGGACACCCATGAAGTCACGATCCAAAAAGCAGTGTCTCCAAAAAAAGGTAATCCACCTATCTCTTCCAAGGATGCAAGCGTTGCAGAAAGCTCAAAAGGAACCCCTGTCGAAGTTGTGGAAGAGGACTAAGAATCGGAAGACTCGGAGGTGGAAGGAGAAATAGGCGATTCCCAAACCTCTGTAAGGAGATCCACAAGAGGGCGCAAAACAGATCAGGAGAAAAAAGAGCAAGAAATGTACAAGGACAAGTTACAGGGCAGTCTGTAGAAATTTTGAATAATATGACACTTATTCACAGAGATTATCCCAATTATACACTATTGCGGAATACATGCACAATACATAATCTCCTCTACGTTGATCATCAATTGAGCAGCATTAAAAACAATGAAACTTCAATCGCATGCACACATTAACACAGTATGTAACCCGGGGAAAGCATACAGCTGACAACCCCACACTATCTGTATATTATAATGATAGAGAACATGTAACAATACATAGTACTATATTCCTTTCAAGTACTCAGTACTATCTCCACCTGTTACACACAAAACTAGCTCAAATCTGATCAATCACAGCTCAAATCTCCTCCACTGCTTTGCCTGCCTCCACTGCGCAATTTGCAAGAGAAATCATACACTCTGTAAAAACGAATTCCCTTGGTATACTATGTAAGCCATCATTGGCAATCTCCATCCATGCATGTGCAAATCTCATGCACAACTATAGTCACAATTGATAGCAATCTCAACCTCTAACACCTGTCTCCACTGAACTGTACATGCACTGAGTTAACTGATGTATTCTTCAGTTGCTTTATGAGTTAATAATTAGTGAATTAATTAATATTTAATTCACACAACTCATCACTAGTGTATTCTTTAGTTAGACTAAAATACAACTAGTTCAACCAAGTCAAACTGAACACAACTCCATCAACTCCACAATCAACTCCACTGAAACTCAACCACATGAGTTCTAACTGATGTCCTGCATGCAATAGTTCAACTGACCCACAAGAAAAGCATATTTCCTTCTGACAGCTGCATGTGCCACATCTGTAGCTCAAACTGAAGTGCTCCAAGAGGATAAGATAATGTTTATAGTCCAAATATTATTATGAGACAATAATATTCGATTGTTCTATTTTTAGCCTGGCAGTCTAAAAATAGAAACCGCCCATATGTCTAAAAATAGAAGTCCATCTATTTTTACCAACATGACCAATCATCCACAAACAACATCCTGCAACTCATAGACCATGATCCATATGTCTAAAAGTAAACTTTGCGCCAAAAATAGCCTGCGGGCCCACTTAGTGAAGGCAACTTCTTTCCACTAAGCTCCATCATCTTGTTGCATTCTCAACACTCCCTCTCAACAAGATATGGATTATCAGCAACCCCTATCCTGCCTCGGTGGTATTCGAATTTGCTCCTGGTGAGCGCCTTCATCAAGATATCAGCATCTTGATCCTCCGTTGGAATGTATGAAAGTAACATGATTCTCCGCTGCACACAATCTCTGATATGATGGTACCTGAATTCAATATGCTTAGATCTATCGTGAAATACTGGATTAGCCGAGAGTTTAATGCAACTCTGGTTATCACAGTAAATCACAGTAGGCTCCAAGTATGAACCGAACAACCCGACCAGGGTCTTCCTCATCCATATAGCCTCGCATGCAGTCAAACTTGCTGCCATATACTCAACCTCTGCTGAACTGAGTGCCACGGATCTCTGCTTCCTGCTGTACCAAGAAACTGTTGTCGACCCAATACTGAAGACCCCTCCTGATGTTCTCTTTCTGTCCATTGGGCTACTTGCCCAATCTGCATCCGTGAAGCCACATAGCTTCACCTCATCCTCCTGTCTGTACCACAATCCATATCCCGATGTGCCTCTGAAATAACGCAATACATGCTTGCCTGCCTTCCAGAAGAGCTTGGTTGACTTAACCATAGATTGTGAAAGTTGGTTAACAGCATAGCATATATCGGGTTGTGTATTGACCAAATACATAAGCGACCCCACCAACTGTCGATAAACAGTGGCATCCACTTCTTCTGCTGAAGTGGCATCCTCCTTCCTCCAACCTCCAGGAAGAGGAGTATCAACAGGCTTGCAGCCATGCATGTTGAACTTCTCCAGTATCTCCCGAGCATACTTACCCTGAGAAACAAATAGTCCATCACTGCGCTGCAAGATTTCCAATCCTAGGAAATAATGAAGGAGGCCCAAGTCCTTCATCTCAAACTCCTTAGCAAGATCATCCTTGCATGAAAGTATCAACAGCTCATCACCTGTTAGAATCAAATCATTTACATAAAGTACAATGATAAGCAACTTACCCTCCACCACAATCTGATATAGGTTAGGATCCACCTCACTCTTGGAGAATCCAAGTCCGGTGAAATAACTGTCTATCCGTGTGTACTAAGCACGTGGTGTTTGTTTCAACCCATACAGCGCTCTCTTGAGCCTGCACACATGCGACTCGCTGCTGAAGATCTCAAAACCTTCGGGCTATTCTATGTACACCTCCTCCTCAATGACTTCGTTGAGGAACGTAATCTTCACATCCATCTGATGAATGTGCCATCCCATATGCGCTGAGAGAGCAAGAATTGTCCGTATGGAAGAATACCTTGCGACAGGTGCAAAGGTCTCCTCATAATCGATCCCCTCTATCTGTGAAAAGCCTCGGGCAACAAATCTTGCCTTGTACTTCTCCACACTCCCATCAGCTGCCTGCTTAACTTTGTAGATCCATCTCAAACCCACCACTGATTTCCCTTCCGGTCTTGGGACAATCTCCCATGCACTGTTTCTGACAATCGAATCATACTCTTCCACCATGGCATCTACCCATGCGGGATCCTCCACAGCTTCCTCGAAAGAGGATGGCTCAGTCACAACACATTTGCTCACAAGAGCCATGTATCCAGTGTACTGATCGGGTGACTGTCTCTATCTACGTTGAGCTGTAGGTGGTCCTACAACCTTCTCTGCATCTTGAGCCAGTCGCTCAGCTTCTGTCAAGCGCTTTCGCCCTCTGATGGTTGGCATTGCATGAGTGGTCTCTTCCACTCCATGAACTTCGTCCTGTGGCTGATCCACATCCTGAAGCTCATCCTTAGGAACTAATAGCTCCTCATCTGCATGTAAGTGTGGCTCCCTCTCAAGCGAACACTTCATGGCTTTCTCCTCTTGAAATTTTATATCTCGTCGCACAACAGTCTTGCCACTATCTGGCAAATACACACGATAGTTGTGGGGCGTATCAATGTACCCCACAAATATCCCAACCTCTGCGGTCGGCTCCAACTTCTTCCTGGCATCCTTCGTCACATGCATGTAAACGTTAGGACCAAAAATCCTCAAATGAGAAAGATCAGGCTTCTTACCAGAATAAGCCTCCTCAGGTGTACTCATGCCAAGTATCCTGTGAGGACAACGGTTCTGCACATATACTACAGTATTGCATGCTTCCGCCCACAAGTGAAGGGGTAGGCCCTGATCATGCAACATCGCCCGTGCAGCACCCACGATCGTTCTGTTCTTCCGCTCAGCAACCTCGTTCTGTTGTGGGTTATGGGGAGCTATGAGCTCTCTTCGAATCCCTTCTGCACTGCAAAAGTCCTTGAACTCGCCAGAGATGTATTCACCACCATTATCGCTCCTAAGAGCCTTCACCTTCTTCCCCGACTCCTTCTCGACCAGTGCTTTGAACTCACAGAACTTTGAGTATGTCTCGCTCTTCTTCTGCATGAAGAAGATCCAGCACTTACGAGAGAAATCATCAACAAAGATCACATAATACCTATGTTTTGCTATCGAAGCTACTGAGAAAGGTCCACACACGTCTGTGTGAATTCTCTCAAGGATCGTCGTGGCGCGACTATCCTTCTCGTGAAAGGTGGCTTTCACAAACTTTCCCAAAGTACACCCCTTGCACTGATCTGACTGCGCAAGAGTGCCTTTAGGAAGCCCAGTAGTGATCTGTTGCAGTATCTTCAAGGCTCCATGGTGAAGGTGACCCAATCTCCTGTGCCACAGCTCGCCATCATCCCGGCTCACCAATCCTTCTGCCTTGCATGCCATTGCTGCGCAGCCATCTACATGCAACTGATAAAGGTTCCTCACTCGAACCCCTATCTTCCGGGTTTCTCTAGTTGTCTTACTGCGTAGGAAAGTCTTTCCCTCGCTGAAAACAACATCATATCCCCTGTCCTCTAACATCACCACAGAGATAAGATTCTTCTTCAATCCTGGAACATGCATCACTTCCTTCAATACGAAGGGTTTACCAGACTCCCTCTCAAAGGAAATGGTACCGACACCGGTCACACTATATCTACCATCATCGCCCATCTCAATGTGCACTCCAAGATCTTTCTCCTCCAGATCAGAAAACAAATCTCGATCTCCTGTCATGTGAAAAGACGCACCACTGTCCAAGAACCACACCGATCCCATCACACTTGAAACCAAGCATGCGATCAATGAAAAATCAAGCTCAAATTGCAAGGCTAGAGCCTCTCCTGCTGTAGATCCAGCAACTTGCTTGTTCTTCTTCTTCTGCGGACAATTAGTGGCATAGTGTCCGTGCTGGTGACAGTGAAAGCACTTCACCTTGGACATGTCCTACTTCTTGCCTTTCGCACCGGAATGAGAAGCTTTCTTGTTCTTCCCCTTCTTTGCTTTGGCAGCGAAAGCGCAATTTTCTTCATCAGGTACCTTTGATGAAGATCCGTCCCTGGTATTCCGCCTGATCTCCTCCTGCACAAGATCTGACCAAAGTCTCTCCCATCCTGGCAATTTCTCCCAACCATTGACAGAGTCCTAATAGGAATGCCAACTCTTCGGAAGACCAAGGAGAGCCAAGCTCACCAAGTCCTCATCATCGACAGTCACCCCCACACTTCCCAGCTCATCCCTGCACTGAGTGAACTTCGTGAGATACTTGGGCATACTGTCTCCCTTCTCGCATTTAATGTTTCTGAGTTTATCCTTGAGCGCCAGCTTCCTCTGATCGCTCTTGCTTTGGAATAGATCTGTCAACGCTTTCCACATCAAGTATGGAGAAGCCTTTCCATGCAGGCTAGACACAATGTGATCCTTCACGCCCTCCAACAAAATCCTTCGACACTTTGTTGTCTTCTTTTGCCAAACCTCAGCTTCGGCAGCATCAGTAGGCTTTGGGACCTCAGCCTCTATGAACTCCTTCAGCCCATTATCATCTAACACCGCCTCCATCCTGTCCTTCCATGCAATATAGTTCGAGCTGCCCTCAAGAGCATACTCCAATCGCAATCCGTTGAAAGACATTGCCACGTTGACACCAAGAAAACACTGCTGCAAATTCAAATTCCACCAACTCAACAACTCAACCGCCTTTGATCTAGAATTCGTGAGAACAAAGTATTTCTCGTACAGAGATTGACTGTGTGGGCTTTTACCAGATATCTCACCTTCCAAAGGAATGATGAATCCAGAGGCTACCTGGCCTGATTACAGACTCTACCTGAAGAAATAAAATGTAAACACTTTCTGAATAATAGATCTGAAGATCAACTGCTCCGATACCATGTAGAAATTTTGAATAATATGACACTTATTCACAGAGATTATCCCGATTATACACTATTGCATAATACATGCACACTACATAATCTCCTCTACGTTGATCATCAATTTAGCAGCATTAAAAACAATGAAACATCAATCGCATGCACACATTAACACAGTATGTAACCCGAGGAAAGCATATAGCTGAAAACCCCACACTATCTGTATATTATAATGATAGAGAACATGTAACAATACATAGTACTATACTCCTCTCAAGTACTCAGTACTATCTCCACCTGTTACACACAAAACTAGCTCAAATCTGATCAATCACAGCTCAAATCTCCTCCACTGCTTTGCCTACCTCCACTGCGCAATCTGCAAGAGAAATCATACACTCTGTAAAAACGAATTCCCTTGGTATACTACGCAAGCCATCATTGGCAATATCCATCCATGCATGTGCAAATCTCATGCACAACTATAGTCACAACTGATAGCAATATCAACCTCTAACACCTGTCTCCACTGAACTGTACATGCACTGAGTTAACTGATGTATTCTTCAGTTGCTTTATGAGTTAATAATTAGTGAATTAATTAATATTTAATTCACACAACTCATCACTAGTGTATTCTTTAGTTAGACTAAAATACAACTAGTTCAACCAAGTTAAACTGAACACAACTCCATCAACTCCACAATCAACTCCACCGAAACTCAACCACATGAGTTCTAACTGATGTCCTGCATGCAATAGTTCAACTGACCCACAAGAAAAGCGTATTTCCTTCTGACAGCTGCATGTGCCACATCTGTAGCTCAAACTGAAGTGCTCCAAGAGGATAAGATAATGTTTATAGTCCAAATATTATTATGAGACAATAATATTCGATTGTTCTATTTTTAGCCTGGCAGTCTAAAAATAGAAACCGCCCATATGTCTAAAAATAGAAGTCCATCTATTTTTACCAACATGACCAATCATCCACAAACAACATCCTGCAACTCATAGACCATGTTCCATATGTCTAAAAATAGACTTTGCGCCAAAAATAGCCTGCGGGCCCACTTAGTGAAGGCGACTTCTTTCCACTAAGCTCCATCATCTTGTTGCATTCTCAACACAGTCAACCAACTCTGGAGAGGTTGTTAGCAAACAAGCCGAAGATGGCAAGAAACTAGCATCAAGGCTCCAAGGGAGCCCATCATCATAAACCTAAATGATGAAGATCGTCTCCTGGAACTGCAGAGGAATGAGGAGTAAAGCGAAAGAAGAAGCAATGAGAAGCCTTATTAGAAGAGAAGCCCCAGGTATTCTTCTGATCCAAGAGACCAAAATGGAGGGCAATGAGTTTCTCCAAACTAGTAAAAAATTCTGGAAGGGAAGCAAATGCCAAGCAGTTTCAGCACGGGGAGCCTCTGGGGGGCTGGGCTCTCTCTGGAATCCTCTCAAGTACAGGTTGGTCTCTGAGAATCAAAATACCCACTGGCTGTTCTTGAAGCTTCAAACTGTGGACTCGAGGGAGACATTCTGCCTTTTTAATGTCTATGCCCCAGTAAATATAGGGGAGAAAAGGGAGTGCTGGGACTCCGTCAGACACCTGTTGGAGTCTGAGAACTTGGAAAACATCATTATCGCGGGTGATCTAAATCTCACTCTGCGCATGGAGGAAAAGCAAGGAGGCACAATTGTAAGGGACCCAGCAAGGGAGTGGGTGGAGGATCTCATGCAGGACTGGGATCTGCTCGATATCCCCTCAGAAAATGGTAAGTATACCTGGTCCAACAAAAGATTAGGCCCCGATCACATCGCTGCTAGACTTGATAGATGCTTGGTGCAGAGTTCTTTTCTTTTTTTTGGGCTTAGAATCCAGATTGCATATCCTCCCTTGCAATGTTTCTGATCATAAGCCTATTATGCTTGAGATGTTGGCTCACAAGGATCTTGGCCCCATACCTTTCAGATTCAATCCTCTTTGGGTCAAGGATCCTGAATTCCTGAATATGGTTCAGGACAGCTGGAAATTGCCAGTGAAGGGTTCTCCTTTCTTCATATGGGAAGAAAAACTTAGAAGACTGAAAACTATTCTTAAATCATGGGCCAAATCTCTCCCCTCCCCTACAAATGAGAGAAAGTAGGCCCAGGACAGACTTGCTCAGCATCATGCTCAAAGTGAAGATGTAGAAATCACTAAAGAAGTGTTAGATAAGGAAGCTGAGCTTCAGCAAATCTTCCATAAAGCCTGCCTTGTGGAGGAAGAGCACTGGAGACAAAAGTCTAGGAGTTTATGGCTTAAAGCGGGAGACAAAAACTCCGCCTTCTTTCATAAAAAAGCTCAAGCTAGAAAGAGCTTTAATTCTATTGCAGAAATCAAAGAAGGAAACTCGACTCACAAAGACTTTGGGAGCATAAAGAGAGCAGCGTTCAATCACTTTAAAAATATGTACAGAGAAGAGGGAGTGACTGACCCAAACTATAAATTTTTGGAAGCGGTTCCTTCTATGATCTCCCCTATAATGAATCAGCATCTTGAAGCTAAGATCTCTATAAAAGAAATAAAAGATGCTCTCTCCGACATGGAGCCCGACAAAGCCCCAGGTCCGGATGGCTTCACTACAAGATTCCTTCAAGTCTGTTGGCAGATAGTGGAGAAAGACCTCTACAAAATGATCTTGAAATCTCAAAATTGTCAGCAAATAGGGGGCAGCACTAACTCTGCCTTCCTTGCCCTCATGCCCAAAGAAAAGGGCGCTAAAGATTTTAATCGGTTCCACCCCATCTCTCTTTGCAATATTGGTTATAAAATAATCACAAAGGTGATTGCAAACAGGCTAAAAGGCATCCTCCCAGCCATCATTCCAGAGAACCAAGGTGGGTTTGTTCAGGGGAGACAACTTGCTAACAATTTCATTCTAGTGCAAGAGGCTATTCATTCGAGTCAACTTCACAAAGAGAAAGGTATGGTAATTAAATTAGACTTGGCAAATGCTTTTGATCGTGTCAGACTAAGCTTTCTTTGGGAAGTCTTGCATAAATTTGGCTTTGGACTAGGCTTTATCAATTGGATCCGTGCTTGTATTGTCGATCCTTGGATCACTCCCTTGGTAAACGGGAGAGCAGCTGGCTTTTTCAAAGCTTCTAGAGGGCTTAGGCAGGGTTGCCCCCTCTCTCCGCTTCTCTTTGTCCTCCATGTTTCTGTCCTGAGCTTCTATCTTGACCAGAAATTGGTTGATTAAGAGATCCTGGGGCTCAACATAGCCAGAGGGGTAAAAAATGTAAATCATACTCTGTTTGTTGTTGACACCCTCTTGTTAGGGGCTGCCTCTGTCAAATCCGCCTTAAAGTTCAAGGAGGTTATGGACAACTACAGCGAAGCTATAGGCAGCAGTTTGAACAAAGGTAAATGCAAAGTTTATTGTTGGAATATCTCTGCCTCCATTCTTTCGGCCATCACCAGAATCCTTTGCTTTTCTTCCTCCCTCAGTTGGACCTTTTTTACCTATCTGGGCCTTCCTATCTTCCGAAAACTAGCTCACTGTAGAGATTGGATCCCTCTATTGGATAAATTCAAGGCTAAAATTCAAGCATGGGGATTCTCATGGTTAAACCTGGCCAACAAATCTGTCCTCATCAAATCTGTTCTCAGTAGTCTCCCCATCTTTCAATTCTCTGTAATCCTTGCTCCCATTGGCATCATCAAGAAAATGGAAGCCTTCATTCGCAAATTCTTCTGGAAAGGCATCAATCTCAATGACAGGAAAATCCCTTTGGTAAGCTGGGAGAAAATCTGTAAGCCTCAGAATGAGGGAGGTCTAAATTTCAAAGATCTCAGCCTCCAAAACACTGCCATGGGAGCCAAGATTTTTTGGAGAATCATTGGTCCTCATCCAGGATGGATGCAAAAATCTTTATGGAGGAAGTATTTCATGGGGAAGAGGAAAAGATGCCTGGAATCCTCGCTACCCACCTCAGGATCGCAATTGATCAAGCTCTGTCACAAAGCAGCTCCTCTAATCAGAGACAGAGCGTATTGGATACCTGACAACGGCAAAGAAGTCAGAATTTTGGACGACAACATCATGATGCATCCCCCATTATTGAGCTACAGTTCTCTACAAGTGCTTCGACCGTGGCTGGAAAGAGCAGGTTGTGTTTCTCTTTAGGACATCTCGCTGTGGGTTGGCAGCAACTGGCTGCGCTGGAGACTTCCGCCTGTTCCTCCAGAGCTGATACAACAACGCGATCTCCTTCTCACTCTGTTAAACGGTAAGGTGCCTCTATGTGTTGGAAGGAAGGACGTTCGTGGTTGGGGAGCCGCCCCAGGGCTGTATACTATTGCGCAGGGGTATAAAAGCCTCCAAGACTGCCCTCACGTCCCTCCAGACCCTGCTGTGTGGAAGGGGCTCTGGACTTACAAAACCATGCCAAAAGTTGACTCATTCTGCTGGCTGTTATGCCACAAAGGAATTTTAACAGAAGACAGATTGAAGAAGAAAGGATTCCAAGGTCCCTCACGATGCCACTTGTGCTGTGACAGTGAAGAGAACGCCCAACACATTATCTTGGACTGCAAATTTTCAAAAGAAATATGGCAGAATCTCTTAAGTCATTGGAAAACAGAATTCACCTTACCTACGTCTATCTCTGACTTATTTGCAAACTGGCGAAACTTCTACCCAGAACCGCTCCCAAAAAACGAAAGTTTCAAAGCTGCATGGCTCTCCTTGCCGAAATTTATCTGCTGGCAAATCTGGCTGGAGAGAAATAGAAGAGTCTTCAGAGATGAAAGCTTAAATCCGCAGTTCACCATCATCAAAATAAAAAGTCTATGGAAAGAAAGTCTGGGAGAGCATTTGTTGGATTCAAACCTAAGCCAGCAAGACTTAGACTGGGGTGCCTCGTTGGATCTCCAATTCTCTGGAGAAACAAGGCATCACAAGGATACAAAAGAGTGGCAATTCAGAGGGAAGGAGAATGAACTATATGATTTGCTCAACAGGCAAGCTAGATACACTTTGTTCTTTGATGGGGCAGCGAAAGGCAACCCCGGATTGGCTGGGGCAGGAGGAGTTATAAAGAATAAGGAGGGCAGAATAGTGACTAAGTTCGCTTGGGGATTAGGACAATCCACCAGCATTCAAGCAGAAGCCTTGGCACTTCTTCAAGGTCTCAAGCAAGCAAAGGCCTCTGGTCTTTCAGATGTTAATATTATAGGAGATTCTCAGTCCATAATTAAAGTCTTATTGGAGGATTCTGCTCCTGCAGATCTTAGATTGGCAAGAGTGATTTCAAGAATCAGAACTCTGGTGAAATCTTTCCAGACTGCAAACTTCCTTCATGTATTGAGGGGGAACAATAAAGATGCTGATTTGGAAGCCAACAGGGCGGTGCCACTTCCCGCTGGCTCTCTTTTGAAAGACGAAATGGAGGAGTGGGACTCAATACCATAAAATAGATTTATGTTTTACTGCATTATTTTGAATCAGTTTGTTTGTACATTTAAGATAGGAAAATTAACGAAGATAGATTCTCTAGTCTCGAGTAAATTACATAGATCTTCAAATTTTTGGATCTATGATCAGTTAGTGGAAGAAAACTCAAGGGATATGCCCGAACTATTGTAACTGTTGAAAGGAATTTTGGCCAATATCTAATATAAATCCATATCCGTTTCTGTAAAAAAAAAATAGTAAAAGTGAATATAGAATTTAAATATTGGTTACATTTTTTTTGAGGGATAGACTTAATATTTGAATTTTTTAAGTTTTTTCCAAAGAAAAAAGCGAACTTTTTATATAAAAAGATAAAAAGTTACAAGTATATGCATAGCATTCAGTTTGCTGTAGGGACGGATCCTACAGCGACTCCAGAGAAGAGCCTATCTTCTCTGCACAAAAACCTGGGAAAGAAAAAGACTCTGTTCATCTGAGTCTAAACAGTTCATCACCATTTCAGCAGTTTGCTATAAACAGCCCTTTAAAAATCAACAAAAAAGCGATATATCCAGGTCGCGTTTCAACTCCTGGGTCTCTTGAATTTTTTAAGTTATTGGATATCTTATAAAAATTTTGAATATTGAGATTCAAAGTATTATGTATCTTATGTGAATTTGGTAATTTTGTAGGATATCATAATTTTTTTGTTTTACTTTTTTATTATCTATATAGTGTTTTAATTATTTTTCATGTCCAAAATATTATAAATTTTAGTGAATTTAGGGGTCAAGTTAATAAAAGATGTTGTGCACACATAAATATAAAAGGTCCTACATATATCTAAAGATCCAAACCCATAAATTTCTTTATATTTGTGAAATTCCTAGGCATGTTCATGTTGGGGTCCTTGTATTGTAAGGAATTGAATTTGCCTACGGGAGTGGATCTAAAAGAGTTATAGAATAGTATGAATGTCAAATTCATTTAGAGAATCATGCAATTCAAGAAAAATAAAGTTTGGGATTCATACACCCTATGCCCCAGAAAAATATAAATTATGGTTATAAAAAAACATTGAGTCCACTCTTAAGCTTATACAAGTGAAAGGAATATATGACTTAGGGTTCAACTAGGTTTATGGACCTAAGAGGCTCATAAAGCACACTTATTAATGTTTCAAGTTAGGAAATTGTCTCCTCATGGGACAACTCAGTGGTTAGCATAATGGGATGTTATCCCCTTCACGCAATTTCAAATCCCAAGAGGGACATCTTTGGCTCATTATGATAAGGCTCAAGGAGTAGGCTCCATCACCCTCCTGGAGTCTGGGCTTGTACTAAGTCATAAATTCTCGTTATATATGGTTTATAGGTTGTTGGATATACTCTTGGTGTTATCGTGACAATCGTTAGGTTTGATCTTGGGCCTCGCCTTCATTACTCCAACGAGTTATTGATTCACCATGGTAAAAAAAACAAAACAAAACAAAATACATTTCAAGTTAGGAAATTACTACTTAGATGGTTTAAGAAAGCACCCAAGCACTTAACCTGGCAATGCCACTTCGCTTTCTCACATTGCTTCAAATACATTAATTACTTAACCTGGAAGGTTGTATTGAGGAGGCCCCTTTCTATTGTCAACCATGACTTCATCATGGATGGTTGTCCTATGACACAACATGGTGTGATATTGAGTGTCTAGGTAAATCATTAGATATGTGCACTCAATGGCATAACCTTTTTAATCCATCCACACTCCCCAAACTTGAATATTATATTAAGTAATTAAAAGGTGGGTTAGTGATGTGGCAATAGTTGTATACCAAAGGTGGCTCTAGGATTTGCTTGAATCCTATACCAAAATATTTATCAACCTAAAGTCAAATCTAACACGAGTCCAAGGATCTAGTATTTAGTAATTTTAGTAAAATGGGATATGACATGGCTTAGCCATGTGTTCAAGGCTTTAAACTTGGAGAAACCGATTGTCTTCTTAGAATCATTTCCTCTTACATAATGTTACCATGTGGTAGGATGTGATTGGTGTACATATGTACCATGTCAACAATGTGGTAGGATTTCCTACACAATAGTGTGCCATGTGAATTAAGGATTGTTTAATTCTTTGTTTTGGTTGAACTAAGAGTCAAGACCTTAGTCCTCTATGATAAAGTTAGCGTGTTATCCATAGTTTCAAGCTTAAATTGGTGGTTTAATGTTGAATAATGATATGTTGGACATAAATCATTTATGTCAAAAGTGTATGAAGGTGGTGTGATAACATGGTGTTTAATTAATACATCCCAAATACCTTGGTTGCATGGGCCTTTGACTCTTTTTATTTTGTGAAATTGAGGTGGTTTAAGATTTGTTTTAGTTTAACGGTCAATTCCATGGGGGCTTATTAGCATCATGTAAAGCACAAAATGTCCAATCCGGGGGCTTCTTAGCATCATGTAAAGCACAAATGTCCAATCCACATAGGTTCTTAAACCTGGAAATCTATAAAATAAGATCAATTCAAATGCTTTCTTTGTTAATAAACCTATGCAGTACCAAAGCATGAAGTTATAACATAGCCTAACTTCTATGTCCAAGGGGATTAGAGAATATATTTAAATGATGTGTTAGGTATAGAGAAATTTTATACAGGTAAAGTAAAACAAAATACCCATAATTTTCCCTAGATGTACCATGTAGAGATTAAGTGATTTGAAATTCATATTTTTATGCATAGAGGTTAAGAAAAAACAAGATGTAAGAAATTATTCAATTTTGTTAAGTTCCTCATTAGGTCAATGAAGGGATCCATGCATTATAAAACACAAAGAGTTGGGTTTTCCTAGGATAAAGGATTTAAAATGGGTATATAATAATCGTAATATGAAAATTGGGGTCGTATACAATCCTATGAAGTTCAAGAAACTCAAAATATGAGATTCATTCACGCAACGAACGAACTGGATACACTATTGAATTCTAGTTATAAATAGTGTCATGTCAATGTTGGAAATTATACATGTTAAGGAAAAGAAAATAGAGAACCCATTCGAGTTAATGGACATGATTGTCTTATACAAAATACTTAATAGCATTTTGAGTCTAGCTCTCAATACTTGGTTTTGAAATCAAAGCATTCAAGTGCCTTGTGTTGGATATAAATATAATATCAATCTTCAGTTTACCCTAAATTGAGCACATCATCCACATAGCACAATCTATTCATCTATAAGACGTCATAAATTTGATACCATTGCATTCATTGGAATTTGCATAAGCATAAAATTAACACATCTGACACCAAAAATTGCAATGAAAAAAATGTCTTAAAAGAAAAACACCCTTAATGCTAATATGGCTTATTTTAATTTGATATGTTGTATTTCAATCAAACCCTCTCAATTACAATTATTTTTGTTAAATATACTAGATATTAGAAGCAAAGAGGCACATCTATATCTCATTCTAACTACAAAACCCTAACTTATATGCATTCTACTAGCTTGCTCGGGTCAATCCAATGCCTAAGCAAACCCTCTTTATGCTTGTATTATTCGAGAAAGAGGTCATTTTTCCTTGGTTGGGACTTCCTACCCCCAACACTATTTGACCTAGGAGTGCTTGGTAGCCTCCTATATACTCTTTTGTTCATTCCTTTCTCCTAGTTATATTTTCTTTGGTTCTATCTTTTCCACTCTCCTTAGTCTATGTGTTCTTTAACTCTTATTGCTCTACTTTTGATTATGGCACTCCTTCTAAGTCTATTGTTGGAAATGTTGTTTGAATGTGGATTACTCTAGGTGCACAACCAATAATCACACTAGTGGGAGAACCATTAAGAAAAGAAGTGGTGGTTGTTGGTTGGGTGGATGTGTATGTGTGTGGGGGGTGGGGGGAGGTATGGTTGTTGTATGTCCCCTTGTTGACCCAAAACAATTTATGGTGAGGATCCATTTTTGGCCTCTTTTTGCGCTTTTACAACTAATAGTTTTTTAGTCCATTATAATCTAATCCTAATCAGGGGATTAGGTTGTGATCTGATTCATGTTGATGAATTATGGTTCTGGGTATTGTGAAATGCCTAAATATTGTATCCTTAATTGTAAAATTAATATCAGGAAGAAGATAGAGGTGCAGCTCTAAGCTAGATTAGTTTTTTTTGTTAAGGATTTTTAGGGTAAATTTGTATTCACATTATGTGTGTCGTTGTTGTTCTTTCTCTTAAGAAATTGTATGCATTAGTTAACTTGCATATGTTTAAAAATTGCATCTATTTCTTCATTATCATTGGGTATTGGATTATGTGTCTCAAGGGTTGCTCACCTAATATTCCTAGTATTCCTGGCCAGTTTTTTGGATGATGTTGTGTGTCCTTGATCTGATTTAGAATATTAGTTTTCAGTGATAAGATCTTCCTCGGATTATTAATAAAATTCTTTCATTGTGCTTAAGGATTCATCAATTTTTGCAAGTAAAATGAAGAGCTTTTATGTTAATTTTATGAGAAATTTAATATAAACCAAAAACTGAATAGCAACATAACACATGTACAAAACATCATAAAAAACACATTACAACAAGCACATGATAAAGGATTTCACCCCTCCTGGTCTACGTCTCCTTGGTCCAGCTTCCAATGGCTTGGGCCTCTCTATTATGCTCAAAAGTAAAAATTTGTGTTTACAATGCTCAAATGCTTC
Source organism: Pinus tabuliformis (assembly GCA_031772625.1). Taxonomy (NCBI): domain Eukaryota; kingdom Viridiplantae; phylum Streptophyta; class Pinopsida; order Pinales; family Pinaceae; genus Pinus; species Pinus tabuliformis. The sequence goes on along the minus strand of CM062816.1, from coordinate 387,917,235 downwards.
TGAAACCTGCTCCAATCAATCCAAAATACTAAAAAATGGATATCTAGCCTCTTTTTTCATCCAATTTGGTGAAAAACTAAAGAATTTATGACTTTCCCTTGTTATCCCATTATTCGCTCCACAAATTGCCCCATTTCCGGCATGATCCTACAAATTAGCCCCAAAAACGCGCTAACTGGGCGAAAACTTCACCGAGTGACGAGCTATAATTTGTCGGAACTGACTGTCTTATCGCAAATCATAATCGGCGAAGTCTTGTGGGCTTATGGTCTGTGAACAAGGCGAGCGATGTGCGATTGCGATATCGGTGAACCCGACGGGACATTAAACTGTAGCATATAACCTTATCACATTCGGGATATCGCAATCAGCGGAAATCCGGTGGCCTTATACATATGCAGGACATGCCTTGTTGCAATATGCAATTGCGATATCGCATTGCAACCCTAATCTTGCTGAGGGCCGATTCTGTAACACCTCCCTTCACTGATGTGTGATTGGATCCATCACATCGTGCCTCCGACCAATTCTTAAAAACCTTCCCACCTTTCTTATCGTATCGCACCCTTGGCTGTTCTAGGGCTGATTTTTAACGCCAACCCACCTGCAATTGCAATTTGCGACATGTGGGGGACAATGGCGGATTGCCACTTGGTGCCTCCTCATTTGCTAAAGGATCTTGCCACTTCATCCAATCCTACCATGTGTCCAAGTCAAACCTAAACTTTGACTTGCTCTAACTTCTGCATATGAGCTCATATTTGAGTATCGTTCACATCGTTGGAATCAAAATGACGAGCTCTTCGATTTGAAGCTAAGTTTATCAAGATTCTGACACTTTGATTTTTTAGCCTAATTTTGAGTACTTGATCACTCCTCCCCACTGGAAGCCTTTTGGACCCTAAAAGATCACTTTCAATTATCCAATAGGTGAGGGTATAGTTCCCTCACCTTTCCAATCTCGATCCATTGATCACTGAATTGGAACTTGTGATCTCCATGATTCTTGTCGTGCCTTTCTGTGTACTTGCCTTTAACCTTTTCAAGTTGTTCTTGCACTATTTGATGTACCATTTGGAGTCATTCAATGAACTCTTTGGCCTTGTCCATGTTACTATCAGTAGCAACATCCTTCTTACCAAGATGATACAATACATTATGATGCAAATGGTAAACAAATTCCTCCACTTGATTCCTTTGATTCAAGCTTGAATATACATTTTGAAAGTATGTATTTTTTTGAACATAACTTTCATGTAGAACAAAATGATGTTTGAGTAAAATAGTTATACAAACTATAGGCCTAGAAAGTACAACAATGAACTTGTCGCTTATACCTTTCTTATACATTTTGATCGAGTGGAATAGAAGAAAACCCATCCAATGGAAGTGCCTTTGTCACTGCAACTTAAACACTTTATCATTGAAATTTCTAAATGAAAAGAAATTGGCTTACAACATTGCAAAAAGATTACGCCCATGGCATAGTCACATACAACAACCTGAAACTTAAATGAATTTTTCAAGTTTAGAAAAGCAAGCATAAAGGTTGAACTAATCTTTTGTTTTGAAGTATCAAATGCCTCTCATTGTTTGCGTCCCCATTGGAAGACCTTTTGCACAACTACCAATGAATGCAAATGAACTACAATAGAAGAAAAATTAACAAAATTTCTCCTCCAACATTGGGATACTCCCAAAAAACCTCTTATCCAAATGACTATCTTAAGCCTGCCTGCATAAATTACGAGTAGAGCAAAGGCGTATGCGGCTTCACGGGGATGTATGATTCCTTCACCTGTGTCTGCAGGAATGGAGTCAATACCACCACAGACTGTTACGGCTTCAATCTTGGAGAGGTCTAGCTTCAACTCACCTTCTCCACGTCCCACGCAAACTGCCAAAAAGCCTTTGGGAACCTGAACACGCTTGGAAGAACCAATTTCATGGCTCAAGTACATCAAAGAAGTTTTATCCAACATATACTTTGACATCTTCAGAAACAAATGTTCTTGACATATGACATCAAGTATTTTTTTCTCACACATGACATGTTCATAATGAAATTTTCTGAAAATGAAAATGTCATCCAAATCGACTATCCTTTCTAGAAATTGCTTCAACACATCTTTCTTCACATGTGTAAAAGTAGTAGGAGAATGGCAAAGACCGAAAAGCATAACAAGTCATTCAAACAAACCTTGACTAGTTTTGAATGTTGTCTTCCCTATATCTCCTTCAACAACTCTACTTTGATGAAAACCACTTCTTGAATCTCATTCAACGAAATGCTTACCATTCTTCTTGGGCGCCAAAACAAGAGGTGCACCACACGGTAAAGGAGTAGGCTGAATGATCCTTTTATTCAACAATCCCTGGATTTGTGTCTTAATTTCTGCACTTTCCATCACTGACATCCTATACATGCCAATGTTAAGAAGAAGACACTTTTGTTGCAACTGTATCTCATGTTGGATTCCTCTCTTAGGAGGTAATCCCTTTGGTTCCTGAAACATCTCATCATATTGGTTAACTACGTCAACCAATTCATATTTCAAATTCGAATCACAACCTTTAAAAGCTTCATTATCAACATCATTCGTGGGTTTTGATAATTAGAAGCACAAAATTCTTGCTCGAATTCACCAGTGTTTTCATCTGCCCTGCATTAACAAGCGAAAGATTTGTTTACTTGTTGTGAGCTCTCACAATATATTCTACTCCATTTTTGAATAAATGATATTTATTTTCATGTCGATGGAAGATAGCTTTTTTGTCATAAAGGTACGGGCTGCCCAAAATGATGCCACAGATATCTAATGACACAACGTCAAGCTCCATTTCATCTATGAATTTTGCAGTGATAGCGAATTTTAATTTACACTTTCTTGTAACCTGCAATTATGCATTGTCACATACCCATCCAAGTGGATACGGTTTATGATGTGGAACAATTTCCATATTTAAACTCTTGACAATGTTTTTAGAGATAAGATTGGCTTGAGAGCTGATATCGAATAACATATCAATCTTGTTATGTTTTGAGATCACCCTTATGTGAAACAGTGCTATTGTCCGCTTTTCATTTGGAGTTTCATTATGTGAGTTTGAAGAACTAGTGCCGACAATGGATTCCTTTCCTTGAAACCCCATGGCTGTGATTTTCGTTTCATCACCCGATTCTGATCCCAAATCCTCTTCTTGAGTGATTGCAGTTGTCTTTTCTTTTCCTTTGTTGTTGAATTCCTTTGGTTTCATTTCAGGATGTTTCCAACAATGAGCTTCATCGTGACCCTCTCTAGAACAATGTTTACAGATTGTTTTCTCTCCTTCCTTTTTAATGGATGCCTTTTTCTTTCCCTTGAAACCGTTTTCTTTATCTTTACCCTTAAACGGCTTTTCACTACCTTCTTTTGGGGTGTTTTTCCCTCTTGCCTCAAGATGAGTGGCTTGCACACACACATCATCTAGATTATTGGGATTAAACATTAAGATAGTATGCCTAAGGTAACTGTGTAAACCCCCCATGTACTTCAGCAATGTGTCTTGTGATTGCAAATATACACCTAACATCAAAGACCTTTTTCTGAATTCTTGGGTGTAATCTTGCACATTTTGACCTTTAAGCTCTCTAAAGTTCTGCCAATTCATGATGGATTTCTGCATATAAGCTAGAGGGTAGAATTGTCTTTTAATTGCAGCAATGAAATCATTCCAAGCAATAGAGATCTTACCGTGTTTTTTAATCTCCTCTTGGGTCTTTGATTCCCACCATACTAGTGTTGCACCCTCCATTCTCAAGGAAGTTAACTGAATCTTTATGTCATCCACTTAAAGGTTTTGAATCCTGCAATAGACCTCCAACTCATGAATCCAATTATCAAGCTTCTTTGCATTCACTTTTCCATTATACATGGGCAGCTCGAATTTAACATCAAGTTTTAAAAAAGGTGATTTACCAGTTCCTTTTGAAGAATGATGATGAGTATGAGTAAGGGTTGTATTAGTGGAAGAGTGTGAAGATGTTTGTGAATAAGAAGATGAAGAAGATGGTGGAGAGAGTGGAGGTTTGTCTCCATTTCCATTACCTCCTCCTAAAGAGCCTTCTTCGTTGGGAGGTTTGGAACTTTCTCCTTGCAACCTAGTATTCCTCTCTTCATAGTCGACCTTCACCATCTCTGTCATATCAAAGAAAGCCTTTCTGAAAGTATTCTCATCTTCTGTCATGTTTGTAGGTTCTCCTTCATGAGACATGATCTTTGGAGTCTCAACTGCAACTTGAGGCTGAACTGGTGTTGGAGATTGTGGCAACCTTGCTCTTCTTCCCTTTGACTCAACTTCAGGGCTTCCAACCAGCTTTCCTTCTCCTCTAAATTTGTGTTTTAACGTTGTAAGCATGACATAAACTTGCAAACAATTAAATCCTTCTTTCACAAAGAAAACATAGAGCTCTGATACCAAATTGATCTAATTTAGAATTTTAGTTTGCAGTGCTAAGATCTTCCTCAGATTATGTTGACAGTGTTGCACCCGCCAACATCAGGGGATCTCCCCGGTATGAAGTCCCAAATAGACCTCACACTGTTTGGTGTAGGAGTCCCATCCGGTACGATGGCCTGGTTTCCATTATCTTAAATATATGCCTTAGCTCTGTAGGAATTTACAGGGTAAGTTCCTCAAATAGAACACCAAAGGACACCCCTCAAAAATAGATCACAGATCAATACACCAGTATTTTTGATGTGGTTAAAACCCTCAAAGAGGGAAACAGTCCATGGCCTGAGCCAACGCGGCCACTTTAAGCAATTTATTAATAAAAGAATGAAAATTTACATAAGCTTCTCTCATGAACGGTTACCCTACTAATGACCCTCCATGCTCTTTAAATAGAGATCATGGACCAATCGGGTGTTAAGCCACGGATCAAGTGTCGGCAATACCGAGGAGAGAATGAACCGTTGGATCACTACATATCGTGACCGTCGGATTGTAAGTTACAAAAGTATATAGTAAAGAAACACACTTTACCTAACTCTACACTAGACCAAGTTATACTTAACTATTTCCTATGTGTCGGAATATTCTAACATCCCCCCTTAAGAACAACTTGGGATAGAATTGAAGGATGTACAAATATGACACAATAGGAGAAGGAAGGAGGCATTAGAGCATACCCCTCAGTGACAACTTCCTGAACTCCAACCATAAATCGAAGTTTAGAAAACTTCACCTCTATGAGAGCCTTTGTAAAGATGTCTGCAACTTGATCATCTGTTGAACAATATTGCACTTCAAGAACATGGTCATGAATGAGCTTTCTGATGAAGTGCATGTTCAGTTCAATGTGTTTGTTGCACTGATGTTGGACTGGATATTTGCATAGTTGAATGGCACTTTGATTATCACACCAAAGTGCGGTCAAATGCTGCTGCTGAAAGCCAAACTCTGATAGGATCTGACGAAGCCATAGGGCTTCCTTACTACCTTCTACGACACCACGATACTCTGCATCTGCTGAAGAAAGAGAAATGGCACTTTGTTTCTTGCAAACCCATGTAATAGGTCCTGAACCAAGAGTGAACACATAACCTGCAGTAGACTTTTGATCATCAAGGTCACCAACCTAATAAAAATCAGTGAAACCAACCAATAGAGGAGATGCTTCTGCGTTGTAATGAATCCCAAATTGAACTGTACTGTGAACATAAAAAAATATTCTTTTAGTTTCTTTCCAATGACTTTCATGTGGGTTTTGCATAAACCGAGCAATAAGGCTAACAACAAAGGAAAGGTGAGGACGAGTATGGGTTAGATACAAAAGTTTTCCTACAAGTTGACGGTATAAGGTAGCATCAACTTCAAGGGAAGTACAAGTGACTGAAAGTTTGGCTCCAAGCTGAAAGGGAGAAGGGGATGGCTTACAATCTTCCATGTGAAAATGGCGTAGAAGATCACATGCATACTTGGATTGGGAAAGGAAAATACCTTCCTTGGATTGCAAGACTTGAAGACCAAGAAAATAATGCAAGTGTCCTAAGTTTGTCATTTCAAACTTCTTTTTAAGGCTGGACTTCGCATGGTTTATAAGGTTGGGATCACTACCAGTAAGGATAAGATCATCAACATAAAGAACAAGAATGATAAGAGACTTGCCCACTTTCTTGGTGTAGACAGTATTGTCAGAATGACACCTAGAAAATCAAATTTCTAAAAGAAAGCTATCCATTTTGGCATATCAAGCTCGAGGGGCTTGCTTGAGACCATAAAGGTATTTCTTAAGCTGACATACAAGGCTGGAGTCTACTTGTATAAAGCTAGTAGGTTGTTCCATATAGATTTCTTCATGCAAGTCCCCATGCAAGAAGGCAGATTTAACATCCATCTGATGGACTTCCCATTTGAAAGAGGCAGCAAGGGAAAAAACAAGGTGGATAGAGTTCATTTTGGCAACAGGGGAGAAGGTTTCAATATAGTCAATGCCTTCAACTTGTGAAAAACCCTTAGAAACAAGACGAGCTTTATGTTTATCAACTTTTCCATCTGGTCCATACTTGGTTATGTAAACCCATTTGCATCTAACAAGTTTTCGTCCCTTTGAAAGAGGAACAAGATCCCATATATCATTTGCCAATAATGAACAATATTCTTCAATCATAGCTGCGTCCCAATCTGGATGGCCTGAAGCTTCTGCAAAGGTGTCAGGATCATAATTAGCTGAAGCTTGAGCTACTAAAGAAGAGGCTCTATCGAACTGAGAACGTGTACGTCGCTGATCTGTAGGATCACCGACAAGAGCACCTGCTGCATCCTGAGTAGCACAGACCCATTTTGGAAGCTGAGAAGCTGAAGGAGGATCCTGAGAAGGTGGGGGAGGATTGTCATCCTCGTTGTCATCATCTGAAGAAGAAATATTTTCAAAAGTAGAAGGGATAGAGAGAGGTGGCACATCCGTCGAACTAGGCTCATAGGCCGATATATTTTCAGCAAACTTTACATCTCTTCTAATGATAACATTTTTGGACTTAAGTGGAATAAGTCTGTATCCTTTGACATATTTAGAATATCCAACAAAAATACATTTTTTCACTCTTAGGTTCTAAAGCTTTATGTTTCTCATCTAGAATATGGGCCCATGCTTCACTTCCAAAAACACGAAAGTGACTTACATCTAGTTTAATTGAGCTCCATGCTTCTTATGGAGTGATATTCTTTAAAAACTTAGTAGGAGTGCGATTTATTATGTAATTTGCACAGTTAATTGCTTCTGCCCAAAAATTCTTTAAAAACTTAGTAGGAGTGCGATTTACTATGTAATTTGCACACTTAATTACTTCTGCCCAAAAATTAAGACTAAGTGCTTTAGATTGAAGCATACAATTAGCCATTTCCTTTAAGGTGTGATTCTTCCTTTCAGCTACACCATTTTGTTGTGGAGTATATGGAACAATATGTTGCATTTGAATTCCATTCTCAGTGCAAAAGTTGATGAATTTGTTGTTAACATATTCTCCACCATTATCAGATCTTAGCTTAAGAATTTGATGTCCAGATTGTTTTTCAACAAAGGCCTTAAAGGCCAAGAACATGTTAAATACTTCACTCGAGTTTTAAGAAGTATACCCAAGTGCATCTGGAGAAATCATCAATGAAAGTTAAGAAATACTTGTAGCCAGAGAATGAAACAACTGGAAGTGGACCACATAAATCACTATGCACAAGCTGTAAAGGGGCTGAGGCATGCCAAAAGGCATGTTTTTCAAAACTATCCCGATGATGTTTTCCGAGTACACATCCGGAACAAACACCATCTCTGCAAGATACCATTGGAAGACCTGTCACCATATTTTCTTTACATAGATTCTGAAGGGAGCGATAGTTTAAGTGACCAAATCGCTTATGCCAAAGTTTGCTTACTTCATCATTATGAGCAACAAATACCGAGGGAAGATTTGATGACCCAAAGTTGTTAAACTTATACAACCTTGTAGAATCATCAACAATGCCAATAGCTAAAATCTATCTAGGATCTCTTAGGTCCTTAATTACAACATCGTGAGGTGAAAATTCAATGATTTTACCTTCACCTGAATGAGTTATCTGATATACAGATAGAAGGTTGCAGGATAAGGTTGGAACACATAATACATCATTAAATTGACCATTGTCTATATGAACAGTTCCAGTCCCTATAACACTAAGAGATCTATCATCACCAACATATATATTTTTGGTGTTACAATCATTTAAAGAAGAAAACATGGCTTTGTTTTTGGTCATGTGATAAGAAGCTCCAGAATCAATGAGCCACTCATGAGAATTAGAAGAAGAAGATACATTTAGTGCATATCCAGACTGAGATGTTTGACAACCACATGCAGAAAGTGTTATTCCTAAAGATGAAGTTGAAGTTGAAGAGTGCTCCAAATGGATGTTATGCTTCTTCATTGCTACTTCCAAGGCTTCCATCTTCTTAAAGCATTTGGATTCTAAGTGGCCATCTCGATTACAAAAGTGGCAATGTCTATCAGTCTTCTTCCCTTTGTTTTTATTTGCCTTATCATTTTGAGACTGAAATTGCTTAGGACCCTTGTTTGGTTTAGGACCATTCTTTTTAGGATACGGCTTCTTAGGATTCTTTGAATTTGGTTGCTGCTGAGCGTTTAAGGATTTCTTAGAAGAGTTTCCAAGATTAAGAAGACCAAGATGTAAGAGTTTTTCTTGTTCTCTTATTAAAGAATCATAAAAGGCATCAAAGGAAGGGGACTTGTAGTCTTGTCCTTGAGAAATGAAGGCTTCTCTTGTAGAATGGAAGGTGGAAACAAACACAGAGTAGGCTGGTCCCAACTTAGTAAGAATGGAATAGATAAGGTTACCATCTTCTTTCTTAACCTTAACACCTTCCAAGAGAAGTCTAAGGGTCTTGAACTTGGACAAAAAATCTTCAATGGAAGAAAAATTATTGGGGTCTAATGTAAGCAACTCATTTTCGAGTTGATGGGCTCTAAGTTCATTTTTAATTCCAAAAACTTTAGTGGTCTATTTCATTGCTTTATTAGGAGTATCAAGTTCTGCAACATGGAATCTAAGGTCTACAGAAATAGACATCCCTATCAACCCACGTGCTTGATCTTGCCTGTTTTCCCATTTTGCTGCCTTATCTTTATCTTTCGGTTTGGTTTCTTGGCCTGAGGCTATTTTGTAAAGACCTTTATGTTGAAAATAGCAACAAGAAATGCTAAAAATAGAAGTGCTAAAAATAGCACTGCTATAAATAGCAGTTCAGGGACTAGTGTTGGACATAGCAACAAGGAATGAAAAATGGAAGTGCTAAAAATAAAATTGCTATAAATAGCATTTCAGGTTAGATTCCTATTTTAGTTAGTCCCTGAACTAAAATAGAGAAGTAAAAATTTGAATTTGATCTTAGCAGCTATTTGTAAAATAATTAATTAATTCATCTTGAGTTAATTAGTTGTAGAAAATCAAACATGAAGTCTATGTGAGTACATGCAACAATTATCCCATTAATTGAGGAATTTATCCCTTAGTTAAATAGATAAGGATGAGTTGTAATTTGAGTTGTAATAAGTTAGCTCAGTTAACCGAGTTAAGTCCAGTTATATCAGTTCTAACAATTTGTTGAATTAATTGTGAGTTCAGTTAGTTAATGCTTGCATGCATGTAACTGCTGCTCTCCAGATAACTGAATATTCTCTCATAAATAACTCATGCATGTCAGTTCAGTCAGAGACCCAGTTGAGATCAGAGGAAGGGATAGTGTACTATCAGTTGGAGGATTTTTCCTATATAGGAAACTCATCCATGCAGAAGGAATCATCTCCTTCAGGATTACACAGTTAGATCAGAGGTTAGTGAGTGTGTGAAGAGGCCAATTCACACAGGTGGCAGCATTGGACCCCAAGGAAAACTGCGCAAGGAAATAGGAGGCTTTGAGGGCAGAGGAGAAGGTTTGTGAGAAGCCTTTGACTGTCTATGAGCAGTAGTTGGATTGCAGAGAGAGCAGTATAGCTTGAGCTGATTCTTTTTGTAATCTGAACATATTTCCACTTGTATGATAATACAGAGATTGGGGTTTTTAATTGAGGCTTTCCCCAGAGTATTCTTCTGTGTTCATGTGTGATTGCTTTCTCATTCTCTGTTATATGTGTTCTATTTGATCTTGTTCAAAATTGATTAAGCTTCCACAAAGTTTGTTGTAGAAGTAGATCAAGTATTTTGCTTTAGTATATTGCACAATCTGTTGATCTACAGTGGGAATTTCTACATGGTATCAGAGCAAAGGTGATCAAAGCGAAGAACAATATACAAGAAGGGAGAAGTTCGAAGTTTGAAGTTCTTGAATATAGAAATCGAGTTCTTATCACATCTCAATTTCACCAATGACGTTCAATGGTTTAAGACTCGAGTATGCCCTTGATGGCAGCTTGAATTATATAGCCTGGAAGGATCGCATGGAAGCAGTATTAGAGGATAACGGTCTAAAGGACTTCATTTATTAGGAAGTCCCCAAGTCGACTGATGCTACAGAATTGGCAGAATGGAAGAAATGTGTGGCTAGAGCAAGGAGAATCCTTTTGGTGGGAGTTCGAGACCACATAGTCTCAAGTCTCGCGCTGAAAGACAAGCTTTGGAAAATCAAGTGTGAAAAGGGCGATACAATCTCTACATATATGAACAATCTCACCACCTACAGGGATGAGCTTGGAAGTGTAGGGATCATGACAACCGATGATGACATGGTGAGTCTTGCACTCCTCGGTCTTCCTAAGAGCTGGCATAGCTACCAAGTCTCGGTTAATGGAAGAGAAAAACTGCCAAATTGGGAATGACTTTGGTCAGATCTGATGCAGGAGGAGATAAGAAGAAGCATCACAGATGGTTCTTCATCCATGGAGGATGAAGAAAACTGCACCTTAGCGAGTAAGGCGAAGAAGGGGAAGGAGAAGGATTCTCATCCCAAACCGAGTTCTTCCCATGGTGGGAAGATGTTTGACAAATTGAAAGTGCGATGCTTTCATTGTCATGAGGTGGGCCATTTTGCTACAAAATGTCCACTGAAGAAATCCAATATGGGATCCAAGGAAGGATCTGAAGGTGAGGCATTGGCCTCACAGTTCGAGTTGGATTTCACCCTCTTCGCATGCATGGTTTCATCCATGGTGGGAAGTGGTTGGTTTCTTGATAGTGGAGCTTCTTTCCACATGATCGATGACAAGAGTTTGTTCAGTACCTTGGAGGAGAAAGATCTCCAAATACTCATAGCGATGGGTAATGATGAAAAGTATAGTGTCTCAGGTGTAGGCACGGTTGTCTTTCAGAGGGAGCATGGAGCTCGCATTACCTTGACCGATGTCAAGTATGTACCAAGACTAAGGAAAAATTTGGTATCGATCGCAATGCTAGAAGACAAAGGCTATGATGTAGTCTTCAGTAAGGGAAAGGTTTTCCTTAGACACATCACCATGAGACAGGTGAAGCAGATCGGTTCACGAGTCAAGAACCTGTATGCTCTTGAGATTCAAGATTCATGCAAAGCCTTGAGGAGCAAGGCAACTAATGGAGACTTGGTGGTTGAGAGGGAGAGTACATTACCTCTCAACATGCAGTGCCAAAAGAAGTCTCAGACAATTGTGGAGGAGCCACAATTAGTGAAGCAGCTTCAGGAGGTTGTGGAGCAGCCACAACTAGAGAAGCCGAGAGGAGATCGAGTAGAGACATCTACTCATGCAGAGACCTCCAGTAGGGGGAAATTTCGAGCCAAGTGGGTAGAGGGATCACATGCATCCATACCTCCAAGTCAGAGGTGGGCGATGCGGAGTGAAAATCCCAAGAAGGTTGGAATAAGGGCATGATCATTGAGGTACCCAACCTCTTTGATTAGACCTTGCTACGGGAGCCCCGATGAGGAGTAGCGGGATTCGCTGAGTGGGTAGAGAAAGATGCGGATGGAGTAGTAGAGAGAGCTACAGTGCAGGAATCCCAAGACAGTAAAGAGCTAGCAGGCTGCAACAATGCGAGAGGCACAGGAGTGTTGCACTAGTGCAAGATGACACAGAGAGGTGTGCAACAGTGCAAGATGCATGGAGTGTTGCAGCAGCTTAGAGGTCACAGAGGGAGCACTTGTCAGCGGCAGATGGAGCTTCAGCATCAGAAGATGTTTCTAGCCCAACAGGAAGGTCAGTTGGGAGTTTTTTTGTTTCTAGAGTTGTTGGAGTAAGAACACTTGGGAGAACTATTGCATGCAGAACATTCCAAAGGTTCAGGATCGGGTTCGAGTTGAATGTCTTTCTTGTTGAGAGGGAGTGTTGAAAATAGCAACAAGAAATGCTAAAAATAGAAGTGCTAAAAATAGCACTGCTATAAATAGTATTTTGAGTACCAGTGTTGGACATAGCAACAAGGATTGAAAAATGGAAGTGCTAAAAATAACATTTCAGGTTAGATTCCTATTTTAGTTAGTCCCTGAACTAAAATAGAGAAGTAAAAATTTGAATTTGATCTTAGCAGCGGTTTGTAAAATAATTAATTAATTCATCTTGAGTTAATTAGTTGTAGAAAATCAAACATGAAGTCTATGTGAGGACATGCAACAATTATCCCATTAATTGAGGAATTTATCCCTTAGTTAAAGAGATAAGAATGAGTTGTAATTTGAGTTGTAATTAGTTAGCTCAGTTAACTGAGTTAAGTCCAGTTATATTAGTTCTAACAGTTTGTTGAATTAATTGTGAGTTCAATTAGTTAATGCTTGCATGCATGTAACTGGTGCTCTCCAATTAACTAAATATTCTCTCGTAAATAACTCATGCATGTTAGTTCAGTCAGAGACCCAGTTGAGATCAGAGGAAGGGACAATGTACTATCAGTTGTAGGATTTTTCCTATATAGGAAACTCATCCATGCAGAGGGAATCATCTCCTTCAGGATTGCGAAGTTAGATTAGAGGTTAGTGAGTATGTGAAGAGGCCAATTCACACAGGTGGCAGCACTGGACCCCAAGGAAAACTGCGCAAGGAAATAGGAGGCTTGGAGGGCAGAGGAGAAGGTTTGTGAGAAGCCTTTGACTCTCTATGAGCAGCAATTGGATTGCAGAGAGATTAGGATAGCTTGTGAGATGATTCTTTTTGTAATTTGAACATATTTCCACTTGTATGTTAATACAGAGATCGGGGTTTTTAGTTGAGGCTTTCCCCACAGTATTCTTCTGTGTTCATGTGTGATTGCTTTCTCATTCTCTGTTATATGTGTTCTATTTGATCTTGCTCAAAATCGATTAAGCTTCCACAAAGTTTGTTGTAGAAGTAGATAAAGTATTTTGCTTTGGTATATTGCATAATTATTTTGATCTACAGTGGGAATTTCTACACTTTACTTCTTAGTAAATCAACAATGTAGGACCACCATTGGAAGTAGTTGGTGCTGTCAAGAATAACTTGGCATGGAATTTCCATTTTAACAGAAACTAAAGCTATAGATGCTGAAACTAAGTGTTCTAATGTAAAGATCTCGAAAAATTAGGCTAATTAAAAAAAAGTGGCTCTGAAAATGGCTTCCGGATGAAGAAGTTATGGCTGTTTGAAGAAAAGTTGTTGAAGATGCCGGCGAAGTGCGAGAATGGGCAGAAATGCTCCCTTTCCAAACTTAATCTAATTAGCTCAACAAAAGGAAAGACTTGAACTCAAGAGCTCTACTCTCATAAAGTAGCTTTGGATCAAGTGAGCTAGATTAAAAGGTTAGTAATTTTTGGAAAAGAGGAAGGGGGTTTTTTTTTTTTTTTTTGTCACTGAAGCTTTGGGGTGCGTTCTTACTTGAGAAAGCTCTTTTTTTCCCTACAAAACAAAAAACACAAAACCCAACACAGACATACAAAAAAAGCAAACCTTTCGGCTTGAAGTTAGCTTTAGCGGAAACTAAATATTTTCCTCAATGTTTCTGATTTTCCGAGATCACACTAAGGCGTGGTGGAAAAGAGCATACGCATGAGAAAAATCCTTCCTTTCTATTTCAGATTTGCCCAAATCGCACAGAGTCACGGGGCAAAGAACATACACAGAAATGAAAGGTATAAATCCGGTAATAAAAAAACAAAGAGCTAAATAAACCGAAATAAACAGAGAGAAAATAACTAAAAACTACAAATAAACATTGTATACCTCCAGATCTTAAAAATGACGTAGCTAGGGCTATCGGAAACCTTTTCGCATCAAACGAAAGGGGTTCCTCACTGGAACAGATGCTCCTAACACAATAGAGCATTCCTCTTGGCCCGAAAGTAGTCAGTAACAGTAGATCTAGGAAACGACAGTCGGATGCAGTTCTACCGGCTTTAGATTTGGATCACCAACGAATGCGGCCCTCAAATAGCTCTGATACCATGAAGGAATTTACAGGGTAAGTTCCTCAGACACAGCACCAAAGGACACCGCTCACAAACAGATCACAGATCAATACACTAATATTCTTGACGTGGTTAAAACCCTCAAAGAGGGAAACAGTCCACGGCCTGCGCCAACGCGGCCACTTCAAGGAATTTATTAATAAAAGAATGAAAATTTACATAAGCTTCTCTCATGAACGGTTACCCTAAAAATGACCCTCCATGCTCTTTAAATAGAGATCATGGACCAATCGGGTGTTAAGCCATGGATCAAGTGTCGGTAATACCGAGGAGAGAATGAACTATTGGATCACTACATATCGTGACCATTGGATTGTAAGTTACAAAAGTACATAGTAAAGAAACACACTTTACCTAACTCTACACTAGACCAAGTTATACTTAACTATTTCCTATGTGTCGGAATATCCTAACAAGCTCTTGCTTGTCAGCATGTGAGAGTGGTCTGCTTTGTCTTTGAATGACGATGTTCGCGTGCCTGGTGAATGCTAGTGTTACTTGTGTCAAGGCTCTTTCACTACAAAGAGAGAGGGTGGGAGTGAGTCTCAAGTCAGAAGGGAGGAAGTCCCAACTCTGTCAGAGGCACACAACACAACAAGAAATGCGCAACTTTCAGAGGAGAAATCCACACAGATGCGACAGTTACAACACACAAGGGAAAGTAGCATGTACAACACCCAGTGGGGCAGTCCGTGCGAGTGTGACGGTCATGATAACAAGTATATGTGAAAGGTTATGTCTGATGTCCGGGGAGGTAACCAACAAGAGAAGGACAACGTTAACAACTTATACAACACATTTTCTTAAATATATGTATTAGAACAACTAAATGTGTTCAATTTTTTAACATAAGTTCAAGCAACACGTATTACAAGTGTTCAAGATAAATCTTACAAACAGTTACAACATGTGTGAAAATGTGTTGGCCTATTAGTAGGCTTCTGAATTAAGAAAAAGTTCCAAGACACATTGGTACACCCTTATATCACTAACCCCGTCGGTAGGGCATTAGAGCCACTGCTCTCTCCTCAAAGAAAAGATTACAGACTCTCAAGGCTATGTGGGAGGATCCAAGGTGAAAATTCCTTTTCATGTTCAAATGAGGGCTATTTATAGCCAAGGGTAAAACTAACCCTTGTGACTATTCGACTTCCCTCATGACTGTTTGACTTTCATGACTTTTCAACTTTACATGACTCTTCAGATTACAAGTGAATCTCTTGGACTTCCACATTACATTACATTGATTGACATAGTATGGCCCACAGTAGTGATGTGGCTGACATGACTCATGACATGACTCGACATGACAATGTTTGTACATTCGTGTTGCTGCTGGTGTGCATGTCGAGCTACAGTGTTGTTGAGTGATGGATGTCCTCGTGGTGTATCACAGCTTCACCTCTGCATGGAAAGGTGTGCAGAGTCTTCGATGGTCATTGGGTTCGCTTGATGTTGCGTTTGCACGTTGCTCCTTACTTGTACTTTGGCATGCTTGACATGTTCGTCCGTTCACGAAAATTGCAGGTTCGTTCGTTTGTCCGCGAACACATCTTCGCATGTTCGTCCATTGTCCATCCATGAACACATCTTCGCATGTCCGTCTGTTTGTGAACATATCTTCGCATGGTGTCCATTTATGAACACATCTCCTTACATGGATCGTTTTTTCATTCGTTCGCGAACATGTCCTTTTGCATGTACTCTCCTTGTTCATCTCATCAGTCATCACATCATGTTTATTCAAGTACTTGTATCTGCAATCACTCATGACGAGACGACATCAAATCCATAAACCTCCTAGTCTACCATGATGCATGATCATTCTCGGATGCAGGTAACTGGGAGAGAGGACAAGGTTACAAAACCGCACGAGGCAAGTTTCGAGCTGGGATGCGGGCTCTGGGCATTGCTGATGAAAATTGCACAGAAATCACAGGGAGGCGGAGACAAGCATTCTGGATCAGCAGTGACTGTCCGCGAGATCTGGCTTGACTGGAGGACAAATCTGCACAATTTTTGGGAGAAGAAGTGTGGGTTGCAGGAGGACTGGGCAGGCAGGATTTGTGAAAATTCTGGAGTTAGCGGGCAGCGGGAGCTTGGCAACAAAAACTGCGCAGTTCCTAGAGGGAGATGGCAGTGAGCTGCTGGCCAGAAAAACTGCGCAGTTGCTGGGAGGCTGACCTATTGACCACTTCTTCACAGTTTCTCAGCTAAGCGAGCTGCTGGGATGTAGAGGGCTTTCTCCTGAAATCTGCACAGTTTTTTGGGTGAGAAACTAGTCGACTAACTAGTGACTGGCTAAGAAAACTACGCAATTTTATGAGGGAGACAGGGACGAGCACGAGGTGTTTGTCCGGCCTGTTTGCGCAATTTTCTCAGTCAGCGGAGCGGGCATGGTCTGCAGCCTCTGCACAATTTTTGAGGGGAGTCAGTCCTAGGCTGATTGCCCGGTCAAACTCTCTAGTTGACCAGCAGGAGGGTTGATTGATGAGCTTGTGGTCAGCACAACTTGAAATGGCTTATTGGGTGCTTCCACGCTATTCTAGTGAGAGTCGATCGAGTCGATGACGGGTGATGGTCCGGCTGTGAGAGGGTGATCTGGTCATCAAAATTTCAGCAAAAATGACTAAGTGTGTGAGCGAGTGAAATGGTGCATACATGACCTTGCAAACACACACTCACATGAGTTGATGACAAGACGCCTCAAAACATCAAGACACACATGCTCAACATGACCAACCGACGGTGCAAGCGACAAGCGCGACGCTTGTGATAGATTATTGGAAAACCACGACGATGCTTGCACGACAGTGCATACGACTCCGTGTGTGAATGCGACCGTTGTTTACCTAGCAAACACAACACGTACCCACGAAGTGAAGACCTTGTGCACGACCAGAACATGGTCGCAAGCGAGACATTGATACCAACATACAAAATTTGTTCGTTGAATGATCAAGCAAGGTGGGTGCAAAGACTCACAAGAGCTCACAGTGTGAACCCAAGTGCGTGTAACCATCAAGTAAAACTCTCAAAGGAGGCTCTGAAATTGGACGTGGGCCAACATTTTGGAGGGTGTTGTAGCTGTTACAACACTTGGTGACACACCAGTAGAACTCCAGCTTCTCTATTTTGGTTCATTGACAATACAGGGCCTTGGTCTTTTGGGAAGTATTGAATCATTGTGCGGGTTGCTCTGGTTTCCCCACTTACCCCATGGGCATACACAGTTCACCATTTGCCAACTCAGTAAAACACAAAAAAAAATTCAGCTTGATCACAATGTTTCGAAATCGGGGAGGGTAGTTTGGCTCGCGAGTTGAAAATTTTCAGAGTATAAGGTTTCATCTCTGGTGTTGCTCTACTGCCAGCAGGCTTGGACAGTACCCCGACGGAGTCACGTAGGAACACACGCATTGCTCCACTACCAGTGAGCCTGGTCAACACCTCGGTGGAGTTGCATGCTTCACCTCTCTGCGCAGGAAGCCTTTCTCTTCTTTCTCCTATGTATATTTTCAAGAGGATTGTGCATTGGAACTTATTTGTTTTTGGGCAGAACAGGGATCCCGACTTATTGACAGCAAAAGAAGTTGTTCCTTCAGATAAGCATATAATACCTCTGACATAGGTTTTCTTATTTAGATATTTCTCCTTCTCTGTTTCTACTAGTTGGATGAGCTTGAATACACAGAGCAGAAGGCTGAGTACAGGCATGGGGTTTCCCATTGTGGACACAGGTTCATGGTTGGACCAAAGTTCCCCTTGCAAATGGCTCGTATTTTACGTTAAGACTTCATTTGCCGAAGGTTACAACTAAGCACAAAGAAGATGAACGCAAGACTGGGCAAGTGTTGTAGTGTCACAAGTCTCTTAGATTCCAGAAACATACTCATTCAAAAGCCAGAACTTAGTAGATTGCAACACTTATTTCCGGAAAACCAAAATAGCAATATATCAATCAAACGAAACAAAATAGTAAGCAAAGCCAACAAAACAACAAGCAAGCAAAGCAAACAAGCACACAAACTAAACCAAGTCAGCAAGCAAAGAAACATGCAAACCACAAAGCAAAGACAAGAGAAAAAGCAAACACTACTCCTACTCCTACACTAAACAATCGGGGTTACGTGAAATGAAATTTCCATTGAAGCTACCGTAGGCTTACCCGACCTGCAGTCACAAAGATACGAGCGATTAAAATAGATAAAAAATAGTGTGCAATAGAAAATGAAAAAATTGACAAACTTGCACATGAGAGAGAAGGTCTCGCCAGTGGGCAGAAGAATGTGTCACAACCACCCAACACACATGCTTACCTCTTCCGTGACTACTGTTTTTCAACAAAACTCGGAGGCCTCTTGCAAGTGTGTGTTGTTCTGCACCAAGTTTCTTAGCGAGTGCGAGGAAGGACTGAAGCTTGTTACCTGCAACACGACTCGCCAAGTAAGATTGTTCCAACCATTCAATGATTGGATCATAAAATTCGTGATGGTTGTTTTGAAAGATTTTTGATCTTTGAGAAGATGGATTCTTGATTTGAGAGAGGGGATCACGATGGGAATCTAATATAGATAGATAGATTTGGTCATTCTCATCGGTCATGTTAAGATAGTGAGGGCTTGCCATAGCTATCATCGCAGGCCGAAGTGCCTCATTTGCTTGACAAAAGTCTAAGAATAAAGATGTTACACGGTGAAGATCATAGTGTACGAAGCAACTGTCATTGGATGTAATGTTGGGGAAATTATAATCTGCATAACATCCACCCAAGATAGAATAAAAATTAGACCAAATGGTCGAGATGCTAGATTCCCATTTTGACATGAACAAAGAAAATTTTTGAACAATCGTGCAAATGCTTTGAATGAGGGAACCAAGTTCGCTATGTGCTAGACATGATAGAACACCCACTTGCAACTGGTGAAAAAGTGCGCAGGCATCATGGTCATCACAGAAATGTAGAAAGGATGCCAGCACTGTGAATGTGTGAAACCAGTTGGGGTGTGGTGAAATGAGAGTAACTTGATTCGTGCGATAGGTTGTGCGCTTGTCATCACACAAGGAGATTGCTGGTGTGATGAGTGGGCAAATTTGACGTGCAAAATTTGAAAAAAGACCAAGGAGCTGATTACGAGAGAGAACATCTAATAAGTATGATTCCGGATAAAGATAGTCTTTGAGATGATCAACTTCGTTGTCCCATGATTGCATGAGGGACGAACACTCCCAACCCGAATTGGATGTAAGAGAGGTGCATGAAGACAGACATGCTGTAACGGACTCGTGGATTCGATCATTAGCAAAAATCTGAAATTTTGAAATATCACACCCAGAATAGTAAATATTCTTTACACGGGGATCCACGTCGAGTGCAACCATGCAGATAGACGGATTGTGCATGAGAAATGAGATCTGATTTGGTTTGATGGGCTTACCAGAGTCGCGAGGTCCTGACATAACCATCAACAGACGTTGAATTGCCTCGACTCCTTCGCATGTCCCGAAACTTTCCAGATTTGAAAAATTGCGTTTTGATATGTGAACCAGATCATGCATGGCTTGAGGATGGTTGTTGTCACTGATTTCAAAACTGCTCTTAGGATGACAGGCATCTCTTTCACAGGCTTCATCAAATTTTTTTAGCAAGCTGACTTGACAAGATGTCTTCATGCAACACACAAGATGATGACGAGTGGGAAGAGTCTTGTTTTTTGAGACTATTTTCATCATGGACAACCTCATTTCCTTGTGTCGATCGAGGATATAACTCATAAGATGAAGAAGCAAGAGATTTCAGAGTACCTCCGATGCATGTTGATGTGCTGTGAATGATATTACACACATGCAAGTGAGGTGCAAAGGAAGCTTCGATATGGATGTCTACTTTGACCAGTGCGCATTCCAGATTTGAGTTAGAGTGTACATGAGATGATAGTATATCATATGATGTGCTTGGGTATTCATCATAACATACAGAAGCATGTGAGTGATGACAACCCAAGGCTGGAAGTTGATCGAAATAATTGATTGTGCATGATGTTTCACCAATATTCGCGGATCGAGAATTGATCAAGAATGGAAGATCAATGTTTTGAGAGGAATTTATTGTGTCTTCACCATCTTGCTCCTCTGCTTGTATGATGAGACTACCTTGCACATGACTGCAACTTGAGCCAGTAGCTCGAGAATCAAGAGAGTTAACGTAGCCAGCTTGTGAATTAGATCGCTCAAGCGAGTCATGGTGCAAGGAGTCATGGCTTGTAGATGATGGAGGATGGCAGAGATGCAAATTAGACTGAAGACTTGGGTTATGAATGGTGATGTCCTCTTGCAGAATAGAGGGGTGAGTTTTCGCCATAGGCTTTCTCAACCATTCTGGAATTTCCTTCGTTGGGGCGGGAGATAGTTGAGTAGATGGATTGGGAACATGCTGCGCAGATTTTTCATCTTTGCAATCGTTGTGAGGGGGTACATCTGCACAAATTTATTAGCTTTGTGGTCGCTTCGAGGGGGCACCCTCTTCGAGACATGAGGTGTCTTGTGATCCTCAAGAGTTGAGGAAGAATGTAAATTAGGAGGTTCACCATTTCGGGAGACATCAACCAAACATTTCAGCTCTTGGCTCATGAAGTCAA
Source organism: Pinus tabuliformis (assembly GCA_031772625.1). NCBI lineage: Eukaryota > Viridiplantae > Streptophyta > Pinopsida > Pinales > Pinaceae > Pinus > Pinus tabuliformis. The sequence goes on along the minus strand of CM062816.1, from coordinate 387,896,178 downwards.
GTTCCACAAACCATTTAGGAATTTCGTGACAGAGGTGAAGGAAGCAGGTAAGAAAGTCCTCAACTAATTTTCCAGGCTTCATTCTTAAATGAGAGATTCTTTCATAGACATCTTGGTGGTCACACTCATCGAAGGCTTTATGGATCTCCTTAACGAAAGTGAGAAGGGAATGGACAAAAGCAGGTGGTAGGGTATGACACCACCGATTAGCACGACCTTCAAGGGTGAGGAAGAAGAGTACGCAAACAAGATCATCACTATCGATTTCATGAGATTTGTAGAAATGAAGAAAATCAGAAATGTGCTCGGTTACGGACATTCTGTCCTCATTGTCAAACTTTAACAAGGACAAGTGATTGAGGAGCTCATTGGGGATTGATAGTTAATTAAGGGAGAAATGAGAGAAACACCTAGGGAGCACAAATTGTGTATGATTCATTGGGTAAGATATTCAACCCAGATGCACGTGCTCATCTTTTCATCTAGCCCTCCTTCTAGTGCCAAAATGTTGATGTTGTTGGACCCACCAACATCAGGGGATCTCCCCGGTATGAAGTCCCAACTAGAACTTACATTGTTTGGTGTAGAAGTCCCATCCGGTATGATGGCCCGGTTACCATTATGTTAAAGATATGCCTTAACTCTTGCTTATCAGCACGTGAGAGTGGCCTGCTTTGTCTTTGAACGACAAGGTTCGTGTGCCTGGTGAGTGCTAGTGTTACTTGTGTCAAGGCTCTTTCACCGCAGAGAGAGAGGGTGGGAGTGAGTCTCAAGTCGGAAGGGAGGAAGTCCCAACTCTGTCAAAGACACACAACACAACAAGACATGCACAGCTTCTGGAGGAGCAATCCACACAGATGCGACAGTCACAACACACAAGGGAAGGTAGCACATACAACACCCAGCGGGACAGTCTGCGTGAGTGCGACGGTCGTTATAACAGGTTTACGTGAAAGGTTCTGTCTGATGTCTAGGGAGGTAACCAACATGGGCAGGACAACGTTAACAACTTATACAACACATTTTCATAAATATATGTATTAGAACAACTGAATGAGTTCAATTGTTTAACACAAGTTAAAGCAACATGTATTACAAGTGTTCAAGATAAATCTTACAAATAGTTACAACACATGTGTGAAAACGTGCTGGCCTGTTAGCAGGCTTCTAAATTAAGTGAAAGTTCCAAGACACATTGGTACACCATTACATCACTAACCCTGTGGGCAGGGAGTTGGAACCACTTCTTGCTCCTCAAAGAAAATATTACAGACTCTTAAGGCTATGTGGGAGGAGCCAAGGTGAAAAGTCCTTTGCATGTACAAATGAGGGTTATTTATAGCCAAGGGTAAAATTGACCCTTGTGACTATTCGACTTCCCTCATGACTGTTTGACTTTCATGAATTTTCAACTTTACATGACTCTTCATATTACAAGTGAGTCTCTTGGACTTCCACGTTACATTACATTGATTGACACGTATGGCTCACAGTAGTGATGTGGCCGACATGACTCATGACACTACTCAACATGACAGTGCTGGTATGTTCGTGCTGTTGTTGGTGTGCATGTCGAGCTGCAGTGTTGCTGAGTGATGGATGTCCTCATGGTGTATCACAACTTCACCTCCGCATGGCAAGGTGTGCGGAGTCTTCGATGGTCATTGGGTTCACTTGATGTTGCATTTGCACGTTTCTCCTTGCTTGTACTTTGGCATGCTTGACATGTTCGTCCATTCATCCATCCGCGAAAACATCTCCACATGTTCGTCTATCCATCCATCTGCGAACAAATCTTCGCATGTCCTTCCGTCCACGAACACATCTTCACATGGTCATCCATTTGTGAACACATCTCCTTACATGGATTGTTTGTTCATCCATTTGCAAACACATCCTTTTGCATGTACTCTCCTTGTTCATCCCATTTGTCATCGCGTCATGTCTATTCATGTACATGTATCTGCAATCACTCATGACGAGACGACATAAAATCCATAAACCTCCTATTCTACCATGATGCATGATCGTTTTCGGATGCAGGTGATCGGGAGAGAGGACAAGGTTACGAAACTGCACAAGGCAAATTTCAAGTTGGGATGCGGGCTCCGGCACTGCTGGTGAAAATTGCATAGAAATCACTGGGAGGCGGAGAAGGGCATTTTGGATTTGCAGTGACTATCTACAGGATCTGGCTCGGCTGGAGGAAAATTCTACACAATTTTTTGGAGAAGCTGTGCGGGTTGCAGGAGGACTGGGCACGCAGGATTTGCATAATTTTTGGAGTGAGTGGGAAGTGGGAACTTGGCAGCAAAAATTGCGTAGTTCCTGGAGGGAGATGGCAATGGGCTGCTGGGAGCTGCTAGCGGGAAAAACTACGCAGTTGTTGGGAGGTTGACACGATGACCACCTCTACACAGTTTTTGAGCTGATTGGACTGTTGGGCTACAAAGGGCTTGCTCATGAAATCTATGGAGTTTTTCGGGTGAGCAGCCAGCCGATTGACTGGTGATTGGCTGGGAAAACTGCGCAGTTGTTGGGAGGTTGACTTGGTGACCACCTTTGCGCAGTTTCTGAGTTGAACAAACTGCTGGGATGTAGAGGGCTTGCTCATGAAATTTGCGCAGTTTTTTGGGTGAGCAATTGGTCGACTGACTAGTGACTGGCTAGGAAAATTGCGAAATTTTCTGAGGGAGATAGGGATGGGCACTAGGTGTTTGTCCATCATGTCTGCACAATTTTCTCAGTTAGCGAAGTGGACATGTTTTGAAGCCTCTGCGCAATTTTTGAGGGGAGACAGTCCCGGGCTGACCGCGCGGTCAAACTCTCTAGTTGACTAGCAGGAGGGTTGATTGATGAGCTTGCAGGCAGCGAAGCTTCAAATGGCTTACTGAGTGCTTCTACGCTATTCTAGTGACAGTCGATCGAGTTGATGACAGGGTGATGTTCCGACTGTGAGAGGGTGATCTGGTTGTCAAAATTTGAGCAAAAATGACTAAGTGTGTGAGCGAGTGAAATGGTGCATACACGACCTTGCAAACACACACTCACATGACTTGACGATAAGACGCCTCAAAACATCAAGACACACATGCTCAACATGACTGATCGATGGTGCGAGCGACAAGTGCGACGCTTGTGATCGATCATTGGATGACCGCGATGATGCTTGTGCGACAGTGCATATGACTCCGTGTGTGAATGCGACAAATGTTTACCTAGCGAACACAACACGTACACACGAAGTGAAGACCTTGTGCATGACCAGAACATGGTCGCAAGTGAGACATTGATACCAACATACAAAAGTTGTTCACTGAATGATCAAGCAAGGTGGATGCAAAGATTCACACGAGCTCACGGGGTGAACCCGAGTGCGTGCAAACATTAAGTAAAACTCTCAAAGGAGGCTTCAAAATTGGACACGAGCCAAAATTTTGGAGGGTGTTGCAGCCGCTACAATAGATTATTAATAAAATGCTTTCATTGTGCTTAAGGATGCTATTAGTGCCTGCCAATCATGTCAATCACCAGTGATCAAATATGTCATCATGATTGTAAAAAAAAACATGTCCATCATGTGAGTCAGTGGGTAAAGGGAGTTAGAAGCTTAGGGAAAGAAAAATAAAGGTAAAGGTAATGTTTTATTTCAAATAAGAAAATGTTGCAGTACACTACCTCCTCTCATCATTTCTCAAAAGGACATATGATGTCCTACCACTACCAAAGAAAAAATAAACTTTCAAACTACAAAGGACCATTCAAAGAATCAGAAGGGTTTCATTTTAGTGTTCACATGTTTAAGCATCTCCTTGGCAAGTAAGTAAACATTTGGCACCTCTTATGCATCCTTCATTTTTAAGAACTTAGTGAAAATCCCTCTCTTAGGGTTTCGTTGTACTTTTGGTCTCCAAATGATTTTGCTTCAATATAGTGAGAAAAATCCTAGTTTTTTGTGTTCCATAACCCCCATACATACCTTATATACCCCTCCCAACCATTTCCTATACCCATTCCCTTCATTTCCCCTCATTTTCCCTAAAGCCTAGCTCAATGTTGTGTTTTTGCAAATTTTTAGGCTAGGACTATGTTTTGGACTTTTTCACACATTTCCCTCACTCTTTTCAAGAAATTCCACCTCCCTACACTCCCTAACATCTATCCCTACCACCCAAAATTTCCCCAAGAATTTAGACAACCCTTAACCCCTTCATTCCCCTCCATCTACAAGACTGTCCCAAATCCCCTGTTTTTCCCTACAACTAAAACCCTAATTTCTCTCCCATAGAGCTAGGTTTTGCCATGGAGTCTGAATCATATGAACAAAAGAGGCACAAAGGAGGTCATATCAGTAGATATGAGCCAACTTCAACACAAGAGATAATGTCTTCACCATTTCTCAAGAAATCATTCCAAGAGACAAATCATTTGCTACACATAGGGATAATTTTGCTTCAAAGTATGTTTCTAACCAAATGGAGATGAATTTTACAAAAGTGAAAGAGATTTTTGTCAATAATAGACCAAGGAACACAAACCTCCTTCAGTTTATACACAGGTGTTATGATATGGGATAAATTCCCAAAATATAATTGCTACAGGAGAGTTGCTCCACTTCTGGGAGTAGTCTTGGGAAAATGCATTTTTATCTATCATGGAATGTCCAAATGACTTTCTTGATGAGTCAAATGATAACTAGACATCCACATATTTCCAATGATCTATCAAGAGCTGAATTTGGAGTAGGGGAAGGCCCTCAAAAGTCCTCTAAAATCTAGGCTTTACGCATATCCCTGATGGCACTACGCTTTTCCAATTTTAAGTGACCAACTTCAAACTTCGATTATGAACAAATGGGGAACTATTTTGAAAAATGGAGGATTTTTTTCTTCCTAAAATACCAAATAACAAAAACCTCTCTCATTTTTCCAAAACTACGTATGGGTAGAGATATATTGCTTCATCTTTGAGCCCTATTTTTACAAAAAACTCAGAATTTTTGGTGACTTATAGCCTATTTTAAAACTCAGAAACAGTTATATGCACAGCGCCTAGGTGCCACACTTTTTCCTCAGAGCTCCTTTTTCCAAAAACTCACCACCATTAGATAGATAATGTCATAAGAATATCAACTATCCAGTTTTCCAGACTCGTCAGCAGAAAGGTTGGGAGAAAATGTCAAAAAAGGGGTCAAAAAGTCACTTTCTGCCACTGTTTTGAAGTAGGCGCTGCGCATATCGGAGCAGTCCTGGGAAAATATTTTTTCTCCCTACTGAAGTGTCCAAATCACCTTATTTAAGAGTCAAATGACAACTAGAGATCCATATCTTTCCAATGAGCTATCAAGTTCTGAATTTGGAGCATGGGAGGGCCTCCAAAATCCTCCCGCAAGCTGGCACTATGCAAATGCTTGAATGCACTACGCAAATGCCTAATGGCATTGCGCATATCCCTGTAACAGTTTTTTCTCAACATGTCTTCAACAAATCTTTACTTTATGATGTAATTTCATTAGTTTGATGTTTTGATGATGTAATCATGAATAAATTAGCATAATAGGTTGTTTTTATGGTTAATTAGGCCTCATTAGTGAAGAAAAACTCAAAACAAAGTCTAAGAGAAGAGTTTGTTTTCAACCTTCTCACTCTCTCTTGTTGGTTGAGATATTCTTGGAAACTATTCCACCAGTCATGGATTCGACCCTTGAAGGTGGGGAAATTATTTATCTTAGTATATATGTATCATTTTCTAAGTCAGAGAGAAGGGTTGGACATTTGAGGAGAGAACTCTTGTAACTTGTGCTTCAGCATTTTCAGGAAATCAAAGAACAGTTGCAGCTATTATCTAGGAATTCATGTGCAGTGATTTTGTGATCTTGTTTCTTCTCTGTTATAGTTTCATATGATAGATATTCATCTCTTCTTTCTATTCATCAGTTTCTTCAGTGATTTTTCCTAAGTTTATAAGCATAATTCTTTTATTAAAGCTCTGTTTTGATGGAATTATCATTATATGTTATTTTCTTTCATGCTTAATGAATTCATGACATATATGCTCATTAAGTCCTCTTATTTCTTCTAAACACTACACTACATTGACAAACCCTAAGCCATCACAAAACTACTGCTACCTTGCTCCTTTATATTTTTGCTGCTGTTACTTTTTGATCTTTTGACCTAGTTACCTAGTTTTCATCCCTTGTTCAGCATCAAAACCCTAAATTTTCAAACCTATCTGAGCCTAACATATCTAGCCTAAAATCCTTTTATATTCCAATCAATTCTTTGGTTGTGATCTCATAGAGAGAGCCCTCTCTGGTTTGGTAGGGCTAGCTACCAAACTGAAAGCTTGGTCTGTGGTTACCTTCGTTGATTCCTCTCAGCCCGGGACATTGTGGGGGATAACAGATTCATCAATTTTTGCAAGTAAAATGAAGAGCTTTTATGTTAATTTTATGAGCATTAACATAAACCAGAAATTGAACAACAACATAAACATGTACAGAACATCATCAAAAACAAATTACACCAAACATGTGATAAAGGAGTTCACCCCTCTTGTGCTACGTCTCTTGGTCCAGCTTCCAATGGCTTGGGCCTCTCTATTATGCTCAAAAGTGTAAAAATATGTGTTTTCAATGCTCAAATGCTTTTGAAACTTGCTCCAATTAGTGCAGAATACTAAAAAATGGTTATTTAGCCTCTTTTGTCATCCAATTTGGTGAAAAACTGAAGAATTTATGACTTTCCCTTGTTTTTCCATTATTCGCTCCACAAATTGTGTTATGAAACTAGCTCAAAAAAAGATAGAAAAGATAGATGAACGCCTTATAAATAAGCCTCTTTGAGGGGGAAACCTCCTTTACATTACACAAATGAACAATTCTTAGATGATACAAATGACAAGACCTCCTTTCTATATATAGGAGTCTAAGGGATCATAATATAATCAGAGCTGACATAACAATAATAATGTAAGGGCACAATAATAAAAATATGGGGAATACATGGGCACAACAATATAATAAGGGGGTTGTACTAATAACAATAAGGGGTTACACTAATAGTATAGGGACCTAACATGCCCCTCTCCTTCAAAAAGTGTTGTCCTCAACGCTTGAGTAGTTTTTGCTACTTCTGTATAAAATTCTTGTCCTCCCATGTGGAATCTTTAGCAAGTAAGTTCTTCCACTTGATGAGATACTCTGAAATTGATAGATTTCGTAGTTGTCGGGTTCTTATTTTTTTGACTGTTCCAGGCTCCAATATGATTTTTCCTTCCTCGTCAAGTTTTGGCAATATTGTTTGAACTGGGATCTTCTGCAACTTTTGAATGAGTGGCCACACTTCTTCATCCTTCTTCCATTCATACCTTGCTTCATTTGTCCAATCTAGTTGGGTAATAAAAATGGCACACAACAATGCTTCCACATCCTCACCCTTTCTTGAGAGTGCATATGCCACAACATTTTTCTTCCCTTTTTTGTAGATGATTTCAAAGTCATAACCCAACATCTTTGTGACCCATTTTTGTTGCTCTTCAGAGGATAATCTTTGTTCTAAAAAGTATTTAATACTATCATGATCCGTTTTTACCTTGAAGTGTCTTCCCATTGGGTAAGGTCGCCATTTCTTAAGTGTATGTAGTATTGCCAACATTTACTTCTCATAAATAGCTTGCTTGAGATGTAGCCTTAAAAATACCCAATCATCTACATCAAAACTCTTTTCACTGCGATGTTGATCTACCTATTGTTTCATTCGATTCTGCACCAAAGTGGCGTTATCCTTTAAAAGTTGGAGAACTTGTTGTTGATTCTCGATGTGATCTTTCACTGTTTGAACCTTTTTCTTCTTGATATCTCCTTCTATCTTGAGAGTTTGAGGAGTGGTAATTTCTTCCAATGCTTTACAAAACATGGTCAGATTCATTTCTTGATGCTTGATGTGATCTTTCACTTCTTGAACATTTTTCTTCTTGACATGTCCTTCTATCTTGATAGTTTGAGGAGTGGTAATTCCAGCCAATGCATTACAAGATATGGTTGGATTCATTTCTTCTTTCTCGATGCGATCTTTCGCTTCTTGAACTTTTTTCTTCTTGATATGTCCTTCTATTTTGAGAGTTTGAGGAGTGGTAATTCTTGCCAATTCTTTACAAGATATGGTCAGATTCATTTCTTCTTTCTCTAAGGTTGGTTCCTGGTGTATATCCTCTTCTTTTGATGTTTCTTGATCCTTTTCTTCCTCCTCTTCATAATCTATGTAAAATAATTTCTTCTCAACAAACTTATGACCTTTAATGTATTTGTTATCACAATTGTAACAAAGCCCTTTTTCTCTTTTTTCTTCCAATTGTTGTGGTGTAACCCTTGTAGGTTGTGGAAGGCTAGGAGAAGCAACACTTCCATCTTTATAGTTGTGAGGGGTAGACTTTCTTGTTGCCATAATTTTGATTTCCACTTTGTAACAAAGCCCTTTTGCTCTTTTTTCTTCCAATTGTTGCGGTGTTACTCTAAAGAAGGTGTTGCTCTTTGTATCCTCATAATGTGCTATCATTTCCTCCGTGAAAATTGACCACGTAACAAGTTGTTTACGAGAACAAAGCCCTTTATACCATAAAAATTGATCCAACTCTAAATATGAAGATGTAATACATACCTTTTGTAACAATGGTACACCATGTAGATCAAAATATTGCTCCATCTGTAGTATCCAATTTACCGGATCCTTGCCATCAAACTTCCTCATATCGCATTTTCTTGATTTTAGGAGCTCAATTTTGAAACAATTGTAACTCCGTAATTTTGGATCTTTTAGTTCTGAAATCATGACCTGAAGTATCCCTCTGAGTCCTCTTTCTAACCCCATAAGTCTGATCAAGATTGGATTCTTCAAGGAAGAGTTATGCAAATCTCCCACGGTGACCTAATTATGGACTAGTTCAGTAGAGCGAACTTGTACAATGTGCCACGTGTCACTGTTTCGACCTTCGGATCTGAAAAATATATACAGGAAACTACAATCTATCCTCTTTCTGTAACTTACGAAATTTCAATCTGATGCTCAAAACGAAGATTATGATGATTTTCCCCAGGTCACCTGTTTGTAATGTAATTCGAGAGTCTGCAAAAATGCCAACTTCCTCAGATCATATCTCTGCAAATATAGTGAGACAAGATCTAAAATTTGGACCCGAAGTTCAGAACGATTTCAGCCCAAACGGTTTTTTTTTTAGCTTCTGGAACATCACAGAAAAAAAGGTATAGGGAAAAGGCCCTGATGACCTGTTTGGAGCAGCGAAACCCTAGAATCCACAACTCTAATACCAAATTTTATGAAACCAACTCACAAAAAGATAGAAAAGATAGATGAATGCCTTAGAAATAATCCTCTTCGAGGGGGGAACCTCCTTTACATTACACAAATGAACAATTGTTAGATGATACAAATGACAAGACCTCCTTTCTATATATAGGAGTCTAAGGGGTCATAATATAATCAGAGCCATATAACAATAATAATGTAAGGGCACAATAATAACAATAGTGGGCTTCTATGGGGCACAATAATAACAATATGGGGACTACATGGGCACAATAATATAATAAGGGGGTTGTACTAATAACAATAAGGGGTTACACTAGTAGTATAGGGACCTCTAACTTCCTCAGATCATATCTCCAAAAATATAGCGAGACAAGCTCTTAAATTCGGACCCGAGGTTCAGCGAGATTTCATCTCAAATGGGTTTTTTTTTTTAGCTTCTGAAACGTTGCAGAAAAAAGGTTATAGCAAAAATGCCACGATGACTTGTTTGGAGCAGCGAAACCCTAGAATCCAAAGCTTTGATACCAAATGTTATGAAACCAACTCACAAAAAAATAGAAAAGAGAGATAAACGCCTTAGAATTCAGCCTCTTCGAGGGGGAAACCTCCTTTACATTACACAAATGAACAATTATTGGATGAGACAAATGACAAGACCTCCTTTCTATATGTAGGAGTCTAAGTGGTCATAATATAATCAGAGCCGACACAACAATAATAATGTAAGGGTACAATAATAACAATAGTGGGCTTCCATGGGGCACAATAGTAACAATATAGGGACTACATGGGTACAAAAATATAATAAGGGGGTTGTACTAATAACAATAAGGGGTTACACTGATATATAGGGACCTAACAAATTGCCCCATTTCCGGCATGATCCTGCAAATTAGCCCCAAAAATGTGTTGTCTGGGCAAAAATTTCGCTGCGTGACGGGCCATAATTTGCCTGCACTGACTGTCTTATCGCAAATCGTATTCGGTGAAGTCCTACAGGGTTACGGTCTATGAAGAAGGCGAGCGATGTGCGATTGCGATATTGGCAGACCCGAAGGGACATTAAATTGTAGCCTATAACATTATCGCATCCAGGATATCGCAATTGGCGAAAAACTGGTGGTCTTATACATATACAGGGCTTGTCATGTTGCAATATGCGATTTCAATATCGAATCGTAACCCTGATCTTGCTGGGGGCCGATTCTGTAACACCTCCCTTCGTCGATGTGCAATTGCGATCCATCACATTGCGCCTCCGAGTGATTCTTGAAAGCCTTCCCGCCTGCCTATCACATCACACCCTTGGCTGTTTTGGGGCCAATTTTAATGTCGACCCAATTGCGATTGTGATTTGTGACATGCGGGGGCCAATGGCAGCTTGCCACTTGGCACCTCCTCATTCGCTGAAGGATATTGCCACATCATCCAATCCTGCCATGTGTCCAAGTCAAATCTGAACTTCGACTTGCTCTAACTTCTGCATATGAGCTCGAATTTGAGTGTTGTTCACACCAATAGAATCAGAATGATGAGCTATTCGATATGAAGCTAAGTTTATCAAGATTCCGTTACTTTGATTTTTTAGACTAAGTTTGAGCACCTCATCAGTCCTACATTATTTTTTTCTCTCATACATTAGATTGTCATTCTTATCTCCAATCTTCTCACATATTTAGAGAAAATTGTGCAAGTATCCTCTTTTACCAAATCAATTCTAAGCTCGACCTCTTGAGTGGTCAACAATGTGTCTAATATATGATGTATGAACTATTCCCCCTAGTTTATGGTGACCATATTGGAATTATTCAAGTATGTCCGAAATTGAATTTATGTTGTTTAGATGGCTTATTTTTAACTGTGATTACTTAAGTAAGTGGCCAAAATCACTCTTTTTGTTGAACTTAATCTCCATTCTTTCTTGTGAATCTGCCACCTATTGGAAGGCCTTCTATTTGCATACTTCATTTATTGTAGTTGTTCTTGCAAGTTGGTTATTTCTACAAGCCTTGCTTCCTTATTCATTCCACATGTTCAGAGTACATTTCTTTATCACATTTAGGCTCAAGATATGTTATATTTCTACTCAACTCTAATAGCTCATACATACCCCTTTCTGGCGTCATTCTTATATGTTTCATTTTTGTTGCTATGTCCTATTGGTTGTGCTTGCTATCTTTGAGCTCTTGTATTTCCTTATAGATTTCGTTATTGATTTTTTCCAATTGTGGTGCATTGTGTTTGTTTCTTCTCTTGTTGTTTTTTCCACCCTTTCTAAGTAAATCCTTGATGATAGTTCCTCCAAACTTGATCAAATTGCTTCATCTTCCATGTTTCCCCTTAGAACTTCCACTTTAATAAATATGTATCCAATATTTTCTCTAACCTTGCTAGTTTTCTTTGCAATGACTTTATCTCCTTGTCTCCTTGTGTGTTCCTTTGTAGCTTCTAGTCAATATATCATGTCACACCTAACCAAATTATAGGTTTCCATTCCTTGAAGTATATGATAGCACTTCATGTATTATGTAATTCAATGCTTGCATCCAAATCCCAAGTTTATTTGATACCTTAGGAGTTATGACGGTTGCCCTCATTATGCCAAAGACTTTGCCATAAGATAGATGTGTGTGTATCTATCTCTTATCGCTCTGCCTTTCCCTTCAATTGTCAATGTGGTTTAGAGGTTGATTTTCTATCTATAACATTGTTGCTATATGTTTTGGATTTATTTCCTTCTTCTCACGAGGAATATATATCTCAAAGAATGTTGGTACTAGCAATATATATATATATATATTTTGCTAGTACCAACATTCTTTGAGAAACAGGTTGAACTAAAAGGGTTAATTTGTTTTCCCAATTTTTTTGCCACTTGCTCAAGTGCTTGCTAGGTCCTATGTTGTTCAAATTTCATTCCTAAAGGATTTTTCTTCCCCCATCCCATTCTCTTTCTCCTTTTTCTTCTTTCTTTCTATGTTATTTTTCTTTTCATCCTCCCTTTCTTCTATTCTTCTTTTCTTCTCCTAATTCATTTATTCGTCCTTATTTATTTCTTCTTTCTTTGTTTACTTCTTCTCCTCTACTTTCTTCTTCTATTCTTCTTTCTTTTACCTAATTTTTTTTCTTTCTTCCTTTCTCCCTCCTCCTATTATAGTGTTATTTTCTTTTCTTTTTGTTTCTTCATGTTTTCTCTCTTCCTCTTTTTTTCTAGCTTCTTCTCTCTTCTTTTCGTCTACTTGCTCATCCTCCCTTGTTTTCATCTTTCCTACTTATCCCTTCCTCCACTTTATTAGTTTCCTCTCCTTTCTTTTAATCCTCTACCTTTTTTTCTTATTCTTCTTTCTCTTGTGCCTTTGCATTTTTTTCCTTATTCCTTCCTGTTGGCACGAAAGAGTCATTAGGGGGAGACCATTGGTTCAGGTGCAGAGGGCCAACAATTGTTCGTTGTAGTTTAGGACAACGCCGACATTTTCACCTTACCCAAAGGATAAGGAGTCTCACCTGAGGCGTGCCATGACTAGAACGAAGAAGGGTTCGTCATGGGGTCAAGGGTATGCCAAACATCAATATATATCTAACATCATACATGCAACTAATACAACAACATATCGTTTAATCACCATGAAGCCACTACATGCCTATACTTGCAGGACAATTTAAAATTTAAGTGGGTTCATACATCATAAGTAGTCACATACATTGTATCGAGAAACCAATCCAGATCTTACTTCATATTAAGTCCATAGAAGACAATACATAATAAACTGGGCTTAGCCATAGATGATTACAAGGAATACTCAGTTACAGACTCTATCTGCCTATGCCAGATTCATAGGTTCAATCTTCGATCCAGAGGTCTAGCTCGCCTGCATCCTGACACTCTTGTTCTATCATTCTGCAACCAACCAACCCACTAGCAACAACAACCTTTCTCCTTACGGGTTCCTCCTTTTATATTTCCTCTACCACTTGGACTACCAGTTCCCGTTTGAATGTTTCTTCCCTTGGTTGCCTCTCCATCCATCTCATCCACTTGGCTGCCTTTGCCTTCTGCTGACACTTTGCCGCAACCACCTCACAACTGCTTGTTCTTGCTTCCCACTCCAGCTGTCTTCACTTCAACCTGATCGTTGTTGTCGCCACCCGTTCCCTCTCCATTCTATGGAAAGCCAAAATAATCAAAATATTTTACTATCAAAACAAAGGCCACAACAAGCCCCAGCCACAATCCTTTGACTCGTCCCCGAGTCAATTCATTTCGAGTTCTGCCAGTCTTGTTGGTGTCTCAATGGGTGCTCCTATTGGTGGCTACACTAATTCTGCGGGCTGCTGAGCTAGTGCTCCTGTTGTCTCGACAGTCACTTGCGGGGTGGTGTCTTCTCCTCTTGCACCTTCCTCTTTTTGTTGCCCTTCCTTTTCAAATGAATGCTCCAACTCTAGGAAAACAGTGATCGTTTGTTGCCGGAATTCGTTGTACTGCTGGAGGGCAGTCTGCCACCCAGCAATGATTGCGTCAGCCTGTTGCGTGAAGTTTTTGGCCGTATTGGAAGTTAATTCGGTTGGCGTTTGACTTTCTAGAAGGTCCCACTATTCCCCGTTGTTGTTGAAAACCTCTTTTAGAGCCAGAACCTGTAGACGGACTGGTGGGCATAGGTCTCTTATCACCTTTTTAGTTTTTGTTGATTCTTCCTCAATCTGATCCACCTGCGCTTGGATGGCGAAGATATGCTCATTAATCTGCTGGAGTTGGTTAGAATCCATGTAGTCCTTGCTACTGTTGAACAATACTTGTATCTGCTCTCTCATGGGGTATACTAGGTGATTTTTCAAGGCCAGGCTTCCCGGCCAATCGTGAAATTTGTTCATCAAGGCATTCCCGTCCGCTAGTGCATCGACAAGTGCTTACTTCTTAGCCTCTACTTCGCTAATCTTGCCCTCGATAGTCCTCGCATATATCTCGACGGGGTCTGGCAGCACTGATCTTCCCGTCTCTAGTTTCTTCCTCATCTCAGCATTAGTTGCTACCAGATTTGAGCATGTTGCTTGGATATGGTTGTAGTAGCTCACCAGTGTGCAGGCTATAATATCCTTTGGTGCTTCCATGTTTGCATCCGTGATAGTCGGCCATAAGGACCAGAATTTCTCCATTACATGATCAACCTACGCTTGCAAATCTGTATTTGCTCATCGTAGTTGATCTCTCTCCTCCATCACCTCCTACAGTTGTTGTCTTTGTTGCTCGTTTTCTCAGGCTAGATCATCATGTATCCTCTCGGCCCTTTGCACTGCTTCTTGGATAAACGCAAACAACTGTGCCGAAGAGTAGTGTTTCAGGGTGTCGACATGCATTGTACTAGGTTCTGGAAAATTATTGGTAGGCTGTTGGCTATGGATTTGTCAGAGTGGGAAGTGGGTGAATGAATGGGTTGTGACTGTGGAGTGAACTGGGGAGTGGGAGGGACGATATTAGGGTTAGGGACCACCAGGAAATTTATAGGGAAGAGTGACTAGTACGGTTCATCCCCTCCCTCTTGCGAAATAATTGTGGTTGGTCCTTTCTCCCGGAGTGGGTTTGACCTAAGGAGTAGGGACACTAGCGATGTTTGTTGGGTGTCGCTAGCAGAGGTCGCCCCTCTAACTTGCTCCGTTGACTCAACTTCCATTTCTACCATTGCTCATCACGTGTCGGAAGGGAGGGTTTCAGACAGGGTTACAAAAGTGGAGGCTGTGTGAGGGGAAGATTCCCACGACTGAGAGAGGATGGTGGAGGTAGTGGGGGGAATTTCTTCAACTATGGGTGATGCAGAGATTGACTGTTTGACCTCATCAGTAAGGTCGACGATTTGAATTGCCGGGGTAGTTCTCAGCTTTTTAATAGCTGGGTTCCGCATGACTCTTTTCTTCTTGGGCTTGGGGACTGTTGGCTGGGATGGGGTGCGAGCACCCCCAGTGGGGATTGCTACAACCAACGGAGTTGTGATGATTGGCGAAAACATAGTGGAACCTTGAAATTGCAAGGGTTGGTGAGCCTCACCTGATTGGTCGTCGAAACTTGCAATTGTCTGCCTCAGCGTGAACATCTTCTCCTCCATTTGCAGTACCATCAGGTGGAGGTCATCTTCAGCTGGCCTCTTTCAATTGCTTTCCCCTGCTTCTCCCTCTTGCAACTGAGGCTTCAAGCCCCCGAACAAATATTTATACTTCCCTTCAGTAATTTCATAGGCGACCCCCAACCATGATCCAAGCTCACTGTGGAGTGCCTCTTCAGTTAAAATAAATTTCTGTGGCCTCATCTTGAAGGTGTCAGGATGGACGCATCATGGTCGAAGGTATGTGTGCCCGTGCGTGGATCCAAACTAGAATTACTTAAAGAACTCATCTAGCAGAGGTGTGGGTATCCTCTGCGTCGACCTGATTGTGATCAACATCATCTCATACCACTCTTTGAAAGTTGCTTCATTTACTTCTTTAGTGCTCGGATCCCTCGAAGCTCTCCATGGCTCGTATCGAAGTGCTAACGACTGTCCTTCCATGATAGGCATCATCCCCCTCCTGCCTGGTGGCCGCCATTTCCACATCGCTAGAGACATCAGTATGTACCCAAACAGGAAATTGGTACTCCGCTTGTAAATATCTTCGTAGGCCTCAAAAAGATCATTCAAGACGAACGCAGACCAATTGAGCACCTCCCCATTGCAGCAGTGCTCTGCAACCGAAATTGCATCTAAAGTGCATTCATTCTTCGCGAAGTGTCTCATGGTCTTACCTGCTATGATGTAGTAGGAAAATCTGATGTCAATTTTGCTGATCAGGTCAATTTTTTCTCCCCTTCCGCCTCGTTCCATTCCATATTTTGCATAGTAATTCTCCTCTCCGTGCTTCTTCGCTCTCTTAGCATCTACTTGGAATGCTGTGTTAACTGCATTTCCTCCGACTGACATCCCTGTAAGATGATGAATATCGTCTACGTGAATTGGGTACTCCCTGTCGAGCCACAGGGACCCGCCACTCATTCTGATGGCCAGTAATTTGGTACATTGCATTGCGGCTAGTTGGGTTCCGAAGACCGGTAAGCTTCTCAAATTGAGTAGTGTCGACCTCTGCAATCCTCTGAACTCCTCCCTGACTCTTGACGTTTTGGTGCCATCTTCCCTCTAGATTTCTTCTGCGTAAACCTCCCTCTTTAGAGTCGGAAACTGGAAGTAGTCAGTCAGGTCATTATCGACCAGGATCGCCTTGTCGTATTTCCCATATAGATTCTCCATCAGCTCAATCCTTTCATCTAGCTTGTCTTGTGGAACTGAGATAACTCCCTTCGCCATCGCTCTGTGTCTTTGATAAACAATTGTCACCTGAGGCTTTGCACTCTTGCGTTTTTGCTGCTGGTCTTCAGACCATACCTATATTTTCTCTGCTATCTGTAATTGAAATTCTGCAGTGTTCTTCATTATCCTTTGCAAATTAAGTAGCCAGGCTTGACATGATGTTTCCTGATTGGACTTTGGCAATTAACTACTACGACAACTTTCCCCATGTATCCTAACCATGCTTTACTGCCGTTGGCTGACCTGGACCTGACATTTTTGACGTGGATTGGGAACGTACAGAGTGGGCCGCATGGCTTATTAATTTTGCCATGATGGGGGTTATTTATTAACTAAACTTGTTCCTAACGAGAAAATATTTTACGGCTCCCACTTGACAGTTGCATTATTGGTTACTTATTATGGAAATGACTACTAGTACGATAGAAAGGATGGATACAATGTGTGACCATAAAGACAGAAAAAACAATTGCCTACGTGTAACCTGGAAAGCATGCGCCTACAAATGATTGTTAACTTTATCTATTGCCGCAACCTTATTGACTCTATTTCCTTATTCTTATTAAAATGATGTAAAAGACATAAACTCAAATGGATGCTGAAAATTATTTTACTATAATTTATTAACTCCTACCTACTTGCGGGCTCGTTTCCGAGACCCTTTCAACTTGAGATTGTGTTTCTTGGCATGTGGAAGGGCTATGCATCGTTTACCCAACCTTCTAGCATATCTCCATCCAGTTGCGCCAACCTTACCGCTCTAGAATCTCTGATTTTCACGACTATGAACAGGCCCAGCCAGTGCATCTGTAGTTTACCTGGGAACTTTTGAAACTTGTTGTCGTAGAGAAATACATGATCTCCAATTTTGAATGTTTTCCTCCTAATGTGCCTATCGTGCCAAGATTTTTGCCTTCTCTGCTCTACTGACTGGTGAAACTCTGCTAAGAACCTGGATTCATAAAGTTTCATTAGTTGACCTAGCCTTTCTCTCAACATGACATTGTCTGTCATTCTCGTCACCTGCGAGATGAACATGCTCAATATTATGAACTATGCTAGCACCACTGCTTCCTTCCCATATACTAGCTGGAATGGTGTTTGTTTATGAAGTCTTTTTACCATTGTTCTGTATGCCCATAGCGTCGCTGGTACTCTTTCATCCTAGTCATCCCTGTTAGTTGATATAATCTTCGTGAGGCCCTTTTCCAGTATTTTGTTGAATGCCTTGACAGTCCCGTTGGCCTGCGAATGATATGGACTACTTTTATGATGCTGAATCATGAAATTCTTGAGAAGAGACTCAACAGTTTCATTTATAAAATGTGTTCCTTCTTCACTTGTTAAGATTTTTGGGCACATCTTGAGATTATGTTCTCAAAAATAAACCTTGCGGCAGTGTCGGCTGTACAAACTCTGGTAGGTGCTGCTTTTGCCCATCTGGTGAGATATTCAATGGCGATTATTATATATCTCGCACGTGAATGCCTCACTGGTGGTGTTATAGGGCCAATGAAATATATTGCCCAATTCTCGAATATTTGCACTGTATGCACAAGATTTAAAGGTAGTTCATCCCGTCGGGAAGGCTTCCAAAGCCTCTGACAAACGTCACAATTCTTAGCATATTCCTTAGAATATTTGTGTAGGGTTGGCCGCCATACTCCTGCATGCAATATCTTCCTTGTGATGGCTTTTCCTCCTACGTGGCCTCCTGCAACCCCTATGTGACATTCCCATAGCACATCTGTCGTTCATGCTGGAGTATGCAGCGCCTTATGACATAGTCCAAGCCCATCTTATAGAGATTTCCTGCAACTAGTTGGTAGTCTATTGCCCTTACTATTAAGTGTCGCTTCTGTGTTGCTGTATACCCCTCCGGGTAGTGGCCTGTTGTCAACAACGCAGCGATCTCCTCTAAGTAGTCCGGGACTGCTTCTATTCTGAATAAATCGACATTAGGCAGCTGATCATCCAATGCTCCTTCGCTCTCTCCGGTCTCTAGTCGTGACAAGTGATCCAACCCCACATTTAATCTTTCGGGTTTGATGACCACCTCGAAAGTGAATTCTTGGAAGAGTAATAACCATCGGCATATCCTGCCTTCTAACACTGGTTTTTTCACTAGATACTTTAGTGCTGAGTGATCTGTGAAAAACTTGAATGGCACCCCCAATAGGTAATGCCTGAATTTATGCAAAGAGTAAACCATGGCCAACTCCTCCCTCTCTATTGTCATATAATTCCATTTTGCAGTTGACAACTTCCTGCTGGCATAGTACACCGGGTGATCTATATTTCTTTCCCTTGGTTGCACTAAGTGTTGGGTTGTGTTATATTCTTTCCACGACTAGCCCACGTAGTTAACTGGGGGGTTAAAGGGGGGGGTGGAGCCCCCCCTTCATTGTGCTGATTGCGCCGCGGGGGGGCCATAGTGGGTTTGAGGAGGGTGGGTAGCCCCACTCTACGGGGTCCAGGGCAGTGCCCCGGGGACATTTTTTTGGACCCTATATTAGGTTGGTCAGATCTACCTATGGTTTTGGACGTGATGGTTTTCGGTCCATGGTATTGGATGCTTCGGCATGTATAAATATGTATTGTAACATTGAAAGGAATATAATGAAAAATCAAGCTGGTAGTCTCGGTTTTGGGATCCAGGGGAAAATCTTTGTGTATATGTGTTTTATGTGTTATGCTCTTGCATTGTTTATTTTCTGTGTTTTAGAATTCGTATGCAAGTAATTTTTGTACGAGGTTAAAACCTACATTTGTTATTAGAGCTGTTTTGGCTTCAAGGGAACGCCTTTGTTGCTGAGGGGTTTTGCTTGGGCCTGTGGTAGACCCTGTTCAGTGGGAGATCTGCAGGATTGATTCTAGTGGTGAAGGAATATGGTGAGAAGTGGAAAGATAGAGATTGATAAATTTAATGGTTAGAGTTTTGAGTTATGGAAACTCAAGATGGAGGATCTGTTGGTGGATAAAGATCAGTGGATTGCAGTAGATCTAGGTACTAAACCAACGGTAGTGTCCAATGAAGAATGGAAGAAGTTGGTTCGGAAGGAAAAGGGCACGATACAATTGTGTGTCTCAGATTCAGTATTGTTGAATGTATCAGGGGAAGCTACAGCTAAGGCTTTGTGGGACAAGTTAGGGACTTTGTACCAATCTAAGTCTCTAGTGAATAAACTGTTTCGATGGAAAAGTTATATAACCTAAGGATGAAAGATGGAGACTCGGTGACAGAGCATCTGAACGCATTTAATACTGTGGTAAGTCAGTTATTATCTATTGATATTAAAATTTCAAAGGAAGATAAGTGCATCAGTTTGTTGTGTTCTCTACCAGATTCATGGGATAGTCTGGTTATTGCAATAGGTAGCAATGCAACTTCCTTGCAGTTTGATGAAATAGTCTCATCCTTGCTCACGGAGGAGATGAGATGGAAAAATATGGAGAGCCAGAATGGTGATGCCTTGTTTGTACGAGGACGGTCCTAGAACAGAAACAAAAATAATTCATCGAGTGGGAGATCTAAATCTCCAGGAAAACCTGTAAAGCTAGTTTGCTGGAAATGCGAGGGCACTACAAGAGGGACTGTAAATCTAAAGCTCCTGACAAAGGAAAGGGATCTGATGATGCTCCTTCTGCAGAGGCGAAAATCACCTCAGATGAAGGTGGGGATGTGTACTTGGCTTCTTCAAGTACACATGTAGATCACGAGGCATCGTTGATTGACTCAGGTTCATCCTTTCACTTCACTCCCCATAGAGAGTGGTTCTGCGAGTATGAGAAATACGATGGTGGTGATGTCTTCTTAGGGGATGATAGGAAGGCTAGACTTGTTGGTTGTGGAAAAGTAAAGTTGAAGCTGCAAGGTGGAAGGGTTAGAACACTTCCCGGTGTTTTGCATATTCTTGCATTGGCCAAAAATCTGATTTCTGTAAGCAAGTTGGATGATGCAGGTGTAAAAACAGTGTTCGAGAAGGATACCTGCAAGATGGTTTGGGGAGCACTGGTATTGATGTGGGGAGTTCGGATTGGAACTCTGTACAAGCTGCAAGGTAGCACTGTTGTTGATGGGTGCAACAGTTCTATGGTTCTTGAAAGTGGAGCAGAAAATCTAGTGGTCTCTAGAGAGAAGTCCATGCTGTGGGATCAAAGGCTTGGACATATTGGTGAGAAGGGCCTTCGAATACTTCATGGTAAAGTTACGGTAGAAGGTATGAGTAATAGCTCTCTGGATTTTGATTTCTCTAAAAATTGTGTATATGGGAAGTAGAATCGGGTGAGTTTCCCCTCAGGTGGTAAGAGGGTGAAACAAATATTAGAGGTTGTGCACAATGATGTGTTTGGACCTGTGAAGGTTTCATCACTGGGTAAGTCTGTGTACTATGTATCATTTATAGATGACTTCTCAAGGAATACATGGATATATTTCCTTAAGAAGAAATCTGAAGTCTTTGACAGGTTTAAAGAATTTAAGGCTCTGGTGGAAAACCAGATAGAGAAGAAGATAAAGGTGTTGAGGTCAGAAACGGTGGAGAGTTTTGCAACAAGGAATTTGAATAATTCTGTAAGAAGTGTGGTATAGCACGACAAAAGACTACTCCATACACACATGAGCAAAATGGAGTTGCAGAAAGAATGAACAAGATGTTGATGGAAAGGGCAAGAAGCATGCTTAGTGGTGCTAGGTTAGGATAGGAATTCTGGGTAGAGGTGATGGAGACAGCATGTTACCTGGTCAACAGATCACATTCATCAGCGTTGGAGGCTAAGACTCCACAAGAGGTATGGACTGGTAAGAAACCCTCTCTTTCACATTTGAGGGTATTTGGGTGTAATGCATATGTACATGTTCCAAAGGAGAAAAGAACCAAGTTGGATAGTAAATCTGAAAAGTGCATCTTTATTGGGTATAAGGATGGTTTAAAGGGTTATAAGCTTTGGAACCCAGTAACAAGGAAGGTTGTGTACAGCCGAGATGTGGTGTTCAGAGAGGTGAAAGGTGTTATTAAACATGAAGTCCAACCAAAGGAACATGAGAAGATAGAGTTTGAGCTTAAGGAGGAAGAATCAGACTCTACAGCAGAGGAGGAATCGGAAGATGAAGAGCCACAAACTCCGGGTGTGAGAAGATCAGTTCGAGAAAGAAGGCAGCCAGAAAGGTATAGTCCATCTGCTTTCTATTCAATTTTTTCTTTATCTGTTACTGATGATGATCCTAGAACTGTGAAGGAAACAATAGATTCAGAGGATGAAAAACTCTGGAAAGAGGCCATGGTTGATGAAATGGCATTTTTTCACAAAAATGAGGCTTGGGATCTGGTGGAGTTGCCGACTAGAAGGAAACCCATTGACAACAAATGGGTGTTCAAGAAGAAGACAAATGCAGAAGGAAAGGTGGAGAAATACAAAGCTCAGTTGATAGCAAAAGGTTATTTCCAGGTGTTGGGAATTGATTTTGGTGATATTTTTTCTTCTATTGCTAAGGTAGCTTCTATTAGATTACTTTTATCTGTTGTTGTTGCTTTTGATTTTGAGGTAGAACAGATGGATGTGAAGACAACATTTCTTCACGGGGATCTGGAAGAGGAGATCTACATGAAGCAACCTGAAGGTTTTGCGATGACGGGTAAGAAAGAACTGGTATGCAAGTTAAAGAAGTCTCTATATGTGTTAAAATAGTCACCAAGGATGTGGTATCAGAAATTTGATACATTTATACAGGCACTTGGCTTCACCAGAAGCAAAGCAGATCACTGTGTGTATTTTAAATTAATTGGTGACCATGTTATTTATCTAGTCTTGTATGTGGATGATATGTTGCTGGTTGGAAATGACAAAGAAAATATCCAAGATTTGAAGAACCAATTGTCCTCCAAATTCGACATGAAAGATCTTGGTGCTGCAAACTATATTTTGGGCATGGAAATTAAAAGAGATCAGGAAAAGAGGAAGCTCTGGTTAAACCAGAGGAAGTATGTCGAGACAATATTGCAGAGGTTTAATATGCAGGATAGTAAACGGGTGAAGGTTCCTATTCCTGTAGGTGTAGAATTATCTGCCAAACAGTCTCCCAAGACACAAGAAGAGGAAGAGGACATGTCCCATTTTCCATATGCAAGTGCAGTCGTTAGTCTGATGTATGTGATGGTCTATACTAGACCAAACATTGCACATGCAGTTGGAGTATTGAGTAGGTTTATGTCAAACCAGGGAAGGAGCATTGGACAACAGTGAAGCGGGTTTTCAGGTATTTGCGTGGCAGTAGTGATTATGGTTTGTTCTTCCAAGGAAGACCAAGATTGGATAGAGTTTTGGATATTTGTGGCTTTGTTGATGCAGACTGGGCTGGAGATCTAGATCAAAGAAGATCTACAAGTGGGTATGTGTTTAACCTATTTGGAGGTGCAGTCAGTTGGATGAGTAAGAAACAAACTGTAGTGGCACTATCAACTAAAGAGGCAGAATACATGGCAGCCACTCATGCAAGCAAGGAAGCAATTTGGTTGCAGAGATTGTGTTCAAGTATGGGGTTAATGCAGGAAGCTATAAGGATAGACTGTGACAGCCGAAGTGGAATCTTCTTGGCAAAGAACCCTGCTTACCATTCAAAGGAAAAACACATTGATGTTCAATATCACTTTGTGAGGGATACGATTGAAGACAAAAAGGTGTTGCTGGTAAAGGTGGACACTTTGAAGAATACTGTAGATGCATTGACAAAATATGTGAGCTCTGAGAAGTTCTCTTGGTGTAGAGAAACAATGGGCGTTGTAGGGCTGGATAAATGACTAAGCTCTCCTGTGGCCCCCTGTGGAAAGAAAACAACAAGTGGGAGAATGTTAGGTTGTGTTATATTCTTTCCATGACTAGCCCACATAGTTAACCAGGGGGTTAGAGGGGAGGCGGACCCCCCTTTATTGTACCAATTGCGCATCAGGGGGGTCACAGTGGGGGCGGCAACCCCCCCTGTCTAGGGGGTTTGAGGGGGGCGGGTAGCCCCCTTCTACGGGGTCCAGGGTAGCGCCCTGGAGAAAAGTTTTTTGGACCCTATATTAGGTTGGGCGAACCTACCCATGGTTTTGGACGCGATGGTTTTCGGTCCATGGTATTGGATGCTTCGACATGTATAAATATGTATTGTAACATTGAAAGGAATATAATGAAAAATCAAGCTGGTAGTCCCGATTTTGGGATCCAAGGGAAAATCTCTGTGTATATGTGTTTTATGTGTTATGCTCTTGCATTGTTTATTTTCTGTGTTTTAGAATTCTATGCAGGTAATTTCTGTATGGGGTTAAAACCTACACTAAGGCTGCTCCTAGCATGATCCCTAACGCATCAATGTGTACGTGAAACATCTTGTTCCAATCTGGATAGAAAAGGATCGAGGCACTTACCAGTTTCTCTTTTAATTTATCCAATGTTGCTTGAGAGTCTTCTGTCCAATTAAATGCTTTCATCCTCTTCAGTAGCTTCTCCACCGAGCCTATTATTGATGCATAGTTCTCGATGAAGCGTCGATAATACCTTGTATGTCCTAGAGTGGACCTCAGTTGCTTTACATTGTGTGGCGGTTCCATGTTGGTAATTACCGCAACCTTTGCCAGATCTACACACTCCTTCCTTGCAGATTATGTGGCCTAGTAGTGTTCCAAATGGGACCGCAAAAATACACTTCTTTAGGTTCAAATAAATTTGCAACTGTCGACACCTTTCGAACATGATCTTTAGTAGGCTTGTGTGTTTCTTTAGCAGGCTATATATTGTCCAGTCATCCATGTACACTTCTAGGAACCTATGAATGTAATCTCGGAACGCAACTATAACAATTCATGAGAAGACTACAGGTGTGTTCTTCAACCCAAACGATATTACATTGTATTCATATGACCCCCACTCCGTGGTGAACGTTGTCTTTCTCTTGTCTTCCTTGGCTATTCGGACCTGATGGTACCTCGAGAATTCATCTATGAATGAGTATGCTTCATTTCCCGCTACATTGTCCAGGACTTCATCATTGAAGGGTGTCGGAAAGGGATCATGCAGACATGCATTGTTCAGACTTCTATAATCAACACATACCTTGATTTCTATTGTGTCTTTCTTGTTTTGTATAACTATCGGACTTATCCACTCTCCATCTATTGGAAATATAATCCCTACCTGCAACATTTTGTCGATCTCCCTCTTAACCTTTTCCTTTACCCTGGGGTTCAATCTATACGGCCTGTGCTTCACTGGACAGGAATCTAGCCTCAGAACAATCTTCATCTCCCCTATGTCTCCTTTTATTCCTTTTAGCTCCGCTATTGATGCTGGGAACAAGTCTTGGTATTCCTACAACAGATCAAAGATTTCTTTTGTCATCTGTTCATCCCAGTAATCTCCCACAACTTCCATCTTAGGTTTATCCTCCATTCCAACATTTTGCTTCCTTAACTTCATCGGTAAAAGGTGGGCAGCTTCTCCAATAGGACTTTCTCGTATATCTCTTTCCCCTTCTGTTTCTTCAAAGGTTAGGTGTCTCAATTCTTCTAACCCATCCTCATCTAGTTCTGCATCCACCTTGTCGCAGGCTACGTATTCTAGAGAGCCTGTGTCATAGAGGTATTGTAAGAACTTTTCATCTATGCAACCTTCAACCACCTGTCCTGGGGTGAACAAGATTCTTTTAATTTCTTGCAGTGTTTCGGTCATGCGTATATCCCAATCCACCATTTGTTTACGAAGCTCCTCTTGCACGTACCAAGCTTGGGGAATGGTACCTAGGGTATGTATGAATACATGTACCCAAAGTTCTTTCAGAATCCCCTGTCTTTCCCAACTTCTCATGCAGTCATCTAAGTGCTTCTTAGGATCTGAATTACCTCTGTACTTCATATTATCTTGAGGGTTATCATCCTCCTGATCGAACCTCTCCCTCATGGCTTGCTTTATGGCTCCCCATTCTCACAACTTGTTGTGGTGTGCTCTCCACCACCTTGCCGGTGTGGCAAGGAGTGCGACATCTAGCAAGGGAACTTTGTGATCCTCCCTTACCTCTCTGTCCACTTTGTTCAAGAAGATGTCCACTAGTTCGATGCCATGGAATTTTAGATAGTTTCTTACCTCCGTTCCTATCCAGTTTATTCGCCTATCGTTGCACATCATCTAGTATTGAGTTCATATCTACCTTGCTGCCATGCATCCCACGTAGCTTCCAAACCAGTTTCTGAGCTTTGAATACTCCTCCAGTTGACAGATCCTCCTGCTGTAGGGTTTATGTAATCTTCTCTTTTACCTGCTGTTAGGGTGTATAACTGGTCTAGCACTCCTGGCTCATCCCTGTCATCTACAGGTTCTATGAACCTGGGTCCCTGATAGGGATCCAAGGGTTGTATCACTCTCATCCATTCTGCTTCAAAAATCATTAATTCTTTCTTTAGATCGATGACAACATAGTTTTCATAAGCCTAGTCGATCCCAAGGAGCGTTGGGTATGGGTCCTTATCACCCATTATGTCGATCACTTCAAATTCAGTGTACGTCTTTACTCCCGCCACATCTACTTCTACATTCTCTAGCCTTCCAATGGGTAGAATGCAGTATTGGTTTGCCATTCTCAATTGTATCGGCGAATATCTCAGTTGTGACTTCCCCATCGCCATGTTTTCCTAGGAAGGATGTTTACATCCGACCCCAGGTCCAACATTGTGTCTTTGATTTGGAATCCCACAACCTGGGCATTGATTCAAAATTCCTTTCCACTTCTCTTCTTATTTCACCGCACTCTTCTGGTATGCTTTTCTGGTAAGTTGGCAGATGGTCGTTTCATTTCCCCCTCCTCCTTGGACAATGCTGCCTTTAAACTTTTGCGCAACTCTTTCAACATGTATTCATCCTCAACGATTTGCAAGAACAACTTAAACCATTCTTCTATCGGGTGAGCATTGTTGAGAACGTGGCCATTCTGTCTCTGATTCTCCCTTGTCTTAGTCA
This sequence comes from Pinus tabuliformis, assembly GCA_031772625.1. Lineage (NCBI taxonomy): Eukaryota > Viridiplantae > Streptophyta > Pinopsida > Pinales > Pinaceae > Pinus > Pinus tabuliformis. Next base: position 387,869,534 of record CM062816.1, on the reverse strand, counting down.
TCTCTTCGAACAATTTAGCCGCCTCATGGTAATACTATTTTTGTTGCTCAGGCTGGTATGATTTCTTTGGGGATGCTACCTTAATGACCAAGGGTGGGTCCACCATACTTCGATCTTCCCTCGTCCTCTTTCCCCCTCTTTTGACTATATTTATATTGGTTACGGGAAGACCGTCATCGGTATGAGGTTCAATGTTAACCAGGTTAGCCCCTCTCTATCTAGTCCTTTCTTCCCACTTTGTAATGAGGTATGGGAAATCCTTCGTGGTGTGAGTATTGATTCTGCATTGTGAACACCATGGTATTCTAGGGAGCGGGCATTCCCTGGCGACGTGCCCCTCTTGGTCACAGTTGTAACATCTCACAGGACCTCTTCCTCCTGTTCTCCCTCCTCTCCCATTTCCTCCTTGTCCTCCTCGGTTGGACTCATTGATCTTGAATGTCGACCTGTCCAGTCGTTCTGCTAAAGCATCCAATGCTCTGCACTAGTTAGTGTGATGTGTTGTGGATGCACAAAACTCACAATAGTTGTTATTGGGGATGTTGGAGTACTTCTGTAGTATCAGGCACATCCGTGGTAGATGTCCATACATCCTACAGATCTCACAATATTCCTGATTATTTCGTCCAGGGAAAAATCCTTGTGCTCCTATTACCGCAACTCCTGCTGTTGGTGGGGTTCTTGACAATCCTACAATCCCCCCTAGATGATTAATTCCCCACAACCTCAAACACTCCGTTGCTACATGTCCCTCCACCATGCAGTGTGTGCACCACACGTTGGGTCTGGCTGGCCGTACTGGTTGAAGGTCCTTCAATTTATTCGTTAAAGTTGCAATCTGGTTTTGAAGGCCCATAATCAACGGATCCTGCAACTCTGTCCCTCCTCAGTATTCATGAGGATATCCAGCCATAGCTTCTATACGTGACGCTTTCTCTAGAGCATCCTGGAGGGTCCCAATCTTCTATTGCGTCAACGACATCCTTGTAAGGGGCAAGAGCGCCTTGATGAACCAGTCTCTCTGGTGATTAGAAATTAATGTGTAACTCAACTTAGAAATGGCGTCCTTAAATCTTTGCATTAGTTCCCAAGTAGTTTCGCCTTCCTTCTGCTTGATTTCCCATAGCTCTGATAGTCCTTGCTAGTTAGTCTGAGGTACTTTGAATTCTTGTACGAACCCCCTCTTGATGTCATCTACCATGGGATTCTGGTTCTGTTCTGCCCATTTTATAAACCAATGCAGAGCCCTCTCCCTTAACGTAGTCTGGAACTCAACTGTTTTGACATTGTCGAGGGTCTGTTGTGCTCTCCATATAGCTTCCCAGAGATACCAATGCTATTCTACGTCTTCATTTCCCCTACTCCCAAACTCTGGGTATCTGGTAAAAGATCTCGCCATGTTTATTTGAGTATGCGTCAATAACACAAATCCCTTGGTTCCGGGTTGCTGAGATCCTTGTAGTCCCAAGTTACTAATACCACTAATTCCCCTGTTGTTTACTGTATTGAAACTGGCCTTATATCTCTTGTGTACGCTGTGTACCCGTATTGCTTTAGCTAATTTAATAACAAAATTTTCCGGATTATAGTAAGGTACTAGGGGAAGGACAGGAGGAATACTACTTGTACTTTGGGGACATTGTTGTTGATTCCATGCGGAAGCTTCTTCTTCGGTAAATAACCTTCTCATGATGTTAGGATATTTCGACACATAGGAAATATTTAAGTATAACTTGGTCTAATGTAGAGTCAGGTAAAGCGTGTTTCTTTACTATGTACTTTTGTAACTTACAATCCGACAGTCACGGTATGTTCTAGACATGAAGTGATCCCACGGTTCATTCTCTTCTCGGTATTATCGACACTTGATCCATGGCTTAACACCTGATTGGTCCATGATCTGTATTTAATGAGCATGGAGGGTCATTTGTAGGTTAATGGTTCATGAGAGAAGCTTATGTAAAATTTCATTCTTTTATTAATAAATTTCCTGAAGTGGCCTTGTTGGCTCAGGTCATGGACTGTTTCCCTCTTTGAGGGTTTTAACGACGTCAAGAACACTGGTGTATTGATATGTGATCTATTTGTGAGTGGTGTCCTTTGGTGTTCTGTCTGAGGAACTTACCCTATAAATTCCTACATGGTATCAGAGTTATTTGAGGGCTGCATCCGTTGGTGATCCAAATCTGAAGCCGGTAGAACTGCATCCGACTGTCGTTTCCTAGATCTACTGCTTCTGACTTCTTTCGGGCCGAGGGTACTACTTTATTGTGTTAGGAGCATCTGTTCCAATGAGGAACCCCTTTCGTTTGACGCGAAAAAGTTTTCGGTAGCCCTAGCTACATCATTTTTAAGATCTGGAGGTATACAATGTTTATTTGTAGTTTTTAGTTATTTTCTCTCTGTTTATTTAGCTCTCTGTTTTTTATTACCGGATCTATACCTTTCATTTCTGCGTATGCTCTTTGCCTTGTGACTTTGTGTGATCTGGGCAAATCAGAAACAGAAAGGAAGGATTTTTCTCATGCATATGCTCTTTTCCACCACGCCTTAGTGTGATCTCGGAAAATTAGAAACATTGAGGAAAATATTTAGTTTCCCGCTAAAGCTAACTTCAAGCCGTAAAATTTGTTTTTTTTTGTATGTCCGTGTTTGGTTTTGTGTTTTTTGTTTTGTAGGCAAAAAGAGCTTTCTCAAGTAAGCACACACCCTAAAGCTTTAGTGACTAAAAAAAATAAAATTGCTAACCTTTTAAACTAGCTCACTTGGTCCAAAGTTACTTTATGAGAATAGAGGTCATGGGTTCAAGTCTTTCTTTTTGTTGAGTTATTTTTTCAAAAATTACATGTAGCTTATGTTTTAAAGTTACTTTATGTAAAAGTGTTCTCACCCATTATAAAAAGTGAGTCACTTATAATTCTAAAGTCTCTTTTTCTTTTATTTAAGTTACAATTTAGTGGATAGCTTATAAAGTACCATTGTAAAAGTGACTTTCATTTATTTATAAAAGTGAGTCACATAATTTTTTAAAAAAAGTGAGCTAATTAAGTTTATGTTTGGAAATGGGGGAGATTTTTTTAAATATAACATTATCATTCATTTCCACACATTTATGCACTTCGTCGGTATCTTCAACAACTTTTCTTCAAAAAGCCATAACTTCTTCATCCGGAAGCCGTTTTCAGAGCTCTTTTTTTTGAATCAGCTTAATTTTTCGAGATCTTTCCATTGGAACACTTAGTTTCAGTATCTATAGCTTCAGTTTCTATTAAAATGGAATTCAATGCCAAGTTATTATTGATAGCACCAACTACTTCCAATGGTGGTCCTACATTGTGGATTTACTTAGAAGTAAAGGTCTTTACAGAATAGCCTCAGGCCAAGAAATCAAACCTCAAGTCGAAGATAAGGCAGCCAAATGGGAAAATAGGCAAGATCAAGCACATGGGTTGATAGGGATGTCTATTTCTCCAGACCTTAGATTCCATATCGTAGAACTTGATACTCCTAATGAAGCAATGAAACAAATCACTAAAGTTTTTGGAATTAAAAATGAAATTAGAGCCCATCAACTTGAAAATGAGTTGCTTACATTCGACCCCAATAATTTTTCTTCCATTGAAGGTTTTTTTGTCCAAGTTCAAGACCCTTAGACTTCTCTTGGAAGGTGTTAAGGTTAAGAAAGAAGATGGTAGCCTTATCTATTCCATTCTTACTAAGTTGGGACTAGCCTACTATGTGTTTGTTTCCACTTTACATTCTACAAGAGAAGCTTTCATTTCTCAAGGACAACACTACAAGTCCCCTTCCTTTGATGCCTTTTGTGATTCTTTAATAAGAGAACAAGAAAAACTCTTACATCTTGGTCTTCTTAATCTTGGAAACCCTTCTAACAAAGCCTTAGCCGCTCAGAAGCAACCAAATTCGAAGAATCCTAAGAAGTCGTATCCTAAAAAGAATGGTCCTAAACCAAACAAGGGTCCTAAGCAATTTCAGTCTCAAAATGAAAAATAATTTCAACAAAATGATAAGGCAAATAAAAACAAAGGGAAGAAGACTGATAGACATTGCCAATTTTGTAATTGAGATGGCCACTTAGAATCCAAATGCTTTAAGAAGATGAAAGCCTTGGAAGCTGTTAGAGTCTAGATTTACCTCAGGCTGAAAAGGTAGGATCTAGGGCCAACATCAAACCACGCTCAGCCTGGTAGCTAGCCCTACTAGGTGAGGAGAGGGCTCTCTCCGGGTCAATTTCAGCAAATTATGATCGATGAGGGCTTGAGATGACTGAAATATCTTCTGATCTTAGGCTAGGTATATGTGCAAGAGAGTTTGATTGAATAAAATGATGGTTTTGTTGGCTCAGATGGAAAGGAAAATTTTGGGTGCGGGGATTGAGGCTCAGTCCTACAGAGATCCCAATGGGGCAAGGTCGGCAATTGTTTTTGGCACTTAAAATTGAATGAGATGGAAGGAATAGACAGGTGAGGTGTTGAAGAGGGAAAGAGCAATCATGAATCCTCCCTAAACAGCTGAAAACATCAAGAAACTAAAGCAAACTTCAAGTAGAGCACTGCAATTTCAATGGATTCTACTTACACTCTTGTTTGTTTAGTTCAGAAGAAACAAGATAGAGAATGGCATACATGACATATAAGAAAATTCACAATTACAAAGAAAAGCACTGTACCAAGACAAATTGCCACATGAATCCCAAAGAGTGCTGCAAACCCTGGTCTCAATTCCTTAGCCAAAATGCTGAAATGAATGTACAATGAAGCTCAAGGCTTTCTCAAAAGTCCAACCATGCTAATGACTGAAAAACAACATAATATAGACAAACATAGCTCATCCTTGCCTCTAGGGGTCGAGCACACATGTTTAGGAGCTGTTTCAACTAATTCTAAACTGAGAACTAGAAATTAGGCAACATAACAACATGCCTCTAGAAACAAGGGAACTGATTCATTCAGTTTCAAACAACCTTTAAACTGATGAATCTACCTCTACAAGTGAAAATTTAACATATTTACATCATGATCCATCAATGTACATCAAATTACATCACAAATTTGTCATTAGAAAAGTGAAAAAGTCAAACTAGCCAAAGCTGGGCGAAAAACAGAGCAAAACTTGGTCAAACTAGCAAATTTTCCTCTATGCGCCATGCTTGATTCTCTATGCATAGCGCCTGTTTGGACCCACTTTTGGAGGCCTTCCCGGTGTCCAAATGAGCTCCAAGTGTGCTTGTTGGAAAGGTCTGCCTGTCTACTTTCCAACCCAAGTGGAATTTTTCAATTTGGCCTCCATTTGCCCCCCCCAAAAGTCAGTTCTCCCAACACTGCTTCCTGTGTGTCAAAATAGGGGCAGTGAGGTCATTTTTTGAGTGTTTTTGACCTTTTTGAGGGCTCAAAACCTGTCCAAATTTCTTGGCCATTGGTAGGAAAACATATTTTTTCATGCCAAATCCAAAAATGCTGAGTTTTTATGCTTTGGAAGCTCCTAGCAAAAGCGAGCGCCACGTGGCGTGGCGCATAGGGCAGAAAAACCTGTTTTTTGTGCCAAAAATTTCAAAAATGCAAAAAGTGCTCCAAATTTTTTGAAATTTGAGCTGAGTCTTCTCCATCAAACATGGTGTTGGGCCAAGGAAGCTTTAGCCAATATCTAAAGTCCTTCATCCTCTTTTTGTTGGCATTATGATATAGGTGTTGTCCTTGATGGCAACTCACTCAGAGGTATGATACAGGTGGCAACTCAATCAGATGACAAATCATAGTATAGCAGGTCAAGAAAGAGGTATACGCATGTTAACCTTGATGAAAGTGCATATACATGCGGAAGAGAAGAACAGAAGACGCGTATACGTACACACGCAGGTTCATAGAAGGAAAGGCGCGTACATGTCGGAAAACTAAGTTTTGGTCCGTGGTACTTGGTCCATGGTATTTGGTCCGAAGTGTTGACCCCAGGGATTGGGTCCAAGGTATTGGTTCTACATGGTTTTGGACCATGGTATTGAGAGAAGCCTAAACTTGTATAAGGAGAAGATCATTAGGCCAAGGGGAAAGTGTGTAAGTGATGAATATCTAATGAAGTGTGAGATCTAGTATGCTGGTTATGGGTTTGTATGCTTTGCTTGAACTGAACCAAGGATGCACCTATGCGGTTGATGATGGATGATGGATTGGGATCATAAGGCTTGGAATGTATTATCATTATGTGGTTTGATCATGGATAGACTAGATCTGAATTATTGACGCATGTTTTATTGTATGAATGTTATGATCTGGGTATGACTGATGTCTGGAACAGCTGCAAAGTTATGAGTAAATATTTGCAGATCTGTACGCGGGTTGGCTTTGGTGAAAGCGCGTATGTACACTGGTTTGGTTCTTCATAGTAGCATATACATTATGAGATATGATATTTGAAGTTGCAGTTGGATCTAGTTATTGTTGTAGAGTTCTGTTGTCTGTTCTGTGGTCTGGTGACTGTGTTGTTGACAGGGTTTCAGTGTTTCAGTATTGGGGGATTCAGAGATTGATGATGTGGGCGTAGTTGATGGGTGTATTGCTGTGATGATTAATTCTGTGCTTCAATGTTGTTGATGGGTCTAGTATGAAAATTGGATGAAACGTGGCCTTCAGATTATGGTGTTGTGCTTCAGGAGTATCCAGTATGAAAATTTATGAAATGTGGTCCCTAGAGGAAGAGAGAAGATCGTAGAGTTCTGTAGGCTGGCGCCTACGTACTGGTAAACATATCAACCAGTACAAGAGCCAGGGGGTTGTAGCTCCCTTCCAGGAGCAGCTGGAAAACGAGTGAAGGTTGGAGCCTTCAGTAGGCCGGCGCCTACATACTAGTAAATGGATCGGCTAGTACAAGAGCTAAGAAGGTTGTAGCCTTCTATAGGTAGAAGCCTTCTTACTAGTATAAGACTGCACCAGTACATAAATATTGTAAAAAGAAGTTTCTTATTAAAGGAAGATATAGACGAATTGCAGCAGGTGGTTTTCACCCACATTGGGTTTCCACCTTATATCATGGTGTTCATGTGTGCTCGTTATGTGTGATGTTCTGTTCTGTTTTACTGCACCTGTTTACTGTTAATATGGCTAATAATGTTCTGATGCACTAATTGAAGATCAACTAACTGAATCATAAGTTTACTGGATATACGCTAGTTGCAATTAACACAGTTGCGTATATACGCGGGTATCATTAATTGAAGTAGCGTATATGAGTATGGAAATGAAAAAGTGATTGATTTGATAATACTGATTCACCCCCCCCTCTCAGTATTATTTCCAACAATTGGTTTCAGAGCAGGTCCTTTGGTAGAAGCTTGATCGCTTGAAGGAGATCCGTAGAACAATGGGAAAGAAAGCGCGTTAGAAGAAGAAGACAGATCAAAGGAACATGGATAGCTTGCCATTAGGTGGAAGCAAGTATTCAGAGTCTGAATCACCTCAGATTGAAGATGAACAAGCAAATGGAGCACCAGATAAAGTGATAGATCAACAAGATCTACTTAGCAAAAGGGAGAGTGCCCTCAAAGAAGAAGTTATCAGCTTAAAAGCTTAGCTGGAATGTGCCTCCAGAATTCGTCAAATGCTGCAGGAGCTGAATGAAGAACAAGAAAAAGAGCTTCTCAAACTAAGGCAACAAGTGGAAGAAGGAAGAAAGTTTGAAGAAAATTTTGAAGAAGCAATGTCTGGTAAAGGAAGAACAACATCAGGTTGAGGTAAATATCTTGAAAGGTAAGTTAGAAGAAAAGGATAAACTATTACGATTTCAAGACAGTACTAAGATTTTGGATAATATTCTTAGTAGTCAAAGGTCGCCTGCTATCAAAACTGGTCTTGGTTTTTCTGAATATGTTGAAGGTGAATCTAGTTCACAAGGTGAGGCAAGGAACTCTAATGAGAAATCAGAAATGCTCAACAAAGAGATGAGAGGACAATCCCATCAACAACCAAGGAAAGAAATTCCTCGAAGAAAATCTTTTGCTCCTAACTGTGGAAGTGATAGATGATTATTTCCTTCGATGAATAATGTTGAATGTTATGTATGTCATAATCTTGGACATGTTGCAGCCAGATGCAGAAGTAGAATGGTTCAAGACCATCACTCAGAAAGATCATCACGTTCCAGATATTTTAAGGGATATTGTTTTGCTTGCAATATGTTTGGTCACAAAGCCATTGACTGCTATAGGAGGAATATGAGACATGTAAGATGTTATGCATGTAACAAGCTTGGACATATAGCAAAGGAATGCAGGAGAAGATTTTGGACACCATACCAAAAGGAGAAAACGTCATCACAGTTGAAGATATGGAAGAAAAAGGAAGTACAGCTAGAAAGATGTGGCATAGCAGAATATACAGACATCACAGACTTAGAGGAAGCGGAAAGTGTGGAACATCCATGTTCTAAATCTCATACGCAGGTTTCATGAAGATAAGTCGCGTATATATGCGAGTTAGACGCTGCACAGTCGCGTATATGGAGCTCTGAAGAAAAACAACAGAACAGACTCAGGAAATGGTTCTGTCGTGGTATATGATGGTTGGCACAGGCTCAGGGGGAGCATATGCTTCGAATAATGCATTGTTGGCATTATGGTTAGAAGTCCTTGGTGATGATGCTTATTGACATATCTTGCTACTGATTGTTGATTGACCAAGAGAATGGATTGCAGGTTAAGATGCTTATAGTGCAGATCATATAGTGTATGATAGCTGCTGATATCTGTCATGGTCTTGTCTAGGTCCTTGGTCTTTGTGAGTCATATGATGTATCTTGTTACCCCACTATGCATGGGATGGATGATGTAATGGTTTTTGTGTTTGAGTCAAAAAATGGTGTATCCCCACTTGGTTGGGAGATTGATGTATGTATGAGTCCTTAGGAAGGTCATTGGCAATGTATGTATAGAGTTATGCTTTTGTAGACCTTGAATGTGCTCAGGGGGAGCATGGACGGATTGGTACAAATTGGCATGTACAAAGGGGGAGCTCAATCAGAAAATTCAACATGTACTCAGGGGGAGCATGGACAGCAGAATGTATATCAAAGAAGTCCACCCTTTGCCCTTGATGTCAAAAGGGGAGAGTGACTCGGTGTGGTGGTTGCCATCAAGTCCAAAGGGGGAGATTGTTGGCATTATGATACAGGTGTTGTCCTTGATGGCAACTCACTCAGAGGTATGATACAGGTGGCAACTCAATCAGATGACAGATCATAGTACAACAGGTCAAGAAAGAGGTATACGCATGTTAACCTTGATGAAAGTGCGTATACACGCGGATGAGAAGAACAGAAGACGCGTATACATACACACGCAGGTTCACAGAAGGAAAGGCGCGTACATGTCAGAAAACTAAGTTTTGGTCCGTGGTATTTGGTCCATGGTATTTTGGTATTGGTCCATGGTATTTGGTCCGAAGTGTTGACCCCAAGTATTGGGTCCAAGGTATTGGTTCTACATGGTTTTGGACCATGGTATTGAGAGAAGCCTAAACCTATATAAGGAGAAGATCATTAGGCCAAGGGGTAAGTGTGCAAGTGATGAATATCTGATGAAGTGTGAGATCTAGTATGCTGGTTATGGGTTTGTGATGCTTTGCTTGATCTGAACCAAGGATGCACCTATGCGGTTGATGATGGATCAGGATCATAAGGCTTGGAATGTATTATCATTATGTGGTTTGATCATGGATAGACTAGATCTGAATTATTGACGCATGTTTTATTGTATGAATGTTATGATCTGGGTATGATTGATGTCTGGAACAGCTGCAAAGTTATGAGTAAATATTTGCAGATCTGTACGCGGGTTGGCTTTGGTGAAATCGCGTATGTACGCTGGTTTGGTTCTTCATAGTAGCGTATACATTATGAGATATGATATTTGAATTTGCAATTGGATCTGGTTATTGTTGCAGAGTTCTATTGTCTTTTCTGTGGTCTGGTGACTGTGTTGTTGACAGGGTTTCAGTGTTTCAATAATGGGGGATTCAGAGATTGATGATGTGGGTGTAGTTGATGGGTGTATTGCTGTGATGATTAATTCTATGCTTCAATGTTGTTGATGGGTCTAGTATGAAAATTGGATGAAACGTGGCCTTCAGATTATGGTGTTGTGCTTCAGGAGTATCCAATATGAAAATTTATGAAACGTGGTCCCTGGAGGAAGAGAGAAGATTGTAGAGTTCTGTAGGCTGGCGCCTACGTACTGGTAAACATATCAGCCAGTACAAGAGCCAGGGGGTTGTAGCTCCCTTCCAGGAGCAGCTGGAAAACGAGTGAAGGTTGGAGCCTTCAGTAGGCCGGCGCCTACGTACTAGTAAATGGATCGGCTAGTACAAGAGCTAAGAAGGTTGTAGCCTTCTGCAGGTAGAAGCCTGCGTACTGGTATAAGATTGCACTAGTACATAAATATTGTAAAAAGAAGTTTCTTATTAAAGGAAGATAGAGACGAATTGCAGCAGGTGGTTTTCACCCACATTGGGTTTCCACCTTATATCATGGTGTTCATGTGTGCTCCTTATGTGTGATGATCTGTTCTGTTTTACTGCACCTGTTTACTGTTAATATGGTTAATAATGTTCTGATGCACTCATTGAAGATCAACTAACTGAATCATAAGTTTATTGGATATACGCTAGTTGCAATTAACACAGTTGCGTATATACGCGGGTATCATTAATTAAAGTAGCGTATATGAGTATGGAAATGAAAAAGTGATTGACTTGATAATGCTGATTCACCCCCCCCTCTAAGTATTATTTCCAACACTTTTTGCCTCCTTGATGCTCTCTTCAACTTTGCCTTTAAACTCCTGATTCTTGCCTGACACACCAAGTTCCTTGACAAGTAATGATATGACAGGTTTCTAAGCATATTCTTCTCATTGATGGCCTTTTATAGCTTCCTCTCCAAGTGGATATTAGCTCTTTCAAGCCATGACTCCCTATCAGCATTAATCTCCTGCTCAAGTGAAGTGAACTCCACCCTCCTCCTTTGGGCAGCTTGGCGATTCTCCCGAATGTTTTGCAACTCCATAATCACCTGCTGGTCCTCAAGCTGCTTATTCCTTTGCTCCAAGTACTGTATTGTCCATTGGGCTCTATCCAAGTTGATAGACAAGGCATCAATGTTTGCCTGCTGCTCCTGAATGATTTCTCTAAGATTTGTGCTTTGCGGGCCCATATCAGTATCATCACCCTCAATGAGAATGAAATCAGTCTCCCGCTCACCTGATGGTCCTTCCTCTTGTAGTGGCCTCTTGCCTCGGTCCTGAACCTGTTGTGCTGATGACGGAAGTGAGGCCCCTTCCACCCCGGGTGGAGATAACACTCGCTTGGCTGCTGCAAACAACCGTCTAGTGCCCTTCTGATAGGTGATGAACACCGGCATGCTAGCGGTCTGTGTCTCATGGCCCTCATGCTGATAAGAAGGTCCACCTATCTCATGCAAAGCCTCTGAAGGTCCCTGTGGAGCTCTGAAAAACTCACGAGAGATGAAGTCCTCCCAAGTGATGCCCTGTAAGCCAAGCTGATGAATGACCACAATTTTAATGAGAGCAAAATGGTAAACACTGTTGAATTGCTGTTGAGGAGTCTTGTGCTGCACTAGGGTGGTCATCTTCTCTATGTTTCAGCACATGAAGTAAGGGATGTTCATCATCCTTACCCTGGTAAAATGCATCAGCAGCCTGATATGATAAGCATACAAACGTGAAAACCGGCCCTCACAGTTGAAATACCTCATGATCAATTTCATCAAAGGAGCATAAGCATCTTTGAGGTACCGGAAAGGAAATACTCTACTGAGTTGCCTCATATAGCCAGGTTTGATGTATGGTTCATAATGCTGCTGGTCAATTTTTTGCCTCTTGTTCCATTTCTCTCCAATGTTGGGAATACCGGTTGCTAGTGAAATGGATTCTGGTGTTAATGTGAAAGTGACACATGCTAGAGTGGCTTGACCATCATGTAAATGTAGCACAAACAAACGAGCCAACTCATGATGAAACTGAATGCTAGCAACCTTCTCACAAAATTCATAGCAGGACTGATGTTGGAAACAAGAGATGGTAAGAGGGCAGGCCTGTAATTCAGCAAGAGTGGTTGGTTCTTCTCTAATATGTTTGCCAACTCTATGAGGTCTCCTAGGTGCATGTCCCTCTGTAGGTGAGTCACTGTGGGTCTCCTCTTCATAATCATATGAAGGATCAAATGCCATGTCTGCTGGTGGATAAACTGTCTTGGAGCTGCCTTGATGAGAAGTAGGTGATTGTGATGTTTTTAACTTTTGCTACCAAAGGAAACAGTGAAATGAGGGACTGTGGGGGGAGGGAAACAGTGAGGGATTTAGGGACTATTGGGGTAGGGTTTAGTTAAGGGAACAGGGAATTAGGGAGTAGTTTGGGAGTTTTTAGTATAGGACTAGGGTTTGGGAGTTTGAGTTTGGGACTTTGGGAAATGGGAATGGGGATAGGGGATTAGTGAATTTGGGGAATAAGGAAATCAAGGGAGAAATGGAGTAAGGGAGTGGTGAGGGAATAAAGGATGGACTTGGCAGCAAAACAACAGTTTGAAACCCTAGGCAGCAATTTGCTTTGCAAATTTTGAAGAGATAGGGTTTGATTTCTTTAAAAAATCACCATACATCAACCACCATGAAGCAAGCATTAATCTTGGATGAAAAAGAGTGATAGAGGTTCAACCTACTTGTACCAATGACAATCCACGCGTTTTGGGAAATTTTGGAGCAAATGTTTGAAGTTTCGGGCTTGCTGGCTGTGTGCACTGCGCATCCAACCCAATGCGCTGCGCCCAGTGTATGCGCCGCGCCTGTGCAAAACTAAACTGGAGGTTGAAGCCCAGTGCGCCGTGCCACCTGCCCAGTGCGCTGCGCCCAGTGACTTGGAGCCCCAAAACAATTTTTCTTTGCTTTCTCTTTGATCTTGGAGTGCAAATGAGCTTTAAACATTTGGAGACATGACTTATACATGGAGCTTTTAAATTTTAATTTTGCAAAACCCACTTTCATAATGTTTTGAAAATGACTTTATTTTTTAAACTCTGTTTTTGGACTTTTTCACTTCATTTGAGCTTTGTGATGAACTAAATGACCTGAGCTTTGCTTGTTTTGCAGGTGTTGGAACTACTGGGGCTAGGGAAAGAAACCAGGGTTACAGATGGAGTGATTTACATATGGAGAAAATAAAATTACATAAATTTATACCATAAAAGCAAAAATACTCTGTTTTTCCTCAAAACAGAGTTTTGAGGAAAGACACATTTCTGAGCACTTGATGATGAAATTTATTGATGCTGGAACCTCCTCATGGCCTGCTGGTAATTATTGGACACTTTGAAACATTTTTTGACGAAACCCTAATGAAACCCTAGACCTAATGACAATAAAACCCTAAAGCAAAACCTTTGCAATCTTTAAGACAAAAGATGACTGTATATGCTTTGAAATGAACAAACATGAGCCAGCAGGTAGATAACATGAGGGAAACTGTAGGAAAGCCACTATTGTCAGATGATCCATGTGCCTAATGGAATGCAGCTGACTGAACGAGACACCTAATATGCAATGCAACAAGAGGATTTGATCTTTGACGGAGGGATGAAGATACCGACACTAACATTGGCTCCAATGGGGATGGTAGCTCCTTAGAGGTGCCAAGAGCTACAGATCTCTGGGAAATTAGGGAGTGCCTTCGTCCATTGGGCTATGGAGTTAATAACTTCGACAAAACAAAACTAAACTCTTGACTTAAAGACTCAATTTCAGGACTGAACGTGACTCAAATTGACTCATTTTCAAGACTGAAATTGACTGGAAGACTTGACTCTAATAAACCAAACCAAAACTGAAATCAAACCTCAGCTTTATAGCCTTCACCTCGGGCCCCAAACTGAAGAATGAAAACAGTGCACACTTGCAATGGAATTTAAACAAATCGGTATATACAATGATGAATAGGATAGCAGAAAATAGTTCACACATAATACCATTTGAGGAGCCGACCATTGATCGGCCACCAGGATAGTCTTCGCCATTCAGCTCTTGCAAAAGGAAAGCATTCTGGCCCCGATGTGCAGCAATCTTGTACGATCCTTTCCAAAGATTTTCAAATTTGCCATGTTTACCTTTCTCTTCGTTCCTTGCATCCCATTTCAGCACTATGTCTTCGATTTCAAACTTGTCCGCCTTTGCTTTTCAGTCATATATCCTCTTAATTCTTTCCTACAGCTTGGAAGTGTTCTGAAATACCTCCTCTCTAGTTTGCTGCAAATGTATCATTTGATTGATCCTCCGTTGCAAACTATCATCTTCGCTGCCAGCTTCTTGCAACAGTTTTACCACCGGGACTGCCAAAGAGGTCGGGAAGACTGTGTCCACACCGTACACAAGCTCAAAAGGAGACATGCCGATAGATTTCTTTTGACTTACCCTGTCTGCCCAAAGTGCATTGACCAGCTTTTTGTGCCAACTCTTCTTGTTAGTTTCCAACAACTTTTTGATAATGTTGACAAGAGATTTGTTTGAGGATTCTGCCAAGCCATTGCCTTGTGGGTAATAGGCAGTCGAATGCCCCAAAGTGATTTGATACTTATGACAAAAGTCAATCATTCTTTTCGATTTAAAGGCTGCTGCATTATCAGTGATCAGCTTATTTGGACAACCAAAACGAGACAAAATGTTGTTTTCAAGAAATGAGATAATTACCGAATCGGTGGCTTGCCTTGTAGGAATTGCCTCAATCCATTTGGTGAAATAATCCGTCGCTGTGAGGATCCACTTATGCTGTGCTGAAGAAGAAGGATGAATCTCACCAATAAAATCCAAACCCCACTACTGAAATGGAGCGCTTACTTCAATGGGCTTGAGTGGTAAAGGCTGCAACTTCCTCCTACCTTGAAAAATTTGACATTCGTGACAGCTGGCCACTGTTTTGTACACATCAGCAAATAGACTTGGCTAATAATACCCCGCTCTTAAGATTTAATTGGCTGTTGTATTCCAGAAAAGATGGCCTCCACAATCTCCCTTGTGAAAATCTTCCATAACCTGTTTTGCCTCTTCTTCTACTAAACAATTCAGCAAGACACCACCGGGATCTTTCCAATAGAGTGCACCATTCATGATACAAAATTTTGCAGCTTTCAATTTCAGTGTCATACTTTTGTTCTTAGCCATTCCAGGAGGTGATGACAGATTTTGGAGTACATAAACAATGTCTGAATACCAAGGAGAAAGAAGGAAAATTTCTGATACCTGAGTGGGCAGATTTTCTTCATCTTCCTCAGACATAGCAGCAATTAGATTAATGTCCAAGGCGTGCAGATTTGACTTAGCCATTAGTTTAGCCAGCCCCTATCCTTTGATGAGCTTTGTCGGTTTGATTTCCACGTCATATTCCAGCAAGGCAGCAATCCATTTGCCTCTCCTTCCCTCCGGATCTGTTTGCACTAGGACATCCTTAACAGCAGCATTAGGGACATAAGCAAGGATGTGAGAATGAAAAATATAAACCTGAAAATATTTCAATGCTTTTACCAATGCAAGGGCCTGTTTTTCAATAATATTATACTTCAATGCCGCATCCCTTATGGTTCTGCTGAAGAATGCAATTGGTTTCTCGAGCTGGTCTCTCTTCTGCATCAAGACTGCTGCCATAGTATGATCCGAGGCAAATGAAAACAAAATAAAATCCTGAGTATAGTTCGGGCTGATCAAAACCAGAGCTGAAGAAAGAGCTAATTTCACCAAATTAAAAGACTTAACTGCTTCCTCGATCCACCTTACTGCACTATCCTTTTTAAGCATGTTTGTGATTTCTCTTAAGTGTTCTGCAAGATTGGGCACAAAGCGACGTAAGAAATTTATCTTACCATTGAAGGATTGGATTTCTTTCTTACTTCATGGGAAATCAATCTTTTGAATGGCCTCCACTCGAGCTGGATTGATGCAGATGCCCTCCTTTGAGATAATATGCCTGAGAAGCTTGCCTTCATCCATGGCAAACAAACTTTTCTTTGGATTGAGCGAGATGCCATATTTCCTACACCACTGAAAAACAATCTTCAAATGATAGAGGTGCTCTTCATCTGTATTAGAGAAAACTGTTAAGTCATCAAGATAAACAACTAGAAAGACATCTTTTTCATTGGCAAATGCTATATCCATCGCCCGCTGAAAGGTTGCTCCAACATTTTTCAATCCAAATGGCATCTTTGCATAATGAAAAGTTCCCCACGAAGTGGTGAACGCTGTTTTGTCACGATCATCCTCATGGACCAGAATTTGGTTATAACCCGAATAACCATCGAGTAGTGACATCCGTGATGCTCCAAATACTCTCTAAAGTATGTGATCCATCTTGGGCAATGGATAATTGTCTTTCAAGGAAACTTTGTTCAGATTTCTAAAATCAATGCATAACCGGATCTCACCTGTTTTCTTGCGGACGGGCACCAAGTTTGAAATCCAATATGAAAATCTTATGGGGACTATGATACCAGCTTTATACAACCTATTCACTTCCTTCTTGATTGAGGGCAGCAGCTTTGGATTTATTCTTCTTAGCTTTTGATGAAAAGGCTTTTGATTTGGCTTGATTGGGATGACACGCTGAATTATGCTCGTGTCATATGCCTTCAAATTTGAATAATCCCAAGCAAATACATCAGTAAAAGAGGATAACAAACTGATATACTTTGCTTTTACCTGTGGAGGCAATGCCTTTGATAATTTCACCATCTTAGGATTTTCAGCTGATCCAATGTTCACATCCTCAACTCCTTTTTCAGTTGGCAGCAAGCTCGATTTTCTAACCACATCGTCCTAATCGAAGAGCTCCTCTAAAGGTATTAGACCTTTAGGAATGATGTTGTCTTTGAGCTGCAAAACTTCCATCTGATTGACTTCCATATCCTCATCACCATCATCATACTCCACATCAATAGAAGTGTCCTTGAATTTACCTTTATTTTGCAGAAATTCATCGATCTCATCATCATCTTGGAACACTTGCCAATACCTTTGATTGTCGGGGACAGCTGGGCGATGCTTCACGTGAATCTCAAACTTGTTGTTTGAATTCATTGGAATTTTCAAATTACTTGCTGTTGTTGCAAGTGAATCTGCAATGACATTCTGAGCACGGGGCACACAGGTTATAGTATAATCAGAAAATACTTTCAAGATATCCAACACCGCATTGCGGTAGGCCCGCATTCGAGGATGCTTAGCTTGGTATTCCCCTTTCACCTGCTTGATAACTAACTCGGAGTCACCATACACTGAAATCCTTTTAGCATTCAATTTTCTAAGAACTTTTAGACCAGCAATTAAGGCTTCATATTCAGCCTCATTGTTTGAATAGTCAAAAGCTAGTTTATAAGAGCAGACCCTTACATTGCTTGGCACTTTGTTTGGGGCGAAAACCAGGCTACGTATCCAAATACCAATTCTAGCACCTTCCCTTCCTACCGCACCATCAAAGTCCATGCTCCATAGGCCTGTTTCATCCTCTTCCAAATGCTGAAATTCTTTTCCTTTTCCTTGCTGTCCATCAATATGTTGCTGCTGTCGGACTACTGATTGCTCAACGGTACCATCAAGTCTTTGTCTTTCTTGTTTTAAGACTTCTCTGAAATTTTTAGTGATCTCGGGAATGTCTTCTACTTCAACTATTTGGCTATTTACATCATTAAAACTATCTGAATACAAAACAAATGATTCTAGATCAGTATGTACATAGTTGATTGGATGATTTACCGGTTTCTCCTTGCTAGTGATCATGTACTTCATTTTCTGTTCCCGGTATAGTTTCCTCATCTGACCGAACACGGGAATGGTAGCATAGGAGAAATCAAGTTGCATTGTCCCTTTAATCTTTGCTCCCCAAGATCTAGAAAGAAGCATGCCAAATCTAGGAGGTATATCCGCCACCACCATGTCCATCAAAACATTTTTAGCCGGAATCTGATCCAAACTGACCACCAAATCCTTGATAAGACCAATGCACCTTACTCTACTGGAATCGAAAGAGTAAAGGTCATGATATTTTCTGGTGATATCCAATCCCAATTTCTCCATGATGGCTTTCGACATGAGATTATGAGAGGCTCCGGAATCAAACATAGCATTATGTAGCACAAAGTCATGCACCCTGAGACTGATATAGAAAGGAGCGACATCACTATCTTGGGACTGACCTTCCAATGCTGGCCCAAAGATCAGCTCGGGACTATCATCCTCCACGTTTACCATGTCGGATGATGGATCTAAACTCAAAATTTTAGACACCTGACCTTTATAATTGCTGTTCTTCATCAACTCAGTCAAAGGAATGGATATCTTCAACTTAGCAATTTCATTTTCTAAGTTAAAAACTGAAACTTTTTCTACCTCTTTCGCTGGAACATCCTTCTTTTCCATTTTCTCCTTTGACACATTTGGCTGATTTGGTCTTTCACTTGCTGATGTCGTTTTGCTGGTGTTAGGATCAACTGTCTCTTTTCCCTTTTTCTGCACATTGGGAGGATCATTCTTTGACGCTGTTGCCTCCTTCCTTTTCTGAATTGGATTCACAGGCACATCTCTATTTCGAAGTGAATATTGCCGCTGATGAGCTGACAAAGAATTCATGTATCCTCTTTGGTATTCATCGGACTCTTCCTCAAGAACTGTCTCATTTGCCAAAATGAAATTCTCATCCCTTTGTTCAGCTAAATTCTTGGAGTACTCCTCATCTTCAGTGATGAAAATTGGCATGTCATCAGGCGTAAAGAAATGATTTTCTTCTCCAATCACATTCTCCTCTTCTTCTGATTCCGGACCATGTACAAAATTCTGCTGTAGAGGTGTCTGCACTTGCTACTGTGCTACTTGATCTTGGGCTCGCTGCTCTCTTTGTTTGATCCTATATTGGGGTTGTTGCTGGCCACGGAAGTTAGGATTTCTGATTTGTGGTTCAGACTTGTCAAGTTTCATCCTATCAAGCATCTGTTCCACCTTTCGAAGCACTTGATCTGACGAGGAAGACTCTTCTTTTATTGTGACTTTCTTTTTAGCTCTTGCTCTAGCTCTCTTGGCAAGCAGATTTGCTTCAACGCTGACGGCAATCTTCTGCATGTCTTCCAAAGTAGCTAGATCTCTCTCTCTTAATTGATAAGCCATATCAGTATCAAAACCGTCCGGAAACTTAATCAAGGCTAGCCCCATGGGTGGCTTTATATGATCAGGGATTGCATTGTAAACTGAATTGAATCTAATACAGTAATCTTGAACAGACTCACCAACGTTCTTCTTGATGTGCTCATATTCTGAAAGGATTTGAAGAGGATTTTTCTTCACTTCCCAACGGTCTAAGAATTGTCTCTGTAGATTGGCCAATGTAGTGGTGCTTGCAGCCAACAAGGCCCTGAACCATTTCCTTACTTCACCACCAAATGTTTGTACAAAGAGTCTCATGGTTACATTTTTTGCATCAATCTCATGGAGATCGAAGAAATTTGTCATTCTATCCACATGTTGCTGAGCTGTAACACTATGAGGAGTGCCATCAAACAAAGGAATTTTGCTTTGATAGTCGGCGGGCATATCATCCAAATTTTGAGGCAGTACAAGAGGTGCAAAATGAGCAGCCATTGCTCTTGGTGGATTTGCAATCGGTCTTGGGGATGTTGGGGGAGTGGGTGCAGCTGATGTATGGGGGGTATGAGGAGGTGTATGCAGAGGCGAAGCAATCTTGGATGTTTGAGGAGTAGAAGGAGTAGATGGAGGCGACACTACTACAGATTTTTGATCAGAAACAGTAGGCTGCACGGGAATGGTAGGAATGAAAGGAGGTTTGGTGGGAATTCTTGAACTAGATGCAATTGCAGATGACCCAAGGGTTGCAGAAGCAGTCTCTAAGAAATCAACAATATTAGAAGCCACAATTGAAGTCTGGAGCTGATTCAAGATATAATCATCAATAGATTTATTGGCCCTTTCCGTTTCAAGATTTCTAAGAAACTTAGGATTTAAGGCAGTTGAAGTAACAGCGCTTTCTGATTTGGTTTCAAACAAAGACAACTCAAATTGCTCATCAAACTCAAGATCCTCGAGATACTCAAAGCCAACAGGACACGATTGAGCTTTGAACATGGGAATGACAAAACTTCCTTGGCGAAGGATTCTTGGAATAAGATTGGGATTTTTGTAGACAGGAGGGGGATCAGGATCCGGATTTGCTCTGGTATGTCTTCTGGAAGCCAGTGTGCTATTATTTCCAAAAATCAAATGGACATTAACAACTTGTTCAACCTATCAAATCCTAAACTTATCATCCAAAAGCTTAGAATTATCAGATGTACTGGGGTGATTTGCAAGTTAGATACTCCGTTTATAAGACTAGACCAAATATTGACAGAAGTAGCATTTATCTACTTGCGCTAATGCAAATCAAAAGTGTTTCGAAGGCTACCTGGCTAATCTTCAGGCTCCGTCTGTAGTTTATAAAGTGAAGAACACTAACAAACAAACAATTTCGTTTCCCCAGTATGGTTGCCACTATGTTAGAGCCTAGATTTACCTCAGGCTGAAAAGGTACGATCCAGGGCCAACATCAAACCACGCTCAACCTGGTAGCTAGCCCTACCAGGTCAGGAGAGGGCTCTCTCTGGGTCAATCTCAACAAATTATGATCGATGAGGGCTTGAGATGACTGAAATATCTTCTGATCTTAGACTAGGTCTATGTGCAAGAGAGTTTGATTGAATAAAATGATGATTTTGTTGGCTCAGATGAAAAGGCAAATTTTGGGTGCGGGGATTGAGGCTCAGTCCTGTAGAGATCCCAATGGGGCAAGGTAGGCAATTGTTTTTGGCACTTAAAATTGAATGATATGGAAGGAATATACAGGTGAGGTGTTGAAGAGGGCAAGAGCAATTATGAATCATCCCCAAACAGCTGAAAACATCAAGAAACTAAAGAAAACTTCAAGTAGAGCAAAGCAATTTCAATGGATTCTACTTACACTCTTGTTTGTTTAGTTCAGAAGAAATAAGATAGAGAATGGCATACATGACATATAAGCAAATTCAAAATTACAAAGAAAAGCACTGTACCAAGACAAATTGCCTAATGAATCCCAAAGAGTGTTGCAAACCTTGGTCTCAATTCCTTAGCCAAAATGTTGAAATGAATGTACAATGAAGCTCAAGGCTTTCTCAAAAGTCCAACCATGCTAATGACTGAAAAACAACATAATATAGACAAACATAGCTCATCCTTGCCTCTAGGGGTCGAGCACACATGTTTAGGAGCTGTTTC
Source organism: Pinus tabuliformis (assembly GCA_031772625.1). Classification (NCBI taxonomy): domain Eukaryota; kingdom Viridiplantae; phylum Streptophyta; class Pinopsida; order Pinales; family Pinaceae; genus Pinus; species Pinus tabuliformis. Next base: position 387,848,180 of record CM062816.1, on the reverse strand, counting down.
AACTAATTCTAAACTGAGAACTAGAAATTAGGCAACATAACAACATGCCTCTAGAAACAAGGGAACTGATTCATTCAGTTTCAAACAACCTTTAAACTGATGAATCTACCTCTACAAGTGAAAATTTAACATATTTACATCATGATCCATCAATGTACATCAAATTACATCACAAATTTGTCATTAGGAAAGTGAAAAAGTCAAACTAGCCAAAGCTGGGCGAAAAACAGAGCAAAACTTGGTCAAACTGGCAATTTTTCCTCTATGCGCCACGCTTGATTCTCTATGTGTAGCGCTTGTTTGGACCCACTTTTGGAGGCCTTCTCAGTGTCCAAATGAGCTCCAGGTGTGCTTGTTGGAAAGGTCTGCCTGTCTACTTTCCAACCCAAGTTGAATTTTTCAATTTGGCCTCCATTTGCCGCCCCCCCCCAAAAGTCAGTTCTCCCAACACTGCTTCATGTGTGTTAAAATAGGGGTAGTGAGGTCATTTTTTGAGTGTTTTTGACCTTTTTGAGGGCTCAAAACCTGTCCAAATTTCTTGGCCATTGGTAGGCAAACATATTTTTTCATGCCAAATCCAAAAATGCTGAGTTTTTGTGCTTTGGAGGCTCCTAGCAAAAGCGAGCGCCACATGGCGCGACACATAGGGCAGAAAAACCTGTTTTTTGTGCCAAAAATTTCAAAAATGCAAAAAGTGCTCCAAATTTTTTGAAATTTGGGCTGAGTCTTCTCCATAAAACATGGTGTTGGGCCAAGGAAGCTTCAACCAATATCTGAAGTCCTTCATCCTCTTTTTTCCTCCTTGATGCTCTCTTCAACTTTGCCTTTAAACTCCTGATTCTCGCTTGGCACACCAAGTTCCTTGACAAGTAATGATATGACAGGTTTCTAAGCATATTCTTCTCATTGATGGCCTTTTCTAGCTTCCTCTCCAAGTGGATATTGGCTCTTTCAAGCCATGACTCCCTATCGGCATTAATCTCCTGCTCAAGTGAAGTGAACTCCACCCTCCTCCTTTGGGCAGCTTGGCAATTCTCCTGAATGTTTTGCAACTCCATAATCACCTGCTGGTCCTAAAGATGCTTATTCCTTTGCTATAGGTATTTTATTGTCCATTGGGCTCTATCCAAGTTGATAGACAAGGCATCAATGTCCGCCTACTGCTCCTGAATGATTTCTCTAAGATTTGTGCTTTGCGGGCCCATATCAGTATCATCACCCTCAATGAGAATGAAATCAGTCTCCCACTCACCTGATGGTCCTTCCTCCTATAATGGCCTCTTGCCTCAGTCATGAACCTGTTGTGCTGATGATGTAAGCGAGGCCCCTTCCACCCCGGGTGGAGATAACACTCGCTTGGCTGCTGCAAACAAGCGACTAGTGCCCTTCTGATAGGTAATGAACACCGGCATGCTAGCGGTCTATGTCTCATGGCCCTCATGCTGATAAGAAGGTCCACCTATCTCATGCAAAGCCTCTGAAGGTCCTTGTGGAGCTCTGAAAAACTCATGAGAGATGAAGTCCTCCCAAGTGATGCCCTGTAAGCCAAGCTGATGAATGACCACAATTTTAATGAGAGCAAAACGGTAAATACTGTTGAGATGCTACTGAGGAGTCTTGTGCTGCACTAGGGTGGTCATCTTCTCTATGTTTCGACACATGAATTAAGGGATGTTCATCATCCTTACCCTGGTAAAATGCATCAGCAGCCTGATATGATAAGCATACAAACGTGAAAACCGGCCCTCATAGCTGAAATACCTCATGATCAATTTCATCAAAGGAGCATAAGCATCTTTGAGGTACCGGAAAGGAAATACTCTACTAAGTTGCCTCATATAGCCAGGTTTGATGTATGGTTCATAATGCTGCTGGTCAATTTTTTGTCTCTTGTTCCATTGCTCTCCAATGTTGGGAATATCGGTTGCTAGTGAAATGGATTCTGGTGTTAATGTGAAAGTGACACCAGCTAGAGTGGCTTGACCATCATGTAAATGCAACACAAACAAACGAGCCAACTCATGATGAAACTGAATGCTAGCAACCTTCTCACAAAATTCATAGCATGACTGATGTTGGAAACAAGAGATGGCAAGAGGGCAGGCCTGTAATTCAGCAAGAGTGGTTGGTTCTTCTCTAATATGTTTGCCACCTCTATGAGGCCTCCTGGGTGCATGTCCCTCTGTAGGTGAGTCACTGTGGGTCTCCTCTTCATAATCATATGAAGGATCAGATGCCATGTCTGCTGGTGGATAAACTGTCTTGGAGCTGCCTTGATGAGAAGTAGGTGATTGTGATGTTTTTAACTTTTGCTACCAAAGGAAACAATGAAATGAGGGACTGTGGGGGGGGAAACAGTGAGGGATTTAGGGATTGTTGGGGTAGGGTTTAGTTAAGGGAACATGGAATTAGGGAGTAGTTTGGGAGTTTTTAGTATAGGACTAGGGTTTGGGAGTTTGAGTTTGGGACTTTGGGAAATGGGAATGGGGATAGGGGATTAGTGAATTTGGGGAATAAGGAAATCAAGGGAGAAATGTAGCAAGGGAGTGATGAGGGAATAAAGGATGGACTTGGTAGCAAAACAACATTTTGAAACCCTAGGCAGCAATTTTCTGTGCAAATTTTGAAGAGATAGGGTTTGATTTCTTTAAACAATCACCATACATCAACCACCATGAAGCAAGCATTAATCTTGGATGAAAAAGAGTGATAGAGGTTCAACCTACTTGTACCAATGACAATCCACGCGTTTTGGGCAATTTTGGAGCAAATGTTTGAAGTTTCAGGCTTGCTGGCTGTGTGCGCCGTGCATCCAACCTAATGCGCCGTGCCTGGTGTAAGCTCCGCGCCTGTGCAAAACTGAACTAGAGGTTGAAGCCCAGTGCGCCGCGCCACCTGCCCAGTGCGCTGCGCCCAGTGACTTGGAGCGATTTTCACCAATTTTGCCTTGCTCAACCCCAAAACGATTTTGCTTTGCTTTCTCTTTGATCTTGGAGTGCAAATGAGCTTTAAACATTTGGAGACATGACTTATACATGGAGCTTTTAAATTTTAATTTTTCAAAACCCACTTTAATAATGTTTTGAGAATGACTTTATTTTTTAAACTCTGTTTTTGGACTTTTTCACTTCAATTGAGCTTTGTGATGAACTAAATGACCTGAGCTTTGCTTGTTTTGAAAGTGTTGGAACTATTGGGGCTAGGGAAAGAAACTAGGGTTACAGATGGAGTGATTTACATATGGAGAAAATAAAATTACATAAATTTATATCATAAAAGCAAAAATACTCTGTTTTTCCTCAAAACAGAGTTTTGAGGAAAGACACATTTCTGAGCACTTGATGATGAAATTTATTGATGCTGGAACCTCCTCATGGCCTGCTAGTAATTATTGGACATTTTGAAACATTTTTTGACGAAACCCGAATGAAACCCTAGACCTAATGACAATAAAACCCTAAAGAAAAACCTTTGCAATCTTTAAGACAAAAGATGACTGCATATGCTTTGAAATGAACAAACATGAGCCAGTAGGTAGATAACATGAGGGAAAGTGTAGGAAAGCCACTATCGTCAGATGATCCATGTGCCTAATGGAATGCAGCTGACTGAACAGGACACCTAATATGCAATGCAACAAGAGGATTTGATCTCTGACGCAGGGATGAAGATACCGACACTAACATTGGCTGCAATGAAGAAGCGTAACATCCATTTTGAGCACTTTTCAACTTCAACTTCATCTTCAGGAATAGCACTTTCTGCATTTGGTTGTCAAACATCTCGGTTTGGCTATGCACTAAATGCATCTTCTTCTTCTCATTCTTGTTAGGAAATTATATATTATAGAGCAGTGGAACACATAAAATATTGCAGAAATATAAACACAGAAAACGCATAAAACAAGAGAGAAAAGATATACGTGGTTCACCCAGTTTGGGCTACGTCCACGGAGAAACAACTAGTCCTTCCTTTTATTATATTATCCAACAAACTGAAGAGATACAACCTACAGCAGATCCGCTATAACACCCTCTTCGCTCTCAATGTCCTCTCTCTTCCTCACTCAGAATACAGATCTACATAGATGCAATACAATTCTCTCATATATAGTGAGGGGTTGCCTTCTAGGGCAAAAAAACCCTAAATTAAACATAACTTCTACCATCAAATCATCCGCCTAATGAACGGCCCAGATTAACTAGAAATTACTAGACTTTTACAAGGCAATTTTACATCTATTTTTAGCTTCGGACCCCCGTGGGGGGGGACAAGTCCCCCTGCACCCCCCCGCGTGGAGGGGTGTACAGTCTTCCTGGGGTATACATCTGGCTGAAACCTTTGAATACAGAAGATAATCAGGCTCCATACCCAACAATTCTCATGAGTGGTTCCTTGATTTTGGAGCTTCTTATCACATGGCCAAAAATGAATCCATGTTTTATTCTTTAAATGATTGTAACACCAAAAATATATATGTTGGTGATGATAGATCTCTTAGTGTTGTAGGGATTGGAAATGTTCATATAGACAATGTTCAATTTAATGATGTATTATGTGTTCCAACCTTATCCTGCAATCTTCTATCTGTATATCAAATAACTCATTCAGGTGAAGGTAAAATTGTTGAATTTTCACCTCATGATGTTGTAATTAAGGACCTAAGAGATCCTAGATAGATTTTAGCTACTGGCATTGCTGATGATTCTACAAGGTTGTATAAGTTTAGCAACTTTGGGTCATCAACTCTTCCCTCAGTATTTGTTGCTCATAACGATGAAGTAAGCAAACTTTGGCATGAGCGATTTGGTCACTTAAACTATTGCTCCCTTCAAAATCTATGTAAAGAAAATATGGTGACATGTCTTCCAATGGTATCTTGCAGAGATGGTGTTTGTTCTGGATGTGTATTCAGAAAACATCATCGGGATAGTTCTGAAAAACGTGCCTCTTGGCACGCCTCAGCCCCTTTATAGCTTGTGCATAGTGATTTATGTGGTCCACTTCCAGTTGTTTCATTCTCTGGCTACAAGTATTTCTTAACTTTCATTGATGATTTCTCCAGACGCACTTGGGTATACTTCTTAAAACTCAAGAGTGAAGTATTTAACATGTTCTTAGCCTTTAAGGCCTTTGTTGAAAAACAATCTGGAGATCAAATTCTTAAGCTAAGTTCTGATAATGGCAGAGAATATGTTAACAACAAATTCATCAACTTTTGCACTGAGAATGGAATTCAAATGCAACATACTGTTCCATATACTCCACAACAAAATGGTATAGCTGAAAGGAAGAATCACACCTTAAATGAAATGGCTAATTGTATGCTTCAATCTAAAGGACTTAGTCTTAGTTCTTGGGCAGAAGCATTAACTGTGCAAATTACATGGTAAATCACACTCCTCCCAAGGTTTTAAAGAACATCACTCCAGAAGAAGCATGGTGCTCAATTAAACCAGATGTAAGTCACTTTCGTGTTTTTGGAAGTGAAGCATGGGCCCATATTCTAGATGAGAAACATAAATCTTTAGAACCTAAGAGTGAAAAATGTATTTTTGTTGGATATTCTGAAGATGTCAAAGGATATAGACTTATTCCACTTAAGTCCAAAAATGTTATCATTAGAAGAGATGTAAAGTTTGCTGAAAATATATCGACCTACAAGCCTAGTGCGGCGGATGTACCACCTCTCTCTATCCCTTCTACTTCTGAAAATATTTCTTCTTCAGATGATGACGTCGAGGATGACAATCCTCCCCCACCTTCTCAGGATTCTCCTTCAACTCCTCAACTTCCAAAATGGGCCCGTGCTACTCGGGATGCAACAGGTGCTTTTGTCGGTGATCCTACAGATCAGTGTCGTACACATTCTCAGTTTGATAGAGCTTCTTCTTTACTGGCTCAAGCTTCAGCGAATTATGATCCTGACACCTTTGCAGAAGGTTCAGGTCATCCAGATTGGGACGCAACTATGAATGAAGAATATCATTCATTATTGGAAAATGATACATGGGATCTTGTTCCTCTTCCAAAGGGATGAAAATTTGTTAGATGCAAATGGCTTTACAGAACCAAGTATGGCCCAGATGGAAAAGTTGATAAACATAAAGCTCGTCTTGTTGCTAAGGGTTTTTCACAAGTTGAAGGCATTGACTATACTAAAACCTTCTCCCCTGTTGCCAAAATGAACTCTATCTGCCTTGTTCTTTCCCTTGCTGCCTCTTTCAAATGGGAAGTCCATTAGATGGATGTTAAATCTACCTTCTTGCATGGAGACTTGCATGAAGAAATCTATATGGAACAACCTACTGGCTTTATACAAACAGACTCCAGTCTTGTATGTCAGCTTAAGAAATCCCTTTATGGTCTCAAGCAAGCCCCTCGAGCTTGGTATGCCAAAATGGATAGCTTTCTTTTAGAAACTGGCTTTTTTAGGTGTCATTCTGACAATACTGTCTACACCAAGAAAGTGGGCAAGTCTCTTATCATTCTTGTTCTTTATGTTGATGATCTTATCCTTAATGGTAGTGATCCCAACCTTCTAAACCATGTGAAGTCTAGCCTTAAAAAGAAGTTTGAAATGACAGACTTAGGACACTTGCATTATTTTATTGGTCTTCAAGTCTTGCAATCCAAGGAAGGTATTTCCTTTTCCCAGTCCAAGTATGCCTATGATCTTCAATGCCATTTTCACATGGAAGACTATAAGTCAACCTCTTATCCCTTTCAGTCTGGAGCCAAACTTTCACTCACTTGTACTTCCCCTGAAGTTGATGCTACCTTATACCGTCAACTTGTAGGAAAACTTTTGTATCTAACCCATACTTGTCCTGACCTTTCCTTTGCTGTTGGCCTTATTGCTCAGTTTATGCAAAACCCACATGAAAGTCATTGGAAAGCAGCTAAAAGAATACTTCTTTATGTTTGAGGTACAGTTCAGTTTGGGATTCATTACAGTGCAGAAGCATCTCCTCTATTGGTTGGTTTCACTGATTCTGATTGGGCTGGTGACCCTGATGATCGGAAGTCTACTGTAGGTTATGTGTTCACTCTTGGTTCAGGACCTATTACATGGGCTTGCAAGAAACAAAGTGCCATTTCTCTTTCTTCAGCAGAAGCAGAGTATCGTGGTGCCGTAGAAGCTAGTAAGGAGGCCCTATGGCTTTGTCAGATCCTGTCAGAGTTTGGCTTTCAACAGCAACATCCGACTACACTTTGGTGTGATAATCAAAGTGCCATTCAACTATCTAAAGATCCAGTCCAACATCAATGTAGCAAACACATTGAACTGCACATGCACTTCATCAGAAATCTCATTCATGACCATGTTCTTGAAGTGCAATATTGTTCAACAGATGATCAAGTTGCAGACATCTTTACAAAGGCTCTCACAGAGGCGAATTTTACTAAACTTCGATTTATGGTTGGAGTTCAGGAAGTTGTCACTAAGGGGGGATAGGCTCTAGTGCTTCCTTCCTTCTCCTATTGTGTCATATTTGCACATCCTTCAATCCTATCCCAAGTTGTTCTTGAGGGGGGATGTTAGGATATTCCGACACATAGGAAATAGCTAAGTATTACTTGGTCTAGTGTAGAGTTAGGTAAAGTGTGTTTCTTTATTATGTACTTTTGTAACTTACAATCCGACGGTCACGATATGTTCTAGACATGAAATGATCCGATGGTTCATTCTCTCTTTGGTATTATCGACACTTGATCCGTGGCTTAACACCTGATTGGTCCATGATATCTATTGAAAGAGCATGGAGGGTCATTTGTAGGTTAACTGTTCATGAGAGAAGCTTATGTAAATTTTCATTCTTTTATTAATAAATTGCCTGAAGTGGCCGTGTTGGCTTAGGCCATGGACTATTTCCCTGTTTGAGGGTTTTAACCACGTCAAGAATATTGGTGTATTGATTTGTGATCTGTTGGTGAGCAATGTCCTTTGGTGTTCTGTCTGAGGAACTTCCCCTGTAAATTCCTACACATGACGTTGCCCATTTCTTCTTCACAACTGCTCGGCATTTGTTCCTTCGCTATCCTTCCCGCAACCTGTAAGGAAGGATCCTCTTTATCATTCTAGCTTCCGTCTTTCCAATCACCAATCTTGCTTTGTTCGACATCTCCCTTTTCTCTCCCTTCCTCTTAGGGTTTCCCCAACATCGCTCCTACTTGGTGGGGTCCCATCTTTCTCTTCTTCAGAGTCTGAACTCCTCTTTCTTGCCACTTGTCAGCTAACAACACTCTCCTCTGTGCTCTAACATCTCTAGCTTTCCACAACCCTTCTACATCCATTCCTTCAACAACATTTCTATTCCCCAACCAGTAACATTCTCCCCTTAGGTCCTTCCCCCAGTACTGGGGTTTTATGCTACCATCTCTGTGGTAGGTGATGGAAGTATTCCTTCTTCTACCATGAACATCTTAATCCACAACGACATTTCCTTCACCAACCTTCCTCTTAGCCCAAACCCGAACACTGCTTCTGCCTTTGAAAAAGATTGATAACTTTCTACGGCAAACTCGACTATATACCCCTCCACTGTAGTCTTTACCCAAAAGTCGACTACTCTAGTCAGATCGCTATCTACCTACTTTAGCAATATAATATCTAACGAAGTACAACTATGATGGGCTGACGTTATCCCTCCTGATCGATTCTATGCTTTCACCCTTCTTAACCAATTATACAAGTATTTTGGGAATTTGTAGCAGAAGATCTCGTACTGGTCACTATCCCCCTCAACATACAATGTCTCTTTGCTGACTTTGGCAGCCAGTTGTCCTCTTTGAGTAGCTTGTTCTGCTATAAATTGATCTACTTTGTTATCCCACCAATCTTTAATCTCTTTCTTGAATATCCTTGACACCATGTTCCGAACTAGTTCTTGCAACTTCTGGTCCCAACAACGGAACCGTTTGTTGGCACGAAAGAGTCATCAAGGGGAGACCTTGGGTTCAGGCGCAGATGGCCAACAATGGTCTGTTGTAGTCTAGGACAACATCGACATTTTCACCTTACCCAAAGGATAAGGAGTCTCACCTGAGGCGTGCCACGACCAAAACGAAGAAGGGTTCGTCATGGGGTCAAAATTGGCAACCAGGGCAAAACTTCATGTGGGTCATCTTATTCATGGCTGATAATATTTTTATTAGATTCCTCTCATTGAGAGGTGTAGGATTGATATAAAGATCATCCGATTTCGATAAGTATTCATGGAGATATGAATTTATTTTGATTATGGAATTATTATCAAGCCGACCTACAACTCATGTAGGCTCAGAAGCCCAATAGTCGCATCTATTCACCCACCAACGTTGTGTATAAATATAAGAGGACTTTTCCTCATTTGGACTCACTCATCTCATCACATCTCTCTCTCTCTCTACTACGCAGAAATGAGTCTCTTCTCTACTGCGCTAAAATAGGTCTCTCTCTCACACATGTGAAGCCGGAAGCTGTTGAATTTGAAGCTGCAACTGCAGAAGTAAAGATTGACTTGCGTGGCCTAGAAGATCTCCTCTTTGGAACTGCGCTGTACTTTCATCTGAACCTCCTCTGAAAGCCGCAACTTTTGGTGGTGGAATGAAGTCAATCCGATGAACGGTTTGCAAGATATCGACTGCCCTAGTTTGAAGCCGGAAACTGCTGAAACTAAAGCTGCAACTGCAGAAGTAAAGATTGACTTGCGTGGCCTAGAAGATATCCTATTTGGAACTGCGCTGTAGGTTCATCTGAACCTCCTTTGAAAGCCGCAACTTTTGGTGGTGGAATGAAGTCAATCCGACGAACGGTTTGCAAGATATTGTTTGCCCTAGTTTGATAATGAAGCCGCTAATGCTGATGCTATTGATCTAGGGTTTGCTACTGCTGATATGAATCAGATTTATTGTACTATTTCTCTCTGCTGAATTATTGAAGATAAAAGAAGATTTGATCAAAGGGTTTCCCCACACATTGTGGGGTTTGTCCCTGGCTAGCCGCCACATCTTGTGTCTCTTGTCTTGGCTTGTTTTCTGTCGATCGTTTAATGTTCTATCTGCACTTTACTTTATGTACGCGTTATTGCTAATCTTTGGAATATAATAAGGAAAAGAAGTAAACTGTTATAAGCATAGAACATACCATAACTTAACATGGTTTCGAAGCTGAGGTGAAGACAAAGCTCGAGCAAGAGCAATCATCGAAGAGAATATTAGCAAGGCTATCCTAAAAGAACAATGGGGTCCTCAACACTCTTTCCTGCTGAAGACAAGCTTCGTGAGAAAGCTGACTATCACGGATGGAAGATGTCTATCGATCTAACCCTTGAGAATCAAGGAGTGTTGGATCATGTGAGAGGCAATATTGTTGAGCCTCCATCAAATGCATCTGCTGCTGCCTGGAACAAATGAAAAAAATGGAGAAGTCAAAACAATAGAAGATCATCCAGGACTCTATCGACAAGCACTTGGTGGCCTACATCTCTGAACTGGACACCTCCAAGGAAATCTACGATAGACTGGTGAGTTTATTTAAAGTTAATGATGCAAATCAAGTTTTGTTTCTTAGAAATAAGCTGAGGGAAATCAAGAAGGGTAAAGATGAAAGTATGCAAGCATACTTCTTAAGAATCACCGAGATCAAGAACGATCTCCTATCTATTGGGGAAACTATTACTGATAGAGAAATGGCACTCACAACTCTTGGAGGATTGCCATTTGAATGGTATGTGTTCAGGACTACTCTTTTGAAGTATAATGTAATTCCTGGTTTCGAGGAATTAATGTCTAGATGCATTCAAGAAGAAACAAGGGAAGAAGTGCAAGAAATGCCCATGCCTAAAGGTCCTCCTGCTGCCTTTTCTTCTCATGCAAAGAAAAGAAATAATTCCGGGACTAAATCAAAAGGAAAGGATGGACCTAAGGCTAGAAGAAAATGACGATGTTACATTTGCGATAAAGCAAGTCACTATGTATGAGATCATGAGCATCATGATGAATGAGATCATGTACATAAAGGGTAACATGAGATCATGGACATATAGGATAGCATGATGATGATGCACACTAGTTTGAGCAGCATTATGATGGATAAAATCATGGACATGGGCAACATGATGATAATCATGATTAGAGAAGCATGGTACAGTATGCAGTGGTGCAACTCGAAATCCCTCTGATGGCAATCAAAGGAATGACAAATTCAACAGCAAAGGTAAGAGGAGATCTGGGAATCAAGGAAGAGGACAAGCATTCAAGAAGGCTAGAAATTCTAGGATGTATTAAATGCACCTGACCTCAAAAGGAACCTAGTGTCCATCTTGGCAATGGAAGACAGAGGCTACAAGGTAACCTTCAGCAATGGCAAGGTATGTATATGGAAAATAATGTTAAAGATGCCTTTACTCTTGGGTTTAGTGTTGATTCATTATATCAGGTCGATGGAAGTCCGCTAGGTGTCATGTCTTGTGACACAACTCTTTAGTCCGAACTTTGGCATCGGAGGTTTGCCCACCTTCATTACAAAGCTCTACCCGATGTAAGACAGATGGTAACAGGGATGCCCGAATTCCAAGTAGAGAAAGAAGTGTATGTCCGGGATGTGCCAAAGGAAAGCTCAAAAGGGGACCATTCCCCTCAAGCCAAAGCAAGACCTCCGATATATTACAATTGGTTTACTCAGGCATACCTGAGGTTGGCATTAAGAGGGAGACTACTACACCACATACTCCTGAGCAGAATGGTGTGGTGGGAAGGAAGAACCACACGATGATGGAAGCTGTTCGAGCCATGCTACATGATCAAAGACTTCCAAAGTTTCTATGGGCTGAAACTACAATCACCATCATATATGTACAAAATCGATGCCCTCATCAAGCATTGAGTTCTTAAACTCCTGAAGAAATGTTCACCACCGGTCAAAGGGAAGTCGTGATTAGTCATGATGTCACCTTTGACAAAGATATGGCTCTCAGCAAGGTGGAAAATCTGCTGACTTTGAGTAGCTCTCAAGAAGCCGACACTAGGGAACCGAAAGAAAAGGATGATGAATCAATGCCTGATGTAGAAGAATCCATGGATCTGATTTATCCTCATCCACATGAGCCTTCCTCTTCTAGGAAAAGGCCTTCATGGCTTAGGGGCATACTTGATGATGCTGAAGGACATGCTGCACCTTGAGGAACCTTCCATCAAAGTAAGAAACTTAACAGGTATCAGGGATACCTAACCATCATGAGCATGATCATACAAAATGAACCTTCATCATTCTCAGATGTCATCAAGCATTAACTATGGAAGGATGCTATGACCATAGAATATGAGTCTATTATGGAGAATGATGTCTGGGAAGTAGTTCCCATACCCTGGACAAGATAATTGTTACTTCAAAATGGCTTTACAAGATAAAGCATGCAGCAAATGGAAGTATGGAAAAGTATAAGGTTCATTTTGTTGCTCGTGGTTTATCCCAGAAGGGAGGTATAGACTATGATATTTACACCTGTTGCCAGATATACGACCATCCGCTTGATCATAGCCCTTGTGGCTTCACAAGGATGGAACCTACATCAGATGGATGTTAAGACCGCGTTCTTGCATGGTTCTATCAAAGAAGAGGTCTATGTGGAGCAACCTGAAGGATTTGAGATTTATGATTGAAAATCTCATGTATGCAGGTTGAAGAAGGCTCTCTATGGGCTGAAGCAAGCACCCCGAGCATGGTATGAGAGGATCGATAGCTACTTGATGAAGCTGGGATTCACTAGGAGTGAAGCTGATCCTAACCTTTACTTTAAGGTTGAAGATGACAAGCCTCTCATACTGGTGTTGTATGTGGATGACCTCTTTCTAACAGGTGCAAACCCTCTCATTCACAAATGTAAGAGGGAGATGGCTTCTGAATTTGAAATGAAGGACCAAGGACTTGAAGTGTGGTAGAAGCCAAGGGAAATTTTCCTATCTCAAGGAAAATATGTGGTAAATATATTGGAAAGATTCGGTATGATGGACTGCAAGCCTGTGACTACCTCGAGGATCTTAACTTTTAGAAGTTATATGGTAGTGATGTCGGACCAGACTTGGGAAATGCCTCTGGGTTTCAAAAACTCATTCGCATTGATGTTCTTGGTGAACCTCCGTCTGAACATATGTTTTGCAATTAGCATTGTGAGCTCATATTTGGTTGAGCCTCACTGGATTGATGCCAGGAATCTTTTGAGATGTCTTCAGGACACAATCTCTCATGGATTAAGATACACTGCTGGAGATGTGAGACTACTTGGATATACTGATGTTGATTGGGCAGGCAGTGTGGTGGACCGTAAGAGCACTTCCGGGTACTGTTTCACCTTGGGATCTGCTTCGATATCCTGGATGAGCAGGAAGCAGAAGTCGGTGGCTTTGAGCACCACCGAAGCAGGATATATTATTGCTAGCATAACCTCGTGTGAGGCAGTCTGGTTGCGAAAGCTCTTCAGTGAGCTGTTTGGATTTACATTGGATACCACTGTGATTCTCTGTAACAACCAGAGGTGGGATTCGATTATTGAGGAATCCCGTATTTGTCAATTGCTCCAACAGATAGACATCATCTGGGATATGGTAAGTCGATGAGCAAGGAAGCTCCATCACATTAAGATGATGTACAGGTTGATACACCTTGTCAAAGCCCCGAGGAAAGATCTAATCTGTGATTTTCCCAAACGACTTGGAGTCGGCAAGAAACCCTTGTACAAGGGTCCTGCTTGTTGCATACATTGAGCTCTGGGAGCTCTAAGGGCTTGCGGTTCCTACTGGAGCAAAATATGACCACAGGGTGACTCACCCTCCCCTGGTGGTGCACACAGGAACAAGATGATTCGCTATCTTGTGGGACAAGATGATTCGCTCTCTTGTGGAACATGATGATTCGCTCTCCTGTGTAGCAGGATGATTAGTTCTCCTGTGAGGCAAGGATTGATGTGTTCTCCATGGCAGCCTGGATTGATGTGTTCTCCACGACGATTGTAGCAGGATTGATGTGTTCTCCTGTGAGGACAGGATTGATTAGTTCTCCTGTCGAGGCATCCTACCCATGCAGTCTGGGACTCATGGGAAGTACCTCTCATCTGATCAATGAGCAGGGAAATGAAGTTAGGGACCATAGTAGTATCGATGGACGCATCGTTGTATCTACCGTACTCCCTACGCTAGGATGACCTCCATTGATCTAGGATCAATGATACTGGTCTGGGACTAGTGGTAGGAGTTGTACCATACTATGACGCTGACTTCGGGTCGGTTGAGACTGGTCTGGGACCAGTGGTACATACTTCGAGACTGACTTCGTGTCAGTGCAGTACTGGTCTGGGACCAGTGAGAGTGGTATATACTATGACGCTGACTTCGGGTCGGTTGAGACTGGTCTGGGACCAGTGGTACACTCTCTGAGACTGCGATACTGGTCTGGGACCAGTGGTAGGAGTGGTACTTACTATGAAGCTGACTTTGGGTCGGCTGAGACTAGTCTAGGACCAGTGGTACGCACTCTGAGATTGACTTTGAGTCAGTGGAGGATGATACTGGTCTAGGACCAGTGGAGTTGTACTCACTATGACGCTGACTTCGGGTTGGTTGAGACTGGTCTGGGACCAGTGGTACATACTCTGAGACTGACTTTGAGTCAGTATGATACATCCTCGATCATTTCTTCTTCTTCATAATTCAGACAAAAGCAGAGCAGAACAGAACAATGCAAGAGCAGAGCAGAATAGAGCAAACCAGTACAGATTAGTGCAGGGTAGAACAAGACAAAGTAGAACAGGCAAAATAAAGTAGAGTAGGGCAAGGGTCAGGCTGTACAGGGCAGTGCATTTGATGGATGAATAGTAACGACCGATAGACAGATTGTAGATGAAGTTCTCCATGGTTGAGAGGGAGTGTTAAAATTGGCAACCAGGGCAAAACTTCATGTGGGTCATCTTATTCATGGCTGATAATATTTTTATTAGATTCCTCTCGTCGAGAGGTGTAGGATTGATATAAAGATCATCCGATTTCGATAAGTATTCATGGAGATATGAATTTATTTTGATTATGGAATTATTATCAAGCCGACCTACAACTCATGTAGGCTCAGAAGCCCAACAGTCGCATCTTCACCCACCAACGTTGTGTATAAATATAAGAGGACTTTTCCTCATTTGGACTCACTCATCTCATCACATCTCTCTCTCTCTCTACTACGCAGAAATGAGTCTCTTCTCTACTGCGCTGAAATAGGTCTCTCTCTCACACATGTGAAGTCGGAAGCTGTTGAATTTGAAGCTGCAATTGCAGAAGTAAAGATTGACTTGCGTGGCCTAGAATATATCCTCTTTGGAACTGTGCTGTAGGTTCATCTGAACCTCCTCTGAAAGCCGCAACTTTTGGTGGTGGAATGAATTCAATCCGATGAACGGTTTGCAAGATACCGACTGCCCTAGTTTGAAGCCGGAAACTGCTGAAACTGAAGCTGCAACTGCAGAAGTAAAGATTGACTTGCGTGGCCTAGAAGATCTCCTCTTTGGAACTACGCTATAGGTTCATCTGAACCTCCTCTGAAAGCCACAACTTTTGGTGGTGGAATGAAGTCAATCCGACGAACGGTTTGCAAGATATCGTCTGCCCTAGTTTGATAATGAAGCCGCTAATGCTGATGCTATTGATCTAGGGTTTTCTACTGCTGATATGAATCAGATTTATTGTACTATTTCTCTCTGCTGAATTATTGAAGATAAAAGAAGATTTGATCAAAGGGTTTCCCCACACATTGTGGGGTTTTTCCCTGGCTTGCCACCACATCTTGTGTCTCTTGTCTTGGCTTGTTTTCTGTCGATCGTTTAATGTTCTATCTGCACTTTACTTTATGTACGTGTGATTGCTAATCTTTGGAATATAATAAGGAAAAGAAGTAAACTGTTATAAGCATAGAACATACCATAACTTAACATTGATCTACTTTGTTATCCCACCAATATTTAATCTCTTTCTTGAATATCCTTGACACCATGTTCCGAACTAGTTCTTGCAACTTCTGGTCCCAACAACGGAACCGTTTGTTGGCACGAAAGAGTCATCAAGGGGAGACCTTGGGTTCAGGCGCAGAGGGCCAACAATGGTCCGTTGTAGTCTAGGACAACATCGACATTTTCACCTTACCCAAAGGATAAGGAGTCTCACCTGAGGTGTGCCACGACCAAAACGAAGAAGGGTTCGTCATGGGGTCAAGGGTATGTCAAACATCAATATATATCCAACATCATACACGCAACTAATACAACAACATATCGTTTAATCACCATGAAGCCACTACATGCCTATACTTGCAGAACAATTTAAAATTTAAGTGGGTCCATACATCATAAGCAGTCACATACATTGTATCAAGAAACCAATCCAGATCTTACTTCATATTAAGTCCACGGAAGACAATACATAATAAACTGGGCTTAGCCACAGATGATTACAAGGAATACCTGGTTATAGACTCTATCTACCTATGCCAGATTCAGAGGTTCAATCTTCGATCCAGAGGTCCAACTCACCTGCATCCCAACACTCCTGTTCTATCATTCCACAACCAACCAACCCACCAGCAACAACAACCTTTCTCCTTACAGGTTCCTCCTTTTATATTTCCTCTGCCACTTGGACTGCCAATTCCCGCTCAGTTTTTCCTTCCCTTGGCTTCCTCTCCATCTGTCTCGTCCGCTCGGCTGCCTCTGCCTTTTGCTGACACTTTGCTGCAACCGCCCCGCAACTGCTTGTTCCTGCTTCCCACTCCAACTGTCTTCACCGCAACTTGATCATTGCTGCTGCCACCCATTCCCTCTCCGTTCTATGGAAAGCCAAAATAATCAAAATCTTTTACTATCAAAATGAAGGCCCCAACACTTCCTTCAATCCTCAACTTTCTTTTTCTACCACTTCTTTCATATAATCCCTTGCTTTCTTATTTTCCTCTTCTTCTTGTTATTGTTCTTCATAGTTTTTTTGTCTCCCTTGGTCAATGTCTCTAGCTTCAACATCATTACCAATGGCTCCCAATTCATTTTCTTCTTACCATTCTTTTATATTTCTTCCTTTCTATCATTTTATATCCTTATGCTTGAAAATGTCTTTGTTATTATCTCTTTTTCTTTTTCTTTTTGTTATTTTTTCACATCTTCTATGTTTCAATAATTACTTAAAACAATTTCATTCACCCCAGTAACAGTTAAAGAATTATAGATAGAACAATAACAATAATGCACAATAGAAGATAGCCAAGGACAATGAGAGACAAAGATTTTGGTCAAAGACCAAGGCAAAACCCCACAAGGGGGAAAACCCCAAATCAATTCTTCTTCTTCTTAGTCAATCAATGTTCAGCTTGAGATACATAGTCCAATAATACATCCATAAACCATTCAAAGTCAACCCTTTGACTTTCCAAGTCAACCAAGTCAAACCAATCAAATGTGAGAGAGAGAGAGAATCAAATATGGTCAAAGATAACAGTTTGAAACATAGGGTCAAAATTCAGCCTATGGGAGCTTGGTCAACCACCATCAATAGACCCTATAATTCTCAGTCAAAGTCAACAATCAACCTTGTAGTTCATTCCCAAAAAAAATTGGTCAATGTAACAGAATACTCAACCTTCTTTCCTTAGTCAGAACTCGGTAAAACAAATTCAAAGTCTACTAGAATATTAGGCCTCCCAAAAGAATCCACACAACTGAGTCAAAACATAGTCAAAGTGCCCAGGCCAACGCAAGTCAAAAGAGAGAGAAAGTGTTGGTCAACGCAAACAAAAAAGGTCTCCTAACTCCTTTGCACGTGTGAACTCGCTCTGCAATTTCAGATCAGATTTTATGTGATGGATGTGTTGAAGAAAACGTAACTAGGTTCAATATTCATAAACGTACTTTTGATATTTGTACTTATTCAAGAAAATAAATATTATTTTTATAATATATGTCAATGAGTTTCTTTCTAATTGAAATAGGTCTAGCACATGTTAAGTGCTATAGGTGAGTCAAATAGTCAAAAGGAAATGTTGAAGGCCTTAAGGGCATGTTACACCATGTATGATTATGTATTAAAGTCAAGAGAATACCTCCAAGAAAATTCAAGTCTCCTCATATGAAAAGGCACCATCAAAAAAGCTCCTTTAAGCATGTTACACCACCATAGAAACCATCCAAAGTCTTCTCAACAAGTCAGCCTACAAACAGTTAACATGTCGGCCTTCTAGTCAGCCTAAAAGGAGGGACAATCCTTTATAAATAGAGGTTGTCCACTCCATTACAATGCCAATCAAGTAGCTCTGAAATCAACGAAGTAAAAGGACTAGAAAAGGTGGAAAAGAGTGAAGATAAAGGGTCTTCAAGTGCAGCGAGGAAGAATGGTACGCAACCAAAGTTAAAGATGTCTATTCTAGGGTAGTTGCAGTCACACGTGCGAGTAAACAAAGGGTTGTGCCTGCGGTTATGACAATAACAACTCACAATCATCCATCTCTCTTTGTTTGGGGCTAAATCTAGGCCTACAAGGCCTCCTACTCAATCGTAGAAGAAAGGTACTCAAGTGAAGGAGAGAAGGGTATACGACATCAAGTGAACCTCCCACACGTGCGAGAATCTAGGGCTGCTATACAGTCACTTTAGTCTACACTCTCATCTCAAGAAGGATTTCATTTGAAGGAAGGTGTTTACATAAGTAAATGATATCTCTAAGTATAGAAGAGAAGCATCTCATTTAGAGAAAGTGCAACAAATGTGTACCAAAAGCTGAAAGAAGAAGGAAGTGTCAGGGAACGAAGTGCCGAAAGAAGCAAGTGCCCAGGTACAGAGTGCAGAAAGGAGAAATGACTTGACTTGTGCTTGGAGGACATTCTAGTCAAGGGTCTAGGGTTTGGAATTGATCAATAAGAAGCTTCAATAAGAGAAACTTACTAAAGGGTTTTCCTCTCAAGAGAAGAGAGGTTTTGGCCTTGACAGAGAGCCAACATCTTGTGTTCTTGTTCTTATGTTTTGGTAGCAGTTTGATGAAGTACACACACATGCATTAATAATAATAATAATAAGAAGATTAGCTAACAAGAAAAAGTAAAAAGACTCCACAAATTGTTATCAAGTAACGAAGAATCACACTACACTTATTTTCCCTAGATTCTTCAACATGGTTTCAGAGCTAAGGTGACACATCAAGGAAAGGGCAACTCAAGAACACTTATCAAGGAAGGACATCTACAAGGTTGAATCATCAAGCCTAGAAGTCTCTATCACTTCAAGGACAAGAAGGTCTTCAATCCATCATTCATCAAGGAAGTCTACATATCAAGAAGAAGAGCCTTACATAAAGCCGCCTACAAACAAGATCAGATCGAAGCAATACCTACATCAAGCTACAAGTCATCAAGAAAATTTCATCATCAAGCAAGTCCACTTGGAGAAGGCAACTTGAAGAACATCATGATCCAAGAAAGGTAAGCCATCAAGTCTTCAAGGAGGAAGCAAATCCATTACATCTCAAAAATCTATGAAGTAAGTATATGTCCCCTTCTGAATATACATCAATGTCATTTTGCAAGGAAAGCAACAAATTGGTAGGTACCAATAACTTTCTAACATGGAAGAAGAGGATTGATCTACTTCTTAAGGAGAATGAACTTCTAGAACATATAAAAGGGAATAGCACTATCCCTGCTAAGGAACAAACTCAAGCCTTAGCTAAGTACAATAAGGATGAGACAAGAGAACAAATGATTCCAATAGAATCAATCAAAGATTCTCTCATTCCTTATGTCTCCAAATTTGAAACATCAAAAGAAATTTATGATAAGCTTGTAGAGCTATTCTAGGTATCCACAACCAGAGAAGTAATATCTCTAAGGAATGAATTGTACAAGATGAAGATAAAAAAGGAAGGAATAGCTCCCTACTTCATGAAAATATCTGAAATGAGAGATCAACTTCAAGAGCTTGGGGAAGTCATGTCTGACAGAGAGATGACAAATGTCGTACTCAATGCTCTACCTGAGGATTGGGGCAACTTCACATCAAGCATTTATACCAAGAAGGAAGCAACCACACTCAGTGAAATGTGGTCTCTATGTAGGACAGAGGAAACCAGACTTAAAGCAAAGGAAGATGTGGGATCAAAAGAACAAGCATTTGCTACCATGGCCAAGAGAAAGGGAAATTTTGGCAAATTTGGTCCACGAATAACAAACAACAAAGACATGTCCAAAATCTAATGTTTTGGATGCCAAGAATATAGACACTACAAAAGGAATTGTCCTAAGCTTAAGAAGGACAACAACAACAAAAGAAAGAGGGAAGAAACTCACATGACTCAAGAGGTGAAACACGAAGAAAATAAGCAAAAGAAGGAAGATCCTCTAGATCTCTACTATGACTAGGTCAAACTCTTTACTTCAAGTCTTCTTTCAAGGTTTTGAGTAGGATAGGAGCATGCAGGAATACAATAAAATTGCATAGCTAGAAACATCTTCTAGAATTTAGAAACATGAAGTACATAGAGTTCTAGATACTCATGTAGAAACAACATTTATAAATAAGAAAAAAAATGCATGGTTAGAAATATCTTCTAGAATATAGGAGCATGATGAACATAGCTCAAAATATTCGTGAAGAAGGATCAAACCTAGAATAGGACCTCATTCACTATGAAAGAAAATTGATCATGAAAAAAGAATGTTAGAAGACCTCCATCATCAAAAGAAAATAAACATTTACAAGGCAAGGGTCTTTAATATCCTATGATGGAATATTCAAAAGAAGGTTCATAAACCAAAGCACATGTCTCATTGGGAATCCCATTCATGGGATTCAAGAAAAGGATGATATGTAGGCAAGATAAGATGAAGCAAGAAGGGCCACGCCAAGGACAATCAAATGAAGCTAAGATGATTGAAGGAGAATCAAGATGAGGTATGTATGCATGAAAGCTTAATCATGATATCATTTGTATATTATTGAGTCATGGGAATAGTTCTATAACATGATCAAGTATGAAAGAATCTCTTTCACCAAGAACATGCTTGAAGGCATGTACTACAATGCAATGAAGGTCAACAAAATAATATGCTCACATAAGGAGTATAATATTGTTGACTACGAAGCAAGAAGAAATGATGACTAGTCCAGGAAGAAAGCAATGAAGAAATTCTCTCACAAGAAGCATAAGATGATTGAACTTTCTATATAAGAAGAAGCAAATGAAGAAAGAGATCAAGCATGTGAAGAACACCATGATCATCGAGAATCACTATCTGACAAGATACTCTGAAGATATCTCTCAAAAGAAGGCAGGACAACTCTGACAAAGGAAGGAAGGACCCTTGACACCTATGAAGGCCTTGGAGATATGAAAGATGCAGATAACTGATTTTACTCTACAAAGATGTCGTACTGAAGAAGCCATCCAACAAAAGAAAAAACAATGTTGAAGGTATATCAGGATGAAGTCATGATGGGCTACTAGGTCGAAGCATGTAAACAAGCAAGTATGATGAAGCATCCATGAGAAGTGTATTTCGAAGCATGGATAGATGAGAAAGGAGTAGCTAGATGACAAGAAAACTAGAGGTATGAAAAGAAAGCCACTTTCCACGAAGGAAGTAATGACATGAAAAACCAGGAAGGAAAGTGATCGATGGATGGTGCCCTACCTAGAAGAAGTTCAAACAAAGACTTCATGACATCAAAAGAAATGAAGGAGTTCAATTAGCTGAAGGACCCACGAAGAAGAAGTTGCTGATGAATGAAAGAGTCCCTCGTTAAGAGGGAGCTCTAACAAGTCCCTGATCAAGAGGGAGTTTTGGATCACCCCTGATTACAAAGGAGTGACAATTGTGTTTTTCCATTTCATGGGTCATGAACTAGACCAGGCCTAAGTCTAGATGAAGGCCATGAATGGAAATATAGACACAAGATAGACACAACATTCTTGTCTTCACTTGGGAAGAAAGAATGGGAGGATTGGGTAATCATATGGCATTTGATACTCTTTGAGGATGTGTAGGGCATCCAAGACAAGAGTAGGCAAAAGGATTGATATTCTTTTAGGGTTGGGAACCCAATATAAGAATAGTCCTAAAAGGTCATACTCAGAGAACACCCAGGTGGGTATGTACCTTGAGAGACAATGATGAAGGTGTCTATAAATCATTGGTGTTACCAACAATGTAGCTCATGATCTCATGAAGAGATGGGGTTGTTAGTCAAGGCCTTGCACTGTGACAATCCTGATAGATATGATGCTATAACAGATGGATTTCAAATTTGGTTTCTCTTATGTGAATTCTTCAAGATTGATAAATTATAGCCAAACACCTTTTAATGTTGTATGAATACATGCCTAGTTAAGAGGGAGTGTTGATGAAAATGTAACTAGGCTCGGTCTTCATAAATGTACTTTTGATATTTGTACTTATTCAAGAAAAGAAATATAATTTTTATAATATATGTCAATGAGTTTCTTGCTCATTGAAATAGGTCTAGCACATGTTAAGTGCTATAGGTGAGTCAAATAGTCAAAAGGAAATGTTGAAGGCCTTAAGGGCATGTCACACCATGTATGATTATGTATTAAGGTCAAGAGAATACCTCCAAGCAATGTCAAATCTCCTCCTATGCAAAGGCACCATCAAAGAAGCTCCTTCAAGCATGTTACACCACCATAGAAACCATCAAAAGTCTGCTCAACAAGTTAGCCTACAAACAGTTAACATGTCAGCCTTCTAGTCGGCCTAAAATGAGGGACAATCCTCTATAAATAGAGGTTGTCCACTCCATTACAACACCAATCAAGTAGCTCTAAAATCAACGAAGTAAAAGAACTAGAAAAGGTGGAAAAGAGTGAAGGAAAAGAGTCTTCAAGTGCAGCAAGGAAGAATGGTACACAACTGAAGTTAAGGAGGTCTGTTCTAGGGCAACTGCAGTCACTCGTGCGAGGAAACAGAGGGTTGTCCCTGTGGTTATGAAAAAAACAACTCATATTCATCCATATCTCTTTGTTTGGGGCTAAATCTAGGCCTACAAGGCCTCCTACTCAAGTGTAGAAGAAAGGTACTCAAGCGAAGGAGAGAAGGGTATACAACATCAAGTGAAACTCCCACATGTGTGAGAATCTAGCGCTGCTATACAGTCACTTCAGTCTACACTCTCATCTCAAGAAGGATTTAATTTGAAGGAAGGTGTCTACATAAGTAAAGGATATATCTAAGTATATAAGAGAAGCATCTCATCTAGAGCAAGTGCAACAAAGGTGTACCAACAGTTGAAAGAAGAACAAAGTGCTGAAAGAAAGAAGTGCCAAGGAACAAAGTGCAGAAAGGAGAAAGGACTTGACTTGTGCTTGGAGGACATTCTAGTCAAGGGTCTAGGGTTTGACATTGATTAATAAGAAGCTTCAATAAGAGAAACTTACTAAAGGGTTTTCCTCTCAAGAGAAGAGAGGTTTTGGCCCTGGCAGAGAGCCAACATCTTGTGTTCTTGTTCTTATGTTTTGGTAGCAGTTTGATGAAGTACACACACATGCATTAATAATAATAAGAAGAAGATTAAGCTAACAAGAATAAAAAGACTCCAAAAATTGTTATCAAGTAATGAATAATCACACTACACTTATTTTCCCTAGATTCTTCAATGGGATGGATGCCAAAATGATCTCCAATGATGGTCTATTTGTATGTGTTTTTGGAGGAGCCTTTTCCACTATGGGGCTGACTTGATGGTATTAGGTTTGGCTTAGACAAACCCATAATTATGAATTTTCTTTATCATTTTGATGATGAAAATTCTGACCGAAGCTACTCATTTTCAACACTCCCTCTTAGTTAGGGAGGAATTTCTGGCTACACCATAAGTCTCATCTTAGATGTACATGTCTTAAAATAAGAGAAGCTCATCTCATCTTATCTAAACAAGGATGAGTGGATCTATTGAAGAAGAAGAATGATCGACATTGACAATAGGGGAGATTGATTTACCACAACCAAGTCGATGGCAGTCATAAATGACCTTGGTAAACATCACACAACTAGTTTTTGATGGTTGGGTAGCATCGAACAGGTGTTCTAGTCTCAACTTTGGTCAAAGAGGGTCGAAACACAAGAACTCCAGAACCTAGAAAAAGTTTCACGAGAAAACACCTAGAGATGGCTCAATTAAGTTAATTAGTCAATAATTAAATATTTCCTAAGTCTAACTTAGGAAAAGTGATTAATTAACAAGAATTAATTGAGAAAGGTGAGATTTCTCTAGAAACTCACATGGATTGACTTAGAGATGATCTTAGCCATTGATGAGGATCTAATCATGGTTGTTGGTGAGCCAACAAGAGATTATAAGAGGAGATCGATGGGGTTGGAGCAAGACACACTTGAGATTGATTTTCCTTGGCAGATCGAGCTATCCAATAGCAGCAGCTGAGTAGGGAAGAGGAGCTCTAGCTAGAAGGGAAGTAGAGTCAATGAGGGGCAGAGATAGTGATTCCATAGGAGATTCCAGTTTCAGAGATTTTGTTGCAGGAGGGCCAAGTTTTCCTCAGTGAGGCTACATAGGGACTGCACAGGAAACTTCAGAGGGGGAGTTCAATTCAGCTGGAGTAAGGATTGATTTAGTTTCTGGACGCTGGGAGAAATTCGAGAAGGCCAATCGAGTCATTCTCAGAGGCTGAGTTGTGCTAGACGTCTTGATCAGAGTAGCTTCCAGGGAGTGCGAGTTTGGCCTGTGTAGAGGTTGACGCAGGGGGAGTTCGAGTGGATTGTTTGTGCTAGGAGTTGGAGCAATGTTGGATGAGACAAAATTTGTCTCACTTTCTTTTGGCTAGATTATCTTGTAGAGGATTTCCAGTTTTGGGCATCCAGATTGTACTCAGATTTTCTGCATAATAATAAAACCCTCATATGATGCACCAGTTTTCACGCAATGGGTTTTTTTCGAGGACAATTGTCCAAAAGTAACTGTGTCAATTTTTATGTGTGTGTGCATATATATTTCTCAGTTCATATTTATTTTCCACAACATTTCTATTTGTAAATAACTACAACATGATTTATTTGTTGTTTGTCGTAGCAAATAAACTGCATAATTAATCATTTAGAAGAATAAATTTCCAGTTGCTGCAATTTAATGAAAATTTTACATGGTATCAGAGCAAAGTTGATTAGACCGGAAGCTTAGAGGCGGAAGGAAGAATTTGTGTGGATTCAAATGGAGTACAAAAGATCAATTTCCATATTTGTATAGAGCCAACCAGGCAGTTCGAGTTATTGGGTAGAGGGTTCGATTTTCCAGTGGTAGTTTGCAGGAAAATTCAAATTTCCCAAGAGAAATTCCAATAGGCAGTAGGAGACCGTACCAACATTTTTATGCAACAAATTCCAGAGTGGGATCAACGTTGGGCAAGGAAGATAAAAGGCACACATCAGAGTAATTTTGTAGAGGGTTTCCAGATCTAGTTAACAGGAGGAAATCTGTGGTTTCCATTTGCAGGAGAAACATGCAAATCTATGGATTCTAGGAGGGAGTGTGAGTAGTAGTGCTAGCAGCCAAGTAGGAAGGAGGAGATTCTTGTTTATATTCATTGTTGTGGGTTTTGCATAAAATGGCCTCAGGAGGAATTTGAGATCAAGATAGGCTAGATGCAGCCTCAAAGTATTGTATCTGGAAAGTCAGGATGACTTTCTTGCTAGATGAGCATGGTTTGAAGACGTATGCAAAAAGAGTTGTAGCCGTATCGACATATCGGCAACAACTAGAGAACTATAATAAGAAGATGTTTAAGGCAAAGCGATTGATTCTCGATGGAGTTTGAGATCATGTAGTCTCACACATTGCGGTCAAGAATACAACCAAAGAAATGTGGGATGCTCTCATGGCACTATACCAAAATCCTTCCGAGAATTGGAAGATGTTCTTGAAGGAGAAGTTGAGAACCACTAGGATGCATAAAGGAGAAGGAGTTACCCCATACCTCACCAGGATTTAGGAATCCAGAATGAACTTGCCGTAGTTGGAGAGATGCCTCAAGAAGTTGAATTGGTGCACGTATCTATCAATGGTTCCATAGAGGAGTGGGCTACTTTCGTCTAAGATGTCACTGGATGAGATCAACTACCAGGTTGGGATTGATTATGGGAATATTTCACGCAAGAGGAGATGTGACTTGCTCTAGTAAAGAGTAGTATAAATGGGAGCAACAGAGGATCGAAGAGTGTGAAGGAGGAGGAGAATGTGTCCCTTGCATTGAACGGAAAGGAAAAGAAAGGTCCTAGTCAGGGACAAGGCTAACATGGAGGAGAAACGAAAAAGAAGGATTTGTTGACAATCAAATACTTCAGGTGTGGTGGTTTTGGTCACTATAGTAGCTAGTGTCCTCAATGGAAGAAGGATAAGAAGGAGAAGCAAGAGCAGGAAACAACTTCGATAAATATTGACCACTTGTCCTCCAAGTTGGTGGAAGACTTCGTTTTGTATGCAGCTATACCTCTTGGAGAGAGGTGGGGAGACATTGAGCTCTAGACTCCAGAGTTGCGCATAGCTAGGTAGGATCCTTCGAGGAGAGCATTGAATAAATGTTCAGAATCAAACAGGTTTTTGGCATTGGGAAAGTGTTTCCTCTTGGATCATTATCTTTGCTACAGGGGTCCACAATATTCAGTAGCATATGGATCAATGTTCAGGATGGTGCAGTCAGATCTTGAGGGGCAATTGCAAAGCTAGTAGTAGTAAGATGCTGAGGGGCTCAAAGTAGTTGCAGCGCAAACAATTACTCAGTAGACAATGCAGAGGCTAGTAGAAGTCAAAGACTCAGGAAGCAACTACAAAACCACTTCAGTGGCATTGTTGATTTAGAGATTTGTTCTCAGTTGTAGCAGCAACAACAACATGAGATCAGTTTCAGAGTAGAGTAGAGTTAGCAACAATACATAGTGTGCAGTGCAATGTCAGCACTAATGCAAATGCAGGTTGGTTCAACTCAGCGTAGCAGATGAATCAGAGTTGTGTAGTGGCTTGGTGGGCAGTGGCAGGTTGTCACAATTGTCAAACATCAACAAGATATATGGGAGGATGTTATGAGATCATCTAGAACACCTTCCTTGCTAAGAGGGAGTGTTAGTTTTTAATAACGTAGCATTGGATAAGTGTTCTAGTCTTGAATTTCATTAGAGAGGTTTAGAAACACAAGAATTGCAGAGCCCATAAAAAGTTTCAGGAGAAAACACCTAGAGATGGCTCAATTAAATTAATTAGTAAATAATTAAATATTTCCTAAGTCTAACTTAGGAAAAGTGATTAATTAACAAGAATTAATTGAGAAAGGTGAGATTTCTCTAGAAATTCACATGGATAAACTTAGAGATGATCTTAGTCGTTGATGGGGATCTAATCATGGTTGTTGGTGAGCCAACGAGAGATTATAAGAGGAGGTCGATGGGGTTGGAGCAAGACACACTTGAGATCAATTTTCCTTGGCAGGTCGAGCTATCCAGCAACAACAACAGAGAAGTAAAGAGGAGTTCGAGCCAGAGGGGAAGCAAAGTCAGTGAGGGGCAAAGACAATGATTCTAGTTTTGGAGAGTCAATTGTAGGAGGGTCGGGTTTTCCTCAGTGAGGTTGTGCATGGACTATGCAGGTAGCTTTAGAGGAGGAGTTAGATTCATATGGAGTGAGGATCGATTCAGTTGGTAAAGGCTAGGAGAAATTCCATAAGGCCAAGCAGGTCATTCTCAAAGGTTGATTTCGACTAGATGTCTTGATCAGAGCAGCGTCTAGAGAGTGTGAGTTTGGCCTATGAAGAGGCAGCGCAGAGGCTAACGTAGGGGCAATTCAAGTGGCCTATTTGTGCCAGTTTTGGAGTTGGATCAGTGTTGGATGAGACAAAATTTGTCTCACTAAGTTTTGGCCAGATTATCTTGTCGAGGATTGCCCATTTTGGGCATCTAGGTTGTACTCAGATTTTCACTATTGTATAATAATAAAACCCTCATTTGTTGCACCAATTTTCCCGCATTGGGTTTTTTTCTGAGGACAATTATCCAAAAATAAATGTGTCAAATTTTTATGTGCGTGTGCATCTATATTTCTTAGTTCCTATTTATTTTCTGCAATGTTTTTATTCGTGAAGAATTGTAATGTGGTTTATTCATTTTTTTTCGTAGCAAATAAATCGCATAATTAATTAGTTAGAAGAATAAATTTCCAGTGGTTGCAATAAAAGGAAAATTTCGCACACATACACACACACACCGTATGTCGACTAATTGACCCTCACCCAACTTGATCCTCAGTGATAAAGAGGTAGAACACATGCATCCAACACTTAGGGAGATCAATTTACCTTAACCAAGTCCATAGCAGCGACATTTGACTTTGGTAAAGATCACACACACCTAAGTCTCCTTGCACCTTGGCCAAATGGGTGGCAATCGCGACAAGCTTAACCATCTCAGTATGGCCCTTGGTCAATAAAGATAGTAAAGCATAGGAGAAATTCATATCAGGTGCTACATAATCATGATGTGAATAAGTAGGGAAAGCAAAGTGAAAGATAAGGGAATATATTTTGAAATTTACTTTTCACTTTGGCCTTCAATTAGAGTTCACACAACAAGAGTACGTTGGGTAGGTTGATGCAGATCGTTGAATGTATGGAAGAGTGAGAAAAGAGGACAAGGATGTGGATGTAATAATCACTTACACAAAGTTCACACAAAAAAGGTAGGTTGATGCGGAACGTTGAGTGTGTCAAAGAGTTAGAAAAAGGGGATGAGGATGTAGAGGTAAGCATAGGGAAATAATATAGGGATTACCAATCTTTGGAAGGTTTTGGGTGGATTAAGCAATAAATAAACTTACTCAACTGTCATGGTCAAAGGAATTGTGAGGAGCACCTACTGACATTATGGAAGGGAGGAATAAAGAGTGGAGCAAGAAATGGATCTATCCATATGGTGAAATGAAATGAACCCCTGCAAGATGAAAGAGGAGGAATTCAAAAAGGGGGCAATGACGATAAGAAATAATATAAGGGCAGGATAAAACAATGCATAAAACATGTTGAGCACACATGTGAGGCCTAACATCTACATTTCAGTCTCACAGATGAGTCTCGAACTAAATGCTACTATTTCAGGGTTCGAAGTTTCTTTATTTAAGGAAATGGAACCCTTTTAATTTTTTTATGTAGAATGAGGAGAATGAGATCTTATTCTTGAGGTGATTTCACACTAGGAACTGGCAAGGTAAAACTAATGATAAAAATGTAAGATCAGGGTTAGGGAAACAAGGATGGCAAGGTAAGAGAAATGGTTGAGAGAAGGATGGGGATTTGGAGAAAAGGTTTCACACTTCTATGTAACTAACTGTTGTAGTGTTTTCTTCTCAATGATGTATGGAAATAACCCACTTACGATTTTGGATCACAAACAATCTCAACAATATAAATGGCTGCTAAACATTGTAGATTTGCAACTATTGATAGAAAAAAAACCTGCCAAAATTATTATCTATGCCACAATCATAGTTAAATAGTTAGAAGAAAGAGTAATAACTCGAATCATCCAATGGAAACTAGATATGTAAAGAATAATTTTATAATAACACCTGTGAAGAGAACAGATAAATGTTACCAGGCCCCCTCTATGGGATGGGTTCTTGGCTATCCTCAAACGTCTTTAGTTTGTGTAGAGTTTGTCTCCTCTATAATGTGAAAACCCAGTAAAAATATGGTGCGTGATAATGAAAATAATCAGAGTTACAACAGTGAGTGCAACAATGAAAATAATCAAAAGTGAATAATGAATGGAAAACCCTTCTATTTATAACAAAATATTGAGTTATCATCGAATAGTGAGCAATAATAAAATATTATTGATCCCATTCTTGGAATAACCACTTGGAATATTTTAATATATTTGTTTAGAAGGGAAAAAATATTTAAACTTTTATTTAGAAATAATAAATAAATAAATGATTTATTTATCATATCAAGGAATTAGTTAAGGAATAATAAACAAATAATGATTTATTTAATTATTCCTAAGGGATTTAGTCAAATTTGACAAACAATAATAATTAATTAGTGATTAATTAATTATTCTTAGAAAAAAATAAGATAAATAATGATTTATCTATTTATTTTTCATGATTGGGTCAAATTTGACAAGGAATAATAATAAAACAATGGTTTAATTAATTATTCCTAGAAGAAAATAAAATAAATAGTGATTTATTTAATTATTATTCATGGGTTTAACTATAAATTACTTAACAAAGGTGGTTTATTAAGTAATTTCTCATAGTGAAAGCAATTTTACTATGGTAAAATTGGCTTTACATGGTGTACTTCTATCCATCTAGTAAATTAGGCTAGATGATCATTTTTTTGGTGAAAACAGATTGCCCCCCACCGTGCGAGTGTTAGGAGCAAAACGTATGACCGAAGTACGTTGTAAATACACAATCACTTAGACAACACAGGGGAGTCAAGGAGAGAGAGAGAGAGAGAGAGAGACCAATGAAGCTGAATTAAAAGAGGATAGGGACAGAGGGGGCGAGACTAATGCAAGTCTCCTTTTATGTTGTGGTACCAGACCTCAATGAGGTGGGGGAGGCATACCCATACCCGCCAAGATAAATTAGTACAAAATAATGGTTTGCCCAGAAATATAAAACTGAGTAATGAAGTACATGCTGAATGGTACATGACATGCTTGCATAACAGAGCCAGAAAATAATACAATGTGTCCCATATACATAATGCACCTGGTAAAAACATGAGCCAAGACTGAATACAATAATATATGAGTACATGAGATACAAAGCCCCTTCCCTTAAAAAAATGGGTGGGAGGGTAGAACAATCGGACAAGCCCAGCTAAACAAGGAAGGGCTCTGCAAAACTGAATGGATCATCTAGAGGAGACGTGCGTGCGATGAACACTTCGATCGGTAGGAACCGAACCCATCAACTCTTCAGAACTGCATCTAAGGCTGTAGGATAGTAGATATGCATCCAGGCATGTGGGGGGCTACCTGAAGGGCCACCCCCTCATGAGGTCTAAAACATCTCATACACACCCGGGAATCACTGGTACAATTTGTTGCATCACTGAACCATCAAGTGTATGGATCAGGAATGTGAAACGACTAAGTCAAAGGGCAATAATGAGACCCTCTTCTTGATCCAAGGTTCTGAACAAGAATGGAATATGGAACCGAGATACACCGCCCTCTAGGCCATTCTTCTGGAATAAATGCGCTGATGTCGACAGAAAAGGTCCCGCGATAGATGAGGCAATGAGGATCCTCAACTAAAGCAGGAGGGAGAATAGCAATGTGACTGATGGACTAACACCAGGGAAAATCGGTAAATGGGACTGAGAGACAAACAAATGACTTCCCTTGTCAGAGCATAAAGTGTATGGTTGACCTAGCAACAACTGACTCAACTCCAGAGGGGATGGGGACAGTATGACTGGAGGCAAAAATGGGCAACACATGGTGAATGGTATGCAAATATGGATGGAATACTATGACATGATATGATGGGACATGAAATACGCTCCAAGACTGCAAGGGTGACTCATCGCGGATGCTTTGAACAAGGGTGACTCGATGACGCTGCCACACAGATTAGGCCCGATGGGGACCGTGAAAACATGAGTAAATGATGATTACTCATGACAAAAGTTGACATATGGTACGAAAATTATTAAGAGGAGGTGGACCTCAAAGTACAAGTGTCGCTTTATGGCGAAATTCAATTTTGAGAAGCGACAAAGAGACCTTTCTTGGAAAAATGGTTTCCTGGTGAAGTGTCAAATCATCAAAAACTGAGGAGGACCCATTATAGAGCTCGGTGCGAGCTTTCCAACGGTTTTGATGGTTCGTCAAACTCTAGTCGCAATGGGTGATAGAAAAATTTAGGGATTTTTCTATGAAAGGATGTTTTCCCTCCAATTTGGATTCATTTTCTAATTGAGCTGTGGTGAATTTGGAGAGGAGGAAAAAGGCCCTCAATCTTATGGATATCGTAGTGGACAAACTGACCGTCGGAATCAGGATATGCAACTTTCAGGCAAGTGGCCTTACTTGTCTAAAGATGACCTTAATGCTTCTTGGAACGATGGTTCCTAGTGAAGATTCAAGGGGAGAGGAAAGTAAGAATGAACTACTAGAGGAGGTCTAGAATTGTCCTCACGCAATAAGTCAAACATGGGGACTTTGTGGACATAGAGTATAATATTTGAAGAGATGGTATCAAACATCTACGATATGCAATGGGCATATGGCTCATAGGAGAGGCCGGTAGGACAAACCGTCCAAGGAATGTGAGGATAATCAACCATACCTAGATCCGATAGGATCTAGGCCGAGACTTAATTGAGAAGATGGCCAGGGGAAAACCATCATGCCCCCAAGCATGGGATACTGATATGGTATGCAAATTTTAGAATGATGCCCCCTTAGCAGGAGGAGTTTGTGGAGCACCATTGTGTTTCGAGTGCTCGAAAAAGGGATTCAAGCATCTCGACCCAACTTGGCACGAGATCCTCCAAAGGAGA
Organism: Pinus tabuliformis; assembly: GCA_031772625.1. Lineage (NCBI taxonomy): Eukaryota > Viridiplantae > Streptophyta > Pinopsida > Pinales > Pinaceae > Pinus > Pinus tabuliformis. Next base: position 387,815,591 of record CM062816.1, on the reverse strand, counting down.
TGTAGGGGCCTATGTGCCCCCCTAGTATGCTATGGGCGTAATGGATGTATTTAGAGTTATGGGCTCCAAACACTTATATGATACATAATATGATTATGAATTTTATATGACGATGATGGTTCACCATTTGTTTTGTTTATGGTTGTCTTCTGTGGTATACATGTGATAAATTCCAATCTAGAATGTTGTTTGCAATGGTATCTACATAGTGATTTTGGGCTCTAGGTACATGACTGAAAGTAATGGTTTTAGATTTTGATGCAGGGCTAGCCTGCAATACCCAGGATCTCCATAAGTTTGTCCATGACAAATTCCATTTCAGTAAATGCCCAATCAAAACCTCCAATTTAAAACAATTTGACCCACTGCAATCTCAACTTTATCTTTCAATCGCTGGCAAATTCAACAACTTAAATTTCCTTTTCAACCCAATACAATCTCAATTTCTACTTTGATGTAAAAGTGTAACAAAGACTACTCAATCCAATAACCAAAGCTTGAATTTTACATGCACCTTTTCTTTTCCCAATCCAATTAACATTCAATGATCCACCATTACAATTACGTTCTCATATGATGGGTTCAATTAAAGAGTGCGCCCTTACTGTTATATTCAATTTGGCAACTTATATAATTTAATTCCATACGTTTGCCAACTAATTTTAAACACATTACTTTTGGATTTAAATCTTAAACATTTCACTGTTTTCAACAAATCTCCATAAACAATGCGCCCATCACCAATATAACTTACCTGTTCGATTTCCTGTAATAATCTCTGGATCGCGCCTTCAGATTGTGGACAGCGCCTTCTGGCATATCATTCCTGCACAAATATCAATTTTATGTCTCTGTCTAAATTGTGTGGAACTCTTCCCGAGTAGCAGATTTCTTGTGATCAGAGGTTGATGAAACAATGCAACCTTGTTTCAACAGTTTCAATTTGGCACACAATCTGTGTAACGAAATTCTTCAAAGGATGAATCCCTTTGAATGACAGCTCCAGAACTCAAATATAACAAAGATGTGTTAGCGGGCGTACATTTATGTGGATCGGTTATGGTATCCCTTTACCTTCTACAATAGTAGGTTACACTCTGTCAATATGTCATGGCTACCGGTCTCCAACAATATAACAAAATGACTTCAAAATATAACATCGTTACAGGCTCATTGTGAACTACAGCAGTTGAACATAACCGCACTCAATATTCATGATTCTCAACTTTTTCCACCGCGATAACAAATCAGTTCAACGCTGTCTATATCAGTAATGACACACATCATTAATAAATGTAACCGATCCTCCATACAGCAGAGTCAAAACACATTTATTCCCTTTTTACACTAGCGCTCAATTCACAACAGAAATAAGACTCGATCCATAATTCTCATTCAACATTCCTTTTTCTGAATTGAATCTGAATTTATAAAACTTGACAGTGCTATATCAAATCGAATCTCCCTTCCATGCAATTCATTACAAATTCATGAATCAATTTCGTTTCTCTTACCCAGAATATATAGACCAATCGAACCCAGAAAGGTGAGAATACTCTCTCCCTGCCAGCGTAGCTATCAATTGAAGATCGAGCTTAATTGATTCGGTTGACTTTATCAAACAGTTTAAAATCTGGTTCCTTGCATCCACAGATCGATTTTAATACTGCGCTATGTTACTTATGCCATCCATCGATTTCTCAATACGCAATCTGCTATGGTGTTAACACACTTCCCTGCATACACAAAACCACTCCAGCCTGCAACTAAGTTATGTTTCATTTCCATTTAAAGTGAACAGCGTTTCATTAACGCTCCAAACCATGTGTTCATTCTGAAATTGTGAAGATCATTCCTTTCAATGACAGCGTACTGCATTTTCAGAGATGGGTAAACAAAAACATTCCAGACAGAACTTTTGACAAAAATATGCAATAGCGCCCTCTTTCAAACATTCATTGGCAATTTACTTATACAGAATTCTGTCTCCTTGGAATCGATCCATTGAGATCGATTTGTTAACTCCACGATTTCAATTAAGGCGCAGTCTAATTTGTTAACTCCACGATTTCACACAATTTCATATAAAACAAACAGTCATTCACACCGCGTTCGATTCGATGTCTTCACAACCAAATTATATGAAACGTGTATTCAACTTAAAATCTAGTTACAAAAATATTCCACCACTTAATGAATCGAACCCCACAATTCTGAAAACACACTGTTTTTACATTAACAAATGCAAATAAATACTTACAAACTTTCTTCGTGGCCAAATATTCAACAGTCGTGGCCTTACAATTTGCTGAAGGCTTACAGCCTTGCTGTCCAAGCCTACTCTCAATCTCACACTCTCTCACAATCTCAATGTATTTTCCTCTCAAACCCCTTCCTATTTATACAATTTTAAAAAATGATCTAATTAAATGCTCAATCCCCTTAATATCTCAACAAATCCCTAAATCTCTCAACATCCCTAAAAGATAGATTCTCATCCCTAAAACTTAGAAACTAATTCCAACTTAGGCTCCCTCATTAATTCTAAATAATCTAGAAACTAATTTCTCTCACATTTACAATTTCTCACAAATAATTAATTAATCACTCAAAATAATATTAATATTTACATGAAATTTTAATATTTCTTCAAAACATGAAACCCCCTAGCTTAGATAAAATACAAGGTGTTTTTCGGAGATGATGCTCCTACATCAGATTCACGTACCAATAGCTTCACTCGTAGATATTTTCTAAATAGGACTTGGTTATGCACATGATGCACACCATTCAATTGCATGACAAGTAGCAAGGACTCTAAATGAACATGAAGATGTAGGATGCAATGAGCGAGGGCATCGATTAAAAAACCTATCACTACATCATATTTGGCTTGATTAATGGTGGCAGATCCAATGCACACACTGTTTGAAAGGACTAACGTATGCAAGGGGGTAAAAATGGCCCAGGCTGCTGAGGCTAGATTCCGGGAAAAGCAACTTGCACCATCAGTACGACCGATATATGGTGTGGATGAAGGATCCATTTGAAAGGTGCAAAAGACAACAGATGAGATGATGCAATCTACCTAACTACATGACAGAAATAAAGAGACGCAAATCAAAAGGATGTGCTGTGAGCAACATTTTAGGAGGTAGAGCGCATTGGGAGAATTAGGGAGGAGATGGTCTTCGAAATTCTCTTGAATAAATGCCCCCTTACTCAAGTGTAGGGGTAATCAAGGCTAGACGTAGCTTCCATGGTATCCTCATCAGGTTGGGAGATGGGCAGACGGGAGGAAGACTGACTACATGATGCGGCGACATACCTGGTGCATCCACCTGAGAAATAAGGTTCACATGTGCATCGTCTAGAATGGTAGATGACAGACTGGTAGACAGAGGGTTTACTGATGTTGAGACTTGGGATTTTGTCGAAGGAGGTTCGATAGAAACGCGTGCAGTAACCTCAGAAAGTTTTGCCGATGAGGAACTCAAGGATGACTACAGGTAAAGAATGGGGCCTGTGGTGTTAGCCATCTCGACATCGGGGGGAGGGATCACAATAGTAGGGTCAGAGTTTCCCTATTCTGGTTCACTGGTGGTACCAAAATCCATAAGTAGAGGAGTAGAGGCTCCACTATGAGTGGCCTCGTATTCACGAATTTCCCTGAGGCAATCACGAAATTCATCGAGACGAGGGCAACAATGGGAATAGTGACCATGAAGATCACATAGGGCACAAGGGTGGTTTGTGTGAAGTGTTTTGAGTTTCTTAGGTGGGACCGGTAAGTTAACATGGACTTCCGGGATATTTGACTCAAGGAACGCTTCATGAACCAAAGGTTTAAGTTGAGGAAGTTCAGGACAATTGTTGGTGGCATGCCCAACAACTTCACACAAAGTGCATGGGGGTGTCGGCTTTGGGGCCTTAGGGGCTAGAGGAGCTTGGGGAGCCTTGTCCTTCGAATATTTCCTTTTGGCTTTGTCCCCTTGGCCAGATGTTTTGCAATAGGAGTTGGTTCTTATTGAGGTTGTAATGGAACTGAAGCAATGACAGGGGTCATGGGGACTGGTTGAACCGGGGTCAAAGCATGATATGGTCTTGGCTGACCAGGCAGAATGTTTGCAGGGGGATCGATGTACCATACTGGGATCCCTAGAGTCATGTTAGGAAGGACCAACGAAGCCATGATAGGTACAGAAAAAACTCCCGGAGGGGGGAATAAGAAAGGTATCTGGCTAGCAGGATAATGTCCTGGCGAAATAGTTCCTAGATGGTTGAGACCTAGAGGAACAATTCCTAGTGGGAAGATAGGAGAGGCACCCACAAATGGAGGAGGTCCTGGGGAAGTGGATCTAGAGGGCTCAGCTGGAAGGCAAACAATAGGGTGCTGAGGAGATGGTTATTGATCAGGTGTACCGGACTGCTTAAGGGCAGCCCGTGACGCTTGTAACATGAAAACACTCATAGAGGTAGGCTCTGAGATGGGGGGGGGGGGAACTAGGGAAAGCACCCAATAATGAGGAATCTTTATAGAATCTGGGTGAAACACTAGTGGTAGGAGTTGTAGACTGTTTGTCAGACATTGACGAGATAATGGACTCGGGTGAGGTCATGGATGCTGGCTCGTAGTAAGTCAACTGAGCGATGGTAATGATATTCCCATCATGGGGGAAGAACATCTTGCAAAACATCACATATGTGACAACTGACATGACATATGTGTAACTACGACCTAAGAGAATGTTATAATCCAAAGGGGTATCAATGACTTCAATGTTGAAGTGGATAGTCTTTCCCGAAAGGGTCACTTGACAGTTGTGGTACATGCCAAGGGGATGGGAGGAGTGTCCATCCTAAGCACGCAAAGTTATGGTGGAGGGGGACAACTAAGGTGACTTAATTTGTTTCCAAACAACAACGGACATCACACAGGTGGATGCACCTTCGTTAATAATGCATCAGGAGATGATGGCATTACGGACTCTAACTAGTATTTGGAAAGCAACCGATGAAGGTAATGGGGGAGGCTCTAATGTATCAATCGGGAAGACAATAAAATGATCGTTAGAAGGATCTATTGCACCCAAGGAAGTTAGTAGATCTTTCTTTTGAGATGGGCACGATTGGAGGACTTCCAACATTGACATGGCATCAGGTGATTGCACCAAGTCATCTACTATACTGTATGTATGGGTAGCTCTGTTAGAAGTCACATTACGACGTAATGGTCCCTTTGGGATCTTAGGAATGGCCTCAACTTTAGGTTGAGGGATCTGTAAAGGACCATTTGGTGTCATAAGAGGCTCAACAGATACTTTGGTTTTGGACTCGGTGGCAGACGAAGTCAAGGGCTTGTCATATTGACGCGACTGAGTTTACAGGTTGATATTGGAGGGTTTAACCTCATCAGCATTCATCATAAGAATCTAGTAGTCACCAGGACTAGAAGGTTGGGGGAGATGGGTTGTTTGACCTAGCTGAGGTTGAGCAGCAACAAATTCTTGCTGACGGAAAGGATTTTTGAGCACTGCCGGTTGGGTTGGCATAGGATTCTGAGGCGATGGTTGAACTCTAGAAGCTGCTTGAGCTTCCCACATTTGGCGCATCTGGGGTAAGAGAGGAAACTCATGTGTATAATGGCCATGTACCCCACAACATTCACAAGGCTTGTTCATACAAATAGCCTTGTTTTGCTTGGGTTGGCCGCCCTGTTTCTGGTTGTTGGTGTTAGGCTGGTTCCCCTGGGGTTCACTAGGCTGGTTACCTTGATTACCCTGGTTACCCTTGTTACCCTTCCCCTTATTCTTTTTCTTTGAATTTTGGGGATTGGTATCACTCTGCTGTGCAAACACCTGGCCTTGAGGGGGCGGTGGCTGCTGGGGTTGAGGATGCATGGGATGCTATGACGCTAATGCTTGAGGGGTTGGAGCGCTAGGCTGTGCATAAGAAGGAGCAACAGTTTGGTAGATGGGTTGGGGCCCTGGAAACATGTTGCTAGTAGGAGGGGCATAAATGTTGGAGGAACTGGTGCCCCCCTGTAGGTAGCCATAACTCTGCTGAGTGTATGGTGAAGAATGTGAAAGGGATCCAACGATACCGTCGACGGCGTGAGATGCCCCCGATGCATTGGCACTTCTAGGATGAGGGAGGTCTGGAATGATGGTATAGACATAACCAGATTGTGCATAAATCATATCATATCTCAAAGTGGTCTAGAGAGATTCTTCCTCAGTCTAAGGAAAATGGGACGCAACATCTTGCTCGATGGGGGATAAAAGGATCTTAAGAAACCAATCTAGATAGACACGGACTTTGAAAGGCGAGGCACGACATGTGCTCCTCCTTCGACGCCACTATTGAACATGGTTAGAAAGGCGAGTGGTAGAGGATTGACAAAATGTGGTCAATAGCTCCATACCAGTGTCGTACTGGAGAGGTAACTGGAAATATGAGAGGAACGCTTTAGCAAGCGTCGCGAAAACGGAATGAGAGGTAGAGGGCTAGTCTACACACCATTTTGCAACTTCTCTAGTGAGCGTGCATTGGAAGAGCCAAAGACGAATGGTGTAATCGATTATGGAGTTGGATGAACACCACATGTGGAAGGATCAAACATGGTTAGTTGGATCCTCTCCAGCAATACCCTCGAACTTTGGGATGTCTAAGGGAAGCTTAGTCGGCATAGAGGGACAACCAATGTCATGGTTTATGGGGTCATTTATCAACTGGTAGACTTAACCCAGCTATAAAGGGGAGCATGGGAGCTGCAAGAACAATTCCTGAGACTGTTCTACCTGATATGACCATCGGTATAGAACCGAAGCCAACACTAGTTTGGGTTCCTGCACAAACTGTGGGTCCAGACATGGTGATGATATGCGGTGAAGGAGGCTCAGAATCAGAAGGACCAGGAGAAGAGTCGGTATGGGATTCAGACGGCTATGAAATCGAACCCAATGGGGACGGGTAATACACCCAAGCAGAAACTGGGGGTGAAGGCTTAACATTCTTTGCGATACATGCCTTGGTGGCACAATGACGGAAGGACACACAAAACATAGAAATGGTGAAGGGAGATCAACAATATATCTTTTGTCTCTGATGCGGGGAGATAAATTTATTATGTTAAGTCTTGGCTTGGCAGTGTAAACCAAGCGCCCTTCGCTTAAGGTGTGATTGTGTGTGCAAGTGTATTAAATGATTAAGAATAGATCGTGTTTGTAATAAATAAAAAAGCTTGCTCCAAATAAATTGAAATAAATAGCAGAAAATGAACAACAAAACAATTAACTAAACCCACCCAAACTGGGTTTGCAAACACTGTATTTCTTGGTGGCTAAACTGATGGGAAATACACTGAAATGGTCAAGAGATCTGAATTTCGGCGTGACTAGGATTAAGTGACACTAAGCTGCTGGAAAGTAGTGCAGAAACAACAAAAAACTAGAGTGGAAGATCGCTGCAAAAAGATAGGGAGATGGGTGACAACACCTAGAGAAACCAATGGGACCCTAAAGGCATGATCAAACAAGTTTAAATGTGAAACTATGGATGGTAGCAACCTATCTTAACAGATCTTAAACAAAAGATTGCAGATATGGAAAATGTGGCTGAAAGCGCTACAGAAACTCAAACTTCTCACTTCGCTAAACTCCTCCTAGAAAGGTGGAAGTGTACTAGAAGCCTTAGGGGAGGCTAAATTCGACTCTGACGAGTAAAACATAGTGGATCAAGGCCTAAGCAGGATAAGACAGAGGCCAGAAACCCAACATACAACTCTTAGTAAAACCCAAAAACAGATCTGAGAAAAACCCTAAAACCCAGAAATCGTAGGTACTGACTTGTTTCTCTGCAGGGATCACACTTTTTGGGTTGAAAGGTGTGTTCTGAAGCCCAAATCACACTTTTTGGGTTGAAAAATGTGATTTCTGTTCCGAGGACCCCGATCGGAAAATCTTGGAAAAAAGTGCTGCCTTTGTCGCAACTGGTTCCTGTGACCTACGGAAACGACCAGAAAGCTTACGAAAGTCAGAAATTTATCAGATCTAGGGTTAAAAAACTAGGAAACATTAACGGAATTGAAAAAATAAGAAACCATAAACTGAAAACCAAAGGTCACCCATGTTTATGGATTTGAAGTATAAAAACCCAATGGAGTCGCCAATTTTTTGTTGTAGTGTTTTTTTCTTAATGATGTACGAAAAGAACCCACTTAAGATTGTGGATCACAAACAATCTCAATAATATAAATGGCCGCTAAACATTGTAGATCTACAACTATTGATAGAAACAAAACATGCCAAAATTCTGATCTATGCCACAATCATAGTTAAACAGCGAGAAGAAAGAGTAATATCTCCAATCATACAATGGAAACGAGATATGTAAAGAATAATTTTATAATAACACCTGTGAAGAGAACATATAAATGTTACCAGTCCCCCTCTATGGGATGGGTTCTTGGCTATCCTCAAACGTCTTCATATTGTGTAGAGTCTCTCTCCTCTATAATGTGAAAATCTAGTAAAAATATGGTGTGCAACAATGAAAATAATCAGAGTTACAACAGTGAGTGCTATAGAATTTTCTACACATCATCTAGCTTTGATACCATGTAGAACGTTTTCTTCAAATCAGCTAGCTCCGATACCATGTAGAAATTTCCCACCTGTAGATCACTTGGTAATGCAATGTACTAAAGCAAAACACTTGATCTACTTCTACAAAAAGTTTAGCGGAAGCTTAATCAACCATGAGCAACATCAATAAGAACACATATAACTGATAAGGAGGAATCAATCACACATAACACAGAAGAATTTACTCGGGGAAAGCACCTGCCTAACACCCCATCTTTGCATGATCTTACAAGTGGAAATATAGTCCAGATTACACAAAGCCTTAGATCGGAAGCTATCCAGCTCTCAGTACAATTCCTCTGCTGCTCATAGATAGTCAAAGGCTTCTCACAGACCTTCTCCTCTGCCCTCCAAGCCTCCTATTTCCTTGTGTAGTTTCCTTGGGGTCCAGTGATGTCACATGTGTGAATTGGCCTCTTCACACACTCACTAACCTCTGATCTAACTACACAAACCTGAAGGAGATAAATCCTCATCATGGATGAGCTTCCCTTATAGGAAAGATATTCATCCAACTGATAGTACACTGTCCCTTCTCTGATCTCAACTGGGTCTCTGTCTGAAATGACATGCATCAGTTATCCATGAGAGAATACTCATCTATCTGAAAATAACAGTTGTCACATGCATGCGAGCATCAACAAACTGTATCTCATTAATTTAACAACTTGTTAAATTAATCTAACTGAACTTGACTAAGTTAAACTAAGTCAACTGATCCTCTCAATATAGAACTCATCCTTAATTTCTCAATCAATGGAGCAAATCAAGGAAACATTCCCCAATTAGTGGAGAAATTATTGCATGTTCTCGCAAAGACTTCAAGTTTGCTTTTCCTTAACTAATTAACTCATGGAGAATTAATTAATTAATATTCAAAACTGCTGGTAAGATCAATTTCGAATTTACTTCCTATAGATAGACCAGGGACTGCTCTAAACAGGAAGGGACCCATAAATGCTATTTTTAGAAGATGCTATTTTAAGCAGTTTCACCTCTCACATAAGGTGGCCAAAATGCTCATTGGCCAAACTGCTATTTTTAGAAGTGCTATTTTTAGCAGTTCTATTTTTAGCAATTTCTAAATTTAGCATTTCTTGTTGCACACTTTTCAACACCCCCTCTCAACAAGAAAGGATTCCTCTCGAACCCGATCCTGTAACTCTGGAATGTTCTGCATGCAACACATCTACCAAGTGCAGTTGCTCCAGCAACACTTAGAACAAAAAAACTCCCAACTGACCTCTCCGTTGGGTTAGAAACATATTATGATGCTGAAGCCCTACCTGTTGCTGACAAGTGCTCCCTCTCAAACCTCTGCACTACTGCAACATCTCCATGCATCTCGTACCATTGCACCTTTCTCTGTGCTACCCTGCACTGTGCAACACATTTGTGCCTCTCACATTGCTGTAGCCTGCATGCTCTGCGCTGTCCTGGGATTCCCTGCACTGTAGCTCTCTCTGCCGCTCCATCCACATCTGTCTCTACCCAATCAGTCAGTTCTTGCTACTCCACATCAGGGCTCCCGTAGCAAAGTCTCATCCAAGAGGTTGGGTACCTCAAGGATCTTGCCCCTCCTCCTTGGGACGATCACTCTATATCGCCCCACCTCCTACCTGGAGGTATGGCTGCATGTGATCCCTCTCCCCACTTGGCTCGAAGTTTCCCCCTACTGGAGGTCTCTGCATGAGTATATGTCTCTACTCGATCTCCTCTCAGCTTCTCTAGTTGTGGCTGCTCCACAATCTCCTAAAGCTGCTGCACCAATTGTGGCTCCTCCACAATCGTCTGAGATTCCTTCTAGCACAACATGTTGAGAGGTAATACTCTCCCTTTCAACCACCAAGCATCTAACCTTTGCCTTGATCCTCAAGACTTTGCATGCATCTTGTACCTCAAGTGCATACAGGTTCTTGGCTAGCACACCAATCTATTTCCACTTTCCCACCGTCACGAAATTTTCTAGAAAAAGAGCTGATTTTAAATCAGCGATATCTCCCTCATCCGAACTCCGATTCAACCGATTTTTTTTTTGATTTTGGGTATTTTTCCGTAAGGAATCCAAATATGCTATTTATTTCTGAAAATTTTGTATAGAAATTTTCATATCTGCTTTGCAAACTCTCGGCCCAAAACTCAAAACTTTGAAATCTCCTCTCAGTATACTGTTCTCTCCTTGATCACCTGTGCTCTGATACCATGTAGAATTTTGTAGAATTTTTCTACACATCAGCTAGCTCTGATACCATGTAGAACTTTTTCTACAAATCAGCTAGCTCTGATACCATGTAGAAATTTCCCACCTGTAGATCACCTGGTAATGCAATGTACTAAAGCAAAACACTTGATCTACTTCTACAAACAATTTAGCAGAAGCTTAATCAACCATAAGCAACATCAATAAGAACACATATAACAAATAAGAAGGAATCAATCACACATAACACATAAGAATTTACCCAGGGAAAGCACCTGCCTAAAACCCCATCTCTGTATTATCATACAAGTGGAAATATAGTCCAGATTACACAAAGACTTAGCTCGGAAGCTATCCAGCTCTCAGTACAATCCCCCTGCTGCTCATAGACAGTCAAAGGCTTCTCACAAACCTTCTCCTCTGCCCTCCAAGCCTCCTATTTCCTTGTGCAGTTTCCTTGGGGTCTAGTGATGTCACATGTGTGAATTGACCTCTTTACACACTCACTAACCTCTGATCTAACTGCACAAACCTGAAGGAGATAAATCCTCATCATGGATGTGCTTCCTTTATAGGAAAAATATTCATCCAACTGATAGTACACTATCCCTTCTCTGATCTCAACTGGGTCTCTGTTTGAAACGACATGCATCAGTTATCCATGAGAGAATACTCAGTTATCTGAAAATAACAGTTGTCACATGCATGCAAGCATCAACAAACTGTATTTCATTAATTTAACAACTTGTTAAATTAACCTAACTGAACTTGACTAAGTTAAACTAAGTCAACTGATCCTCTCAATATAGAAATCATCCTTAATTCCTCAATAAGTGGAGCAAATCAAGGACAAATTCCCCAATTAGTGGAGAAATTATTGCATGTTCTCACAAAGACTTCAAGTTTGCTTTTCCTTAACTAATTAACTCATGGAGAATTAATTAATTAATATTCCAAACTACTGGTAAGATCAAATTCGAATTTACTTCCTATAGATAGACTAGGGACTGCTATAAATAGGAAGGGACCCAGAAATGCTATTTTTAGATGATGCTATTTTTAGTAGTTTCACCTCTCATCCAAGGTGGCCAAAATGCTCATTGGCCAAATTGCTATTTTTAGTAGTTCTATTTTTAGCAATTTCTAAATTTAGCATTTTTTGTTGCACACTTTTCAACCAGTGCAACAATGAAAATAATCAAAAGTGAATAATGAATAGAAAACCCTTCTATTTATAACAAAATATTGAGTTATCCTCGAATAATGAGCAATAATAAAATATTATTGATCCCATTCTTGGAATAACCACTTGGAATATTTTATTATATTTGTTTAGGAGGGGAAAAGTATTTAAGTTTTTATTTAGAAATAATAAATAAATAAATGATTTATTTATCTTCTCAAGGAATTAGTTAAGGAATAATAAACAAATAATGATTTATTTAATTATTCCTAAGGGATTTAGTCAAATTCAACAAACAATAATAATTAATTAGTGATTAATTAATTATTCTTAGAGAAAAATAAGAAAAATAACGATTTATCTGTTTATTTTTCATGATTGGGTCAAATTTGAAAGGAATAATAATAAAACAATGGTTTAATTAATTATTCCTAAAGAAAATAAAATAAATAGTGATTTATTTAATTATTCTTCATGGGTTTAACTATAAATTACTTAACAAAGGTGGTTTATTAAGTAATTTCACACAGTGAAAGCAATTTTACTATGGTAAAATTGGCTTTACATGGTGCACCTCGATCCATCTAGTAAATTAGGTTAGATATCAATCAATTTTTTGGTGATAATAGATTACCACCCAACGTGCGAGTATTAGGAGCAAAACGTATGACCAAAGTACATTGTAAAGACACAATCACTTAGACAACAAAGGGTAGTCAAGGAGAGAGAGAGAGAGAGACCAATGAAGATGAATTGAAAGAGGATAGGGACAGAAGGGGCGAGACTAATGCAAGTCTCCTTTTATGTTGTGGTATCGAACCTCAATGAGGCGAGGGAGGCATACCCAAACCCGCTGAGATAACTTAGTACAAAATAATGGTTTGACCAGAAATATAAAACTGAGCAATGAAGTACATACTGAATGGTACATGACATGTTGGCATAACAAAGCCATAAAATAATACAATGTGTCCCATATACATAATGCACCTGGTAAAAAAAATGGGTGGGAGGGTAGAACAACTAGAGAAGCCCTGCTAAACAAGGAAGGGCTCTGCCAAACTGAATGGACCATTTGGAGGAGACGTGCGTGCGATGAAAACTACGATCGGTAGGAACCGAATCCATCAACTCTACAACACTTCATCTGAGGGTGTAGCATAGTAGATATGCATCCGGGCATGTGGGGGACTACCTGAAAGTCCACCCCCTCATGAGGTCTGAAACATCTCATACACACTCAGGAATCACTGGTACAATCCGCTGCATTGCTGGACCATCAAGTGTATGGATCAGGACCATGAAATGACCAAGTCAAAGGGAAATAATGAGACCGTCTGCTCGATCCAAGGTGCAGAACAAGAATGGAAGCTGGAATCGAGATACACCGCCCTCTAGGCTGTTCTTCTGGATTAAATGAGCTGATGTCGACATAATAGGGCCTACGATAGATGAGGCAATGAGGATCCTCAACTAAAGCACGAGGGACAATATCAATGTGATTGATGGACTGACATCAGGGAAAATGGGGAAATGGGATTGAGAGACAAACATACGACTTCCCTTGTTAGAGCATAAAGTGCATGGTTGACCTGGCAGCAACTGAGTCAACTTCGGAGGGGATGGGGACAATATGACTGGAGGCAAAAATGGGCAACACAGGGTGAACGATATGCAAATATGGATGGAATACTGTGACATGATATGATGGGACATGAAATAGACTTGAAGAATGTAAGGGTGATCATCGTGGATGCTCTAAACAAGGGTGACTCAATGACGCTGCCACACAGACTAGGCCTGGTGGGGACCATGAAAACATGAGTAAATGATGGTTACTCATGACGAAAGTTGATATATGGTACAGAAAGTATTAAGAGGAGGTGGACCTCAAAGTACAAGTGTCGTTTTATGACAAAATTCAATTTTGAGAGGTGACGAAGTGACCTTTCTTGGAAAAATGGTTTCCGGGTGAAGTGTCAAATCATCAAAAACTGAGGAGGACCCATTTTAGAGCTCGGTGTAAGCTTTCCAACGGTTCTGATGGTTCGTCAAACTAAGCTACGATCTAGTTGCAGTGGGCGATAGAAAAATTTAGGGATTTTTCTATGAAAGGATGTTTTCCCTCTAATTTGGATTCATTTGCTAAGTGAGCTGTTGTGAATTTGGATAGGAGGAAAAAGGCCCTCAATCTTATGGATATCGTATCGGACAAACTGATTGTCGGAATTAGGATATGCAACTTTCATGCAAGTGGCCTTACTTGTCTGAAGATGGCCTTAATGCTTATTGGAATGATGGTTCCTAGTGAAGAATCAAGGGGAGAGGAAAACGAGAATGAACTACTAGAGGAGGTCTAGAATCATCCTCACCCAATATGTCAAACATGGGGACTCTATGGACATAGAGTAGAATATTTGAAGAGATGGTATCAAACATCTACGATATGCGATGGGCATATGGCTCACCGGAGAGGTGGTAGGACAAACTATCCAATGAATGGAAGGATAATCGACCATACCTAGATCTGGTAGGATCTAGGCTAAGACTTAATTGAGAATATGGCCAAGGGAAAACCATCATGCCCCCAAGCATGGGATACTGATATGGTATGCAAAGGTGGGAATGATGCCCCCCTAGCAGGAGGAGTTTGTGGAGCACCATTGTGTTTCGAGTGCTCGAAAAAGGGATTCAAGCATCTCGACCCAACTTGGCACGAGATCCTCCAAAGGAGATGTAGGGGCCTATGTGCCCCCTAATATGCTATGGGCATACTGGATGTATTTAGAGTTATGGGCTCCAAACACTTATATGATACATAATATGATTATGCATTTTATATGACAATGATGGTTTGCCATTTGTTTTGTTTATGGTTGTCTTCTGTGGTATACATGTGATAAATGCCAATCTAGAATGTTGTTTTCAATGGTATCTACATAGTGATTTTGGGCTCTAGGCACATGACTGAAAGTAATGGTTTCAAATTCACGTACCAATAACTTCACTCGTAGATATTTTCTAAATAGGACTTGGTTATGCACATGATACACACCATTCAATTGCATGACAAGTAGCAAGGAATCTAAATGAACATGAAGATGAAGGATGCGATGAGCGAGGGCATTGATTAACAAACCTATCACTGCATCATATTCGGCCTGATTATTGGTGGCAGATCTAATGCACATGCCGTTTGAAAGGACTAACGGATGCAAGGGGCTAAAAATGGCCCAGGTTGCCGAGGCTAGATTTCGGGAAAAGTGATTTGCACCGTCGGCATGACCGATATACAGTGTGGATGATGGATCCATCTGAAAGGTGAAAAAGACATCGGATGAGATGATGCAATCTACCTAACTACATGATAGAAATAAAGACACACAAATCAAAGGGATGTGATGTGAGCAACATTTTCGGAGGTAGAGCACATTGGGAGAATTACAGAGGAGATGGCCTTCACAATTCTCTTGAAGAAATGCTAGGATCTAATTACTAGTTCTTGTTCTAGCTATGGATCAAGCTCACTTGATATGACTTCAAAATTGGTAGTTGACTATCAATTCTCCCCTCATTATATACAAGGTGAGAGGAAGTGCAAAATAAAAGTATGTTATTTGTAGATGAGAGAAGAAGTAACTATACATTTGAAGGTCAACCACATCATATGAAACATGTCACTAATGCTGATAGCTCTTCGAGAAATTTATATAACTAATCTAGTATTTATGCATGGAAAGTTTCCATTCTTAGAAGACTATGTCATGCCATTCTTGTAAATTGAGCCCTCATTGGTCATTTCAATGGTCTTTACCCATCTCCTCAAGCTATATATTATTAGATGTATAAGAATTATATGGAGATGCTAAAGGGAGGCTCTCCCACTACTTCTGTTCTTGAGGTTATTACACTTTTCTCTTTGAATTAAGGGATGATACAAACCTTCTATTTTTTAATGATCCATACTTCATGAAACCAAGGAAAATGTAGTTAAATTATTGGACTTTATATTTTGACTTGTAAGTGGATATTCACTTAGAAAAACTTAGGTGGATTCAATTCTCTCATTTACCCCTTTATTGCTAGAGTGACGATACATTTACAAGTATATATATCAAATAACACACATATCCTTTTAACTCTCAATAAGTATAAAACATCTATCTTGTAAATCTTATCCTATAAACTCCATATCCATTAACCCCTACATCGAACAAATTTCACTCATAACCACTATATACCCTGGATCCCTATAACCCATAACCTCTAAGATTCCATCACAATTTAACCCTTAATATCTTAGACCAATCCCTAAGCAATATTAATGCATATAATCCCTAACCTCCATCCACTAAACCATATAACATATAACATAAACCCTAATCCTTATAACTCAAAACTTTATATCAAAATATTATAACCCTTAAGCACTATTGTAGATAACTACAAAAACCTTCGACATTCAAAAGGCTTAATCCACAACTTTTTTATCCCTTATCTTCCAAAATTTCCAATTTTCAATCACTAGCAACTAAAAAACTTGGACCACAAAATTCACTAACCCATATCATATTATAATATTATCTCTCTCTCTCTCTCTCTCTCTCTCTCTCTCTCTCTCTCACACACACACACACACACACACACACACACACAACCAATATATGTACCGGTATATATAGTTGCATGTTATGTAGACATTACAATTTGGTATATATACTAAGATTGTCTATTGACATATATATATACCCCTCTCGTCTTTGGGATACTTTCATAGCTGGTTGTAACTACTAACATCCATTTTAAATAGCCAATGTTTACCACATTTCCACTAAAACTTCTAAGCTCTATTCTACATTTTTGATATATAATAAAGCAAAATGTGAACATTATCACTCCCATAATTTCCTAATTTAATGAGTCAGTCTTAACTTCTTGCAATAATAACACCCTAGAAATCATGTGATGGAGAGTCATGATGTGTTGAGATGAAACTAAGATGGCTTGTATCCTTCTACCCCCTCCTCTCTTTCCCATGTACATGCACATACTTCCCTTTCCAACTATCTACTATCTTCCCATGCATCCCTAACATCTTGTACTTAATTTTCTGTATTTTAGAAGGCTATAAATATTACAATTTTCATTACCATAAATTAATAAAATATGTAACACTACTTTTATAATATTAACAATATACATTTTAAATTTGTTTTAAGGATGTAAAGGTGATAATAATGAGGGGATTAATAATTATTGATATTGGGAGAAAAATAGTATCCAATTTTTCATAGGGATTAGGACAAGTTATTATAACTAGGAAAAGGCTTACTCACCATGTACGCAATATTGATTAGAAAGGAGGAAATTGTCAACTTGTTTTTAAAATTGTTGGAGATTCCATAACCATCATTAAAGCCATGAATGATTTACGATGTTGAAGAGAAAGAAATTGACAAACATTATCATTTAGATTAAAAAGGATTCCAATTTCCTTATGCATTCCTCCTATTTCTATGTCAAAAGACACCTCAACTATGTGCCAGACAAGTGGGCTAACAAAGCTCCAAACCTTGAGATTGGAATACTATTGAAAAATGGGGATAAAACTACATGTTATATGCCATAGCTCTAAGTTTAGATTTATTGTTTCAAATCACATTTATTCTCTCACGAGTGAGAAGATAGTTCATCATTCCATTTGCACTAGTTTGGGAAATTGAAGAATCCTTTGTATCCCTTAAGCACATGTTCATTAATTTTAGTTTTGGTTATTGAAGGGTCCCATTATACTATGTGTTTCATCAATTGGATAATGGAGTGTGTAGGTGTTAGAATTGGGCAGTAGCACATCCTAGTTTTGGTGGGGATAACAACCTTGATATGCCTATTAATTCTCTTGGACCTCCCATTAACATTGTCTATGCAAGATTAGGGCTCAACTACATCTACATATATTTGGTCTAAGGGGAATTTTCTAGCTTGTGGGGAAACAACACCAACTTATACAATTTATGTCTCCATTCAATGATTCTTCACTCTCCATTTCTTTTCATAAACTTAGAATTTGTCCTTTTGTGTTAGGAACATCCCTTGATTGGTTTGATCATGTTTAGGTGAAGGAGACTGGCCATATTAGACTAGATCCTCCTCTTCTCTCAGTCAATTATTTTTATTTGTGGGAACTCTTTATTTGTCAACCCTTCTAGTTTTTCCATCCTTCATTTTGTAACTTCTTAATCCTAAAATCACTAGGAAACAATTGGGCAAGGCTATGTCAAAAAGCTTGTGGGAAAATGCATATAACGAGACATCAAGTCATCTTGAGGTTTCTCTAATTTATGGCAACTCTTACTATTTCTTGTATTCAAATAGTTGTGTCTATACTTAGTTCGATTATTTTTATATTTCATCCTTAGGTTCAAGAAACTAAAAATTTTAATGAAATTTCGTGGAAGTATATAAGTTTGTACTCCTTAACCTTGTTCAAGTTCTTTCTTCCTCTAAATATCTAAAAAAGGCTTACCTTTAGAATCCATATTCAGAAGAGTTTCCACATTAGGGATTGAGGCCATTTGGATTGGATAGAAAATCATTGCAACATGGAAAAAAATGATATCAATGAATCCAAAAGAATTTTAAGAAGTTGCAAAGAGCTAATTCATTTTAATAAGAAGAATCTTTTGCAAGCCTACTCTAATATCAATGAATTGGAGCACCATTGTATCATGTTGCATGCTGACATTATGAATTTGTTGATTCAATAGAATCAAAGGATTGATTTATTGGAAGTTGATAACTTGGTTAGAAAATTAGCATCGAATCACAAGAAAGACAATATGTCATCAACCTCAAATGATCAGGTCAAGCATATTAGGCCACACACTCAAAGAGGGAGAGGCTTGCTTCTATAAGGAAGATAGGATAGGGTGTATACTTTTAATAATAAGATTATAAGTTATAAAATTATTTTTGATTTGATCTATCATTCTTCATTATTCTCTAGAGATACTTCATCCCCAAACTTCACATCTATATAAGATAACAAGAGTGATAAGAACATAAAATAGGAGATTTTTTTATTATCCCTTAATCAAATGTCTACTAATTATACTTGTTTGCAATCCCATGGTTGGCTTGAATTTAAGAGAGCATCTATTGCATCGACTTGAGTAGGTATAATAAGAAAAGTAGTTCTTGGATTGGCATGGATAAGGAGCATGTGAGGACGTGAAATTGGAGGAAACTATAAAGAGTTAAATATTTGGTAAGAAACCAAGACCATAAGAACAATAGGGTTGAGCGTTGCAATGATATGAGACAATGTTGGAGATTACTAATTAGTGAATCGAATGGCGTATGAGTATTTTTTACTTGGTGTTCTAAGTTTGATCTATGGGCATTACAATGGTGACCAACTTGTCTAGAAGTTGTAACTTTGTTGAACTACTAATTATCATTGTTTTGAGTGGGTTTTGTCATCCTTGGGTTCACACTATAAAATGGTTTTGTCCTATTATGGTTTTATTAGTTTTTTCACTTGTTATGTGTAGTGTTCCATAACCCATAGATATAAAATGTAAATTAGGTTTACAAGTATTATAAATGTAGTAAATTAGATTAAAGAGACAAGTAAGATGACATATGTGAATATACCCCTGTATTATGATAATAAGGTAGGTGTTGGCAACATAGTTTCGATCCATTTTGAGGAACCTTTTTGCTCAATTTTGGATATGCACCCAAAATTGCATGAGGACTTGCAAATTCTTTGGTGTGGGGGGGATATTGGGCCTTCATTTTGAGGCCTTTAATACTATCACAAGTGTGAGTTTTCCCCTGTCTACTACCTCTTATAACTTATTATCATTCCCATTTTGTCACAATCACTTGCATTATGGTCATCACATGCTGATGAGGTTTGATGTTGTTAAATTCAATGTTTTTCCTTTATTTTTAATGATTTATTAGAGATATATCTTGCTTTTTCTAATGTGATTACCAAATCCTGTTACCTAGTAAATATCGCGTAACCAAATTGTTAGTTGTCATATCTATACACCCCTCGGGTGAAATATGCCACATGAATTTTGTTGTTAGGTGGTTTAATATAGGTTAGTGTTGGTAGTTTGAGATGGCTCCTAGGTTAGATAAGGAAGGGACCAACTCATAGTCAATGCTCAAACCAAATGTAGGGTAGAAATGCATACAACATAGCAACAATTGAATATCTAATCAACTTCAAGGTTTTGGCAAGTGGCATGGATATTTTCATGCATGTAATGTCATGAAAATATCCTATGCCAACATATAAGTATTTACCATTTCAATGAGAGTTGTATTTGTCAATGGTATTATGCTCTACTCTTGTTTTTGGATGTAAACAATTAACAAGTCTGCATCCTCCTAAGCTATTCATGTTTTAATATACCCTACATTAAAGGTTGAAGGTTCGAATTGGTCAAGGAAGCAGTCAATTTATGTATTGCAGAGTTTTTCAAATTGTCCAATATGAAGGTCATATGTTGGTGTATATTGTAGTTTGATGATGGAGCATATGTGGATCCATGCTGAGTCTCTGCATACTATCTTTATAATTGTAATGTGAGCATGCGTATTCCTCTTTTAATATAAATGATGATATTCTAAGTTTATCTCATAGCAAAGTACTTATACTATATTTTTCCTTTGTAGCACAAGTTAGTAGATAGGGCCATCTACTTGGTTTGCATTGCAAATTCATTTATTTCTTAGCTAGATTAGCTAATTAGACAAATTTGTATTTCTATTTATGTTCTGCAAATCAATATTTTAATTCACTGTCATTTTAGTTCTTGAACTTTCATGTGTCCTTCATTGCAAAATTGTGGATTCCCTATAGATGTTAGGCACTAAAGGTTGAAAAACAGAAGTGCTTTTTAAAGAACTGCAAAATTACTTGATGCATTTAATGCAAACAATGTATTGTGTTCGAATCTTGTAAAGTGCTCTTATAAACATAATTCTAGTAATCCAACAAAACTTTAGCATTTTTATTCCTGATTGAATTTCATCTTTTAATTGTAAAGAGTGGATCCCCTACAAAAGTTAGGAACTCAAGGTTGAAGACCATAAGGTGCTTCTTAAGGAATCATAGAACCATTTAATGTCATTGATGCTAAACAGTAGACTATGATTGACGTATGCAAAGTGCTATTGAAAACATAATCCGAGTGATCAAATAAACTTTTGTAGCCCTTTAATTTTTAGTCTTTTTGAATTTTATTGTAAGTGGGCTATCAAGAGTTGAGAAGGATCAAATTTCTTGAGGTGTGAATCTCTTTTAGAGTGCAATATAAATTTTATTATTGTTTAAAATACACAATTTAAACTTACAATTGCAATAGATGTTTTCTAGATTTTAAATGACTAAAAAATATACATAAAAAGAGATCGAAATGAAAAGAGTAAAAGTAGTTAAAATGTTTTAATGGTTATTTTTTTATTGAAATATTTTTATTAAAACCCAATTTATTTTTTATGTCAAGTATTTTATTTTATAATAAGAATTGAAATAATTACACATTTTTTATTTATTTATTTTGTGCGCGCCCCGACACATACACACATATATATAATTTAAACATATGGAAATATTGTTGAATTGAGGCTTCTGTGATCCATATCAAATTTATGAGAGATTTTTCGGCGTAAATCACATGAAATTTCATTTGTCGACGCGTTTCAAACCAACCAGTGTGGTTCATGTCATAACAAGTTGAAGAATGAGATCCAGCTTTGCATATTAAATAGTTAGAGTAGAACATCCAACGTTGGATCTGATTCTTCAACTTGTCATGACAATGAACCACACTGGTTGTTTCGAAATGCGTCGAAAATGAAATTTCATGTGATTTAGGCCGAAAAATCTATCATAGTATTGAAATATTTTTAATATATATAATTTAAACATATTGAAATATTTTTAAAAAATGTTAAAATTATAATATTATATATATATATATATATATATATATATATATATATATATATATATATATATATATATATATCACTTTGATATAAATTATATTATTCCACATTGATATCTAAATATTTTATTTATGGTTAAGAGTGAGAGAAGTTTTTTTACATCTGTTAGGTTGTAATGTCAACAATACCAATATGATCATTAATATTTGATAATGTTTTTATTTAAAACTAACTAAATAGATATATTCATTTTTATTTTTAACAAAAAAAAAACCAAATAAATATAATGAAAGTGAAATAATTAATATTTTATAAAGCTTTTAATTAAAACTAATCAAATAAATATATCTAGTTTTTTTGTTTTTAATTATATTTGACATTGTTTTTTATTTAAAAATTATTTCATTTTTATTTTAAGAGTTAAACAAGAAAAAAATTATACATTTTCATAGAACTAAAGTGTAGAATGCATTTTAAAAAACAACACTATCTTTTAAAATATTATATATTTTTAATAAAAAATAATATTATTTTGATAAATTTTTTTTTAAATAACTTTTATTTAAATAATTTTCTAAAATAATATTTAATGGCAATCACAATATTAATAATAATTAAAATTTTAAATAATATATATATATGTTTTTCCATTAACCAATAGTAATAATTAGTTCTTTAATTTTGAATAAAAGTTCCAATCAGTAAAAGTAAATAAAATATTCGCTAATTTAGCAGCCATCATTGAGAGAAAACATTTAAATTATAACAAAGGTTGCTGCCCACGCCTATCAATTTTGGGTGTGGTTTCACTGATAAGCAGATGAGGGAGGTGATAAGAACTATAATTTTTTTTATATAAAATGTTTGATGATGACACCCCTCCGCCATGGATAATTCCAAGTACATCACCTGTCACCTTGAATTTAATTCCATGCCTCGAGCTCGATGATGACACCCCTCCGCCATGGATAATTCCAAGTACATCACCTGTCACCTTGAATTTAATTCCATGCCTCGAGCTCCTCTCTCGACGGTGTGGGGACAATCACTGTTGCAAAAATTTTCCGACAACAATTCCGATAAAGGATGTCAATGTCCGTCTCTATAAACGGAGAAGGAGAGGCGGGACCAAACAACAACGTAAGTCGGTAGGTTATAATAGGGTAGGATTAAAAAACCATCAGGTACTTCTTGAGAAAGCCAGTCTAACGAGGCTGCTTTTTTCCTTGGAAATCATGGAAATTCCAGAAATTAACCTGTCGTTGGTGTAGCTCAGAGATTGCCATGCAGATTTCTTACTCAAAATCTTAAGCAAAAAGCAAAGATGAAACGTTTGTTCGTTTATCGCTCAGAAGAGCCGTTGCATTTTCATTCCCCACTCATTTCATTCCATTTTTCCAATTGAAAAAATGGTGCCAGAAAGCAGCTCTCAGGCGTACAATTCGTTCCATTATTTACACTGCGATGACCCACTGCCTCTCGCCAGGAAGCTTCGTTTGTACCAAAATTATATTTTCATTTATTCGAAAGCAATGTTTTGCTTTCCACGGATGTGATTACAGTCCTTATATGGCACCCGGTTTTTGTTTGTACGCATCGTTTTTGGGCACTCAGATTTGGACAGGCACATGGCGTCTTTGTCGTTTCGCTTTTTCAGATATTCATGAATATCAAATATTTGGCCCCTTCTAATCACTTTTCTGAACCCATGAATATCGAACATTGGTTTTTAACACATGAGGTGCTTGATTGGTTTGCAGAGTAGTTTAACTGGTAGATGAAATTTTTTTACGTAGCGTTTGTTGAAGTGTTTTGCAGAGTTCAATATTTTAGAGTGAAGGGTTTTATTATTTTGTCAATGAAGTTGTGATTTTTTTTGATAGCCGGGGATGTGAACATATTCTTTATCTTAATTAAAAAATAATGGTATATTTTTTTCATCCTGTTAATGGATAGGATTTCAAATATTAACTATTTTACATGGTTAAATTCATATTTATTTTTTTATATTTGTTCAATGCAATTATCAAAATTATCATGCAAATTATCAAAAAACAAATTGTATTATATGAAATCTTAAATTTATAAAAATCTAAATTTCTAATATTAACTATCTTATATTTATAAAGCCATATTTAATTTTCCACATTTGTTTAATGCCATCATGAAATTACCATGCAAATTATCAAATAAAAAATTACATCATATAAATACTTAAGTTTATAGAAGAGGAAAAATAATACAAGTTAACATATATCAACCACATTTACTATAATGTAATTGTGCTAATTAACATATTAACATGTGATTCTGCTAATTAACATATTAGAAAAGAAAACATGAAATTCAACATGAAATATTTTAACAAATAAAAAATAATCATAAAATTAGAAAATGAATAATTAATTTTAATAATAAATATTACAACAATTTTAATATTAAGAAAAATAAAATGCTAAAAAACTGTTTCCTAAAAAAATAAAAAAATATACATAAATCACAAAAGTAAAAAAAATAATAACAATACAATAAATATAAAAATTATCCATTGTATAAATATAAATACATAACTTACCATCACCTTATTGACAATGTACCTAATGATATCTCCAGAACATGAAATTGTTAGAGAATGTGCTAGAGAACATATATCACAAAACATGATATTATATTAATATAAACTTCATCACCTTATTGACAATGTACCTAATGATATCTCCAGAACATGAAATTGTTAGAGAATGTGCTAGAGAACATATATCACAAAACATGATATTATATTAATATAAACTTAATAAAATGTTAAAATATTTTATTTTTTATATGTTTAAAATTTTAATAATTTTTTATTAAAATAAAATATCTTTCTTTTATTAACCTGACCAAGTAGCATCCAAACTTCATCTAAAATTTACCAAAAGCTTTGAAAAATCTCCATAATAAAAAAATAAAGATAAATCAAACAATTTTATGGATTCCTTGAGAAAGGAATGCCGTTGGTTTTCCACCCAAAAAAATTAAAAATAAAGATAAAACAAACAGTGTTATGGATTCCCTGAGAAAGGAATGCCGTTGGTTTACTCGCTTCGTTCGTTACTGGTTGGATTGTTGAAAGAAGAAACGGGTTGGAACAATAAACAAACCCGGCTGGCCCTGACAGAGGCTAGGAAAAGAAACAATGAATGGTTGAAGAAACGGGCTTATGGCTTGCTTCAACTTCAATTTACCTCCCTATACCCGCCGCTTTATAGATTTGATCTTTATGATTACCTTTTTTTCAGAGGAAAAAAACAAAATAGATTATATTAAGATGATATAATGATCGGTATTACAGGAATCTCAATCAAGATAAAAGTTTCAGATAGATAGGAGAATTTGAAAAACATATAGTGTCCCCATATAAGATGGACCGAGAATATCACATGAAATCTTTATGCTTACCTTATACCTTTGACTTGTTTATTTGATAATTTCTGGTACAGAAAGGCCAAATAGGATCCATTCATGGCTTTGCTATCTGGTAAAGTTTCTGAAGAATATAGTGCTTTTTCCTACAAAATCTCTCGTGGAGTTTTTAGAGCGAGAACAATATATTCATCGATTTAGACCCTATATCGGGAGCAGGGAGGGATTGTTCTATTTCTCAACGTCTTCCACCGAATGGGCCTTTGTTTGAGCACAGGGCATTGCAGACTGGCAGGGACCTTCTCCCATATGGAAAGAAGCTCAAGAGTTGGGTCTATAAGGACAACTGGCTTTCCAATGGAACAAGACATTGACGATCATAAGGAATATTAGTATTTGCCGTACAGAACCACAAGACTATCTCACTTGGAAGGGGAAAAGGGGAAGGAAAATATAAATGTTGCTGAAACGTATTTGATCTTATCCAAGTTTCAACCCTCCCAAAATGGTCCTCAGTTCCCTACTTCATTATGGAAAACAAGTGTCCCCAGCAAAAACTTTATCTTCTCTTGGCTTGTGTACCACAATAAAAACCTAACTTGAGACAATCTGCAAAAGAGACAGTGGAATGCGCTGGGCATCTCTCAAATTTGCAAAGCTGGAGCGGAAAATAATGAACATATTTTCCTATATTGCAGCCTCACATCTCAGAAGGTTTCTTGGAGATTTATCCCACAAATTGTTACATGGATGATTTGGAAGTGGAGGAACAACGTTTTGTTCCAAAACAAACAGGAAGATTTTCAGCAAATAACACACAAGGTTTTCTCTTTCTACAACAACTATATTCCACAGTCCACATAGTATAAAAATAAAACCAGTGGACATAACAATATTTTCATGGAATACCCAAGGGGATTCTTCGATGGGGCAGCGCAAAATGGAATATGTGCCTGTGGTATCTACATTTCCATGAAAGAATATAAAAAAATCAACAACGCTGAGGCAATGGGACTCTCGGGGCTTTTATGTTTCAGTAAATTCCTAAACGTAAATTCTTAAACATCTCAGATTTGCATATATATGGAGATTCTAAAATCATAATTGACCATGTCTTAGGGAGAACTTTCATAAAGAGCCCTCACCTTATAGGATGGATGAAAAGAATTGAGGTTTTCTGGCAAGAACAAAAGGACTTCTCTATCCAACATGTGGACACATCACAAAATCAACAAGCTGACACTTCATTAAAGAAAGGGCACATGGAAATACTTCTTGAGAATATCACACATAACATGGAGGATTTTATCCTCCCAGAGACATAATTCTGAATCTTTTTTCCTATTATCTCCATGTTGATTTACTTTTTTTCGCTTGGCCACTAGGCTTTTCACAGTGTTCTCTGCGAAATGAGTTTCTCTTTTGCAAATGGTGTGTAACACAACAGGGACTTATTTTTTAATACTAGTATCACTTTGTTTCTATCTATAAAGATACTACCAGACACAACCCAAAAAAAACCAAAAAAAAACCACAACAAGTTTATACTCTCGACCTTTCCTTGTATATAGGGGGAAATGTTTTCATGATAAAACACTTTGAACATATTGTAAATGTTAATGTTGTCATGTGATTGCCAGACTATCTGTGATTATTGTAAATCTTTCTGATATTAATATAAAATACCGCTTTTTCCGTACTGAAAAAAATGCCGTTGGTTTCTTGTTTCGTATTTTCTCAGTACACGACATTGCCATTTGTCATCTTGCTATGCATATATGAATCCAACGCACAAATTGTGGCTGAACAGTGGCCATTCCTTGATTAATCTTGGTCTCTATCAGGAACATCGTATAGATGCAATATATTTTGTTCGGATAATAATCGCTCTGCTAAAAGCGAAATGGTCGTACTCGGCTTTGTGCAAAAGCAGAGACATTCAGAATAAATTGCTCTTTCCTGCTGAGGCGGACTTCTTTTATTCTCCTCCTGAAAAGGAAGAATCTCAATCATCCTGATCTAGTGCCTTGTCATGCTTCTGATCAGTGTGAGTACGTCGCCCACAGAAAAAGAAACACATTCGCAGAAAACGAGCAAAAACCGTGGATATCTGATGGCTTTATTTACATTATCCTCAAACGAAACTTGTCCAATTTGGTGGAGATCATTGCTACCACGAAATTTACTTTGGGCATTAACCTTCAATATAATATATTATATTAGGCATTAAGACTTATGGGTGTTAATTGTGGGTTAGCAGTTCTCCCATCTCAAAATAAAGAGTTTAGTACTTTATGAGATAATGCTGAGTGAATCAGGAGCAACTCCTATTGAAGTAATTGTTATGGGGCAGCTCATAAAATATCTAATTTTTTTTTAGCAAATGAAAGTAGGTAAATGACCTAATGTTATCTTTAATGAAAGCATGAATGAAAGAAAGAGAACATGGATGAAAAAAACTACACATGGATGCAAAAAATATTTAAAAAGAATTGAGCAAATGAGAGTAGGTAGATGGCGGAATGTTATCTTCAATGAAGGCATGAGTGAAAGAAAAAAATCATGGATGAAACAAAACTACACGTGGATGCAAAAATGGAATATCTACCCAAATCCTTGTGCCACAAATATCAAGGAGTTAAAGGATTTTGTTATGGAGAAGTTTTGTAAAAAGGTATAGGGAAAGAGTTGGGTAGAAAGAAGAAATATTACATTGAGGAATTCAACCTTAAGTGTGATCTACAACAAAAAGAGTTCATTGGAGTTAACATTCCGTGGAGGGAAAAGGTTCTTATTACTCAATTAAGGACCAACACACATCCACTTTGGTGTGAAACATGACGGTGGAAAACGCCTAAAGAAGCTTGGGAGGAACAAGTGTACATTTTGCACGTCCGAGGTTGTGGAATTAGAAAAACATTTCATTTTGGAATGTGATTCATTCAAAGACATTAGAGAAAGTTATGAGAATATGTATTAGAAAAACATTTCATTTTGGAATGTGATGCATTCAAAGGCATTAGAGAAAGTTATGAGAATATGTTAGCGTCAGTGTCTTGGCATTGTCTTTTCAGCGACGGGATTGTTGGAAGGCTGGGCCAGCTCATCAATTTAAATCGGAAAAGAATTGAATTGCAAAAAGCAAAAAACAGGAAACTAATAGTCCCATAGATTATTTATTAGTATGGTAGACCTTAAAATATCATTTCATTTCATTACCTTATTAGCTTAAAGCTTTCCTATTTCCACTTCAAATAAATAAATTTAGATTGAATTTTATTTTTTATTTATTTATCAACGAAAACGATTGAGTTTTAAGAAAATATGCTTCATCGAGTTATTGATAGATGGCTGGTTATGATGGGAACCCGAAGAGTTTGATTAAAAAAATAATATTTCTCCGTCGTCACCTCTTGTGCGTTAGGATCCGTCGGAAGTGGAAGAGCCACTCTG
Organism: Pinus tabuliformis; assembly: GCA_031772625.1. NCBI lineage: Eukaryota > Viridiplantae > Streptophyta > Pinopsida > Pinales > Pinaceae > Pinus > Pinus tabuliformis. Next base: position 387,786,733 of record CM062816.1, on the reverse strand, counting down.
CTTTTCTTTGTCTAAACATCTCATCAACGACTCTCATTTCACCCTGCGCTCCAATTTGCTCTGTAACGTATGCTCCTTGATCTCGCTCTACGTCGATGGGTGATGGGTAGTCGGAACATGTCCTTTTCATCTTCATGCTTATGCTTATGGTTGCCTTGATCAAATTGATGAGTCCGTTTGCCCAATCAGATTGTTCAGATCACCAATCGACTGTGGATGTATGGTAACATTGAAGGGAAGAATGTGTTCTACTGGTTTTAAATATGCAAAGTTCGCGAGCAACAGAGACAGAAACAACAGAGAGTGGCGTCCATAAGCAGCTTCTTCAACCACCTTTCTTCGCAGGCACATCGCACACAAACGGTAAAGCTCCTGGACACCTTACTCAATCTCCAAAACAAAATTATGAACAATGTAAAGCTCTTGGACACCTTTTACCCGAGAAGCTTTCCCTTCAGGTTTGATATCGGACATCTTCAAGCGTGAGGTAACGAGTTTATAATATCATTTCTTTTTCCAAAATGCGTTATTTTCTTTCTAATTTCTTTAGTGTCAATACATTGAATATTCATGGATTGCTAACATTTGGTGCGTTGTGAGAGACATGTAGTTGATAATGAGGAAATCAACGCTGGAATTTCATGTGAAAGTCGGACATTAGAATTATCTCCTCTGCATTCGACTGGTATGGCTCGCGTGAATCCACAACCAGTGCATTACAAAGGCCTGTAATTTGAAGTTCCACAACCAATCACATGATAGTTCTAATTAAGAAAACGCTACCCAAAACAAAGCAACCATCAAAATTTTCATAGAACAAACCAATTGATTATATAGTAAATATTGTCTCTAGCTTGAGACAATTAATTTTTGCATAATTTTTGCATAATTTTTGCATTTGAGTATTTGACCGGGAATAATAAAAAGTAAAAACCATAAAATTTTACATGAAAGTATTTAAGTTGTTATAAATTGTATTTAATACATCTAAATTAATATAATTTATATTTACATTTATTATATATTTCTTAAAGGAGTAAAAATAAGATTAAATAATAACACTATATTGAAACATTTAACAATTTTGAGAAAAATCCAAATAAAATTATATATAGTGTTAATTTTATTTTATAGTTTTATCCCATATAAATTTTGTAATAATTTGTTTTTTATTTTTAATGTTATTAGAATATAGTCTATGATAATGTTATTGTAACGTTATAATTTATTTATCAATAATATATTATTATTTATTATTTATTTTTCTACCATTTTATTATATTTTTATATTATTTTTTGTATTTCATTCTATTAGGTAAGTAAATGAAAATTAAAAACAATTTTTAAATTCAAATTTATCAAATAAATTAAAAAAATATTTATTTATTATTTTTAATTTACATAAAAAATTAATGATATCTTGTGAAATTTAACTATATCGTAGAAAATTTTAGAATTTAATTATTTAAACACAATAATAAAGGGGAAAATAAAAAATAGTTAATATATGTAGAATGAAAATGAACTAAAATGAGATTGAAATTTGTTCATTCTTTTTGATGTAAATAGTTGTCTTGCACCCATGAATATAAACTAACACAACCACATTAGTAAAATAATTAGAAAATTTGATAGAACTTTAAAAGTTAAGCATAATTAAAAAATAAGAATTTAAATAAGACATGTATCCACAATAAGTCCATAATTAAAATAATTATATAAATTAATAAAAAAGATTAAAATAACTACATAAATTATAACTACTTAAATTAATTATAAATTAAAAAAACTAGTAAAATTAATAAAAAATAAAAATAGCCATCTAAAATAATAAAAAATTTAATAATTTAAAAATAAAAAATAACTACACCACCCCAAAAAAATTAGTATTTCATAACTTGCATACACACACATATATATTTTAATATTAGAATTTTACTTATTAGAATTTTTAATACTATGTTAAGAATATAATAATAATAATAATTTGATGTTATTAATACACTAATATAATTAGTAATATTAATAGTAAATTACAATATTATTATTTAAAATTAATATCATTTTAAACTTAATAATATTATTTAAACTTTAATAAATTTATGCTAATATAATAATTATAGATTATTGTATTGATTTATAAATTTACACATTAATAATATATTAATTTAAACACTAATACATCATAATCATGATCAATTTGGTCAAAGATAGTGAACATGAAGATCATATTGAACCATGATCATGATAATTAATAGGCATTATGTTTAAAATGCTTACAATTAAGCATAGACATATATCTAGAGTCATCATGATGACATAGACAAAGATATTTAACCTTTGTAGTCAACCTTTGCAGTTGATGTATAAATAATCAACGATGGTCAATGTTATTCAACTATATGTTTACCATACTCAATGGTAGTCAACTGATCCGGATTTAAACAGGAACACAACAAATTATAGAGATAATCATAAATACAGAGATGCAACAGAAATAATACTTCATTTCATTAATGTAAAATACTGAAATATGCTTACAAATAGAAATGGAAATAAACTAGCTCGGGCAATGGTAGCTTATCTCTGAGAAGAGATGTGGCGACGACATGCCTCTGAACTGTGTTACAATGAGGGTCAAAGGCCTATTTATTATTGAGAAACAATGTAAAACCCTAAACATCCAAAAACCTAACCCTAGGAGATGAAGCACCAAACTATGGGCCCCATTTTGGGTAAATTGGTACATCAACTTCCCGGGGTCATAACTTTGGCATACAATCTCCGTTTGACGCGCACAATATCTTGTTAGAAAGATCTATCGGAGGAATACATTTTTTGAGTGAGCAACATCGGTCCAAGGACCCATGTTGCTCCCAATTTTCCCAAAAAACGTCATTTAGGGCCCTAAAACTACTCTGGAAGTTCAGGACCCAAAAAAACTTCTAAAAATAGTAAACTGTGCTACAATTAAGAAAACTAAAAAACTGAAACAGACAGTTGTGGGGATCCAAGTGGGATAAGTGGGTGGCCACCAACATCCACCTGGATCATCAACATTGTTCACTCATAGTCATCCTTAGTCAAACATAGTCACTCATGGTCAACCATGATCAATCATGGTCAACGATGGTCAATCATATTCAACGATAGTCAACATTATTCACTCATAGTCATCCTTAGTCAAACATAGTCAACCATGGTCAACCATGTTCAATTGTTGCATTGTGACAAACATTGTTTGGATATGAAAATCAACCGTGGTCAACCATGTTTAATCATGCTCAATCATGGTCAACCATATTTTATAAAATCATTCGTGGTCAACCATGGTTAATGATAGTCAACCATTGTCCAACGTCGCATTGTGACAAAGATTGTTTGAATATGAAAATCAATCATTGTCTCAACGATGGTCTAATGTTGCATTATGACAAATATTGTCATAATATGATAATCAAGATTTAACCATGGTCAATCATGGTCAACCATGTTCAACCATGTTTTATAAAATCAAACATGGTCAATCAGGGTCATCCATGGTTGAATGTTGCATTGTGACAAATATTGTCTTGATATGAAAATCAACCATGGTTAAGCATGGTCAAGCATGGTCCAACATCACATTGTGACAAGGATTGCCTCAATATGAAAATCAACCATGGTCAACCATGTTTATTTTAGTGTTTATAATATTTATCTTAGAGTTTATAATATTAGTCCCTTGGGTTTAATATTAATCCCTTGGGGTTTTAGTATTAACCCCTTGGGTTTATAATATCAATCCCTTGGGTTTAGTATTCCCTCGAGTTTATAATATCAATCATGGTCAACCATGGTCAATCATACCCAACTATGGTCAACCATGGTCGAATGAAGCATTGCGACAATGATTGACTCAATATGAAAATGGACTATGGTAAACCATGGTCGAATGTCGAATTGTGACAATGATTGACTCAATATGAAAATCAACCATGGTCCAACGTCGCATGGTGACAAAGATTGTCTTGATATGAAAATAAATCATGGTAAGGCATGGTCAACCATTGTCTAAAGTTACATTGTGACAAGGATTATCTTAATATGGAAGCCCACCATACTCAACCATGTTTATTTTAGGGTTTATTATATTTATCCTAGCGTTTATATACCTTGGATTTATAGTTTTTATCCCTTCGGTTTATTATTCCCTTATGTTTATAATCCCTTGGGTTTTTAGTATTAATCCGGGTTTATTATTCCCTTGGGTTTATAATATTGATCATGGCCAACCATGTTTTATAAATTCAATCATTGTCAACCATCGTCAACCATATTTTATAAAATCAATCATGTTCAACCATGTTTAATCTTGGTCAGCCATGCTCCTACGTCACATTGTGACAAAGATTGTCTCAATAGAAAAATCAATAATTGTCTCAACCATGGTAAAACGTTGCATTATGCCAGAGATGATTTCAATATGATAATCATGGTCAACCATGATCAACCATGGTCAATCATAGTCAACCTTGGTAAACCATGTTCAACCATGTTTTATAAAACCAAACATGATCATCCATGGTCAATTGTGGTCAACCATGGTCGAACGTCACATTGTGACAAAGATTGTCTTGATATGAAAATCAACGATGGTTAAGCATGGTCAACCATGGTCCAACATCGCATTGTAACAAGGATTGTCTCAATATGAAAATAAACCATGGTTAACCATGTTTATTTTAACGTTTATTTTTGGGTTTATAATATTAGTCCCTTGGTTTAATATTATTCCCTTGGGTTCATAATCCCTTAGGGTTTTAGTATTAATCCCTTGTGTTTATTATTACCTTGGGTTTATAATATGAATCCCTTGGGTTTATAATATAAATAATCATCAACCATGTTTGAATGTCGCATTGTGACAATAATTGCCTCAATATGAAAATCAACCATGTTCAACCATGGTCCAACGTCGCATTGTGACAAAGATTGTCTCGATATGAAAATCAATCACGGTCAAGCATGGTCAAGCATGGTCCAACATTGCATTATGACAAGGATTGTCTCAATATGGAAATAAACCATGGTCAACCATGTTTATTTTAGGGTTTATAATTTTTATCCCTTGGGTTTATTATTCTCATAGTTTATAATATCAATCCCTTGGGTTTATTAATCTAAGGGTTCATATTACTAGGGTTTAATATTATTCCCTTAGGTTTATAATCCCTTGGGTTTTTAGTATTAATCCCTAGGGTTTATAATATCAATCATGATCAACCGTGGTCAACCATGTTTGATAAATTCAATCATGGTGAACCATTGCCGACCATATTTTATAAAATCAATCATGGTCAACCATGATCAACTATGGTCAATCATGGTCAACCATGTTCAAACATGGTCAACCATGGTCAAATGTTGTGTTGTGACAAATATTGTCTTGATATAAATATTAACCATGGTTAAGCAAGGTTAACCATGGTCCAACATAACATTGTGATAAGGGTTATCTCAATATGAAAATCAACCATGGTCAACCACATTTATTTTAGTGTTTATAATATTTATTTTAGGGTTTATATACCTTGAGTTTATAATATTACTCCATTGGGTTTGATATTATTCTCTTGGGGTTTTAGTATTAATATCTTGGGTTAATTATTCCTTTAGGTATATAATATCAATTATGGTCAACCATGGTCAATCATAGACAACCATGGCCAACGATGGCCGAATGTCGCCTTGTGACAATGATTGCCTCAATATGAAAATCAACCATGGTCAACCATTGTACAACATCCCATTGTGACAAAAATTTCTTCGATATGAAAATCAATCATAGTCAAGTTTGGTCAACCATGGTCCAATGTTGCATTGTCCAACCATTGGTCAACCATGGTCCAATGTTACATTGTCCAACCATTGGTCCACCATGTTAAACCATGTTTTATAAAATCAGAAATGGTCATCCATGATCAATCATGGTCGAACATCACATTGTGACAAAAATTGTCTTGATATGAAAATCAACCATGGTTAAGTATGGTCAACCATGGTCCAGTATGGTCAACCATGGTCCAACGTAACATTGTGACAAAGATTGTCTCAATATGAAAATCATCCATGGTCAACCATGTTTATTTTAGTGTTTATAATATTTATCTTAGGGTTTATACCTTGGGTTTATAATATTGGTCCATTGGGTTTAATATTATTCCCTTGGGATCATAATCCCTTGGAATTTTAATATTAATCCCTTGGGGTTTATAATATCAATCCCTCAGGTTTATAATATCGATCATGGTCAACAATGTTTTATTATAATAATAATAATAATAATAATTTATTATTAAATAATATAAGTTATTATAATAATAATATATGATGATGATGATGATAATAATAATAATAATAATAAATAAATAAATAATAATAATTAATTATAATTGACTTTAGATTTTGTGATCCATACTGATTTTGATAAATTCTTTCAGATTAATCCCATTATGAGTAAATTAATTAAATAATTAATTTATAATAATAATATGATTAAATAACTAATAACTAATAATTAATTATAAATTAATAAATAATTAATATTTTTTGATTAACATTAACAATAATAATATGAATTACTAGTGAATAATTAGTAATTAAAAATTATTATAATCATTTTAAAATTATCATTGTTATTACTAAATAGATAATTATTGTTATTAAGATTATTATTATTTATTAATATTACTACTATTACCAAATAATTATTATTATTAAATTAAATTATAATAAATTATATATAATAAATAATTCATTTATATTGCATAATTAAAAATTAAATTATAATAAATTACATTTAATATTAAATAATAATTAAAATAAATTAATAATTATAATGATATTTTTTTTTTCTCGGTAAAAACTAGCTAAACTTGTATATTATATGTACAAGAGAACTTTACACACAGAAAGACATGCCTTCCAGGGCCTGCAATAGCACCCTGGGAACCTTGACTGTAGACCGAAAAGCTCCCTCGCAGGGGCAGCATCGCCAGAACTTCTCAGAACTTCTCATGACAACAAAAGCTCCCACACAGGGGCAGCACCGGACCGACTTCTCAAAACAATGGCAAAATCTATCAGAATCCCTGAGGAACAACATTGTATAGACCAGACACATGACTGCCCACGCAGGGGCTTGCTGCTAAGATCGACTGAACCATATACCGGACAGATTTAAGCACGACAGAGACACAAGTGTCAACTGCCAGCGTAGACCAAACAGAATTGAGACTGAACCATAGACCTGACAAATTTAAACACGGCAGAGACACAAGTGTCAACTGCCAGCAAACATAACCGATTAACAAAATCAAAATACCCGCAGCTGCATTAGTCCTGGAGTCGGGCTGAGGATGGAAGGTGGGCTGCAAGATGTGCTTCCGCCTCTTCACAGAGGCTCTTGTCTTCGACCACGTACGCCCAACCGTCACCTTCTTCACGTCCTTCCCACATTTTCTTCCATTTCTCCTCGTCAACGTCTGGAGGGGCTGGCCCCAGTGGAGGTGAGAGGTCTTGCGTACTCTTTTCCTCCATGCCTCCAGCTTCAGACGGTGGTTGCACCGTAGCAATGACCTCTTCCGCAGCCGCTTCTTCTCCAACCTCAATTTCCTTTCCAGAGCCTTCCAGTGGCATCTCCAGCGTGCCCTGAGGACTTCCATCCTCAATTCCTTCTGGAATTTTGGTGAATAGGACTGAAATGTGGGCATTGACTCCTGCATTGTCCGCAGAGTTGCCCAGAGTGAATACCACAGAGCCGAAGGCTGGAAGCGCCGGCTCCCCTTCGCTGGAACTCCCGACCTCCATGAATTGTCTAATGGGGAGCTGGGTCGCCCGGGCTCGCCTATGACAATAGCAGCAACAGCAGTGATGATGTTCATCTACTGCAGGGGTTCGTGAGGAGGAGCCTCTCCATGGTCCCCTTCTGCTGGGCTGTCGCTCCCATACTTTAACCATGGTGTCCCTAATGCCTCCTTTGTATGCCTGAGGGTAAGCTTGAACTCGGTAGCAATGCAAATTTCTTCCCAATTCGCCCTCTGGTGCACAGAACTCAGCTTGAATTCCTCCTCTTGGTGCCAGACTATTCCATTTCCCCAATTGTCGTTGCGTATTTGCCAATTGCCCTCCCCTTCCAGACCAGCGGCAAGGATGGCAACAGAGACAGGCTTCAACTGTGCTGCGGGGTGGTGAAATCTTCCCCGGCCTGAACTCTCTGTGCTTCTGCACCCACCAACTCTCAGCAAACCAATATTCCTTGCTCGACCCATCGAGCTCCTCATATGCTGCTTCATTCCCTCGTTGCAGGCGCTCAATAACTGCGCTCTGCTCCTCCATCTACCTCTCCCCTCAGCCATCAATTGCATTAACTGCAGCTTTGCGCGGAAGGGGAGTTTAATTGCCAATTGACGGCCTCCTCCGAGGAGCCGTGGAGTTAACACGGGGCGGCACATGCTGGGCATGTGGCTCGCCCCTCCTCGACACTCCAACACCTGCATCCGGGGAATAATTATAATGATATTAATAATATTTTTTTTTATAATTTTTTTTTTTATAATATTATTTCTATTATCATATCTTTATCAATGGTACATAAAAATGAAGTTTTTGGTTTATATCAACCACATTAATATATTGATTGTGGTTATGCTAGTAGATATAAGGTAAAAGAAAAATGGGGATATATTTGTTATTTGCACTTAGAGATTTCATCACAAATATGAATTATTGTTTGATTTTTTTTAATCATTTTAAAAATATTGAAAAGAAATTTCAACAACAACCATAATGAAAATAATCAAAGATATTGAAAAAAGTATTTAAAGTCTCTTACAAAAACATTCCAACAACATTTTTCATTAGAATATAGTTGAATAAAAAAAAAAAAATCAAAATCACCCTAGGATGTAAAACGTAAATGAAAAAAATAAAATAAAATCTATTTATTGATATTATTTTTTTTACAAAAAAGGTTGCTTGTATTACTTTCAAAAAAATGTTTCTCCACAGAAAGGTCAAGGGAGAAAATACAAAAAAATTTAGGGGAGCAGATTCTTGCAAAATAAAATAAGAAGCTCCTGAATTTATTTGTAGCTATATTTCCAATCCATCTATATTGACGAATATGCTAGCCTAACAAAAACGTAAATTTACAAGACATGAGTTACATAGACTTTGAAGTTGGGACCTGCTAGTTCATTTAGGTGAATTTCCAGCCAAGCATGGCTATTTTGCTGATGCACACGATCCTTGTTGGTTATCAATTTCATTTGACTAGTCATTGATGAAGAATTTGTTGATTAACTAGTCCTTAGGAGGAGTGTTCGTTAAGCTATTCTTGTCTTAGTCATTTATGGAATGGGGATGTTTTGAATTGATTCGTTAATTTTCGCTTCACCCTATGGTCTGGTGCAAGCAATATTAGTGAATTGGTTTGTCCTATGATTATTATCTCCAAGAACATGGTAGAATTAGACATTTTCAGTGCTTTTTAAGACTGATCTGGTATGAGTGATGGTTTGGGATAGAGCTACTTTTCCGAACTCCTTTTTTTTTGTATTATCTATTTTATTAAGATTACATAGTCTCTAATTATTATGACTGAATTTATATGCCTTTCTTTATTTATTCTAACTCTGATAAGAAACTGAAGTTCCTCCGCTCTATTATTTGTTTAATTTACTAGCCCCCATTCAAAGGTTGCTTCTTATTTTCCGTCAGGGATGATGCAGACTTATACATGAATGCAACAAAATACATATACAAACATAAACAACGAGATGCAACAAAAATAAAACTTCAATTCATTAATATGAAAGAACTGAAATATGCTTACATACAAAATAGAAATAAACTAGCTCAAGCGATGATAGCTTATCTCTGAGAAGAGATGTGGTGGCTACATGCCTATGAATTGTGTTACAATGAGGCTCAAGGGACTTTTTATTATTTAACAGGAAAGGGAAAACCCTAAACCACCAAAACCCTAACCCCAGGAGATGGAACGCCAAGAGTTTGTGGTCACCATTGGGGTTAGTTAGGCAGCCAACTTCCCGGGATTGTAACTTGGTCATATGATCACTGTTTGGCATGCATAATACCTCGTTGGAAAGATATATCTAAGTACTATAGGATTTTCTATAGGCTTCAGCCTATGGCTACGAGTCTCCTGTGGACCTAAAAAAAAATGTCGTTTAGGGGGTCAAAACAACTCCAAAAGTTCAAGACTCGAAAAACTACTAAAAATAGTAAATGCTGCTATAATCAAGGAAACAAATAAAACTAACTTGAGGTCTAGGTGGAATAGGCGAGTGGCCACCAATATCCACTTAGATCAGTCCTCCCCCCTTAGGAAGCAATGGTCCCCATTATGTGCAAAGCCTCCATGAGGTGAAGAAATTTCTATTAAACCTGGTCCTTGGTGAACCACTTGCCCTAGTTAAGGAGTTGGCCTACTTTGACAACTCGATATAGCTAGATACTCTATTGGTGAGTGTTATTGATCTATGTGTCCATGATCCTATCAGTTGTGTCCTGTTTGATATAGCTTGGGTTGAGCTTTGTTGGTGTCAACTGCTCAACAATGTTGGATGTGTCCAACAATGGGGGAAAGTATGGTCGTAGCCAGTCCACATTGAATACTGGGTGCAGGCCAAGGAACGATGGAATGTTGAGTTCAAAGGAATTATCCCCTACAACCTTGGTGATGGTGTATGACCCATACCTGAGTGGGCGAAGTTTTTGCTGGGGCCCAACGAGGCACTCCTTCTACAAATGTAACCAAACTTTGTCGCCCACCTAGAACCTGTGTGGCACTTGATGCTGATCATGACACTGCTTGTACTTAGCATTGGCTTTGTCTAATATTTCATGGGCCTACTGGCAGATGTGCTGAATGCACTCAATGAAGCTGTTAGCCCTGTCATCTTCGGCCTAGACATGAGTCAAATCTACATGAGCAGCTGTAAATGTTATGATCACATTAATGGGACATAGTGGTTGGAATCCCAACTCCACCTGAAAGGGGCTATGGCTAGTTGAGCTATGGAGAGCCCTATTGTAACCGTGCTATACATAGGAGAGGCTTTCATCCCATGTGCGTGGATGATTCGAGTTGTACATGCACATAATGTGCATGATAATCCTGTTGATGACCTCTGTTTGGCCATCATTTTGGGGGTGGAAGGCCGTGGAATTAGTGAGCTTGGTATCCTACATTGACCAAAGGCTTGACCAAAATGTACTTAGGAACCTGCTGTCCCGATTTGAGATAATGGACTATGGGATCCCAAATTTTATCTGCACTCATTAAAATAAGATCTTAGCAGTGGCTTATGTTGTGATACTCTTCTTTCACATCGCTGAAATTGCTATCTTAAAGAATCTGTTGATGACCATGAAAAAGCAGTCATTGCCATGCTTAGTAGAAGGAAGGCCCGACATTTAATCCATGGATATGGATTCCCAAGGCTGACTAGGAGTAGGCAGAGTATTATATAGGCTTTTCTTCTTGATGGTCAATTTGGAAATGATGCAGGCAATGCATGATCTGATGTACTTCCCAACATATCGTCGTAGGTTCGGCCAATAAAAATACTTCTAAAACACTGCCACTATTTTCTATACTCCAAAATGTCCAACGAAATGAAATGACTGTGTTACACCTCCTAAATCATCTTGGCATAACACAAAGGTGTCCCAAGTGGCATAACAATGTACCCTAGAGGTGAAAATCAAGAACTTGCTTTCCTTACAGGAGAATTTGGTATGTGTTTTCGAATTCTAGACCACTCTTGTAAAGATGTGGCCACCCCGAAGTCTCGTGTCCACAAGAGTCGAGCACAGTGGTAAGCTCCATGAACGACAATCATTTGAGGCAGTCTACAACATTATTAGTGCTTCCCTTATTGTACTTAATGTTCAAATGGAACTGTTGTAGGTATCTGGACCATTTTTGATGGTGATCGTTTTGCAAATTTCCTTGTGTTTGTATGAACTGTAGGGCTCGGTGGTCTATGTGGATGAATGTTTCCTTCCCAAAAATGTAATGCTTCCACTTTCGACAGGCTTGCACAATGGAATACATCTCTTTGTCATAGGTGGGATACTTTTAGACTGTGTCTGAAAGTGTCTCATTGTGATATGCCACTGGTTTCCCTTGTTGAGTAAGAACTACACCAATAGCATAGTTGGAGGCATATGTCTCAATCTCAATGGTTGTTACAGGTTTGGTAATGTGAGCACTAGTGAAAATCAGAGGTGATGCTTCAACTATGCAAACACCTTTTGTTGGTATTCACACCAAAAGAACTTTGCTTTCGCTCTACCCTTTGTGACTTGACTCAAAAGCCAAGTGATATGAGAGAACCCCAACACGAACTTGCAGTAGAAATTGGCAAGACCCAGAAAGATGTAGAGATCTGTTAGTGTAGGTTTTAACCCCATACATTAATTACCTGCATATGAATTCTAAAACATAGAAAATAAACAAAGTGAGAGCATAACACATAAAACACATATACACAAAGATTTTCCCCTAGATCCAAAAACCGGGACTACCAGATTGATTTTTTCATTATGTTCCTTTCAATGTTACAATACACATATATACATGCCAAAGCATCCAATACCATGGACTAAAAACCATCGCGCCCAAAACCATGTGCGAAAACCATGCACAAAACCATAGGTAGGTCTGCCCACTTAATATAGGGTCCCAAAATTTTTTCCCCGGGGTGCTGCACCGAACCTCGTAGAGGGTGGCTACCCACCCCCCTCAAATCCCCTGGATAGGGGGGGCTGCTGCCCCCCTTGTGACCCCCCCACTGACCAATTGGCGCAATGAAGGGGGGGCTCCACCCCCCTCTAACTGTAGAAATTTCACCATAGATTAAACTGATTATGAAATGTACTAAAGCAAAATACTTAATCTACTTCTACAATCAAACTTGTGGAAGCTCAATCGAATTGAGAAAGATCAAGAGAACACATATAACTGAGAATGAGAAATCAATCACACATAACACAGAAGAAATAACCTGAGGAAAGCCTCAGCCTAAAACCCCAATCTCTTTATTATCATACAAGTGGAAAATAGTCACAGAATTACACAAAGCCTTAGCTTGGAAGCCAACCAACTCTCAGTATAATCCCTCTGCTGCTCATAGACAGTCAAAGGCCTCTCACAAACCTTCTCCTCTGCCCTCCAAGCCTCCTATTTCCTTGCGCATTTTTTCTTGGGGTCCAGTGCTTCCACACATGTGAATTCCCACCTCACATTGCTCACTTGGCCCAGTAGTAACTACGCAATCCTGAAGGAGATAAATCCTTTTGCATAGATGAGTTTCCTTTATAGGAAAAATCCATCCAACTGATAGTACACTGTCCCTCCTTTGATCTCAACCAGGTCTCTGTCTGAACTGACATGCATGAGTTATTTATAAGAGAATATTCAGTTATCTGAAGTGCAACAGTTACATGCATGCAAGCATTAACTAATGGAACTCACAATTAATTCAAAAAACTATTTGAATTAATCTAACTGGACTTCACTCAGTTAACTGAGCCAACTAATTAAAACTCAATATTACAACTCATCCTTATCTCTTTAACTAATGGATAAACTCCTCAATCAATGGAGAAACTGTTGCATGTCCCCACATAGACTTCATGTTTGATTTTCCTTAACTAATTAACTCAAGATGAATTAATAAATTAATTTACAAACAACTGCTAAGATCAAATTTGAATTTTACTTCACTATTTTAGTTCAGGGACTAACTAAAATAGGAATCTATCCCGAACTACTAAAAATAGCAATGCTATTTTTAGCACTTCCATTTTTCATTCCTTGTTGCTCAGTTCAGCACTAGTACCTGAACTTCTATTTATAGCAGTGATATTTTTAGCACTTCTATTTTTAGCATTTCTTGTTGCCATTTTCAACACTAACCCTCCAGTTAACTAGGGTGGCTAGTCGTGGAAAACATATAACACAACCCAACAGTTAGAGTGGTTGGAGATGACCAATCTATAATAACTTGTATCTTAGTTGGGTCCACATGCACACCCCGATCATCAATGATGTACCCATATTGAACCTGGGTTAGACCAAAAGTGCATTTCTCCAAATTGGCACACAATTTGTGTTGTCGCAGGGTTTGGAGGACCTGTCAATATGCTGGAGGTGCTCTTCCCAACTCTAGCTAAAGATTAGGATATCGTCCAAATACACTACAACGAATGAGTTGATGAAGGGTCACAAGATGTCGTTCATCAGCCTCATGAAGTTTGCGGGGCATTCGTTAACCTGAAAGGCATGACCAACCATTCAAAAATGCCCTCCTTGGATTTGAATGCAGTCTTCCACACATAAGAGGGTCCTGGTGATAACCAGCCTTCAAGTCAATCTTGCTAAAATATTTGGCCCCATTGAGCTAGTCCATAAGGTCATCAATTCGTGGGATTGGATACCTATTCTGGACAATGATCTTATTTAGTGCCTGATAGTCAATACAAAGTCTCCAGGTCCCATCCTTCTTCTGTACCAACATGATTAAGCTTCCACAGGGTGATGAAATTAGCCTAATGTTCCCTTTCTATAACAACTCCTGAATTTTCCTCTTAATTTCATTGTTCTCCAGAATAGAGTGTCGATAGAGCGTCCCGTAAGGAAAAAACGCATGCAGGGTCACATCGATGGAGTTCTTGACCTGACAATGTAGAGGTACCCTTGTGGGTGAGGTGAAGATGTCCCTGTATTCCTCCACGACCTTTTCCATTCACTGTTTTCATGCGGAGGAGCCTTGTCTGGAGGCTATGGATGTGGCCACAATATTCATATTGCCCTGAGGGTGAATCATAAGGAAGACAAACTTCCTGGTCTGAGAAATGATCTTACTGCATTGCTTCACAAAGATCAAAGAGATGGCATTAGGTGGTGCTACCTCCAGTATCCTATATAACTTATTTCCCAAATAAATTGTAACAGTGCAAGGCCTAGACTCATACACATCATGACACTTCCACAAGTGTGGTTAGCCTAATAATACATCACAAACCTCAAGAGGAGCAACATCACATAGTACCTCATCTATAAAGGGCTTGATGTTGTAGGGAAGGCGACACTACTGGCTGATGCAGAGATCTAGTCCTTGGTGAACCCACCCAATGGTGTACGAATGCGGGTGTGGTGTGGTCGGTAAGCCCAACCGCTTCACCGCCTCTACTGATATGAGTTTCTTTTGACTTCTGGTGTCGAAAACAGTGGCACTGGGCTTTGCATAAATAATGTGCTTCCCCTTGCCAGGTTCTGACTCATAGTAGGAACATGCATCTGATTCAGAAGCTTTCAACTGGGTCACTGGCGATTGCTTGGATCGACACTCACTTGTGTTGTGAGTGGGGCTCTTATGGAACCCACACCATTTCCTTATGGCCTTGTGGTGTTATTACTTTATTGTGACTTCGGTGGGTTGTCCTAAGTTGCCCCGCCTTGGATTTGTCCTTTTTTATATAGTTTCGGGGAGCCTTTCCCCCTGTTTGGATTCACAGGTCCAAAGTCTCATTTCTTCTATTTAAATTTCTGCTTGATATTGATTGTGTATTGATAGGTGGCGCAAAGCGAGGAGATGTCCAGGAACTCCATCTCATCCTGGATGTACTTGTGTATACAACCATGGTACTTGAGTACCAAATGCTGCTCAGAATCCTTGATACCCAACTTCGTGCGAAGGGTATGAAAAATATTTGTGAACTCCAACACGTCTTGGTCCTTTCCCTGTTGCAACGTAGTCCACTTTATATATTTATCTTCATAGCTCCTGATAGGGTAATATTGTTTCTTGATGGCATCTTAGAAATAATTCCAAGTGGGTAAAGTTGAAAACAATGGGGTTCCCTCTCATTCTTCTGTTCACAATAGGTTTCCCACTAGTTCTTGACATGGGGGGCAACTTTAAGGAGTTAAAAAGTAATATTCTCCCGATTAGAAAAGTCATGAACTGAAAAATATCCTTCCAACAGAATTAGCCATCTATCTATGACATCTACATCTATCTGGCCTTCAAATATGGGAATGTTAAAGTTGAGTTTTACCTTAAAGGGAGTGGCACATCTAGAGTGGCTTCTTGATGAAGATACATTTCCTGTGGGTATCTGCTAAAGGATTGGCCAAAGTTATCCATCATCGCATTCCACTGGATGCCTCTGCTAAGACCTGCACCAATAGCATAGTCAGAGGCATCTGTCTCAATCTCAAACAATTGCTGTAGGTTTGATAATGTGAGCACTGGTGCAGAGTAGAGGTGATGCTTCAACTTGACGAATGCCTTTTGTTGGGATTCACACTAAAGAAATCTACTTTCACTCCACCATTGGTGGCTCAACTCAGAGGCCAAGTGATATGAGAGAACCCTAACACGAACTTGTGGTAGAAATTGGCAAGACCCAAAAAGCTACAGAGATATGTTAGAGTGGTTGGGGCTGGCCAATCTTAAATAACTTGTATCTTGGCTGGGTCCACATGCACAGTTCGCTCATCAATGATGTACCCCAGATATTGTACCTGGGTCACACCAAAAGTTCATTTCTACAAACTGGCACACAATTTTGTTGTCATAGGGTTTGGATGACTTGTCAAATATGGTGGATGTGCTCTTCCCAAATCTGGTTGAATATTAGGATGTCATCCAATTACACTACCACAAATGAGTTGGTGAAGGGCCGCAAGATGTCATCCATCAACCTCATGAAGTTTGGGGGGTATTCGTCAACCTGAAAGGCATGATCAACCATTCGAAAAGGCCTTCCTTGGATTTGAAGGCAATCTTCCACACATCAGAGGGTTCGATTGGCCCCTGTTGATAACTAGACTTTAAGTCAATCTTGCCTAAATATTTGGCCCATTGAGCTTGTCCAGAAGGTCATCAATCTGTGAGATTAGATACCTATTCTGGACAATGATATTATTTAGTGCCCTATATTCAATACAAAGTTTCTAGGTCTTGTCCTTTTTCTGTACCAACATGATCAAGCTTCCACAGGGTGATGAAATTGGCATGATGTTCCCTATCTGCAACAACTCCTGAATTTTCCTCTTGATTTCATTGTTCTCCAGAACAGAGCCTCTTGATTACTAAACTCCAGGGGCCAAAATCCTCGAGGAATCTTTTAACACAATGATTACTCTAAAAGTAATCCAAGCATAAAATGCACCATGGAATAAAGATTCCAAAATCCCCATTTCTAGCCAATTGATTGCAAGTCACTGTGGCCTATACCACAAGCACATCTGAAACAACTCAAACACCAAAGGGCTGTGTTATGAAACCAGCTCAAGAAAAGATAGAAAAGATAGATCAACGCCTTAGAATTCAGCCTCTTCGAGGGGGCAACCTCCTTTACATTACATAAATGAACAATTCTTGGATGATTCAAATGACAAAACCTCCTTTCTATATATAGGAGTCTAAGGAGTCACAATATAATCCAGCCGACCTAACAATAATAATATAAAGCCACAAAAATAACAATAGAGGGATTCTATGGGGCACAGTAATAACAATATGGGGGCAATAGGGGCACAACAATATAATAAGGGGTATAACTACAATAGTAATGGGGTAATCACTAGTATTATAGGGACCCAACATGCCCCTCTCCTTCAAAAAAGTGTTGTCCTCAACGCTTGAGTAGTTCTGGATACTTCTGCATAAAATTCTCATCCTCCCATGTGGAATCTTCAGCGGATAAGTTCTTCCACTTGATAAGATACTCTGAAATTGATCGATTTCGTAGCTGTCGAGTTCTTGTTTCTGTGACTGCTTCCGGTTCCAATATAATTTTTCCTTCCTCGTCAAGTTCTGGCAATATTGTTTGAACTGGGAGCTTGTCGCCTATAACCTTCTTTAAACATGAAACATGGAAAACTGGGTGCAATCGAGAAGCTGCAGGAAGCTCCAATTTGTATGCCATAGTACCAATCTTTTGCAACACCTTGTACGGACCATAATACTTTGGTGATAATTTATTATCCTTCTTAGCTTGCTTGAGGGACATTTGCTTATATGGTTGTAGCCGTAGGAATACCCAATCACCTACATCAAAACTTCTTTCACTGCGATGTTGATCTGCCTGTTGTTTCATTCTATTTTGTGCCAACACGAGGTTATCCTTTAAGAGTTGGAGGACTTGTTGTTGATGTTCGATGTGATGTTCCACTGCCTGAACCTTAGAATTTTCTCTTAAATATGATGTGATGGATGGTGGTTGATACCCATAAAGTGCCATAAATGGGGTCATTTTTGTTGCTGTATGGAAGGAAGTGTTATACCACCATTCAGCCAGAGGCAACCATTTGACCCATTGTGTCTGTTTATCAGATACAAAGCAACGAAGATATCCTTCCAAACATTTGTTTACTATCTCAGTTTGCCCATCAGATTGAGGATGATAAGATGAGCTATGAGCTAACTGAGTACCAAGACAAGAAAATAATTCTGTCCAAAAATTTCCAGTGAAAATGGGATCTCTGTCACTTACAATAATCTTTGGGTTTCCATGTAGCTTTTGAATTGTTTCCATAAATGCAGTAGAAACTGTACTGGCTTTAAATGGATGTGATAATGCACAAAAGTGTGCATACTTGGTAAGTCTGTCAACTACCACCATGATGACACTCTTTCCCTCAGACTTGGGTAAACCTGTGATAAAATCCATTGAAACCTCCTCCCAACGTTGGCTTGGAATGGATAAAGGTTGTAATAGACCCGGTGTCTTAATTGTTTCAACTTTATTTTGTTGGCAAACCAAACATTCCGCCACAAACTTTTGAATATCTGATTTAAGGCCATCCCAAAAAAATTCCTTCTTAACCCTGTGGTAAGTTTTTAAAAATCCTGAGTGCCCTCCTAAGGGAGAAGTGTGCAATTCCATAAGAATCTTTTGTTTTAGCTGGGAATTCTTACAGAGGTATAAGCGATCTTTGTACCATAACGAATCATTTTGCCAGCTAAATGTATCAGACGTACTGGAATCTTGTTGTAGCTTTCGAATAAGTGCCCACACTTCTTCGTCATTCTTCCATTCCTCCCTTGCTTCGTTTATCCAATCTGGTTGGATAATAGAAATGGCACACAACAATGCTTCCACATCCTCATCCTTTCTTGAGAGTGCATCTGCCACCACATTTTGCTTCCCTTTTTTGTAGATGATTTCAAAGTCATAACCCAACATCTTTGTGACCCACTTTTGTTGCTCTTCAGAGGATAATCTTTGTTCTAAAAAGTATTTAAGGCTATCATGATCCGTTTTTACCTTGAAGTGTCTTCCCATTAGGTAGGGTCGCCATTTCTTAAGTGCATGGAGTATTGCCAACATTTCCTTCTCATAAATAGCTTTGCTTAAAAACTTTCCCTTGATTGGACGACTTTCAAAAGCAATGGGTCTTTCATCTTGCATTAGAACAGCACCAATTCCATTTCCTGAAGCATCACATTCCACAATAAAGGTTTTTGTGAAGTCCGGTGTAGCTAAGACCGGTGCTTGGCACATTGCCTCTTTAAGATGTTCAAAGGCCTTTGTTGCTTCCGGAGTCCATGAAAATGCATCTTTCTTCAATAATGTTGTTAGAGGTGCTGCTATTCTCCCATAATTCTTAACAAACTTGCGATAATACCCTGTCAACCCAAGAAATCCTCGCAGATGCTTTATGGATGTGGGGATTTTCCATTCCTTAATGGCTTTAATTTTGCTAGGGTCTACCTTAACTCCTTCATGAGATACAATATGACCCAAATATTCCACCTCCTGGACTCCAAAGAAACATTTGGATCTTTTTGCATATAATTGTTTCTCCTCCAATAGTTGTAGCACCCTGTCAACATGTTCAACATGATCCTTCCAAGACTTGCTGTAGATTAGTATATCATCAAAAAATACTAACACAAATTTTCTAAGGAATGGTTTGAAAATTGAATTCATCAAACCTTGAAATGTTGAAGGTGCATTGGTAAGGCCAAAAGGCATGACCAAAAATTCATAATGACCCTCATGAGTTCTAAATGCTGTTTTCGGAATGTCTTCAATCTTCATTCTGATTTGATGATATCCTGAACGAAGATCCAACTTGGTGAAGTAAATTGATCCATGCAATTCATCCAGTAATTCATCAATGACAGGAATGGGGAACTTATCTTTAATAGTGAGCTTGTTGAGCTCCCTATAATCCGGACACATGCGCCATGATCCATCCTTCTTGTGCACCAATACTACTGGAGCAGAGAAAGAACTTTGACTCGGTTGAATTATACCAGCCTCTAGCATTTCTGCAACCATACGTTCAATTTCACTTTTTTGGACATAGGGATATCTGTACGGCCTGATGTTTGGAGGAACACTTCCTGGAATCAGATGAATAGCATGATCATGATCACGCATAGGTGGGAGACCTTTGGGAGTCTCAAATACCTTGGAATGATTGTCCAGGACTTTTTGGAGATCTGGAGAAATAGATGATTCCAATGTGGAAACATCTAGCGAACATAATTGTGCAATTACACCTCTTTGCTCCTTTTTTAGAAGCTTTGTCATACCATTAGAGCTGATTATCTTTCCTGGTTTCCCTGCAATACCCCTTAATTCAACTTCCTTTCCTTCCGCAGAAAATTTGATGAAAAGTTCTTGAAAATTAAAAGCTATTGTACCCAAGGATTGTAGCCATTGGACTCCTAGTACAACATCAGCACCTCCCATTGGAATGGAAAGCATTGGGCTAGTCAATACATATTCTCCCATGGATAGCTTGATATTATGGCACTTTCCAGAGCAATTTATTGTTCCTCCATTTGCAATCATCACTTGACACTCTGGTGCTGGATATAGGAAGCAATTCAATTCTTTTGCTACCCTACAATGAATAAAATTGTGGGTGCTTCCTGAATCAATCAACACTATTACCTTTTTCTTCTTGATTTGTCCTTCTATCTTGATGGTTTGAGGAGTGGTAATTCCCGCCAATGCATTACAAGATATGGTCGGATTTATTTGTTCTTCATCTAGGCTTTGTTCCTGGAGTATATCCTCTTCTTTTGACCTTTCTTGCTCCTTTTCTTCTTCCTCTTCACAATCTATGTAGAATAATTTCTTCTCAGCACACTTATGACCTTTAGTGTATTTGCTATCACAACTGTAACAAAGCCCTTTTGCTCTTTTTTCTTCCAATTGTTGTGGTGTCAACCTTATAGGTTGTGGAAGACTAGGGGCAACAACACTTCCGTCTTTATAGTTGTGAGTGGTATGCTTCCTGGTTGCCATAATTTTGCTTTCCATTTTTCTTGCTAACCTGAATGCCTTCTCTAATGAATCAGGTTCCCAAAGGCGAACATCATGTTGGATATTATCCTTTAAAGACCCTATGAACACATCAATCCTATGCTCCTCTGGAATATCTTTTACCCTTATGTTCAATTTTTGGAACTCCTCAATGTGCTCCATTATTGAACCCTTTTGTTTGAGACTTATCAATTGGCTAAAAAAAGTGTTGCTTTTCGTATCCTCATAATGTGCTATCAATTCTTCCGTAAAAATTGCCCAAGTGATAAATTGTTTAGGAGAGCAAAGCCATTGATACCATACAAACTGATTTGGTTCCAAATATAAAGTTTCCATACGTACCTTTTGTTAGAAAATTTTATATTACGGAGCAATGGAACACATAAAATATTGTAGAAATATAAACACAGAAAATGCAAAAAACAAGAGAGACACAGATATACGTGGTTCACCCAGTTTGGGCTACGTCCACCCGAAAAGCCAGTCCTTCCTTTTTATTATCCAGCAAAATGAAGAGACACAACCTACAGCAAATCTGCTGTAATATTCTCTGTTTTCTCTCACAGTCTCACCTCTCTGTTTCTCGCTCACAGAATACACATCTATCTCACAGCCTCAAATACAATACCCTCATACAAAGAGAGGGGTTGCCTTCTAGGGCAAAAAACCCTAAACTAAACATAAGTTCTACCGTCAGATCATCCGCCTAATGAACGGCCCAGATTGACTAGAAATTACTATACTTTTACAAGGCAATTTTACAGCTGTTTTTAGCTTCGGGGGCGCTGCCCCCGAAACCCCCCGCCAGGGGGGGGCTCCCAAAGGTCGCAGCCGCCCCCCCTGGACCCCCCCTGCAGCGAATATTTTACGGGCGGTGTTGCCGCCCCCATTTCGAACTGGGGTCCTATGTGGCGATACCTTTGAATATAGAAGATAATCAGGCTCCACACCCAACAATCTCCCACTTGGAGACTGATTGTAGCAACTCCACCGCTGCTCCATTTGCTGGACAATGACTCCTCTTTGGACCTGGCTGTTTCTCATCTTCATCGTCATCCTTGAAGACCAACTGAAACTGAGCATATTCTCAGTTTCTCCCTGGTTACAACTTTTGTTAGCATATCTGCAGGATTTTGGCTAGTGTGTATCTTTTCCAGCTTCAACTCTCCATCTTCCAACACTGATCGTATGAAATGGTACTTGAGCTGTATGTGTTTAGTCCTGGAATGAAATGCTGAGTTCTTTGCAAGATGAATGGCACTTTGGCTATCACTGTATAACGTGCCCATATCATGCTCCTTACCCAATTCACCCATAAACCTTTGTAACCAAATCATTTCTTTACTAGCCTTTGTAGCAGCAACATACTCTGCTTCTGTTGTTGAAAGTGCAACAACACTTTGGATTTTTGAAACCCAACTGACAGCTGTTCCTCCAACAGTAAATACATATCCTGTAGTTCTCCTCCTGTTATCTCTGTCACCTGCCATATCCGCATCAACATATCCTTGTAGGGAGATGTTTGAACCACCAAAGCATAATGCTTGATTTGTGGTACCTTTCAAATATCTGAGAATTCATTTCACTGCCATCCAATGTTCCTTTCCTGGATTGTTCATGTACCTGCTTACAACTCCCACTGCATGTGCAATATCAGGCCTTGTGCAGACCATTGCATACATTAAGCTTCCAACTGCTGATGCATATGGAACTTTAGACATATAATCCATGTCTTCTTGGGTCTTTAGGCACATTTCCTTGCTAAGTTTGAAATGGCTAACAAAAGGTGTACTAACTGGTTTTGTATTGTGCATGTTAAATATTTTCAACACCTTTTGTATGTACTCATTCTGAGACAATGTTAATTTACGATTTTTCCTGTCTCTAGTTATTCTCATACCAAGGATTTGTTTCGCAGCTCCCAAATCCTTCATTGCAAATGAATTTGCCAATTTTCTTTTGAGCACATTTATTTCCTGCATGTTAGATCCTGCAACAAGCATGTCATCTACATACAGTAACAATATAATATAGCTGCCATCATTTTGCTTTTTCAAATAAACACAATGATCAGAGTGACATCTAGTATAACCTTGTTCAGACATAAACTTGTCAAATTTTAGATACCACTGCCTTGGAGCCTGTTTTAAGCCATACAAGCTCTTCTTCAACCTGCACACTAGTTTCTCCTTCCCTTTCACCTCATATCCTTGTGGCTGCTGCATATATATCTCTTCCTCCAAATCCCCATGGAGAAAGGCTGTCTTTACATCTAACTGCTCAAGATGCAAATCTTCAGCTTCTACAAGACTTAAAATAGTTCTGATTGAAGTCATTTTAACAACAGGAGAAAATATTTCATCAAAATCAATACCTTTCTTCTGTGCAAACCCCTTCACCACAAGTCTAGCTTTATACCTCTGTTTTCCTCCATCTTCTTCCTTAAGCCTGTAAACCCATTTATTCTTCAATGTAGTTTTTCCTACAGGAAACCTGACTAAATCCCACTTCTTCCTGCTTTCAACCTGCATTGCTTCTTCATAACATTCGGGTTCACCGGAATCAGTCAACAATAAATAATATAATGAAGGAGAGTATCGTTCAGGGGGTCTACCTATCCTGGTAGATCTTCTAACACCACTTTCAGGTGTTTGGGGTGCCTGTTGCTGTTGTGGTGGTTGCTGTTGTTGTGGTTGTTGATTATTATTATTTTCAGGCACCTTTACTTTTTCAGTGATTTCATCAAGAACTGCGTATTCCTTGTTTTCCTTTTCCTGTTTCTTTTCCTGCAACTGATTCTTATACAAGACCTTTTCATTGAATATTACATCTCTGCTCCTAATGATTTTGTGATTTTCGTAATCATATAAGCGATAACCAAAATCATTAACACCATATCCAATAAAGGTACATTTCTTTGACTTTGCCTCAAGCTTTGTTCTATTTTCTTTATCAATATGGACAAAGGCCTCACAACCAAAAGGCTTTAAAATAGAGTAGTTTACCTTTTTACCTGTCCATGCTTCCTCTGGAATACCACCATCCAAGGAACTTGAAGGCCCTCTGTTTATTAGATAAAAAGCAGTATCTACAGCATCTGCCCAAAACTGTAAAGGCAATCCTGCATGCAATCTCATGCACCTTGCACGCTCCATGATTGTTCTGTTCATCCTTTCTAACACACCATTTTCTTGTGGTGTTCTTGGAACTGTCTTCTCTCTGCGAATTCCATGCTCTGAACAATACCTATCAAACTCTTTGCTGCAATATTCACCTCCATTATCTGATCTAAGACACTTCAATTTCTTTCCTATCTCAATCTCAACCAAAGCTTTCCATTTCTTGAAAGTATCAAATACATCAGATTTATTCTTAATACAATAAATCCAAGTTTTTCTAGTTGCATCATCAATAAAAGTAACATAATAACGAGAGCCACCGAGAGATGATACCTGAGCAGGTCCCCATACGTCTGTATGCACAAGCTCTAATTTTTCATTCTTCTTTTCTTTCCCAACTCTGAGAAATCTGACTCTCTTCTGTTTTCCATAAATGCAGTTCTCACAGAAGTCCAAATCAACATTCTTCAAACCCGGCAACAAATTCCTTGAGTGAAGAATCTTCATCCTCTTTTCACTCATGTGTCCGAGCCTATGATGCCATAATGCTGCATCTGCTCCTCTGGAAGTTAAAGCATTAACATAGTTAGAAATACCACTGCATAAATACAATGTACCAACCTTTTCGCCTTTTGCTATTACCAGGGCTCCTTTAGTGACCTTCCAAGCTTTATCTGTGAAAGTTGTCACACAACCTTCACCACCTAACTGCTCTGTTGAAATCAGATTTTTCTTTAGATCTGGAACATGCCTTACCTCCTTTAATAGCCATTGGTTTCCATTCTGCTGTTTTACGAGAACCTTACCCATTCCAACGATTTTACAGGGTTTATCATCACCCAGACGAACTTGTCCAAAATCTCCTTGAACATAGTCATGAAAGTATTTCTTATCAGGTGTGGCATGGAATGAAGCCCCTGAATCTACCACCCAGGAATCAGTAATATTTTCGAAAGAAAGAATCAAAGCATCTTGTAACACCTCACCTGTCACATTTGCTTCATGATTGTTTTCTTGCTGTGCATCTCCTTCTTTTCCCTTCCGAGATCTACAGTCTTTCTTTAGGTGTCCTTTCTTTCCACATTTCCAGCACACTATCCCCGATCTGAACTTGGATCTGCCTTTCCTTGATTTACTGCGATATCCTGAGCTCTTTCCTCTTTCCATTTTTCTTCCTCTAGACTCTGCACTCAAAGCATTTCCCGATGTCTCACCAGAGCTTTTCCGTCGCATTTCCTCGCTAAGGATAGCACCAACAACATCATCAAACTTTAAAGTACTAGATCCAGAAACGGAGTTACTAATGGCCATTACCAAACCATTCCAACTTTCTGGTAATGAGCACAAGAATAACAGAGCTCTAACTTCATCATCAAAGTTTACCCCTACAGAACTTAACTGACTTGTAACTGTATTAAAATCATTTAAATGGTTTGCAACAGATCCACCTTCCGACATATTCATATTAAATAACCGTTTCATAAGAAATACCTTGTTTGAGGCCGAGGGTTTTTCATATAGTTTCGACAACGTCTGCATCAAACCCTCTGTCGTGGTTTCCTTCGAAATGTTGAAGGCGACTGACGCAGCAAGGCACAACCGTATTGTTCCGAGTGCCTTTCTATCGAGAATGTTCCATTCTTCGTCTTTCATACCCGTCGGCATCTTTGTTTTTCCGCCCAATGGTAGGTATATATCTTTCTGATACAGATAATCTTCCATCTTCATCTTCCACAGCGAGAAGTTTTGGCCGTTAAATTTCTCGACCCTAAACTTACCATCTTCCGCCATTGCTCCCACTCGAACCAGGAACCCTTCTTTCCTGCGAGTTTATCAGCCAAATAGACCTTTGGCTCTGATACCAGTTGTTAGAAAATTTTATATTACGGAGCAATGGAACACATAAAATATTGCAGAAATATAAACACAGAAAACGCACAAAACAAGAGAGACACAGATATACGTGGTTCACCCAGTTTGGGCTACGTCCACCCCGAACAGCCAGTCCTTCCTTTTTATTATCCAGCAAAATGAGGAGACACAACCTACAACAAATCTGCTGTAATATTCTCTGTTTTCTCTCACAGTCTCACCTCTCTGTTTCTCGCTCACAGAATACACATCTATCTCACAGCCTCAAATACAATACCCTCATACAAAGAGAGGGGTTGCCTTCTAGGGCAAAAAACCCTAAACTAAACATAAGTTCTACCGTCAGATCATCCGCCTAATGAACGGCCCAGATTGACTAGAAATTACTATACTTTTACAAGGCAATTTTACAGCTGTTTTTAGCTTCGGGGGCACTGCCCCCGAAACCCCCCGTCAGGGGGGGGCTCCCAAAGGTCGCAGCCGCCCCCCCTGGAGCCCCCCTGCAGCGAATATTTTACGGGCGGCGTTGCCGCCCCCATTTCGAACTGGGGTCCTATGTGGCGATACCTTTGAATATAGAAGATAATTAGGCTCCACACCCAACACCTTTTGTGTGTTTTGCACATTATTGAGATCGAAAAATTGCTCCATCTATAATATCCATGTTGCGGGATCCTTGCCATAAAACTTTCTCATATCGATTTTTAGAATATGGTGGGTCCTCGACCCAACATTAGAGTCTATGATATCATGATTAACATTTCTTTTGTTCGCATCATGAGTTTCCTTTACTACCTTTTCACCATTAGTAAGTATTTCTTGTAGAAAATTTGTCAAATCTGTCTTCATATCTGTCATGCCTGTCTTCAAGTTTGTGTTCAAATCTATCTTCAATTCTTCCATGTCTATCTCCAAATCTGTCTTCCAATCATCCATCTTAGCTTCCATGCCTTTTATCTTAGATTCCATGCGATTTGTCTTAGCTTTTGTTAGCTTTTGTGAGCGTGACATTTGTTGCACTTGTTCTTGTAATTTTGATATATCATGTCGCATTTCTTCCTCTTCTTCATGAGTCATGCTAGAGCTTTCAGGTTCCTTACTAGGTGTTTGCATTTTCTTTCCTCGGGGAATCAGTTACCGATAATAATTCTTTACTATGCCCTTTGAATTCCTTCAAACCCAGCTTACGCAAAAATTTAAAAAAAAAACTACACACCTTTTTTCACTTTGTAGAAGCCTGATATTAAATCTGATGTATCTCTGTAATTCCAGATCCTCCAATTCTAAAATTGTTATCTGTAGTAGCCTTCTATGTCTTCTTTCCAATGCCACAAGTCTGACCCAAATTGGATTCTACAAGGAAGAGTTATGTGAAATCTCCCACAGTGACTTGATTATAAACTAGTTCAGTAGAGCGAACTTGTACGACGTGCCACGAGTCACTGTTTCGACCTTTGGATCTGAAAACTACATAAAGAAACTACAGTCCGTCCTATTTCTATACCTTCTTACGAAATTTCAATCCGATACCCAGAGAGAAAGTTATGACGATTTTCCCCAGGTCACATGTTTGGAATGTAATTCAGGAGTCTGCAAAAAGACCAACTTCCTCAGATCATATCTCCGCAAATATAGCGCGAAAAGCTCTAAAATTTGGACCCGAGGTTTAGCGCGATTTCTTCTCAAATGGGTTTTTTTTGCAACTTCTGAAACATCGCAGAAAAAAAGTTATAGCGAAAATGCCACGATGACCTATTTGGAGCAGCGAAACCCTAGAATCCAAAGCTCTGATACCAAATGTTATGAAACCAGCTCAAGAAAAGATAGAAAATATAGATCAACGCCTTATAATTCAGCCTCTTTGAGGGGGAAACCTCCTTTACATTACATAAATGAACAATTCTTGGATGATTCAAATGACAAAACCTCCTTTCTATATATAGGAGTCTAAGGAGTCACAAAATAATCCAACTGACCTAACAATAATAATATAAAGCCACAAAAATAACAATAGAGGGATTCTATGGGGCACAGTAATAACAATATGGGGGCAATAGGGGCACAACAATATTAATAAGGGGTATAACTACAATAGTAATGGGGTAATCACTAGAATTATAGGGACCCAACAGGCTGGCTATGTTAGCTAACCCCGCACACCAGCTTACTTAATAGCCAATTGATAATCTGAGAGTGTGTACAGTTTCATAATCTTGTACTCAGTTTATCAACAGAAACTCAAGCAGCTAATTAATAATGTGTACTGCACACAAACAAAAAATAGTTGAAAATTAGAAAAACAACCATTATAGACTCTATCTAAACAGAAAATGCCCGAGTACATTGCACTCAAACACCAAATACTTCGAACTCCAAATGGAAAACAAATAGCTGACCCCGACATCACATAGCATTTCCTAGACACATCAAACAACTCACATCCCAAAAGCCTATCCACTCATGTTAGCCCGAAATGTTCACATGCAGTTGGCACACATACCAAATATTAAATAACTCCAACCCCAAGAGTCTACCAACTTCAGCAAAAACCCAAATGGTAAAATGCCCAAAATCTCAAGGCCACACACCGCAAATAGATAAAACCAACAAAATACTAGAAACATGTACATTACACACTTGATTTTATATTTTGAATAATATTGCATATCCAATTCAAAAGATAAAACCAACAACAAATTAGAAACATCTATAATACACATTTTATCTTAAATTTTGAATAATCCTGTATATCCACACAAATCAACAGAGTCAAATTAATCTGCTAAAGAAATTGGATTAATATACCGAGCAGTTACTGAACATAGAAAATGTTTGTGTACACTAACAAAATGCAATTACAACAGTTGTTAAAATCTCAACTACGATAAAACCAAGGCCTAATAAAAGCAGTTGTTATTAATGCCAACCCACTTTTGGAACAGATGCAGGTTTGGGGTTCCTTGTAACATACCTAACCCCCTTTGAATGGTAGCTTGACATATCTAAAATCATGGACATCTAAAATACGTATGGCACTAACCAGTCAAACTATAAACCAAAATAATTCTCCAAATGGCACACATTTTTTTAAGAAGAAACATCTATTGCCACTTTACTTTGAATGACAAACTACTTGCCACTTCACTTGAATGACAAACTACCCGAAGTGTTCCTGGGATGTATAAAATGATTTTATGGATCGCACTATAATATTTAATCTAACACGTGAACAAGGGTATTCAAGTACTCTGTTTTACACACAACAATATTATGATAGGTGTTGCACTTTGGAATCATAGATATCCTTCAAGACTATGATATCAGCAAGAAACTCGAGCATGCCTACAAGTCCCTTTAGTTTGATTCCCTCTCAATATCTGTAGTCGATCCTAAACTATACTCTAAGCGGTTTCAAGATTTTATTTGCAGAATCTTTCTTGAGGAATCATAGCAGTTGGGAGTTTTTTGGTCTTGCATCAATTTCATCTTCACCTTGAAGCTACAAGACAGATTCAATGAAGTATATGATTTGCTTGGATTCTCTTCTTGCCTGCAAGAAAGGTATAGCATCTATAGAAACTATGTCTAACTGCATATCCAAGTCTTGTTTTGTATGACCAGAGACCGTTGCTTCTCTATTTTTGAAAGCTCAAGAAACTGTTTAGCATATGCAGTTATTGAATGGAGAGAAACTACATAGTCCAAAGGGTGCACATGATTCTTGAAGGTTATGTTTGTGAAATGCATTGCTGTTAGTTCAATATAGTGTAATTATGGCCCAACAGTTCTTCACAGGAACAATAGAAATGGTGGCATTTTCTTGCTGAGCAGTCTCTAATTTCAAATGTATTACACCCTTTCCTAGTGACACCAATAATACGGCATCATTATGAAAAAAATCAAGAGGAGTAAGTTACCATCATTCTCATGGCTATGGGTGTTAAGGTCCACCCTGAGAACTTGTCTTCTAATGTCCCTTTGGAGAAATTCCTCGACTGACGGACCCTTAGGGAGTGATCCAATGTGGTTGCTGGATGTTTCTACTATAGAAATTGGAGTTGAGGTGGAAGCTAGGGTGAAATCTCACTAGCATCCAAGAATGAAGAACTCCTGGTATAGAGAAGAAACTGGTAGTTAAACACTTTCAATTGAATAAGAAATTTCACCACATGCCTCGTGAGTGATGAAAGGATTTTGAATTTGCCTTACATGTGTAAATGCATATCTCTGTATTTTTCTATTCAGACTTCCAAAGTATTCTTCTATTTGTTAGATATTTATTGTCATTTATGATCACTAAATTTGCAATCCTTTTAACTGACACTGAATCATTTTCATGTCATAAAGAGGTCTCTACACTAATCTTTTACCTGCTAGTAGTGTACCCATATAGCTAATCCTTTTCTTCTTTGTTGCTAGTTACCGTTAGAGTTTGTTTTCTGACAGGTAAACTTTAATTAATTTCAAGTTAATTTCTACTCTTTATATTTTATTTTTATAACTGTGAACTGTGTATGCTTATGCTAAAGTTCAACTGTTTTCTCCAGATTCATTAATTGTTGGAGAGCACCTTTTCTTTTCAATAGAAATGTAAATTCAAAATTTCACTATGCTGAAGTTCCACCCAAAATATTTGACTGATAGCAGATGCCATATTTTACAGACAATTAGATTGTGACTGCAAGTTCCTGGAGTCCCAGAGAATCATGGATTACAGTCTTTTGCTGGGTCTTCACTTCCTAGCCCCTCAAAATGCTAAAATGTATCTGCCATGGCCTTCTACTGAGTTGCGAGTGCCACAGGGTGCCATTGATACACTGACAGGTTTTGATGGTAATTAATCTTTTTCCCAGAAATTTTCTTTAGCTCTCATCACAAATGATTGTGCTATTTATAATTCCATGGTTTAGTTGTTTCTAGGATTAATGGTAAGTTGTTTTCCTGACTTAACTAGAAAACATAATAAAATGGCTAACTTTGTTGTTTAGTTGACTTCATCCGAAGGGTAATTTTGCTGTTTTTTCAAAGTTGTACAAAAGAGGGTGTTGAAAGCTGAAACTGAGGCAACAAAACTGGAAATAGGAAACAGGAAAGGGAAAAACTATAAGATGTATTGGAAATAGGGATATTATGAAAGACTGGGGATGATGACCTGGGAAACATCAAAATAGCTTTGATAAGAATCAAAAGTAATATTTTTTTTTGGATACGTGGAAGAGATTACAGGATGGAAAGCATAACAAAGTGAATGGGAAGTGAATGATCCTTCTAAGCATGTGAGAGAAAGTGTGGCCAGTTCCGTCTTCATAGCCCTTACATTAACTTACATTAACTCGTGGGTGAGTGAATATACTGGAGTCATTCGAGGCAGGATATAATCTCAACTTACACTATGATTAAAATTTTATCTTGGAGCACTAGAGTTGATTGTTATGCTCCAAGGATTCTCTAAGGTGAAAAATCATATTACAGCAAAGCAAGAGGTTGCAAAATAAGAAAACTCAACCAAGTGAGACTATCAGATAAATCATGAAAGGAAATTGTTTGACACAATCGATCGGCCCAATGTTCTTGCGCAATGTTAATTTTATCTGTTTTGCTTTGCTTCCACCAAGTAAATAAATGTAAGTGAGCGTTTATGATATCACAATCTAGCCAACATTGTTTCTCATATTCTACTCAGAAGCACCTTACAATCCTAGTTTCAGGATATGTGCATTAATTTAAAAATAAAATAAAAAAATCCTTTGCAAACGCCAAAAGCATTACCTCTTTGAAGAAGTGTCTAAAGAACAAATTAAACATAACTGCAATTCATCAAACACAACTTTGTCTTGAAAAATGTGTCTTCGGGTACAAATGATCTTGTCTAGAATTACCATTAATTGTTGTGGACTAGAGAAATATCTGCCTTCGATCCATTCATCTGCACCTCAAGATAACTATTTTGATTGCAATACTGTTGTTTATAGCCCTTTGGAGGAAACTTTGGAATTTTGTGAAGTAAAGATAAATATGATAATGTGCATTGTTTTATTTGGTCAAATGAACCCATCTCTGTTAGATACGAAACATTATACATTTTGAATGTTATATTGGAAAAGTCTAACATGTTATTTCCATTCTATGCTTGCTGAGATAAGAGAAATAAGCCCTCATAATCCTGACTCGAAAGAACAGAGAAAACATAAATTTGTGAAAAGACTGAATTACCATGCCGCAAATGCACCACTGTGATTGCCAAGAAATGCATCTTGATCTCTCTTTGCCTGATCCTATTTCTTTCCATGACAGACAAGTACAACAACATACTCCGCTAAAACATCGTCTGTGTAGCCCATGAAATCCTCAAGCTTCTGCTTAATGGCCTCCCGCAAATGCGCAATGCCATCGCTCGAAAGGTCTATGGAGAAGGTCTTCCCCTTAAGCGGATCGGAAGAGGTTTCCATGCCCTGTTACCCTACTCTTTTCCTAGAATACCAATACAGATGCAAGATGATCTCAAGTGTCTGCTATTGAATGTTTTGGCAATTATCCGTCAGATTGGTTCCGCCTAGAATAACCGTGATTTTGGTTCAAAGAACGAAGAACAAAAAAAAAACCTGGGAATTGGGCGGCTGGAGAATTGAGATACAGCCCGGCTGCCTCAACCAGAGGTTCCAACATAGACAATGCAAATAAATGAATATGGGCTACATGCAAGGTTACTTTCCCGAATCAGCTCTCGCATTTTTCACATGTCCAAGTCCACTCTTAGTCTTTGGCCAGTGAAAGCCTGGTAACTTTATTACACTGAGGTAAGCTAAAACAGATGTACTTAGAACTGTATAACATCTAAATTATTAAATGAAGATGATGTCTCCCTTGTCTTTAATCACAGGAAAGCTATTAGGACAAACCCCAATTTTCAATGAATATGCTATGACCCATTTTTGTTGAATCATGGTCTCAACCGCTTCTCTGATTTGCCTACCAAGAATGGATTTAGTAATTTGTACACAATTCAGTCGGTATATTTCAATAGGAAAATATTTACTCTACCCAAATTGATGGTGAATAATTCGAATCCCAGCGAATCAATCTGACCAAAACTCCAAAATTGATATTCATCATCCATGAAATAGAAAGGGCGTTCGACAGTCACCTGGGGATTTTGGATGGATGTCTGAAGATTGGCTGCCTGTGCTTGTGGGGTTGTCATGCTCGCATAGAATGCAGTCTGTAACAACCTAGATGATTTTAATAATTTGGGCTTTCTAGAATCCTTATTTGCAATCCAGCCAAGCCCACACCTCTGATGAGAATTCGAAGAAGACGAAGAGGTGGAATAGGTGACCACCGCTACTGCTGCAGCCGGTAATATACTGGATAAACCCAGAACCTTCAAGAAGGCCATCATACACTACTACTGATATAAAAACACAGTGTCCGGCGTGGGGGTCAAACAGGACTTGTATTAATTTTGGGGATAATTAAAGGGGAGTTCGATAGCAATTTAGAGATGCCTTGCGTACGTTGGAACCTTCTCTTCTCTAAGTCAAGGAAAATTTTAAAATGCAATTTACTGGTTAGTAATGTCTTGGTCTTCAAAGATTTAACTAGATTTGAAAAATCTCTAGTGGGTAGGCTTCAAGGTCTAGATTTTGAACCAAAGCTCTGATACCATGTGTAAGAGCCCTATCCTAGGGTCTTCTAACAGATCTATTTTTGATGAATTTAAATGCAATAAGAGGCAATAGTTTACTTTCTTACAAGACTTTTAAACAAATAAAATTTTACCGTTTACATTCTAACTTATAACTTATGGAGAACATTTCATTTTAATAAATTTACCTGAGTAATCTATAGAAGAATACCTGTGCCGGTGGCTGGTGGAGATGCCTTTGAGCTGCTGCTCCTGCTGAACTCTCCTCTTGACTGACCCAACTGGATTTACCTCCTAGCCAACTAGGAAATAATTCATAGCCCAGGAAACCTCCACAGGTTCCCTAGCCCTCCGAGCTTAAGTCCAACTAGGTGTAGTGTGTGTGTCCAAGATGAATGATCCAGACCAAGATGAACAATATTTCCCTCCTCTCAACAACCCAAGAAACCTCCACAGGTTCCTAAGGTCTCCAAAAATTACAAAAAATTCTAAATCCACAACCAACTCCAAAATCATAAGCAAGGCCCAACCTCCCCTTTTCTCCCTTCCCCCTTCCCTTTTATACCCTCCCTCTCTTCTCCATCTCAACCACCTCTCATTAATGTCATTAATTTCTCATCCATCCTTACAGTTGACTTCTCTTCTCCCAAGTAATGCTGGGAGTACATTTGGAAATGTGACATGAATATAAAATTGGGAAATTAATGGGAGAGGACCATGTCTTCTCCCAAGTAAATCTGAAAGTACATTTGGGAATGTGAGATGAATATATATATTGACAATTAAATGGAGAGAACTATGTCTTCTCCCAAGTAAATGTGAGGGTACATTGGGGAATGTAAGATGTAATTAAATGGAGAGGACCATGTCTTCTCCCTAGTAAATGTGAGGGTACATTGGGGAATGTGAGATGAATATATATATTGATAATGAGTTGGAGAGGACCATGTCTTCTCCCTAGTAAATGTGAGGGTACATTAGGGAATGTGAGATGAACATATATATTGATAATGAGTTGGAGAGGACCATGTCTTCTCCCTATAAATGTGAGGGTACATTGGGGAATATGAGATGAATACATATATTATTTGAAATAATGGAAGGAGACCATATCCTACCTAAGATTCATTTTGAGAAGGTAAGTTTTGAATTTGGATAATAGAAATCATGAATTTTATATTAGACCAATATTTCTCAATATTTTCAGATAATGTAAACCTTAATAAAATTTGTAGGATAAGATTTAAGTGGGGCATTACAGTTCGACAGTCACTCATGTTGTGAGTGGGGATCTTACGAAACTCACACCATTTCCTTATGTCCTTCTTTGTCTTCGTGGTGTTATTATTTTCTTGCGGCTTTAACAAGCTATTCTGGGTCACCCCACGTTGACTTTTTCCTTTATTCTGTGGTTTGGGGGCACCTTTCCCTTGCTTTGTATTCATAGATCCAAAGTTTCGTTTCTTCTATTTAAATTTCTGCTCAATCTTGACAACATATCGATAGGCGACACCAAGTGAGGAGATGTCCATAAACTCCAGCTCGTCCTGGATGTACTTATGTAGACATCCATGGTACTTGAGTACCAAATTCCGCTCAGAATCCTTGATACCCAAATTCATGCGAAGGGTATGAAAAATATTTGTGAACTCTAACACATCTTGGTCCCTTCCCAGCCATAGCATGGGCCACTTTATGTATTTATATTCATAGCTCTCGACAGGGTAATATTATTCCTTGATGGCGTCTCAGAAAGAATTCCAAGTGGGTGTGGCTGAAAACAATGAGGGTTCCCTCTCGTTCTTCTATTCACAATAGATTTCCCACTAGTCCTTGACATGGGGGGTGATGTTAAGGAGTGAAAAAGTAATCTTTTCCCGATTGGAAAAGTCATGAATCGAAAAATATCCTTCCAAAAAATTTAACCATCTATCTATGACATATGAATCTATTTGGCCTTGAAATATGGGAATGTTAAAGTTGACTTGTACCTTAATGGGATTGACACCTCCAGAGTGGTTTCTAGATGAAGATACATCGCCTACGGGTAGCCGTCGAAGGATCTGGGCAAATTTATCCATCATCGTGTTCCTTTGTCGCTTAAGGACTCTCTTGAGAAATATTTTGAAAGGATTTCCTACTCCCTCCTCTTTATTTTATTCCGCTATGGGAGGTCTTCGGGGTTTGCGAGGTTGATCTTGCAAAGGTTCAACCAGTTTGAGCCCTAACTCCTTATATCCTGACCTCGTTGGGGACATGCAAAGAAAAAATAGAGAAAGAGAGGACTACTCTGATGCCACTGATCCGAACTTATACAAGAATGAAACAAAATATATATACAAACATGAACACCGAGATGCAACAAAAATAAAACTTCAGTTCAATAATATCAATGAAATGAAATATGCTTACATACATACTGGAAATAAACTAGCTCAGGCAATGGTAGCTTATCTTTGAGAAGATATGTGGCAACTTCATGCCTCTGAACTATGTTACAATGAGGCTTAAGGGCCTTTTTATTATTGAAAAACAAGGGGAAACCCTAAAACACCAAAACCCTAACCCCAGGAGATGGAACACCAAGAGTTTGTGGGTCCTATTGGGATTAGTTGGGCAGCCAACTTCCTAGGGTCGTAAATTGGTCATATGATCTCCGTTTGGCGCATATGATACCTCATTGGAAACATCTCTCCGAGAACTATAAGATTTTCTACAGGCACATTCCTATGACGAGGGGCCCATACCTATGGCCATGGGCCCATTCCTATAAATATGGGCCTGCTGCGAACATAGAAAAAAACACCGTTTAGGGGGTCAAAACAACTTTGGAAGTTCAGGACCCGAAAAATTGCTAAAAATAGTAAACACTACTATAATCAATGAAATAGATGAAACCGATTGGAGGTCTGGGTGGAATAGGTGGGTGGACACCAATATCCACTTCGATCAGGGGCTCAAAATAATCCCGCCTGCACCTACTACCCCTGGGTTTTCTTTTGATACTCCATAAAAAAATAAGATAAATTGATGTTGCTCCATTTTCCATTTTTCAAAGAACTGATGATCCATTTGGATCTTCCATGAGTTAAAATTTTTTAGAGTCCTAATCGAGGGATTGAATATGGAGAGCTTTGTCAATACATATTCGAACTAAGATTTTTCATGCACTGAGAGTGTTGAATTATCTTTCTTATTTGTTCCTTTTATTAAAATTGCTTTGGTGGCCAAACTTCAAGTTTCTGTGAGAACTTTCCTTTCGCTGGTGGATTTTTTTTTTAAATATGAATATGTTTATTGCTAGCTAGAGTTTCCAACATAGAAAATATAGGAGGATTTTCCAAAATCTCTTTAGGATATTTTTACCTTTGAGACGTATGTATATTTTGAAGGCCAAATTCTTAGGAAATCAAAAAGGGGGATGTCAAATTGGAGAGTGCTAGGGAGAGGGCGAATGAGAGCTAACCAACAATATTTTTTGAATGAGTAGCCTAGGAAGAGGTGATGTATATATTCTTTGGAGTTGAGGTAGAGGGAGCAACGAGAAGGGCCTATGATTCGTCTTTTCTTTAGATTTTCATTGGTTAATATCTTGCTGTGAAGGAGTGTCCGTGTAAAAGCTTTTATCTTGGGGAGATTCTTTGGTTTTCATATGATATTCCAAAGAGGCCAAGGGGGGAATCAAATTGGTTTCACCTGTTAAGAGATAAAATTATTCTTTGACTATATAAGACTTAAAGGTCAAACCCCATCCCAAAGAATCGTACCAATTTCAACTGACTGGGGAACATCCTTTGAGTTTCCTAATGAAAATATTCCAGGCATCCAATAAGAGAGGAGGGATTAAAAGAGATTTCCATCCTTTCCAAATTATGGAAGCTTTATCCCACTCAAAAAATTGGTTGAGAGCTGTCATTCTTCTTGAAGTGCACCATTGTTGGAGAGCCTTTAAGGCTATGTAGGAGTTCAAAGGGGGATTGTTGCATATTCTATCTTCCTAGATTTTTATATCCCTTCCATTGTTAGGAATTTTATAAAGGAAGTCTTTAAGCAGCGGGAGGGATTTTTTACACAGTTTCCATATGGAGGAGCTAGGTTTGGAGGGGATTTCTTTCTCAAAAATCTATTTTTTGGGAAAGTTTAAGTATTTTCCTTCAAAAACTTGTTTCCACTAGGTTGACTTCCTGTTGTGGTCACCAACAACCCCCCTTCTTCACTTAATATTAGCAATAACGTCAAGCAAAGAGGGGACCTTGAACAAAAAATCCCAAAAAATATTTTTTCTAAAGTTTTTATATTTCTCCCGCCAAGGCCTAAATCGCATCGCAAAGAAAGGCTGAAGCATTACTCGAGCGCGAAAAGCAAGACCGCGAATGAGCGATGTGAAGTTCATCGCGTCGCATACATCACACGCGCCCCTTTAAAAGAAGACCTTCGAAAATCGCCGACCGCCGATATGCGAAATCGCCAATCGCAAGCATCACGCTATACGGCATAACCATTAAACAAAATTTGCGATCTGCGATGGAAGCGATTTGCGATCTGCGATGGAAGCGATTTGCGATGGAAGCGATTTGCGATCTGCGAT
The DNA here is from genome assembly GCA_031772625.1 of Pinus tabuliformis. Lineage (NCBI taxonomy): Eukaryota > Viridiplantae > Streptophyta > Pinopsida > Pinales > Pinaceae > Pinus > Pinus tabuliformis. The sequence continues at coordinate 387,748,137 of CM062816.1, read as the reverse complement.
GGAAGCGATTTGCGATCTGCGATAGAAGCGATTTGCGATCTGCGATGGCAGCGATTTGCGATCTGTGATCTGAAAAGACTTATCACACGACAAAGCCCAGGATTAAGTGCGCGCCTTGAAGGAATTTAATGACCTCATGCTTGAGTATCAAGGAATGATTGCATCGCATTTATCGAAGAGTCAAGTCATGATGCATGTCAGGATTACGCATTCATTAGAGTTTAATGCTTTCATGTCAATCTTTTCATTTCCCTGCTTCTTTGCGTAGACTGCAAGACACGCAACTGATATAAATCTATATGCAGGAAACATCTGAGAGAAAGGGGAAAGCGCCAATCAAACAGCAGAGAGAAGATGCCTCCGCAAACGGGTGCCGCATGCAGCAGGACCGCGGATTCCAGACTATCAGACAACCGGCACTGATGAAATTAGACTATCCAGGACTCAGAGTCAAAGGCGCACAAAAGCAGCGTGTTCAGAAAAGATCCTGAAGCTCAGACTTGGTAAAGTAGAGAAAGAAGCGCCTGAGAAGGAAGACGCTTCAGGAAAACCTGGAACAAAGAACGGAAACAATTCTTAAAATAGGGGGATGTCCATACAGCACGGCTCCTAACCCACTCAGTCATTCGCACAACCGGAAACCAAAACAGCAACAGCAAAATCAGTTCGAGAAGAACCTGGGTTGCGCTAAGTATACACGCGGCGAATACACCCAGCTAGAGAAAGGTTTTCGAAAATATCTTTCGGTCTGTCAGAAGGAAGTGCCAGCTCCTTTTATTTCCACTTTTATCTCCCGAGCAAAAGAAGAAGGCAGTCAGCCGACTCTTCCCAGGAAAACGTTGCGCTGTTGACAGCACTAAAGAGAATATACAGAAACGGTCAGAAATTAGATTTAAAGTTTTAGAAATAAATTTGCTTTTAGTAAAGGGCAGTCATTTGAAGCCGATTCCCTAGATTCGTGTAATTAATATCAATTAGCTAGTAGTATTTAACCCTTCTCATGGTTTTTGGAGAAGGGTCCGGAAATCTGTCAAAAAACTTATCCTCAGAACATGCACTTCTGCACCCTCAGAGGAGGTTTTTGATGAATAGATGGATCAAGATTTATTTATGTTTGCATTTTAATATCTGTTACTGATGTTGCACTTCTGTACTCTTAGCAGATGTTAGAACAAGTAGAAATAAATCATTATTACTTGAAGTTTATTGGTGAAATTAGTCATAAATGGTACTTTTATCTCTTGACTAAATTCTGCTAGTATCCCTAAAGTGATATGTAGCTGAGTTCTTTATATGTTATTGTATGAATGTCTGCATTACCATTTGGCACTTCTGTACGGTGGGATCATTTAATCATGCTTAACATATAGAAAACTGATTATGCGATATGTTTTTCACAACTACTCTGCCTAACTTCTTATGCAGAACGGTTTATCTTTATTGGTTTATATTCTGATATCAGTTGAATGATCTTTATTACCAGCTGCTGTTAGAAATCTTTCTAGATCGCATAAACAAAAGAAAAACACCCCGGGTTAGCATAGATCAGATGTATTTCTCTTCATTAGATTACATTAGCATAGAATTAGTTTAGCAGTTAAAATCAAGACTAGTTTAGAAAAACCTCTAGATTAATATCATCAGAATCTATGCACACACACACACCCATCACATTGGGAAACTGGTCCCATTACCCCCAGTCGGACCCGCTACTCCAAACGGGCAAGGAGCCGCCAACCAGGTTCCGGACCGGGTGGGTATCCCCCTTGTTGTTGACCTGACTTCGGGGCCCTCAACATTTCTGGCGCTAGAAAGAGGGCCGAGCTATGAATGGCGCATAATTCAAAATCCAAATACCATTCTAAGAGCAAATCACCCTCACCAACTTCCCCGACTTCCCCGGTACGACTAAACTCGGAACTGGAAGTCGCTCGGACATCCACCGCTGCTATACATCCCGATATATCAGAACAACTTATTGTCGATCCCCCTGAAGTTCAAACCTTGATCCGTAAACTCCAGGGATTCTCTATTTTTAACCAGAAACCTGATAAATCTAAAGGCAGCTTGACTTCGCAATACAACCCTGCTCATCCCCTGACTCGATTGAAGAGTGAAAAGTTCGGCATTCAGCCAACTGAAATCCCTCTCCCCACTAGGAAAAGAGCAAGGAAAGCACTTCAAGAGTTTGACAGAGAGACTCTTTCATCCACCTCGTCCATTTCAACTCCCTCTCCGCGAAGTCAACCACGCACATCTCCACCTCAAATCACTCATCCATCTTCCACAACCCTTCCTCCACAATCGTCAAAGATCGTAACGTCTCTATCTTCTCAACCTCGAAGATCATCTTCTACACTTTTGTTAACCAGCAACTCAGCGATGGCACAATCTCCATGGAACAACCCTGGGGCGGTTCTAATGCCTCCACCCCTGAGTCCAATACCTGCCCATCCTGAGAAGTGGTTACCAAAGTTCAATCCAGAAACTGGAATGCTAGCTGAAGAACATATCAATAATTTCATGCTTTCCGTTAATCTCAACGGGGTCACCAACGAAGATGCCGTGGTCCGACTCTTCCCCTATACGATGCAAGGGACAGCCGGGTCATGGTACTTTTCGCTACCCTCCGGATCTATCACTAGCTGGGATATTTTTCAAAATCAATTTCTCACCAAATTCGGTGATGATAGATCGACAGCGACGCTGATCAACGATCTGTCCAATCTTAAAGCTGAGGCTAGGGAACCCATTAAAGATTTTAACTTACGGTTCAACAAGATCCTCAATAAAATCCCCGCAGCTTCCCAGCCCAGCGAGGAAGTAAGATGCGAATGGTACATCACGGCCTTACCTTCAAACTTGGCCATCTTCGTAGATAGGGCAAGCAAGACAACCTTAGTCGAAAACTTGGCTGAGGCATTGGCAGTCGAAAGACGCGTAGTAGCCCTAGAAAAGAGATCTACAATCGAAGAGCGTAAATCTAAGAAAATCTCTTTCAAAGAAGAAACCAAGAAGAAGCAAACGAAGGATCCTTTCGACATGGAAGGATTACAAAAAGTCTTGAAAGCCATGTCTAATGAGATGATTGACATAAGAAAGCAAGTAGCAGAATTGTCCCCAAGAAAGCCTTTTAGGAATTTCAAAAGAAATCCCCCTATGGAGACGAAGCCACCCAACGTGGTCTCGAATGTGGAATGTGAAGAAGAAGAAGAAGAGAGCACCATCGAAACGCAGACCGACGACGAAGAAGTGGTGGAACTGCAAGGAATGTGGGATTTCATCCTCCCACAAGAGGAGGATCAAGAAGCACTTCCAGTTAGCACACGAAGCAGAAATCAACTTGATCCTCCCCAGACTACCCCAAAACAGAAGGGCGCAAACCCTCCAGCGAAAGAAAAGGTCGCAACAAAGAAGACAACCTCTAAAGCGACCTCATTTAGTCCAGTCCAATCAGAGCAATCACCTCCATCAAAGACACTAATAGTATCGGATGAAATGGAGTATAACATCATCGACGACATGAAGAAGACAAGGGCTAATATCACCCTGTACGAGTTGAGCAAATTGAAACACCAACAGAAGATCATGATGAAAGAGTTACACGCCGTACCTACTGCACCTCTACCTACAGCTATAGCTTCCCATAATATAGGAAGACCCCCAATCAACGCGATCAATAAAATCTATCCAAATGACATCGCTTTGATTGGAGGGAGGTCTAGATCTCACACTCCTCCTTTCCTCCTCACTTATGAGATCTTTAACAGAAACGTGCATAACTGCTTGGTTGATTCTGGTGCTTCAACCAATATTTTACCCAAGTCAATATGCGCCAAACTTAATGTTCAACCGCAAAAATCCGCAGTGCGCATAGTTCAACTTGATCGATCACAAGTCGAAGTGATAGGCGAACTTAATCAAGTGAACATAAGACTGTCGTCCAACCCCAAGGTATGCCAGGTCATCGATATTCTAGTTGCTGACATCCCTGAATTTTATGGTCTAATTCTTAGCAGGGATTGGTCCGAGAAGCTCCACGGATATTTTTCGACTGACTGGTCACACATGTGGTTACCCTTCAACGGGAAGCCAAATCAAATAAAGGTTGAACGAGAACTGCACCAAAAGTACATAGTGACGGATTTGGAGGGAGAGAATGGAGCCATAGCATACAACAGCAGCATCATAGGCAACTACTCGGTAGACTCTTTCCTTGGAAATTTCAATGCTCACATATCACCATATTTTGAAAATTCAGTCGTGTCCCAAGTAGAAAACTTTTCCCAGACTGATGATTCAAAATGTGTTAGTTTCTTAGATAACCCTGTAAATACTTCTTTATTTTGGAAATTATATTTTGATGGCTCTAAGTCCAATGAGGGAGCGGGAGCAGGATGCGTCTTGATTAGCCCCGACGGAAATAAGACCATGCTCACATGCAGGCTGGAGTTCGATTGCACGAACAACACAGCGGAATACGAAGCCTTGGTGCAAGGCCTATACAAAGCAATCGGCTGCAACGTCAAATATCTTCAAGTCTTTGGAGATTCCGAGATCGTCGTCAAACAGGTACGTAACACCATACACTGCCTGTCTAGTCATTTAAAGCACTATCAGTCTTTAGTGCAAGATCTCACTGCGCATTTTACGGCATTCAATATTTCATCAATCCCAAGACTTCACAATGCAAGCGCAGACCTGCTAGCAAACGTAGCCTCCAGACTCATCCCCTCCGAAGACTTTAGTCCAGATAGGTTTTCCATAGAGTTAATTTTTAAGCCGTCTATCCCTGACAACATCACCAACTGGAGAGTATTCAATGACGACCCAGACATCGTAAGTTTCCTTACCTCTGAAGGATCCTACTCAAACCAGATAATCGACGAGGACTGTCATGACCACCAAATACAACAAAATGGCACGGATAATGCTATACCCAAATCAGTGGTCAAATTAGAAGATTTGTATGACTTAAAAAGTCGGTTCAAAAGATCAGCGAACGCCAAACTTTACAGTTCAACTCTGAACTACGAATCAGTGAACTTAGGAACCGAAGAGAAACCCCAAAACGTTAATCTAGGCCAAGGCCTAGCTCTTGAAGAAAAGTCAGCATACATCCGTCTTCTACGACAGTACAAAAACGTCTTTGCCTGGAACTACGATGATCTGAAAACTTATAACACTTCTATCATTCAGCACACTATCCCTATGATTGACAACGAGAAACCCGTCCAACAGAAGCTCAGGAAAATCCACCCCAACCTAGAAAATCAGATAAAAACTGAGCTGAATAAGTTGTTGAGAGCCAGAATAATTTTCCCGGTCAGACATTCCAAATGGGTATCCAACATGGTACCTGTTAGGAAGAAAAATGGAGATATTAGAATCTGCATCGACTTCCGGAATCTCAACAAAGCCTGTCAGAAAGACAATTTTCCCCTCCCACCTATGGAGCAAATACTACAGGCTGTAGCAGGCTCAGAATTGATGTCTTTCCTGGATGGATTTTCAGGATATAATCAAGTGCTGGTACACCCAGACGATCAGCTAAAAACCACCTTCCGAACTAAATGGGGTACCTACGCGTATCGGAAGATGCCGTTCGGTCTGATCAACGCCGGTGCTACTTTTCAAAGGGCTATGGACATTGCGTTCAAAGGGTTAGTCAATAAATTAGTAGTGATTTACCTGGATGATATAACTGTGTACTCCAAGAACCGAAGCGACCATCTCAAAGATTTGAAGCAAATCTTTCAAAGATGTTTAAGGTATGGAATCTCGCTTAACCCGAAGAAATCTTTTTTCGCGTTGAGTGAAGGAAAATTGCTAGGGTTCGTAGTGTCCAATTCGGGCATCCACATTGAACCTGACAGAATCAGAGAAATTTCCGAGATATCCATGCCCCATAACAAAAATACCATGCAATCTTTCCTAGGACAGATCAATTTTGTGAAAAGATTTGTCCCAGATTTTTCACGCATTATTTCTCCTTTACAAAAAATGATAAAAAAGAATTCAAACTTTAAATGGGGTCTAGACGAGCACGAAGCGTTTAACTTAATCAAACAAGCCATCATCAATGCTCCATCCCTAGCAACCCCAAATTTTTCAGAACCATTCATCTTATACACGTTTGCCTCGGAAAATTCTTATGCTGCGATCTTGACCCAGGCAAACCAAGAAAAGGCAGAAGCCCCAATCACATTCTTTAGCTCAAACTTACAAGGTGCTGAGCTGAAATATTCGGACGTAGAGAAACAGGCGTATGCCGTCTTCAAAGCGGTCAAATATTTCAGACCCTTCTTGCTAAAGGCCCATACCAAGGTCATAGTACCATTCCCAGCGGTAAGAAACCTCCTGATTTTTGAAAGACGTGGGCGAGAAGAGAGCGAATTGGATCACCGCCTTGCAAGAATACGACCTGGAAATCAAGCCGGCACATATCGTAAGAGGCCAAGGCTTCTGCAAGATGTTAGCTGGAGCATCGCAAATCCCCGAAGAATCGCCTGAAGAGGTACACATGTATGAGGTAAGCCTAAACGATGAAGAATCATTTTATGCTGACATCATTTATTTCGTGAAAAACGGATATGCCCCATTTCACCTGGATCACATAAAAAAGAGAGCCCTGAGGTTAAAAGCCAAACAATATCAGCTCGTAGATGATGTCTTATTTAAAAGAAACTATGATTCTGTGCTTCTTAGATGTCTTGAGAAAACTGAAGCCGAAAAGGTTTTGCAGGAACTCCACGATGGACCAGCAGGTGGACACTATGCTGGAGAAGCCACCGCACACAAAATCTTACGTGCAGGATACTACTGGCCCACGCTGTTCAAAGACTCGTACAATCACGTAAGAAAATGCCAAGTCTGCCAAACGGCTGCAGGGAAACAAAAGAAGTCATCCATGCCACTGCAGCCGGTTAACATCGAACAGCTGTTCAGCCAATGGGGTCTGGACATAATAGGTGAGATCGTTCCTCACTCCTCTAAACAGCATAGGTATATCCTCACTGCAACTGACTATTTTACTAAATGGGTAGAGGCAGTTCCTCTCAAGACAGCCAATTCTGAAAATATTATTGAATTCATAGATCAGTTTATCATTACTAGGTTTGGATTGCCAACGGCCTTAATATTTGATAACGCTTCATATTTTTCTGGAAATACCATGACTGAGTTCGCACTCAAAAGAGGGTTCAAACTAAAGTATTCTGCCAACTACTATCCGCAAGGTAATGGGTTGGCTGAATCAACGAACAAGAACCTAATTAGGATTATCAAAAAGACAGTCGACCAAAGCCAAAAGAATTGGCATAAAGCGCTAGTAAACGCCCTATGGGCAGACAGAATTACAAAGAAAGCCTCTATCGGCACTTCTCCCTTTAATTTAGTTTACGGGAGAGAAGCAGTTCTTCCTACTCACTTAGTCATTCCCTCCTTGTCCTTAGTACAATACATTGATGAAGTATCCACTTCTCCCTTACAACTAAGGCAAACGGAAATAATCAAGCTAGAAGAACAACAAGAACAGGCCAAGAAAACCCACGCTCACCACCAAGCGCTGATAAAATCCTCTTTTGATTCGAACATAATGACCAGAAAAAACTTTCAGATGGGAGATCTAGTTTTGAAGTGGGATAAGGCTCACGAAGAGAAGGGCAAACATACGAAATTCCAGAAGCTATGGCTTGGTCCTTGTCAAATCGTAGAAGTCATAGGCCCATCGACTTTTGTGTTGCAGGACTTGACAGGCAGGAGAGATTCTCTGCCTGTAAACGGACAAATCCTCAAAATGTATTTTCCATAGAAGGTTATCCTTCTAATTTTTGTAGGATAATTTTAGTTTTATTTTAGTTTTATTTTTTTAAAATATAAATAAGGTTGGTTGTGAGTGATCATAAATTGTATTTATGAAGTATATACCATTTCTCTATCAGATTTTGATTTCACTTGTATAAATAGTAAAACTTTTCGAAAAATCTGACTTTTATTATTGACATGTAGAGTTAACTTTAGCCTGAATGTGATGTTAGTTTCAACTTTACAAAGAAATCTGGGATGAAGGTAACTTTTGGCAAAAAATTGTTCTATGCCAACGCAATGAAAAGTATCATTAATAGCAAAATAAGTATTCTCTGCAAAACTGCTGTTCTTAAACTCTATTATTGTCGTCCAGAGTTTTCTTAAGGAAAAACAATGATTTCCTCCCTGTTAAGGAAAATCGCAGCATCCAGAGAAACAATCCAAGAAAACACTATATCTCAAAGAATAAGAGGTCTCATCACGAGCCGGCTTATCATGATCACAGATATTATAACTTGCTGACTTTGCCACTACTGTCTATCAAAACAGGGCAACGACTCAAGATTGTTGCAATCAAAAGACAAGGGGTCTCATCGCGAGCCAGCTTGTTCAGCAAAAGTGTAAATCAAGTGAATGACTGTGTCATAATTTGGCCACCAAACCAAGACATTGTTCTTTAGAGAAAAAAAAAAAAAAAAAATTTAAAAGGAAAGAAAAAGTGTCAAAAGGGTTTTTCTCTGGAATGTTGTAAATAACCTCAAGTAGGAAAAAGGATCATTGCTGGATAATATGGTAACCCTGTCGAGGCTATGGACGCTTGCGGGTAGCAGAGGCTCTACCTACGACAAATGAGCATACTTTACAAAGCCAGTACGCAGAGAAGACCTTATTTTGTCTTTGAAAAGACTAAGTAATGTCTAGGTGTAAATACAAGAAATAACCCAGAGGAAGCAAACAATCGGAATGAAATAAAAAGTTGTGACGAAACATCATTGACAGGATAAGGGGTAATACTCTATCTGTCCATAACAAAATTTAGGCGTAAGAAAACTTTTCTGTTTTGGAAGTGAAAATGCAATAGAAAAAGCAGAGATAACTGGTTCTTCACAGTGAATCGCCATTGTTGTGGTCACCAACAACCCCCCTTCTTCACTTAACATTAGCAATAACGTCAAGCAAAGAGGGGACCCTGAACAAAAAATCCCAAAAAATATTTTTTCTAAAGTTTTTATATTTCTCCCCCCAAGGCCTAAATCGCATCGCAAAGAAAGGCCGAAGCATTACTCGAGCGCGAAAAGCAAGACCGCGAATGAGCGATGCGAAGTTCATCGCGTCGCATACATCACACGCGCCCCTTTAAAAGAAGACCTTCGAAAATCGCCGACCGCCGATATGCGAAATCGCCAATCGCAAGCATCACGCTATACGGCATAACCATTAAACAAAATTTGCGATCTGCGATGGAAGCGATTTGCGATCTGCGATGGAAGCGATTTGCGATCTACGATGGAAGCGATTTGCGATCTGCGATGGAAGCTATTTGCGATCTGCGATAGAAGCGATTTGCGATCTGCGATGGCAGCGATTTGCGATCTGCGATCTGAAAAGACTTATCACACGACAAAGCCCAGGATTAAGTGCGCGCCTTGAAGGAATTTAATGACCTCATGCTTGAGTATCAAGGAATGATTGCATCGCATTTATCGAAGAGTCAAGTCATGATGCATGTCAGGATTACGCATTCATTAGAGTTTAATGCTTTCATGTCAATCTTTTCATTTCCCTGCTTCTTTGCGTAGACTGCAAGACACGCAACTGATATAAATCTATATGCAGGAAACATCTGAGAGAAAGGGGAAAGCGCCAATCAAACAGCAGAGAGAAGATGCCTCCGCAAACGGATGCCGCATGCAGCAGGACCGCGGATTCCAGACTATCAGACAACCGGCACTGATGAAATTAGACTATCCAGGACTCAGAGTCAAAGGTGCACAAAAGCAGCGTGTTCAGAAAAGATCCTGAAGCTCAGACTTGGTAAAGCAGAGAAATAAGCGCCTGAGAAGGAAGACGCTTCAGGAAAACCTGGAACAAAGAACGGAAACAATTCTTAAAACAGGGGGATGTCCATACAGCACGGCTCCTAACCCACTCAGTCATTCGCACAACCGGAAACCAAAACAGCAACAGCAAAATCAGTTCGAGAAGAACCTGGGTTGCGCTAAGTATACACGCGGCGAATACACCCAGCTAGAGAAAGGTTTTCGAAAATATCTTCCGGTCTGTCAGAAGGAAGTGCCAGCTCCTTTTATTTCCACTTTTATCTCCCGAGCAAAAGAAGAAGGCAGTCAGCCGACTCTTCCCAGGAAAACGTTGCGTTGTTGACAGCACTAAAGAGAATATACAGAAATAGTCAGAAATTAGATTTAAAGTTTTAGAAATAAATTTGCTTTTAGTAAAGGGCGGTCATTTGAAGCCGATTCCCTAGATTCGTGTAATTAATATCAATTAGCTAGTAGTATTTAAACCTTCTCATGGTTTTTGGAGAAGGGTCCGGAAATCTGTCAAAAAACTTATCCTCAGAACATGCACTTCTGCACCCTCAGAGGAGGTTTTTGATGAATAGATGGATCAAGATTTATTTATGTTTGCATTTTAATATCTGTTACTGATGTTGCACTTCTGTACTCTTAGCAGATGTTAGAACAAGTAGAAATAAATCATTATTACTTGAAGTTTATTGGTGAAATTAGTCATAAATGGTACTTTTATCTCTTGACTAAATTCTGCTAGTATCCCTAAAGTGATATGTAGCTGAGTTCTTTATATGTTATTGTATGAATGTCTGCATTACCATTTGGCACTTCTGTACGGTGGGATCATTTAATCATGCTTAACATATAGAAAACTGATTATGCGATATGTTTTTCACAACTACTCTGCCTAACTTCTTATGCAGAACGGTTTATCTTTATTGGTTTATATTCTGATATCAGTTGAATGATCTTTATTACCAGCTGCTGTTAGAAATCTTTCTAGATCGCATAAACAAAAGAAAAACACCCCGGGTTAGCATAGATCAGATGTATTTCTCTTCATTAGATTACATTAGCATAGAATTAGTTTAGCAGTTAAAATCAAGACTAGTTTAGAAAAACCTCTAGATTAATATCATCAGACTCTACGCACACACACACACCCATCACATTGGGAAACTGGTCCCATTACCCCCAGTCAGACCCGCTACTCCAAACGGGCAAGGAGCCGCCAACCAGGTTCCGGACCGGGTGGGTATCCCCCTTGTTGTTGACCCGACTTCGGGGCCCTCAACACTTCCCTATGATGAGTCACCACAAAAGCTTGGCACCCAAGTCTTTATTCAATAAATATGTGTCTTGATTGCAAGTCCTCCTCTTTCATAAGTATCCATTTCCTTAAACGAGTTTATGAGATGTTTTTTTTATTATTATTTATTTTTATTTTTATAATTCTTATTATTATTAAACTTTTTTTTTTTTGTTTTAGTTTTTTTTGTTTTATGTTTTAGTTTTTTTGTTTTGTTTTGTTTTTTGTTTTTTGTTTTGTTTTGTTTTGGTTTTTGTTTTGTTTTGTTTTTTTGTTTTGTTTGTTTTTGTTTTGTTTGTTTTGTTTTATTTTTGTTTTTGTTTTTGTTTTTATTTATTTTTGTTTTGTTTATTTGTTTTTTGGTTTTTTTTTTTTTGGTTTTTTTTTTTTTGTTTTTTGTTTTTGTTTGTTTGTTTTTTTTTTTTCGTTTGTTTGTTTGTTTTTGTGTTTTTGTTTTTGTTTTTTATTTTTATTTTTTTTTGTCCCTTTTTTTGTTTTTTTTTGTCAGATCACCCCATTTGGCAAAGGAATTTCCTTATCAAAATTTCCATTTGTTTTAAGATTCCTACTAATTTTTGTAACATTGTAAATTGGTAAATGGGGAGAGAAGGGAGGACTGACTTAATAAAGATGAATCAACTAGAAAAATTAAGACATCGAGAACCCCATTGATTGATCTTCGTCTTCATTTTTTCAATCATTCCCAACCATATCACTTCTAATTTGGGAGAACTCTCGAAGATGGGAATCCCAAGGTATTTGAATTACATCCAATCCACTTTGTAGGACAATTTGAATATCTCAGACATTTGGCTCAAGAGGTTTTGATGAATGTCCCATCCAAATAAACAAGTCTTCCTTTATTTACTAACCCTCCAGAGGCCAAAATAAAAATGTCTAGGAGAATTTTAAACCTTCAAGCTATAATCAGAGATGTTTCTCCTAGAAGAAGAGTATCATCCATGGACCAAGAATTATTGATTTCCTTGATTCCTCTATAAAATGAAATTACTGGGATTCTTCTGATTCCTCTTTCTTTTTCTAGATTCCCGGTCAGAGCTTCCACAAGGATGATATAAATGAAGGGGGACAAGGGGTAGCCTTGACAACGTCCCCTTGTTGCTTGGAAAAAAACCACTTGACCTACCATTTACAAACACTGATATCCATGAGTTTCTTATGCATTATTTGACTAAATTTATAAAAGAATTAGAGAATCCAAAATGTTGAAGCATACAAAAAAGAAAGGAATGGCGTCCTCGATTGAAGGCGTTATCCATGTCTAATTTCAAAACAAAGCCTCTTTCATTTCTAATTTGTCTAGAATGTATTTCTTCCTGCATAGGAATGATGTTTTCCACTATCCAACGATGCTAGAAGAAACCACCCCAGTTTTCTGATATTAAATAATAAAGGATAGGCTTAAGATGATTTATCAAGATTTTTGTCAATATTTGGTAGGAGGAATTACAAAGAGAAATGGGCTAGAATCAATTGAAAGAAGTGGGATTTTTATCTTTAGGGATTAAATCTAGAAAGGTAGATTTAGTGCTTTTGCCTAATTTTGAACATTTTTAAAAGACCATTCTTTATTATTTCCCGGGTTGCTTGGTAGAAGGAGATTGGAAATTCTTCTAGTCTTAGAGATTTATCAGGACGCATTTACCAAATTGCAGACTTGAATTCCTTTTCATGAATTAGTTCTGACATCATTGAATTTTGTTCCTGAGTGATCATAGTTGGGAATTTTGTGAGGGATTTCCCAAAAGATGCTAGTTCTATGTCTACTAAAAGAAGCTATCTGAAATGGAGGGTTGCTTCTGATTTAATGCCTTCTAAATCTTCTAAAATATTCCCTTTCTGATTTTTGATAGAGCTTATATTGTTTTTAAATATTTTGGATTTATGTTGGTTTTGAAAGAAGGATGTGTTTTTATCCCCAGATTTAAGCCACAAACTTTGTGATTTTAACCTCTGTTTTTCTTCCTTGTTTCTACATCAATGGTAGTGCCTCCAATATATTTCTCTTTCTTGTGCATGGAGAGCATATGTTTCCTATTTTGCTTCATGTCTTTTTTTAATATCTTCTGGTTCTTCTCGAAGTCTCTTTTATCCTTTTTTGGTTCCTAAAAGTTGTCCTGACCCAATCTTTCAAAGTTTGCTTTGTGCTTTCTAATTTTGTCTCCTAGATAAAACTTATTGACCCTTCTATTTTTGATCTCCAAGTATCCCTTATTAAGGACATGGTATGCTTCTATTGTAACCATAGAGGGTTGAACATAAAGGGAAGAGGCCCAAGATTGTTTCTTTTACTAAAAGAGATGGAGATTGGTCGGTGATCAGAGATGGCATAAGTCAAAATTTTTGAGGTGATGTCTTTCGTTGCTCCTAGAAAGTCAGAGTGAACAAGGAATTGATTCAAATGAACGTTGATATTCCCAAGTCCCAGTCTTTGGTTTCTCCAAGTGAATCTTCCATTAGTAGGCTTGGTGTATACTATAATATGATCAATCATGATTGCTTCCAGTTTTTTTCTAGAAGGATAAGGAGAAAAGGAGCCCCACTTTTTTTTGTCTTGACTTAGAATGATATTAAAATCCCATGCTATTAAACAATATTTGGAAGAGAATAGATCAAAGTAATGAGAAAGAGAGTTCCAACATACATCTTTGTCCATGTAGTATACCGATGAATAAATATTGATGATTTTGTAGATTTGGCTTGTGCCTTTATATCTCAGAGTGGAAAGAAGCCAATCTATTTCTGCATAGTTGTCTAAGAGCTCAAATTTATTTTCATGCCATTAGGTGTAGAGCCACCCCCGAGGTTCCCCTCGTGCTTAATGCTTTAACTTGAAAGGTATTTTTTTTTTTAACAGAGGAGTGATATATTCCTCCAAAATTTTTGACTCCTAGATCATTAGGATATTGGGATTTTCAGCCTTTATTAGGTCCTTAATTCCATTTATTTTCATTGTACTTCCCAATCCTCTACAATTCCAGGAGATTGCAAACATTATTTACCTTGATGGGGCTTTGCATGTCCTTTCGCTTTCCCTACTTGACCTATTTTTTCTTTTTCACTTGCTGGATCTTTTAGGAAGGTGTCCATAGATTGTTATGTTCCTAAGGCTTTGTCCTTTTGCATTGCTTCCTCCCTTTCTTCTTTATTTGACTTCCCCTTGATCTCCTTTGGGAAAGCTCTTGGTTAGATGATATTTCTTTTGCCTTGTTTCTTGTGGGAGCACCAACATAAGAAGGGGAGCTCTGAGTTGATTTCTCAATAGGAGGGAAACCATCTCGAGGGGGATCAAAAAAGGAAGTTCCTTGAGGATCTTGAAGGATCCCTTAAAAAATTGGGGTTTGAGGTGGGATTTCTTGAAGGACCACCGTTGAAGTAGTAAAATACTGATGTTACCAAGATACCATTGTAGTTATTGAGTTTATACTGGGGTTCCAAGGCTATTCAACACTTTTAGGATGCTCAATGGGATCCAGCTTTAGGTTCTCCAAAGCTTAAAAGCTGTTGTTTTTTTCTAGAGTTGAATTTGAGGTGAGAGAAAAAGGATTTGAGGAAGGAGGGATGTTAACAATAGGGTATTTTGAAGAGGAGGGGCCTAAATCTTGCTTTGAGGAGGGACCTTTGGGGAGATTGTTGGGTTTTTTCTTTACTATTTTCCATTAATCTTCTTTTAGATCATGGATGTTTTCATCTTGTAATTTTGGGCATCGATTTTCATAATGGCCATATTTGTGACATACCTTGCATTTGAAAGGAATTTTCTCATAATCCAGTTGTTGGATATGAGATTAGTTGTCCATTGTCATCTTAACTGCTTCATGTAAGCCTTTCCCAAGACCCACTTCGACACATATCCGGGCACATGATTTCATTCCATATTTTGATTTATATCTATCAACAAACTTGCGAATTCCATTTCTTGTTGTTCTTACAAAATCATCTCCCCAACATTGAAACAACAAAAGTGGGAGTCTTACCCATACTGGGACAACGTTTGGTTGTGATTGATTCTGGGTCAAAGTTAGGAGTCCACCGATTTAGATAAATACCTCTCATTTCCATGAAGTATGTGCCACTTCTGAAAATGATATCTCTACTTCCTTTGATTTGAAAATAAAATTGTAATAACCTTTTCCACATAAATGAATGCTTATTATTTGATTGAGATTCGACTACCAATTATTTTATACCCATATGGTAGTCATGCTTGGAGAGTGCCATAGACTAGTGAATTGTCCAACGAGAGCTCGTTCAGTGAAATACAAGGCTGATTTTTGAGGAATTTCCAAAGGGAGGGCAATGCTATGGATGGAATCAAACTTTTTGACAAATTTTGAAACAACTAAATGAGGATGGGGAGGGCCAAGAGGGCTAAAAAGGGAGCATAAATCACTGACTATAGGATCACAGGGGAGGATAGATGGGAACCCCATGGATGACGCTTCACAAGGTCCATAGAAGGGGGCAAAGTGGAAGAAGTGAGCTAGGTTTTGCAGGAAGCAGAAGCAGGGGCGCTCATCCTCAAATTAAAACATTTTGGTCCCGAAAATTACTATTATTAAAAGTAAACATGAAGATGAAATGAAATGATAATGATGATGATTAATTAACACTAAATTAGATATGGTTTACAAGACCTTAAGTAAGTAATAAATTGCTAGGAATTGTTCAACATTTTATTACTATGCTCGAAAAGCATCAAGACCAAAATTTCAAAATCACCATAATTTTCTTAACTTAAAAGGTCAAGAAGGTTGGTAGTGTGATAAATATTTTGAAAACTAGATTGAATGTGAGAATAAAAAGGACAAATGAAGAGAAATCAATTTTCATCTTCAACCCTCATAGTGTTGCAAATGTGATAGACTCTTTCAACCCATGGTGTTTTGTGAATTGGCCAATGTCAGTTTCACTATGAAGCTCATGAGAATTTGTTCTTATTTTAACAATTCTTATTTTTTCTTAGTATTAGTCAAGAAAAAGAAATATTTTTGACTTTTGAGATTGGGATTGATCACCTCCTTATAATATATTAGTTCCTTTTTCCCTATGACTCTTAATCACCCTACAATTTCTCAAATTTTGATGTAAAAATGTTTTTAATATTATCTCTATATTGCAAAATGATATCCTCCACGACTAGGCATATTTATACCATCCCTGCTTTAGAAAATGGGGGTTTTTGCTAGAATTAGAAGTAATTTTAGGAAACATCTTGGCTTCCATGTTGTTTAACTATTTTTTATATATAAGATACCTAGTCAGGATATGATAGGGGGTATTCCTTTAATATTGACATTCTAAGTTATCAACCACTTTTGGATCTATTCTATCTTCTTCCATGACTCCCCATCGATACTGCAACCCCAAACCTCCTATCCATATAAAATCATAGGAGTGGAAAGAGCCTGAAAAAGAAGGTTTTTTATTTTATTTTCTCAATCCATATCCAAAGATCTAATGAATTACAACTGTTTTTAAGCCAACAATAAGCTTTTCATCCTCCATTTATCCTTTTATAAATATTATAAGTTTAGTTGAACTTCTGATGGATATCTATTCCAAGGTATTTATATAAAGGAACTCCCTCCAAGTTGCTGTTTTCATATATGAAAGTATCATATGTGATATTTCTAGATTTTACTATCATGATTTTAGTTTTGTTAGTGTTAACAATCATACCCATCTTCGAGCATAAATAATGAAGGATTCTTAATTGCTTTCCTAGATAGTGGCTTCTCACCAAAATCATAAATCATAAGAGAATAATTATGACAATATTAGTGAACCCGTGACCAAACAACTTGAATCTACAAAACAATCTTTTAGATTATCAATGTATCAGTCAAAAACAATAGGAGATAAAGAACACCAAAATTAAAAAATAGAGATAAAGATGAAAAAATATATTATATAATGAATATTCATAATTTTATAAATAAAATCTATTTTTAGTCAATTGCGGTTATCTTAGGTGGTCGGGAAGAATGAATGGAATCTTCCCCACCCATGTTTAATTCCCACAAGTCACGTGATGAATTTTGACAATATTGATATATATATATATATATATATATATATATATTCCTCATATAGAATAAACGATGTAATACCCGTGGAAAAAAATAATAATAATATTTTATTCTTATAATAGTAATTTGAACCATTTGGAAAATTAATTAAAATAAAATGTTCATTTTAAATTACTTGAAAATTGGGTGAGAAATCACTTCCTCTTAGAGTGCCCAGCATACAACCACATTAGATCTCAGTTTCAAAATCTCTGTTGCAATACTGACCTTCCTAGCCTTTTACGGTGTCAAAATTATAGTGAGCTTAGAAGGCTTCTCTCCAAGCTTTTTGATCGTAGGAATAAAATTTTAAATCAAACTAAATAATTCGTTTCTTTAGGTCTGATAGACCAAAGTTTGGTCTCAGTGGACATTAACCATCATCATCAATAAATCCAGAGAGATAAGATGTGCATTACCTTTTTAATAATAAATTGAATTTCTTAATTTACTTGAAAACAAAATGTTGATTAGCATATCAATGGAATGATTAAAACTATTTAAAACAAAGATGTTGATTAGCATGTCACTAGAATGATTGAAACTATTTAAAACAAAGATGTTGATTAGCATGTCAATGGAATGATTGATACTATTTCAACGAAATGATGGAGATTGATTGATTTTTAGTTATTTAAATTATATTTTTATAAATATTTCCTTTCGAATATATACATAAAAGTAATAAAAATATAGAGAATGAATATAAATATTTATTATTTTAGAAGTAATTTTTTGTTTTCAAAATTGTAATTATTAATTTATTTTTATATTAATTATTTGTAAAACTAATTAATATAAAATATTATTTTGAAATTGTTTAATTTGTTTTTTGAAATAAAATGTTGAACATTTATTTATTTATATATATATATATTCCTTGATTTGCATATCATTAGCATCATATTTTAGATTAAAAAATCAATACTATTCAAACCGTTAACATTAATTAATATTGATTTCTACGTATATAAAATCATTCATCCTAACTATTTAAAATTTATTCAATTGACAATCCAATACAATACATAAATTATTGTTCAAACGTTTCTTTTTCTACTTCATGTTTTTTCCTTTACATTATTTTAAACACTTAATAATTCTATACTGAATTAAATTAGTAGTAATATAAATAGTTAAAACTAAGTTTAGATGTATGTTTATCAATTTATTATTTACAATTCATATTTTCAAATAATAAAGATATTTATGAGGATTATAATAGATTATATGTTACATTTAATATTTTATGATATTTTTCACGAGGATTATAATAAACTTTGGTTTAACTTTTATATTTTATGATATTTTTCATAAGGGTTATAATATATTATATGTTGAATTTTATATTTTATGATATTTTTTAATTTTTTAATAATACTAAATAATTAAGAAAAAAATATTTATTATATTATTATTGAATTTTTAAAAATTGTTATTTTTATATTTTATTAATTTTATTATTTTTCTTTAGGAAAAATCGTAATTTTCATTGATATAAGAAAATTATATATTTGTAGATGCAGTTCGCATATGCTATATAGTGAGGCTATTTGTCTATCAAAAAAGAATGTATCAAAATTGATCTTTGATTCTTCATGCAGGGAGAACGTGTCTTTTTTGTTTTTCAAAGAGGTAAAAAAACTCCTCGCAGGGAGTATAATTTTCTGTCTTATATATACAACTAGTAAATCAAAATATACATTTGTACTAATAATTTAAGCAAAACTATGAACATGAAAATCAGGCCCCTCTAAGCCAGTTATGCTATGTAGTGCATATATGGGCAGTGATAGTACTGATAGTGTTCACCATCCCTCTGCTCCTGAATCATCCATGTACCACGAGGCCAGTTCACAGCTTCCTTGGATAGCTGATCGACAATCTGATTGCGTTCCCTGTAGATATGGTGACAAACAAAATGATCAAAATGTGCAATGAATTTGTGTGCCTCTTCCAAAATAGGTCTCAAAGAATATGCATGAAAATTTGATGTATTTTTTATCTAGTTGATAACATTCTTGGAGTCCCCAAAGATTTGTATATTTCTGCATTGTTTCTCCATGGAAAAGTGTAGGAGATGTCTTAGAGTGATGAACTCAACATAATTATTGGTGCCCCTTCCCAGTCCTATTTTAATTTTAAAGTAATGAGAGTCAAAGAGGTATAGAATAGCACCCCCCCCACATCATGTGTAGATCCATCAAAATACACCTAGGGGTAGTCTCGGTTCATGAGCTTAGGGACAATGTTCCTAGAGGATGGAGCAACACCGTCATCAGGGATGGAGTTATAGGTGGCCAATATGCCAGCAGTGATGGAGGGCCAATGAGGGATGGTATTTTGGAAGATGTATAGGTTTCGTGCTATCGAAATCGCCCAGTAGAGGAGAAGGGGTAAGTTCCAGGCCTTGTTCGGAGCAGTAGTTGTCCACCATGATATCCATGCATCCAAAATAGATGTACCCTGCCATTGACAGTGAATATTGATGGCCCAGAGGGTGGTATTCCATAGGTCCACAGTGACCGGGCAGGTAAGGAAGAGGTGGTCGATAGTTTCTGTGATGTTCTTACATATGCAACACCAGGATGGACCATGATGGGCTCTCTTGTTCAGGTTGTCCCCCGTGGGGGCCTTTTTTTTTAGAACTGTCCACATAAACAATCTCGTTCTAGGGGGCGCCTTAAGTTTCCACAGATGTTTCCACCAATGTTCAATAGTCGGTGGTTGATGGACGACAGATATACAGAGGTATCCTTCCTTTGGAAAGTATATGCCATTTTTTGCATGGGCCCATATGATCTCATCTTCCCCCTCTATAATCCTGATATGCGATTCAGTTAGTGCAGCAATGTATTCCCCCCAATGATGATGCCAAATTTGAGGGAGATGTAGTCGACGTGCAGTCTTCCATGCCTGTTGAAATATGGTGGTGTGCTCTGGATCCACAATATGGTTAATATTAATGATACCTGAATTGTTGAGAAGGTGCATCAATTCCTGTGGAAGCCTGTGTGAGTTGCCGCTACCGATCCAGGGATCTAATCCAATGCGCAACGATGAGCCATATTGGATTTTCCATGTGATCCCATCTCAGATGAGTGACATGGAGTTTATTACTGCTTTCCATATGATAGATATCCCAGACTTGTTCTAGTTGGGTCATCAGATCTAGTCCATCGTGTTGCGGGGAGATATATATTTTGAGTACATCACCCTTGTCCATAAGCTACTTGTAGTAACTAGTTGCCATCCTAGCTTAGCAGCCAGTGCAGTAGAGAAATCGTCCAGTCTTTTAATTCCCCATCCTCCCCATTTCTTTGGTAGTGCTAGTAACTCCCATCTAGCCCAGGAAAAAATTCTTCCAGACTGTTTTCCCTTCCAAAGAAATCTGCAGCAAAGATTTTGAATTTGAGAGAGTATGCCCCTAGGGATCCAGGCTAGGGACATCCAATATACAGGGGTAGCTTCAAGTACAACTTTAATAAGAACTAGCCGGCCCACTCTAGAGAGGTACTTGTGGTGCCAGATATTAAGCCTTTTCTCTAGCTTAGAAATTAACCATGTCCAATCAGCAATCTTGTATCCGAGGGGTTTTAGCCGGTAACCTAGGTACCTAAGTCCATCATCCAACTGTAGAAGAGTGAATGGGAATCTGTGGAGGGCGAACTGTATTTCATGAGGTGTGCATCCTGAAACCGTTATTGTGGATTTTAGGTTGTTGATTTCCATACCAGTAGCAGTTCGAAATATGGCCATGATATTCTGTAGATTAGTCAGATCCCCTATACCTCCATTAAGGAAGATCAACACATCATCTACAAAGAGTAGATGGGTCAATATGCATCTGTCTGTAATCCTGATGCCCTGAAGTCTTCCCATCCTGTGTTCTTCCAAGATGAGTCTGTTGAGGCCCTCCATAATGAGCAAAAATAATAGAGGGGAGAGAGGGCATCCCTGCCTGAGGCCTCTTTCTCAGTGAAAGAAAGGGGATGCCGACCCATTGATAAGGACACTAAAAGTTATATTTGTTATGCAACACATGATCCATTGTATAAACTCTATGGGGAAACCAAGATGAGTTAAGAGCATTCTGATATATAACTAACTAGCATGATCAAAAGCTTTTGAACGGTCTACCTTGAGAATCATACCTTTCAATTTCTTCATCTGTACAGAATGCAACACCTCTTGTGCATTTCCTACAGTTTCATGGATCTGACGGTCCTGAAGGAAAGCAAATTGTTTAGAGGAGATATGTGAGGATAAAATGGGACAAAGGTGATTAGCAATGATATTGGCAATGATCTTATAGATACAGTTACAAAGGGAGATGGAACAAAAGTCTTCAAAAGAGCCAGGGTTATTAGATTTAGGGATGAGCACAATGAAAATGGTGTTGTAAGCCTCGTACATCCACCCAGATATTGTGAAGTCTTCAATGACCTTAAGAAGGTCTTCTCCAAGAAGTTCAAAAAAATAAATGTAGAACTCAACTGACCAGCCATCTGGTCCTGGACTCTTGTCTCTCTTGAACCATTTCAACGTTGCTTCGAGCTCCCCCATAGTGACAACCTTGTTGAGGTCAAAAGCATCCTCCTGTTCCATGAACCGAGGAAACAGTGCCACTCTAATGATTTCAGCCACTGATGCATTGGGGGGGAGATTTGTAAAGCTGCTTGAAGTGTGATGTGCCAAGGAGGCTAAGTGCTGAAAGGAATTCACTCTGATGCCCTGTTCATTATTCAAGTGCCAAATGGTGTTAATTTATTTTCATCCATTAGCAAACTTGTGATAGAATTTTGTGTTATCATCGCCTTCAAGAAGCCAAATGGCTCTGCTTCGCAGCCTCCATGATTCCTCTCTGTCTTTTAAGATTTTGCCTCTCTGTGCTACTAAGGTTGTGAGCCTCTCCTTTTGTTCAGGTGTTGTGTATCCCCTTCCATGCTCATCCTCCAACTCTGCAATCTCAGCTTCAGTGTCTCTCAGGGTTTGTTCATCCATCAATCTCTTGTTGTGTGCCCATGTTTTTGATAGCCTCTTAAGCTCACTTAGATTGTGGGCAAATCCTTCTGCTATATTCCCACCCGCAGTAGGAGGGTGGGACTTCCAATAATCAGTTACCAGTTTAATGTAGTCTGCATATTTTAACCATGTTGAGTTGAACTTGTATGGTGTTTTTGGTTTGATCGTACCACCTCTGACTTCAAGGTATATCATCAAGTGGTTTGATAGTCCCCTCGAACCAACCCACTGCCTATAGGTATACCCCATACCCAATAGTTGCTCTTTAATGAGGAAGCGATCTAGTCTTCTAGCTAGCCTATCCTCCCTAGTCCTTTTGTTCCTCCAAGTGGGTTGTAATTTAGAAGAAGGGATATCGATTATGCTATGGTCCTCCAGAAAATTTTCGAAGAAATATGATAGTGGATCAATTTGAGCATGATGACCCCATGATTCTGAATATCCAATAGAGAAATTAAGATCTCCTCTTAGAATAAGGTTATCCACTTGCAGTAGATTGGAGCTTAACAGATGCTCCCAGTAGGCTCCTTGACTTTGGCATGGACCATATATGTTGATGAGTCTGATGTCAATACCTAATTCAGATGTGTAGATATCCACCCCAATATGACCAGTTCCTCCCCAAATTTACATAGCTTGATAGTCCTGGTATTGTACCCCATCACAACTCCTCCTGAATGCCCGTTAACATCAAGGGCATGGAACAACCATCCGAGAATCATGGACTCAAGGAGGTGAGTGATGGATTCTGCTAACCTCAGGGTTTCTTGAAGGAATATGGCATCTACCAGCTCAGTACTTAGGAGCCTCCAAAAAGCTAGTTTTTTCTCAAGACTAGCTAACCCACGACAGTTGTAGGAGAGAAGCTTCATAAGGGGGATGGCACCAAGGTGTTCTGTGCTCTAATAACATGGTCTATGGCTAGCTGGTGACCCAAGACAAATTCCACACCCGCCTGATATTTGGCTTTAGAGATAAAGAGGAGGGTCGCCCCTGAGGAGGTTTCAGAGGGATGGAAGGGGATACAATACCAATGTCGATCATATCAACAGGTAGAGATCAAGATTGACATCTGAGTGAGTAGTTGTGAGAGTGATACCCCTTCTCAGAGTTAGTGGATAGGGCAGGGATGTTTTCCTCTAGGAAGGATGGAGGGGTGCATGAGAAGTGGGGGGGGAGGCTATAGAGAACAGGCTAAGGAACGAGGAGTCAGGAAGGAAGATGCAGTACCATGATGATCAATAGAGGATGGTGAAAGAAAACAAGATGAAGTAGTGAAATTTAAAAAGTAGGTAGTAGAGAGAGATACCCGAAGATAGCGCAGCCACAAAAACCGCCCTGGCCCTGGTCATAGGAGGAGAGGTAGGCTGAATGGGAGCATTACCACGCTTCTTCAGATTCTCCTTGACCATCTTTGTTGCTACTGCTTCAGTGTTGGTGCGCTGCTCAGGTACCTTGGTAGCTTTGGATGGGATTGTCTTCCCCTGGTCCGCTGCTTTAGCTGTCCCATTCAGAGGGAAATCCTTATATAAATGTCCCACCTTGTGGCACCTCCTGCACCTGAAGGGGACCCCCTCATAATCAAGGATCTGTACTCGAGAGTAATGTTTCCAGTGCAGGGTAATTTTCTCTTGCAGTCCTTCCCTAGTATCAAGATGAACCAGAATCCTTGCATATGCCATGATGCCCATGGACAGGTATGATTTATCATGCTCCAAATAGGTTCCCAGAGCATTCTCGATGCGCCTAAAAATGTCCTCCAACCAGAAGTGTAGAGGTAGACCTAGTAATTTGACCCACAGTGGTCTTGCACCCAACTGCTCTCTCTCAGGGTCAAAAAGAGGGTTCCATCTTTTGAGGAGCACAAGGGTTTGCTCAATGTGCCAGAAGCTAGATAATACCTAGGTGGTATGTTCGGCTCTAGAAAAATGCAGCACAAACCGTCCTCACACGAAGGTTTGTACAAAAGGTAGTTCAACCATGTGATGTCCCCAAATCTCTGCAGTCCATTGCCTGAGCCTAATCGTGGTGTAGTTCCTCCCTCAAACCCTACCCACCAAAACCCTATCAGTAGTGTCCATGGCTTCGCCCCACTGGATATCCTCCCCCAAACGTAGAGCAATATCTTGGGTCTTGGCCTTAACACACTTCGCCTTTTTCCCTGGCCTGTGACCCTTGTCGAAATCTTCTGCCCAAGGACTGCGCTGATGGGAGTTCTGTGAATCCAGTCCAAGCTTTGTAGGGTTCGCTTCTAGATTCACAGGAAAGCCTACAAAACAACCAAAGGTGGGAGCCGTCGAATGTTGAGCAAGAGGGGTTTCTTGAGGTAGTACCGAGGGTCCTCCTGTAGGGGAAAATGAAGGGTAATGAGAAGCAACAGACAGAGGGTGAGGTGGATAACCCAAGGGGTCAATGGAGTGGTCAGGCCCTATGCATCTAGCCAAGAACTGTAGGGATGCCGATGATGGGGGGGGGGAGTAGTGGAATCTGGCCATGTGAGGGGGTCTTCAGGCAGGGAAACGACCAGGCAGGAGGGACCTGAAATCGATGGCAGGGGCACAAGGACATCTGGCAGGTCACTGTTATGAGGGAACAACCCTTCCAAGATCGGGGGAGGCGACGTCCAGATGGAAACTTCAACAAAAGGGTCATCGGAGTAGTCAACCTGGTCGAGCTCCATACCTAACTGTCCGAAAATGATGTGCCAACTACCACTAGGAGCTGCAAACTGCTGTCTTCGTAACTACACCACCTGTGGAGGTTAACTGGGACCAGGCAGTGTCACGGGTGCAAAGAGTAAACGACAATGGGGAGCGAATGAGTTGGTTCCATTTAGGATGGTCAGGCATGGGCAGTAGTGCAAGTTCTGTAGTGAATTCTGAACCCTAGCCCATATCAAGCACTGATCAAGGAGTTTTCCATAACTCCATCCCTCTCTGAGCAACTTTAAAAATCTTGCATCTACCTAATGATTATTAATTTCATTATTTATTTTTAAATTTTTCTTAATTGTTGTTTTAATAAAAATGAGATAATTTGATATTAAAATTTGTGTTCATTTGCTATTTTTATTTGGGAAATAATTACATTGATTCATCAAGTTTCTTATCCTCAAGAAAGGATCTGTATGAATTACAAAATAACTATAACAAAGTTTGACTATTGCTAATAAACTACATACATAAACTTTGTAAAATTGATCGAGAAGTAAAATACACTTGTAGAGGGAAAACGTCAAAGAGCTAACTGTGGGAGCTAGTTGAGATCCACTAGGGCTATGCTCACTTGTCAACTGGAGGCATTGCTATTGACAGTCTGAATATCACTGGCTTGACGTGTACCATTAGTTCTTCAAGCTACTGCTTGAGAGCCTAAATTTCATCCCCATGTTAAGTTAATTTCATTTTCAAGGATTGGACTTCTTCAAGGAGGTTTATGTGTAGTATACCTAGGGGGGATAGTATGGGGTACAAAGGGAGGTACCCAAGGGAATAATGTAATAATGAGATGGGCCATACTAATAAATAAAGTGGTTAACTAGTATCATGTAAGGGACCACAAGTAGTTAGCAATAATGTAATAAACCCATTGTATTAGATAGATGGTATTGAGGGAGCCATGGTAATGACCCATGGTATTATATGTATGAGGCATATATAGAGGCTAGTGACTCCCCATTGAGAGAGGTCAAGGATTATTGTATGAATAGACATATGGCTTGTGGAGTGTTCTCCTTCCTTAAGGAGTGAATGTATGGTGTTGCCCTACCTTAAGGGTTTGGTCAATAAAGAAACATTTATATCTATATTCAGATCTTGTTATTTCTTGGGTATATTTGTATTTTCATATATTTTCAGATCATATCTATAACATTATGGATGTAGCCACTTGCTGATGTAACTTCCAATTGATTTCCATTGTCTCCAAGTGAAGAGATTCGATTTGTTGAGCACAAGTGTTGCAATCTGTGGTACCCACTGTTGGAGGAATTTTATCTTTATTAACCCACATGTTTATACTTTTGACTGGATATATATATTTTCCTTCTTGCATGGAGCATAGGAGGCACTGGAATGCATTAAGAGAGCGGCATGAGAAAGATGCTAGAGCCAAATTTACCCAAGGAAAGATGAAAGCAATCCAAAAGAAGACAACACGAGCCCAACAAAAGATAACCAAGCCAAATTCACCAAAAAATACATAGTTTACCGAGAGGTAGAGATAATTAGGACTAAGAGGCATCGAAAACCCCTAGGAGCATAAGATAACAACTAAAAGAAGTAGAGGGAGCCAAACTTAAAGATGATTCCAAGAATGGAGGGGACATCACAAAATTCAATAGAGGGAAAGATGCATTGAAATAAGAGAGTATTGGGAAAAGGAGAAGATTAATTCAAATTGGAAAAATTCCTACATAACAAGGTGACTTATAAGAGGAAATTGTATCCGACAGAGCTAAATTGAGAATAACGCACTAGGAAAAACCTTGAGCCCAAATGAGTTTAGAGGGAAGAACCACTACCGGAATTCCCCCAAAAGCTGATGAAGTCACTTCCTTGTGAGAAAATTCCATCGCCATAGATCATCCTGATGATAAATTGCTGAGAGCAGCAACCATAGTGACATTACCCAAGATGGCCAAGAATTAAGAGGCAAAGGGAAAGATAATGACCCGAGTCCAATAATTTAACAAATTTATAGTTAATCCCACATGTGAGACTGCACCCTACTCCATTAATCTTCATAATTGCAGTATACTTTGAATCCATCAATATACGAAATGTGAGGTCTGCACTAAGATTAAAATGTTGTTTCTTCCCAGGGCTTTGAGTGTGTGAATAGATGGGGTTTAGTTGAAATGCATGGGACACTTTGATTATGGAAGCCCTGATACCATGACACGTGCTCCCCAAATTTTTTACTATATTTCTTAAAGTTGGAGGTCAGTTGTAGGGATTTTTTTTTTTCCTTTTACCCTTATTAATGAAACATGAATTATAGGGGAGGTTCATGGGATATTTTTCCAACCATGACTACCATTAATTTCACTTGCTCCGAGTTTGAGGAGACAAGCTAGATTAACTTGTTTATTAGCCTCATAGTTTTGGTACCTGTTACAGGGAAAAGTGTCTATATAGAACTGCTCTATCCCACTAAGGTGTGACAGCTGCCTTAGAAACAAACAGAGAAAAGCTACTTTCGTTTTTCCTTTATGAATTATAAATAGAGAGGAACAAGAAGACCAACCTCTATCTTGTGCTAATCTCCTGATTTGATTCCTCTCTTCTTTGATAGTCTTTAGCTACCTGCTCCCTTGCACGCCCAGCTTCACAAAGTACCTGTAAGATCATAGTAGCATAGCACTATACAAAGACATGGATCTATAATCATAAACAATCTAGGATCAGATGTAAATTGACCATACAAATGCAACAAACATCAATGATACAAGAGCATGGAGGAAAACTTGAATAGCTTTTATTGATAAACAAGAAAGAGCCAAGAGGAGTTACAACCAATTGTTCTGACCAGCATCAACCTCCCAGCAAAGAAGCCCCTCTTCACCTCAAACAAAGCTTAGATCACCCAACAATCTAATGTTTGTCTCAAGAAACCAACAGCAATTCCTTACAATATGCAAAATTCCAACCTCTGGATCTCTGGGATGAGGGATCCATATATAGATATCTGTAATGGAGATGAGTCAGCTCATGATTTGATTAGTGTCTTCCCTCTGATAGTTCTTGCTTCCACTTGGAGATTGATGATCTCTTACTCATCCTTGGTCGAATTCAGTGAGGCAAGTGTCACAGGAGAAGTTTATGGAAGCTTCCATTGCCTCTCCACCTTGCGGAATGACACTGCCATTTGTCATTTCTCGCCCATCACACCCCATAGAAGGGATTTTTGAAATGCAGTGCACCCTCACAGTGTATTTAGGTGAGATGCAACGCACTTAGCCAATGGAGCAGCTGAAATGATCCTGTTTTGACCAATTCTGAGCAGTTTTTCATGGAGAACTTCTGGGAGAAGCTGTAATCTGTCGACCTTGTTCCTTTAGGGGTTAGAACAACAATTTTAGGGACTTAGGAGCCCTTGGTTTATGGACATTTCATGCTTGGGGTTGTAGTGCCCAAAAATGTCTATAACAGTTGCCCCCTAAAGCATGAGGTTGTTAATCTTTTGATGTCGGGTGAAATGCTTTATTATGAGGATCCGAAGTTCTTTCAAGCTGGGAGGAGACCTGTAATAAGATACAATACAATACATTATCTTCATAATATTTTCATGATCTCGCTGAGGCGGGCATTCCCATGCTCAGCTCTATAAATTCATTTTCATGTACATAGGACAGACAATCTTCTGAGTGTAGACTGATGATTCTGGTAGAGCCATCATCCTTTTGATTGGATGATT
This sequence comes from Pinus tabuliformis, assembly GCA_031772625.1. NCBI lineage: Eukaryota > Viridiplantae > Streptophyta > Pinopsida > Pinales > Pinaceae > Pinus > Pinus tabuliformis. The sequence continues at coordinate 387,719,452 of CM062816.1, read as the reverse complement.
ATCTGTGCAACAATGATGTACATTTGATGTCTTTATTTCCCTGAATATATATCGCAGCCCGGATGGATGAAACTAGATCAGGGGTCTTCAATATCGTTTGATCTTCACTCGAAGTACAAGTCGATCCATGTGAAAGCTGTTTTGGAGTCGAACATGGAAAGACATCGCCTGATTACCAGCCAATGATGTAAGCTGTTAACAGGTGCGAGAGGAATCACCGATAATGATAATGACCCTCAAGGTACTGCAGTACAATTCACGTGGTGTGAATAAAGGACTTGGCGTCGAACACCACGCAAAATCTTTCGATCGAAGGCCATTGATGTAAACCTATCGCCGGAAGTGAGAAACTTGCCATTGAGGCATGCAAGCTTCAAAGTACTGAATGGGGTGTTCCTAGATCAACTTCTTGGATAATGAGCTGATGTCGACAAGAAGCAATCCGTCACAGGAGGGCCTTAATGAATCCCACATCAATGACACGGAACGGAGCAAATGACTTTAATGGAGGTGAAAACGATCTGGTGATATAAGGTTCAGGGTGGTGGTCATGAAAGAATGGAGTATAAATGTATGGTAGTGGGTGAGACACAGGTGAATTCTTTGAATGACTTCTCTTGAACATATCGGCGACACTGATGTGATGGATTGGTAGCATTAACCCCAAATGTGGATGGTATGATGGGACCATGGTGATGTGACCAGTGAATGAAACAACCCAACCCGACTCGGACGCGAAGTGGAAGTGTCATGTTCAAGAGCGACTTGCTACCAACAAAGTTTCTTCAAGTTTTCTTCCCAATTTTCCCCAGTCATTGCTGACCAGTACCTTTTTATTTTTGTCAAGCTTGAGGAGGATAACATATGCTTGTTCTATAATTTGCCCTTCGGGCAAACCCATCGCTATGTTTTAACGAGCCTAGCGATAGTGAAACTCGTTCTCGTCTATAGACAAGTTTGTCGCTATTACACTTTTAACGAGTTTAATGAAAAAGATAACTCGGTCATTTTCAATTTTAGAGAGTCTGAAAAGGAATGTAAAGGTAACTCCAAAATTCCTTTTTCATCATCTAATCCCTTAAGTCCGAAAAAGTATAAAACAATACAGAAGGGATGAATTTTCGATACTTTTAACGAGCCGAACAAAACAAGCGCTCGATCTTTTTGTGTAATAATCTCTCAGGTCCAAAAATATTAAAATCTAGAGGAGAGATAGCACTTCCGGTCCCTTTAATGAGCTGGAGAGGCCAATGGCTCGGCAATCTTTTCATATTTTACGAGTCAGTTGAAAAGAGCTTAAAGGAGATTTGTCTTTTGAGGAACGAGTGATAAAATGGGTAACAACTGATTCCAGGTAAGGTTTGGAATTTTCCAATCATGGCAGTGTTACAAGGATGGCTAGTGAGATCACTCTTCGCAGCTGTTCCTCAAAATGGGTAAACAATAAAATGGAGGTGAATGATCGGCCAATGCAAAAGTGGAGGTGATGGTGCAAACACGACCAAGGCTTTAATGGCTGAAGTACTACATTCACGATGGTTATTTACCGGTGAATAGTTCATTTTTTAACGAGCTTAAACGCGGGGGGAAACATTTGCTCATGTCTTATGTTTATTTTTTAACGAGCTTGAACTATGTGCTAAAACTGCTCGATGCGGGTTTATTTTTTAATGAGCTTGAACCTTCCGGTAACACTGCTCGATTAATCCAGTCGTGTGATAAGAATGTATCATATATAAAAACGGCAATTTTTAGAGTTTTGCCCCACATCCTTTCTTTATGCAAGTTAGGAAACGACCAATCCTACGAGTTTAAAGGGTTAGAGGACCTACAAATTTAAAAAATAAATAGTCGCTCTTTGCTTGCACACCAAAAGGCTTGCATGCCCCCAGGTATAAAATAGAGTTTCAAGGTTACCCCTTCTTTATTTCGTTAAAACATTTGTTTTACCGAGAGAGGCCTACCTCTTAGAGGTTACCCAAAGATTGTCTTATTCACAGCGCAAACAAAACACTTCTTCGGCGATGTTTACCGAAATAGACAAAGGTGAGTGAAGGAGGCTACTCCACTCACGTAACTTTGACAAGAGGATCTTGTTCTAGAATAACCCCCTCTTCCAATCACGGACGGGAGTACAAACTGGTCATATTCTCTCGCGGAAACCTACCCTATACCCGAAGTTTTCCTGCCGAAGCAGACCAGGGTGCATGCCCCCTGGGTTTCAGTCATGTCCCCCTAAATCACTCGCGCTCATCGGGTAGACGGACTAGGGATTGAGACATTTCTTGCATGAAAAGACCATTCAGGGATGGTATATGACTATTTGCTATGCGTGATCTAGGAAATGAAAGCTGGTCTACGAGCTTGACCACTCTTCCTTTGTGCGGAAAACACATCACACTAAAGAGTGATGAGACAATGGCTCTCATGCAATAAATATAGTCTCGTCCAAGGAGTAGATTATAATCCAGGGGTCCTTGAACTACCATTACGTTCATGTGAACAGTTTTCCCTCTCAATGTTATGGGCACATTGAGAAGGATCCATAACGGTCGACTGGTTCCTTTGTCAAAGTCTGTTAGATTTCTCATCTCAGGAAAAAGCGATGGCGAACCAAGTGCTTTCCAAGCAGTTGAGGAAAGGATACTCACAGAAGCCCCTTCATCTATGATGGTACCAGCCATAACCATCCTATATATTTGAACAATGATTCGGAATGGTATACTAGCTGGTAAACGGGGTCTGCCTAGTTGATTCCAGTCGAAGGAGACAACTAGGTTGCTTGGAGGTGGGACCGAATAGACGGTCAGGTACGACTCTGACGAACTTCCTTCCTACGGTAAAGGAACGGGTAAATTGCCCCCATGTTCGTTGGAGTCTGTGCTTATGAAAAGAATTTGGACGATGTCATCCTTGTTCTCTTCAGTGACTGTATCATCTGAAGATGGAACCTCTGAAGGCAAGACCGGGTCAACTGCCGCCTCAACCTTTTGACTTTCGTCTGGTATGGGTTCAGATGGTTTGTCTTCAATGATAGATGCTTCAGCCAACCACCTGAGCGGGTCAGCCGGATTTTCAACTAGTGACGGACTCGGCAAGAGTTTTTTTATATCCAGGAAGAAGTCGTAACGGTGAAATCGGACGATCATCCAAAACTCTTTTAGCTTCGTCTAAGAAGGGACAACGGGTGGACGGCATGATCGCCTTCACACAGTTTACAAGGAAATCTATATTTTCCTTTTTGTCCTGGGGCTTCACCTTCACTAGTTGACGGTGTATTTTCAACATGACCATCAGAGGTTGACGACACTGGGTTATGCAAACAAGGAGACCAGTCCCTTAAGATCCGAGGGATGCAAGGACAATCTCTGTGATAGTGGTCTCCTTTGCAAATGACACATGGCAATTTAGGCCTGGTCGGTGCAGTGTGTGGATTTTCACTAGACGACACTCGTTTGCCCCCATTCGCTTTTGGCTCCTTCTTCTTCTTCTCTTTCTTCTTCTTTTCCTTCTTATTCTCGGGTACTTGACTTTTGGCTTTACCAGCCCTGTCAAGCGAAGAGGAAGGAGGAGAGGAAGAATTAGAGGAAGTAGAAGGTTGGTGGGTAACTCTGGACTCGTCTAGTTGTTGATTCGATTGTTCAGGAATTGTGGTGTTCTGAACGATAGAGGTTGAGAAGAGCCATACAAGAAAACCAATTGTCAGTCCTGGAAGCGACAATGTGGCCATATGGGGTGCACCAACATCTCCCCAAGAGGAGAAGGGACTAGGATTTCATCCAAGGGGAATTCCTTGGTTGGTGGATTCCATTTTCTCAACCCAAGATCAACGTAGGAAAGGGTAATGAATATTCCGTTTAAAATAAATTTTAGACGCTTTGACACAACTTGTTTTTTCAATTTTTAAGAGTCGAGAAAAAACAAAATATGACTCTAGTCGCCTTCGATTTTTAATGAGCCTGAAGTGAGAAGTGCTCAGATGGACCTTTTCTGTTAAGGAGTCTGAAAAGGAACGAAAGGGACTGCTCTGGAAATCTAGGTAGAGGGATTACCAAACCAATCGCAAAACTGCAGAATACTTTTTACGGTACGGCAATCAATCTTCCCGAATGCTGTGTTCAGTGCATTGTGATCGATAGGGCGGCAGACACGGCTTTCTATGGATAAAGGATTAAGCCTATTGGGGTCTCCCAAAATATACTCGATGGTACGTGGGAGCACAAGTCCGTACTGGCACTTATCGTCTCAAAGTGGAGGAATCAACCAACCATCAGTGAGAACAATAGTTACCAGGCTTTACGACGCCGGAATATGTCTCTAGCCTAGACTTCTAAATGTTGTGCGTTGTTAGATTCATTGAATTTATTTTAAGTTGATCTTGTTTATGAAGTTTGCCTTTCAGGTTCACCGTGGGATGTAGATGTAATTCCTAAAATGCAATCTAAGATGATAAACAAACCTTTTATTTTCTTTGTGCAATGAAAATCCTAGCTACTAAGGAAAAGAAAGACAAAACCTTTTCACAAAGAGCAAAGAGCACACTCTAAATGCACTTTCCTAAATCAAGCCAATCAGACTGCCTATATGCAAATGCACATTCATGTATTTGTTTTCGACTTTCTTAGTATATGAATGCTAAAAAGAAAGTTGATGCACAAATCTGAAGTTCTTTTCAAGCGACAAATATCAACAAGTTTCTTTTCGAAATAAAAAATGGAGACGATCACAACACCTTACGATTTTGAAATGAATGCTTGTTCTTGACACTAGAAAATTACAAATTCAGACCAAAATCAATAGTAACAGGATAATCGACCATCAACAACAATCAAACTCTTTCCTACGATTGAAATCGACACTTGCGACAGTTTCAAATCAAAGGACGACAGTACGATTATGCTACTTTTTGCAAAGGAGAACTGAAAATGACTCAACAAACACACAAAAACATTTACAGTTCTTTTGTACAAAGGAGGCGGAATAACAGCAAGGAAAAGGGGTTTCAAACAGACATATACTGATCACAGGCAGCAAAATTTAGGAATAGAACTGGAAAGAATGAATCACAGAAACCAAAACTGCACAGAGCCTAGTCTGATCAGCGCACCTGTAACACAGAGAATTTGAAATGCAGCGCACCTTGTCCACTCGGGAAGTGCGCTGAAGTTCAGATTCTCTGAACAGTACCTACGCTGGGCCAGAAATGAGACTCTGTTTGGGTTCCGGGTCACAGTTTGCAGTTCAGTTCTTGGGTTTTGGCCGAGCAAAAAGCAATTAGTAATGCAACAATCAGGGGTAGATCTAAGGAGGATCTAAGAGCTATCACAAGGGCAATCAGATAGTTTGTGAATCAGTTGTTTAAATCATAAACAGATCCAGTAGATGGATTGAAGTAGCAGTTATCTACTTTGCATTTGTTATGGCAAATGCAGTTCGAATACTACTTGTAAGTTTATGAAATAGACAACAAAGAATGATAAACAAACAAACTAATTCTTCCCCAGCGGAGTTGCCATTTTGTTACAGGGAAAAGTGTCTATATAGAACTGCTCTATCCCACTAAGGTGTGACAGCTGCCTTAGAAACAAACAGAGAAAAGCTACTTTCGTTTTTCCTTTATGAATTATAAATAGAGAGGAACAAGAAGACCAACCTCTGTCTTGCGCTAATCTCCTGATTTGATTCCTCTCTTCTTTGATAGTCTTTAGCTACCTGCTCCCTTGCACGCCCAACTTCACAAAGTACCTGTAAGATCACAGTAGCATAGCACTATACAAAGACATGGATCTATAATCATAAACAATCTAGGATCAGATGTAAATTGACCATACAAATGCAGCAAACATCAATGATACAAGAGCATGGAGGAAAACTTGAATAGCTTTTATTGATAAACAAGAAAGAGCCAAGAGGAGTTACAACCAGTTGTTCTGACCCAGCATCAACCTCCCAGCAAAGAAGCCCCTCTTCACCTCAAACAAAGCTTAGATCACCCAACAATTTGATGTTTGTCTCAAGAAACCAACAGCAATTCCTTACAATATGCAAAATTCCAGCCTCTGGATCTCTGGGATGAGGGATCCATATATAGATATCTATAATGGAGATGAGTCAGCTCATGATTTGATTAGTGTCTTCCCTCTGATAGTTCTTGCTTCCACTTGGAGATTGATGATCTCTTACTCATCCTTGGTCGAATTCAGTGAGGTAAGTGTCACAGGAGAAGTTTCTGGAAGCTTCCATTGCCTCTCCACCTCGCGGAATGACACTGCCATTTGTCATTTCTCGCCCATCGCACCCCATAGAAGGGATTTTTGAAATGCAACGCACCCTCACAGTGTATTTAGGTGAGATGCAATGCACTTAGCCAGTGGAGCAGCTGAAATGATCCTATTTTGACCAATTCTGAGCAGTTTTTCATGGAGAACTTCTGGGAGAAGCTGTAATCTGTTGACCTTGTTCCTTTAGGGGTTAGAACAACACTTTTAGGGACTTAGGAGCCCTTGGTTTATGGACATTTCATGCTTGGGGTTGTAGTGCCCAAAAATGTCTATAACAGTACCTAAGGATATGAAAGGTAGATATGGAAGGGAAAATTTCAAGGACTTTGGAGATTCCTTGAAGTAATATTTTGAGATTATTTTCTTTTGGAAAAGTTCCCTTTTATACATGCTAGATAGTTAGGAGAGATTCCCCCAAGATTACCAACTTCTGAATATGAAAGTCTTTTGCTAGGATTAGGCCTAGGAGAAGGCCATACATCTCGTCTGGATGATTTGTTCTTTATCCTAGTCCCCATGAATAATTGATGACCAATTTTTATTCGAGGTTGTCTGATAACCCCTCCCCCTCCTGTCACCACTGTTTAAAATATTCTTAATTATAAAACTTTCTATAATTACTTATAATTTAAAAGAATTAACATTTTTAAAAGCTCTATATAAGAAATAATAATCCTTAATATATTACCATATTTTATCGATTATATAGGAATGAAATTATATAATAATAATAATAATAACAATATAATATTTTTTTTTTGTAAGTCAATAGAGAAACCTTATATTACTAGATAACTATAGAGTATAAAAAAGTAGTTGGCTTGCTAGATTGGAAACTAGACCAACTATAGTAAAAGATAGCCTTGACCACACATTTAACTAGACATGCCATAAGGTTTTTATGTCTTTGATATCCCTTATATAGACCTACAAAATAATTTTTTCTACCACTTCTAACTATCAATTTATAGCTTAATCTCGGTTTTTCTATCATTCTGTCTACATATTCTGAAGCTATAGACCCATCTAGCACCCTATAACTACTATATAGCCTAAGCAGCCATACGACTAAATAAAGAAAAAAGGGACAAAGTCATAATCATTTGAAAACAAGAATTGGTGCTATTTCTGCCACACCTATTTCAGTCATAGGTGTTTCTCCCTCCGTTGGAGTTGCTTCCATTGCCACCTCACTCCTTGAGTTTCCTGTTGGTGACTGCCTGTTCCTATAGTCTCTCTTGCACGATATTTCCTCAGACATGACAAAACTCCTTGCTTTTGCACCAATGAGATATCTAAGTTGTGGATATATTTTAGGTAGATGGAGAACATCTTATTCATGTCTCCAATCTTGTCATCTTACAATTGCTCTATATTCACCACCCTTTTGATGGTCTCTTCTATAACTCTTAATATCTATTTAATCGCCTTGAACTGGAGCTAGTTATCCATTTGCCTTGTAGTTCTATCCTTATCTGCCTCCACTTGCAGCTTCCCCACTAAGGTTTTGACATGCTACACCATCTCCAATGTTTTATGATACACCGTCGTCCATGTTCAGAATTTTCTGGTGTCTATAATCCACTTTATTTCATCTTCAATTTAGCCATTTGGGACAACCCTTCACAAATTCCTAACATCATTCTCCCGTATTTCCACGATTTATTTCCCTTTTTCTAGGACAGTCGTTTGGTAATTTATTGCAGCCTCCCTCACCACATCCTCCATCCTTGTCCTTTTAACAACTGCTAAACTCTCAGCCTCTATGCAATTCCCGTCCCTCAGCCTACCACCAAAATTGCGTCCCTTAGCTTGCAGTCTTGGAAGCCTTAATTGTCAAAACAACAAACTCCCACTCATCATAACACCTCCTTTCAGATTTGGCCTTATATTTATACAGTCTATGTGCCATCCAACCTCTTCATGTAAAGGAAATAACTAGAACAGGTCATGCCACCCAATCCTTTGAGCGCCTTCCTCATTTATTTTTAGTAACTTCAGCATTCTAACGATGTTACAATACAATTGTGTGAGTCTGGGGGCATCTTACTTCTCATTCGCCCCTCAAATCAATTTATGTGAAATCATTAATACCATGGTCCTATTCCAGTACGCCTCCCCTATGGGCTTTGTACTTCTCCACTCCTCATGCCACACTTCCCTATTAATGCGACATTCCAACAGATGATTGTTTGAATCAAAATCAATTTCCCTCCCATCATCAACCATCACTTCTTTTGTATGTTGTAGACACATACCCTTTATTGTCTCCCTAAGAGTTGCTACCCATCTTACCAAAATAAAAATTATTCATTCATATCTCCAGGTGGGTATCTAACATGATCTAGGCCCACCCCTTATCTGTCTCCCTAACTTCTTAATGTGGAGTAATCTCGTATTGCTAGTGTTCGACAATATTCCTTTAGATGACCCTCTGACATGTCCTCCCACGCCAAATCAGTAATCGATCTGGCAGTCTCTACTCCCCACCCTGTCCGACAACGCACTAGCCAAGCAATGAACCAAGGTGAAATCCACAATGTTTAGCCCATCCACATGTCTCTATATTTGTTGGATTAACGAGTGAGGTTCCAATTATTCATGATTTTTCTCAATTGTGATCCACATTATGACCGACATGTTGCTTGGATAGCTAGGGTAGAATCCACTTCGACTATCACATTCACCATTCCTTCCTGACACAATGTTTATAGCCCATGCTCTAGGGCCTGGAATTCTGCTGCATTGTTCAAAGGCTATCCCATATTGATGAAATATAGTCTTCAAATTTGACCTATATAGTCCCAAATGATCCCTCCAGCCCTTGCCTTACCTAGGTTTCGTTTGGATGGCCTGTGAAGGTTCAATTTAAGGAAACCTTCCTAGGGACCCAACCACACTCAAAGCTCAGTTGTATACGGTTCTATTTGGGTTTGTGGTTTAGATTTCTTAGGTAATCCATGTCAAAAAGTATTATAATTCTCACTTCCCGAGGGGTGGGTAGTTCCTCTGTGGTTTGAATGCCTCTGATAATGACTGTCTCCTTAAGCTGATGGTGAATTTCCTCCATCAGGTTTGCACCTAGGAGCTTCTTATCATCGAATATACGAAAGCTATGCTCCTTCCTAACTGACCAAAGGATGAATCCCAAAATTAAATTCCAGGTCATATTCACCACTTCATTTTTTGTATACTACAGCTGCTATTTTTTATGGTTTCTTGTATGCTTTCCTTATTTCGGTCAGTTTGTCTAAAGATGAGGGTCAACCACTCCCATAGGGATTCAGTATAGCTGCAAGTGTCCAGAAGGTGATTAATTATTTCTTTTGCATTCTCATAGAGACAACACCAAGATGCACTTGCAATTCCTTTCTTGACTAAATTTTCCCAGGTTAGAACCTTCCTATGAAAAATCAACCACATAATTTTTTTTCTTTTTGGCAAGTGTGGAGCCAACCAGAATTTTCTCCATAATGGGTCACTGGATTCATTATGTCCTACTCTGAGGTATACCTTGGATTCCTTAAGGTTGAAATCTCCCTCCTATTTTTTCCCCATATAATCTGGTATTGGTCGTTGTTCACCAAGATTTTTCTTTTGCTCAGTTCCTCTGTGATATTTTGGATTTCTGAATCACTCAGGGCTATCTGTTGAAATATGTTTAAGTTCCATCATATCCATTTTTTATTCTCCAATCCTTCTGCCCAGAATTGGTGGACTTTCTTGTATCCTTGACTATTCATACTTAATTACAGGGGTAGCCATTCCTGTCTATTTAATTTTAGTTGTTATTGCCAAACGTCCTCCCAGAATAGGGATTCCTTTCCATTTCTTATTTCCCAGAAGCAATGTTGTTGTATGATGTCTCTATTGTTCCAAGCCAAATTCCATATAGGCAACCCCTGGATTGAACCTAAGAGCCTAACCAAGTATTTTTTTTGGAAATTAGCGGCATATTTTGATTTCCATAGTTTCACCCATGGAGTCTCCCCTCTTTTTAATCATCTCCACCATAATTTGGAGCCATTTGCTCTGTTTGTTATCTATCTATCTTGGAGCCCTAGGCCTCCTACATATTTTGGTTTATAGACCGTGTTCCAAGCCACCAATGGCCATTTTGTTTTTTCCTCTTCCCCTTGCCATAAGAATTTCTTTTGACTTCCCTGATTTTTTGGAGCACTCCCTTAGTCCTAGGTAGAATGGTTATCATGTAGCTTGGGATAGCCGAAAGAACCACCTTTACTAGGACCAACTGACCTGCCAAGTTCAACGCTCTCACCATCCATCGTTTAAACTTGTATTCAAGGTTAGAGATTACTTTCTCCCAATTGGATTTCTTTTAGGCTTTCACTGTTAGGGGGACCCATAGGGATTTTTATGGGAGGGATTTCCTTTGGAAACCTAAAATAATTATTATATTTCTCTAGATATAAATGTGGGCGTTAAAGAAAAAATCATGGACTTAGACTTGTTTAACTCCATACTTGAATCAACCATGAAGGTGTCTAGGATGGATTTGAATGACGTGCCTCCTTTACTGTAGGAATTCCATGAAGCCTTGTATCATACACAAATTGCTGATGCGTTGTCGCTTGACCGTCCTCATGCAACTTAAGGCCTTTTATGTCTCCTTCTTTGCTGGCCACTCCAATTTCCCTCCCTAGGCCTTTCATCATTAAGATAAATATGAAGGGAGATAATGGGTCCCTTGCCACATTCCTCTAGACAAAAATAAATGTTTTGCTGGGGCTCCATTAATAAGTATTGAAAAGATGGGTGATGAGACCAGTGTCATAATCCATTTGATCTAGTATTCATCAAAACCAAATGCTTCTAACACCGATTCCATATATTCCCAACTAATCTTATCATAAGCCTTAGAAAAATCTAGTTGCATGATCATACCTGCATTTTTCTAGGTCTTCAGCAAATGTGTTATTTCATGTGCAAGAATAACATTATCCAGAATCTATCTCCCCTGGACAAAACTTGATCGTTCCTTCGAGATTAGACATAGAAGAATTGTTTTCATCCTGTTGGCTACTACTTTGGATATAATATTATATAGAATATTACATAGGGCTATCAACCTGAACTTCTCTAGGGTGCTTTCCATTTCTTCCTTAGGAATAAGGGCTATAAAAGTCGAATTAAAGGATTTGAGAATCGTTGCTGACTCTTGAGAATATGCCACCACCTCATAAATATCATGTTTAACTACTTCCCAGTAGGCTTTGAAGAAATCAATAGTAAATCCATCCAGTCTGAGGCTTTTCCATTAGCCATTTCATTCACAGCCAGGGCCACTTTGTCCATGGAGACCAACTTATTCAAATTTTTGTTGTGTTCTTCTGTGATCAACTTAGGGATATGCCTCACAATATTTTTTATATTCGCTCGTCGATCCACTTGGGATTGTTTTACTATTTTTTGGAAGTGTTGAACCAAGAAATTCTCAATATCTAGATGCACTTCATAGGTTTCCCCCCTCTCATCCTTAATTCTAAGGATTCGATTGGAATTCCTATGTTCTATCATTGATTGATGAAAGGAATTAGTGTTTCTATCACCCTCCCTAAGCCATAACACTCAGGATTTCTGTCTCCATAGGATTTTCTCTTGCTTAAATCTATCCTCCCACTACTTCAGTAACTCCATCTTCTGTCCTCTGCATTCCTCTGAGTAGCCTTCTATGATCAAATTTTGTTGTAATGTTTCCATTTTCTGTTCCAATTCATTCTTCACTTGGAAGATGTTCCCAAATTATATCTTATTCAACTATTTTAATTTTGAATTGATACGTTTTAACCTTGACCTTAATGTGTAAATTTTGAAGCCCCTAACTAAGATTTGTTCCCCCCACCATCTTTTGATATTCTCCATAAAGTTAGGGTGGTCCAACTAGAAGCCTTCAAATATAAATGGCCTTTTTTTTGGGTGTACCTAACATCTCAATCATAAATATTATTGGCCAGTGGTTTGATCCTCTATAGGGAAGGATATTTTCTTCCGCATCTACCCCTCTTATTAGTAAATCCTCCAAAATTAAAAACTTGTCAAGTCTAGAAGCAACTTGATTCTGCCCTACCCGCTTGTTTCTCCATGTGAAGAAACCATTAGCGGTTTCCATATCAATGAGGTTAGTCGCCTCTATGAATTACTTGAATTATTCAACATCTTGATATACTCGTTTTTGGCCCCCCTTTTTCTGATAGAGAGGTTATCATATTGAAGTCTCCCCCTAGAACCCAAGGGAAATGCCCTCTCTTGATTTGTATCTTCCTCAAATCTTGAAGGAGTTTGATCTTCTCTTCTGTTTTTTGAGGCCCATAAACATTTGTAAATAACATTGTGCCTGAAGTCCCTATAATCTACATTTCTATCAATAAGTATGACCTTGTTTCTTCTGAATAAAGTAAGATAAAAGATTAGGGGTTCCAACGAATCGCCAATCTCCCCTGCAAAACCCTACGCTTCAACCTCCACTATATCATACCTTCCCCCTAATTTCCTACTTAATTCCTTGATTTTCTCATCAGAGCACTTTGACTCTTGCAAGAAAATAAGATTTGTTTGTTCCATTTTAATCTTCTTCTCAAGAAGACGTTGTTTCCTAAGGCTAATAATGCCTCTTATATTCCATGTTAAAATTTCACGATTTAACTGCGGTTAAGGGTGGACGACCTTAACACTCTCATTTTACCTGAATTTATTAGCATGGCTCCCAAATCATTGAGGGAGATGTTTTTCGACTTACTCCCCATTTTTTGTTACATATGCCATGGCACCAAAACTGTTTGAAATCCCATTGGTTTAACTCCCAACTCGGATATTTTTGGATGTGATCTCTTCTGGCCCCTTATTTCCGTCTCTTCTCTCATCAAGTAAAGATACTGTATTCTATCCATTTTATTCATAAGTGATCCGAATTGGATCCATGAAGAATAATCAAAAGAACCCTGGATGTACCAGGTCGGGACAAACTTCTAAGAATTGAGAACAGTGATAAAAAACACCTCAAACCAGTGGCAATGGCAGCCAACGTGGAACAATGAGGACCTCGGTCAAAGTGCGCTGACCGAGGACTATGGAGACTGCACGGGAGGCGAAATTAGCCCCTGGGAGGCCTAGATCAGGAAACAGAGGAGGTTTTAATAGCACATCGCTGGGCGAAAACCCTCAAAATGGAGAAGCCCTGAGCACTTGGTCGCATAGAGAGCTGGAGAACCGAAGGACAAAAGGCGAAAAGGCTAAAAGCTAAAGGCGGGACTCGCTTCGAAATCAGTGGTATTGATCGGGGGCTCCTTGGGCGGTAAGCAGTTATGGAGAAATTGGAGCGATCCCACTCAGTGATCGACGCGTGGCAAGCGGAGGAGAGAGAAAACCACCGCTCATCGCGCACTAACGGTTGAGCAATCAACTGTGCGAAATGAGCGAACGGCGTTGGATTTAGGGGATCTAGATCTGACGGTTGACATCGTGCCCGATGAAAAGACCAGATTTAACGAGGGAATAAGCCACGATTTAGAAGGATTTGAGGTCCGCTTTGACTGCCACAGTGGAGGAAGACTCATTCCATGACGTAACTGAAGAATTGAACCGATGAATCAGGCTGGCACCGTTTATAGGAGGACATGTGGCCACTCCTTGTGAGCCTGATGATGACGCTAAACAGGGAACTCCAAGTGTAGCTACAGTAGGAAATCTGACGGAGGTGGAAGAGGAACCAAATGACCATGAGCTCGAATGGCCTTAAATCCATGCACAGGTAAAGTAGAAAGACACCAGAACCCCAAGAGGAGGACGAAACACAGAGAGGAAGACAGAAGACAAAGAAGTGAAGAAGACAGTGAAGCAGAAGCAGAAAGAAGACAGAGGGTTGATCTGACCAAAGGCAGTGTCGAGCACCAGAGAGCTTGAGAGATTCAAGCCATCCCAGAGAGGATCTGTCAGACCCGAGAGGTCAAAGAGCTGGTAGGAAAAAGAGTTTGTGCACTCCAGTGGCTTGGGGAATCCAAAAACCACCCTGCCAAGCAAATCTGTTTCAGGAGACTCACATTGAGCTCTTGCATTGTAATTCTCTGCTTAAGACACAATAAAATAAGGCTACCACTGAGAGCTGGACCGGAGATGTAGCCCTAGAGGATAGGGTGAACTCCTTATTAATTTCTTGTGTTCTTGTATTTTCTTGCTATATTTCTCTACTATCTTTCCATTTCAAGTGTCTGTGTAATTGCAATATGATCGATCCATTGCTTAAATAACATAGACACACACACCAGCACATGAGTCTGTAATACCTTTATTCAATGAATCTTTAACTGAGTCACTCATAGGGTGATTATCAGATCAAGTGGTATCAGAGCTTTAGGCTGTAAGATTAGACAAACTTGTGTTGGTTTAGCTGTTGAATGCTCACTAGATCAAAGCTCAAATTAGGAGAAGGAGAGTTGGTTGAAACTAATCCTGAAATTGGGAGAGTCTATCCTCAGAAGGCAATGTTAGAGGAAGGTTCTGTGGGGCCAGAACCTCAATTCATAGAAAGTTTCCTAGCTATAAAGTCTATGGTAGAAGAAATGTATAGGGGCTTTAGAAAGCATAAGGCTGAAGATTCATCAGGTTCTAAACAAGATAAAGAAGAAGATGAGTCTCACTTCCATAACCACTCCAAAGGAAAAGGGAAAGAGGAAAGCTTTCTCACACCTCCTAATAGCCCTATGCATAATAAGAAAGCATCTTTTATTAAGCTAGATGTTAAATTTGACTTGCCCATATATGATGGAGAGCTAAATGCTAAAAAGTTGGACAATTGGATTAGACAAATTGATGTGTATTGCAGAGTACAGAACATAGACTCAGACAAGAGCAAGATTCAACTGGCAAGCCTATGCCTAGGAGGCACTGCCTTGGTTTGGTGGGAAGGCAGAGCTCAAGCTGATATGAAAAGACATGGTAAGACCATCTCTGTCTGGAGTGAATTTGTTTCTGCAATTAAAAAGCAGTTCTATCCATTGGCCTACATGCAACAAGCCATGATGAGTTGGAAAACTCTTCAGCAGTTGAAAGGGAAAAGTGTGCAAGGGTATACTCAAGAATTTAGAAAGAGAGCATTGATGCTGGGTATCTCATTAGACTCACCAGAGACTCTTTTGAAGTACATTGGTGGTCTACATAGCTACATGAGGCATACCATCCTCATGTTTAATCCCACTAGTATAGATGAGGTATTCGTACAAGTTACTCATCTAGAAGTTAGAGGAAAGAATGGAAACACAAAAGTTGGGGGACCATCCCAACCCACTGCAAGCAAGAGCAAGGAGAAAAGAAAGCAGAAGTGGAAAGCAAGGAAGGCAAACACTGCACAGAAAAGCAAAGCTTCATGCACTCACTGTAAAAAGGAAGGGCATGATGACGAACATTGTTGGATTCTGCATCCAGAGCTAAGACCTAAGAAGTCCGAGGGCAAGAAGAAGAAGACTGCTGCAGCTATTCAGAAAGATTTGGGGTCAGACTCACGAGATGAAACAACTATTGCAGCCACAGGTATAAAAGGTAAGAATTCTGAAGCATCTACTAGTAATTCTACTCAATCTGTTATTGATGAAGAAAATGAGAGAAAAAGACATGAGGTTTTCCATATTTGAGTTGTTTCCAAATATCAAAATATTGATACTTTGTTTGAGAGTGGCTCACAAGTAAATTAAATTTCTGAAACAATTGTAAAGAAATTGGGATTAACAACTACACCTCATAAGAAACCACACCCATTAGGATGGTTGAATGATAAAGCACAACTACAGGTGACTAGACAGTGCAAACTCAAGTTTTCTTTTGGGTCAGCATTTGTAGATGAGGTGGAGTTAGACATAATTCCTTTGGATATATGTGAAATTGTTTTAAGAAGTCCTTACTTGTATGATAGGAAGGCCATTTTCTATAGAGCTGAGAATAAGTATCTGCTTGTTAAATATGGAATCAAATACTTTGTAAGAGCTCATAAGCTCAAGAATAATTATACTCTCATAAAATCAGGGCAGATGAAAATAATAAATTCATGCAAACAATTCTTACTGATGGTTGTAAAGGAAAAGAAACCTGATAAAACCAATGTGTTTGAGGGCTGTAATGTTGAACAACAAGCTAATATAGAAAGGTTTGTTTTAGAGTATGATGTCTTATTTCAAGAACCTAAAGGTTTGCCACCCAAAAAGGGAATAGTACATGATATTATTTTGCAGCAAAATGTTCCATTGCCTAACATTGGGATGTACAGGTTGTCTGCTTTAGAGAATGCTGAAATCAATAAGCAGGTGCAGGAGTTGCTCGAGAAGGGATTCATCAGGCCTAGCACATCACCATGTGGGTCACCAATCATTTTGGTGAGAAAGAAATATGGCTTGTGGAGAATGTGTATTGACTATCGAGCTCTGAATAAGATGACTATCGGGCTCTGAATAAGATAACAATAAAAAATTGTTATCCCCTTCCTCGCATAGATGATCCTTTAGATCAATTGAAGGAGGCTATTTATTTCACCAAGCTAGACTTGCACAGTGGAAACCATCAGGTCAGGTTTGCAGAGCAAGATGCATGGAAGACTTCTTTCAAAACAAAGCAGGGATTGTATGAATGGATGGTTATGCCTTTTGACTTGACCAATGCTCCTGCTACTTTCATGAGATTAATGAATGATGTACTTAGACCCTTTCTTGATGATTTTGTTATTGTGTACCTGGATGACATTCTAATTTTTAGTAAAACGTGGGAAGAACATTTAAAGCATGTTAAGCAGACACTATATGTTTTGAAAAGAGAAAAAATTTATGTTAAACTCTCAAAATTTGAATTTGGCAAAACATCTCTCAATTATTTGGGTCATATAGTAGGGGGTGGTGAATTGAAAATAGATCCCTCTAAAGTGGCAGTCATTATAAACTGGCCTAAACCCAAGTCTACTACAGAAGTGAGAAGCTTCTTAGGAGCAACACAATATTGGAGGAAGTTCATTTCTAACTTTTCCTCAATTGTAACTCCCTTACATGCTTTAATAGGATTGAACAAGGTGTTTCAGTGGGGAGGCAAACATCAGAAAGCCTTTGACACCTTGAAAGAAAAGATTAGTACAACACCTATATCAGCACTACCTGATCTGCAAAGACCATTTGAGATCCAAACAGATGCAAGTGACTATGCCATGGGAATAGTGTTGACACATCACGATAAACCCATATGTTATCATTCTGAGACTTTTAATCCTACAGTAGTTAACTATCCTACATATGATAAAGAATTGTATGCATTAGTTCAGAGTGTGAAAAAGTGGAAACATTACTTAATGGGCAAAGAGATAGTAATACATACTGATCATCAACCACTTCAATATCTGCACTCCCAAACTAAGTTGCAGCAATCAAGACACTACAGATGGATGGGTTTTCTACAACAGTTTCATTTAGTCGTCAGATATAAAAAGGGCATACATAACAAAGTTGCAGACATGTTATCTAGACCCATTATAAATGCATCTACCATACTTAAGCATAATTTTGTACTACATGAAAGCTACATTGAACAATATGCTCAGGATATGGACTTTAAAGATGTATATGCAACTTTGAGTCAAGGCAAAAGAGTAAAAGAATTGGATTATCATGTGAAGGACCGACTCTTATATCATTGTGGGAAACTCTGCATTCCACAAACTGAGAGAATAAAGATAATTAGGGAAGAACACACTTCTCTGATATCAGGTTACTTTGGGGTAAGTCAAACAGTTGCACAACTGCAAAGGTTTTGTTATTGGCCGAAAATGAACGAGACAATTTCTAGATATGTAAGATGGTGTGCCATGTGTGCTAAAAGCAAGCCCCGCAACAGAAAACTAGGCTTGTACACTCCCTTACCAGTACCTTCTCACCCTTGGGAAAGTGTTTCCATGGATTTTGTTGGAGGACTGCCTAAATCTAGGAAGAGTCATGATTATCTATATGTTGTTGTGGATAGATTCAACAAGATGTGTATGTTGATACCTTGTAATAAACATATTATAGCTGAACATAATGCAAAATTATTCTTTGAACATGTATGGGTTCATTTTGGATTACCCGCTTCTATTCTATCTGATCGAGACACCTGATTTGTGGGGAAGTTTTGTTCAAGTCTGTGCGAATTGATGGACACCAAACTTAAGAAAAGCACAACTTTTCATCCACAAACTGAGGGACAGATAGAAGTAGTTAACAGGATAGTGATCCAGTTAATGAGAGGATATTGCAGCAAACATCCTAAGATTTGGGATGAACACTTGTGTTATGTGTAGCATGCTTACAACAGAGCAAAACATTCTTCTACACAGAGATCTCCTTTTGAGATCTGTTTAGGTTTCACACCAAGGTCTCCTTTGGTTTTGTCTTTAGTAAAGATACCATGGTTGATGGACACAATTATGTGGATAGGGAAACTAGGTTCATTGAACAGATCTAGGAGATCCACCAGGCAGTACAAGAACAATTGGAAAAGAGCCAAGCCAAGTACAAGGATAGGCATGACAAGCATCAGATGGAGCATAGTTTTCAAGTTGGTGACCAGGTCTGGTTGTATATTAGCAAAGACAGGATGCAATGTGAAGGTAAAAAGCTAAAGCCTATCATGT
This sequence comes from Pinus tabuliformis, assembly GCA_031772625.1. NCBI lineage: Eukaryota > Viridiplantae > Streptophyta > Pinopsida > Pinales > Pinaceae > Pinus > Pinus tabuliformis. The sequence continues at coordinate 387,700,519 of CM062816.1, read as the reverse complement.
ATGGACCCTTCAAGATACTTGAGAAGATTGGTGAAAATGCTTTTCACCTTGATCTAGCAGCTTACATGCACACCTACTCAGTCGTAAATGCAGATTGCTTGAGATTGTTTGAACCTTTAGTGATTGAGGACCTTAAAGAGTAGAGTCAATTGCCTTTTATCGATGACCTGCTACCTGAATATCTTAATGAATTGTAGAAAGACACCATATTGGACAGGAAGATGAGGAAGACACGTAGGGGAGATGCGGAGTACCTCAGGATTGGGCTCAAAGGTTCAAAGCCAAGTAGTGAAAAGTGGATTGAGATTGGGCAAGTGAGAAACCAATACCCTCACTTAGTCGATGCTTGAAAACTAAATTTTGGTGGTCCAAAAGCTTTTCAGTGGGAAGGTCGTGATTCGAATTGGATCCATGAAGAATAATCAAAAGAACCCTGGCTGTACCAGGTTGGGACAAACTTTTAAGAATTGAGAATAGTGATCAAAAACACCTCAAACTAGTGGCAGTGGTAGCCAGCGTGGGACAATGAGGACCTTGGTCAAAGCGCGTTGATTGAGGCCCATGGAGACTACGCGGGAGGCGAAATTAGCCCTTGGGAGGCTCAGATCGGGAAACAGAGGAGGTTTTTGATGTGCGATTAGTGCGCATCGCTGGGCGAAAAACCTCAAAATGGAGAAGCCCTGAGCACTTGGTCGCATGGAGAGTCGGAGAACCGAAGGAAAAAAGGCGAAAAGGCTAAAAGCTAAAAGGCGAGACCCACTCCGAAACTAATGGTATTGATCGGGGGCTCCTTAGGCTGTAAACAGTTTTGGAGAAATTGGAGCGATCCCACTTAGTGATCGACGCGTGGCAAGTAGAGGAGAGAGAAAATCGCTGCTCATCGCGCACTAACGGTCGAGCAAGTCAACCGCATGAAATGAGTGGACGACGTTGGATCTGGGGGATCCAGATCTGACGGTTGACATCACGCCCGATGATAAGACCAGATTTAATGAGGGAATAAGTCGCGATTTAGAAGGATTTGAGGTCCTCTTTGACCGCCACAGTGGAGGAAGACTCATTCCACGACGTAACTGAAGAATTGAACTGATGAAGCAGGCTGGTGCCGTTTACAGGAGGACATGTGGCCACTCCCTGTGAGCCTGATGATGACGCTAAATAGGGAACTCCCAGTGCAGGTGCAATAGGTGATCCGATTGAGGTGGAAGAGGAACCAAATGGCCATGAGCTCGAATGGCCTTAAAGCCATGCACAGGTAAAGCAAAAAGACACCAGAACCCTGAGAAGAGTACGGAACATGGAGAGGAAGACAGAAGACAGAGAAGTGAAGAAGATAGTGAAGCAAAATCAGAAAGAATATAGAGGGCCGAGCTGACCAAAGGCAACGTCGAGCACCAGAGAGCTTGTGTTGGGTCCCTATAATACTAGTGATTACCCCATTACTATTGTAGTTATACCCCTTATTTATATTTTTGTGCCCCTATTACCCCCATATTGTTATTTCTGTGCCCCATAGAATCCCTCTATTGTTATTTTTGTGGCTTTATATTATTATTGTTAGGTCGGCTGGATTATATTGTGACTCCTTAGACTCCTACATATAGAAAGGAGGTTTTGTCATTTGAATCATCCAAGAATTGTTCATTTATGTAATGTAAAAGAGGTTTCCCCCTCGAAGAGGCTGAATTCTAAGGCGTTGATCTATCTTTTCTATCTTTTCTTGAGTTGGTTTCATAACATTTGGTATCAGAGCTTTGGATTCTAGGGTTTCGCTGCTCCAAACAGGTCATCGTGGAATTTTCGCTATAACGTTTTTTCTATGATGTTTCAGAAGTCACAAAAAAAACCCATTTGAGAAGAAATCGTGCTGAACCTTGGGTCCGAATTTCCGAGATTTTCGTGCTATATTTGCGGAGATATGATCTGAAGAAGTTGGTCTTTTTGCAGACTCCTGAATTACATTCAAAACAGGTGACCTGGGGAAAATCATCATAACTTTCTCTCTGGAGATCGGATTGAAATTTCGTAAGAAGGTACAGAAAGAGGACAGACTGTAGTTTCTTGTATGCATTTTTCAGATCCATAGGTCGAAACAGTGACTTGTGGCATGTCGTACAAGTTCGCTCTACTGAACTAATCTATAATCAGGTCATCTTGGGAGATTGTGCATAACTCTTTCTTGGAGAATCCAATTTGGATCAGACTGGTGGCATTGGAAAGAGGACGCAGAGGGCTACTACAGGTCACAATTTCAGAACTTAAAGATCTGAAAGTACAGAGTTACAGTCGTTTCAAGGTCGAGCTCCTAAAATCAAGAAAAAGCAAGATGAGGAAGTTTGATGGCAAGGATCCGGTAAATTGGATACTTCAGATGGAGAAATATTTTGATCTACATGGTGTAAAACTGTTACAAAAGGTATGTATTGCATCTTCATATTTAGAACCAGATCAATTTTTATGGTACAAAGGGCTTTGTTCTCGTAAACAACTTGTTACGTGGTCAATTTTCACGGAGGAAATGATAGCACATTATGAAATTACAAAGAGCAACACCTTCTTTAGAGCAACACCACAACATTTGGAAAGAGTAAAAGGGCTTTGTGACATAGTGGAAAGCAAAATTATGGAAACCAGGAAGCATACCCCTCTCAACTATAAAGATGGAAGTGTTGTTTCTCCTAGCCTTCCACAACCTACAAGGGTTACACCACAACAATTAGAAGAAAAAAGAGAAAAAGGCCTTTGTTACAATTGCGATAGCAAATGCACTAAAGGTCATAAGTGTGCTGAGAAGAAATTATTTTACATAGAATATGAAGAGGAGGAAGAAAATAATCAAGAAACATCAAAAGAAGAAGATATACGCCAGGACCCCAACCCATAGAAAGAAGAAATGAATCAAACCATATCTTGTAAAGCGTTGGCAAGAATTACCACTCCTCAAATTATCAAGATAGAAGGACATATCAAGAAGAAAAATGTTCAAGAAGTGAAAGATCACATCGAGCATCAAAAAATGAATTCGACCATATCTTGTAAAGGATTGGAAGAAATTACCACTCCTCAAACTCTAGAGATAGAAGGACATATCAAGAAGAAAAAGGTTCAAGCAGTGAAAGATCACATCGAGCATCAACAACAAGTTCTCCAACTTTTAAAGGATAACACCACTTCGGTTCAAAATCAAACAAAACAACAGGTAGATCAACATCGTAGTGAAAAATGTTTTGATGTAGGTAATTGGGTATTTTTACTGCTACATCTCAAGCAAGCTATTTATGAGAAGGAAATGTTGGCAATACTACATGCACTTAAAAAATGGCGACCTTACCGAATTGGAAGACTCTTCAAGGATGAGGATGTGGAAGCATTGTTTTGTGCTATTTATATTATCCAACCAGATTGGATAAACGAAGCAAGGGATGAATGGAAGAAGGACGAAGAAGTATGGCCACTTATTCAAAAGTTGCAAAAGATCCCAATTCAAACAATATTGCCAGAACTTGACGAGGAACGAAAAATTATATTGGAACCGGAAGCAGTCACAGAAACAAGAACTCGACAGCTACGAAATTGATCAATTTCAGAGTATCTTATCAAGTGGAAGAACTTATCCGCTGAAGATTCCAAATGGGAGGATGAGAATTTTATGCAGAAGTATCTAGAACTACTCAAGCGTTGAGGACAACACTTTTTGGAAGGAGAGGGGCATGTTGGGTCCCTATAATACTAGTGATTACCCCATTACTATTGTAGTTATACCCCTTATTTATATTTTTGTGCCCCTATTACCCCCATATTGTTATTTCTGTGCCCCATGGAATCCCTCTATTGTTATTTTTGTGGCTTTATATTATTATTGTTAGGTCGGCTGGATTATATTATGACTCCTTAGACTCCTACATATAGAAAGGAGGTTTTGTCATTTGAATCATCCAAGAATTGTTCATTTATGTAATGTAAAGGAGGTTGCCCCCTCGAAGAGGCTGAATTCTAAGGCGTTGATCTATCTTTTCTATCTCTTCTTGAGCTGGTTTCATAACAGCTTGAGAGATTCAAGCCATCCCAGATAGGATCTGTCAGACTTAAGAGGTTAAATAGTTGGTAGGCAAAAGAGTCCGTGCACTCCAGTGGCTTGGGGAATCCAAAAGACACCCTGCCAAGCAAATCTGTTTTAGGAGACTCACATTGAGCTTCTGCATTGTAATTCTCTGCTTAAGACACAATAAAATAAGGCCACCACTTAGAGCTGGACGAAAGATGTAGCCCTGGAGGATAGGGTGAACTCGTTATTAATTTCTTGTGTTCTTGTATTTTCTTGCTGTATTTCTCTACTGTCTTTCCATTTCAAGTGTCTGTGTAATTGCAATCTAATCAATCTGTTGCTTAAATAACATAGACACACACACACCAGCACATGAGTCTATAATACCTTTATTCAATGAATCTTTAACTGAGGTCACTCATAGGGTGATTATCAGATCAGTAAGGATAAATTCTAGTCCCTATTTTCTCGCTTGATCCATTATATCCTAGAGGTCTATACCCTCCCGTTTGATTATTTCCTGTAGTTCTGGGTCCTCTGTCCCTACCTCGCTTGGGGTCATTTCTGCATCTCCCTCAAAATACTTTGATAGATATGGGATATTCCTCTGCTGTCCATTGTCTTTGGTTAGCTGCAACATTTCTTCTTCTTTCCTTCCGCCTTTTCCCCATTTTCCTCTTCCTCAACCCCCTAACCCTCTGGGTTTTCTTTGAATAGGATTTCAAAGCTGTTTCTATGAGATTTTCTCCCTCCCTAATTTCTTTGTTGTTGTCTTCTATTAGCTCTACCCCTTGGGTTGGGTCTAACAAACCCGTTTAGATCCTTTTGGTTCACTTCTTTTCCCTGTTCCTCCACTTTATTTAACGAGCAATCCCTTATCAAGTGTCCATATAATAATAATAATAATAATAATAATAATAATAATAATAATAATAATAATAATAATAAATTAATTAATTATTATTATTTTTCACAAATTAAAATTTTCATTTGTTGAAATACCAAGGGGAGTGTGAATTAGTATTTCAGTAATTTGAATAATTATTATAGATGTGTATTTTAAATTACATTCAAAATCAAATTATATAAGCATCATAAAAGAACACACATCTAAGTCATACACATGAACACAAAGGTTTTAGGTGGAAACCCATAAAGGGAGAAAACCACCATACTTATTATCTTCTTTATCTTCAATCTTTTTCTTACATGAGTTTATTGAAACCAACTAGTATGAAGCACCCACTCCCTCGCAAAGTTTTTCTCGCACCCACCAACAGGAAGCAAGCACTCCTTGATAAAGTTTTTCTTGCACCCACCAATAGGAAGCACCCACTAGTAGGAAATACCCACTTCCTCAATCAGTTTTGCTGGAACCAACCAACTATAAGAACTGGCCATAAAATAAATGTGGACCTCTCTTTCATACAATTTTCAAACCGGAACCACTCCCTTTAACTCAAACTTCAAAAATCAAATTTCACCTTTCCACTCAACAACACATAACACACTCGTTGTCATACACTTCTTCTGTCATCAACAATCCACTCATTCTGTCATAAACAACTCATTTATTTTGTTATAAGCAATAATACACTCCTGCAACAACAATACCTAAACAATAGAGAGCTCAACAATTAGTTCAAATCTTTATTGTCAACTAGTAGCTCTAGTCTTCAACAAACAATTTCATTAGTCTCATCCTTGCAACATAAACTATGAAAAATAGAGAACACAACATACCTTGAAACATCAATATTCTAACTCTCTTAGACAACCTTGTCCAAACCCCGTCATTAACATTCATACCCTAGCAATAAACTAATTCTGATATTCAAATAGCATCTCTACTCAGCACATAGTCTTTATCATCAACAACATGCTTATTTTGATATCAACACTACTTTGTCATTAGTAGTGCACCAATTAGAAACAACACATTATCAACATCAAATAACGTACTAATTCTCACTAACAGACATTGATCATTACAACAACCATGATCATACTCAACATCAACATCTCCTTTAATAGGTAATCATACTTTAGTTTCATAAGAAAAAAAGAAGTATCCTCTATCACAAACCCTAGATAGGAATTATGACTTTTGAACAATAGAGAACTCAACACAATACCTAACACATCAGTATTATAACTTCAACAACTCAGGCTTACACTAGTCAACATCACATTACAAAATCAACCTCAACAACACATCAATTCTCCATAGTAGGAAATAAATTATCTTTAGAATAATCAACAACTTCAAGCACAAGTCTCAATCCTAAGCATCAAGCACTTCAAAAATACACTGGTTCTTAAATTTTGAATACAAACCTCATTAATTCAATCAGATCTGACTTTCAACGAGCAATTTTGACTTCATTGTCGAACAAATATTTAAACAACAAACAAGAAATATCCATTTTATACCCTATTCACATAGTGATCAATACTTCTAACATTGATGAAATATCACACAAATGGTTAGTGGTCAAAATTTGTCTTTGAATAAAAACCAAAAGAGCTTGGTCTTTCAAAAAAACTCTAACACTATCCCATGATATGTCACTGGAGAAACTCCAACAATACTAATTTAACATCACATTCTAACCCTGGGATTCAAAGCATTATACAACAAGCTTGTTAGAAAAATTAGAAAATATTTAGAAATAGAGGAATCCTTCACACAATAGTACATAAGCCAATAGAATTTGTCTAATTACATGCTCCAATTATTTCACCTCTTACTTCAGTTTGTTTGATCAACATTTTCATAATAAGAAAAATCTGATTCAAAACCTAGTCAGTGGACCATTATTTGAATCCTAGAACAATTGTTACTTGGCCTTGTGAGAGATAAGTTTTAATCTTGAACAAGCTTATTGCTAAGTTGTTTATTTATTTCTTATTTCCATCGCCCAACATAGAGCATCATAGTAAGGGATTTACTATTACTGCATATTTCAAGTATTTGACCACAATATAACTTACGAAACTAATGATTTTATATGCATAGCATCACACCTTAGATCATATAAACCCTTGTGATTTCATCATGCTAGAAATGCTGTGGCCTTGCCCAATTGTATTGATTGATAGATTACATCAAATTAGCAATAAACTCCCTTGATCACTTCTCCTTGAGTTTTCCACCAGGCATAGCCTAACTAAGCATCAATTCTTTAGAAAATATTGATATAACAAGAACAAGGATCATCCTTTGTTCACACTAGGAAAGAGACACCTAGAAAACATCAAATTCCACCTCATATTGCTTTAGTTATTTTCTGGTGTAGACCATCCCTGTTATAGGTCTTTGCACTATGGACAAAATCAATCATATATCCTTGCACTACCAAATCAGAAACCATTTTAGGGCGCTCATCGTACTGCATCAAAGATGAGTTTTCTGAGGTCTCAACAAACTGAATTAGGATTAAGATTCACCATTTCCCATATTGGATCATCATTCTAAATATGAAACTTTGATATACTCGGACAAGATCATAATTGTTTAATCAACCAAGGCATCAAATTGATTCACATCACCATCACACAATATCTCGTTAACACCAGTCATAAATCATGATATCAACAAACATTTTTAGACCAAATCTATTACACTAGTCAAATATCATCACACAGTTTTAGACCAAAGCCATCACACCAGTCAAAAACTATCACCAGATCATCATCGCACTAGCCACACCAACGAATCAAACCATCTTTCATATGAGGAACATCTCTTTAGTAGTTCATCATCACTATCATGCTAGTCACTCATTGATATGGAAGAATCCATTGCCATCAAGCAAGATGGAGAAGCTTTAGTGAATCACATGAGTCTTGCAATATTATCATCAGACTCCCAATGGAAACCCAACATGTCTGCAAGGACAAAAAAAACCAATAGATGTATTATTTCTCGCTTTAATCACACGTTCTTGCACTAGGTTAGAGACAATAATTAGACATATGTCCATACACGTTCATTGAACCAGAACAAAGAAGATACATCATTACCCTGATCGATTACTCCATATGAACCACACCACAAAATACCTCAAATTGAGATGTCCAACATGATATATTATAGATAGCCATTGAAACCACTGAATTACCATGGGAAAATCAATGGAAAAACTAGCCGACCATAAAAACATGGGGCTGATGTGGAAAGCCACAAAATTACCATGGGTAATTATTATTATCCAATTTTAAGGTCACGACCAAGCCAGACACCACAGTGGTGTATGAGACCCCCTTATTTATGGGACAAGGGACCCACCTCTACATAGTGATTTGACTGCTAAGTCTATGAAGACATACATACCCTCCATTTGGTTTTGAACCTGTGACCTATTTGGAGGAAACCCATGCTCTTAACCATTAGGCCCACTTCAATGGCAATGTGAGCTAACCAAAGGAGATTACCACATAGAAAACCATGGTTTTTGAGGCGCCAGATAGGGAAAATTGGATTCAATGCAAACCAATATTTACAATGATTAGACAAGGACTATTTAGCATAAATCGTGCTAGCCTCAAAGAGTATATTTTCTTTGTTATTTTCCCAAGCAATTACCTGCATCACCAACTATTAGACAAACAACACCAGAGCCATCATTTTTAATGCCAATCACTCAAATTATCCTCCATAAAAGATACACCAAAAAGGCATATCAAAACCCTACCAATTACTACAATAGTAAATGACCATTAACATCAATTCCAACATAAAATTGCAAACATAATTATTTTATTATTATTTTTTATGTTGTGGTTCATGGACACTGGGTGGCCGTTACATCCATAGGAAAAATCAACCCCAAAGGGAATCTTTTAAAGCCCGCCGACTAGATTAGCAAGGCCTAACCCCAAGGACGTCGAAGAGAATTTACCTTGTGACGTCCCGATCGACAAGGCACTTAACAACAGGGACTCGACCAATTAAGCTAACCCTTGAGGCTAAACATAATTAAACTATATATAAATAATATTAATTACTATACAAATAAAATAAATATATATATTTTTAAATTATTATTATTATTTTTTTTCTTTTTTTTTCACAAAAATGTATATATAGATATATATATATATATATATATATATATATATATATATTCACTTTTAAATAAATTCTATTATAAATTTTAAAAAACTCATATAATAATATAATATATCTAACTGAAAAACATATAAACAAAAAAATGTTATTTTGAATAGTCAAAACAATAATAATAATAAAAATAAATAAAAAAAAACATTGAAAACACAAAATTGATATAATGCATGAAAATTTAAAGCTAGTGGTCATTTTATTGATGTCCTATATGAATTTAAGGGAATATGATGCTCCATGATATGATTGTCAACATTATGCTTAATGATGAGCCCTAAAAATGGATAATTATATGGGCTCATTCAACCTCCTAATTTGACTTAATCCACCATTCTCATTAATTTATTGCATGTTTTTGATTATATTTATGCTAATAGAGTGAATTGGGTTAGTCATTATGCCAACAAGTCTAATGGGTGCTTTGTGCAGATTTTTAGTCAAATTTTGAGACAAAATCAAAGGTTTTAATGAGCACTTGGCAGCCAAATTCGTGGAAGAACAAGGGAGAGGATTTGTAGGAAGGTGTCCCTTCATTTATGGGCCCTTACCTCGAATTCTCCACCACCAGCTCGGAGTTCAAGGGCCACCAAATCAATTATCACAAGGGCAGCTGAGCAAGTGCTAGTAAAAGTGCTGTTAACTACAAGTTTTGGCAGCTGAGTTCCTAAAGTTTAGGAGGGCGGTTGGGGTCCTCAATTTGTATAAATAAGAGGGCTTAGGGCCTCATTTGAGTTAGTCACTTTGTAGGTAGAAGTTAGCTAGTTTGTAGTTCGATTTTAGTCAATAGATTAGCTTTGCATTTCAGCACATTTTCAAGCTTTCCCTTGTGGACAGTTTTGATGTAACTCTTCTTTTCTTGCTCAATAAAGATGAATCCAGCTTTGCACAAGATCTAAATCTCTCTTAGGAGGCTGTAGCTCTTGGGGTTGGGCCCATCTCAAGTGCCTAGTACCTCCATTGTTTACCTTTATGTGTTTTTGCTGCATTCTTAGAATAAAATCTGCTATTTAGATTTAAATCTTGCTTTGTTATTTAGATTGCTTTTGATGATTAAAAAGGATTTATATGTTCAGATTGAGTTGATAGGTTATTAACAGGGAAGAGCTTCAGAAAAAGGCCATCAAGCACCTCTGATTTCACCTCTCCCTCAGCGGGATCAGGAGCTGGGATCAAGGTGACCTTGCTACCAACGAAAACACAGTCTTTGCTTTGCCATGCAATCATTAGTGTTCGATTTTTATTTGCAGAAAGTGGTTACATGTTCAGAGTCTTGATTGCTTAGTTTGCATATCATTTCACAATATTTCGTTGCAAATAAACTGCTGTTCATTTTCCTTGCTGTTATTTAGGTCAAATTAGGTCAAGATAGCTAGATCTTGGGTTTGAATAGTCTTTGTTTGGTCAGTTTTAGAAAATTGTGTGCAGATCACCTATATTACCTCTCTATCTACCTTCCCTCCATCAGATAATCTACTCCAACCCTTAATCCATGATTCCTACCCTTCATTTGCCATACTTTTCCCACCTTGCCCTAATTTCTACATTCTTGTGCATCATCGCTTCCTCCATCCTTGAACCAAGTCCAATCGCTCCTTAGCCTCATGCGCCAGGTCCTAAACCCCTTAAAATCATTATCCAACCTCCATTTCCACTTTCCCACCATTTTTCCTCCATCAACCCTCCAAAATCCACTTTTTGGAACATCCTGTAGAAAATTACAGAACATCTTGTAGAAATTCCAGAACATCTTGTAGAACCCCTGCAGACTTCTTATAGAAGCTCACGAATGAGGTTCCTTGATAGCCAAACTCTGTGAAACTCTATGGAAGGGTGTTAGGGACCCCTTAGGTCCTCTTTGAACCTTCCCGACCTCCTCCAAGCATTTCCTCTCGCCAATCCACCTTTGCACAGTAAAAAACAGTTAAAAGCACATGCATGATAATTCTGACAACTTACTGAAAAATACAAAAAGATGTTTTTTTTTCAGATGTTACTGTAGAAGTAGCTTAGACACATGCATTTTACCTTCCTAGAAGTCAATGGCATCTCTTTCAGTAGCTTGCATCCTCTTTCTTGCATCAGTAGGGCTAGCTGGTAAAATTAGGGTTTGCTAGGGTTTTCATTTCCATTCAGCTTTTTAGTTTCTTCCTTCAAGTAGATTAGCCTTCTTTGAGTTAGCTTTCATCCATCAGTTAAAAAGCTTTTTCTAAGAGCTCATAGAAGTTGGCTTAAGCTCCTAGCGGACTTGTGCCAGCTGATCAAGTGACAGCTGCGGCAAGAGCTAGTACTTGTGCATACAACACTGTCGTTTCCAAGTTTGTTATGAACTACTGGGTTGATAAATTAAAGAAGGGAGTTACAGGAGTTGCAACATTATTGCTGCAATACTGGGGCTCACCACTCTTTTTGGCACCGTTGCCGGGGAAGCGTCAGAGTATTGGTGATTGCTGCTTTTCTTCTATTTTCCACTACAACCTTCTGCTAAGTAGTTTATTTCATTTCCATTATGCAATTTCGTTTTTGCAAAAGTAGATTAGCATTTCCCGCTTTCATAGATTAGCATTTCAATTCCGCAATTTCAATTCTGCAAGTGTAACCTAGCATTTCATTCCTGCAAGTTCATTTGAGCAAAATAGATTAGTCCTTTCCTGCTTTCATTTCAATTCCACATTTTCATTTCAACAAGATAGTTAGTTGCAGTTCAATCTATTTTAGTTTGTGCAGGTACAAATAGAAAAAAAAGAAACAAAAATCAACCAAAAAGATTTCCTTTCATGCCTTGTAGGAGTAGAGATAATTCAGAAAAATGATTGCACAACACCCCCACTGCTTCACATAGCCAAACTTCTCTCTTCTTCGATGGCTGTGATTAAAGAACCCTTAGGTGGACAACAAGACATATCTGAAGAACCTCAAGGGAAGAAGAAGAAGAAAACATTCCTCTGGAGCAAATGGCTACAAGCAGAAATGTTGGGAGCAGTACCTTATCCAAAGACGAATTTGCAAATCAGATGGAAGATTTTAAGAGTGATATGAGGCAGTTTCTTGCCATGCAACTAGATACCTTACAGATCCAAAGGAAGCAAGAGGAAGCCAAGAGGGCTTGGGCCATCTTTTGTCCTAGGTGCACTAGAAAGCATCCTAGGGACGAATGTCCAATGCACTCCCTAGAAGTGTGTTTCGTCTGTGAAGAATACCATCCTACGAATCAGTGCCCTTCCTTGCCTGGACTTAAAGCTGCATATCAGAGAGCCAAAGGAGCCACTGAACCACCCTATTTCATGAACCAATGGAGGCCACATGGACCTAGAACTTACCAGGAGGGAATGCAAGAGACATCCCAGACCTATTATAATTGCTATCAAGCCACTTCCATGCCTTCTTGGTGTCCCCCTGCTCATCCTTCCTGGTGCACACCCCCTCCTTGGTCGTATCCTCCTCAATACCATGCTTCTCCAGTTGCTCATTACTTTCATTCTTATGCTCAACCACAGCCTCAGCGGAATGCACCTCATCAGGGGTGGAGGCCCCAGTACAACTCTCCTCCCGCTCATTTGCCTCTACCACCTGCCCAACCACAACGCCATCCACCTCCATCTCAAACATACACCCCCACTAAACTACCCGTACCACCATTTCCAAACCTGCCCATTGTAGTAGCTCAACCCAATTGCAAAGCTGAGGCACAACATGTCCAAATGAATCCTCTTGAGCTCAATGATCTTCACCATAGCTCAGGAAGAGTATTGCAAGAAAGAGACTATATTGACAGCATTGAAGGACCACATCCAACAAAAGGAGATTCAAAAGAGGAGATCAAAGAACCATGGGCTGCACTTGATGAAGAGAAGGCACCAAAATTAGAGATCGAGAGGGTTCCCTCATGGTTACCATCAAATATTCCATGTATTCAAGAGAAAGATCAGCAAAAAGAGGAAGATGAGAAAGTCATGGTAGAAGGTGACATGAAGAATGATCTAGATCAGCAAGAGGACCAAGGATATCAGAACTATATTGGGACATGGTTCCAAAAGGTCACTAAGTTGTAGCAGTACTCTCTTCTTCAGCTATGTTTGATCCCTTCAAAGTCAAATCATTTGGTCTCTGAAATCTGGATAGCTGTCAAAGCATGCATTTCAAGCCTCCACATCATCTTGTCTCTAATCTCGATGTGCACATGGGTCCATTGGAAGTATTCTTATACTTGAAGAGAATTTTGTTTCTCAAGTAGGGTAGGGTAGAGAACAAAAAAAGAAAAAAAAGAAAAAAGAAAAAAGGAAAAATGAAAAAATGGAAATAAGAGGAAAAATCTAAGGTGAAAACCTCCTCGGAGGTGCCTTAGATTGGCTCATTGATTGAAAACCTCCATGAGGCGGTCAATGGGTTGGAAAAAAGAAGAAAAAAGAGAAAAGAAAAAGAGAATAAGATCCCTGGGTGAAAACCTCCCTTGGAGGCGCCCAAGGCAGGCAATTAGGGTGAAAACCTCCATGAGGCGCCCTAGTTGTTTTAAAAAAAAAGAAAAAAGAAAAGAAAAAAGAAAGCAGGACTAATCTCTGTGAAAAATTGCAGGTTGCAGTGAATACTTTGCAGGAAAAGAGGGGCACGCAAAATGAGGACAGGAGTCCGTACCAGGCTCCAGGACATCCCTTCAGACACTCCCTCCACGACCACTCACCTCTCCTAGGATTTGGTCACATTCAGGTCAGGATTTGGTTTTCTACAGGAAGTTCCAGGCGTTTCTATAGGAAGTTCTGAAACATCCTGTAGAACCTTCGGACAAACCAAATTCAATTTTAAAAGGGAATCTGATGGTTGGAATCTGTTGGTTAGGCCTGCAAGCACCCCTGTCTCCATCCCTCACCTTTCTCCATCAATTTTTCCACCTCATTGTGCTTCTACAGGAAGTTCCTATAGAAATTAAAGGAAGCTAGAAATGGATTTCAAAAAGGTAGTTTTGCGAACATGCTAGCTTCTTCAAGGGTTCAGAAGCCTTCCTGCTATCTTCAAACTCCTCTTCCATCATCTCCATGCCTACATCACAGCCCAAGCTCATTTTTTCTACCATGCAAAAACTTGCAGAATGCTTTCAAGAAAAAATACATAGAACATAATTTGTTTTTTCCCTAGCTTGAAAACCGTGCATCCATTTGCAAAATTGTTATAGGGAGAGTTGTATAGGGACAATGGCAACATGCCCAAATAATTTCAGCCCATTTCGGTGCACGGTTTCCAAGAAACCAGCCTCCATCACCTTCAACCATTTTTGCATTTTCTCCATATCCGTGCATTTGTTTCAAAACCTGTTTCTTGGGGAGATGCACATGGGTGATAGTAGCCTACCCAAGCAGTTTCAGCCGATTCCGATGCACGGTTTCCAAGAAATTGATCTTTGTAATCTTCAGCCATTTTCCATTTTTCTCGATATCTGTGCATCCATTGATCACAATTTTGCTATGGGAGGTGCATAATGATGATAGGAACATGCCCAACAAGTTTCAGATCGATCCGATCTATTGTTTGGGAGCAATGGCGAAAACAAGTTTCGGTCCTGTGAAAATTCGACATCAGCAGCTTGAGGGTGCAGATCTGAACGTGGAAGCCAGCTCCTGCAGTGTGGATTCGACCAGAGGATACCTGCACAAGAAAACAGCCATGAATCAGTAGCCAAGCCATCATGCAACCACAGAAACCAGTGCATGCAGCAAATGAAAGGCCACAACACCTCACAGCAACCATTCGACCTCCAGGTATGTGACTAAAACTCGTTCCTCTATTGCATAAATCTAATTTAAGAACTGCATGAACGAATGGAATGGTGGGATTAAGCCACGAATCTAGCAAGGTTAACCCGACATTGCCTTCTCTAGCGCTCAGCCGGAAGTCATGCAGTACACGTGGACAGTCGACTCACGTGAAAACTAAAACAACCAGGAGTGTTGGCCGTTCAAACCTCAGTGCAATTGATGGCAGTGATTACAGGGGGAAAACATACAGTTCATGAACAACACTACCGTCTGCATGTGGCCACGTACACCTGGCCACTTCACTCCCTCACCACAAATCACGCAGCAATTACAAAAATGCTCGGCTGACTCTCGCCACCCTCTGTTCAACTGTGGTCACAACTGGAGCACACGTCCACCACATCCAGATCAGTTAACCAGTGGTCCTCTGCAAGATTCCTGCCTGATTTCTCGAGATTTCTGCCATTTTTTAAAAAAAATTCCCGCCTATCGGGCTCTACAGGAAGCGCAGTTTCGTTCTACAGGAAGTCTTCTACAGGAAACGCAGAAAACAACCATGCAGAAAGAAAACTTGGGATTTTTGGCAAATTTCAAGCTCCAAACGAGGTAGGATCGGGGAAACTTCATTGTGCATGATTTGTTGGTGCAAAATGGTGAATTGAACACGGAATTAAATTAAAAAATGAGAGGAAAAGTCTGCCTGCACATTGAAAAAAGGTGAAAAGTCTACTTGCATATTTTCTGAGTTCTACACAGTTCTTTTTTCCCTCTGCATTCGAAGTCTGGCTTCTTCTTTCTCACCTTCTTCTGAAAAGAGAGATGCAACCATAGGAACTAAGCCTGTGTGAAAGAATGAATTTGCAAGACTGTCCACTTTCTAGAAGAAAAAAACTATGTTATTTGTTCTCTGATCTGTCAAAAAAATTGATTTCTTTTCAAAAACTAAGAAGCAAATTCAGGTTGGAAAAGTTTGAAGAGAGGAAAAATTGGAAGTTGTTGTTGTGAAAAACATGAAAATTCCAGGAGCAATAACAAGTTTACAAGAGGGGCAATGAGCTATCTTTTTAGAAGAAAACACGAGTTTTTGCAAAATTTTTGGCTTCAAGAGAAGAAGAAAACAAATAGTTTTATTTGTTGCATGTTTATGCAAAAGAAGCGATGCAATTCTAGGGAAGAATCAGGCCTGAAGAATGTGAAAAAACCAATGATGAGGGGGTACAAATCATTCAAGCAGAGGGCAAAACTAAGAAAGAACAGAAAAGAAAAAGACTACAGCAGAGAAGGCAGAAGCTAAACAAGATGAGAAGAAAGCAAAAACAGAGTGTGAGGAAGCAAGCTAACAGAGGAAGAGAAGACAAAAGAAGAGGGGAAAAAAGGAGGAAGAGCCACCCCCAGCCAAGCAGACCAAAACAGTGAAGACAGTTTCTACAGGAAGCCAGAAAACAGTCAGCACAGGACTTTCTACAGGAAGTCTAGAAATAGGGCAACAGAAGGAAAAATCACCTGAGGTTTTAGCCAGGGAGGTAGCAGCTGTGCTAGCCACCCTAAGCACATCTCCAAAGCAGAAAGGGAAGTGAAAGAGGGAGCCTTCCCTATATATTAAGGTAAGAAGGAGCGTGAGGATACAGACTGGCAGACCCCAGCCACTGTCAAAAGAACCAATCACGATTTTAGACACACTAGCTACAAAAAAGGAGAGGTCTCCCTCAAAGGCATCCATCACCTATGAACGGGGAAGCCCGAAGACATCCACCTGGAGAGAAAGAATGAAAATGTTGGACACAAAGGCCTCTCTACAGGATGCTGAGACAGTTCTATAGGAAGCTAAGAATTCTCTAGGAAAAGGAGCACAGGCAGTGGGAAGAAGCAGAGAGAAAAGCATGGTTTCATGACCGGGAATAGGAAATCACTTCAGAATCTTGGCATGATAGGGATGCCACTAGGGCCATCAAAGATGAGGAGATAGATTAGTTGCTCAGAGGATGAGCAACACTTTC
This sequence comes from Pinus tabuliformis, assembly GCA_031772625.1. NCBI lineage: Eukaryota > Viridiplantae > Streptophyta > Pinopsida > Pinales > Pinaceae > Pinus > Pinus tabuliformis. The sequence continues at coordinate 387,683,605 of CM062816.1, read as the reverse complement.
AGTAGGGGGGTGATGATGAGCCCCAAAAATGGATAATTATATGGGCTCATTCAACCTCCTAATTCGACTTAATCCACCATTCTCATTAGTTTATTTCATGTTTTTGATTATATTTATGCTAATAGAGTGAATTGGGTTAGTCATTATGCCAACAAGTCTAATGGGTGCTTTGTGCAGATTTTTAGTCAATTTTGAGACAAAATCAAAGGTTTTAATGAGCACTTGGCAGCCAAATTCGTGGAAGAACAAGGGAGAGGATTTGTAGGAAGGTGTCCCCTTCATTTATGGGCCCTTACCTCGAATTCTCCACCATCAGCTCGGAGTTCAAGGGCCACCAAATCAATTATCACAAGGGCAGCCGAGCAAGTGCTAGTAAAAGTGTTGTTAACTACAAGTTTTGGCAGCCGAGTTCCTAAAGTTTAGGAGGGCTGTTGGGGTCCTCAATTTGTATAAATAAGAGGGCTTAGGGCCTCATTTGAGTTAGTCACTTTGTAGGCAGAAGTTAGCTAGTTTGTAGTTCGATTTTAGTCAGTAAATTAGCTTTGCATTTCAGCACATTTTCAAGCTTTCCCTTGTGGACAGTTTTGATGTAACTCTTCTTTTCTTGCTCAATAAAGATGAATCCAGCTTTGCACCAGCTCTAAATCTCTCTTAGGAGGCTGTAGCTCTTGGGGTTGGGCCCATCTCAAGTGCCTAGTACCTCCTTTGTTTACCTTTATGTGTTTTTGCTGCATTCTTAGAATAAAATATGCTATTTAGATTTAAATCTTGCTTTGTTATTTAGATTGCTTTTGATGATTAAAAAGGATTTTTATGTTTAGACTGAGTTGATAGGTTATTAACAAGGAATATCTTTAGAAAAAGGCCATCAAGCACCTCTGATTTCACCTCTCCCTCAGTGGGATCAGGAGCTGGGATCAAGGTGACCTTGCTACCAACAAAAACACAGTCTTTGCTTCGCCATGCAATCATTAGTGTTCGATTTTTATTTGTAGAAGATGGTTACATGTTTAGAGTCTTGATTTCTTAGTTTGCATAGCATTTCACATTATTTTGTTGCAAATAAACTGTTGTTCATTTTCCTTGCTGTTATTTAGGTCAAATTAGGTAAAGATAGCTAGATCTTGGGTTTGCATAGTCTTTGTTTGGTCAGTTTTAGAAAATTGTGTGCAGTTCACCTGTATTACCTCTCTATCTACCTTCCCTCCATCAGATAATCTGCTCCAACCCTTAATCGATGATTCCTACCCTTCATTTGCCATACTTTTCCCACCTTGCCCTAATTTCTACATTCTTGTGCATCATCGCTTCCTCCATCCTTGAACCAAATCCAATTGCTCCTTAGCCTCATGCGCTAGGTCCTAAACCCATTAACATCATTATCCAACCTCCATTTCCACTTTCCCACCATTTTTCCTCCATCAACCCTCCAAAATCCACTTTTCGGAACATCCTGTAGAAAATTACAGAACATCCTGTAGAAATTCCAGAACATCCTGTAGAACCCCTGCAGACTTCCTGTAGAAGCTCACAAATGAGGTTCCTTGATAGCCAAACTCTGTGAAACTCTATGGAAAGGTGTTAGGGACCCCTTAGGCCCTCTCTGAACCTTCCCGACTTCCTCCAAGCATTTCCTCTCGCCAATCCACCTCTGCACAGTAAAAAACAGTTAAAAGCACATGCATGATAATTCTGACAACTTATTCAAAAATACAAAAAGATGGTTTTTTTCAAATGTTACTATAGAAGTAGCTTAGACACATGAATTTTACCTTCCTAGAAGTCAATGGCATCTCTTTCAGTAGCTTGCATCCTCTTTCTTGCATCAGTAGGGCTAGCTGGTAAAATTAGGGTTTGCTAGGTTTGCATTTCCATTCAGCTTTTTAGTTTCTTCCTGCAAGTAGATTAGCCTTCTTTGAGTTAGCTTTCGTCCATCAGTTAAAAATCTTCTTATAAGAGCTCATAGAAGTTGGTTTAAGCTCCTAGTGGACTTGTGCCAGCTGATCAAGTGACAGCTGCGGCAAGAGCTAGTACTTGTGCATACAACACCGTCGCTTCCAAGTTTGTTACGAACTATCGAGTTGATAAAATTAAAGAAGGGAGTTCCAGGAGTTGCAGCATTATTGCTGCAATACTGGGGCTCACCACTTAACGTGAAATATAGATATCATTTTCCTACATATGTCGGAATATAGTTCAAAGTATATATAATATTTCGTTTTTTATAATGATTTAGAAACGTGTATAGAATATCTAAAGATATGTGAAATATGGATATGTAACATCATTTCCTTACATATGTCAATATAAAGTATTTATAATATTTTGTATGATTTAGTAATTTGTATAGAAAATCTAAAGGAAATTTCATGGTATCAATTATATTTATAATATAAAATTATTATTATTAAATTTTATTTGTGTGTTTATAAAAATATTTAAATAAAGTTTTAAGGGATAGTTTAATTGGCCGAGTTCCTATTGCTAAGTATCTTGCTTATTAGGAGGTCACAGGGTTAAATCTCCTTGATGCCCTTGGGGTTAGGCCTTGCTAGTTTGGCCAACGGGTAGATCCCCGTGGGTTGATCTACCTGGATTTAAAAAAAAGCTCTGAGGGATAACTTAATTGGTCGAGCCCTCGTTTCTAAGTACCTTGTCTATTGAGAAGTCACGAGGTCAAATCTCCTCGATTCCCTTGGGGTTAGGCTCGATATATTAGGCCACCTTTTATGGATCTGTGTGGATTACTGCCTGTGGACATAGCAACCACTCAGTGACCGCGAACCATGGTTGCCTTAGAAAAAAAAGAAAAAAAAAAGATTTAAATAAATTTTAAATTATTTTTTAATGGTTAAAATTATTAATATGAAATTGTTATGATTGACAAGGTGATCGAAAGGTGATTTTTGAAGGGTGGTCTGTTGAATATATATGGAATGGAGATAAGTCTAGGGTTAGTGTTCTATAACTGTAGCCATAGGCTGAAGGTTGCGACACTCTCCCCCCACCCTGACACCCCACACATTTTCCCATCCTCTTTCCATATTCTGCCATTGACATGGGACATATTGATTATTCAGAGGACCCACTTGAAGGAGTCCAAATTTGGGTCTCCCCCATCCATGTCAGATGGCGACAGGACTTACTGGTTCACTCTATTGACATTCTAACAACAATTGCCTGCTTGGTAGCGACAACAGTAACATCCTATCCTCGTATTTTGGATCAATCTGTATCTAATGTGGAATCTTGTGTCAGTACTACTATTTCTATTCTCAAGGAAGGGCTTGATCCCCATACAATTATTGTTTTTTACCCTTTCACTAGTAATTTCTCACATATTTTGACTCCTATTTACTCTTAGCGATCTCTGTTGGATACAATGACTTGGCACAATAATTATGTGGTGGAACCTATCGTTTCACTGACATATAGCTCAACACTTTCTCCCCCGATCACAATACAGTTTCCTACGTTTCCCGTTGACCATAGATATGTTAAAAAGTGGCAACAACCCAATCTGATGGTCTCCTCCTTTATATGAAAAATATGGACCTAGGTCACATAAAAAATGTGTCAAGGGAAAAGTTGAGGAGCCTTTCCTTGTTATGGGAGTAGATATCAAACTCTATGACATATCGAAGATGGAGCATTCAATGCCAGCTGATAGATTCACGAGCAAGAGATGCTTGATGGTGGCCCTCAAGAGCTAGAAAAACTAGCATTTCCTCCCTCTTTTGGGCTACTCTCCAAGGTGCATGATTCTATCAAAAGGATTGCTAGGGTGGATTAAATCCTCAATTATAAAAGATACAAAGAATATATTGAACACCTGTTGGGGTTGGGGCACACATAATATGTTTCTCAAAATAAATGGGTATTGGATTTCGACACCAGATTAGAGAAAATATTAGTTTTCCCAAATGGGTTCATTTTCCAGGTCTCCTGTCATTATTCTAGTCAGAGGATGTATTAAAGAGATAGGGAACATCTTTGGTTCTGTAATGAAGAAAATACGCCCTTTTAACAGATTGGCTATATGGAATTGGAAAGGATACTTGTGGGTGTAAATATTGTGTCTATTCTTCTTGATGTAAGGACAATCAAGCCTGGAAATAATTCTCATAGTAATGTTCTAGAATATGAAGGAATCTCCTTCAAATGTGGTTGGTGTCATGCTTGTGATCATATAGCAAAATAATGTAAAATGACCAAACATAAGTAAGTTTGGACAAAAAATACCCCTCATGTCCCTACAAAGCATAAGCTAGCTACTTTTCCTTCTCACAGTATCACATCAGGGCCTCACCCTCTTCCTTCAGTGAGAACCCCATGAGTAGATATTTTTGAGCCACCCCCAGTTCAAGAACATTGCCCTGCTAGCTCTTCTCTTCCTCATAATCTTAAACAACGATGGGTGCACTTGGAGGTCCCTAAACAATGTCGGTTATGGACTTAGATCGAAGGCTTCAATAAGTCCAAATATTTGGTATCTTCCCATTGTTTTGGAGGATCCCCCCTCCCCTCTTACTTTTCCTAATTTTCCTCTTCGCACTTTGGATTCCTCCCTCTTGGATTCAGATGACTATCTTCCCTCCCTATAAACTCTTCCAGTTGTTTTCTCCTTTGCGTCACCCCCTCTAATGTAAATTCTTTCTCCTCCCTTTTCCTCGATGGAGTTAAGCCTCTCCCTTTACTCCACTCTACTGTCCTTCACCCCCACAAAAGGATCTCTCAATGTAACCCCCCTATCACAATTGTCATTCTGCCTCGATATTCATTTCTTGGACCCCCCTTGCTCAGTCACTCCTATTCACTAACATCCCAATGAATCAAATTCACTGTTTCATCTCATTCTAGACTCAGGGGGAGGTCTCGGTGTTTTTTAGGAGGAATCTTCAAAACCTTCTAGAAGAGGAAGGAAATCTTTCCTCTTTATAGAACAAAAACAAGACAAATCCTAGATAATAATGGAAAAGAAAAAATTGATAATCATGGCCCTTAGAGAATCACCCTAGATATGTGTTATAGAATAAAATTCCTTTCTCTCAACTGCAGAGGGATTGCTAGTCCCCGCAAAATATTGGCTGTTAAAATACTTGTAGATTCTCTCCTCAAATTATCTTCATAGAAGAAACACTGATGAATGGATTTAAAGGTGCGTTGGTTTTGAAACAATCTCTCCCCTCTTGGTATTTTATATACACTAATGTAGTTGGGTACTCTAGAGGACATATTATAGGATGGAAAAACCTCCAGATTGAATACAATTATGCTTGGTCATTGAGATCTAATTTGGTGATGGAGGCACATGTTGCAAACTTTGATCAACTCTCTACTTGTATGAATGTCTACGAGCCGCATCTGGAAAGGAAAATATATTGAATTCCTTTTTTTTTCAAACTCCCATGTTTTTAGAAAAAAATATAATTGTAGGGGGTGAATTAAACTTCTCCCTAGGACACTCTAAAATCTGGGGGGCATGATCTCATGTAGACAACCTATCATAATTTTCCTAGATGCCTTGAACAAGATGACCTAGTGGATGTTCTTCCTGTAGAAATTCTTCCCACTCGAAGAAACAATAGAACTAACAGTTCCTGAATCACTACGATGTTGGATCATTTCTTGATTTTAGAAGAATTTTTTGAGAAAAAAAATAAGAATCTATTAATGGGTGAGCTCTGGGGGAGGATCAGACCACTCCCACATATTATTAGAAGTGGATTCCTTTGCAGCAAGACCAATTCGATCATTTAAATTTAATCCAGATTGGTTGTATGATCAATCGCTCATGTGTGACCTCAAGCAATCATGGATTCCCTTTAATTCTGCCACCAGGGAATCCCCCCTATGCAATTCCAAGAAAATGTAAGGAGGGTCAAATAGAGCATCTCAGAATGGGCCAGAGTTAAGAATGAAATAAATGCAAAACTTCTGGTGGAAATTGAATCACAACTAGAGACTATTCAAAGCTCCATTGACAAAACCAACTTCACTGAGAAAACAAAAGGGGATATCAAATCACTAGCAAAAAATAAAAAGAATCTTCTTCTAGACAAAGAAAGGGAATGACAACTAAAAATAATAAATTTCTCACTACAAGCAGGAGATGAAAACACTAAATTATTTCACATACTTGGAAATCAAAGGAAGGTATTAAAACCATATGGGAAATATCTAAATGAGATGGTTGAAAAGTTTCCTCTTTTGAGGATATTGCTTTGAAATGATGTAAATATTTTAAAGACATTTAGAATTAATGTCAAAGGACAAGCCATTGAAAAAATTATTAAAATTGCTAACTATTTCTTGAGATTTGTCTCTCCTGAGGAGAACTAGGATTTGATGAGTGAAATATTGAAAAGGGAGTTGGAAAATTCACTTCACAACTTTCAACAAGACAAGAGCCCGGGGCTGAATGGTCTAACTATTGAATTTTACATCAACTATTTTGACTTCATCAGGGATCATCTTCTTAGAGTAGTGGAATATCCTAGATCATCTGGTAGAATCTTGGTTCCTTTTAACTCCACTTTTCTTGCTCTCATACGTAAAGAGGGATCCCCATCCACATTTGACCTATTTAGGCCTATTTCAATTTGAAACTCTATTTACAAGATCTTTTCAAAAATAATAGCCCTTTGATTGAAGCTTATCCTTTCCAATCACATTTCTCTGGAGCAATTTGGTTTATTTGAAGGGAGACAAATCCATGAAGAAATTGGTCTCACTCAATAAGGGATCCACTCTATTCACATATCAAAACAAAAATATTTTAGCTTCAAATTTGATCTATATAAATCTTTCAACTGGGTCAATTGGCTATTTATTCATCTTCTCCTTATCCATTTGGGTTTTGAACGTTATTTTGTCTCCTATTTATATAACTACATTAATACTTCCTCCATGGCCCTGCGTATAAATGGAGTTTCGTAAATTTTTTTCAATTCTAATAGGGGACATAGATAAGGCTTTCCTCAATCCCATCTTATGTTCCTTGTTGTTGTATAATCTCTTAGCAGAGCTTTAAAGGATGTTAAAAGGAGGAAAATTTTTCATGGAATAAAGGTGGTAAACAACTATTATCTTAGCCACCTGATTTTTGTTCTAACACCCTCCTCCCACATTTACCCAAACTAATTGGAAAACTCGGGTAAACATGTGATGAAGAGTTACTATGTTATGATTCAACTCCCCATGTGAAATTAAGGAAGTGGAAATGAAAATAAAAGACCAATCTGACCTTTCTCAGGAGCTACATAACCTTCAGGAGACAACCAACCCTTCCAAGTGCCCAACCCCTGAGAAAACTTGATTTTTTTCTAAACTAGACCCCCAATCTCTTCCATGATAAGAATTCCATGTGACTGAGACCCTCTACTCACTCCCACATCAAGGAATCCATGCGGTTGTGCCATTTTTAGGCAGTTCTGTGCAAAAAAACTCGAATTCTAAGCCACTTTTTCAAGGTTAGGGCTCAGGCCTCTGCCCATAACTTCATGAAACTTCAAGAATTGATAAATAACATTGAAACAAGGCTATCAATTCAAAAGATTGAACAAATACTTACCTAGCCCCTACCAGCCATGATAGGAATTTCATAAACATATCAAAAACATTAAATCTACAAGTCATAACAACATATCTAAGCATAGGGGTGTCATACCTATCTAAGAATAATCAAGGAGAACTAATGTTTCCTCCCAATACCTGCATTTTTATATATTAGGTCATTCATTCATTAATATTTCATCTACTAACCAAAACATGATGAGAGGCATAGATCAAATTTATCATAAAACATGCTTATAACCAACAAATAACTAGAGATATATCAATGATGAAATAACCACTCAAGCCACATAATGACAAGCACATTTACTCATGATATACCAAAGCAAAAGAATCTTATATTAACATATGAAAATCCAACTAAGTCAGTGACTTCCACTTACCACCCGACCATAGATTGGGCTGAACCAAATCTCTATTTTAGCCAATCACACCCATGCCATATTCCAAACATGAACATAAGATATCATGGAAAAACCAAAACAAAACCAAACCAAGGCTTCCTAAGGCCAAACCACCTCAACCCTCAACCAATGATTCCACCTCATAGTCAGACATCACTAACAATAACCAGACCGATCTCTACCTAAGTTGTCTAGGGATCCAAAGTGTTTTTTCGAACTGAGCCTTCCAGGATTAGTAACTCAACCCACATCTACTGCCGGACTCCAGAGCATTTGTCCAACAAGGGCTTTCATGACTAGTAACTCAACTGACCAAGGTCTCTAGAGCATTTCTCCAACCAAGGCTTCTAGGACTAGTAACTCAACCCAAGCTATTATAGGGCTTCTAGAGCGTTTTTCCAATGAAGGCTCCAAGAACTAATAACTCAACCCACATCCATAGGGAACATGAGAAACAACCAGAAAATAAAAGGAAAAACTCATAATACCATGGCTATCTAGGAAATGGCAAGGCTAGGAAAAACCACTATCAATCTAGGCAATCTTCCATGCCAATGATAGATCATAACCAATAAACCACTTGCATGTGCCATGCATGCCAAAACTAGCAAGGAAATCATACATGAAATTTGGTACCTGTAAAGCAATCTAGCTCTAGCTACCGATCCCACTATCCCCTTGCGCTTTCCTTCTTTTCCTTTTCATTCTTGCTCCAAATCCAAGTATGCCACAATCCTCCAAGACTACTGTAAGAAAACTCTAAGTGTCCAAGAGTATGAAAGAGAGAGAATAGAAGGGAGAGATCTAATCTAAAACTGACAAATGATATGTACTAATCCTCAGAATCCTATTTATTAATGAGGCCTCTATTTTCTTAATTTTCCATTATTTTCCTTCAATTTCCTCCTCACATGCAACCTATGACCTTTCACCTTCCTTTTCTCCTATTTTCCATTATTTTTCATAATGAAAATGACAATTAATGGCTCATGCCTTTCCAAAGCCTTTTCCATTACCTTTGCCAATTTCCATAGCCATTTATTAATCACAAGTGATCCCCATCACTATGTTTTTTTTCAACATTCATCTTGGAATACGTGTCCCATGACCTTGGTTATTATTTTACCTTTACTAACTTTATTACATGTATTTTTTACTAGGTATGTTGCAAAACCCTTCCCCTTGGGGGAACAACGTCCTCGGTGTTCAGTGACACCTACAACTAGCAAGAACACTGAAAAGAAAAACATACTATCCATGGAGATTTATAACTTAGATCATTGCAGTATTTACAATGAACAACATGTTGGAAAGAAAACCAACATGAAAACCATACCACTTATTGGAGCTTTACAACACAACTCATGGAGATATTTACATCCATATACATATATACATATACCAAAACACCACACCAACGCATATACTAAAATACATCTGCTCAACTAGTGAATAGAGAAGGATATATAGCCCAAATCTAATCATTCATCTCCCATGTAGCTTCATTAGTCTGAAAGTGCTTCCACTGCACTTTAACCTACTCAATTGCTCGATTCCGGAGCATGAGCATATTTCTATGCAAAATGTACTGAGGTTCCGATTGGAATTCTCCTTTTGGCTCCACATGAAATATAGACCAGTCAATCACATGATCAACATATCTAACATACTTCTTAAGAAATGACACATGGAATACATCATGGACTTTTAGTGTCGGAGGCAGTGTAAGATGGTAGGCTACTAGTCCAATCCTCTCAAGAATATCGAAAGGTCCACAATACCAAGGTGCCATCTTGGCACATGATTCAATCCTCAAGGATCTATTTTTGAGATTGATGCACAAGTACACTTGTTCCCCAACCTGAAACTCCTTAAACATCCTGTTCTGATATGCATAACTCTTTTTTCTATCCTGTGCTGCCTTTAGATTCTTCTTGATTACTTGCATTTCCTATTCCACCTCTTCCAACATGTCCATTCCTATCAACACCCTATTCATTAGATCACTCCAACTGATGAGTGTATTACAAAACTGCCCATAGAGTGCCTAAAATAGACTCATTCTTAGAGACTCCTAATACCCATTGTTATAAGCGAACTCAACCAGTGGAAGATACTCTTCCCACTTTCGCTGTTGATGCATGAGATACATTCTCAACATGTCCTCCAAAATACTATTGACCCTCTCTGTTTCTCCATCTATCTGTGGATGATAAGTTGTATTAGAAGGCCAAATCTATACCCAAACCTGCAAACAACTCTTTCCAAAACCTAGAAGTGAACTTGGAATATCTATGCCATACGATCTTCTTTGGTACACTATGAAACCTCACTATACATCTGTGGAGGACCTATGCTACATCATTAGCTAAATAAGTAGAATTCACTAGAATGAAGTGCGCTACCTCTATCAACTTGTCCACCATAACCATGATAGAATCATGTTGTCTAGATTTCATCAGCAAACCTGTAATAAATTCCATTGAAATGACCTCCCATTTCCACTCTAGAATGAGAATCAGATGTAGTAATCCACCTGGATTCTTACACTCTTCTTTTACCTGTTGAAAATCCAAGCACCTAGCCACAAACTTTGCCATTTCCTTCTTTAAATTCAACCAATAATAGAACTTCTTCACTGCTGTCAATGTCTTCTGATATCCTGGGTGACCTAAATACAATTTAACATGAAATTCCCTCAAGATACACTTGTTGAGCTCACTGTTGTTTGACACATAGATCCTGTCCCTAAATCTAACCAAACCATCTACTGTGAGATGATAGTCCACATCCTGATCACCTGTACCTTGCTGTAACCTGTGCATAATCTCCCTATACCTGTCATATTGTTTCCCTTCGTGGAAGATCCGATCTTGTAAATATGTCCCATAGAAGCTCATAAGTGCTATGTGAATTACCTATATTGTCCTTCTAAAATTATCTTCCACCCTATTCTCTTTCTTTTTAATGTACTTGATCTCAAAGTCAAATTCATTGATCATGTCAAACCATCTAGCTTGCCTGACATTCAAATTCGGTTGGTCAAAAAAGTATCTCAATGCACTATGGTCACTCATTAGTACAAAACTTTTGCCAAGAAGGTAGTGCCTCCACATCTTCAAAACATAGATTATCACAGCCAACTCAAGATCATGTGTAACATAATTCTTCTCGTGCTCATTTAGTTTCCTTGATTCATAACATACAACTTGTACCTCTTGCATCAAGACCCCATAAAGTCCTTTCTTGCAAGCATCTGTACACACCACAAAATCTTTATCCGTATTTGCAATTTATAAAACTAGAGCATTGGTCAACAACTGCTTCAATTGCTCAAAACTAATTGCACATTCCTTTGTCCATTCAAATTTCTTACCTTTCCCATACAATGATGTAATGGGATAAGAAATTTGGGAGAAATTCCCAATGAACCTCCTATAATAACCTGCTAACCCCATGAATGATCTTACCTCATCCACATTTCTAGGAGCTGCCCATTCCATGATAACTTTTATCTTTTCTGGATCCACTGCTAAGCTTTCCTTGGAAACAACAAGCCCCAAGCAATGTACCTTTGTCTGAAAGAAATTGCATTTACTAATCTTGGCATACAACTGATGCTCTCTTAGTAATATCTGTACTACTGCTAAGTCTTCGACATGATCTTCCTCATTCTTGGAATATAGAAATATATCATCAATGAATACAATAACAAACTTATCCAGATAAGGACGCAATACACTATTCAACAAGCACATAAAAGTAGCTGGAGAATTAGTCAAACAAAATGGAGCTACAACAAACTCATAATGCCCATACCTGATCCAGAAAGAAGTCTTGTAGATGCCGTCTTCTTTAATGCGTACCTGATGATATCTGTATCCCAAGTCAATCTTCGAGAACACTGTTGCTCTCTTCAAGTGGTCAAATAAGTCATCAATCCTTGGAAACAAATATTTTTTCTTGATGGTAACCTTATTCAACTACCTGTAATTGATGAACAATATGAGAGTACCATCCTTCTTCTTCACAAACAACATTGGTGCACCCCAAGGTGATACACTTGGCCTAATGTATCCCTTATCTAGAATTTCCTTTAGTTGCAACTTCAATTCCACTAACTTTGGTGTACTCATCCTATATGGTTCCTTTTACATCAGTGCTTCTGTTGGTACTAAATCAATAGAAATGTCCACTTCTCTATGAGGCAACAATTATGGAATCTTTACGGGAAATTAATCCTAAAACTGCTCTTGAATTGGGTACTTGCTAAAAACTGACGCATCCTCAACGTCCTTACCTTTATCGTTGGAAATATGTACTACGAATAACACACACCCTTTCCTATGAATGCACTTTGCCTGCATAAATGTAACCATTTTGACTGTCATTTCCTTCTTACCCTGCAATATTCTTTGTTCCTCATTGTCATCCAAGAACTCAATGGCCTTGTCATAACAATCCACTTTGGTCCCGTGAATATAGAACCAATTCATACCCAAAACCATACTATGTGATCCGAATGGAAGAAAATTCAAATGCATTGATGTAGGCATACCATTCAACTCAAATGCACAAGCTGTTACCTAGTGATGAACTCTTTTCTTAGTACCTATGGCCAAATGCACTAACCAAGACTTTTCATGCACTTCTTTATTCAAACCACACTTATCCACCATGTTAGGATTAACATAACTATAATTAGATCCAGGGTCAATCAAAATAGAAACAAATTGATCACAAAGATTACCATCACTCTCAATAATAGATGCCTCGTGATTTTCCTACCTATTATCCAATATTGCATAGATCCGTGGAGTATTCTATCCAACATCCTCCACTATCTGTGCTTCCTATGCACTGTAGTTCTGAGGCCTACCACCCTAATGCTATGGACAATCTATCCTATGATGCTCTCCACCACAAGTACAACACTATAAAGGTTTCCTACCATTACCATTATTCATCTCCTCAAAGAAAATTCCCTGTCCTCTGTTAGGTGCATTGAACTTCTTAGGCAGTGCCCCATTCTCTTTATTACTCATGTCCTGAGGCCTTGTTCGCTTCTTATCCCATTTCCCTTTATTCTTATCATTACCTTTCCAATCTTGTTTAGTCTCAGATCTGTGCTTTGATTTCTCATAACAATGCTTTAGCTTCCTGATGGCTTCCTCCAATGATCTAGGCTCATCAAACTCAATCCTGTCCTTGAATGCTACCGACAACCCACTAATGAATCTCTGAATCTTCACTTTCTCCTCCTTAAGATAAGGCACATACCTCAATAGATCCAAGAATCTGCTAGTGTACTCCTCATCGGTCATGGATCCCATCTTCAACTCATAGAATTATTTTTCCCTATCATCATAGTATCTCTTCGATAGATACTTCTTCTTGAAAAGTCTCTCGAACTCACTCCAAGTCAACTCCTCTTCCTGAATTCCCCTGAAATTATTTACATCTTCCCACCAAATGTCTGCTTTACCTTTAAGACTGAAAGTTTCTATCCCAACCTTCATGTTCTCTGAGTAATCATGTAATCTGAATAAATTATTCATCCCAAGCAACCATGCTTATGTATCCCGTTACTTCTTCATTTCTCCATCAAATCTAGGTGGCTTTTATTTCTTGAAATCATCTAGAAAATATTCCCTGTCACTCCTCCTATAAAGATGATAGCGATGATGACCATTATACCCTTTTAAACCAGAACTAGAGTAAATCCCATGTCCACTTCCTCATCTATCAAGTGTATCTAGGAACCTTCCATCTCTCATCGTGTCATCTCTATCCGATATGTGCCCACCATGTGACCTGCTACCATATGCTCCATTAGTCCTGTCCTCTTGTCCATGACTAATTCTAAGCAGTCCTTGTCTCTGCAAGTCTGACAAGCTTTGAAGGATAACTGCATTGACCTCTGCTTGTTTCTCCTATGCTCGAATGATTATGTCATTATCTGCTTTGCAACTCCTTATTTCTACCTTCAAACTTCTCAATGTGTCTACTATGTCATGAGAATACCCATCACAATGCTGCTCATATGATTGGTAGGGAGAGTCTCTTGAACTGTAGACTACCATCTTTCTGTTCATATTGGATCTTCTCTTCCTACAAATATATCATGTCAGCTAAACCAAAATATAAACATAACCAACATACCTCAGTATAGTTTAGGGGAGGATGTCTCATCTACAAGACCAACCAAATTAGCACAATACATGTATAATCATAATCATCACAGTATATAGACATCGTCTCAATCATTATCCTAGTTACCATGCATAATGCCACCACCATGCATACCTAACAAGCACATAGGCCACAAGCATAATAAATATATATGAAATTGACATGTATGCATGACAACACATTCATCCAAAGAGAAAGAGAAACCAGACATCACCCAAGGAGAACATAAATTGGCTCTGATACCAATCTATAACACCCTCCTCCAACATTTACCCAATCTAAGTGGCCAACCGGGGTAAACATGTGACTAAGAGTTACTATGATATGATTCAGGTCCCCATGTATAGTTAAGGAAGTGGAACCAATAAGACGAGACCAATCTGACCTTCCTCAGGAGATACAAAACCTTTAGGAGACAACCAACCCTTCCAGGTGCCCAACCCCTGAGAGAACTTGATGTTTTTCTGAACTAGACCCCCATTCACTCCCATGAAAAGCCTTCCATGTGACAGGGACCCTCCAGTCTCTCCCATAATAAGGCATCAAAGCGAATGTGGCATTTTTTAGGCAATTCTGTGCCAACGGCCTCGAATTCTGAGCCACTTTTTCATGGCTAGGGCTCAGGTCTGTGTCCAAAACTTCATGAAACTTCCAAAATTGATAAATAACATTGAAACAAGGATACTAATGAAAAAAATTGAACAAGTACTTGACCTAACCTGTACCAGCCATGAAATAAATTTCATCAAACATATCATAAACATGAAATCTATAGGTCATAACAACAAATCGATAGGTCATAAGGGTCTCATACTTACCTGAGAATCATCAAGGGGGATTGATGTCTCCTCCCAATAGCTACATTTTTATCTATTAGGTAATTCATTCATTAATATTTCATCTACTAACCAAAACATGATGAGAGCCATACATCATGTTTATCATAAAACATGCTTATAATGAACAAGTAACCATAGATATATCAATGACGAAACAACCACTAAAGCCACATAATGACAAGCACATTTACTCATGAGATACCAAAGGAAAAGGAGCTTATATTAACATATGAAAATCCAACCAAGTCAGGGACTTACACGTAACACTCGACCGTAGATTGGGCTGAACCAAATATCTCTTTTAGCCAATCACCCTCGTTCCATATTTTAAGCATGAATGTGGGATCTCATGGAATAACAAAAAAAAAACCAAACTAGTGCTTCCACAGGCCAAACCACCTCAAACCTCAACTAGTGATTCCACCTCACAGTTGGACATCACTAACCATCACCAGGTCAGTCTTTACCCAAGCTGTCCAAAGCTCTAGAGCATTTGTTCCAACCAAGGATTCCAGGACTAGTAACTCAACCCACAACTCCTACCGGGCTCTAGAGAATTTGTCCAACTAGGGATTCCAGGACTAGTAATTCATCCCACCAAGGTCTCCAAAGCATTTGTCCAACCAAGGCTTCCAGGACTAGTAACTCAACCCAAGTTGTTACAGGGCTTCCAGAGAATTTGTCCAACCAAGGCTACAGGAAATAATAACTCAACCCACAACCATAAGGAACATGAGCAATAACCAGAAAAAAAAGGAAAAGCCCACAACACCATGGATATCAAGGAAATGGCAAGGCTAGGAAAAACCACTGTCAATCTAGGCAATCCTCCATTCTAATGATAAATCATAACCAAGAAACCAGATGCATGTGCCATGCATTCCAAAACTAGAAAGGAAATCATTCATGCAATTTAGTACCTGCAAAGCAATCCAAATGTAGATGTTGATCCCGCTATCCCCTTGCGCTTTTCTACTTTTCCTTTGCCTTCTTGCTCCAAATCCCAAGTATGCCACACTCCTCTAAGAGTGCTCCAAGAAAAATATAATTGTCCAAGAGTATGAGAGAGAGAATAGAAGAGAGAGCTCCAAGCTAAAACCGACAAAAGATGTGTACTGATCCTTAAAAGCCTTTTTATTAATGAGGCCTCTATTTTCTTCATTTTCCATTATTTTCCTTTAATTTCCGCCTCACATGCAACCTATGACCTTTCACCTTCCTTTTCTCCTATTTTTCCATTATTTTTCATAAATAAAATGCCAATTAATGCCTCATGGCTTTCAAAATCCTTTTCCATTGCCTTTGCCATTTTCCATAGCCATTTTTAATCACAAGTGATCCCCATCACTATTTTTTTTTCCCAACATTCAACTTGGAATACATGTCCCATGACCTTGGTTATTATTTTGCATTTACTAACTCTATTACAGGGATTTTTAACTAGGGATGTTACATTTGTGGATGATATCATCAATTTTTGAAATGGGTAGTTAGAGGATTTTAGAATTTTAAGAGAAATATTAGAGCTCTTCTTAAAATCTATTGGGAGGGTGCTTAATTTATCAAAATCTTCTCTTTTTGAAAATGGGTTATTGAAGGAGGAAAAAATCAATATTTCCCAAAATTTCCACCTTCATATAGAAGCTATGGGAAAATCCAAATATCTGGGAATTTTTACAAATCGCATAAACCACTCTAAATCATATTGGAACTGGCTATTGGTCAAGATTAATAAATGAATTCAAACATGGTGCAATATGTGGCTGAGTCTAGAGCTAGAAGACTTATCCTCTGTAAGGTAGTTATAGAAACCATCCCTATATGTTGGGCATCTCTATCCTATATTCCCTTGGGCATACTTCACAAAATTAAAAAAGGTTCATTACAATTTTGTTGGGATAGAAATAAGGATAAAATACCTTTTTCTTTCACTACTTTGTCCTCTATCACTTCTCCAAAGCTCCTAGGTAGTTGGGAACTAAAAAAGTTGTTATGGTTTTCAAAAGCCATAATAACAAAAGGTGTTTGAAGAGTTCTCCAAGGGGATAGAATCTGGGAGAAAATTATGTACAATAAGCATATTTATCCCTCATCCATTATATATTGGGTTAGGAATATGATTAAATCTCACAAAAATGGATCCATAGTTTGGAAAACAACCATATGTGCATTCACTATTATCGATGGATTCCGATGGAAAATTGACATTGGTATTCAATTTCTGATAGGAAAAGATCCATGGATTGACTCTCATAAAAACCATCTCTTATCATGTCATCTTATTCATCTATTGAATTATCAATGAATATTCACTCTACATCAAGCACCCATTGATTGCTAATTTCCTTCACAAGATGAATGGCTCTCGTCAGCTGATTTAAACTTGGAAGGTGAATAAGTAGAGGAAAGGTAAATTTGTATTAGTGATATACGTAGATCTCTAATTTTTCTAACTCAAGATGATAATCGTATAATATGGTCCTAGATTCCATTTGGAGACTATTCTCCAAAATATGGTTATCTATACTTGGCTCGAAAAATGGACCTTAAGGTCCTCCATGGTAGGTAGGAAATTATGGAAAATGGGTTTCATTCCAAAGGCCAAATTTTTCATGTGGCTTCTTTTAAAGAAAAAGGCCCCTACTTCGGGCATGCTGCAGAAACATGAATTTAATGACTCAACACTCACTACAATTGGTAGAAACCATAGGGTTATAGAACGATGATAACATAGTTGTTCTAATCTCTAATGTATCCACAAGGAGTCAATCCCAAGAGAATATTTAATAACTTAAAAAGGATTTAAAATCCACTTATTTGAAGTGAATATGAGAGTAATTTACTAAGAAGTAGCTTTGGTGGATAAGATCAAATAGTGGCCTAAACCCTAGGTTCAAGAGTTTGCAAGAAAGATAATATATTTTTTAAAGAAAACAAAAAAAAAACCCACTTGGAGTGCTTCAACACAATTTCAAAGGATTGATAGAGAGATGCAATGCTTTGTGAAGTCTTGGATATGGATTTGAAAAAGGATATAATGCTTTATCAAGGTTGGAAAAGACTATTGAAGTAGTTTTAGACCCCGATCCTTATTTTTTGGGCATAAAATGTTTAAGCCTAATCTTCCTAGAATTCCTAATAAAGACTTAGAAGCAATAAAAATGAAATAAAGAAAACAAATAATATAGTAAAGGGTCAAAATAAACCTAGTTTGGTGATCCTCAATATGGTTTCTAGTTTTATTTACCTAGAATTTCTTCTATTTCCAGAGTACTAATTCTCATAGGCTTGCCAAAGACATATAACAAACCATTCTTATGACCTTCTTAACCCTCTTGACATGCATGCAAAACAATCTAAAATAGAAAAATATATGGATGGATGACATACCTTATGGTGGAAGGTGGATGACTGATTACTCCTACTGGTTGGAGTCTTTGAGATTGAGCTGTTTACTCCATGCACTTGTAACTTGCAAAATAAACAATGAAAGTATACAAAACTCTACAACCTATAGAAATGTTACTATTAGAACAACCAAAACTAAACATGCACTTATTCAAATCATACAAATAAAAAATAAATGGGGTAGGGGGAGAGGGAATATTGTTTCTTATTATACCAAGATGATTACATAAATGTAACTCATTGAGGTGTTTTTCCTCAATGCCTCCTCTCACAAAAATTGATAATCATGATTACTATTAGGCTTATCTTATCTCAAGGTGGAATTGAGTTCTCAATACAATATCATTTACCCATGTTCACTTCCTTATTTTCCTTCATGGAGAGCTTTGTGTCATAACTCAAAATGACACCCTGTTGGGTCTACTATGGATGCAACATAGAATGAAGGTTGAAATACAAGAAAAATTCTATGGAAACCCTAGAAAAACTCAAATTTTCCTCTTCAACACCCCTTAGATACCATTAAGGAGAGTTGCAGTGTCCTAGATAGCTTATCAAGGAGAGTTGAATGCTATGAAACATCAACAATAAAGAATTGAAGTGGCTAGGATTTCCAGAACACATGGATAATGGTTGACATAGTCAAAACTAATTAGAATTATAAGACAAGGATGAAAGGAATGAATTAAAATCAAACAAGAAAGTGTCTAGATTCATATAATCACTCTTTTTAACTCATTTATAAAAGAAAGGCTCTCCATGGAGGAAAGGGAGAGAAGTCAATGTAGGCGAATGCTGTCGAAATGAGAATTCATATATAAAAGCAATGTTTTCCATGGAGGATAGGCAGAGAAGTGAATGCACATGAATTCCATTGAAATGAGAACCTAGTCCTTCCTTGTGATAAAACTACAAGAAAAAGGAGCTTGGTTGTGAGTTTAGGTGATAATAGGATTTGGGGAAAAATACCATAAGGAGTGCAACTATTGAAAGCAACTTTGGTATAATAAGAAAAATTACTTTTCCACTCATTTACAGATGTTTTTCATTTCCTTTTGATCATATATTTTGGAATTATTTATGCTAATGCTAACATTTCTTGCATGAGTTTGGATATAGTAGATTTAGTTGGATGTTTTATAGGTTATAGGTGAAAGGAGCTAGGAATTGGATATCAAAATATTCAATTCCCAACGACATCAATTATCCACCTTCGAAGCTAAGGTATATATACCATAATTTCCCATGAATATTTTAGTTGAGCATTACATGTGTGTTAATAGGGTATAAGTAGGTCTGTAGTATTATTTTTCATAGGTTTTGGGCAGGACTATGGTCATTAGTACTCTGTTCCTGTAGAGGAGTATCCGTATAAGCAATTTTCTTTTATAGATGAGTTAAAAAATTTATTAGATGAATATGTACATATTTTTGATTGTGTTTAATTTATCCATTTAATCCTTATCTTTGAGTTTTTGATCACTTTTTGACCTTGTAAGCCCTTATCCAAGTGCTTTAACAAATTTGACCATTTTATGATTGAGGTATTAGAGTATTCAGATCTCATTAATAAGCCATGCAGGGTGTTGTAACTCTCCTTTCTAGTGTTCAAGGGGAGTTTAAGAGGAAAAACTTGGTTTTCTTAGGGTTTCCATGAATATTTTTCCTCATTCCAACCTTCTTCCTCTGCTGCTTCTCTAATAGACTTAGAGGAGTTTCATTTTGATCTATAACATATGTGTAAAATGAAAATACATGAGTTAGAAGGCTTTGGTTTTAGTTCTAGGATAGGTGAGCTAGATGGTTAGGGATTGGTGCCTGGAAGAGAAAGGATTAGGGATGTTGTAAAGGATGGGATATTAAGTGAGTTGATGAACTTGTTTGTGATGAGTGAATGGCATGGGAATTTATGCATAAATAAACCAAGGTAATAAGAAAGGTGTAAAGTTTACATGAATTATTTTATAGAATATTTAACGTTGCCTCGTCACATTAGTGGAAGGGTAGGTGGTACATGGTGCTCGTAGATAGATGGGTCTAAGAGAAGACTTTATTGGTAAAATAAATCCATATTTTTGAAGGGTATGGTTTAGGATTGTTGAGTGGATGAGTAGGAAGTCACAATCCTACAAATTAGGTTAGTATTGCAATACGAGTAAAAGATATCATGGGTAATGTTATAAACATGTGGATATGAAGGTATGTAGGGAATACCTAAAGGTACCCCGAGTGCCTTGTATGATGTATAAAATATATACATGGAATTGGTATGAATGTTGACCTTTCTAAAGACTTATGCCTAATGGAGATTAGGATCTCCATGGGTAAGTTGGTGCAAGTGCTCACTTGGAAAGTAAGTAAGATTATTATATGTATATCATATTTATTTTATGAGAGGAAGGCCTCTTGGTTAGAGTGCCTATGGTAATTGTCATTAGGATATTAGTAAGGCCATGAAGAGGCTTTGAAATTAAAAAAGAAATTGCATGGCAAGGCTATAATAACAAGGTTAGATATTGGAATGCCATGTTGATGTTATCCTTGATATGAGAAAAAACTTGAAATATGGATGTAAAATAAGTTCTTTCATGTCAAGTGGATGTAGCTCAGGTGGTAGGGAGGAGTCACTGTTATCCTCCCCACTCGGATTCCAGTCGCACTGAGATTGACATGCTAACTCCTTAGGAGTAATTTCTACATGAAAGATAACTGGATCACCTAGACACGTGGGTTTTCTATGGAATTAGCCAAGTATTGATCTTTGGTACAATGAACCACACTAAAATAAAATTTTCTTTCACATAAATGATCATGGATACCAACAGAGTAAGTGTCGGCAAGGATAAGTGTTGAATGCCCTAATATTGTGTGAGAAAAAGAGAAAATATCTCAGTAGAGGAGCTAAATTTTATGAGCTTATAATGAAGCTATAACAATTAATTCTTATCCATTTAAAGAAATGAAATATACATATTATTTTCTTCCTTAAGGAAAAAAGTGGCAACTTAATATTTTAAAGCTAGTTGAATTTTTTAAGAAGTGAAAGTTGTGCATATTTTTATGTGAAGAATAGTTGAGTTAAGTGTTGTTTAAATCAAGAGACTAAGAGTTTTGATCCTATTGGATCAATAAAAATATAACAAAGTGAGATTACATAGAAGATGGTTCCCTAGGTGAACTATGGAAACATTTGTCGAGAGGATATAGTTATAAGAAAAGATATAAGTAATAGATGATCAAATAAAGACCAATTGTATCTTGAATGATCATAAAATTAAAAGATAATGGTAATGATATAATTTATGGTATATAAGGGGGAGCAACAATTAGATTGTTAAAACGAAATAATTGGGATATTGAACCTGTTTGTAATCATAAGAATTTAATAAAATAAAAGAAAATAAAAAAATTATTGCATATGATTGATATGCTAAAATTTTGTGCTGAACTTATAAATTCCCATGATAAGCTAAATGAGAGCACAAATTTGGATAAATAATCAATCATGGAGGATTTGACTAAGTCAATGTGGATAGTTGTATAGTGAAGTCACAACTATGAGAATTGTTAGGAATGGAGTCTTCCTTGAATGCTATTTATGTACTCACTGATAGGATTTAATAAAAACAAAAAATGTTACTTTGTGAAATAAATTAATTGTGATATCCCTCAACTTAAGTATTTTTTTTGTAATTAAATGTGTATAAGCATAAATCTAGTGTGCTTTTTTAAAAGACAGATAAACATTTAAATTATCAACAATTTTGCTGATAATAACTGTTATAAAGTTTTTGTAAATTTGTAATTATGTTTTTATTGAAGTACAAATGGTTGAAAGAGGGAAAATACCACAATTTAATTATAAAAAAATATTATCTATCAACAAGTCCTCGACATCTAATCTGGGTGATTAGATCTAATTATGGAATTATTATATTGACCAATTAAATGTTTCCTAGAAGACGGGGAGTTGTCTTCAAAAGTGGGAAACAAAATCTCATTAATGAGAAGTTAATTATCTTCCACTTGTTGGTGAGGTATAGGAAGTTAATAACCACCCAAAGAGTGGTAGATGGATAATATCTTTGTAATTTCTAGATTTTGTCTCAGAATTCAGGGAAAAGTGAATGAGAGAGACTATAGAGAAGTAGGAAAGAAGAGACAAAGAAAATAAAGTGCAGGCCTAGTTGCTTGGGGGGACTAGAAAAGGTTGAGTCAAGGTTGGGAGGATCCAAGTACTTGACTCTTAGTTTCCCAGAAAATTTCTTTAAGTTTGTATTTCTAACTTCATTATTTTCTCATTAAGATTTGGAATGTAGAATTGTCCATTCTGTTCTTGTTTGATTTACATTGGTACGAAGAATGAAAATAATATTTTGTTATATTGTTACAACTAAAAATGAGATATTTTGTCATATTTTATTCCTGTGTTTAGATTATTAAAGGAAAGTAAATCACAAATTAGGAGGATGAAATTTATCTAAGAAAATTACATTGCCACTTTAACAAAGGAGTGTTGAAGGTAGTACAAACAAAAGTAGACTGTGTATACGAATATAATTGCATATTATTTAAAACTATAAATACAAATTATAGATAGAGTGAAAAACGATACAGAGGAAAATGTAAGAGAAAGTGAGTATTAATATTTATTAACTAGGAAAGTAAATCATGAAACAAAGGAGAATTTACTTCTTTAACTATTCGAATAAGTTCAATAGCTATTTCTTTCTATTAATGTACAATTAATAATAACCAGTTTATATATATATATATATATATATATATATATATATATATATATATATATATATATATACAATCAAAACTATGTATATGTGCCACTGTATGTGTGAGGCGTGCTATAAAAGTAATTTATTTTAAGTATCATAATACGAACACTTGGAGAAAAGAAACACAAATCATTGTGACTTCGATTATATATATATATCTATAGTCATTGTCAGCAAAAGAGGAAGCTCTCACTGTAGAGTTATATTAAGTAAAATGTGGAAATAGTTGCAGGTAGATATGCGACAATATAGTGTAACTTAAAGAAAATAACAAGAGAGAAAAACTATAGAACATAAAGCGTATATATACTCAGTTATTAACCCTGTTGTAAACAAATTTGAAACAAAATGATAATGAAATTCAAGAAAATAATATTCTCTATAATATTTACTCAATTGACATATACTATTTTCTATTGAAATAAAATAGTAACATCGTTCCATCAAAATAAAATATTACATGTGTAACACATTACAAATATATTCAGTAAAAGAATAATATTTAAGAAATACTAAATTAACTTTATAAACCATTACATGGTCTAAAAATAAGTAGTTTTTTTTTAAACAACATTTCCCTTAGGGAATTAAAACTCCCGTAAATGTCTAATAAGAAGCCTAACTAACAACAATGTAAAACTATAATGGTTTTGTAAAACTATAAAATATGGTGTGTTTTTTGAGATTCTGGATTCAGATATTCCACAGTCTTCATTTTCATGTTATCTACGTTTCAAGTCTAGAACAAGACTCATCCTCAGGACTCTTAGTAAATATCTCCCTAGGAACGAGTATCTTATCCTTTTTTCCAATGAAATCCAAAAAGGTTTGAAGGGTTTCTAACCTAGAGAGGATCCATCCCTCAAATTAGAAATTCGAGAACCCAGATAAAACTTTAATAAATAACACTATATCTTGAAATAGTTTATGAAGTATATACCTATTACAGTAGAGCATAAATATAATATCAGAAACGACTTGGGAAATAATTTGAGTAAATTTAGAAATTAACAAATTAGAGTTTTATTCCCACAACTAAGCAATCATATTACCTTGCGTGGCTAGAAGGTCTTTGTGGAATATACTTTTGTATAGAGAAGTGAAGAAAACTAGTCAAACATATATAAATATATATTGTAGTAATTAAATAATTGGAAAAGTGAACAACAAACTATGATGGTGAGAAAAATTGTTATGACATATAGATAACTATAAACTTGGAAGCCTACGGATAATTGGAACAAACTGTAAGATGGAAAAGGAAAGAAGTTTCACAGAGAAAAATCCATACAACTCAGAAAATTTGAGAAAGATAAATATCAACGAAGTAGAATAATTAATAAAGCCTAGTATCCTTACTACAAAATTTTAACATATGCATTATAAATGAAAAATAATTCTTCGTGAAGCGAAAAACCCTAGTGTACAAAAGGGAATAATAACCCTCTTTGAAAGCCATAGAAATAACGAGAAATATTCCGTAATTTATGAGCTAGTCGCTTGAGAAAAAAATAAACATATATGCCTCATCATTTTATAAGTAAGAATGAGAGAGAATTCAACCATTAAAATTACTTGTTTTGGAACCCCATCTTATACTGGGAGAGAGCTCATTCATTCCTCTCAAAAATCAGTGAGAACACAGAGACTTGTGGTTCAAAGTCTCAAGAAAAGCTCATGAAAAATCCCCATTAGAAACACTGGCAATAATACCGGATCCTTCATTAGAGCACTCAAATGCAATGACAGAAGACCATTACCTCTAGTTTGAAGGGAATGGTGCTGTATACCTACAAAAGGAAATAACAATGAGTATTAAAGTATTTGCTCCATGGGGTCGACTTACCTATAGACTCCAATGAGATTAATTGGTTTTTGGTTCCCCACAAAAAGCTCTCCACGCCTACCCTACCATTGACACTCAGGCAGTCTACTATTATCCAGTAAGGTGGTTCCCCCCCTCTCTCAGGTAGGTAAAGACCGTCCCGTCACACTATGGGAGATGGCCATGCCCCAAGTCGCTACCTTAACCGCAAGGAGGGGATGCCGAAGGCTGTCAGGACTAGGTGGTGGTGAATAACCAAAAGCATAGGTAGCTGGAGCAAAGCAAGCATCAAAGTAAGCGCATTGTTCAGACCGCTTTATATATAGAATCGAGTGAGTGTTCATATAGTTCCGACAGACCAATTCATTCCTCTCACTTTGCAATGAATCTATCTATGGTGAACTGATATACATGAAGAGATCGAACCTCATCCAGAGGGAAAGCCACACGGATAGAACCTCCCCGGATAGATACATACCCAGAGCGAGGGAGGGGGAAGCACCTACTAAAGAGAGCAGAGGGCCTTATCTGTGGATGTAACCTCTTATTGGGCCATGAGAAGGGGAGCTTATCGGGACGAGAGCTGGGAATGCTGGGGCCTTGAGAGGGGGAGTTTCTCCAAATCATCATTCTTTCTCTCCCATCAAAGAAAGAATGACCTTCCCTATAGGGAAGGTCATTCTTTCAATTAGTCCTTGTGATCGTCAAAAGGATCCCTAAGTAACAAATGCATTTTCAAACAATAATGGAAACCATAAGTGAAAAAAGAGGTCAAATATAAAAACCATTACCTCTGGTGCAACCTTTGACATGTTCCAAGCGAGAACATAAAAATTTGATAAACATTAAGTCAACTAACTTTTTTTCTATAGGTGGAATTATCATGTCAAAGTAGAGATAGTTAGATTAAATCTGGAGGGTGTGCACTGATGATAATGGCAGATTATTGTTAAGAAAGAAAAACTTGGCACAAAGCGCCATCACAAAGAAATTCAAGTGAGAAATGATCCATAAAACCCTAGCAAGGTCAAAACCCAGTGATCAAAGCCCTAAAGCTTTCCTCGCCATTGATTTTATCATCGTTAATCCAAACCATTGGATGGGTAGGTGTAGTGGAGTAGATGTGGTGGAAGGGAGGAACCTCTCACCTTCACAAATAACTCTCCAAGATAACTCCATCATCTTAAGTGCCCTAGGATGGTTAATAAAAGGATTTATACCACATTGATATATATATATAGATATATATCTATATATATATAGATATATATAGATATATATCTATATATATCTATATATATAGATATATATATATCTATATCTATCTATCTATCTATATATATATATATATATATATATATATATATAAAAGACTGTATACCATTGCAACCAAGTTGGGAAAGCACTCAAACAAGGTGTATCATATATAACAATAATATGTTATGTAATGTTAGGTTTTGATTAATTGAAAATAAAAATTGGAAAGCCAAGACTGTATCCCGTTGCAACCAAGTTGGGAAAGCACTCAAACAAGGTGTATCATATATAACAATAATATGTTATGTAATGTTAGGTTTTGATTAATTGAAAATAAAAATTGGAAAGCCATGGATATACTTTGAAGTAATATTATAATAACACGCAATAATGTGAAATAGTGTGGTTAGACTAAAGTTCAATAATGTGGTTGGATTTAAGACCAATTCTTTTATACGAGGACCACATGAATATACTAAAGGTACTCAAATTATTAGTTATGTAATATGTAAAGATACTCAATGTCAAAAACATTTAAGGAATATCTATAAAGGTAGTGGAATATACAAGTGATGCATTCATTCAAACAAAGTAAAAAATGCACAGTTAAGGCATAGTTTTGAAGATATAAAAGACTGTATACCGTTGCAACCAAGTTGGGAAAGCACTCAAACAAGGTGTATCATATATAACAATAACATGTTATGTAATGTTAGGTTTTGATTAATTGAAAATAAAAATTGGAAAGCCAAGACTGTATCCCGTTGCAACCAAGTTGGGAAAGCACTCAAACAAGGTGTATCATATATAACAATAATATGTTATGTAATGTTAGGTTTTGATTAATTGAAAATAAAAATTGGAAAGCCATGGATATACTTTGAAGTAATATTATAATAACACACAATAATGTGAAATAGTGTGGTTAGACTAAAGTTCAATAATGTGGTTGGATTTAAGACCAATTCTTTTATATGAGGACCACATGAATATACTAAAGGTACTCAAATTATTAGTTATGTAATATGTAAAGATACTCAATGTCAAAAACATTTAAGGAATATAAATAAAGGTAGTGGAATATACAAGTGATGCATTCATTCAAACAAAGTAAAAAATGCACAGTTAAGGAATAGTTTTGAAGACTGTGTTGGAAGGAAATCGCTATTAAAAACTCATCATAGATACAAACCATAGCAGAAATAATATACTGTGAAGATGGCAGTAAATTATTTAAATATAAACACTATAGTGTACAAAAAAAAGTGAAGAAATGTGGTGTGAAATAAAAACATTCATTACATGAAGAGCTATAAGAATTACTATTTTCTGTATAGATGAACATGAGGAAATCTAATGAGAATTTTAAACAATGATTAATAGAACTAGAATTATAGACAATATAATATTGCTATTGTTTCTATATATTAAAAAAATGGTTAGTGTTAGATAGGGTCTTTACGAATGGTATCTAAGCTATAGTTACAACATTGGGCCTCCTTTGGGTCCTAAAAACTAAAAACATTTATACTTTTCGCTAACAGATTACACAAAAGAAGTAAAAAGATGAAAGATGGTAGAGGAATTTAATGGAAAAACTTCTGTAGGATCACCAAGAGGTGATGCAGAACATGACACTGAATTAAGAATGGTTCGAGGTGAAACTAGTAATGCAAAAAAACAAGATTTTGAACTGTTGCAAGTAATAAGGAGTCTGAAAAACTGATCTAGATGATATTAAGGCTAATCAGGAGAGGTTAGTCAAAAATAGAGAAGAACAAAAGGAAATCAATGAATACATGTTAAGGAAATTGTAGGATGAGAGAGTCAGCAAAAAGACTCATAAAAAAAGGCCTAGAAGTAAATTTGTTAACACCACAAGTTGAAGTAGTTTAATAACTTCTAGTGACCATCAATCAAATGAATCTAGTGATCAAGAATAACAAAAATAAAGTAGTAGCACTCCCTTACCCAGAAAAGGAATATGATTGTCTTAGTTGCAGGGAGAGTTTAAGAAAATCAAACATCCCAATTTCGATGGTCAATCTGAAGAAAGAGTAGAGGCATGGATCCTCAATATGTCAAAATACTTTGAGGTAAGGAATACCGATATCCAACTAATCTTAAGGCAAGGTTGGCCACCTACCAGTTGAATGGTAAGGCAACCTTATGTTGGGAAGAAAATAAAAAGGCAAAAAGAATCAGAAGCAAGAATTTAACTTGGAAATTCTTCAAGGAAGAATTTAAAAAGAAATACTTGACTGAAAGGTATTTTGATGAAAAGGCTAGGGATTTTCATGAGCTAAAGTTGGGGAAACTTACCATGGATGGGTTTGTTAAGGTATGTTCCATACTTGAAAGAGGAGAAGGAAAAAATCCAAAGATTTGACAACTGTTTACCTTTCTCTTATGTAGAAAGAATTAAGTTTGATCAACCAAAAAGTTAGATGAAACCATTAGAAAGGATAAATGATGCTCTAAATAGAGAAAACAAAAAGGGGGAAGTTATAAAGGATGGGTGTCAAAGAAATATAAAAAATTCAACAACAAAAGAAAGGGGTTTAAAAATCCCACTTTTACTAAAAGTGTACAAGCAAGAAATTACAATAGAAATTTCAATCAATAGAAAAGTATTGGGAAGAAGGGAGGATCTATTACAGGAAGCAATAATTTCAATGATATTATAAACCCACCTATAAAATGATAGGGCAGTGGTGAAAATAAACTGTGGAGAGACTATCCATAGAATCCATTAAAGAATAATACAATATTAAATCAGATTCAGGAAGCATCAACAATAAATGATGTAGCCTATAATATACCCAAAATCAGTGTTGCATTGGATGGGAGGCAGGTAGATCATCAATCAACTATGGTTGAAGTCCAAGGTAAGATCTTGGACAAAAATGTATATGTACTTATACATCCAGGATCTATCTTGAGTTATGTTTCCCTTCCTGTAGTTGAGAAGTTTAAACTTAGAAAGGAAAAGTAGCATAAGCCTTAGTTAGTACAGTTGGCCACAAGAACCAAAATAAAAGTAACTAAAATTAGTAAGAAATGCACCATGGATCTTAATGGAATGTAAATTTTTCTCAATTTTCATATTTTACCATTAGGATCTTATGATATCGTTATATGAATGGACTGGTTAGAAGCACTTAAAGTGATATTAAACTATTTATAAAAGTCCTTTACCTATGTTGATGATGAAGGAGAAGCTTGTATGGTTCAAGGAATCCCAAGAGAAATTTATGTTAGAAAAATTTTTGTTGTACAAATGAATAAATATGCTAGGAAAGGTTGTCAGTTGTTCACTATTAAAGTACAATATTTTTCTGAAAATAAACAACAACCATCATTAGAGGAATATCCTATACTAGAATAGTTTAACGATGTATTTCCAGAAGAAATACCAAGACTTCCTCCAAGGATAGATATTAACTTTACCATTGATCTTATACATGGTACTGTTCTAGTTTCCAAGGTCCCATACAGAATGAGTATTTCTGAACTAATGGAGTTAAAGATTCAATTGTAGGAATTGTTGGACAAAAAGTATATAAGACCAAATGTGTCCCCTTAGGGAGAACCTATTTTATTTGTGAAAAATAAAGATGGAACATTGAGACTCTGCATAGATTATGGACAACTGAACAAGATGACCATTGGAAATAAATATACCCTGCCAAGAATAGATGACTTATTTGATCAAGTTAGAGGAGCTTCCATATTCTCTAAAATTGATTTAAGGTCAGAATATCATCAAACCAGGATTAAAGATGAAGACATCCTTTCACACATGCTATGGGTGCTTTGAGTTTGTAATGCTTTCGTTTGGGCTGACTAATGCACCTACTACATTCATGTGCCTCATGAATAGTGTATTAAGGCCATTCCTAGACAATTTTGTAATTGTCTTTATAGAAAATATTATGGTATATTCAAAGAGTAAGGAAGACCATGACCAACATCTGAAGATGGTCTTCTAAATTCTAACATATAAAGAACTATATGCTAAATTTAGCAAATGTTCATTCTACCAACAATAAATTCATTATCTAGGACATGTAATATCAAAAGAAAGAATTATTGTAGATCTTGAGAAGATAAAAGCAATTATGGAATGGAAAATACCCAAGAATGTGGAAAAATTTAGATCCTTTATGGGCATCACAGGCTATTATAGGAGATTCATAGAGGGGTTTTCTAAAGTTGCTTATTCAATCACTAATCTACAAAAGAAAAGAATCAAATTTGAATGGAGTAAAAAATTCCAAGCTAGTTTTGACAAACTAAAAAAACTTTTAACTACAACTCCAATTCTAAAACTAGATGATCCTAGTAAGGAATTTGTGGTTTGTAAAATGCAAGTAAAGAAGGTCTAGGGGGGGTTTTAATGTAGGATGATCATGATATTTTTTATGAATCTAGAAAATTGAAAGAACATGAGAAGAATTATGCTACTCATGATTTAGAATTGGCAACAATTATTCATGCATTCAAGATGTGGAGACATTATCTAGTAGGGAGAATATTTCAGCTATGGACAAACCATGTTAGTCTCAAATACTTATTTGAATAACCTAATTTAAATGCTAGACACACAATATGGTTAACATTTATTAATGAATATGATTTTGAGATAACACACATCAAAGGGAAATAAAACAAGATAGATGATGCCTTAAGTAGAAAAATTAATCAGATTTGTGCTACATCAGTAATCAATTGGTCAACATTTTGATAGAAAAAGTCAAAATAGTTGAGAAATATGATTTATAATATCTTAAAATTAAAGAAAAAGTGCAGAAAATTGACAAACTAGAAGAGGGGGAAGATTATTTTTTCAGTTATCAACCAAGATTTATGGTTGTTTAAAGGCATAATTTACATACCTTATGACATAAATTTAGAAAAAATTGTCCTAGATGAGATGCATAAAAGACCAACAACTGGTCATCTTAGTTATAAAAAGTTGATCATTGTGTTAAGAAACGATTTTTATTGGCCAAATATGAAAAATGTGATAGTTGAATATCTAATAAGATGTATTCAATGCCAAGAGGTTAAGACATCTCATGAACACCCTGCATGATTGTTTCAACCACTACCCATCCTAGAATGGAAATGGGAGACCATTTTAATGGATTTCATCACCAAATTTCCAAAACCAAGAAAACAACATGATTCCATTATGGTTGTGGTTGACAAGATTAATAAAGAAACATATTTAATTCCAGTCAAATCTACTTTTAAGGACATAAATATTGCAAAAATCTTTATGAGAAATTTTCATATTTCATGGGATACCTAAGGTTGTGATTTCAAATAGAGATGCAAAGTTTACCTCTAAATTTTGAAAAGGTTTATTTGAAAATATGGGAACTAAGTTAAAATTTATTACATCCTATCATCCTCAAACTGATGTTCAAATAGAAAGGACCAATTATATATTAGAGGACATGTTAAGGATGTATGTGAAAAATAAGCAAACTAAATAGGAGGACTATTTGCATTTAACTAAATTTGCCTACAACAATTACTATCAAACCTTTTTAAAGACGAGTCATTTTGAATTTATACGTGGAAGAAGATGCAAGCTACCATTATGTTGGGATCACCTTGAAGACAAATTGATATTAGGTCCAGACGTGTTAAAATAAATGGAAGAAACAGTCAAGCAAGTCAAACAAAAGTTAAAAATAGCCCAAGATCATCAGCAAAGTTATGGAGATCTGTAAATAACTAAAAAGGAATTGAATGTGGGGGATCATGTTTACTTGAAAGTCAAACCTAAAAAAAGTACACTCAATCTTGGTATTTGTGCTAAATACTCCTAGATATTATGGACCCTTTGAAGTGTTAGCCAAAGTTAGACCTGTTGCTTATCAACTAGCTCTACCAACCAATATTGAGATTCATAATGTGTTTCATGTTTATTTATTGCAAAAGTATGTACATGATCCATCTCATGTAATTGATTGGCATGTTGTATAGGTGGAACCAAAGGGAGAGTTCCTAGTAGAACCACTATGTATTCTAGACCAGAGGGTGGTTACACTCTGGAATAGAGATGTAGTGCAGTTGAAGGTTCAATGGAAACATTTCACTCTAGAGGAAGAAACCTAAGAGTTGGAGGATGATTTCAAGGAAGCTTATCCTTATATGGTTTAAATTCTGAAATGATTTAGAAAAAGAAAGCACTGATTAGGACACTAGGACAATGCCAAATTCAAGTGGGGGAGGATGTAATATCCCTCAGATTAAGGATTTATTGTAATTAAATGTGTATAAGGTTAAATTTAGTGTGCTATTTTAAACGACAGATAGGCATTTAAAGTATCAGTAACTTTGATGATAATAACTATTATAAAGTTGTTGTTGTAAATTTGTAATTATATTTTTATATTATTAATAAAGACAACTAGGAAATTAATTATTGAAGTATAGATGGATGAAAGAAGAAAATGATGCAATTTAATGATAAAAAAAGATTATCCATCAATAAGTACTAGAAATCTAATATGGTTGATTAGATTTAATTTAGGAATTATTATATTGGCCAATTAAATGTTTCTTAGAAGACAAGGAGTTGTCTTCAGAGGTGGGAAATAAGCGCTCATTAATGAATAGTTAACTACCTACTACCTGTTGATGAGGTGGAGGCAGTTAATAACCACCCAAAGAGTGGTAGATGGATAATATCTCTGTAATTTCTGGATTTTTTTCTGAGAATTTAGGGAGAAGTGAATGAGAGAAACTACATAAAATCAAAAAGGAAGAGACAAAGAAAATAAATTGTAGGCCTAGTTGCTTGGGGGACCAATAGAGGCTGAGTTAAGGTTTGGAGGAGCCAAGTACTTGAATCTTAGTTTCCCATAAAATTTCTTCAATTCAGTAGCTCTAACTTCATTATTTTCTCATTAATATTTGGAATATAGAATTTTCCATTATGTTCTTGTTTGATTTATATTGGTATTTATCTAAATGGAAAGTGGCATCTACCCATGGTATTCACCTAAATGGAAAGTGGCATCTACCCATGGTATTCATCCTCCCATGGTATTTATCTACCCATGGAATTTACCCATGGTATTGTAAATGGTATCCACCCATGTTATTCATCTACCCATGGTATTTATATACCCATGGAATTTACCCATGGTATTGTAAGTGACATCTACCCATGGTATTCATTCACCATGATATTTACCCATGGTATTGCAAGTGTCATCCACCCATGGTATTCATCCATCCATGGTATTTATCCACCCAAAATATTTACCCATGGGATTGTAAGTGGCCTCCACCCATGGTATTTACCCACCAATGGAATTTACCTATGGTATTACAACTAAAAAAGACTATAAGTAACAATTCACATATTGTAAAAGGATAGATTATCCATCACAATGTAGCTTTTACAATGATTCTCTATTTTAATAAAAAAGTTTCTTGGTGGTTTTGTTTACTATGTATTCTCATTTTTTTGGGCATTTCAATTTTTCAGACCTTGGGGGCCTACCCACAAGATCTAGATTAGTGGTATCAAAACAGGTTATGACTCCATGGGAATGATGGTTTGAAGGATATTAAAGTTTCAACATTTTGCAACAGTATTAAAAAAGATTCATGCAAGTGCTATGACCTCCACAAATCATTTTAGAAGGTGCAAAATATATCATTTGAAAGGATTTTTTGTTAGCTCAAATGGTTTTTTATAGAATTTGATTTTGTTTCATAGTTTGAGAGATATGAATAATTGAAGTTGCATACGTCTAGACCATTACACGGCT
Source organism: Pinus tabuliformis (assembly GCA_031772625.1). Lineage (NCBI taxonomy): Eukaryota > Viridiplantae > Streptophyta > Pinopsida > Pinales > Pinaceae > Pinus > Pinus tabuliformis. Next base: position 387,649,513 of record CM062816.1, on the reverse strand, counting down.
ACACGCACCATGGGTTTCAAGAATAATTTTATCAATCCACAGGTCATAAAATTTCAAATATCTTATATCAATGGAAATATCTATTCAATACCTCAAATGGGTCTTTGACAGAATTTGATTTCATCACCTGTAGTAGAAGTTATCAACAAATTTGCAGCAATAGGTCTATTGCTAAATAACAATAATAATAATAATGTGAAAAAAGCCTTTACAACATCTCACTGGATATGAGAATCTACCAGACAAACCACTACACTTTTACCAAGAAGGATGACAAGCATCATGGTTATGGGTCACTCCCAAACCCAATGTTATGGGTCCACTGCACAAAACCCTTGTCATCGAAGTCCATTTTCTAGGCCGCACACTGTTGGTATCATAGTTTGACACAAGCATTACATGATATCTCTATCATCGGATCTTCATTTTTCATGGCTATGGGTCATCCACAAACCCACACTTCATCGGAGTCCATTTGCTAGGATGCACATTGTTAGTATCACAGTTGTTCACAAGTATTACATGGTATCTCTATCCTCATATCTTCATTCATCATGGCTATGGATTAACCACACAAAACCCAAGTTTTCTTCAGTGGCTCTTCATATTCAACAAAGGCTTCTCAGGAGGGAACTTCACGCAATGGGGACCACTGCTTCTTAAGGAGGGAGGAATGATCTGAATGGAAAGTGACATCCACCCATGATATTTATCCACCCATGGTATTGTATGTGGTATCCACCCATGGAATTTACCCATGGTATTGTAAGTGACATCCACCCATGGTATTCATTCACCCATGATATTTATCCATGGTATTATAAGTGGCATCCACTCATGGTATTCATCCAACCATGGTATTTATCCACCCATAGAATTTACCCATGGTATTGTAAGTGGCATCCACCCATGGTATTTATCCACCCATGGAATTTATCTGTGGTATTGTAACTAAAAAAGGCTAGAAGTAACAAGTCACATTTTGTAAAAGGATAGATTTTCCACCACAATATAGCTTTTACAATGATTCTCTATTTTAATAAAAAGGTTTCTTGGTGGTTTTGTTTACTATGTGTTCTCATTTTTTTCTGGCATTTCAAATTTTTAGATCTTGAGGGCCTCCCCACAAGATCCGGATCAGTTGGAAAATATTTCTTTTTACAAAATGTGACTTGTTACTTATAACATTTTTTAGTTACAATACCATAGGTAAAATCCATGGGTAGGTAAATGCCATGGGTGGATGCCACTTACAATACATGGGTAAAATCCATGGGTGGATACCACTTACAATACCATAGGTGGATGTCACTTAATACCATAGGTAAATTCCACAGACGGATAAATACCATGGGTGGATGCCACTTTCCATTCGAATCATTTATGAAGAATGAAAATAATATTTTGTTATACTGATAGAATTGAAAATGAAATATTCTGTCATATTTTATTCTTGTGTCTCGAAATTGTTAAAGGAAAGTAAATTGCAAATTAGGAGGATGAAATTTATCTTAGAAAATTACAACTCGACTTTAACAAAGGGGAGATGAAGGTAGTGCAAGAAAAAGTAGCCCGTGTACAAGAATAGAATTACATATTATTTAAAACTATAACTACAAATTATAGATAGAACGAAAAACAATATAAAGGAAGATTTAGGAGAAAGTGAGTATTAATATTTATTAAGTAGGGAAGTAAATCATGAAAGAAATGAGAATTTACTCTAGCTATTCAAATAAGTTCAATAGCTATTTCTTTCTATTCATGTACGGTCAATAATCACAAGTGTTTTTATATGTGTGTGTGTGTGCGCGCACCACAGTATGTGTGAACTATGCTATAGAAGCAATTTTTTTAAAGTATCTTAATACGAAAACTTGGAGAAAAGAAAAATAAACTATTGTGACTTCAATTATATACAAATATACAATCATTGTCAACAAAAGAGGAAGCTCTCATTGTAGAGTTATATTAAGTAAAATGTGGAAATAGTTGCAAGTAGATATGCAACAATATAGCGTAACTTAAAGAAAATAGCAAGAGAGAAAAACTCTAGAACAAAAAGCATATATTTACTTAATTATTAATCCTGATGTAAACACCTTTGAAACAAAATGATTGAATTTGACAAAATAATCTTCTCTATAATATTTACTCAATTGACATAGAGTATTTTCTCTTGAAATAAAATATTAACATTGTTAAGTCAAAATAAAAGATTACATGTGTAACACATTACAAATATTTAGTACATGAATAATCTCTAAGAAATACTAAATGCAATTTATAAACCATTACATGGTCTTTAAAAAAAAGTCCCTTAGGGAATTGCAAATTTTGGTAAATGTCTAATAAAAATCATAAATAAAAACAATGTAAAAATTTTAATCACTGTCTCCCTAGGAACAAGTATCTCATCCTTTTTTCCAATGAAATCCAAGAAGGTTTGAAGGGTTTCTAACTTCGAGAAGATACATCCCTAAAATTAGAGTTTTGAGAACCGAGATAAAAATTCAATAAATAATAATATATCTCGAAATAGTTAATGAAGTATATACCTCTTACAAGAGAGCATAAATATAATATCAGAAACTGCTTGGGAAATAATCTGAGTAAATTAAGAAATTAATAAATTGGAGTTTTATTCCAACAACTGAACAAGCATATTACCTTGTGTGGCCAGTAGGTCTTCGTAGAGGATACTTCTGTACAAAGAAGATAAGAAAACCAGTCAAACAAATATAAATATGTAGTATTTAAATAATCAGAAAAGTGAACAACAAACTATGAAGGCGAGAAAAACTGTTATGGTGTATAAATAACTAAAAACCCGGAACCCTACGGATAATTGGAACAAACTGTAAGATGGAAAAATAAATAATTTCCACATAGAAAACTCCATATGGCCTAGAAAATTCGAGAAAGACAAATAGCAACAGAGTGGAATAATTAATAAAGCCCAGTATCCTTACTACATAATTTTGACACAAGAATTATAAATGAAAAATAATTCTTCACGAAGTGAGAAAACCTAGCATACAAAAGGGAATAAAAACCATCTTCGAAAAACCTAGTAATTACAAGAAATCTTCTGTAATTTATGAGCTAGTCAATTGAGAAAAAAATAAACATATATGCCTCATCATTTTACAAGTAAGAATGAGAGAGAATTCGATCATTAAAATTACTTGGTTTGGAACCCAACTTATACTGAGAGAGAGGTCATTCATAGTTCCTTTCGAAAATCGGTGAGAACACAGTTACTTGTGGTTTGGAGTTTCAGGAAAAACTCATGAAAAATCCCCACAAGAAACATTGCTAATAATACCAGATCTTTCATTAGAGAACTTAAATGCAATCACAAAATACCACTACCTCCAGTTCGAAGGGAATGATACTATATACCTACAAAAGGAAATAAAAATGAGTACTAAAACAAGTGATTGTTCAACTGTAACATAAAAAAATACATTTTCCAATAATAATGGAAGCCATAAGTGAGAAAAGAGGTTAAATATAAAAACCCTTACTTCTGGTGCGACCTTTAACGTGTCCCAGGTGAAAACATAAAAACTTGACAGATAATAAGTCAGCTACCTTTTTTAATAGGTGGAGTTATCATGTAAAAGTAGAGCTAGTTAGATTACATATGTAGGGTGTGCACCGACGATAATGGTAGATTATTGTTGAGAAAGCAAACCTAGCCACATTACCTAGCAAGGTCAAAGCATGGTGAATGAAACCCTGAAGCTTTCATGGACATAGATTTTATCATCATTTGTTGAAAATAAGAAGAAGAAATGTTAAAAATAACATCTAGAAATTCCAATTTAATTTGTCCTTGAATTAAGATGTGAATTAAATTGTAATTCTTTTCTCATAGCAATTTGTAATAGTTAACCAAGTTAAGTTCACTTAGTTAAATTAGTAATTTTACGTTGGAAGTCTATCTGGAGTCATGTAAGTGTGATCCCTAAGTTTTAGTGGTCCAGATTGAGTTTATTGGATTTGTAATTAGATAACTCAGTTCAACTGAGTTATATTCAGTTTAACTAGTTCTAACTGTTGGAGGAACTAATAGTGAGTTGGTGCAATAGTGCATCCTTACTGCCACACCTGCTAAGTAAAGATTTACTAAAGAATAAATCATGCATGTCGGTTAAGAGGAAGACCCAGTTGAGATTAGAGTGTAGTGACAATGTATTATTAGTTGTATAATTTTCCGAGTTCTACAAATGGTGCATGCAATCAGTTGAGGACCTATGTTTTGATTGCATAGTTATAGTGTGAGGATTTCCCTTTAAATACAGGCTAATTCTCCCAGGAATTGTGCAAAGAATTATATGCTTAGGGCCTTGGAAATTTGGCTAAGTATTGGCGGTGAGCGCTAGTATTGCAGCAAGAATGCTGCAACTCCTGGGCTGCCAACTTTACTTTTATCAACTCGGTAGTTTGTAACAAACTTGGAAGCGTCGGTGCTGTATACACAAGTACTAGTTTTCACTGCAAGTTGTCACTTGGTCAGCTGGCGCGACATCACTAGGAGCTCAAGCCAACTTCTATAGATTTCAGAAGAAGCTCTATGTGTGATGAAAGAAAGAAAGATTACTCTATAGAAGCTATTCTAATTGCAGAAAGGAAAAAGACTGGAATGTAAAGCAAAACCTAGTAAAGCCTACTTAACAAGCTAATTCTACTTTTGCCAAAAACACTATGAAAACCATGAAAGAAATGCCATTACCTACTCAAGGAAGTAAACAATATCTAACCATGCTATTTCTGGAAGTAAATAAGCAAAAAACATATTTTTGGATTTTTATGTGTTTTTATGTGAATTTCACATGCATCTAATTTATTGTGTATGAGTGTGGTAGCGAACAGGTGGTGTTGGAGGGTGGTTTTGGAGCTTGGGAGGATGTAGGATGGTGTGGATGGGTCCTAGGAGGTCTTAGGTGGCCTTCTGGAGGCTTTTCCCACACTCGGCCTTCAAAAGAGAGCCTACAGGAAAAACTACAGGAGGACACACGGAAACTACAAGAGGAAAACAGGGAAGCTACAGGAGGCCTACAGGAGGAGGCTAAGAGCAATTTCTGCTATTTTGAGGGTGTGAGAGTGGGTGGAAAAGGTGGCTGAAGGTTGGGGTGAGGTATTAGGGTGCCTAAGGTCTACCATGAACCACTAGGAGAGAGAAAGATGATTGGGTTTGCTCAAGGAGAGAGGAAGAAGTTATATGAAAAATGAAGGGAACTAAGGCAGAATGGAGGTGAAATTTGGGAGACCTATAGGGCATGGATAAGATAAAGGATGTGATTGCTGATAAGCTAGCCTGTTGCTGGAATAGATTTGCAGCAAAGGAACTGACAGTCAACCAAGAAAATCAAGCAACAAATGAAATGAATGCATTTAGGAAAAACAGAGTTTTGCATTAAAATGGTCTAAACTATGATCTATGAAAGGAAACGCTGAGAAATGTTGTAGGAAAGGAAAGCATGAAAGAGGACTATTGAAAATCAGGAAGTGAACATGATAAAGGAGTTTTGGAGCAAAGAAAAACTGGACTATTAACCTACTAAAGAGCTACAAACACTAGAAGTCCTACAAATGAGGAAGATCTGTGTTTTTGGGGCAGAAAGAGAGTCTTTGCCTCAAATCATGGTCCAAAGGGAAGAAGAGAGGCCGAGGCACTATTGCTAGCCTTTTGAATATTTTTTGATCGCTGCTTAACCTGTTACAGAAAGCACAAATGGAAGCAAACTACTAAATCATCAAAAGCAACCTATTCTTAACCATAAAAGAAATACATCTAACAACAAATTAATCTACAAACTGAAGTAAAGAATACAAATACAAGTAAAGAGAAGCTTGGATACTTGGATTGGGCCCTAACCCAAGAGTTTCAGCCCTCTGAGGTAACTCAGTGCTAGCTCAAAAAGGATTCCATCTTCATTATCAAAAAATAGCAAGATTACATAAAACTGTCACAAAATAGTAAGCTCGAAATTTGAGCAGAGTTTACATAAGCAAAAAATCTGACCCTAGTGAGGCCCTAGGCCTCTCTACTTATACATATGAAGCTACCAATAGCTTCCTTAAAATCAGGGAGGCTTGGCTCCCAAAACTCGAGATAACTATCAATCATCCTCCACTTGCTCAGCTTCCTTCTAGTGCATGATTCAGTTGCCTGTACTCTGAGTTGAATGAAGGGGAATTCGAAGTGAGGAGTAATAAATGAGGGGGATTCCCTCCTATAAGTCCTCTCCTCTGTCTACTTCGAGTTATTGCTGCCATTTAACCACTGGATCCTTGATTTTGACCTCAAAATCCATCAATAATCTGCATTAAATACATGTTAGACCACATGGCATCATAACTAACTCAACTCACTCTATACACATAAATATAATAAGAAAATCATACAATAAGCTAAGAGAATGGTTGATTTGACTAGGTTAGGAGGTAGAATGAGCCCATATAATTACCCATTATGAGGCTCATCATCACCCCCTACTGAAGGTGTTTCTCATCCTTTGAGCAACTTAGTCAATATCGTCATCTTTTATGGCCCTGGTGGCCTCCCTAGCATCCCAGGCTTCTGATGTGGTCTCCTCATTTTGGTCATAAAACCCTATTGTTCTGTCTATGTCCTTCCACTACTCCTTCTCTTCTTCTTCTCTTCTACCTTATAACATGCCTAATGGGAGTGGAGGACTCAGTTTGAGGCCAATCCAGTTGACCTTCAGCCTTTGCATGGAGTGCTTGTACATTGACACTCCTTTCAATGCCTCCCTCAGCCTCATTGGGGAATGGTATTATCTGATTTGCAAGCTATGAGGTAGGGTGTTCCATCTTCTCATGCATGCATGCACACAATCATCCCCAAGTAGACTTTGCATATCTTCAAAATGTGCAATGGCTTGTGCCTAATTGGCTAGATATTTAGGGGCAATATGAGGGTCATTAGCAAGCAGGTTGTGTGTGCTGATGAGTGCCATAGGATATGATGGCTCAGCTCTTATCATCAATGGTTCATTTTGCTATTTTATTTTCAATCTCTTCATTTTTGCTGCCCTCAATTCTTCATGGTTCATCCATGAAGCCTTGGCCATTAATTGTAGATCCCTTAGCTTGGAATTGGGGTCCCACACATTCATGTCTGTGAGGGCCATGTTGTGTAGGTAGAACTCTGCCATCTTTGACTTATCCTCTGAGGTGCTTTGGTCACACAAATCCATGAACTGCCTGTAGTCTTTGAAAGTCATTGTGCCTCTTTGTGCCAAAGTCTTTATTTGGAATTGAAGCCATTGATCCTTCAAATAGAGGCCATAAGATTTGGTTGGTGTTTTGAATTGTAATGCTTCCATGGATAAGCTAGCCATGTATGCCAGTTGAGTCTCTTTCTCTTGCAGCTGCCTCCTTAGTAGTTCATTCTCATTTTCAAGGTGGCTTCTTGTAATGGCCTCTCTGTCTCTAAGAGCACTCAATTCTCTGCCCATTTCCCTGAGTTTGTTTTTGATATGGACAATATCCTCAACTCCTTTGGATTTGGCTATCTGCATCCACCTATGTGTTCTCACTCTTTCTTTATCCAATTAGAAAAACAATGGAATTGCAAACTTCTGTGGGACTATTTTGCCTCCCTCAAGTTGATTGTAATAGGAGGCAAGACTACGCTGGGGGTTAGGTTCTTGTAGCTCTTGTGCTTCCCCCTTCACCTCTGGCTATTCCTCTATCTTTTTTTAAAGCTTTTGGGTTTCCTGTAGTTTGGACATTGTCTCCTATAGGACTGTCTGAGCCTCCTATAGGTCTAGTTTTGGGTCCTGTAAAATTGCCTTTCCCTTCCATGTAGAAGATCTTGGAGTCCCCCTCTCGTAGGTTATAGGTGTCTTGGAAGGAGATTCTTTCACCTTGGTAGATGGTGAATCTTCAATGGTAATGGGAACTTTTGAAGAGGGTTGAGGCTTGCTTGTTTTAATTCTTGTGCTCTTCCTTGCCCTGAAATACATGGAGGTATTTCTTTTCCTGTTTTGCTTTGGCTTGACTGGTGTACTTAGGGTAGTGAGGGCAATTGCTGCTTCTCTTTCCAAAGTCTCAGGGGACTCTTCTCCTTGCTTTGCCTTCTCTGCCTCCTTTTCTCCCTCTTCTGTCTCTTTTTCTATCTCTTCAACTTTTCCCTCCTCTGTTTCTTTTCCTTCCTCCTTCCTTTCTTACTCTGCTATGTCACCACTGGCTTCATCTTCTCCTCCTTGCTGTTCTTCCTCCTCACTGCCAGTAGGACTGACATCATAGGTTAATGCCTTTATGTCATCCTCAGCTGTCATATTTCAGAAAACTTCCCATGCTATAGGGAGTGTAAAGTTATGGAGGGATTCCTCTACTAGGATTTTGATTAAGCCATGGTGAGCCAACTGCCCTGAATTTCCTACTTGTACCTTAGTGCTAGAGTCAATAAGGGACTGAAGGAGGAAGTAAGGGATACTGAGATTTTGAGGTGCTGGGGTATCTATGCCATATATTAAGTCATGGAGGATTTTGAAATGATATTCATAGACAATGTTGTGCCTCCCCTCACAGGAAATGTATTTGATGACTTGGTAGTTAACCTCATCCCAGAGATATGGTATATTAGCCCTTTTAATTCCTTTTTTATCTTCCACGGGGGTTTCATTATTTTGGAAAAATTTCTTCATGGCAGCTTGGCCAATTGGTTTCTCATCATTACTCCAAGGTAGCCTAAGAGGAAGAGTAGTGACCCTACTAATGAATTCAAGGGTTATTTCAATGTAGAGGCCTCTAATGGTTATAGTGGCATGTGTTCTTGTGTGAGGGACCAGAGAGAGAGAGCAAATTCTTGGGCAATTTCATCATCAAAACCTCTAAATTTCTCAAAGAAATTCATCTAGTTTTCCCTTGTGAATATGTCTACCACTTGAGGATGTGCATGGAGCCTAGTGGAATTAGTGGGTTCATTTCTCATAAACCCTCCTGTCATAGTGCCTATACTTTTTTTTTAAAACCCAAATATGGAGGTGGAGACAAAGAGTTTTGAGAAAAATAAAAAAACAGAGGAGACTGTGTTTTTTTAAATAAACAGAAAATTTTTATGTATTTTTTGCCCTCCTAAAGACTTATTTCACCCTCAAATTGAGACCACTTCTTTCATATATTGATATTCAACAGGGGGCATGCATGAACCCTACCTCTTTAGACTAAAATTTGTGCAAAAAATCGTGGTTTCTCCCTTCAAAATGACTCACTGCCCCTCCTGTAGAAGCCCGCTGTCCCTCCTGTAGATTTCCTGTAGGTGCTCCTGTAGAAAATGCCAAGAGCAAAGATAGGGAGGAAATCGATGGAGGATGGTGGTTATGAGGCTGTGGGGGCACAAGAGGACTGCTGTGACTGAGTTACGAGGAGGAAATGAAGAAAAGGTGGTGAGAATACACGGGGAAGAGTGCTCATTACTCTTTATGGATATTTTTGGTTATGAGTGTTGAGTTGGCAAGGTGTACGTTGGCCATATTCAGACCATTGGTCCCCACCTACTTGGTCATCATGGCCCCTCCTCGTAATCATCTCTCATTATTGCATCAGAGTTCACACTTCCTCCCACTACCTGTCCTTGGCATCTTGTGCTTGAGTTGACTGTGCACACGTGTGGGTGACATCTCGGATAAGTGGAGTGACGAGTCAATTAAATGAAGGTAGCCAAGTTAACTCGTTACATATCCCTCGTTTAATATCAACCATCTCATTGCCTTCATATGAATTCTAATTACACAAATGCAAATAGAGAAGTGACTTAGTTACTTACCTGTGATCTGAGTGTATTTGCTATGAGGTGTTGTGGCTTTCTCTGCTGCATGCCTTCATTTCCATTTATGCATGCTGTCTCTGCTTGCTGATGTGTGGTTGTGTGCTTGTGCAGGTTCTTCTCTTGCTGGAGCTGAGCTTCATGTGCCTTTTCAACCTACATGTGTGCACTCTCTTGCTGCTGGTGCTGGACTTCTATGGGATCAGCTGCTACAGGAATTCCTACAGGAGCTCTTGTAGCTGCTTCTCCCCTAGAAACTTCAACTTTTCCCTGTGCTTGGAGCTTGAGAATAATGCCAGAGGTGTCATGAATGATGGAGGGATGGTAGGTAAGCTTCAAGTAAGGTTATTGGTGCCTTTTCCTCTTTTTATTTTTGTTTTTTTTCAAAACCAAAAAATTTGTTTTTTGTTTTTTTTTTTTTTTCTTGGATAGGAAGAAAAAAAAATAATGATGCTTGGGGTGTGATGTAGGCTTGGAAATAATGGCAAGGAGGTTTGAAGATGGTAAGAGGGATTATAGGTTCCTCATGAAGCTTTTTTTTCCCTCAAACTGCCTTCTGTAGACACTTTTGGCTCTCTGTAATTCCTACAAGAGCCTCCTATAGAAAACACAGAGCCTCCTGTAGAAAAACAGTTTTGGAAGAAAAAGGTACAGTGGGGCGAAAGTGATGCCAAAAATGATGGAGGAAGGTGTGGAGAAGGTGATATGGATGTTGGTGTGAATGTCAGTGTCCCCTTGGGACCTTCTTTTGCTCCCTGTAGTCCTCCTACAAACCTGCAATGCAATAAAAATTCATTTTTTCTTTTCTTCTTTTTGTTTTTTTGGTTGTTTTTAGAAAACAACTAGGGCGCCTTAGAGAGGTTTTCACCTTAATTTCTTGCCCTGGGGGCCTCCAAGGGAGGTTTTCACCCAGAGTCTTATTATTTTTTTCCTCTTTTTTTTGACATCACTGGGCCGCCTCAGAAGAGGTTTTCAATCCAATGATGGTACTCAAGCACCTCATGGAGGTTTTCACTTGAGTCCTTATTTTTTATTTTCTTCAGTGAGTGGGTGAAGTGGAAGCTAAGACATGCTCCACTACCATCATTTTTTTATTCAGATCTTCAATAAACTCTTGCTTGGAGAGGGGTTTCTTGTAGAATTTCAACCGATGTCCATTGACAAGCATGGAGATGGCTTCCTCATCAATGGTTCTGATCAGAACTGAACCATTTTCATTGCATTTCTCCACAGTGTAGGGTCTTAGCCATCTTGCCCTCAGTTTTCCTTTGAAATCTTTGTATCTTGAATCATAGAGTAGTGTCCAATCTCCCTCTTAGAATTTCTTCTCTTTGATATTTCTGTCATGCCATATCTTTGTCTGAAGCTACACTACCTTTGTATGGAGAAGGGCTTGCAATCTGTATTCATCCAATCCATTGAGCTGAAGTAATCTCTCCTTCTGTGCATGGCTGAGGTCTAGGTCCAGCTGAGTTTCCATCCTTAGGGTATTTAATTCAAACTCTATTGACAACAAAGCCTTCTTCCCATAGACTAGTTCATAGGGTGTGAACCCGGTGGTGGTTTTCCATGTTGTGTTGTAGGCCCAAGTGGCCTCAACTAATCTGCCTACCCAGTCATTTCCGCTGTTGCTCACTACCTTGATTAGGATCCCTTCCAATGCTCTGTTAGTGACCTCCACTTGCCCATTGGCTTGTGGATGGTGAGGGGTGGAAGTCCTGTGTTTGATCTTATGATGTGTGAGTAGGTCTTCAATTAGGCTGGAAGTGAACTGACTGCCTTGGTCTGTGACCAAGTCTCTTGGATGCCCGAATTTGTAGAATATGTTTTCTTTCAAGAAATCAGCTACTTTTTCCTCTCTTGCTGCTTTGATTGCTTTTGTCTTTGCCCACTTTGTCATGTAGTCGGTGCACACAATGATGTACTGCTTCTGCTTTGAAGGGGGGTTGATAGGCTCCACAAAGTCCATGCCTCACTTCTAAAATGGCTCAAAGGTCACTTGAGGCTGCATGGGCATTTCATCCTTCGAAGTGGGTTTCCAAATCCTCTGACACCGATCACACTGGCTCGAGTATCTCCTCACGTCCTGATGAAGAGTGGGCCAGTAGTAGCCTACTTGCAACATCTTGAAGGCATATTTTTTTGCTGCAAAATGACCTCCACAAGGCCCATCATGACAGGTCAGGAGGATGTCAAATACTTCCTCCTCCCTAACAAATCTTCTCAAGATATGATCTAGGCCCAGTTTGAAGAGATTGCCTCCAATCTAGGTGAAAGGGGCGCTTTTCCTTACTATCATGCTCTTCCCTTTTGAGGATAGGTGTGGCGAGAACTGTGTTGAAACCAAGTAGTTTGCTATATCAGCAAACCATGGAGAGAGTACTGATATAGCAAATAGGTGTTCATATGGCATTTGGTCATCCACAATTCCTTCTTCACCTGCAGGAAATTTTCTCTAGACAAAAAGTCAGCAACAACATTCTCTTTACCAGGCTTATCAATAATTGTCAGATCAAACTGCTGTAGTAAAAGAAACCATCTAATAATGCGAGCATTTACATCTGGTTTGTTCATTAAATATCTAATTGCAGCATGATTAGTGTGCACAAAGGTTTGATGGCCTGTGATATAATGTCTGAATTTGTTTAAGGAATGCATGACAGCTAAGAATTCCTTCTCGATCACTGTATAGTTTAACTCTGCCTTCGACAAGTTCTTGCTTATAAAGTATATGGCACAAGGTAATTTTTCATCAACTTGTCCTAAGGCTGCTCCTATCACTTTGTTCGAAGCATCTGTGTGAATGTGAAATGGCAGGGCCCAGTTTGGGCCTCTAAGAATTATGGCAATCACTAGCTTGCTCTTCAAGGTATCTAAGGATTATTGATAGTTTTCTGACCATATGACATCAACATCTTTGCCTAGGAGGCCAAACAAAAGAGAGGCTATCTTGCTGAAGTCTTTAATGAATCTCCTGTAATATTCGGCTAAGCCTATGAAACTTTTGACATCTCTCACCTTTTGAGGAGGTGGGACCCTTGGATGATGGCAATTTTGTTGGGGTCCACTTGCAGTCCTTGTTGAGATATTGCATGACCTAGCACGGTCCCTTCAGTCATCAAGAATTCACATTTTTCCAGACTAAGGGATAGGTTCATCTCAATACAATTATCTAGAACTTTTCCTAGGTTAGATAAAGCTTCCTGAAAGTTAGAGCCATAAGGAGTAAAATCATCCATGCATATTTCAACTGCATCATGAACAAGTTCAAAAAATATACTTAATACTGCTCTTTGGAAAGTGGTTGGAGTGTTGCAAAAACCAAAAGGAAGGACCTGGTATGCAAAGGTACCCCAAGGACAAGTGAAAGTGGTCTTATCTTGGTCTTTCGGGTTGATTTGAATCTGATTGTACCCGCTAAACCCATCTAGGAAAGAGAAAAACTTTTTCCCTGCCAGACCGTCTAACACTTGTGTTAAGTTATGGTATGTTCTATGCTTATAACAGTTTACTTCTTTTTCTTATTATATTCCACCGATTAGCAATCACATGTATATAAAGTAAAGTGCAGATAGAACATTAAACGATCAACAGAAAACAAGCCAAGATAAGAGACACAAGATGTGGCGGCTAGCCAGGGACAAACCCCACAATGTGTGGGGAAACCCTTTGATCAAATCTTCTTTTATCTTCAATAATTCAGCAGAGAGAAATAGTACAATAAATCTGATTCATATCAGCAGTAGCAAACCCTAGATCAGTAGCATCAGCATTAGCGGCTTCATTATCAAACTAGGGCATACCATATCTCACAAACCTATAGTCGGATTGACTTCATTCCACCACCAAAAGTTTCGGCTTCCAGAGGAGGTTCAGATGAACCTATAGTGCAGTTCAGATGAGGAGATCTTCTAGGCCACGCAAGTCAATCTTTACTTCTGCAGTTGCAGCTTTAGTTTCAGTAGTTTCCGGCTTCAAACTAGGGCAGTCGATATCTTGCAAACCGTTCGTCGGATTGATTTCATTCCACCACCAAAAGTTGCGGCTTTCAAAGGAGATTCAGATGAACCTACAACGTAGTTCCAAAGACGAGATCTTCTAGGCCATGCAAGTCAATCTTTACTTCTGCAGTTACAACTTCAGATTCAACAGCTTCCGGCTTCACATGTGTGAGAGAGAGAGAGACCCATTTCAGCGTAGTAGAGAAGAGACTCATATCTGCGCAGTAGAGAGAGAGAGAGATGTGATGAGATGAGTGAGTCTAAATGAGGAAAAGTCCTCTTATATTTATACACAACGTTGGTGGGTGAATAGATGCGACTGTTGGGCTTCTGAGCCTACATAAGTTGTAGGTCGGCTTGATAATAATTCCATAATCAAAATAAATTCATACTCCATGAATACTTATCGGAATTGGATGATCTTTATATCAATCCTACACCTCTTGACGAGAGGAATCTAATAAAAATATTATTAGCCATGAATAAGATGACCCACATGAAGTTTTGCCCTAGTTGCCAATTTTAACACTCCCTCTCAACCATGGAGAACTTCATCTGCAATCTGTCTATCGGTCATTACTATTCATCCATCAAATGCACTGCCTTGTACAGCCTGACCCTTGCCCTGCTCTGCTCTATTTTGCCTGTTCTGCTTTGTCTTGTTCTGCCCTGCACTGATCTGTACTGTTTTGTTCTGTTATGCTCTGCTCTTGCATTGTTCTGTTCTACTCTGCTTTTGTCCGAATTATGAAGAAGAAGAAATGATCGAGGATGTATCATACTGACTCAAAGTCAGTCTCAGAGTATGTACCACTGGTCTTAGACCAGTCTCAACCAACCCAAAGTCAGCGTCATAGTGAGTACAACTCCAATGGTCCCAGACCAATATCATCCTCCACTAACTCAAATTCAGTCTCAGAGTATGTACCACTGATCCCAAACCAATCTCAACCGACCCGAAGTCAGCGTCATAGTCTGGTACAACTCCTACCACTGGTCCCAGACCAGTATCATTGATCCCAGATCAATGGAGGTCATCCTAGTGTAGGGAGTACGGTAGTTACAACGATGCGTCCATCGGTACTACTATGGTCCCTAACTTCATTTCCCTGCTCATTAATCAGATGAGAGGTACTTCCCATGAATCCCAGACTGCATGGGTAGGATGCCTCGACAGCAGAACTAATCAATCCTGTCCTCACAGGAGAACACATCAATCCTGCTACAATTGACATGGAGAACACATCAATCTAGGCCTCATAGGAGAACACATCAATCCTGCTACAATTGCCGTGGAGAACACATCAATCCAGGCTGCCATGGAGAACACCTCAATCCAGGCCTCACAGGAGAACTAATCATCCTGCTACACAGGAGAGCGAATCATCCTGTTCCACAAGAGAGCGAATCATCTTGTCCCACAAGAGAGCGAATCATCTTGTTCCAGTGTGCATCACCAGGGGAGGGTATGTCACCCTGTGGTCATATGTTGCTCCAGTAGGAACCGCAAGCCCTTAGAGCTCCCAGAGCTCAATGTATGCAACATGCAAGACCCTTGTACAAAGGTTTCTTGCCGACTCCAAGTCGTTTGGGAAAATCACAAATTAGATCTTTCCTCGGGGCTTTGACAAGGTGTATCAACCTGTACATCATCTTAATGCGATGGAGCCTCCTTGCTCATCAACTTACCATATCCAAGATGATGTCTATCTGCTGGAGCAATCGACGAATACAGGATTCCTCAATAATCGAATCCCACCTCTGGTTGTTATAGAGAATCACAGTGGTATCCAATGTAAATCCAAACAGCTCACTGAAGAGCTTTCGCAACCAGACTACCTCACACGAGGTTATGCTAGCAACAATATATCCTGCTTCGGCGGTGCTCAAAGCCACCGAATTCTGCTTCCTGCTCATCTAGGATATCGAAGCAGATCCCAAGGTGAAACAGTACTTGGAAGTGCTCTTACGGTCCACCACACTGCCTGCCCAATCAACATCAGTATATCCAAGTAGTCTCACATCTCCAGCAGTATATCTTAATTCATGAGAGATTGTGTCCTGAAGACATCTCAGAAGATTCTTGGCATTAATCCAGTGAGGCTCAACCAAATATGAGCTCATAATGCTAACTGCAAAACATATGTTCGAATGGAGGTTCACCAAGAACATCAATGCAAATGAGTTTTTGAAACTCAGAGGCATTTCGCAAGTCTGGTCCGACATCACTACCATATAACTTCTAAAAGTTAAGATCCTCGAGGTAGTCACAGGCTTGCAGTCCATCATACCGAATCTTTCCAATATATTTACCACATATTTTCCTTGAGATAGGAAAATTTCCCTTGGCTTCTACCACACTTCAAGTCCTTGGTCCTTCATTTCAAATTCAAAAGCCATCTCCCTCTAACATTTGTGAATGAGAGGGTTTGCACCTGTTAGAAATAGGTCATCCACATACAACACCAGTATGAGAGGCTTGTCATCTTCAACCTTAAAGTAAAGGTTAGGATCAGCTTCACTCCTAGTGAATCCCAACTTCATCAAGTAGCTATCGATCCTCTCATACCATGCTCGGGGTGCTTGCTTCAGCCCATAGAGGGTCTTATTCAACCTGCATACATGAGATTTTCAATCATAAATCTCAAATCCTTCAGGTTGCTCCACATAGACCTCTTCTTTGATAGAACCATGCAAGAACCTAGTCTTAACATCCATCTGATGTAGGTTCCATCCTTGTGAAGCCACATGGGCTAAGATCAAGCGCATGGTAGTATATCTGGCAACAGGTGCAAATATCATAGTCTATACCTCCCTTCTGGGATAAACCACAAGCAACAAAATGAACCTTATACTTTTCCATACTTCTATTTGCCGCATGCTTTATCTTGTAAAGCCATTTTGAAGTAACAATTGTCTTGTCCAGGGTCTGGGAACTACTTCCCAGACATCATTCTCCATAATAGACTCATATTCTATGGTCATAGCATCCTTCCATAGTCACTGCTTGATGACATCTGAGAATGATGAAGGTTCATTTTGTATGATCGTGCTCATGATGGTCAGGTATCCCTGATACCTGTTAAGTTTCTTACTTTGATGGGAGGTTCCTCAGGGTGTAGCATGTCCTTCAGCATCCTCAAGTATCCCCCTAAGCCATGAAGGCCTCTTCCTAGAAGAGGAAGGCTCATGTGAATGAGGATCAATCGGATCCATGGGTTCTTCTACATCAGGCATTGATTCATCATCCTTTTCTTTCGGTTCCCTGGTGTCGGCTTCTTGAGAGCTCCTCAAAGTCGGAAGATTGATCACCTTGCTGAGAGCCATATATTCGTAAAAGGTGACATCATGGCTAATTATGACTTCCCTTTGACCGGCTACATAGATTCTATAGCCTTTAGTATTTTCACCATAGCCCACGAAAATTCCCTTCTTTCCAGATGCTCCCAATTTATTTCTTTTCTCTTTTGGCACATGAAAGTATACAGGGCTTCCAAAAATTTTAAAATGAGAAACATCAGGTTTCTTACCGGTGAATTTTTCTTCAGGAGTCTTGGAACCCAATGCTTGATGAGGGCATCGATTTTGTACATATACGGCAGTGTTTGCAGCTTCAGCCCATAGAAACTTAGGAAGACTTTAATCATGTAGCCTCGCCCGGACAACTTCCATAATTGTGCAGTTCTTCCTTTCTGCCACACCATTTTGTTCAGGAGTATATGGTGCAGTAGTCTCCCTCTTGATGCCAGCCTCTTTACAAAAATCATGGAACTCATTAGATTCATATTCAGTCCCATTGTCAGTTCTTAAGATCTTGATCTTCTTTTCGGTTTGATTCTCGATTAGGGCTTTGAAGTGTCGGAACCAAGGGAACACTTCATCCTTCTTTTTCAAGAAGTATATCCAGGTCTTTCGAGAATGGTCATCTGTAAAAGTGAGATAATATGAGTATCCTCCCAAGGAGTTCACAAGCATCATACCTGATATGTCTGAGTGAACTAGTTGTAATATATCAGAGGTCTTGCTTTGACTTGAAGGGAATGGTCCCCTTTTTGAGCTTTCCTTCGGCACATCCCGGACATACACCTTCATTCTCTATTCAGAATTCGGGCATCCCTATCACCATTTGTCTTACACCGAGTATAGCTTTATAATGAAGGGTGGAAAACCTCTAATGCCAAATTTCGGACTGAAGAGATGTGTCATAAGACATGACACCTAGCAGACTTCCATCGACCTGATATAATGAATCAACACTAAATCCAAGAGTAAAGGCATCTTTAACATTATTTTTCCATATACATACCTTGCCATCGCTGAAGGTTACCTTGTAGCCTTTGTCTTCCGTTCCCGAGATGGACACTAGGTTCTTTTTGAGGTCAGGTGCATTTAATACATCCTGGAATTTCTGGCCTTCTTGAATGCTTATCCTCTTCCTTGATTCCTAGCTCTCCTCTTACCTTTACTGTTGAATTTGTCATTCCTTTGATTATCATCAGAGGGATTTTGATCATCGTCCTAGAGTGAGTCCTTTCTATCAGGGCACTCCCTTGCATAGTGACTTGCTTTATCACAAATGTAACATCGTCATTTTCTTCTAGCCTTAGGTCCAACCTTTCCTTTTGATTTAGTCCCGGAATTATTTCTTTTCTTTGCATGAAAAGAAAAGGCAGCAGGAGGACCTTTAGGCATGGGCATTTCTTACACTTCTTCCCTTGTTTCTTCTTGAATGCATCTAGCCATTAATTCCTCGAAACCAGGAATTACATTATAGTTCAGAAGAGTAGTCCTGAACACATACCATTCAGATGGTAATCCTTCAAGAGTTGTGAGTGCCATTTCTCTATCAGTAATAGTTTCCCCAATAGATAGGAGATCGTTCTTGATCTCGGTGATTCTTAAGAAGTATGCTTGCATACTTTCATCTTTACCCTTCTTGATTTCCCTTAGCTTATTTCTAAGAAACAAAACTTGATTTGCATCATTAACTTTAAATAAACTCACCAGTCTGTCGTAGATTTCCTTGGAGGTGTCTAGATCAGAGATGTAGGCCACCAAGCGCTTGTCGATAGAGTCCCGGATGATCTTCTTTGTTTTGACTTCTCCATTTTTCCATTTGTTCTAGGCAACAGCAGATGCATTTGATGAAGGCTCAACAATATTGCCTCTTACATGGTCCAACACTCCTTGATCTTCAAGGGTTAGATCGATAGACATCTTCCATCCGTGATAGTCAGCTTTCTCACGGAGCTTGTCTTCGGCAGGAAAGAGTGTTGAGGACCCCATAGTTCTTTTAGGATAACCTTGCCAATCTTCTCTTCAATGATTGCTCTTGCTCTTGCTCGGGCTTTGTCTTCACCTCAGCTCTGATACCATGTTAAGTTATGGTATGTTCTATTCTTATAACAGTTTACTTATTTTTCTTATTATATTCTACCGATTAGCAATCACATGTATATAAAGTAAGTGCATATAGAACATTAAACGATCGACAGAAAACAAGCCAAGACAAGAGACACAAGATGTGGCGGCTAGCCAGGGACAAACCCCACAATGTGTGGGGAAACCCTTTGATCAAATCTTCTTTTATCTTCAATAATTCAGTAGAGAGAAATAGTACAATAAATATAATTCATATCAGCAGTAGCAAACCCTAGATCAGTAGCATCAACATTAGCGGCTTCATTATCAAACTAGGGCAGACCATATCTCACAAACCGACAGTCGGATTGACTTCATTCCACCACCAAAAGTTTTGGCTTCCAGAGGAGGTTCAGATGAACCTACAGCGCAATTCATATGAGGAGATCTTCTAGGCCACGCAAGTCAATCTTTACTTCTGCAGTTGCAGCTTCAGTTTCAACAGTTTCCGGCTTCAAACTAGGGCAGTCGATATCTTGCAAACCGTTCGTCGGATTGACTTCATTCCACCACCAAAAGTTGCGGCTTTCAAAGGAGATTCAGATGAACCTACAGCGCAGTTCCAAAGAGGAGATCTTCTAGGCCACGCAAGTCAATCTTTAGTTCTGCAGTTGTAGCTTCAGATTCAATAGCTTCCGGCTTCACATGTGTGAGAGAGAGAGACCCATTTCAGCGCAGTAGAGAAGAGACTCATATCTGCGCAGTAGAGAGAGAGAGATGTGATGAGATGAGTGAGTCTAAATGAGGAAAAGTCCTCTTATATTTATACACAACGTTGGTGGGTGAATAGATGCGACTGTTGGGCTTCTGAGCCTACATGAGTTGTAGGTCGGCTTGATAATAATTCCATAATCAAAATAAATTCATATCTCCATGAATACTTATCGGAATTGGATGATATTTATATCAATATTACACCTCTCGATGAGAGGAATCTAATTAAAATATTATTAGCCATGAATAAGATGACCCACATGAAGTTTTTCCCTGGTTACCAATTTTAACAACTTGATCTATGAAAGGTAAAGGAAAATGCTCCTTTTTATTGGCTTTGTTCAATTCCCAATAGTTGACAAAGATTCTCCACTTACCATTTTTCTTTGGCACTAGCACCAAAGGAGAGACCTATTCACTGTCAAAGATGGTATAGATGAATCCTACATCAAGCAATTTCTGCAGTTCTTCCTTAACAATATCTTTAAGTGCTGGATTCATCCTCCTTTGAGGCCACCTGAATGGTTTGCAATCTTCCTTGATTTATATATGATGAGTACATATTGAAGGGTGCACTCCCTTCATCTCCTTATAACTCCAGGTGAAGGCATCTAGATGTTTTCTCAGTAGGCTGCATAGCTCCTTATCCTGTGAAGTAGATAGGGATGGATTAATTTTCAATGTTCTTTTTGGGCTGAACTCTATATTTTTGGCACAGAGAGAAGTAGGATTAGCCACACAAAGGTCAGTTGAGGAGTTGTTTTAGGTTTCTCTTACTATGTCTTCTAATGGTGATACACTGGGAGGTGGATTCTGAATCAAATTTTCAATCATATCATCCTCATCTTGCGGTTTTCTTCCCATTGCGATTTCTAATGCACAAAACGGTGTAGAATAAACTTCATCCTCCTCCTCCTCCTTCAACCAGAGAGGTAGATCATGTTCTAGCAGGGGTTGGGCAGGAGGATATAGGGTTAACTACTTGGACATGTGCCCATTCTTTATGGTCATGTTCCCAGCTCGACAGCTAATGTAGGCATTGGCTATAGCCAACTAGGGTCTTCCCAGAATGAGAGGATACCCAGTGAGCTTTTCCTTTGGCTGGAGAACTAAGAAATTCGCAGGGTACTCCTAAGAATCAATGGAGACCATCACATATTCCACAATCCCCTAAGGGGTCATGGTGGAGTGGTTTGTCAGTTGCAGCACTGTCATGGTCTTCCTCAAGGAGTCTTGGAGATTAAGTTTGAGCATTGTGTCCTTTGTCATCACATTAATGGAATCTCCCAGATCAATCAAGGTATGTGGGACCATTGTGCCATTGATGTGGACACCGACTACTGGGCTTCTAGGGTCCAGATATTTTGGACAGATTATCTACCCCAACATCAGGTCGGACAATTGTCCTATGGCATTGATGGTTGGGGCATCTCTCTTGCTCCTTCCTGGATGCCTAAAGCACTTCTCTTTGATCAACCTATTGTAGATTGGAACATCTTTTATGGCTTGGAGAAGTGGTATATTCACACATAAATGTTTCAATTCTCCCACGAGTTCAGTCTCTTCTGGGGTAGGTTGGATTGTCTTGGATAGTCTCTCAGGAAAGGGTGGATTTGCTTTAGGTTTTCTTTCCTCTTTATCTTCCTCAACCTCCCTGGGTGGAGGCTGGCTATCTGGGAGAACTTTCCCAGATCACAAGTTGATTTCTTGAATCTCCACAACATAAGTTGGGCATGATGGTTCCCCACTATACACTTGCTGAGCCTGTCTGTTGTTCGGGTTCAGATTTGGCTGGGCAGGCATTTGGGGTTGCCTTGGTGGAGCAGAAGGTAACGGTTGTGGTTGGGCAAGTGGTGGAGGCAGAAGAGTGGGAAGAGAGTTGTATTGGGGACTCCACCCCTGATGAGGCGCATTCCACTAAGGTTGCGGCTAAGCATAGGGTTGAAATGAATAAGTGGCTGGTTGGGCATGATATTGAGATGTGAAGGACGAAGGAGGTGGTGTGGACCAGGAAGGATGAGTAGGGGGGCCCCAAGAAGGTATGGAGGGGACTTGGTTGGGGTTGTAGTGTGCCTGAGATGTCCCTTTCATCCCCTGCTGGTATGGTCTAGGGCCATGCGGCCTCCTTTGGTTTATGTAATAGATCTCTTCAGTGAATCCCTCGGCCCCTTGGTATACAGCTTTAAGTCCGGGCAAGGAAGGGCACTTGTCTGTAGAATGATTTTCTTCACAGATTGAACAAACCTCTATAGAGTTCAATGGGCATTCATTCCTAGGATGCCTCCTAGTGCATCTAGGGTAAAAAATAGCCAAATCCCTCTCTGTTTCCTCTTGTTTTCTTTTGATATGTAAGGTATCCATTTGCATGGAAAGAGTCTGTAGTGTCTCACTTTTGAAGTCTTCTAGCATGCTTCCAATTTCCCCTTTAATGGATGAATTGGAAGAAGAGGTATTGGCTATGGGTTGACTACCCCTACCTTTCTTTTTGGCTACTCTAGAATGGTTTCTAAAAATAGTCTTTATGTCCTCATAGGATAGTTGGTAGATGTTTCCCCTGGCCAGTAGATGGAGGGTGTCTAGAAGGTCTTCTCGAATTCCCCTGAGCAGGACCAACTTCAGAGACTCAGGGTCAAGTGTACACCCGACCCTTTTGTAATTGAGTTGGAACCTCTCTTCATAGTTTTCCAGGGACCCTTCATTTCCCATGGTCATTCGGAAGATTTCTTCTTTAGTATCTTTTGACCTACAATAGTCATGATACTTGTTATTAAAGGCCTGCTGCATCTGAGCTCAAGTTGTGATGTTATTGCTAGGTAATCCCATGAACTAGAGTAGTGTTGCATCCTTGAGAGTATAAGGGAACAATTTCAACTTTTTCTCGTCTTCTGCATAGTCATAAGTTCGACAGATGACAACAAACTCAAACAAGAAGGTGTCAGGATCTTCTGTAGTCAGACCATGGAAGTGACGTAGGGCTGAAGGGCTTATACTCTTCATTTTGGTGTCCCCATTAGTGTCCTGAATGGGAAAGGTACCCTCTATTCTCTCTCTATTCCCCCTAGCATTTCTATTTTCAGCCATTGGCTCCAGAGGAATGGTTTCTTCTTCTTCTTCCCCTATAGGTTCTTCAAATATGTTTCGTTGTTCACCTAAGGGTTCTTCTTGATTGCAGCCACCAAAGAAGAGAGAAGGTTGGCTGTGTAAAGCAGTGGGGGTGTTGGGCAAAAATTTTCCTGAGTTATCTCTATTCCTACGAGGCATGAAAGGAAATATTTTTGGTTGGTTTTTTGTTTCTTTTTCCCCACACTGATGGTACCTGCAGAAATTGAAATTGTGATTGAACAAAACAAATTGCAACTAGCTAAAATGAACTCGCTGAATGGAAATTTGCAAAACTGAAAAGGAAAGCAAGGAAATGCAGAATTGAAAGAAAGGAAATGACTAATGTACTTTTGTCGAAATGAACTATTAGCAGAATGTTACAATAGGAAATAGAAGAAAGCAATAATCACAGAATACTCTGACTCTTCTCCGGCAACGGCGCCAAAAAGTGGTGAGGACTAGTATTGCAGCAAGAATGCTGCAAATCTTGGGCTACCAACTTTACTTTTATCAACCTGGTAAGTCTTAACAAACTTGAAAGCATCAGTGCTGTATGCACAAGTACTAGTTCTCATTGCAGGTTGTCACTTGGTCAGCCAGCGCGAGATCACTAGGAGCTCAAGCCAACTTCTATAGATTTCAGAAGAAGCTCTATGTGTGATGAAAGAAAGAAAGATTACTCTACAGAAGCTATTCTAATTGCAGAAAGGAAAAAGACTAGAATGTAAAGAAAAACCTAATAAAGCCTACTTAACAAGCTAATTCTAATTTTGCCAAAAACACTACGAAAACCATGAAAGAAATGCCATTACCTACTCAAGGAAGTAAACAATATTTAACCATGCTATTTCTGGAAGTAAATAAGCAAAAAACATATTTTTGGATTTTTATGTGTTTTTATGTGAATTTCAAATGCATCTAATTTATTGTGTATGAGTGCGGCAGCGAACAGGTGGCGTTGGAGGGTGGTTTTGGAGCTTGGGAGGATGTAGGATGGTGTGGATGGGTCCTAGGAGGTCTTAGGTGGCCTTCTGGAGGCTTCTCTCACACTCGGCTTTCAAAAGAGAGCCTACAGGAAAAACTACAGGAGGACACATGGAAACTACAGGAGGAAAACAGGGAAACTACAGGAGGCCTACAGAAGGAGGCCGAGAGAAATTTCCGTTATTTTGAGGGTGTGAGAGTGGGTGGAAAAGGTGGCTGAAGATTGGGGTGAGGTTTTAGGGCACCTAAGGTCTACCATGAACCACCAGGAGAGAGAAAGATGATTGGGTTTGTTCAAGGAGAGAGGAAGAAGTTCTATGAAAAATGAAGAAAACTAAGGCAGAATGGAGGTGAGGTTTGGGAGACCTATAGGGAATTGATTAGATGGAGGATGTGATTGCTGATAAGCTGGCCTACTACTGGAAGAGATCTGCCGCAAAGTAACTGACAGTAAACCAAGAAAATCAAGCAACAAATGAAATGAGTGCATTTAGGAAAAATAGAGTTTTGCATTAAAATGGTCTAAACTATGATCTATGAAAGGAAATGCTGAGAAATGCTGTAGGAAAGGAAAGCATGAAAGAGGACTATTTCAAATCAAGAAGTGAACATGATAAAGGAGATTTGGAGCAAAGAAAAACTGGACTATTAACCTACTAAAGAGCTGCAAACACTAGAAGTCCTATGAATGAGGAAAATCTGTGTTTTTGGGGCAGCAAGAGAGTCTTTGTCTCAAATCATGGTCCCAGAGAGAGGAAGAGAGGCCAAGGCACTATTGCTAGCCTTTTGAATCTTTTCTGATCGCTGCTTAACCTATTACAGAAAGCACAAATGGAAGAAAACTACTAAATCATCAAAAGCAACCTATTCTTAACCATAAAAGAAATACATCTAACAACAAATTAATCTACAAACTGAAGTAAAGCATACAAATACAAGTAAAGAGAAGCTTGGCTGCTTGGATTGGGCCCTAACCCAAGAGCTTCAATCCTCTGAGGTAACTTAGTGATAGCTCAAAAAGGATTCCATCTTCATTATAAAAAAATAACAAGATTACATAAAACTGTCACAAAATAGTAAGCTCGAAATTTGAGTAGAGTTTACATAAAAAAAATTGACCCTAGTGAGGCCCTAGGCCTCTCTACTTATACATCTGAAGCTACCAACAACTTCTTAAAAATTAGGGAGGCTTGGCTCCCAAAACTCGAGATAGCTATCAATCATCGTCCACTTGCTCGACTGCCTTCTAGTGTATGATTCGGCTGCCTGTACTTCGAGCTGAATGAAGGGGAATTCAAAGTGAGGAGTAATAAATGAGGGGGATTCCCTCCTATAAGTCCTCTCCTTTGTCTACTTCGAGTTATTTCTGCCATTTGACCACTGGATCCTTGACTTTGACCTCAAAATCTATCAATAATCTGTATTAAATACATGTTAGACAACATGGCATCATAACTAACTCAACTCACTCTATAAGCATAAATATAATAAGAAAATCATAAAATAAGCTAAGAGAATGGTTGATTTGACTAGGTTAGGAGGTAAAATGAGCCCATATAATTACCCATTTATGAGGCTCATCAATTGGCCAAAGGAAGTTAGTCAAGTAGAGGATAGAGAATACTTGTGCAGTTTGAGCTCAAGGTTGAGCAATGCATATTGTATTCATCCAAATTCTTTGACCAAGGGCACAAGGAGATAGGGGCTTGGGAGGCAGTGGAAATTGGCTAAGTGTTGGCTAAGAGCAAGCTTGTGAGGTAGAGAGTTGAGCATATTTGTGCGAAATTATTCTAGTGAGAACAAGCTTTGTATCTTCACTCATATTTCTAATTAATGCAATATAGATAGTAGGGGTTTTGAGCCGTGGCTTTCCCCGGATACTTATTGTGTTATGTGCCATTGATTTATCTTCTTCTTATTCATATTGTTTTCATTGATCTATTGGCTTCTGTTGGTTGAAAGTAGAAGTAGATTCTTGTCCTGTTCTTTACTAAATTGCATGAGCTTGTGAATCTACAGGAAAATCTACATGGTATCAGAGTTGAAGACAATATACTATAGGAGATTTTGAAGTTTTGAGTTTTTGGGTTAAAGGTGAAATTCAAATTTGCAATACATACTTCATGATCGATAGATGATGTTCTATGGTTTGCGGCTCGAGTATGCCTTGGAAGGGAACTCGAATTATATAGCTTGGAAGGACAAGATGGAGGATGCTTGAAGGAATTCATTGATCAAGAAAATGCTAATCAACCAACGCTGGATGCAAAAGATCTGACCGAATGGAAGAAGTGTGTAGCAAGGGTGAGGCATATAATCCTTGAGGGAGTTCAATACCACATTATCTTGAGTCTTGATGGAAAGGAGAGTCTGCATGCTATGTGGAAAGAATTAACAAACATTTTCTAGAACAATAATGACCATAGGAAGTTGGCACTGAAAGATAAACTTCGAAAAATCAAGATGGAGGTGGGTGACTCAATTCAAAATTACTTGACCAAGTTCACTCATTGTTGAGATGAGCTTCGAAGTGTTGGAATCACTGTTGTCGAGGATGATATGGTGAGCCTAGATCTTCTAGGAGTTCCCAAGAGTTGGCATAGTTATCAGGACTTTGTCAATGGGAGGGAGAAGCTGCCAGATTGGGAACGATTGTGGTTGGATTTGGTACAAGAGGAGTTTCGATGGAATACCAGAGATGGGACCTATTCCAAGGAAGTGGAAGAGGATTTTTCCTTATCAAGTAGGACAAAGAAGGACAAGGGAAATAATTCCCAAGGTAAGGTGGGTGGCAAGAAGATGGACTTGTCAAAAGTCAAGTGTTTTCATTGTCACGAGCACAGGAAATATGCCATGAATTTCCCATAGAAGAGAGCAAGCAAGAAGGATCCTACAGTAGCTGCAGCAAGTGAAGCTCTAGCTTCATATTTTGAATTTGATTTCACTCTCATTACATGCATGACCAACAATGTCATGGGAGGTGTATGATATCTTGATAGTGGTGCCTTGTTCCATATGACGGGGAACATAGAACTCTTTAGTGATTTTGAGGAGAAAGACCTCAAGCAAAGCATAGAGTTTGGAGATGACGAGAGGTACATAGCTACTTGGATCGGTATGGTTACCTTTCAGAGGGAGTTGGCTCCCCTCTCAGGATCACATATGTGATGTATGTTCCAGGACTAAAGAAGAATCTTGTTTCAGTTGCGGTATTGGAAGACTTAGTAAGGGAAAGGTTTTCCTTAGACACATAGCCACGGGATAGGTGAAACAAATCGGTGCATGAGATAAGAACCTGTATGCTCTTGAGGTGAAAGATGCATGCAAAGCCTTAAGGAGCAAGGAAAAGGTTAGTGACTTGGTGATTGAGAGGGAAAGTAAATTACCTCTCAACATGTAGCCCTAGAAGAAGCCTTAGAAGTAGTCTCAGACAATTGTGGAGTAGCCACAATTGGAGAAGTAGAGAGGAGACTGAGTGGAGGCATCCACTCATGTAGAGACCTCTATTCAGGGGAAATTTCGAGCCAAGTGGGTAGAGGGAGCACATGCACCATACCTCCAAGTATGAAGTGGGGTGATGTGAAGTGATAGTCTAAGGAGGGATGAATTGGGCAGGGTCTATTGAGAGGTTTTGTCTCATGGATTGTACCTTTATACGAGAGCCCAAAGTACATAATGGCAAGATGGAGCAGTTATGATTGATGCAATTAGAGTTCAGAGTGACAAAGGCTAGAGCAGTGAGATACTAAAGAGCGAAGAGAAGAGTTAAAAATAGTGCAGAAAGGCAGAGTCAGCAGAAGCACAAAGTTTTCAATCGACAGAGGCAGTAGTAGTCAGAGACTTTGGTGACAGATGCATCATACTGGTTCAGGTTGGATATTTTTTTTCGGTTTCAGGAGTTGTTGTAGCAACAACACTAGAGAGAAGTGTTGCATGCAGAACATTCCAAAGGTTCAAGATTAGGATAGGGTTGAATTCCTTTCTTGTTGAGAGGGAGTGTTGAAAATAACAACAAGACATATTAAAAATATCATCTAGAAATTCCAATTTAATTTGTCCTTGAATTAAATTGTAATTTTTTTCTCATAGCAACTTGTAATAGTTAACCAAGTTAAGTTATCTTAGTTAACTTAGGAATTTTGAGTTGGAAGTCTATCTGGAGTCATGTAAGTGTGATCCCTAAGCTTTAGGAGTCCAGATTAAGTTTATTGGAGTTGTAATTAGATAACTCAGTTCAATTAGTTCTAACTGTTGGAGGAACTAATAGAGGTCTAGTAGTGAGTTGGTGCACTAGTGCATCCTCAGTGCCACACCATATAACTGAAGATTCACTCAAGAATAGCTCATGCATGTCAGTTAAGAGGAAGAACCAGTTGAGATTAGAGTGCTGGGACAATGTACTATCAATTGTATAATTTTCTGAGTTTTATAGATGGTGCATGAAATCAGTTGAGGACCTATGTTTTGATTGCACAATTATAGAGTGAGGATCTCCCTTCAAATACAGACTATTTCTCTTAGGAATTATGCAAAGAAATAGAAGCTTGGGGTCTTGGAAATTTGGCTAAGTATTGGCCAAAGGAATTCAGTCAGGAAGATGATAGAAAATACTTGTGCAGGTTGAGCAAAGCATATTGTATTCATCCAAATTATTTGACCAAGGGCGCAAGGAAATAGGGGCTTGGCAAGAAATGGAAATTGGCTAAGTGTTAGCTGAGAGCAGGCTTGTGAGGTAGAGAGTTGAGAATACTTGTACATAATTGTTCTAGTGAGAACAAGCCTTGTATCTTCACTCATATTTTCGATTAATGCAATATAAATAGTAGGGGTTTTGAGCTGTGGATTTCCCCAGATACTTATTGTGTTATGTGCCATTGATTTATCTTCTTCTTGTTCATATTTCTTTCATCGATCTATTGGCTTCCGCTGGTTGAAAGTAGAAGTAGATTCTTGTCCCGTGCTTTAGTAAATTGCACAAGCTTGTGAATCTACATGAAAATCTACATCATTAATGCAAACCATTGAATGAGTAAGTGTAGTGGAGTACATGTGGTGGTAGGGAGGAACCTCCCACGTTCATAAATAACTCTCCAAAATAACTCCATCAACTTCAATGCCTTTGGAGGGTTAATGAAATGATTTACAATACATTGATATAAGGTTTTAAACCTCATATATATATATATATATATATATATATATATATATATATCTATATATATATATATATATATATATATATATATATATATATATATATATATATATATAAAATTCCAACCAAGTTGGGAAAGAATTCAAATAAGGTGTATCATATATAACAACAATCTTATATGTAATGTTAGGTTTTGATTAATTAAAAATAAAAATTAGAAAGCCATGGCCATACTTCAGAGCAATATTCTAATAACAAACAATAATGTGGGATAATGTGGTTAGCCTAAAGTTCAATAATGTGATTGGATTTAAGACCAAATCTTTTGTATTAGTACCACATGAATGTAATAAAGGCACTCAAATGATTAGTTATGTAAAATGTAAAGATACTAAGTATGAAAACCATTTAAAGAATATAAATAAAGGTAGTGGAATATACAAATAATGCATTCATTCAAACCATTTAAGGAATATAAATAAAGGTAGTGGAATATACAAATGATGCATTCATTCAAAGTGTTGGAATTCAGAGGCAGAGCAAATCAAAAAAACAAATAACACAGCAGAATTAATCATGCACAGTAAACACAACTTTTAACGTGGTTCACCCAACCAATCTGGGCTACGTCCACCAAACATAGGCATCAGGAATTTATTAATCAAAACAGGAGATTACATCAAGAAATCCTCACAAAACTCTCACACTCTTAGCAAACATCTGAATGGTTGCCTGTTATATAGCATAGAGAATCTAACAGCCTCATTAACTCACTCACATCAAATATAGGAGGCATTAACTCCCTCCCAACAACCTGGAGCTAATCTAGGAACTGAATTTCTATTGTTGTCATCAGCTGAGATTTTTCCTATTTCATTACAAACAGAAAATCTCAACAATCTCCACCTTGACAACAATTCGCCTGATGCCCTGTTATTATTATTTTATCTTTTCTGCAAGCCAAGAGAAGCTAAACACCAGTGTAGCTTCTCCAACAAAATTGGTTTCGTGAACATGTCTGCACAGTTCTCCTTTGTATGCACCTTTTCAAGAGAGACTCCCCTTTTAGTGATAACCTGTCTTACAAAATGGTACTTAATTGGAATATGCTTTGATTTACTATGATAGGCCAGATTCTTAGCCAAATGTATTGCACTTTGACTATCACAAAGTAACTTGATGTTGTCCTGTAACCTACCAAACTCACCAAGCAAAACTTTCAACCAAACCGCCTCTTTGCAAGCATGCAAAGCAGCAATGTATTCTGCTTCAGTAGTGGATAAAGCAACAATATTCTGTAGCTTTGACATCCAGCTTATAGCTCCACCTGCAAGAGTAAAGACGTACCCTGAAGTTGATCTTCTCTTATCCAAATCACCTGCAAAATCGGAATCAACATATCCGCAAACAAATTCACTACTCTTATTGTAAGAAATACAATAACTACTTGTGCCTCTCATATACCGAAGCACCCATTTTACTGCTGACCAGTGCTCTTTACCAGGATTTTCCATGTACTTGCTGACAACCCCAACTGCATGTGAAATATCTGGTCGCGTACACACCATCGCATACATCAAACATCCTACTACATTGGCATATGGAATTCGAGACATATAATCCTTTTCTTCATCTGTATTAGGACATAAACTCGAAGAAAGCTTAAAATGGGAAGCTAAAGGGACTGACACAGGTTTCACATTATTCATACCAAACCTCAAAAGTATTTTCTCAACATACTTCTGTTGTGATAGCCACAGCTTACCATTACTCCTGTCTCTGAAAATCTCCATGCCCAAAATCTGTCTTGCCGCTCCTAGATCTTTCATATCAAACGTCCTTGCCATCTGAGTCTTCAACTTGTTGATTTCTTCAATGCTTTTGCTTGCTAAAAGCATATCATCAACATATAATACTAAGATAATGAACATGCCATTATTTAACTGCTTAAAGTAAACACAATGATCATATTCACTTCTTACATATTTCTGACTCAACATGAAAGAATCAAACTTCTTATACCACTGCTGAGGCGACTGCTTCAGGCCATATAATGACTTCTTGAGCCTGCAGACAAATTTCTCATTGCGATGCTGAACAAACCCTTCCGGTTGTTCCATATATATTTCCTCATCTAAGTCTCCATGTAGAAATGCAGTCTTAACATCTAATTGCTGCAACTCTAAATCAAACAAAGCCACTAATGCTAACACAATTCTAATTGAAACAATTTTAACCACTGGTGAAAATATCTCATGAAAGTCTATGCCAGCTTTCTGAGAAAACCCTTTTGCAACCAGTCTCGCTTTCTACCTGTCTTCCGTATCATTCACACCCCGTTTCACCTTGAACACCCACTTGCATCCCGCAGTTTTCCTGCCTTTGGGAAGTTCAACCAGATCCCACGTGCCATTCTTACCTAAGGCCATCATTTCTTCCTTCATGGCTGCTTTCCATTTGTCACTATTTGAACCTTCTACAGCTTCCTGATAACACAAAGGTTCATCATCATTAGCGATCAAAGCAACTGAAGTAACATGATCATCATACCTTCTCGGAGGGCGTTTGATCCTTGTAGACCTCCTTAAGAATGTTTCTGGTGCTTCCACAATTGGCTGTCTATCATCTGTAGGAACTTCTTCATGATTGCCATCTGAGACCTGTTCATGACCTCCATCTGAACCCTGTTCATAATCTGATTTTGAAACCTGTTCATGACTAGAATCTGAACTATGATCATCATGACTATCAGAAGAAGTGCTGTCAAACTGAATATGCTGGAAATCAGATACATCATCCTGTTTCAATCTTCTATCTACATCTAACTGTACAAGAGAGAATTCATAAAACTTTACATCTCTGTTAATGATGATTTTGCGGGTAGTAGGATCCCACAATCTAAATCCCTTTGTTCCATCACCATACCCAACAAAGACATACCTTTTCGATTTCGGATCTAATTTAGTTCGCTGATGTTTAGGCACTAGAGCATATGCATCACAACCAAACACTCTGAGTTTAGAATAGTTACAAGGGTGTCCTTTCCATACCTCTTGCGGAATCTTGCAGCCTATTGCCGTTGATGGAGATCGGTTTATCACATAACAAGCTGTTGCCACCGCTTCTGTCCACAACTCCTTTTGCAACCCAGCGTTACTCAGCATACACCTTGCTCTCTCTAGAAGAGTCCTGTTCATGCGTTCAACAACTCCATTCTGCTGAGGAGTATAAACCGTGGTCTTATGTCTCTCGATCCCTGCATCCTTGCAATAGCTGTCAAACTCCTTGGAGGAAAACTCACCACCATTGTCAGTTCTTAAACATTTTATAGTTCTACCAGTGCTGTTTTCTACCAATGCTCTAAATTGCTTGAAAACTGTAAAAACATCAGACTTCTTTTTCAACATGTAGACCCATACTTTCCGAGAAAAGTCATCAATAAACGATACAAAATACGACGAGCCACCATACGACGCTGTAGGGGCTGGACCCCAAACATCTGAATGAATATAATCAAGTATCCCTTTACTAGTATGTTTGCCTGTTTTAAACTTTTGTTTACTTTGTTTTCCAAACAAGCAATGTTTACAGAAATCTAACTTTCCAGATCTTAGATTAGGAAGTAACTTGCGGTCAGCCAAAATTTTCAACCCTCGTTCGCTCATATGGCCCAACCTTTGATGCCATAGGCGAATGGAACTACTGTCTTGTTCAGACACCGACACATGATCTGACCCAGTTCTACCTTCTAATTGAAAAAGATTTCCTACCTTCTTAGCCTTCATCACTAGTAAGATACCTTTATAGATTTTCATAACTCCACCTTGAATTACAGTTTTATATCCATTCGTATCCAGTGCTCCTAATGAAATTAGATTTTTTCTTAGATCTGGTACATGTCTCACATCAGTTAACATTTTGGTTGTGCCATCAAACATTTGTAGTTGTACACTTCCTATTCCAATAATACTGCAAGTGACATCATTACCCATGTACACGACTCCATCATCAACTGATCTATATGTTTTAAACCAGTCTTTATGAATACACATGTGGTTAGATGCCCCGGAATCTAACAACCAATGTTGATCATGTTTTGAAACATTAACAGACAATACCTCATCACTCATACCTGAACCTGATACTGAACCTGTATCTGTGGTGTTGGCTTCCTTCTTTTCTGTCGAAGAGTCTTCTTTAGCAGCCTGCTTTCGCTTCCAGCAATCCTTTTTCAGATGTCCAGCCTTGCCACAATGCCAGCACTTCACCTTTGGCTTCTTTCCTTTGGACTTTGAAGTGTCTCTCTCGTGAGCGACCTCTGGCCATCATTACCTCTAATGTAGAGGTGTCTGCATTCGACCTCTTCCTCGTCTCCTCAGCCAACAAGGCTCCAACAACATCGTCAAACTCAAGGATATCTGATGTACTAAAGCTTATGGAAGTAACAAAGTGATCCCAGGATTCAGGCAATGAACATAATAGAGTTATTGCCTTATCCTCTGAATCAAATTTCACATCTAGACTGTCTAATTGCACCAGTAAGGTATTAAAAACATTCAGGTGATCAGCAATCGAGGTACCTTCTTTCATCCGCAAACCGTAAAGCTGCCATTTCAGGAGAATCCGATTTGTCAAAGATTTCGTCATATAGAGCTTCTCAAGCTTCGACCACAAGCCTGCGGTGGTTTTCTCTGACACAATGTTGAACAGAACATCGTCCGCCAGACATAACCAAATTGCGCTCAAAGCTCTATCGTCCATCTCATCCCATTCATCCTCCGTCATGGAAGGAGGTCTTTTGTTTTTCCCCAACAGTGCTTTCGCCACACCTTGTTGAACCAGCAGATCGTGCATCTTCACCTTCCAGATCTCAAAATTATTCTTGCCATTAAATTTCTCAATTTCAAACCGGGCACTTTGAGTTTTCGCCATTTGTATCAAAAAACACAATAATCTCCAAAACCAATACTTTAAATACTAGCAATTTAAAACAAACTGCCTATGCCTTTGTTTTTACACAACAAAAAAAAACTGACTTATTTCTGTGCAGAATTACAGTTCAAAATACCTCCGCGCCAGCATAAAATAATACCTCAGGGCAGATAAACAACCTCAACAGTATATCCCCACCATATACATACGAAACACAACGCATCTATCCGCAGTGTTTAAAACATATAAGTACGCCGTGAGTTTTTAAAAAAAAAATATATATAGATATCTCCACGCTGCCGGTTTGAAAAATATATTTCCACGCTGTTGTTTCAATACACATCCACGCTGTTTATATCACCGTGTTTTATATCACTGTTTGAATATATATTCACGCTATTTTATATCACTGTTTGTTTCAATACACATCCACCGTGTTTTAAAAAAAAAATACATCCATTACCATCGTATGCAAACATTGAAACACCGTTTTACAAAGCAGCAATGATCCACATCATTTAACATCCACTCAGCATTAACACGCAGCATATTCAGCGCTCCTCGTATGAGAGACATACCTTCTCGGCGCACCGCATAGCAAACGCACCTTCAGCCCACGCAACACTTGGTTATCAATACGCTTTGTCACTTGTGTTTGAAACCCCCTTACGCAGCAGCTACAGGGCACTCAACAGCGCAGTTCTCCACGCAGGTGTCAGATATTCCAACGTTTTGTTTAAAAAATATATATATATCATATATCCACGCTGATATATAACATAACCACGCTGATATATAACAGATCCACGCTGTTTTTAACATATATTTATTTCACAACGTAAGTTACCTGCACCAGATCGGATTACCTCCACCACGCACCAGCACCCGAACGACTTTAAGGTAGCCAACGCTCCAGCACGGTTTGTTCAGCAGACATACGCTGCCTAAGCCACGCAACACCTCCAGGCAGCAATCGATCTGCTCACCAGCAACCAAACCAACTCCGCGCTCCACCTCCAGCAGTGCCGCTCCTCCAACGTGCTCTGATACCACTTGTTGGAATTCAGAGGCACAGCAAATCAAAAAAACAAATAACACAACAGAATTAATCATGCACAGTAAACACAACTTTTAACGTGGTTCACCCAACCAATCTGGGCTACGTCCACCAAACATAGGCATCAGGAATTTATTAATCAAAACAGGAGATTACATCAAGAAATCCGCACAAAACTCTCACACTCTTAGCAAACATCCAAATGGTTGCCTGTTATATAGCATAGAGAATCTAACAGCCTCATTAACTCACTCACATCAAATATAGGAGGCATTAACTCCCTCCCAACAACCTGGAGCTAATCTAGGAACTGAATTTCTATTGTTGTCATCAGCTGAGATTTTTCCTATTTCATTACAAACAGAAAATCTCAACACAAAGGAATTATTGCATTGTCAGGGTAGAGTTTTGAAGACTATGTTGTTAGGAAATCACTATTGAAAACTCATAATATACTATGAAGATGGCGGTAAATTATTTAAATACAAAACACTGTCGTGTACAAAAAAATGTGAATAAATGTGTTGTGAAATAAAAGCGTCCATTACATGGAGAGTTATACGAATTACTATTTTCTGTTGAGGAAATCTAATGCATTAGACCATGATTAATAGGGAAACATAATATTGTTATTGTTTCTATATATATATAAATTGGTTAGTGTTAAATAGGGTCTTTACATTAAACTTCAGAACAATTGATTAGATATTAATATAAAATGCATCGTAAAAAATGTTAAAAAATGTATGAGTGAATACACGAAAATTAAATGTATTAAAATGTTGATTGTGAGTGTTATAGCATATGTTTTAATGGATTAATTAACAACTGACGTGTGGACGATGATGTGCACTAAGAAAAAGCACGTATGTTCTTATGAATTTGATATTAAAGGCCACTTATTTGAAGAAAAAGTGCCTTCATCTATTGAAATACCTTGAGGACAATGACAAGAGGACATTAGTTAGGAATCAAGTATACACAATGATGGAAGCCATGTACTTATGGAAATAAACCATGCAACATCAAAGAGTATTTTGAAGGAAATGGGTAAGAATCCTTTCGGGCTAAATTTATATTTTGATGAAGTGTTTCTTCTTTTTGGATGCATGAATGGCATGGCACCCCAATTGAGATATGATCAAGGCAAGAAGCTCCCAACATACCAAATTTGGTAAAAATATTAATAATATGTGTATGTGTGAACTATGATAATGGACACTTATTAAATAAGTGAATGGTATTTTTATAGGTAAAAATTATATGTTTGATAATACATTGGAAAATGCATAACCGTAGGTGATGTATGAATTGAATGAAATGAATGCAATGTATGCATGAGGTTATGGGTAATTACCAATAGATTTTAAATTTGTACCAACAATTTCATCACATAGTGATAAGTGTACAAAATGGTACCATTTACATGAATGCTTGAAGGTTATAGGCTGATGTGAGTGACCATGGAAGTTGCCAATGTTATGAGCATGGGTTTATCACATGAACATGCATTTCTTTATTTGTCTTTAATTCATTATAATGTTCATAAGACTACTACTATGTAAATACTTATAGGGAATTAGTACTTATTGGTGTATAATAGAGGAATGAAGCTCTTAGTATGAAAAAATTGTTGAAAATTTTGATAATGTCTAAGCTTGATGCACTGAATAAATACATGATTTTGTGGGACAAGAAATTGCATAAAAGAATGAATGCTATGAAAATAAAGGAGTATTAATTTTTGAGAAATGTCTAAGCATTAAAGAGAATGGTATGAAACCCTCACCCTACAAGAAATAAATTGGAAAAATTAATCGCGAATAAAATTCTAAGATAGCCATCTTAGTAGGGAGAGTAATTATGACATTCATAATGTCACATAATTATTTTATTTGATAAAATAAATTCTTAAATGCATATTGAAATATTGAAATGGATGAAACAAAAACACATGAAGCAATAATGATTATATGTATAACACAATGAATGTTTCGTTCCAATTTGAAATGGTATGCAACTAGACATGATTGGAATTATGTTTTCTGGATGTAGTGAATAAATATTATATTGAAAGGCAATTATGCATGAAGACTGATAATTGTTTAGCTGAGTAAAAATGCATATTGTAGGTAAAACGACCATGGGTATGGCATTGAATGAAAACCCACAAGAAGGTTGGTTATTATTCCAATAAAAGAGTCAAACATTTTGAGAAAGAGTCTCATATTTGTGAAATTTTGTTTTTGTCTGAAACATAATGATATCTAATATTTTTGATTTGAATTATAATGGTTAATCTCACGATAAATCTATGAACATGATATAGGTGAGATAATGTATCTATCTAAGGAATATAATGATAGTTGTGAATCTAAAATCCTAGGAACAAATCCACTATGGTGACATTAGAACCTTATTTTATGCCTTGATTTCTATTGATGTGTGCCATGCCATATTAGAGGAAGCTAAAGGGAAACCTCGGCTATATTACTATAGAAGTCTCTATAACCTTCCCATGTGAGGAAGCCTTGGTAAATGATGGAATGCCCGATGGACTGCATTGAAATAAAGGGGATGCTTGAGCCTAGAGGGTGAGTGACTAGAAGGAAGAGGAGACTTATATGAATATGTTGTGGGAGATTCATGTCACATGCTAGTTGGGATCATTGCAAACTTGGGGTGTGTCTGAGCAATTAGTGAGCTAAACTTGTTTTATGTGGAATGCCTCGTGTAATAAGTGACAACCATATATATAAGTATCAAATTGAAGTTTCACATGTTAAAACACAAGTTTCTGTATGGAAAATTGATGTTTCCTATAAAAAGTTAATGCGTATATAGAAAAATGTTTATGTTAAATGTTTGTTGTAGAAAAAATAAAAATGTGTGTACTAAGGCAATGAAAAGGATACTAATGCAAGTATAATTAAATAAGGAAAAGACATTACTATACTGAGAGAACACCAAAGATGGTATTAATCCAAGGGGGAGGGAATGCAACATCCTAATTTATCTAATTAGCTGCATGGATATATATATATATATATATTTATCATAATGAGGTAGATATACCAAGATGTTGTTATTATCGTAAAAAAATTTGTTTTGCATTAATAAAATGATGGTGACTAACTCTAGTATTCCATGAGTTCCTAAAAGGGCTATGATACCACAAGTAGGGAAGGTAAGGGGGTTCAAGGGAATTATCTATTATTCCTATTTCTACTCCACTTTATCATCTTTTCCTTATTAAAACTGAGTTATAGAGAAAACTAATTCATTGAGTTAATCCATCACTCCTATAATTTAGCCAAGTATATCCCCTACATTATTGGAACAAGAAGAAATAATGGGGAGACATTCTTGTTAGGTAGTTATGCATGGGTAATTAAAATGGGAGAAAGGATACTGGGAAAAAGGGAA
Organism: Pinus tabuliformis; assembly: GCA_031772625.1. Taxonomy (NCBI): domain Eukaryota; kingdom Viridiplantae; phylum Streptophyta; class Pinopsida; order Pinales; family Pinaceae; genus Pinus; species Pinus tabuliformis. Next base: position 387,610,913 of record CM062816.1, on the reverse strand, counting down.
GAGAAGGGATGAAAATGAAGTGACATGAACATAAAGACTAAAAAAACCATGAAAATAGGGGGAGATACTTGTGCAAAGAGTTAGGACTAGGAAAGTCCATAGTAATTAACGACTCTCAGTATTGTAGCAAGATTGTTGCAACCCCAAGAGCCTCTTTTAACTATCAACCCAAGGTTCATACAAACTTAAGAGGGACCGACACTATATATGCAACTGACACCTTCCTCTTCCTAGTCTGACTCCCTTTTATGAAAGTGAAAGAAGGAAACAAAGAAACTTCGAATGAGCAAAGATCCAAGTAAGCTTCCAGTCCTAAGTTGCAAAAGGCAAATAACAATAAGAAAACATATTCTACTTTAAAGGAAAGTAAATGATAGAAAAGAAATATATTATACTTGTATAAATGTAAAACACAGATCTTATATTACTTTTGCAGAAGGGAAAAACTACTCCAATCTACTTTTGCATGAATGAAATCACACCTTGCTAAAAGTAGATTATTGGAAAGGGAATCTAATCTAGTTAGACAAATCAACATTTAGGAAACAAAAATCGTAGAAGTTAAATGGCGACTCTACTAAGCCTAAGCTCAACCAAAGTGGTTTTAGAGAATTCATAGACTATTATAATACATAAAACTAATTCTATAATGAATTTGGAGTGAATTTGGACAAGGGAAAGCTTGAAAACAAACTACTACAAGAAACTCTATTTTGTTGCAAGAAACTTCCAGTAAGCCTGTTTCTCAAGTTAATAAGTCAAATGCCTAAGCTAATCAAGTGCAAATGTTGTGGGGTCAATTTTTTAATTAATTTTAATGTTTTTAGACTTCTATCCAAGTGGAATCAAATCAAAAGAGAATTATTAAAACGTGCTAAGATTCAACATAAAGAGGGTTAAACAAATGTTTTAGGTGCCTAGGAATGATCAAATGAGCCTTATAAAATATCCAATTTTGGGGCCCATAAGTAAGTTTTGAGACATCAACTAGACTGTTTTATGTTTTATTTGAAAATCACAAGATGAAGATATTTATGAGGGACTAACAAACATATAAGGAAGTTCTAGTTTTTTATGAGAATCATATAACGTGGGAGCCTCTAGATATATGTCCTTTGCAAATAGATGTGGAAGCTATCCTGGTTGAATTTCTTGTAGAATGAACTCAAAACCATTGTTCCTACTTTTCCCTAGTGGTATCATAACTTGGCTACGGGGTGGATTTCTTCAATGAACTACCTCAAGTTGGGTGTAAATTGCTTAGTTTGTTGGTTGTTTTCATTCATATACAATGTACTCAAACTAATCTTTTATTTATTTTGTAAACTTATTATTTAGTTTCATTTGTTTATAAACCTAATATGAACTTATGTTTTATTTCCATCCAATAATTAATATATTGTATATTTTTGATTCATGCTATCTTGTATAGCTAATTTTTACTTACAAATGAGCCGCATACATATTCTCGTAAGACTTTGTTCTTATCTCGGTACACTCTTGAAGAAATTCAAAACTTATGTTTTTAGTCCAAAGCTCCAGATGTGGAACAATTATCATGAACATCTACATTGAAGGCAATTAGAACCTTGTCATGCTAGTGAATAATTTCTTTCCACAGTCCTCAATAACTTATAATTATGTAATCTATTTTGGAGATTTTGGTGATTGGGGTTTCAAGCCTTAGATCTTGGTCACATGGAATGGAGTAATTACCAAGAGCTTAGATGTAGAGGGGATAAGTGCAAAAGTCCATAATCAAAGTGGACTTAACTTAGTAAATGCAACTCTTTGTTTTCCTTGATGGATAGTGGATGGTTAATAGAACTGCTAGTTCACATAATGTTTTTCTATTTTAGTTAATGGAAGTCCATTAATTGGACCAAAAATCTTGCAAAGCTTATTTCCTAGTTTTCCCAGTTGTGTAATTTCCTAGTGTGCCAATTATCATGTCTTATGGTGGCTTGGTTATCAGAGATGTCTATTGATATAACAATGAGCGTCCATTAGTTAGAAATCAATCAACCAAACTAGGAAGAAAAATGATCATTCGAAATCTGTGAAATAACCTTTTCTATGTGTTAGTATGTAATTTTCTGTAGAAGACAAAATCAAGATATTTATTAAATCTAGGATCCAATAGAATCTAGACATTTAGAGATTTTTTTTTTTACAGATTGGAAGTTTGGTGATTAGGAAAATTGAAAAATGGAGGATAAAAGAAAAAACTAGATCCAAATGCCAGTATGGTAGAACGTGTGGATACATGTAATTCGTAGAATAATGTGGTATGATGACAAGTCATACTGATGTGGCATAAATGGCATATTAAAATGATGTTGCATGTTAGAATGACATGATGACAGGGCAAGAAGATAATCTAACACCTACATGATATGATGACATGGAATTGATGATGTGGGATCTAGGATCCAAAAATCCAACTTTATGGGAGAATGGTCATTTGGGATTTTTCTAAACTTAGATGCATTTAATAAAATCCATATCATATTTTGTTAATTACTACTACCATAAATAATAACCTATTTTTTCACAAATTTGGAATTCGAGAATATGGTTTTTTAGAAAATTCCCCATTTCAAAAATTTCCTAGATTCATATGCCTTTGATAGAGTCTCGATGGAGTACTTTCAATTGTTGTGTTGTTTAATAATTCTTTCCATTTGTCATAATTAAATCTGAAAGTTGCGAAACAATGAATCCATTTTTTTGAAGAAATGTGCCATTAGATTTATCCTAGATTTCAATATTGTAATTGTTATTCTGTTAAGTATGCTTGTTATTGACTAAAATCATATCAAATTTTGTTTATCTAGAGATTTAGGTTTTTGCACAAGATGCCTTTTCAAAATTTCCCCAAATCCATATGGGGTTAAACAATTGTTGTGTCCACCTTCTGGAGGTAGCACAATGGGATGGTGACATAAATGCAGAAACATCACAACCATATAATATTTGATATGAAAGACATGGTGATGATATGTGGACGATTAGTGACATGTCATCCATGTGTTAGCCATTAATTTGACACAAAGAAATAAAAATTTATGAGAGACATAATTTTTTTTTGTCTAGAACCTAAATTTAAATAAATTTTACATATTAAGAAAATTCTCTTGACAAGAAATACACCATAAACCATTTAAAATGTTTAAAAGATGGAAATTTTAGCAACCCATCTTCTTAAAATAGTTGAAATCTGAACCAAACAATACTTTACATAACAAGTATTTGTATATTAGGTTATCAAATAAGAATAATTTACATAACAAGTTTTTGTATATTAGGTTATCAAATAAGAATAATTTACGTATATTAGTTTATCAAATATTTAATTATATTTATAAAATATTTAATTATATTGTTAAAAAAATTAAAAAATATATTGATAAAATTCTAATTTTGATAAATATGTACGTTACATAATTTATTGATAAAAATAAGTTGATTACATGTCAATTTTAAAGAATGAATGGTCAATATCAATTTAAATGTTGAAATAAAAATAGGATTAAACGAAGCTTTAAGTCAATACCTAGAAGATTGAGCAATCAATATTTGTGGAGCTATAACTCTATTAATGCATGAGGCAGTATATGCCCTTCATTGAATTTTGTAGGTGGCTGAATCCAAGGGTTGGCATATACTGCCTTATACATTAATAACATTAGTAGAACTATAAATCCACAAATATCGATGGCGCAGAAGATTGGGGGTTAAATATCGTTGTATAATGATTTTTTTTGGGAAAAGCGTAGTGACGTTGAAATATATTTGACACTCATGAATGCTAAAAATGTTAGGTACTTATACTACTGTTGGGTAGCGAAGGCCCCGTGAAACGGTTTTGGGGCTCAAAGCCTAGAAGTTAGGGAAATAATATTGTAAATCTCCGAAATGCGTGGAGCACAAAATGTAATAGGTCAAGTCAAGGGGTTGTCCGCCCAAAAATAATATAGAATAATAGGAAGTAAGTTAGTTTACCCATGGTCTGCGGACCATGGGAATGTATAAATAGAGTGAGGCTCTAAGGGTAGAAGGCAGTTAAGTTTTTGTTTGGATCTTGATGATTATGGGTTTGTGAAGGCAATATTCTCTGCGTCTGTAAGTCCAAGTCAAGGGTGTTGGTAGATAGATAGAGGCTCTGCAGCTGTGTGGCAGAGGCCTGGTAAAGTCCGCAGATGTGTGTGTAGACCCCTGCAGTTGAGTGCGCAAGGCGGATTTGGTTGTCATGACAAAAGATATTAATAAAGATAAGTCGTTTTCTGAAATATCACGGATCTATTCTGTTCTGGTTTATGCATCTGTTATATGAGTATGTATCTTTTATGCGTGCACTGGGTTTATTGTTAAATATTTGCTTAAAGACTATAACAAGAAGATCAGATCTATAATGATTTCCTTAATAAAAAAGTACACCTGTAGTTCGATAGTAGTACAGAAGTGGTGCGAGGCCACATAAAGGTTCACAACCCCCTCCAGACCACATCAAAACATCCCAAGGGTGTAGAAACCTAGTTCAACACCCTCCCCTGCTACCTTGGGTGAGACCTCAGTCCACACTCTGCTAGCTATTTCCGAAAGGGCCGGTAGCTGTGGGATTTGTTTGGCTAATAACTCTTTCGAACCTGGGTCAGGGCCTAATAAGCCAACAAATGGTTCTGTTGCCGGGACCAAGATCTGCCTAAGGGGTGTTTTGATGTCGATAGCTTGGAACCCTACGAAAAAAAGAGATTGAAGATTGATTGGATCAGAAGCGGTATGAGTTCATAGGTGGCCTTAGCACACCTACGTGCAAACCAGAAGTTTAGCATGGCGAACGTGATTAAGTTGCCTGTGTTCAAAGAAGTAGGAAGTGAAGATCCAAAACAATTTTGGTTCGTAGTAAGGGCAGTGTGGGAAATGCACAAAGTTATAGACGTTAATATTAAAAAGGTTACCCTGTTGAGTGCACTACAAGATCGTGCATTGACTTGGTATATTAAGAACTTGAGCAATTACCCCAATTCCAGAATAACAGAGATCCAGGATGCGCTAAAAAAGGAGTTTAGTCGGCTGAAATCAGAGATGCAGTCGATCATAGGATTTAATGAGATCGTGATGTTGCTAGGATAAACCCCTTGGGATCTGGATCAAAGACTAAAGAGTATGATCCGAGAGGCTAACATGAAACTAACGGATGCGCAACACCGCGAGTGATTTGTGGCATCTTTAACGCCACACCCGAGGATAACGTTGTCACAACAGAAGATCTCGACTTAGGCTGAAGCATTAGAAATAGAAATGAGGTTGCATGAGACCCCAATACAGGATCATGGGTTGGGAGTTCAGCAGATCCATGTGTAAATACAAAATCTATGCTTGGAAATGTAGAGTCTGAAACAGGAGAAGGCGCCTAGGCCAGAAGTGTGCAAGGAGGTGTGGTGCGTAAAGTGTAAAGGCCAGGGCCACGATAAGGATCATTGTCCGATATTCACAAACTACTTAATAGCGGGGGGACCAATGCCATTGCGACTAGAGGCACAAGCAGGGCCAAGCGCGACGCCCTCGCTCTGGTGCGCAATTTGTCAGGTGGGAGGAAAGCACAACATGGACAACTGTCACCTACTGCAAAAGTTTACCCAGACCCCCTAGCAGCTATTTTGAAATTTTTATAGGTCAGTGGGCCACGATGAATGAGACTATCGTAGTTATGAATTGTTAATGGATCGAACACCAGCCTACAGGATGCAGACCAAGGTGCAAGGTCAGGATCCAGTCACAGTGATAGCGCACGGTGGGTTCTAGGGGCGATGACGAGGATAGGGAGGAATGGGGCTAGGAAGGGGTTGTGGGCAGCTAATCTGTTACAACTCGGGAGGACCAGGATACTACGCTCGAGATTGTACTAATCCGACCAAAATATCGTGCCCCTACTGTGAGCAGTTTGATCACGAAATGATAGTTTTCCCCACACTGATAGCACAAATCCGTGAGAAAAGGGCAGCACAACTGGTGGGCTCCAGTATTGTAGCAATAATGCTACAACTCCTGGGACTCCCTTCTTTAATCTTATCAACCTGGTAGTTCGTAACAAACTTGGAAGCGACGGTGCTGTATGCACAAGTACTAGCTCTTGCCGCAGCTATCACTTGGTCAGCTGGCACAAGTCCACTAGGAGCTTAAGCCAACTTCTATGAGCTCTAGAAGAAGCTTTTTTAATTGATGGATGAAAGCTAACTTGAAGGAAACTAATCTAATTGCAAAAAAGGAAACTGAAAGTCAAAAGGAAACGCAAACCCTAGCAAACCCTAATTCTACCAGCTAGTCCTACTGACACAAAGGAGAGCATGCAAACCACTGAAAGAGATGCCATTACTTCTATGAAGGTAAAATACATGTGTCTAGACTACCTCTATCTGAAGAAAATGTCTTTTTGTATTTTTGATTAAGTTGTTGGGATTATCATGCATGTGCTTTTAACTATTTTGACTGTGCAGAGGTGGATCAAGGAGGAAAAAGGCTTGGAAAAGGTTGGGAAGGTTCAGAGGGGGTCTAAAGAGTCCCTAACACCCTTCCAGAGAGTTTCACAAAGTTTGGATATCAAGAAACCTCATTTGTGAGCTTCTACAGGAAGTCTGCAGGGGTTCTACAGGATGTTTCAGAATTTCTACAGGATGTTCAGCAATTCCTACAGGATGTTCTACGATTGGATTTTGGATGATGGGTGAGTGGAAGAGGTTGCATGGATGGATAGGGAGGTAGGAGAGGGGTTTGTAATGACTTAGTGACAGAGAGATGAGGTGATTAGAGGGTGTGGAAAGCTAGCTTGTCTTAAAGAGGGCAGAGGAAATGGAAGGCCAAGAAGGTAGGGTGACGTGGGCAAAAGAGTAGTTGTGAGACGAGGGATCTAATTTGGAGATGAGCAGTTGGCCTGGACGAAGATGGGCGAGAGGGTGATGAAGATGCACCGCACAGTGTAAACTTAACCAAATCATCCACGTCCTGGACATGACCAAAATATTAACTAATCTATCCTAACTGTTAACGAAACCAATAAACATCAACGTTATTTCTAAAGAGAACCATGTACAGTACTGAAGCAAAGAAACATTCCAAGAGGTCTGAACGCATGAATAACTCTTACAAATGGAAACATTGCACCAAAGATTTCATGAGTAAGCAAACTAGTGTTGTTGTTGGGTAGCACTGTCTGCAATTCCAGCCCCTAGAAAGAGGTGAAAATGAGAGTGCAGGCAACCCTTTTCTGGAACTCTTATCAATTCTTATCTCACTACTCTATTCTAGACATCTGAAGCAACTCTATCTTTCAACAACGACCTACTTAACCACGCAACGAAATCTAACTCAACAAACTGCGTTTCAAATGCATGTAAAGAAAATCATAATGCTGAAAGGAAAGATATCAATACAAAGAAGGAGGCCCTAGGCTCTCAGGTTGGGCCCAACCCCAAGAGCTATGGCTCCTCTAGAAACTCAGAGCTAAGATTAAATCTGATTGCTTCTCATTAAAAAAATAATAATCATAAGTCAAGAGGTATGCCAATGATGGCTACAAAAGAGCAAAAACAGAGCTGGCAGCTCGTAGTGGAGAATGTGCAACAGTTTTTCCAAAAGTCCTTTTCGAAGGCTGAAGCCTTATCATTTATACATCATGAGGCCCCAAGCTGGCCTCCTAAATCTATGGGACTTGGCTGATCAAACTGGGAGTGAACAACTGCTTCCACAAAATCTGTTTGGCTACCTTCTAGATCCGGTTGTGGTGGCTTTTGGAGCTCGGAGTTGGGGGTGAAGATCCCGAGGAAGGCTATTTAATGCCGTGGACAACCCTCCTACGAATCCTCAACCCCATCTTGGCTGTCTCCTAGCCCTTATCTGCTCGGTTTTGCTCCAACATGTGTCAAAAAACCTGAAATGAGCACGTGTTAGCCACCTAGGAATAGTGACTGCCCTTATTCGTACAAATGACATAAACATACTAAAAAATGATGCATAAGTTATGAAAAATGAAGGATTGAGCAAGGGTGGTTAGGCCAAATGAGCCCAAAATGTTACCAAATTTGGGGCTCATCATCACCCCCCAACTAAAATGGTTGCTCATCCCTGAGCAACTAATCCAGCTCCTCGTCCTTCATTACTTTCACCGCCACTCTCACATCCCAGGCTTCTGAAGTAGTATCCTCCCCACTGGCATGGAACCCAGCCTTCCTTTCCACCTCTTCCCACTGCTTATGCTCTTCTTTTTCTGTGCTGCCTTCCATCAATCCTAAAAGCAGAGGTGGGCTTAGCTTGAGGCCAATCCAGCTGGCTTGGAGGTTTTGTATGGACTTCTTGTAGAGGGGCACCCATACTAGAGCTTCCCTCATTCGAGTTGGAGTGTGATATTCCCTGATTTTGAGGCTGTGGGACAATGTGTTCCATCGGCGAGTGTAAGCATGAACACAATTGTCCCCTAATAGTCGCTCCATATCCTCGAAATGTGCTATAGCATGAGCCTGCTGATCCATGTATTTCAATAAAGCTTGAGAGTTGGTTGCTAAGTGTTGGTGGGCCGATATCAATGCAGTGGGGTCCCCTGGCTCTGCTCTAATCAGCAGTGGCTCATGTAACTCTCGGTTCATGACCTCTTTGACCTCTGCTACTCTCTTTTCTTCATGGTTCAACCATGAGGCAAATGCCATCAACTGCATATCTCCTACGACTGTGTTGGGATCCCATGAAGTCACATTAGGAAGGGGTAAATTATGGAGATAGAACTCCGATAGCTTGGCCTTGTCCTCTGATGAATTGCTATTGCATAACTCTATGAACTGCTGGGGGTCTTGGATTTGGGAGATACCCCTCTATGCCAACGCATTACTTTGGAATTGCAGCCACTGGTCCCGTAGGTATAGGCCATAAGCTTTGGCCGGTTGTCTACATTGTAGAGCATCCATGGCCCAACTGGCCATGCAGGCCAGTTGTGCCTCTTTTTGCTGCAACTGCTATTTGAGAGCTTGTATCTCGATTTGTGCTTGCAGTTCCCTTTCCTGTAGATGCGAGGTTAGCTCCCCAAGACCAACTTGCAGTCCTTATTTGCCTTGAGGTTCTGCTGTAGTGTCCCCTGATGATGTGCCCCTTTCTTTCCTTTGTTCCTGTAGCTGCAGTTTGAATTTCTCATTCTCTTCCTGTAGGAATACCCGCTAGCAGTTTCCCACGTGTTTGGCCATAGCTAATTCTCTTCGTGCCTCCTTGAGTTGTTCCTCCAAGGGGCCTATATCTGCCACTCCTTTAGATTTAGCTATCTTCATCCACGTGTGGGTTCTCACTCTTTTTTCCTCCAATGCAAAGAAAAGCGGCATTGTGAATTTCTGTGGAATAATTTTTCCAGCCTCCAAAAAGTTATAATATGAGCTCAAGCTTGGCTGGGGACTAGGTTTCGGAATATGCTCTACCTCTTCTTCCCTCGGTGGCTCTACTCCGTCTTCCCTAAGTGGTGATGTGGCTGCCTCTCCCTCCATTCTTTCGGTCTCCTTGAGCCTGGCCAATGTTTCCTGTAGAACGGCCTCAACATCCTGTAGCGGGGTTTTTGAAGCCAACCTGTCCATTCTCTCCTTCCAGGCAGTTGTCTTCGGGCTCCCCCACTCATAAGTGACTGATATTTTTGAGGGGGACCTCTCCCTTGGCGAGGTAGGGGTGTCTTCTATGGTAATTGGGCTGCTGGATGGAGGTTGGGGCCTGCCTGTTTTGATTCTCACACTTCTCCTGGCTTTGAAATACAGAGGGATCTCCCTCTTTCGTTTTTCCTTCGGCTTGGGAGGGGTACTAAGGGTGGCCAGCACAGCTGCTGCCTCCCTTGCAAGGATTTCGGCTGTCTTCCCCTTCTGTTTTCCTTTCTCAGGACTTCCTGTAGAAAGCCCTGTAGCGGTTGATTTCTGGCTTCCTGTAGAGGCCGTTTTTGATTTTCCTGTAGAAACAGGTGGCACCGTTTTAGCCTGTTTGGCTGAGGGTGCTTTGTCTTTTGACATTGCTGAGGTTGCCTTCGAGGTGCCTTCACTAACGTGGACTTGTTCAGTCCTTTCCACCCTGCTCTGTAACCTTTTCTCCCTGGGTGTCAATGTGGGTTTGTCATCCTCTGTTTCGGCAACCTGGTGTTTCTCTTGTTTCCCCTTTTGTTCTTTCTTTGGTGCTTTGGCCATGGTTTCTTGGCCTTTTCCTTTCTTCTCTGTTTGTATTGGTTCCTTCTCCTCGCTGCTGGAGGAGGTGAGCTCCTCAGCCAACATTTTGATGTCGCCATCCTTAGTCAAATTTCGAAAGGCTTCCCACGAGAGAGGGACGGTGTATGTGTGGAGTGCATCCTCCACGAGGAGCTTAATGAGCCCATGATGGGCTACCTGGTCTGGCGTGCCCTCTCGTAATTTGGTGGCACATTCAGTCATGGACTGCAGGAGGAAGTAAGGAATACTTAACTTGTTTTCTGAAGGTAGGTCCATTTGGTGCCTAAGTTCTGTGAGCAGCCGGAAATGGTACCCATATACGATGCTGAATCGTCCTTCGCACGTGATATATTTCATAATTTGGAGGCTGACCTCACTCCAGAGCGGCTGTAGGCTAGCTCTGCGAACTCTGTTCTTATCCTCTGTGAATTGCTCCTTCGGCAGAAAGAACTCCTTCTTAGCCTTCTGGCCTAGTTTTCTCTCCTCCTTATCCCACGGTACCCCCACTGGGAGATCAGTGACTCTGCTGATGAACTGTGGGGTGAGTCTGAGATTCAAACCTCTGAAATTGACAACGGCCAGCGTTTTTGATTTTGGCTTCAAAACTCGTAGGAATTCCTCTGCCACCTCGTCATCGTAACCTTGAAGCTTGTCGCAGAACGACATCCATCGTGCACGAGAAAATAGGTCTACCACCTCAGGGTTTTCCCGTAGCTTCTTTGAGTCTGTCAGTTCTTTCCTAATGAACCCACCCGGCATGGTGAAAGCTTGCTGTGTTAGCCGGAGGTGGCTGGCGCGTATCAAAAGATGGGCCTTTGGGATTTCCTTAGACAGAGCGCAGAATTACGCCTCTGTCAAGCACACGGTTCGTGAATTCATGGCTATCTACAGGTGAGCCTTGACAGGGGCTCAATTACGAACCAAATCCTGTAGAAAACCCCGCATATACACTACGATGACAATTCTCATGCAGAAGGAAGACGACGCTTGCAAATTCATGCGCAGACTGTAGTTCTACTTTTTTAGGACGTCGACTTCGCCACCCTTCAAACCAATTGCATGGGAGGACCAGGTTCAGGCTTACCTCATTCCAATTTGCCACCTTTGACGTGAATAGATTAATTTCCTCCGTAGCGGTGAGCTTCCTGTAGCGCAGCTTCCTGTAGAAGTCGCGCACGGGTTCTGGAGAGCGCGTCAGTGGTTCTGGGCCTTCTGTGCAGCCACCAGACGTTTGAACAAGCCGAGGACTCGGAGTAACAGTCTTCAGGGAATTTCGGACGCTTACTCGACTGCAAAGCGGTTGATGATAAATGAGTGGAGTGCCATACACGATCTAGCCGGTGGATTTGAATCCCTGCGGAACTCGTGGCGCGGGGGTGAGCTGTCCCTGCCAGACCATTGGACGACGTCACCTATTATCATTCCACTGTAAGTCTGCCTGACCGCTGCATCATTCCCTGCATATCTATCGCTGCCATTTCTGTTAGATCGCCGCTTCTCCCCCGACTGGACACTTCCCAAGTGTCCATTTCCTGTCTTGCTTGACACAACCAACACTTTCCACATCGGATGAGACCATCGGACTGGTCGTGGTGGCCAGTTGAATGGCTACCTGACTAGCTCAACCCATTCATTTTCATACCCGCACACATTTTAGAGCATTGTTCATGTAATTTGACGAAAAAGGGTGAGGCACTTACCTGTGCGGCCGCGACGTTATTTTCAGGCTTCAGGACGAGGGTGACGGATCCGCTTGCTGCTGCTTCATGCACAGGCACGGGGGTTCCTTCTTGCCGACTGCTGCTGGTTACGAGACTTGTTACCTGGTTGCGGATGGTGCATGTGCCCGCTCTATGTGTTGCAGGTGCCTTCATGGTGTATGCTCTAGCCGGATCAACTGCTACAGGATTCCTGTAGGATATCCTGTAGCCGTTTCTCCTCCTCGGGTGCATGCCGAAACAATGGAAACGGTGGCATCACGGTCACGGTCGTAGGGTCCTCGGATGGCTTTGATAAGTAGCGCATGGGGCCTCTGCATACTTCATTCCATTTGAGAATTGTTTCTTCTGAGAATCCAACGTTCTGATTTGACTGTGCAGGTATTTCCATTGCATGGCAACAGGGGTGGTAGAAGGAGGCGACAGCAGTGGGTGATGGAGAAAAACATTGGCTTGCATGCCTCCGTATTGGACTTCGGGCTTCAAATTCTCCCACACAGTCGGTCCTGGGCCGTCCAAAGATTCTACAGGAAGTTTCCTGTAGAAATACAGAACTTCCTGTAGAAAGTCCTGTAGCTTCCTATAGAAGGCTAAACTGTGATCAAATCATGCCCAGACCTTGGAAGAGATGAGTGTTTCTGGAGGGAGTGCTGGTGAGGCCACCTGGTAGCATAGTAGGGACCCTTGTCCTTGAGTTGAGGGACCTCTTTTTCTGCATGGAATACCTGCAACCTGCATGAATTGTCAAATCTTGAACCTGTTTTCCTGTTTCTTTGTTCGTTTTTTTCCTTTTTTTTTTTTTTTTTTTTTTTTGAAAGACAGCAGGGGCGCCTCCGTGAGGTTTTCACCCTTACCATCTGCCTTGAGCGCCTCAGAGAGGTTTTCACCCAAGGGTCTTTTTTATTCAAAAATTTTCAGAAAGACAGCAGGGACGCCTCAATGAGGTTTTCACCCCTACCATCTGCCTTGGGAGCCTCAGAAAGGTTTTCACCCAAGGATCTTTATTATATACATTTTTTTTTTTTTTTTAATGTTCAGGGTATGCCCAAAACAGAGGCAGAACCCTTCTCTATGACCAGCACTGATTTTTCCACAGTTTTGATGAATTCTTGCCTTGAAAGAGGTTTTCTGTAGATCTTTAGTCAATGCCCATTGACGAGCATGGGGATGGCTTCCTCATCAATGGTCCGAATAAGAACAGACCCATTGTCATTACATTTTTCCACTGCATATGGTCCCAGCCATTTGGTTCTCAGCTTCCCCTTGAAATCCTTATGCCTGGAATCGTACAACAGCGCCCAATCTCCCGGCTGAAATTGCTTGTCATTGAGGTGTTGGTCATGCCATACCTTCCTCTGAAGTTGAACCACTTCTGAGTGGAGAAGGGCCTGCATTCGGTGCTCGTCCAACCCATTCAGCTGCAATAACCTTTCTTGTTGGGCATGGCTGAGATCCAGGTCCAGCTGAGCTGCCATCCTCAAGGTGTTGTACTCGAACTCAATTGGTAGCAAAGCTCTCTTCCCATAGACCAGCTCATAAGGTGTGAAGCTGGTTGTGGTATTCCAAGTGGTGTTGTAAGCCCACATGGCCTCAACCAGGCGATCTGCCCAATCTTTTCTACTGCTGCTCACCACCTTAGTCAAGATCCCTTCCAATGCTCTATTGGTGACTTCCACCTGCCCATTTGCTTGAGGATGATAGGGGGTGGAAGTCCTATGCTTGATTTTGTGATGAGCGAGTAGGTCTTCAATTAAGTTGGAGGTGAACTGGCTTCCTTGATCGGTGACTAGCTCTCTTGGGTAGCCAAATTTGTAGAAGATGTTTTCTCTTAAGAACTCGGCCACCTTTTCTTCTGTCGCTGCTTTGATTGCCTTGGTTTCTGCCCACTTGGTCAGGTAGTCTGTGCACACAATGATGTAAGATCTTTGCCTCGAAGGAGGATTGATTGGACCCACAAAATCCATACCCCACTTCTCAAATGGCTCAAGAGTCACTTGCAGTTGGAGAGGCATTTCATCCCTTGGAGTCAGTTTCCCCATCCTTTGGCATCGGTCAGATTGGCTGATATACCCTCTAACATCTTGATGAAGCGTGGGCCAATAGTAGCCTGCCTGTAGGATTTTGAAGGCAGTTCTTTTGGCTGCAAAATGTCCTCCACAAGGCCCGTCATGACGGGTTAGGAGGATATCAAAGACTTCCTCCTCCCTTACACAACGCCTTAAGATCTGATCGGGGCCAAGCTTGAATAGGTTGCCTCCGATCCAAGTGAATGAGGCACTCTTCCTTATGATTATGCTCTTCTCTCTTGAGGATAGGTGCGGAGGGAACTGTGCGGAGACAAGGTAGTTTGCTATATCAGCAAACCATGGAGAGAGTACGGAGATAGAAAACAGATGTTCATCTGGCATCTGGTCATCCACTGTCCCATCCTCACCTACAGGTAAATCCAATCTAGACAAGAAGTCAGCAACAACATTTTCTTTACCTGGTTTGTCAACGATAGTCAAATCAAACTGCTGCAACAAAAGTAACCATCTAATAATATGAGCATTCACATCAGGTTTATTCATTAAATATCTAATTGCAGCATGATCAGTATGTACAAATGTTTGATAGCCAGTGATATAATGTCGGAACTTGTTCAGTGCATGGACCACAACCAAGAATTCTTTCTTAGTTACAATATAATTCAGTTCTGCCTTGGATAAGTTTTTGCTGACAAAGTATATGGCATATGGAATTTTTTGTTCAACTTGTCCTAAGGCTGCCCCTATGGCTTTGTTCGAGGCATCAGTGTGGATGTGGAAAGGTAGGGCCCAGTTTGGACCTCTCAAGATTGGGGCGGACACCAACTTATCCTTTAATTCATTCAGAGCCTTCTGACAATCGTCAGTCCAATTAAACTCAACATCTTTTGCCAAGAGGCCAAACAATGGTGAGGCTAGCTTACTGAAGTCTTTAATGAATCTCCTATAATACCCTGCTAAACCTAAGAAACTTCGAACATATCTTACCTTCTGAGGAGGTGGAACCTTCTTGATGAGAGCAATTTTGTTAGGATCCACCTGTAACCCTTGGCGAGAAATGGTATGTCCTAGCACGGTCCCTTCAGTCATCAAGAATTCACACTTTTCAGGACTAAGGGACAGGTTCATCTCAATGCACTTGGTTAGGACTTTTCCCAGATTGGACAATGCTTCCTGGAAGTGGGACCCATAAGGAGTGAAGTCATCCATACAGATTTCCACCGAATCATGGACCAGCTTAGAAAAAATGCTCAAGACGGCTCTCTGGAAGGTGGCAGGAGCGTTGCATAGTCCAAAGGGAAGAACTCGGTAAGCAAAGGTACCCCAAGGACAAGTGAAGGTGGTCTTATCTTGGTCTTCCGGGCTAATTTGGATCTGTTTATACCCGCTAAACCCATCTAGAAAAGAGAAAAACTTCTTTCCCGCCAGTCCATCCAACACTTGATCTATGAAGGGTAGAGGAAAGTGGTCTTTCTTGGTGGCTTTGTTCAGTTCTCGGTAGTCCACACAGATTCTCCACTTCCCGTTTTTCTTGGGAACCAACACCAGAGGGGACACCCATTCGCTATCCGAGATGGGGTAAATGAATCTGGCATCCAACATTTTTTGCAATTCTTCCTTGACGATGTCCTTAAGGGCTGGATTCATTCTCCTTTGGGGTTGCCTAACCGGTTTACAATCTTCTTTGATGTAGATGTGATGGGTACAGACCGAAGGATGGACTCCTTTCATCTCCTTATAGCTCCAAGAAAAAGCATCTAGATGACTGGCCAACAGACTACACAACTCCTTTTCCTGGGAAGGAGATAGGGAGGAGCTGATCTTTAACGTTCTCTCGGGGCCGAACTCCACATTTTTGACTCTGGGAGCGACTGGGTTGGTCACACAAAGGTCCACTAAGGTGCTGGCTTGGGCATCCTCCACCAATTCCTCTAAGGAAAATGCACTGGGAGGTGGATTTTGAATCAAGGTCTCAATCAAATCATCCTCGGTTGGGGGGCCTCCCCTAGTGGTGTCTAGGGTGCACAAGGGTGCAGAGTACACCTCATCCTCTTCTCCTTCCTCCAACCAAAGTGGTAAGTCATGCTCTAATAAGGGTTGGGCAGGAGGGTATAGGACTAGCTGCTTGGACATAGGACCATTTTTGATGGTCATGTTTCCTGCACGACAGCTTATGTAAGCATCCGCAGTGGCTAACCAAGGCCTTCCCAAAATAAGGGGGTATCCAATAAGCTTTGCCTTTGGTTGAAGAACCAAGAAGTCTGCAGGGTATTCCCAAGAGTCAACAGAGACCAAGACATCCTCTACAATCCCTTCGGGAGTCACGGTGGAGCGATCTGCTAGTTGCAGGACTGTCGAGGTCTTTCTCAAGGAACCCTGAAGGTTGAGTTTGAGCATGGTATCTCTGGTCATCACATTAATGGCAGCCCCCAGATCAATCAATGTGTGTGGTATGATGGTGCCATTGATGTGGACATCAACTACCGGACTCCTAAGATCCAAATACTTTGGGCAGATTACTTGCCCCAACATAAGATCAGACAGTTGTCCTATGACATTGATGGTTGAGGCATCTCTTTTTCGCCTGCCTGGGTGTCTGAAACACTTTTCCTTAACCAGTTTGTTGTATATCGGTACATCTTTGATGGCTTGGAGAAGTGGTATTCTCACACACAACTGTTTGAGTTCTCCCAGAAGCTCATCCTCCTCTGGGTTGGGTTGTGTGGTTGCTGTTAGTCTCTCAGGAAAGGGTGGAATGGCTTTTGGTTCACTTTCCTGTTTATCTTCCTCGTCCTCTGGGGGAGGAGGTTGACGATCCGGAAGAGTCTTTCCAGATCGCAGGTTGATCTCCTGGATCTCCACAGCATAGGTAGGGCATGTTGTTTCCCCAGTATATACCTGTTGGGCCTGTCGGTTGTTGGGGTTCGGGTTCGGTTGAGTAGGCATTTGGGGTTGTCTTGGAGGAGTAGGAGGTAATGGTTGTGGTTGAGCTGGTGGTGGAGGCAAAATGGCGGGAGGAGTATTGTACTGGGGCCTCCACCCCGGTTGAGGTGCATTCCACTGAGGCTGCGGCTGGGCATGTGAGTGAAACGAATGAGTAGTGGGCTGAGTATGGTACTGAGGTGGGTAAGACCATGGGGGAGGCACAGACCAGGAAGGATGAGCAGGGGGACCCCAGGAAGGCATAGGAGCAGATTGGTTGGGGCTATAATAGGCCTGGGATGTCCCTTGCATCCCCTGTTGGTAAGGTCTAGGTCCATGTGGCCTCCTTTGGTTGAGGAAGTAGAGTGGTTCAGTGGGTGCCTCTGTTCCTTGGTACATGGCTTTAAGCCCAAGTAAGGTTGGGCATTGGTTTGTAGGGTGGTCCTCCTCACAAACGAAACATACCTCAACTGAATGTAATGGGCACTCGTTCTTAGGGTGCTTCCTTGTACACCTAGGGCAGAAGATAGCCAAAGCCCTCTCAGCTTCCTCTTTCTTCTGCTGGATTCAGAATGTATCAAGTTGCATGGCAATGGTCTGTCTCACCTCACTCTTGAGGTCCTCTAATTGATTTGCAAACTCATGTTTGGAGAAAGGAATACTAGCTGAGAGGAGGTTTCCTCTACCTCTTTTCCGGGCTGCCCTAGAGTGGTTTCTAAACACGGTCTTTATATCCTCATAAGGTAGTTGGTAAATATCTCCTCCAGCTAGCATGTGAAGGGTATCTAAGAGGTCTTCAGGGACTCCTCGGAGTAGGACCAACTTGAGAGATTCAAGGTCAACTGTGCACCTGGCCCGTTTATAGCTAAGTTGGAACCTTTCCTCGTAATCTTCTAAAGACTCATCATTCCCCATGGTCATCCGAAAGATTTCTCCCTTGGCTTCCTTGGACCTACAGTAGTCCCGGTATTTGGTATTGAAAGCTTGCTGCATCTGAGCCCAGGTGGTGATACTATTCCCAGGTAAGCCCATGAACCAGCGTAATGCTGCATCCTTAAGGGTAGAGGGGAAGAGTTTCAGTTTTTGCTCATCTTCGGTGTAGTCATAGGTTCGACAAAGGACGAAAAACTCAAACAGGAAGGTATCAGGGTCTTCAGTAGTCAGTCCATGGAAGTGAGGTAAAGCGGAGGGGCTTATGTTTTTCATTTTCATGTCTCCATTGGTCTCTCGGATGGGGAAGGCACCTTCTATTCTCTCATCTTCTCCCCTATTGTCAGCCATGGCTTCAGATGGAGTGTTCTCTAACTCTTCTTCTGTTATAGGATCTTCGTATATCTCAGGAGGCTCGCCTATAGGTTCTTCTGGATCACTGTCACCAAAGAAGAGAGAAGGGTGACTCAGTGACGTGGTGGGGGTGTTGGGTAAGAATTTGCCTGTTTTATCTCGATTTCTACGAGGCATGAAATGGAAAGACTTTTGATTGCTTTTGTTCTTTTTTTCTGGTACCTGCAAAACTAAAATAGATTGAATTGCAACTAACTATCTTGCTGAAATGGAAATGCGGAATTGAAATGAAAGCATGAAAGAACTAATCTATTTTGCTCAAATGAAATTGCACGAATGAAATGCTAGGCTACGCTTGCAGAATTGAAATGCTAATCTACGCTTGCAGAAATGAAATTGCGGAATTGAAATGCTAATCTATGAAAGCAGGAAATGTCTATGCTACTTTTGCGGAAAGGAAATTGCAGAATGGAAATGAAATAAACTACTTAGCAGAAGGCGAGAGTAGGAAAATAGAAGAAAAGCAACAATCACCAATACTCTGACGCTTCCCTGGCAACGACGCCAAAAAGATGGTGGGCTCCAGTATTGTAGCAATAATGCTACAACTCCTGGGACTCCCTTCTTTAATCTTATCAACCCGGTAGTTCGTAACAAACTTGGAAGCGACGGTGTTGTATGCACAAGTACTAGCTCTTGCCGCAGCTGTCACTTGGTCAGCTGGCACAAGTCCACTAGGAGCTTAAGCCAACTTCTATGAGCTCTAGAAGAAGCTTTTTTAATTGATGGATGAAAGCTAACTCGAAGGAAGCTGATCTAATTGCAAAAAGGAAACTGAAAGTCAAAAGGAAACGCAAACCCTAGCAAACCCTAATTCTACCAGCTAGTCCTACTGACGCAAAGGAGAGCATGCAAACCACTGAAAGAGATGCCATTACTTCTATGAAGGTAAAATACATGTGTCTAGACTACCTCTATCTGAAGAAAATGTCTTTTTGTATTTTTGATTAAGTTGTTGGGATTATCATGCATGTGCTTTTAACTATTTTGATTGTGCAGAGGTGGATCAAGGAGGAAAAAGGCTTGGAAAAGGTTGGGAAGGTTCAGAGGGGGTCTAAAGAGTCCCTAACACCCTTCCAGAGAGTTTCACAAAGTTTGGATATCAAGAAACCTCATTTGTGAGCTTCTACAGGAAGTCTGCAGGGGTTCTATAGGATGTTCCAGAATTTCTACTGGATGTTCAGCAATTCCTACAGGATGTTCTATGATTGGATTTTGGATGATGGGTGAGTGGAAGAGGCTGCATGGATGGATAGGGAGGTAGGAGAGGGGTTTGTAATGACTTAGTGACAGAGAGATGAGGTGATGAGAGGGTGTGGAAAGCTAGCTTGTCTTAAAGAGGGCAGAGGAAATGGAAGGCCAAGAAGGTAGGGTGACGTGGGCAAAAGAGTAGTTGTGAGATGAGGGATCTAATTTGGAGATGAGCAGTTGGCCTGGACGAAGCTTAGATGGGCGAGAGGGTAATGAAGATGCATCGCATAGTGTAAACTTAACCAAATCATCCACGTCCTGCACATGACCAAAATATTAACTAATCTATCCTAACTGTTAATGAAACCAATAAACAACAACGTTATTTCTAAAGAGAACCATGTACAGTACTGAAGCAAAGAAACATTCCAAGAGGTTTGAACACATGAATAACTCTTACAAATGGAAACATTGCACCAAAGATTTCATGAGTAAGCAAACTAGTGTTGTTGTTGGGTAGCACTGTCTGCAATTCCAGCCCCTAGAAAGAGGTGAAAATGAGAGTGTAGGCAACCCTTTTCTGGAACTCTTATCAATTCTTATCTCACTACTCTATTCTAGACATCTGATGCAACTCTATCTTTCAACAACGACCTACTTAACCACACAACGAAATCTAACTCAACAAATTGCGTTTCAAATGCATGTAAAGAAAATCATAATGCTGAAAGGAAAGATATCAATACAAAGAAGGAGGCCCTAGGCTCTCAGGTTGGGCCCAACCCCAAGAGCTATGGCTCCTCTAGAAACTCAGAGCTGATATTAAATCTGACTGCTTCTCATTAAAAAAATAATAATCATAAGTCAAGAGGTATGCCAATGATGGCTACAAAAGAGCAAAAACAGAGCTGGCAGCTCATAGTGCAGAATGTGCAATAGTTTTTCCAAAAGTCCTTTTCAAAGGCTGAAGCCTTATCATTTATACATCACGAGGCCCCAAGCTGGCCTCCTAAATCTATGGGACTTGGCTGACCAAACTGGGAGTGAACAGCTGCTTCCACAAAATCTGTTTGGCTGCCTTCTAGATCTGGTTGTGGTGGCTTTTGGAGCTCGGAGTTGGGGGTGAAGATCCCGAGGAAGGCTATTTAATGCCGTGGACAACCCTCCTATGAGTCCTCAACCCCATCTTGGCTGTCTCCTAGCCTTTATCTGCTCGGTTTTGCTCCAACATGTGTCAAAAAACCTGAAATGAGCACGTGTTAGCCACCTAGGAATAGTGACTGCCCTTATTCGTACAAATGACATAAACATACTAAAAAATGATGCATAAGTTATGAAAAATGAAGGATTGAGCAAGGGTGGTTAGGCCAAATGAGCCCAAAATGTTACCAAATTTGGGGCTCATCAACAACCCACGACGACGCAGAACATCCAAATGATGAGGTCCAAACCGCGCTAAGAAGACCCCAACGTGAACATGATGCTCAGAAGTGGCATGGCCACAAGGGAGGATAAAGGGAAACTAACCAAGGAAGATGCAAGGGTTCGCAAGGAGATAGGTCTGGAAGCTAGGAAGAGCTTCGCAGAGGTCTCTACCCCAGGTAGTAGGGATCAACTCGAGCCGGAAAGGGATCCCTCGATGCTAACTACCTTTTTAGAGACATGCATGAAATTGCTTCGTGACAATAGGGCGGTTAAAGGCTTACAAGAATTGATAACTAGGTGCGCAGGATCGGGTGAACTGCGTGTGGTCTGAAAATTGGGGAAACATGCTTCGCGTACTAGACGGGAAATGTGATTAATGGTGCAAATTGGCAACTATGAGATGGATTAGATCATTCTAGACTTAGGCTCGGATGTAAACGTACTACCTAAACAAACTTGGGAGCACATGGGCAAGCCCACACTGCAATAGTCTCCTATTCAATTGCAGATGGCGAACGAACAGAAGATCCTACCCATGGGAAGACTGCAAGGAATTACCGTAGATATAGAAGGCGCAAGCACACAAATGGACTTTGAGGTAATAGAAATTGTGGATGAATGTAGTCCTTACCCTGCATTATTAGGGATAGACTAGGCCACCGATATGAATGGGGTCATTAACTTAAGGAAGCGGAAAATGATATTTGAGAAGAAGTCACTCTGCGTAGTCATTCTACTAGACTCAGCTGAAGGACCGCGTTACACTAAACCCGTGCTCGACAAAGGAAATGGTGATGAACTGGATTGTATCTACAAAATTAGTGCATGTAATCAAGATTGGGTCAATCCAACTACAGAAGGCAGAATATCGTGGGAGCGTGCAAAGTCCTGCACTGTAGATTCAGATGAGGAAGACGAGCAGTGGCATAATCGGCTAAACGAAGTAACAACGTTAAACTGCAATATGATGACTAGGTCGCTGTATTGCGTAAGATCTCAGGATTGCGAACTGCCGATGTATGATGGGTTGACTGCGGTAGATGAATTCCTGACCAAGTTTGAAAATGTGGTACTAGCGCACCAACGGTTCGATGTGTTAAAATGGGCATTGCGCACAATGCCTACACATTGGTGGGGAACACATGAAGGAACCTTTGAACACTAGTGCGACTACAGGTGGATGATGCAGATAAGGTTTGGTAAGTCGGAACTACGAATAACTAAAAAGTATGATGGGCGTGATGACCCATGCACGGATCGTACCAGATGGATCTAAGCCTATGGAGAAGAGCCTCAACCAGAGTGGGTACACTTATTTTGTCACACCCTGGATGTCATCCCAAGGAACTGGTACAATGAAACAAAACTTTGACATGGTACAGGTGAATCGAATATCTTGCGCGAAGGGTTTTTATTGACATTCTTGTTTGAGGACCAATGGATGGACATTGTTGATGATGCATTGCAAATGGTGAACGCTGCCATTTTCTAGGTACCACTAGAACCAAAAGAAATAGTGCCGCCAAAATGGTCATGTCAGTTGAGCCAAGCCATAGAATGTTACAAAGTTGTAGATAGAAGATGATGGGGACGACCCCAGAAACATCAATATTATGGAAATAGAGGGGAGTCGCGAGGTTCGCGGACCAGCAATCGAGGACCCCGACATCACCGTGCTACTAAAAACAAAACAAGTAAACATTGGTATAGAGGAGGAGCCGAAGTATGCAATGCTTGGGGACTATTGGGATGATGCCACAGTGGAGAAGGTTGTCGAGTTATTGTGAGAATATCAAGATTTATTCCCAACCAAAATCACAGAGCTAAAAGGGATCCTCGATGACCTAGGAATGATGAAGATAACTCTGAAGTTGGACGTGAAGCCAGTCAAGCAGCGGCCTTATCGGTTGAATCCAAAATATAAAGCAAAGGTTCGTGAAGAGTTGGACAAAATGCTTGCAACAGGAATAATTGAACCAATGGAGGAATCTGACTGGGTAAGTCCTATGGTTGTACAGGAGAAGAAATAGAAGGGAGAGATTCGCATCTGTGTGGATCTTAGGAAGCTCAACGATGCATGTGTTAACGATCCATTCCCGATGCCATTTACAGATGAAGTACTAGAAAATGTGGGAGGACAGGAAGCTTACTCCTTCACAGACGGTTTCTCGGGGTACCACCAGATCAAGATTGCGCCAGAGGATAGGAGTAAAACAACTTTCACAACCGAATGGGGCTGCTTTCAGTACACTGTGATGCCCTTCGGACTGAAGAACGCGCTAGCGATATTCTCGCGTGTTGTGGTAGCTGCGTTCAAGGAATTTATACACAAGTTCTTGGAAGTATATCTTGATGATTGGACTGTATTTGGGCTAGTTAAGAAACATACCGCGAGCTTACGGTTAATGCTGGATACGTGCCAACGACACCAGATTGTGCTAAATCTAAAGAAGTGTACTTTCCTCGTCTGCTTTAGGAAATTTCTTGGCCATGTGGTCTATAGGCAAGGCCTCATGGTGGACCCGGCAAAGATTGCTGTCATACTCAATTCGCAAGCGCCACGAAGTGTCAAGCAGCTGCGCGCCACACTGGGACACATTGGTTACTATTGAAAGTTCATCAAGAGCTACGTGTAGATCATGGCACCGGTGGAACAGTTATTGAAAAAGGACACTACTTGTTGATGGAATGAGGAATATAACAAAAGTCTGGAAATGCTCAAGGAAAAGATGGCATTAGCTCCTATCTTGGTCTTTCCAAAATGGGATATCAAATTTCACGTGCATGTTAATGTGTTGTGTATCGCGTTGGGCACAGTACTCACACAGGAAGGAGCAGAAGGAATTGATCACCTGATCACGTTCGCAAGTCGAAGATTGTCCAAAGCTGAGAAGAACTACTCCACTACAGAGTGTGAGGGATTGGCGATGGTATACACACTCCAGAAATACCGCCACTACCTACTTGGAGGACACTTTAAGATGTATACTGATCACTCTGCACTAAAATACCTAGTGAATAAGCCTGTGTTGGGGGGGCACATTTGTAGATGGTTGTTATTATTTCAGGAATATGATTTTGAAGTCATCGTAAATCCGGGACGTCTAAACGCAAGCCCAGATCACCTGTCCTGAATTGAGAATGGTGAAGAACCCACAAACCTAGAGGAGGGGCTACCTGATGCACAACTCTATGCAGTGTGCATCGCGGATGGCCACTTTGAGGACATCATCCAATTCTTAACCATAGGAACCGTGCCACAGGGGTATTCGGTTCAATAGAATAAAGAACTGGTGATACGTGCAACAGACTTTACTGTCATTGCAGGGCATCTCTACAAAATGGGCAATGATGAAATATTACACCGATATGTACCGGAATTTGAGCACTGATAGATCCTTGTCAAAGCATAAGGGGGGGTTGAAGGATGACATTATGCAGGATGTGCCACAACACAAAAGATTCTTTGCACAGGACTATGGTGGCCAACTCTACATCAAGACTCAAAAGCGTACTGTCGGGCTTGCAACATATGTCAACGGACTGGGAAACCTTCGTGAAGGGATGAAATGCTGCTCAAACCACAGCTAAAGCTGCAACAGTTTGAGAAATGGGAAATCGATTTTGTGGCGCCTATCACACCTCCAGGAAAGACGGGGGTGCACTATATCATCACCGCAATAGAATACTTGACCCGATGGGCAGAAGCACAACTAGTTAAGGACTGCACGACCACTACAGCTACGAAGTTTTTGTTCGAGAATGTGTTAACACGATTTGGATGTCCAAAAATCCTAATGAGTGACCGCGGAACGCACTTCCTAAATGAAACTATCAGCGCACTCACTGAGGAGTTCCAGATATATCATCAACAAAGCACACCGTACCATCCGCAGGCAAACGGAACTATTGAAGCTTTCAACAAGATCTTGGAGACTGCATTGACAAAGGTATGTAATGCGTAGTGGAACGATTGGGATTTGCGCATACCCACTGTGCTATGGGCATATCGAACAACGTGCAAGAAGTTGACGGGCCAGATGCCTTTCAGATTAGTATATGGAAAGGAAGTCGTCATGCCAATGGAGTACATTGTACCCAGTTTGCGAATAGCAGCAACGACAGGCAAGGCAGACTGCGCGGCTTTGGAAGAGAGGATCATGCAACTAAAAGAACTTGATGAGGAACAGTTTCTGGTAGGATTCCATCAGCAGGTACAGAAGCTACGGGAAAAAGCTTGGCATGATCACCATATCAAGATGCGCACATTCAAAGAAAATGATCTAGTATTACTCTACGATAGCAAGTTCACAAAATTCTCTGGAAAGCTCTGCATGCATTGGTTGGGACCCTATGTAGTACAAGAAGTCACAAATGGGGGCGCGGTCCAGCTTGCAAAGCTGAATGGAGAACCTTTTCCAGGTAAAGTAAATGGTAGTCGCCTAAAGCTCCACACGGGTGGGCTGATCGCATGAATAACGGATCGAAGGATAGTCTCACCACTCTAGGTAGTTGAAAGAGAGGGCAGGACGTTAAAGCAGTTTGTGGGAAAGCGGTGTGAAAATCAAGGGGGGCATAGAATTGGTATGTCACCAGGGTTGCAGTTGCACAGAAGGGGTTGCATTGCTGCATGGACAAGCAGAAAGGTGACCGTTGCTAACACTATTCATGAAAAGATGTGTGAGTTATGGCAAAAGGGAGCGGGCGGTGGGTAATTAAGAGACACGGTATGAGCCAGATCTGGAATGATTTATCGTAGGCTTAACGTTACGACACCAAAAAAGGTTGGAATTGATGAATTTGAATTTCGAAACGCTTATAAATCACAGGGGGGCATCCGCCAAACGATTCGCGATTTTGAGAAAAGTAAGTTATTGTGCCTCCTCGCCGAGATGGAGTTATTCATTATTTTTGCTCAAGGAGTAAGCCCAAGGGTTGTGATATGGCCAATGGAGATGCAGGGCTTTTTGGATCGTATGGTGTCGATAGTCGCGGGAACTGCGCAGAGTTCAGCACCAATGGTAGGGGATGTGCCAGAAATTATTAGACACTAAGCAGAACTAGTCTGGATGCCACTGCCTAACCAATGGGCTGGCCGATGAACCATAAACGATAAGGGAAGGGCTGTAAATACGAAGCCAAATGATGGAATTGTAGTTAATAGTTCGTCTCTCATACACCTTGAAGATTGGGATTTCGTGAATAACAACACTTGTCTTGCAAAATTGCAACACAAGCTATCGCAGATAGTGTGTATAGGTGACCAGAAATTGGAGACTTGCTGTGTTGGCATGAAGAATTCCCGTACGTGGCACCCCAGCTTGAGCTAAAATCCTATGAGGGGGTGCTTTGTGTTAACCGAGTAGAGTAGAATGAGCATCATCGATTGTGCGAATTAGTGAAGGCAATGAAGTAGGAGCTAGCAGAAGAGTTGTAGAAGACAAAGAGGGAGCAACAGCACGAAGTGTGTCACTCACAGGGATGGTGGACCACGAAGCCTAGGCAGTGCATATCGCCGCACTGACGAGTGACTCAGGACGAGTCACGATGATTGTGTTGGGGGCCTATTGGGTAGCAGAGGCCCCACGTAACGGTTTTGGGGCTTAAAGCCTAGAAGTTAGGGAAATAATATTGTAAATATCTGAAATGCACAGAGCACAAAATGTAATAGGTCAAGTCAAGGGGTTGTCCGCCCAAAAATAATATAGAATAATAGGAAGTAAGTCGGTCTGCCCATGGTCCACAGACCATGGGAATGTATAAATAGAGCGAGGCTCTAAGGGTAGAAGGCAATTAAGTTTTTGTTTGGATCTTGATGATTATGGGCCTATGAAGACAATATTCTCTACATTTATAAGTTCGAGTCAAGGGTGTTGGTAGATAGATAGAGGCTCTGCAGCTGTGTGCACAGAGGTCTGGTAGAGTCCGCAACTGTGTGTGCGGACCCCTGCAGCTGAATGCGCATGACGGATCTGGTTGTAGTGACGGAAGATATTAATAAAGATAAGTTGTTTTATAAATATCACGGATCTATTGTGTTCTGGTTTATGCATCTGTTATATGAGTTTGTATCTTTTATGTGTGCACTGGGTTTATTATTAAATGTTTGCTTAAAGACTATAACAAGAAGATTAGATCTATAATAATCTCCTTAATAAGAAAGTACACTTGCAGCCTGTTAGTAGTACAGAAGTGTTGCGAGGCCACAAAAAGGTTCGCGACCCCTTCTAGATCACATCAAGATATCCGAAGGGTGTGGAAACCTGGTTCCAGCACTCTCCCCTGCTACCTCGGGTGAGACCTTAGTCCACGCTTTGCGGGTTGTTGCCGAAAAGGCCTGTAGCTGCGGGATTTGTTTGGCTAATAACTCTTCCAAACGTGGGTCAGGGCCCAATAAACCAACAACTACTAGTGTAGCCCCTTATTGTTATTAGTGCAACCCCCTTATTGTATTGTTGTGCCCATGTAGTTCCCATGTTGTTATTGTTGTGCCCCACAGAAGCCCATTATTGTTATTATTGTGCCCTTACATTATTATTGTTATATCGGCTCTGATTATAGTGTGACCCCTTAAACTCCTATATATAGAAATGAGGTCCCTTATTATAATTAGTGCAACCCCCTTATTATATTGTTGTGGCCATGTAGTTCCCATATTGTTATTGTTGTGCCCTTACATTATTATTGTTATTTATTGTTATGTCCGCTCTGATTATATTGTAACCCCTTAGACTTCTATATATAGAAATGAGGTCTTGTCATTTTTATCATTTCGTTTGTGTAATGTAAAAGAGATTGCCTCGAGAGACTTATTTTGAAGTGGTTGATCTATCTCTTTTTCTATTTTGTGAACAAATTACCAAACAAAAAAAGAGAAAAGAAGAATGTAATATGCTTGTCAATATCCCGTGATAGGCATAAAGACCCTAGAAAGCAAAAACACAAATATGGAATTGTGCGTGCATATAAAATATAAGGCCTGTAATAAGGACTCCTCGAAAGCAAAATCTTGCTGTCCAATTACTGAAAGGGAAGAACACAAATATGGAATTGTGGGTGCATATAGTTTATAAGGCCTGTAATAAGGACTCCCGGAAAGCAAAATCTTGCTGTCCAATTACTGAAAGGGAAGACTTTACGGAGCCTGTTGACGAGAGGCTGAGATGATCACAGTGTGTATAAATGGAAAAGATTAGGCGAATGAATATTCCTAGGTTACAGGAGTCTTCCGTGGTTTAATTTAAGCGATTCATTTTACTTGCTATTTGGTTAAACATTTGACTAAGAAATCTGTATTGCGATCACTGACCTGCATCAACACTACGTTAATGAGCATTTTGTTACAGAGCATAGTCAATTAGATGTTTTAAGCCCTTTAATGTTAATAAACTGGAAAAATAATTATTAGATAAATATAAGCTGACAAATACTTATTAGATAAATATAAGCTATTAAAACTTACTCTTGAAATGTTTTATTTACAGTATTTGAAACTGAGGAAAGCGATAAGCATTTTAATTGCGTAATATCTTTGAGTGAAGTGATAATTCATGTTAGCATAAAGGGAAGTATTGATTTGCACCTTGATTTATAATATGAGGAACATTATACTTTTGGACCTCATCTCTCTTATCCTGTTAGTATAAAAGTTCGGAGTTCATCTCTCTTATCCTGTGAGTATAAAAGTTTGGAGCTCATTTATGAGATGAATTAAAATATAAAGTTTTAAACTGGATCTGCACCGTTATAGTGTGTCGATGCATTGTCCTTACAACAATCAAGAACCAGTGGATTACATTAAAAAAGAGTTGATTCCTGTTTGCTCCATTTCATAGGTAGCAGGTAAGGTATCTGAGTATTGGGCTGCCATGGCTAACTCAATAGCCCTGCCTTTCATTTATTTACTCGGATCCTTGTCTTTACCACTGTCTTTTAAGGATCAATCTCAGAAAAATATATGATTATGTTCAGTACAACCTCCCAAACCAGCGGCCTCTTTTGATCGAACAGCCAAGAATTGTGACTACGCCATATAGCCCAGATAATACTCTAGCATGTCCTTAGAAGGGGAGAAAATGATACTCTAGCATGTCCTTAGAGCAAGTGATGAAACAATTATCCAGTGCGTGTAGAGAACCCAAACCATCTAGCTTCAGAATTTTCATCACCCCTGTCTACACCTCCCTCTGGTGAATGAACATCCAATGAGTATACAGTTTCCAGTAGAGGAACTGATTCTTTTATGGTGATCTTTTAAATGCAGCCTTGGGGGTGCAACGCATAAATAATGTATGCACAATATTTTGAGTCTGTTGTGAAGGGAAAATGATAAATGATAATAAGGGGAAAAAAGACGAAGCCAACAATGTTGTGCGAAGTGGAAATTATTATTTTGGATTAACTTGTTAAAATTTTATCTCCTATAGTCAGTTAAAATTTTTAGTCCTATAGTCACTTTCCAATCAAGTGAAGTTGCTTCTTGTTTCCCTTTGTCCTTGTAGATTTTATCTCCTATAGTCAGTTAAACTTTTATGTCCTATGGTCACTTTCCAATTAAGTGAAGTTGCTTCTTGTTTCCCTTTGTCCAAGTAGATGCTTGCAGTGCCTGCGATAACTGATACAGGAGCATTAACTTCTCAAAAACAAGTTGGAGTTTTTCCTTTGTTAGTGTATATGCTTGCAGTGTCTGCAAGAACTGATACAGGAGCATTACCTTCACAAGGAGAAGCTGGAGTTTTTTATTAAAGGTAATATACGATTTGCAATATTCAATCGCTTTTTACTTTCGAAACCTCATTACAAATTCCGAAAATGAATTTATAGTTATGTGGTTAGCGTATTAGTTTTTTTAATTGTTCTGTAAGAAAATTCCAGTTTGAGCAGCTAATCCTGCCAGCTGCTAGGACCATATCCGTGACAGATTAAACTTAAATAATCATGTTGAGTAGCACCAACGCTTCTGGAATTGCTTTCTTAAAAAAAAATTAAATTATTCAATTGCAATGATAGAATAAGGGTGTTAATAATAAAAACAATAGAGGATAAAATAAATTTGAAACAAAATATAGTAAATGATAAAGTTATTTATAGTATATCAGATTTACTTGAAAAATCTAACAAAAAATTCTTGGGCAAAAGGTTAGCAGGTTTTAATTTATTAGTTAAGTTAAATGTAGCTCAACTTTAACTCAATTATATTTAGGCTTTTTTCACACTTGTTTTTAATACCATATACTATTATTATAGATTATCAATACTATGTGCTACAATGGTCTTAATTCATTTAACTCTTTTAGTAACATTCCGTAAGTATCAATAAGTCAAAATTTTATACATTTTTTGTTTTTTTAATTTGATTTGGGTTACATTATTACCATAAGTATCAATAAGTCAAAATTTTATAATTTTTTTTTCCTTTTCTTTTAATTTGATTTTACTTACATATAGCAATGAGACCAAATAAAAGCTTGGGTGGATATTTATGTTATTATTTGTATCTACTTTCTACTAATCCTTTCCCAAAATGTCTTTCATCACATTTGCATTAGCCAAGCCAAGGTTATGCAAAAATTATACTTATTCCTTGGAAAATCTTTGTTAAAGTATTAGATGGATTATCTTCAATGTGTATTTCCAATTGTACCATCTCATCATCTAGCACTTAAGAATCCAATGATATGTCACATCAATGTGCTTCGTCCTAGAACGATATGCTGATTTTTTTGCTAAATGAATGGTGTTTTGACTATCACAATGCAAAACATATTTGTCTTGTTTTATTCCCATTGCTCCTAAGAATCATTGCATTCACAACATCTCTTTGTAATATTTTGTGTAAGCTATAAATGCTTCCTTTGTTGTGGAGAGGACTACTACTTTTTGCAGTCTAGACATCCAAAACACTGCTTCACCTACAAAAATAAATAAATAACTATTGGTGGACTTCTTGGTGTCCACATCTCTAGTCATATTTGCATCTATATAAACTTCAAGCACAACATTATTATTATTATTATTACCAAAAACATAAAAAATAATGACTAGTACCCTTGACATATCTTCAAATCCACTTTATTCCTTCCGAATCTTGTTTGTCTAGATTTGCAAGGAATCTGTTCGCTACTCCCACAACATGTGAAATATTTTCTCAGGTACATACCATGGAATACATCAAGCTACAAAGTACTAAAGCATATGTGATTTTACTATTTTCCTCCTTCTTGCCATCATAAGGGCATAAATTAGCACTGAATTTGAAGTAAGATTATAGAGGTGTTGGCATCCTTAACGTTAAACCTAGTTAAGACCTTCCCAATATATATTTCCTATGACAACTACAAATTTTTTGTTTTCTCCAACACATGTGATACTAATTCGTAATATTTGTTGTGTTGGTCCCAAATTCATCACAATTTGCCTGCCCAAATCCTTCTTCAATCTATTGATCATGTTTTTATCATGTCCAATAATTAACATGTCATCCACTTATAACAATAGTATAATATACTTTTCCTAGTCATCCATCCTAATGTAGACATAATGATCAACCTCTAATCTTTTAAAACCATGCCCCAACATAAAGAAATCAAAATTTTGGTACTATTGATAGAGTGCTTTTGTTAGCCCATTGATGCTCTTCTTCAACTTGCAAACTAAGTCCTCTCTACCTTTTACTTTGAATCCTCATGGTTGCTCCATATAAATCTCCTCCTTCAATTCCCCATGAAGGAATGGTGTCTTTATATCTAACTGTGCATATTCCAAATCTAAAGCAACATCAATACCAAGAAGAAGTCTTATGGATGACATTCTAACAATAGGTGAAAACAATTTAGGAAAGTCAATACCTTTTTTTTGGGTAAATCTCTTCACCGCTAGCCTAGCATTATATCGTTCACTCTCCCCTTCACCTTCATATTTAATCTTATATACTCATTTTTTTTATAGGGAATTTATTCCTTTTAGAAGTTTCACTAATTTATAGGTTTTGTTTTCCAATAGGGAGTCCATTTCTTCCTCCATTAATTTCCTCCACCCTTTTCTATTCTCCACATTACAAAACTTTTGAAAATAATGAGGTTCACCTTCATTAGTTAACAAAACATAATTTGAGAGTGGATACTTTTGTGAGGGCTTATGAGGCTTAGTATACCTATGAACCAATTGTGGTGGTGTGTTTTCCACTTGGATATATTGTAATGTATATTGAAATATTTCTTCATCCTATTGTCCGTGATTTCCCACTTTCTTTCTATCATGTTCATGAATTTGATATTGGATTTCTTGCAATGGTGGGATAATTTCTTGTTTTTTTACAAACTTGTCAACAATTTTCTTGACCTCCATCTAATTCATTAAATTTAATATCACCACTTCTAACAGTTTTATGTTTAACTAGATCCTAGAGACATTGACCAAAATCACCACCTACATATCCTAGAAAAATATATTTCATTGATTTATCATCTAACTTAGGACTATGCTCAATGGGAATATGCATAAATGCTTCACACCAATTTTTTTTTTCAGGTGAGAACAATTTACCTTCTTATCGGTGAGAATAATCACTATCTCCACCATCTAGGGTTATCATAGGTGATTGATTGATAAGGTAACAATATGTCCTTACTACAGCTATCTTAAAGTGCTTTTCCAATCCGTAATTTAATAACTTACTCCACACCTTCTCCATGACAGTGAAATTCATATTTTTTGTAGTACCATTTTGTTGAGCACCAAGGATAATCTTTTCATGTTTTATGCCAAACCTATTACAAAAGTCCGTGAATTCATTGGAGTAATACTACCATTATCACACATGAGCATTTTGTTAATGTCTTTTTCCAAAGAAAAATGAAAATTTTAAAATATCTCAAACACCTCACTTTTTCTTTTCACGGGGTGGCCCCAAACCTTTATAGATGCATCATTTATGAATGTGATAGAATATGAGGATCCTCCTAAAGCTTAAGATTGATTGGATGAAACACGTTGGAGTGTATTAATTCTAATATATTTGTTTGGACACCTCTCATAAATGAAACTCTTCATTGCCTACCATATATATAATGCTCACAAAAGTTGAGTTCATAAGATTTCAAACTTTGAAACAATTTTTTTATAACAAGGATTTTTAAGCCCTTTTCGCTCATGTTACCCAAGCACTTATTCCATTAATCTGCTGAGCTTCCTTCTTTTGAAACAACATCCACATCTACTATTTTGTTTGTTTCCCTCAATATGTACAAGATTCCTGTTTTGAATCTTCTATCCATGACTTGTTAGGGTCCTATAATATAGGGATCATATTGTTTCTGTCTTACTATTAATTTGGGGGTCTTTTGTAAAATTTAACTTATGGTTTCATGAGTCTCATAGTCTAAGGGGTCTTTGTGTAAAAGAGGTCAAATTTGTTAGTGTGACATTGTAAATATTTTGAGTTTAAAAAAGAGTCTTTGTGCCATAATTCAAATTGTAAGGTCATAAGGAGTCATGATTCAAATTGGAAATCATGAGGGGTCATTTTTCATTATAGAAGAGTCTAGGGGTCATATCATCAAACCTTGGGTATCATAAGTTAGTCATCTAAATATGGAGATTGAGCCTACATCAAAACAATCATGACCAAGGGTTGGGCACAAATTTGGAGGCTCTGTCAGGATAGTTTATATGTCATTTCAATAGTGGTTATGACCTCAGTAGGAGTACAATGGTCATGAGGGCAATTAGTTTCCTTTCCTCAGGCATTGTGTTTTCCAAGAGATACCACACATTCATGATTTTAATTCCCACTCATGATTATCACCGTCGTTTCCACTACGGGTTGTTTTGCAAGATTATTTGAAATTTATTTTCCATTCCACATCACTCATATTTTCTCCATTTCCATCAGAAGCCATGGTATGCTCATTTTGGTTTGTCGTAAAAGGGAGGCAGGGGCGACACAAATCCACACAACACTGCAATTCTCACATACTGATGGTCAAACCTTCTTCAAAGGTGCAAATCCAAGTTTATTTTTGTTCCTCAGACCTAGATGAATCCTCTAATTGCATGTAGGAGATAGAAAAAACCATAAAAATCCTGCAAGAGAGATAAATTCATCTTTACTGCCTTTTCTTGAATCGTTGCATTTCTGCCTTTTGCATTGTGTTTTTATTCTAGTCATTGCGATTCCACACAGTGGTTTATATTTCACATTTCCTGTTGCAAAATCCAAGTTTTCCTCTATGCAGCCTCCACATGCAATGTATTCTATGGTCGTAAAACTAAATTGAAGCTTCTTTCCCTGAGTATTTATGCTTAAAAGTCTTAAAAACCCAAATACCTTGAGCGTTGCGTTTATGCTTTTTGTGCTGCGACTGTCCCATTAAGGTTCTCTGTCAACTATTGTGAAATTGCAAGTATTTTTAGGGTTTTCCTGAGAAAGGTTACATTGTTTAGTCTTTTATGTAATGCTTGCTGTCTCTTAAGTCATCATCAGATTTTAAGATATCATAACTCCTCCACTGTTACACATAACAAATTTCTTAGAATCCTAAATTATTTATTGCTGCAAGAGAAAAATCATGTCAACTCCAGAGGAAAATAAACACAAGGGTAAAAATTCATCAATAGGATGCTATAAAGGTTTAAATTTTTTCTTTTTACTCAGCAAGTCAGAAATAGGTCAGTTTGGATGGAGTTTGCAAAAACTCAGCAAGGGCAAGATGCACATTTTGTATAGTCTTTTATGATGAGGAGATGACCCAATTTTGAGGTTTTTGGTCGTCTTTTGGGATGTTATAAGGATGTCACAACACCTAATTGTTTCCTCCAACACTTTATATTAGAGGCAACCATCATATGCTCATAAAGTTTGTAATGCCCCACTTAAATCTTATCTTGTAAATTTTATTAATGTTTACATTATTTGAAAATATTGAGAAATATTGGCCTAATATAAAATTCATGATTTCTATTATTCAAATTTACAACTTACCTTCTCAAATTGAATCTTAGGTAGGATATGGTCTCCTTCCATTATTTCAAATAATATATGTATTCATCTCAGATTCCCCAATGTACCCTCACATTTACTAGGGATAAGACATGGTCCTCTCCATTTAATTACATCTCACATTCCCCAATGTACCCTCACATTTACTTGGGAGAAGAAATGGTACTCTCCAACTCATTTTCAATATATATATTCATCTCACATTCCCCAATGTACCCTCACATTTACTAGGGAGAAGACATGGTCTTCTCCATTTAATTACATCTCACATTCCCCAATGTACCCTCACATTTACTTGGGAGAAGACATAGTCCTCTCCATTTAATTATCGATATATATATTCATCTCACATTCCGAAATGTACTTTCAGATTTACTTGGGAGAAGACATGGTCCTCTCCCATTAAATTTCCAATTTTATATTCATGTCACATTTCCAAATGTACTCCCAGTTTTACTTGGGAGAAGAGAAGTCAATTGTAAGGATGGATGAGAAGTTAATGACATTAATGAGAGGTGGTTGAGATGGATAAGAGAGGGAGGGTATAAAAGGGAAGGGGGAAGGGAGAAAAGGGAGGTTGGGTCTTGCTTATGATTGTGGGATTGGTTGTGATTTTAGGATTTGTTGTGATTTTTGGAGACCTTAGGAACTTGTGGAGGTTTCTTAGTGATCCGAATTGGATCCAAGAAAGATTATCAGAATTCTATGACTGTGTCAAATCAGGGCAGACTTCAAAAACTTGTGAACAAAAAGCTATCAGGAAGGACCTCTGAACAGTGGCAGTTTGTAGCCAGCAAGGAACGATGAGGACCTCGGTTAAAGCGTGCTGACCAAGGCCCATGGAGACCGCGCAGGAGGCAAACTAGCAGCTGGAAAGTCTGCATCGGAAAATGGAGGCCGTTTCTAATTGTGCATCGCTGGGCAAAACCCCTCGATAAGGAAAGGCCCCGAGCGCTCGGTCGCATGGGAAGCCAAGAAACTGCAGGGAAAGCGCTAAAGTGAAAGGCGAGTCCCGTGCTTCGAAACCGACAGAATATTGGAGGCACTTTGGGGTGGTAAGTAGATTTTACAGAAAACGAGCGTTTCCACACATTGCACGACGTGTGTCCAGCAGATGAGAGAGAAAACTGCCTCTCATCGTGGGCTAACGGTTGAGCAAGTCAACTGCGCGATAAAAGCGAACACCGTAGGATCTGGGGGCTCTAGATCTAACGACAGAGATTGTGCTCGATGAGAAATCAGATCTGGAGGGAGAAATAAGCTGCGACATATAAAAGTCTGAAGTCCGATTTGACGCTGAGTTGGCAGATGAAGAATGGTTTGAGGAAGAGCTGGCATAGTTCGTGAGAGGACAAGTGGCCACTTCCTTGTGAGACGTTATGTAGAGGCGATGATGTAGAGGCAAGGAACTCCAAGTGAACAGCAGCAGGCAATCCGAAGAGGTAGAACAGGAAGCGAACAGCCAGAGGATGGATTGGCTTTAAGCCATGAATGAACAGACAAAGAAGATGAGAGAACTGTAAGAAAAAAGAGATGGTGAGACCGAAAGAGACAGAAGAGACAGAAGCAAGAGGCAGAGAATAGAGAGCCGAGCTGACCTAAGGCAACATCGAGCAGACAGAGCCAGACTTGAGAGGTTCAAGCAATCCCTAAGAGGATATCTGTCAGGAACTGAGTACCAAATTGGACTCATCCCATTAAGACCAGTGAGGTCGAGACTTGATAAGGAAGAGTCTGTGCACTCTAGTGGCTTGGGGAATCCAAGAACCACCCTACTAAGTATCCTCTATTTCAGGAGACTCAAATTGAGCTCCTCATTGTAAAAGCTCTGTTTTTAAGATACAATAAAATGACGACCACCACTGAGAGATGGACCAGAGACGTAGCCCCGAAGGATAGGGTGAACTCCTTATTAATTTGTTGTGTTCTTGCATTTGCTTACTGTATTTCTCTTACTGGTTTCCATTTTCCAGTGTCTGTGTATTTTGCAATTTGATCGATCCGTTGCCTAAGATAACATAGACACACACTAGCACATGAGTCTGTAATACCTTCATT
Organism: Pinus tabuliformis; assembly: GCA_031772625.1. Taxonomy (NCBI): domain Eukaryota; kingdom Viridiplantae; phylum Streptophyta; class Pinopsida; order Pinales; family Pinaceae; genus Pinus; species Pinus tabuliformis. The sequence goes on along the minus strand of CM062816.1, from coordinate 387,574,012 downwards.
AATTAATTAATTAACTGAGATCAATCACGAGTGATTTTCAAATGAAGTGGTATCAAAGCTTTAGGCTGTCAAGGTTAGACAAGATTGTGTTGGATTTAGCTGTTGAATGCTAACTAGATCAAAGCTCAAATTAGGAAAATGATAGTTGGTCGAAACTAATCCTGAAATTGGGAAGACAATATCAGAAGAAGGTTCTGTAGGGCCAGACCCTCAATTCATAGATAGTTTCCTAGCCATAAGGTCCATGGTAGAAGAAATGTATAAGGACTTTAGAAAACACAAGGATGAAGATGCATCAGGCTCCAAACAAGACAAAGGAGAAGATGAGTCTTTCCTCCATGACCACTCAAAAGGCAAAGGGAAAGAAGAAAGCTTTCTCACACCTCCTAATAGCCCTAAACATAAAAAGAAGGCATCTTTGATTAAACTAGATGTTAAATTTGATTTACCTATATATGATGGAGAGTTGAATGCAGAAAAGCTAGACAATTGGATTAGACAAATTGATGTTTATTGCAGAGTGTAGAGTATCGACTCAGAAAAGAGCAAGATTCAACTGGCAAGCCTACGCCTTGGAGGCACTGCCTTGGTTTGGTGGGAAGGCAGGACCCAAGCTGACCTGAAGAGACATGGTAAGACTATCTCTGTCTGGAGTGAATTTGTTTCTGCAATCAAAAAGTAGTTCTATCCATTGGCCTACATGCAGCAAGCCATGATGAGCTGGAAAACTCTTCGACAGTTGAAAGGGAAAAGTGTACAAGGATACACTCAAGAATTCCGAAAGAGAGCATTGATTCTAGGAATCTCATTAGACTCACCTGAGACTCTGTTGAAGTACATTGGTGGTCTACACAGCTACATGAGGCACACTATCCTCATGTTTAATCCCACTAGTATAGATGAGGTATCTGTTCAAGCTACTCATCTAGAGGCTAGAGGAAAGAGTGGAAGTCTAGAAGTTGGGTGATCATCCCAACCCATTGCAAGCAAGAATAAGGAGAAAAGAAAACAAAAATGGAAAGCAAGGAAGGCTAACATTTCACAGAAAAGAAAGGATTCATGCACTCACTGTAAAAAGGATGGGCATGATGATGAGCATTGTTGGATTGCATCCGGAGTTGAGACCTAAGAAGTTCGAGGGCAAGAAGAAGAAGACTACTGCAACTATTCAAAAAGATTTGGGGTCAAACTTAGGAGATGAAACAACTATTGCAGCCACAGGTATAAAAGGTAAGAATTGTGAAGCATCTACTAGTAATTTTATACAAACTACTATTGATGAAGAAAATGAGAGAAAAAGACATGAGCTTTTCCATATTTGAGTTATTTCCAAACATCAAAAGATTGATACTTTGTTTGATAGTGGCTCACAAGTAAATTTACTTTATGAAGCAATTGTAAAGAAATTGGGATTAGTGACTACACCTCACAAGAAACCATACCCATTAGGATGGTTAAATGATAAAGCACAACTACAAGTGACTAGACAATGCAAACTCAAGTTTTCTTTTGGGTCAACATTTATAGATGAGGTTGAGTTAGATATAATTCCTTTGGATATATGTGGAATTTTTTTAGGAAGTCCTTACTTGTATGACAGAAAATCTATCTTCTATAGAGCTGAGAACAAGTATCTACTTGTTAAAGATGGAATCGAATGCTTTGTAAGAGCTCATAAGCTCCAGAATAATTATACTCTCATAAACTCAGGGCAGATGAAACAAATGATAAATTCATGCGAACAATTCTTGCTGATGGTTGTAAAGGAAAAGAAACTTGATAAAACCAATGTATTTGAGGGCTGTGATGCTAAACAACACGCTGATTTAGAAAATGTTGTTTCAGAGTATGATATCTTGTTTCAAGAACCTAAAGGTTTGCCACCCAAAAAGGAAATAGTGCATGATATTATTTTACAGCAAGATGCTCCATTGCCTAACATCGAGATGTATAGGTTGTCCTCTTTGGAGAATGCTGAAATCAAGAAGCAGGTGAAGGAGTTGCTTGAGAAAGGGTTCATCAGACCTAACACATCACCATGTGCGTCACCAATTTTTTTGGTGAGAAATAAAGATGGCTCGTGGAGAATGTGCATTGATTACTGGGCACTGAATAAGATAACAATAAAAAATCGTTATCCCCTTCCTCGCATAGATGATCTTTTGGATCAATCAAAAGAAGCTGTTTATTTTTCCATGCTAGACTTGCATTGTGGATATCACCAGGTCAGGGTTGCAGAACAAGATGCATGGAAGATTGCTTTCAAAACAAAGTAGGGATTGTATGAGTGGCTGGTTATGCCTTCTAGCTTAACTAATGCTCCTGCTACTTTCATGAGATTAATGAATGGTGTACTCAGACCTTTTCTTGATGATTTTGTTATTGTATATCTGGATGACATTTTGATATTTAGAAAAACATGGGGAGAACATTTAAAGCATGTTAAGAAGACACTAGATGTTTTGAAAAGAGAAAAGCTTTATGTTAAGCTCTCAAAATGTGAATTTGGCAAAACATATTTGAATTATTTGGGACATATAGTAGGGGGTGGTGAATTGAAGATAGATCCCTCTAAGGTGGCAGTCATTGTAAACTGGCCTAAACCCAAATCTGCTACAGAAGTTAGGAGCTTCTTAGGAGCAGCAAAATATTAGAGAAAGTTCATTTCTAACTTTTCCTTAATTATAGCTCCCTTACATGCTTTAACAGGATTGAACAAGGTGTTTCAGTGGGGAGGAAAATAGCAGAAAGCCTTCGACACCTTGAAAGAAAAGATTAGTACAACACCCGTACTAGCACTGCCTGATCTTCAAAGACCATTTGAGATCCAAACGGATGTCAGTGACTATGCCATGGGAGCAGTTTTGACATAGCACGGTAAACCCATATGTTACCATTCTGAGACATTTAATTCTGCAGCCTACATATGACAAATAATTGTATGCATTAGTACAGAGTGTGAAAAAGTGGAAACATTACTTAATGGGCAAAGAAATAGTAATACATACTGATCATCAACCACTTCAATATCTACACTCCCAAACTAAGTTGTAGAAATCAAGACACTATAGATGGATGGGTTTTATACAACAATTTCATTTAGTCATCAGATATAAAAAGGGCGTACACAATAAAGTTGCAGATGTGTTATCTAGACCCATTATAAATGCATCTACTATACTTAAGCATAATTCTGTGTTACATGAGAGCTACATTGAACAATATGCTTAAGATATAGACTTTAAAGATGTATATGCAACTTTAAGTCAAGGCAAACGAGTAGAAGAATTGGACTATCATGTAAAGGACCGACTCCTATATCATTGTGGGAAGCTATGCATTCCACAAACTGAAAGAGTAAAGATAATTCGAGAAGCACACACTTTTCTAATATCAAGTCACTTTGGGTAAGTAAAATAGTTGTAAAGTTGCACAGATTTTGTTATTTGGCCAAAAATGAATGACAGTTTCTAGATATGTAAGAGGGTGTACTATGTGTGCAAAAAGCAAGCCCAGTAATAGAAAACTAGGCTTGTACACTTGATTACCAGTTCCTTCTCACCCTTGGGAAAGTGTTTCCATGTATTTTTTGGAGGACTGCCTAAATCTAGGAAAGGTCATGACTATCTGTATTTTGTTGTGGATAGGTTCAGCAAAATTTGTATTTTGATACCTTGTAATAAACAGATTACAGCTGAACAAACTGCAAAACTATTCTTTCAACATGTATGGGTTCATTTTGGATTACCCACTTCCATTGTATCTGATCGAGACACTAGATTTGTGGGGAAGTTTTGGTCAAGTCTGTGGGAACTGATGGAAACCAAACTAAAGAAAAGCACAACTTTTCATCCACAAACTGATGGCCAGACCGAAGTAGTCAATAGGATAGTGATCCAGTTGCTCAGGGAATATTGCAGCAAACATCCTAAGCTTTGGGATGAACACTTATGTTATGTGCAACATGCTTACAACCGATCAAAACATTCTTCTTCATAGAGATCTCCTTTTGTGACTTGTTTTGGTTTCACACCAAGGTCTCCTTTGGATTTTGTCTTTGGTAAAGACACCACAGTTGAGGGACACAGTGACGTGGACAGGGCAACTAGGTTCATTGAACAAATCCAAGAGATCCACCAGGAAGTACAGGAACAACTGGAAAAGAGCCAAGCCAAATACAAGGCAAGGCATGACAAGCATCAGATGGAGCATAGTTTCCAAGTTGGTGACCAAGTCTGGCTGTATATCAGCAAAGAAAGAATGCAAGGGGAAGGTAAAAAGCTAAAACCTATCAGGTATGGACCTTTTAGGATACTTGAGAAAATTGGTGAGAATGCTTTTCGCCTTGATCTACCAGCTTACATGCACATCTACTCAGTCGTAAATGCAGATTGCTTGAGATTATTTGAACCCTCACTAATTGAAGATCCCGAAGAGCAGAGTCAATTGCCTTCTATTGATGACCTGTTATCTGAATATCTTAATGAATTGAAGGAAGACAGAGTGCTGGATCGGAAGGTGAGGATGACGCATAGGGGAGATGTTGAGTACCTCAGAGTTGGGCTCAAGGGTTCAAATCTAAGCAGTGCAAAGTGGATAGAGATTGTACAAGTGAGACAATTGTACCCTCACTTAGTTGATGCTTGAAAACCAACTTTTGGTGGTCCAAAAGCTTTTTCAGTGGGAAGGCCGTGATCCGAATTGGATCCAAGAAATATTATCAAAATTCTATGACTGTGTCAAATCAGGACAAACTTCAAAAACTTGTGAACAAAGAGCTATCAGGAAGGACCTATGAACAGTGGCAGTTTGTAGCCAGCAAGGAACGACGAGGACCTCAGTCAAAGCGTGCTGACCAAGGCCCATGGAGACCGTGTAGGAGGAAAACTAGCAGTTGGAAAGTCTGGATTGGAAAACGGGGGCCATTTTTGATGTGCGATTAGCGCAATGCTAATCGCGCATCACTGGGAAAAACCCCTCGAGAAGGAAAGGCCCCAAGCGCTCGGTCACATGGGAAGCCAGGAAACCGTAGGGAAAGCGCTAAAGCGAAAGGTGGGTCCTGCGCCCCGAAACTGGTGGAATATCGGAGGCACTTTGGGGTGGTAAGTGGATTTGGCAGAAAACAAGCGATTCCACAAATTGCACGACGCTTGTCCAGTGGATGAGAGAGAAAAATGCCTCTCATCGTGGGCTAACGGTCGAGCAAGTCAACCACGTGATAAAAGCGAACACTGTAGGATCTGGGGGCTCCAGATCTAACGACGGAGATTGCGCCTGATGAGAAACTGGATCTGGAGGGAGAAATAAGCTACGGCATATAAAAGTCTGAAGTCCGATTTGACCGCTAAGTTGGCGGATGAATCATTACACAACGTAACTGAAATATCGAATTGTTTGAGGAAGAGTTGGCACATTTCGTGAGAGGACAAGTGGCCATTTCCCTGTGAGACGTTACACAGAGGCGATGACACAGAGGCAGGGAACTCCAAGCGAACAGCAGCAGGCGATCTGAAGAGGCAGAAAAGGAAGTGAACAGTCAGAGTATGGATTGGCTTTAAGCCATGAACAAACAGATAAGGAAGATGACAGCACTGTAAGAAAAAAAGAGACGGTGAGACCGAGAGAGATAGAAGAGACAGAAGCAAGAGGTAGAGAACAGAGAGCCGAGCTGACCTAAGGCAGCATCGAGCAAAGAGAGCCAAGCTTGAGAGGTTCAAGCAATCCGTGAGAGGACATCTATTGGGAACTGAGTACCAAATTGGACTCGTCCCATTAAGATCAGTGAGGTCGAGACTTGGTAAGGAAGAGTCTGTGCACTCTAGTGGCTTGGGGAATCCAAGAACCACCCTACTAAGCATCCTTTGTTTCAGGAGACTCAAATTGAGCTCCTCATTGTAAAAAATCTGTTTTTAAGACAGAATAAAAAGAAGGCCACCAATGAAAGCTGGACCGGAGATGTAGCCCTGGAGGATATGGTGAACTCCTTATTAATTTGTTGTGTTCTTGCATTTGCTTACTATATTTCTCTTACTGGTTTCCATTTTCCAGTGTCTGTGTATTTTGCAATCTGATCGATCCGTTGCCTAAGATAACATAGACACATGCTAGCACGAGTCTGTAATACCTTCATTCATTAATTAATTAACTGAGATCACTCACGAGTGATTTTCAGATGACTTAGGTTGTTAAGAGGAGGGAAATATTATTCATCTTGGTATGGATCATTCATCTTGGACATGCACACTACATTTGGTTGGACTTGGGCTCGGAGGGATAGGGAACCTGTGGAGGTTTCTTGGGCTAGGGATTATTTCCTAGTTGGCTGGGAGGTAAATCCAGCTGGGTCCATCAATAGGAGCATTCAGCAGGAACAACAGGACAAAGGCATCTCCACCAGCCATCGGTACAAGTATTCCTCCATAGATTACTCATGTAAATTTTATTAGAATGAAATATTCACCATAAGTTATAAGGATTAGAATGTAAATGGTAAATTTTATTTGTTTAAAAGTCTTGTAAGTAAGTAAAATATTGCCTCTTATTGCATTTAAATTCTTCAGAAATAGATCTGTTAGCAAACCATAGGATAGGGCTGTTACAAATTTGAAGGCGATGCGAAAGTTAACAGTGTGCTACGAAAGCTTGCTACAGGTAATGAGAAGGCCTGCAAGAATTGTGAAGACTATATCAAGAGTTATACACCATAAAACAGATATTTCAAGCCTACACATTTGATCCATTTTTCTAGAGGAGGTGTGCAACCATACAGAGCATGGAGGACTACTTGGACTTGTTACGAATTTGCTGCGAAACTCACTGTTTTTTGTCATCATTTTCAAAAGTTGTTTTTGACCAAATGGAGCTAAATTTTGGAAAACTAAAAGAATTTTTTTTCAATCACGAACCAAAGAACAAAAACCTCCTTCATTTTCTTCACTGGTGTCATACATTGGAATATTCAAATGCATCTTTACAACCTAGTTTTCAGGATTTGTCATTTCCTATTTTAGTTATGATGTTTAAGTACATATTGTGAAGAGGTGGAGAAGAATTTTTGGAAACTGTGAGAGATTTCTCTCAAGGCCACTCTCATATACAAAAAAATCCTTTTGTTTTATAACAAGTATCAATATTTAGGATATATGAGCTAGTTTTTGACCCCTATTTTCCCAGAAATTTAGTGCTTGTTTGTTGCAGACTTGCTGCGAATGCGATGCGAAACTGGAAAATCATCTATTTGAGCAAGTTACTTTAGTCAAAACATGATGTAATTTTTTTTTTAGGTGATATTAATTGTAATAAAACATTTGGACACTCACAAGCTCGATTTGGGGCTGATGAATTAATGTAAATGCTTAGAAAAGAATTAGTTCAAACAAGTCATCAGTTAGTTCTATTTTGCTTGTAGAAGTTAGGAACAACAATCCTAATGATGAATTCGACCCTTGGAGGTGGGAATTGACTCTTTTGAGTCTATATTATAATGTACATGTAATGGAAAAGGGGTTGGTCAGGTTAAGGAGAAGGAGACATTGTATTGCACTTATTTTTGAGACATTTTTATAACGAATGAAATACGAAGGTGGAATTTGTATGGACTCTTGAGTTAGTTTTCTTTGGAGATGTGCTTCCTTTATTTTAATTTATTTTCTATGATAAATCATTCTTTGAATATATATCTTCTTGTTTCGTTAAAACAAAGATTTGATTCATAATTCACTCTGAACAGTGCTCTACTTTTAGGTTTGTGAGACATCTATGTTTTCTACTAAAATGTCAATTAGAATTCATCTTGATGCTTGATTCTCTTTTTTCATTTTCTATTTTTCCTTCACTAACCCTCCTACAACAAACTCAAACCAAAAATCTCTAGAGAGACTACCTACCTTGCCCCTGTGGAATATCCAGTTTCTCTTCATTTCATCACTGCAAACATAAACAGGTAGACATGATCGTATGCCCAATGGACTTGTCTCCTTTCCTACCAGTAAAAATTTGAAATCCATACCCTACTGAGCATTATACCTAGCGTAATATTAGATTAGTTGAGAAACCTAAGTGAGAGAGACCTCTCTAAGGCTAGAAGGGCCAGATTCTAGCCTAGAAGTGGTTTATGGTTACCTCTGGAATTTCTCTCCCCAACCTAGGGAAATTTACAGAGTGATAACATTATAGCACGGTTTCCGAGGAACGAAACATGTCATCTTCTCCAGGAAATATCATCAAAAGTTTTAGATTTGACTACTGATGGTGTACAACATTTAGACACATATGAAGGTTGAACCATTCACCTGACGACTCTAATCAATTTTCAACCTGATCCAAAGACTCCATTGGTAGTAGGATCCAGAAATCAAGATTTTATTGGTGACTCCATCGTTCAAAGAATTTAGAGCTTGAATTGCTTAATCTATCAAAATGGCAGGGTATTTGGCAGACCCTATTTCTATTGAAGGTTTCAAAGAATACTGGGATAATTTTGATGATGATCAAATTGATGAATATTTCTCTAATTTATTACCTATTTATTTAAAGTCATGCAAATGTATATCTGAAGATAAAATTCACTTTTTAGAGGAGTTTGCTGACAAACTTGAGAAGGAAATTCAGGTCTTAAATGTTCAAATTTAGTCTTACAATTTTTAGGATCAAAATCTTTTTTTTGAGGACCTTTTATAGTTGAAATTGGGGCATGATTTAAACAACACATATGAGCAATCTCATCATGGCAATCAAATTATAAAACTTATTGATGATCAACAAACGAAATATGTTTTCTTTGATCCTATAGCTAATTATATGAAAGATTTCAACAGTCAAGATTTGCATCTTTTAATTAGTTGTACATCTGTAAATGAAAATGGTGGTCATCTAGTATAAAAAACACTATCAGGAATTATTTTATTGCTGATGTTTTACACAAACTTTCAGTCCTTTCATGACAACTCTAAATTAGCTTTGTGTGAGAGAAAAGATGTAATTGAAAGATTTCTACAATATGATTGTCTTCTGTTTTCATTTAAGGATCCTTTTACAAGTCTATTGGAATCATTAGTCAGGGTAGATCTTGTTTTGTTCACTAGTGCAAAGATTAGATTCAGTTTGAGGTTTAAGTTGCTTTGCCGTTTAATATTCCAGTTTTTATCTTGTTGAAGCACAATCAAGCAATCAGATTATGTGATCAACTACTTCATTAGCTTTATTGGAAATTTGAGATCACTTGATTCAAAACTTGTTCTCAACAAAGTAGGATAAGTAGGAAATGGTGTGCAATAAGATTGCTTGCCAAGCATCTCTTTCAACATGCGTGTTTTTATATTTTAGTTTGAACATATTTTGCCATCAGTGTGTAGTTGTGATTTTTAGAATGTACAGTGGTTTTAGTCTCAACATCAGTTTGCAAGTTTCAAGAATGAGACAACCCAATTGTCAGGCACATCGTCTACGATGTTCTTAGCACCTCATAGGGAGGATGGCATCCCCACTGGAGCCAATATTAGGGTTGTATAATATAGGGACCATAGTGTTTCTATATTACTATTCATTTAGGAGTATTTTGTAAAATTTAACTTATGGTTTCATGAGTTTCATAGTCTAAGGGGTCTTTGTACAAAGGAGGTCAAATTTTTCAAAGTGACATTGTAAATATTTTGAGTTTAAAAAGAGTCTTTGTGCCATAATTCGAATTGTAAGGTCATAAGGAGTCATGATTTGAATTGGAAATCATGAGGGGTAATTGGTCATTATAGAAGAGTATAAGGGTCATATCATCAAACCTTGGGTACCATAAGTCAGTCATCTAAATATGGATATCGAGCCTACATGAAAACAATCATGACCAAGGATTGGGCACAAATTTGGAGGATCTGCCAGGTCAATCTATATGTCATTTCAAGAGTGGTTATGACCTCAATAGGAGTACAAAGGTCATGAGGAAAATTAGTTTCCTTTCCCCTGGTGTTGCATTTTCCAAGAGATGCTGTGCATTCATGATTTTCATTCCCACTCACGATTATCTCCATCATTTCTGCTACAGGCCGTTTTGCAATATTATTCCTCAGCCAAGGGAAATTTATGGAGGGATAACATGACCAGTGACTCTTTAGTAATTTTTCCAACCAACTTTACCAAAGCTTGTGGAGGAACCTTCATCATCTAACCATCACATAGAGATCAAGACCATACACATCTCTAGAATATACCTAGTTTCAAAAAGATATTCTATCCATTTTTTAGCTTGATTTGAACATCTCTCACTCTAATAATATTATAGAAGCAATTGTTTCCCAAATGTAATCTACCATAATTACCAATTCATATGCAAAAAAGTTGTTTTTGTATGGAGTTACATGGTAAGATGCCCCAGAGTCAAGTACCAAATCAATGCTACTATTAGAAGTGTATAGACATACTTTTTATACTGAAACAATATATAAAAAAACACTTTTTAAAGCCACATCAATGATTTAACCTTCATTTTATGTTGTTGCTCTCTATTCCTTATATTATTTAATCCATACCTATCAATGCCTTTTCTTATGTCTTGGTTTTCCACAATGAAAATAAGTAAGTTTTCTTGTTCTTGATTTTGGTTTTCTTTTTGATATTGAATGTCTCTATCTATTAAGTTCAATTTTCTTTCCATGATTAGCTAATACTGAAGCTTCTCCTCCCTAGTTTTCCACAATTTATTTATATCACATTTTCTCAATCATTAAACTAATGCAAACATTATCAAAATCTCCCATCTATCTAACATTGAGAAAATAAGTAGGATGAATCTCATTATATCATTCATTTTTTTTTATAGAGGCAAGTTGACTAGTAATTAATTAAATTCATGTAAATGCTCTACAACTGAAGTACCCTTCTTCATCTTGAGATTATACATCTTCTTCATCATGAAACTTTGTTTGATCTTGTGTTTTCATCATACAAATCATGTAGCTTTTTCCATTGTTGAATTGTAGCAATGGATTTTTTATCCAATAATTTCTAGGCTTCATGCATCATCTATAAGGATTACTTTGCCACTCGTCAGTTAGAAAATACCAATCCATAAAAATTAGTATATCTTCCATCTGTGATTTCCATAGCCCGAAATTTGCCCTATTCAAATTCTACATATCGCTCACTACAATTGTCTCCATATTGCTCAATAGACCTAGATTACACTTGTGACTCTAATATCAATTATTAATAATAAAAACAAGATAGGAAAAAAAGATATTTAATTATCAATAATTATTAAGTGCATAATAGAGATTATATAATTTAGTTAATTTCTTATGTGTTTTGATGCTTATTATGAATTGATACATACCATCATTTACCAACCATTCAATTTATATGGCTGTGCTATTTTATTAGCAAATCTAAATACATAAACGTCAACCCTCAACCATATGTAAGCCTTCTCACCCACTCATTTTCACCCATTCACTTTTCGGTCATACATACATTTTAGCATGGAAGATTTCTACCTTGTAAATAAACTTTGTTACAATACCATGGGATAATACCATGGATTATCAATACCACATGCCTAAGAATTTCATTTTATAAACATGAAAATATCAAATATTCTATAATTGCCTCACACTGAAACAATATATTTTTTATTTTTTTAAATAGATATTTTTAAACTTCATTTTGATTGAAATAGATAATAAGATTTTTTAAATGAACAATATTTTGTAATTTATAATATAAATCAATCACTTAAAATTATATTTTCATTAAGCAAATCTTAAATCGGAAAAGAGTTGTACAACTGTAAATCTCTACATAACTAAAAAATATCCATAAAACGACATTCACAATTATAATTCATTTTAGTAAGTTTTATTAAAATTTTAAATCTCTAATTTTTTTTGGGTTAAACATGGATTTTATTGTTGTATTAAATGTGAAAGTGAACCTGAATAATTTAACAATTTTAATTTTAATTTTTAATTGTTTTTAATAGAAATAAATTAATAATAAAAGAATTTGATTTATGTTTTATTTTTTAAATTATTTTTATTTATATAAGGGTTGTAGGTATAGGAGGTAATCAGGTAGAATTTTATGAAATATTTCAAGGTTTTTATTTGGCCCACACAAGCAACATTCCAAATATTTTTATTATAAGGGATCTAAACTCATAATTGGATATCTTAAGGACCACTTTTCAATTCTCTCCTTAATCATATAAGAGATATTCTTTCCTAATTTTTTGAATATCAATCTTATCATATCTTAAGGAATAATAATACCAAGGCTAATACAATGGGAAATTAGGTAGCTAAGATTTCAAGAGAATCATTACTAGTTAACAATATAATCACATTTTCTCATATCCCATGAATCCTTTATTGTTCCCCAAACGTAAAAGTGGGGGATAATATGTCCACCCACCCTTGATCCAAAAAAGGAAAATTTTAGGTGGTCAAAAAGGGGCTTGGAGTTGTGGGCTTGTCCCCCTCGATGTGCTCCTCATGAATGTTCATATCTTGACAACCTCAGGATAATGCATCATTCATTTTGCTAAAAAAGGGAGATTGACTTTCCTCGGCAAGTGATCGGGTTTTAGTTCTCCATCGTCCTTTGGATTGGATTGGAATTGCAAAGAACAAACTTCATAATGTTATAGGCTTGGGACATGACATCTGAATATCACTTCAAGTAGTGGGTGGATGAATGTTCTGTAGTTTTAGAGATCCTTTAGTTGAAGAGCTTCATGTGTGACATATTAAGTCAATTTGTTAGTAAATATTCTTTTCAAGTTATTATTGAAACACTTAATGGCTTTAGTTGGTTTGTGCAGATTTGGTTTCATTTTATATGGGTTTAAGCCTATAATTGGAATGGAGTTTTCTATGGGTCTTTGCGAGGGAATTATGGAGTTTATCTCTTCTTTTGGTCACTCCTTGTTCCTTAAGAATAAATTAATTGGGCTCTCTATTTTCTTTTTTAATATGTCGTGTGACCTCTGAGGGCATGGGTCGAATGTTAGGGTTGAGGTGACTCCTTCATAGGTGTTTTCATGGATTCTCCTTCTATTTATACCTTTAAGGAGGCCCTTTTTATTATGGTATGGTTAAAGTTCTCTTTGGATTTATCAAATTCTCATTTCATTCAGCATGTGAAGTCTTGGAGCTTGGGTTTATTTTGTCTCTTTTCATCTAATTTCTCTCCTCCATCAAGTTTTTATAGTGGTGTAGTTAAGGTCTTTCCAGGCCACCTTTTTGGGTAATCAGAGCAGTGTTTTCTACTGGAAAATCGAGCGCAGTTGTGGTGGAGTGGTGGCTCCTAAGGCCCCTTTTTATCGGGGATCATTTTAGTTTCTTCTACATTGTTAAATGGGTTTGGGTAGAGGCCCTTTCTTAATTGCAATAAGACATATCACAACTTTAGCTACAACACAATAAAATTGTGTCTTCTTTGATTATTGTTATGGAATTATTTATAGAACATAGGGTTAAAATTCAGGGTATTAAGGATGAGTTGGTGGATTTTCACCAAAAAGTGTTGGATATTCAAGTTTCATTAGGCCAAACCTCTCAAGAAAGTTCCTCTTAGGCACACTTCTCTTCTCTACCTATGGGGTGTCTTCCATATTTAAATATTGTTCCCTTTGAAGACTTTAGTGAGGGAACTCTTACTAGGACTTCTCATTCTGTTAGTTAGAATGCATTTTAAATGTATTAAGTTCTTAGGGATTTTATGGAGACATTATATGAAATTTACTATATTTTTCTAGTCTTCATACACAAATTTTCTCACTAGTATAAATATTTTCAGCTTTGGTTTAAAAAAGTATTTATATGTGTAAATAAATAAATTATTACAACAATTTATACATATGTCTGAATAGTAGTTGAGAGATAACAAATAAATTAGAAACACATAAATAATATATATATATATAAATTCAAATTAAAAGACAATAAATATATATGTTATTTTTTTTTTAAATTAACGGGAAAAACAAAAATAATATATTAAATAATCAAATATTTAGTTTTTTTGTTGATGTAAATTATTAAGTAAATATTTTTTATTTTTATTTTTATGAAATATTATTATTATTATTTTTCATTTATTAGTATAGAGAATTAAAATTTATTGTAAAAAAAACATATTATTCAAAATAGACATAATAATTCACTAATTTATATAATTATCTTATTTATGTCGATTATCATTTTATTTATAGATAAAATTTTAAAATTAAAATTATCTCCTAAATTATTGTGACTCATGTTTAACATATAAATTTACTAATGATAATGATGATTGATATCCACTAAGACCAATATGGTCTATCCGATCTTAAGAAAGTTATAAATTAGTTTTGTTGACAAGTCAAGAAGGTTGGTAGTGTGGTAAAGATTATGAAAATTAGAAAGGACATAAGCACACTAATGAGGCATGGAAATGAGGCTAGAAAGGATGTGGTGGTAGAGGGCCAAGAGAGGGGAGGCAAGAGATTCATAAGACTTGGGTGGGGGGAGGGACGGGGGGCAGTGAGGGGGCACGTGGAGGGGCACACATGAGAAAGAATGCATAATAAGTACCATGATCGAGGGAAACATCTAGCTGATTCTAAGGAACGAATAAAGAGATCCAACTGGAGGTGGTAGAGGGCCAAGAGAGGGGAGGAAAGAGATTCATAAGACTTGGGGGGGGGGGGGGGGGTGGTGCGGCGAGGGGGCACATGGAGGGGACACACATGAGAAAGAATGCATAATGAGTACCATGATCGAGGGAAACATCTAGCCGATTCTAAGGAACGAATAAAGAGATCCAATTGGAGACGGAGCATGGGGAATAATACGGTGACGACTAGCGAAAAGGCCTAGAGACTAATACCACAAAATAGTTGCTAGAATACTAAATCAAACATATAATAGGACCCATCGAAACAAACCATAAATAAAAGCAAAGGAGGAACATAGAAGAATCATAGAACAAGAAAGGAAATACAGATCCATAATGGTTTCCTACCCAGGAGTAGTCCAATTGAGCTGCGACCAAAACTGTTAACCAATAGGGTAGAGTGTTTTCACCTTGTATGTAGAAAATCCTAGACACCAAAGATGTTTGATTGCGGCTTAAAATATAAAATAAAGTAAATACAAAACTTCTAGAACTCTGGAAATTACCATCAACATTGCAATTCTAAATGGAAAAAGAAGAACCGACTAATTGTAGTGGTCCTTACCCGATTAAAGTTTCCAAATGTTGCTAGGTTGAGGCTTGAAGGAGTGGGCCAATAGATAACCTCAGATGGAGTTGTCGTGGACCACATCCTACGAGACAGGCTTATTTTATGGTCACCAAAATCATCAAAATTGTGTTCATTTAGATGAGAATTCGAGGAGCCATAAACATAATTGACACATGTTAGTATTTCACACGAGTGAAGTCTCGAGGGATAGACTGTATGTGCGAATGGTAATCAAAATCTAAGTGTGGGGTGCTTAGTGAGTTAATGGAGTGATCAATATAGTGCATGTAGAGTAACTAAATTGCAGATACATATTCACTATGGGGGTGTAATGTAATATTCACTATGGGGGTGTAATGTAATGTTCCTCGTTCTTTTGGACAAGTGGGGCGACAACGAGCCACCCCATTTTCTATGGAAAGAAACCCATCCAGGATATTTTAAATTATTATTGATGTATGAGTTAAACATAAATACATTTAAAAAAACATCTAGTAAAACAATATAAGCTATAAGAGTTCAATAATATAAATAAGACTTAATGGAAACCAAATTTGACAATTATGAACATCACATTTTTTTTAATAATTTGGAATAGGTCTTTCAAAATTTTAATTTAATTACAAATAACTATTAGGTATATGGTAGGGCCTCCACTAAATATTCTAGAATAATTTTAAATAGTATTCACAAATCAAAGGTTGCTATTTATCTTCAAAGTAGTTACACCATTTTTTCCTTTTTAATTAAATTGATTAATTTAAAGAAATATCATATGAAGAAGTGTCATATGAAATGAATTATGGTTTCTTGGGAATGTGGTATTGATAAGTAATGGTATTGGCCCATGGTATTGTAACAATGCCTATTTACAAATTAAAAATCTTTATGAGAAAGTGGAGGTGAATCTCCATGGTTAAAATTCTTGTTACATGTTTGCATATATGTTTAACTTATACATTAATTATTTTAAATAATAATAATAATAATTTTCATGATTTTTTAAATTTTACCAATGTGAAATATATTATAAAACAAGTGTTGCAAGGCAACCTAGTGCCATTGAAAGTAAGGATTATAATATTAGAAAAATTGCATATAGAAGTTGGTAGCATGATACATATAAAGCATACTATGAAATATTTAAACTAATATTAATATAATATGAAGAAGATTAATGTATATCTTTCATATATTTAAGATAAAAGAAAATGATTATTCTATGAAATTGTTTTACAAAGCACAATTGTATCCATTGTTATATGACAATGTTTGACAATTAATATTTTCCAAAAAAAAAACAAAATCTTTTAGTTCAATTAGGAAGTAGTAACTTTGGTACGACTTGTTCAAATCACATTTACATTATGTGCATATACAACTAAATGGATGTCACATTCCTATATATATGAATTACAAATTGTTTAGTACAATGCACAATTACATAGTGTTGGTCAATTTGGCATGGTTCTTAACATGATGCTAGAGTTTTGCAGAGACTAACAATGTGAAAATTGTAAGGGATTTTTCATGGGTTTGTTTTGGCCTAAGTATTCAAACATTGACCATCTCATAACTTGTTTATGTTTTAAAAAAGAGATGAAGGCACAATTTTTATTAATGTTTCTTTGGTTTTTATAAAAAATAACATACTATGTATAATAACGTTGAAAAATAATGGAGAAAGTAGGAATTCAAGCAGAGTGGAGAAGAACTAATTTCTAATTATATGAAATGTTCATTGTAAAATTGAGGATTTCAATAAATGCCAAAATTAGAAGGACTAGTCAAAATCAAGAGTAGAATAGAAATGAAATAAGAATCTATCCTCTATTTGAATTACATATAAATTAGTTAGACAATTGAATGATAAATAATAAAAGAAGTATACTTATAAGAAGCCATCCTTTGTTATTGCTAATTTACATGGATGATGTTGTGTTATTAAGAAATCTTAAAATGTTTGTGATAAAAATATAATCATTTCATATAATAGTAACATTTTCTTCTATTAATAACAACAATTTTATATAGAGTTATTTATATAATCCAACGTTATCTATTCTATAAATAGTAAATTTTAAAAATAGTAACAATAACAATTTTATATAGTTATTATATGGGTTATAAAATTAGTTTAAAAATTATAGAAGAAGGTTAAAAATATTGACAAAATGTATTTAGTAAAATAATTATGTATTAAAATACAAATTGGTTACAAAAACATTAATTTATTATATATATTATCAAATTTATTCATAAGATATAAATAAATACAAATACAAATTATTTACTGAAATAAAAATTAAACAAAGGTTGTGTGCCTCACATAGAATGTTAGAAAATCTATAAATAAATGTCAACTAATAATACATCTAAAAGACAATTTATATACATAAAAATATGTACTCTACAAAAAATTGAGAACTCAATACAAAACATGGTAGTATTCATGAAAAAATAAAATGAAAAAACTCAATACAAAACATGGTAGTATTCATGAAAAAATAAAATGAAAATACAAATATAAACATGTTTTGTTCTCAATATCACAAAACTTTAATCTATATATCCATAGAGCACATAATGTTTTTCCTACTCCATAATCTTATTTGTGAATATAGACTGATTGGATATCAATATTGCATTTTGGACATAAAGTAATGATGGATTAAAATGTCTATGAGTCATTGCAGCTAAAATACTCCACTTCTTTGTCATTCCCTAACTACATTGTTTAAAAAAAAGTCAAGGCAAGGCAAGGCAATTGAAACAAGAAAAAAGAATAAGAAACTATGAAGTGTTGATATTAAAAAGTTGGTATACATTTCTTTTGTAATGATTTCTTGAAAACACTATTTCCAAAAATATGATTTAAAATTGTTAATCCATTTCTAAAAAATCTATTTTTTTTCTTATTAAAAAAAAAAAATCGTATACTATCTCATAAAAATAAATAAATTAATATATAGTAATGAGGAAAAATATCTATTTTGTATATAAAATAGTATGAAATTTTTAAATACCCTAATAATAATAATGATGCTGCTGCAACATATTTAAATATTAAAAGAATGTTATCATTTATTATTTTTGAGTATTCAATGATATATAAAAAATAACCAATTCAAGTACTATTCCATATATTATTCTAGATAAAAAAGATAATTATTAAGGATTTAAAATACATTGGTGTATAAATTTTTCTCCATACAATTTTAATTGAAAATAACAATATCAATTCTAATAAACATAGAATGTAATGAAAAAATAATATCTATAATTAAGATGGTTTAAATTGAAGCTATATAAGACAAGACACATTGTTGACGCATGAAAAAATGAAATTTTCAAGTTTAAATTTTTAGAACTTAATTATTATTGTTCGAATTTTCAACATTTAAATTTTTAGAACTTAATTATTATTGTTCGATGTTCGTATTCCCAAGTGACTTCTAATAACACAATTCAAAGAAATTTTTAGAACTTAATTATTATTGTTTGTTCGTATTTAAGAGTGACTTTTAATAACACAATTCAAAATTTTGGTGGCACAAATATATATATCTTTTTTTTTATGACCATATTTCAATCTAGTCCTTCTCATTTCCAAGCACAACATCACCAAAATTAATTTTATTTTAGAAAAGGTTTAGTTGGAATTGGATTTATTTACAAAATTACAAAATATTTTAGAAAATGTGGAACTAATGGAGCTAGTGTTTAATGTGATAATTAAATTAAACCCACCCACCCTTGTATTTGTTTACAAAATTACAAAATATTTAAAAAAAGGTGGAAGTAATGGAACTAGTGTTTAATATGATAATGAAATGAAATCCACCCACCTTATATAAAACTAGTAAATCAACACCTTCTCCATTGTCCCTTACATAAAAATGAAAAACAACAAAATATTAGCTACTATTATTACATTAAATACAATTATTTCATAACTATAAGAAATAAGCAATTACAACATGTTTCCAAAAACTTCAACCTACAAAAACAAATTTACGAAACCACTAAAACAAAAATTCTTTTTAATATTATTATATATAAAATAACTTATAATAATAATAATAAAAATATTATTTATTATTTATTTTATTCTTTGTATAAATAAAATTAAACTCCATTCAAAAAATTATTTAAAAAAATTATAACTATATGACATTAATCCAAACAAAATTTCTTTTAACATTATTATATATATAATAACTTATGATAATAATAAAAAAATATTATTTATTAATTATTTTATTCTTTGTATAAATAAAACTAAACTCTATTTAAAAAAATTATAACTCTATGATATTAATCCAAATATCAATGGAAGACACCAAAATCCATAACTTAATCGTGTAAGAACCTTGGGGATTATTGATTGGTAAATGAAAAATTTAAATTAAATACATAATTGTATTTCGAACAAATACCATTTTTTTGAGATCATGAGAAGCTTGGTTTGACAACATATTGATAAACAATATACAACAAAATGTCTTATAGTTTGAAATGTGCCATAAACTAGATTTTACAGATTGCATTCCATATAAAAGAAAGAAGGAGTCAACCGGTAAAAGATTACCCCAAAGTTTCAAGATTTACAACCCCATAACCAAAAGTTTATGTTCGAGATTGAAGACTTCGAGAATTCTTTTGCATTATGGTACAATTTTGCATGCATTTATGTACTAAATTAAGCTGAGAAAATACAAATGCAAGCTTGATTTCTAACTTCTGCTCCTAATGGAAGCATGTTTAAGGTGACAAAATCCAACACTAAATAATGATAACTATCCATACAACCTAACACAAAGAACTAAAAAAAAATTACATTAATGAAACTCCGTATCTTTGTGATGGAATTGTATTATTAATTTCATTCAATTATAGGTAATATGATTATAATTTACTTAAAAATAGATTTAATTTAGTTTTAAATGTGGTTTACATATTACTTTAGTTTTATTTTAATTAGGTTTTTTTGTTACTTCATTTTTTATAATAATTTAGTTTAGTTTAACTTCATAAATTTATTTTGATTCTTAATTAATATACTTTTATATTATTACATTTTAGTTTGAATGATTCATTTATTATTATTATTATTATTATTATTAATTTCATTCCATTTTAGTTAATATAATTATAATCTTTACTTTAATTGTTCTAATTTAGTTTTAAATGTGGTCTAGTTATTACTTTAGTTTTATTTTAATTACTTTTAATTTTTAGTTTAGTTGTGTTACTTAAATTTTTATAATAATTTAGTTTAGTGTAACTTCATAGTTTTATTAATCCCTTTCTCTTGGGTTTATAATATCAATAATCCCTTGGGTTTATCAATCCCTTTGGTTTATAATATTAATCCCTAATATGTATAATAATATATTAGAGTTTATAATCATAGGGTTTACATTAATAATCTTTGGTTTGATATATTAATCATAGGGTTTAAAATACTAATCCTAGGGTTTAATATTAATTCTAGGGTTTATAATCCTTTTGGATTATAATATTAATCCTAGGGTTGAATACTAATCCCTTAGGTTTATAATCCATTGGGTTTATAATATTAATCTTAGGGTTCATATTTCTAGGGTTTAATATTAATCCCAAGGTTTATAATATTGATCCTAGTGTTTAATATTAATCCCTTGAGTTTATAACCCCTTGGGTTTATAATATTTATCCATTGGATTTATAATATTGATCCCTTGGGTTTATTAATCCCTAGGGTTTATAATCTTAATGTTTATAATCATAGTGTTTATATATTAATCCCTTGAGTTTATAATCTTAAGGTTTATAATCATAGGGTTTATAATATTAATCATATGGTGTTTAATCCCTTGGGTTTATAACATTAATCCTAGGGTTTATAATATTAATCATATGGTGTTTAATCCCTTGGGTTTATAACATTAATCCTAGGGTTTATAATATTAACCATATGGTGTTTAATCCCTTGGGTTTATAACATTAATCCTAGGGTTTATAATCCCTTGGGTTTATGATATGAATGTTAGGGTTTAATATTATTCCCTTAAATTTATAACTTTAATCCCTTTATTAATCCCTTGAGTTAATAATATTATTAGTCCTTTGGGTTTATTAACCCCTTTGATTCATAATATTGATAATCTCTCGAGTTTATAATATTAATCCCTAATATGTATAATAATATATTAGGGTTTATAATCTTAGGATTTATATTAATAATCTTTGGTTTGATATATTAATCTTATGATTTATAATATTAATCCCTTGAATTTACAATATTAATAAACGGTTGGGTTTATTAAACCCTTGGGTTTATAATATTAATCCCTAGAATTTATAATATTAATTCCTTGGGTTTATAACATTTATCCCTTGGGTTTATAGTACTAATAATTACTTAATTTTATAATATTAACCCATTGGGTTTATAATACTAATCCCGTGGGTTTATTAATCATTGGGTTTATAATATTGATCCCTTGACTTTATTAATCTGTTGGGCACATAATATTAATAATCTGTTGGGTTTGTTAATCCATTCTATTTATAATATTAAACCAAAAAGTTTATAACATTAACCCCTCGAGTTTATAAGATTAATAATTAATAATTAATAATTACTTGGGCATATTAATTACTACATAGTTATATCAATATGTTTGTAAGTATTAATATTAATATTAAGATGCTAAAGCAATATTAATATTAATAACCCAATAGATTAATATTATAATAATTATAGTATATAATTATATTATATTTCAGTGTTATATAGTATATATTTAATATTATTAATATACTATAATACCATTATAATAATATAATATATATTTTTTAATATTATTATTATAATAATAATGTTGGTATATTATTATTATTATTGTTGTTGTTGTTGAGTTAATAAAATCATATATATATATATATATATATATATATATATATATATATATAATAATGATGATGATGATGGGGATGGTTAACTTCCGCTCAAACCAAACATTGGTCTATCAGACCTAAAGAAACAAATTATTTATTTTGATTTAAGATTTTATTCTTATACTCAAAAAGCTTGGAGAGAAGCCTCCTAAGCTCACTATAATTTTGACATTGTAAAAGGCTAAGAAGGTCAGTATTGTAACAAAGATTGTGAAACTGAGATCTAATGTGGTTGTACACGGGGCACTCTAAGAGGAAGTGGTTTTCATCCTCGATGTTCCTATTCTCACATATATGGCGGATCCTTTCCATCCATGGAGAGGAAGTGGTTTTCATCCTCGATGTTCCTATTCTCACATATATGGCAGATCCTTTCCATCCATGGCGTTTTAGGAACTGCCCAACGACTTGTTTCACTATGGAGCTCATGAGAATTCATTCTAATATTTGCTATATTAATTTTCTTCTTTGAGCTAGTTAAAATAGAGCGATACTTTTGATCTTCTAGAGTGGGGTTGATGACCTTCTTATAATAACTTAATTTTCTTTTCCCTGCTAAATCTTTCTCACACCACATTTTTTCTTTGAACTTAGAAGTAACAATATCTTTAATGTTATTTATGTTTTGCAATGCATCATTCTTGTTGATCTCCCAATAGTTTAACCAGGCCCTTGTGTCTTTATGCCACTCCCGATTGAGCCTTAGGTGGTTTTGGCTGGAATTTAAAGCTAGCTTAGGAAGTCTATGATCGTCTATGTTATTGAGTTTGTGCTTGTACAACAGAAACCTAATCATAGCTAGGCTCTCAATAGGGGAAAGACCTGCTTTTATAAGGAGAATAGGATAAGGTGTATTACTTTTAATTTTCAGGTTATAAGTAACTTCTATATATAAAAGTTATCATACATATATATATTACAAATGGTTAATATTTAATAGCAATTTTTATAATATATATTTAATAATTATTAATGTGGTTGATAAATGCTTATAGGTGTATATCAACCACATTTATTAATGTAGTTGTATCTGTATTTTTGTGTATCAATCATATTAGTAAATGTGGTTGTGCTAGTTATATTATTTTTGACATCTTTACTTTGGGCAACAGTGTTATCAAGAGCAAGTGACCCATAATACTTAGAGATTGCTTAGAGTTTTGGATGTAGTAAACATGCTATACCTAGGGTTTTGGTTTGTAGTAAAAATCGATTCAAATATCTAATGTTGTATTGATTGGGTAGAGTTTTGGTTTTGGATGTAGTAAGCATGTTATAGGTAACACTATCACTATCTTCTATTTAAGATTATTTGAATATATTATTCAAGTTTTGATAAATAATGTATTTTTTCTGATAAAATGTATGTGCAACTTAATATAATGCTTTTTATCAATCAAATAATGATAAATATTATTAATACTTGTTATCCCAAAATTTCTTTAACCTTACTAATTTTGTACACTTATTATTAATATTGTAATTTTTTTAATAATATATAATTATATTGTTCATCAAATATAAAATTGATAACTAAAAGTTATTTTATACCATACTTAATATTCATAGTCTCAACAATGGTTTTGCTTTTAACTACTAGATATATGATAACATTATTAAAAATACTAATAAACTAGATTAACTACCCATGATATTGGATCCTTCTAGGCCAGCCATGTGAAGAAAATGGTTTGATTGCAAGAATAGGTATTATCACTTATTTATTATCTATTAAACACATGTTTAATTACATCTAAAAACTTGTGTAACTAAATTTAATTAGGTTTGTCATATTTTAGAAAATTGTTTGATTGTATATAGATAGTATTAGTTATCTATTAGCTATTAAAAACATGTTTAATTACAATTAAAAATTAATATAATTAAATTTATAATATTTCAAAATTTTTATATAACATTTACAAAATTAAGTTTCACAATTTTAGCAAAAACTAAACTGTGTGCAATACTTGTTATTTTATGATTTTCACCCTATATATTTGTTGATTTGTGAAATATTATTTTTTATGAAAAACATTATGCAATAATCAAATTTTTATTGTGTAATAAAATTTTCATATACATCTTTTTATTTTATTTTTCACTTAAATTTTTTTATTTTAAAAACCTTATTGTGATATAAAGATTTTATTCTCATAGTTACTATATTTTCGATGTAAATACTATATTTTTAATTTAAATATTAATAAAATATAACCTAGCTTTAAAGCCTTACGGATTTCAAGCTGTATTGTTTACATTATGTCCTTGGCTTCCTTTTTACAGAATTGGCGTAGAATTATAAAAGTGTCTTGTTTTGTTTGTTCCCTTTTTATTTAATGTGAAATAGGAGGGGAAAATAAATCATGGAAATTGAAAATCTATCCTTTGATATCCACCACTCTTACGTTGGAGAATGATATTTTTATAACCATCACTCCTACGGATATACACAAACTTGTAACACACAAAACGCCACAAAAATATCACTTGAATCGAACAACTTTGTGGTCATCACTATTCTTTGGCTGTTTTCTACAGATGTTTTCCTATTCCGATGGGGGTGTTACGTACTCTGATAATGATCTGGGCAAACCAGATGAGAATGATTGAGATTCGTAATGGGCAGGCAGAGAATCTAAGTTGCATCAGCAGGAAAAGGAAAAATTATATTCTAAATGTTTCTGCTCTCTCAGCATGCCGAGTACGACGAGTGAGCTTTTAGAAAAGAGAATATTATCCGATCAAAATATCGAAAGCAGTGATAGAATGGCAGCCGTTGAGTCACACCTAGCGCGTGGATTCATATATTCACAGGAAGCTGACAAATGGCTGTTTCAAGTCACAGGTATTGGGAATAAATGCGGAGATTCATATATGCCTTTGAAGCTGATTACTGCCTGCTAGATATTGAGAATAAATGAATCACGCAACAAACACACTCTTCCATCAAGGAATCTACAACAGTGTTTGAATAATCACAATCCATTTCTTGATGGAATTTTTATGCGGTGCCTCAACATCTTCCATTACTAGGGATTATCATTGTTAGTATTATCTGGCATGTGATGTGATTTTTTTTTTTAAAGGAATAGCGGTTTTGTTATTATTATTATTATTTAATTTTAACTTTAAGATTAAGTTAGATATCAAATTTTTATGTAATGCTTCAATATCTTTCATTACTTAAGATTAATATTATTAGTATCATTTAGCAAGTGATTTTTTAAGTTTTAAAATCAAAATCAAACTAGACACCAAATTAATGTATAAATTTTTTTATTTGTAAGTCCAAAAAAACCATTTCCACATAAATACAATATTGCAACACAAAGTGAAAACCAAACGTAACTGCAAAAATAGTGGAAACCTATAGTAAGCACAGTCCTGCAACCATTACCAACCTCGGCCCAATGAGTGTATATACTCTCCTATAATCTTCATAGGATGTGCGCAATTATTGCCCTGTTCGTATCTGTGTCTATACTTGTAATAATAAGATAACCATATTTAGTAATTTTCACTGTGAAAGTTTTTACATATTTCCATCAGCGAAGTTTGCACATTGAGTTATCTACTCATTTCGTTTGTAATAATCCGAATAAATTATGCTCCAAAGCGTACCGACCGAAAACTATATTTGGCATCCAAGAATCCCTTAAAGGTAAAAGATATGACGTCATGCTCCTGTCAAAAGCTGTGGCAACCTCCAAAAAATTCCAAATCTGCTCCACACACATAACCAACGGCATAACCAACACCTTGTTTTGGGATTTTGGATTCCAAAAAAGGCCTGTAATAGGGACCGTAGAAAGCAAAATATTGCTTTGGAATTGATGAAAATACAATCTTTTTGGGTATAAGCAAAAGGCCGCTGACATCCCAGAGGTCATCACAGCCTATATAAATAGAATGAAATTGAGGGAGAATGAATATGCAACATAGCAGTCCTCTGAGCTTTAATAGGGGTTTCATATTATTTCTGTTTGCCTGAAGGGTTTGAGTTGAAAATCTGAATGGCGATCGCTGACTTGAACCGACGACACGATAACCTCGTCACAGCTCTCTTTCAAGAGGTAACTAATCAGTTTTTCAGTTTAAAGTGTGTTCAATCTTTTGAGAACTTTCAGCCCTAAACATATTCCTACGAGATACTCAACCAGGCTTTAAAGATTTGAATTGCAGGGATTTCTGGACGAGCAATTCACTCAACTTCAGCATCTGCAGGACGAAAGCAATCCTTATTTCGTGCACGAAGTCATTTCTTTATATTTTGAGGACTCGCTGAAGACACTGAATAGTTTGCAAAACTCACTGTATATTTACTTATTCTTTACCCTATGTGACAACAAGGTTGAAATGAGTTTTTCTATATTGTAATTAGTGAATTGGTAATTAATGATTAGGTAAGAATAAAATATTAGTTGGGTCTAGAGTATGTCTTAAAACTGTTTTTGTTTGGTTAAGAGCTAGTTTTTGTGGGAGGTAAGGAAATAGGTTAACCTTCACCTAGAGGCATTTGACAAGAGTGAAAGTCTGCCTCTTAAGGACCACCAGCTGGTTATTCCAGGTGGCCTGGCTTTCCTTGAATAACTGTGATGAGTCAGCATGCATTGGCTGATAACAGCTAGAGATGGCCATCCTCACTGCTGGTTAGGTTAACTGTCAAGACCCAGAGGCATTTGGTAGGAGTGAAAGCCTGCCCCCTTAGGGACCACCAACTGGTTATAGGTGGCTTGGTTTTCCTTGAATAACTGTGATGAGTCAGCCTGCATTGGTTGATAACAGCTAGAGATGGCCTGCATTGGTTGATAACAACTAGAGATGGCCATCTTCACTGCTGGTTTGAAACTGGTTTAATAACTAAGTTCAAATAAAAGAATAAAACTAATAAAATATTAACAAAAAGAAATTAAAACGACTTGCTACTGACCTTAGGAAAATAAAATAGAACTTGGATAGAAAGAGAATTAAACCTATTAACTACCACTATTTTTTAAATTAGAAAACCATAATATATTTTACGGCTATCTTTTGAGTTAAGAGTACCATGGTATATTTTACCCAAGGTCATATTTAATATTAACCTAGAGGATAAAATCCCAACATGCTCATTTTTCAAATCCTGTCATCTGCCAACTATGGCCGGATGAATGCGTTTAAGATGATATTTAAACTGGATTTAAACTGATTTTGTATGATTCTAATATTTAAAGCATTGACCTTGCAGCAATGAGGAACCAGTAGACTACAGAAAAGTTGACTCCTGTCTGCACCACTTCAAGGGTAGCAGCTCAAGGTATCATAACAATGGGTAGCAACCCACAAACGCGTTTAATATAGATTGTTATTGCAGAACCGCATTTAATCTAATAGCGAATAGAAGAAACAATCTCCATTAGTTTACTGATGCAAGAGGGGAGTACAGGGACTAATTCTGTTATTGTGATCCTTTGCATGAACAGTATTGGGGCACAGCGTGTGAAGAATGTATGCATAATATTTCGAGTTTACTGTGAAGGAAAAATAAAAAATGGGTAACTAGATGATCTGAACCATCAATACTGTCAAAGTTATTACTATTATTGCCTATTTTTAGACTATTTTGTTAAATTTTTATGCCCTTGTAACACCTTGACAATTAAGTAGAGCTGCTTCTTTATTTCTTTGGTCATTGTAGGTGCTTGCAGTGTCTGCAAGAACTGAAAGAGGAGTATTACCTTCTCAAGCACAAGCTGGAGATTCTACTAGAGGTAATCTTTGATTTAGAGTATTCAATCATTTTGTAAGTACACACAAATTCTTAAAAAGGGATTAATAATTCGGTTTGTAACGTGTTTATTTTTTTCCCTTTTTGGTAAGTTGCAGCTTGAACAGTCAATACTTGCTTCTGGTGGAACCATATCCGTAACAGAATAAGCTTAACCATCATCAATAGCTTGGGCGCCCTCCGAATCGATTTTTTTATTAGCCGGACTGAGGATCATAGTGAGAGTATAAGTGATTTGAGTGACAGTGTGATAGGATAATGAATGTTAATAGCATTTTGGGTAATTCTATTCCTTTGAGATCTGCGTGAGAATTTTTCTGTTGAGGACTCTCAACCGGACTTCAAGTTATAGAATTAAAAAATGTTAGAGAATAAAACGTCGTACAGTAATGTAAAAGCCTTTCATTTCAATATAATGAATAGATGTTATCAACGGGACTTCAAGTTATATTGAATAAATGTCTTACAGTACAGTAAAGGACTTTCAGTATAATGAATAAATGTGATAAGTACGGTAAAGATTGTTGTATTCATGCTTATCGTCTTTTTAATGGACATGAAATCACGAGCTGCGTCTCTGGTGTTTTCATGGAACAACTTGGAGAATTCCTTTTCTCCAAATTTTTCAATGAGCACAAAATCAGTAAGAATTATTTTTAAATGGTTTAATCATCTCAGGGTTATCCTGGGTGAAAAGATTAGTATTATGGTTTAAAATATATTATTATTATTATCTAACCCACATACTAAATTGGTGTTTGAGAATTTTTTGTTCATGTGACAAGATAAAGGACCCACTTTACCTCGCATATATATTCTATTTCTTTGGTTTTGAATATATGAAGTCTTACGAGGAAACACATGCTTTTAACCATTCTGTCCCAGCAAATAAAATTACCAAAGTTATTAAAAAATAATTATTTTAATAAACATGTTTATTTTGAAAATAAGGGTTTTAGAATTTTAATTTAATTATCAATAATTATCATACAAATATTATCATAAAGTAATGTCTATGGAATATTCTTATTAATATATACAAATGATAAGATGATATTTATTTACAAAGTAGTTATGTTTTTTTTGTGATTTTAATTAAATTCATGAACAAGTGTAATATGAAATGAGTTATGGTTTTATGGGCATGTAGTATTGACAAGCCATATTATTGACCAATGATATTACAACAAAGCCTATTTACAAATTAATAATATCCATGATAAAGTGGAGGTGTATATCTATAAATAAAAATCTTGTTACATGTTTTTGTAAAATATATACATGTTAGATTATATAATAATTATTTTTATCATTAATAATAATAGTAATTATTTTAAACAAACCAAGGGTTAACTTAGCTAGTTGAATTCTTGTTGCTAAGTACCTAGCCTATCCTCGTCATGGGTGGGGTCAAATCTTCTAGATCCCCTTGGTTGGCCGATATATCCTTAAAGATTTGCACTTGAAGAGATTTGATTAGTCTTAGCTCTTGGTAGCTTTAGAATTAAGATGGATCTATGCTAGAGCAAAATACCAGTAAAACATTTTAACTATATGATTTTTTATTTTTTATTTTCACTTGTTTTATATAAATTGATATTGAAATATTTTATTTATGATTCACATTTTCCACATGTCTCCAAAAACATCTCTTTCATATAAACTTATTTTTGTTTTTAATATTTTTTAAAATGTTACATATGTGTCTTTCTCTCTATCTATTTGTTTACACACATTGAATTACTTTTTTAATTAATGTTTTTAAGTGTTACATGTCTAACTCCATGTTAAATAATGAAGGAATTACAAATCTCCCATACCTTGAATTAAAAAGAATTTATAATGGAATAATAATTCTCTCTCCCTATCTATATATTGAATGTTAAAATCTCTTACTCAACACACATATTGGTATATTTGATTTATTACTTTTATTAAACTTTTTCTTGTTAGTAATATTTTCAAAATATCATATATCATCTCCATATTAAGAATGGAATAAATTACATAAAATAAAATAAATTGCTTTATTTATTTTTCTATAAAGTTGATATTAAATTGTGTTATTTAATAGAGACTTTGAGAT
The DNA here is from genome assembly GCA_031772625.1 of Pinus tabuliformis. Classification (NCBI taxonomy): domain Eukaryota; kingdom Viridiplantae; phylum Streptophyta; class Pinopsida; order Pinales; family Pinaceae; genus Pinus; species Pinus tabuliformis. The sequence continues at coordinate 387,543,997 of CM062816.1, read as the reverse complement.
ATTTTATTTATAGTAGACACTAATTTTTTTGTTATTCATATATTTTTGTTTTAAATATTACATGTCCATTCAACATAGAATGCATTTCATATCATATAATATAGATAATTAAGCCATAACAGACTCTATTTTGGAATATTCTTTTAAAATTTTAATTTAATTAGCAATATTTATAAAATGGATGGTAGAATTTAACCTTGATGGATTTTTTTTGAATATTCATAGTAATATAAACAAAATAAAAATTGAGAAGTAGCTATGCTATTTTTTCCTTTTAATTAAAGTGATTAATTAAAAAATGTTATGGGAACAAATGTCATATAAAGTGAGTGCTGGTTTTATTGGGCATATGGTATTGACCCATGATATTGTAAAAAATTCTATTTACCTATTAAGAATCTCCATGGTTAATAATCTTGTTCCATGTTTTTCTAAATGTATATATGTGTTGAAATTATATTATCATAATAATAATAATAATAATAATAATAATAATAATAATAATTTAAAATAAATCTAAAGTTCAGTGTTTTTGTTGTTGTTGTTTATAAATTCAATACTATTATATAGAAAAAAAGTTTCATCATGAAGTCTAAAACTTCAAAAAAACACTTCATCATTTATGGTATCACACAACAAAATTATTCAGGGGTTTTTCTTTTTTCCCTTTTCTCATAAGTACATCAACCCAACCTGCAAAATTATCACTTAGAACTGATAATAAACTCATATCCTCTTTTTTTAGATAAAGATCCATCTTTCTCAGCTCAACAGAGCGCATAATTTCTTTGTCACTGTTTGAGTGGTACTCAGGGGAATTCTTTTGCTTGTTTATTTCAGACACGAGTGTTACTGATGTTCTTTCATTCTCCTTCGCTGGAAAATTCTCCTCTACTGGGGGATGAGGGATCCATAAGGGTGTGCACTGGATCTTGAGAAGCTGAAGCATTGGGAGTTGTCTTCTGCCACTGAGAACAATCCTTCTTATGAATTGTTGATTTCTTGACATTTCTTGTTGCCTTCTGATCTCGCCATCCATGATTTGGTTTTCTTGGGTCTCGGGAGTTGAACAACCCCTTTGAGGCAAGGCATGCATTCTAAGCATGCATGGACCACTAACAAATTCTACACCTAAAATTAATGTTTTTGTAATTTAGAGGCTAAAGATATTCATTGCCAACCCACTTTAGCATGACTTTATCTAGTAATCCTTCACTTAAATCTAGTTTAACACAAATGCAAATGAAAGAGATGAACCTAATAGCCCATCTTTCACTATCTAATTTGATGTGGCGACCAATTGAATTACCAATAACTTTGAGGAATTCTGGAAGAATCCACTGGAGGGGTAGTTAGGGAGCCTTACCCATACTAGAGTAACCAAAGACTTCATTGAAATGGGGTTAAACTTCAAGAACCATGGATGGATTTAAATATCCACACAACACTAGAATCAAGGCCCCTAGTTAAAAATTGTTCTTAGTCTTCAATATCCTTGAAGACTACCCCAAAATATCCTTTGGAACAGAATAACAGATCCAAATTCTGGGTCCAATTATGGTAAACCTAAGCCCTAAGTGCCGATGTCATGGGAAAGAAACCATTAAATCTACATATAAACATTATTTGTTGATATTCCATTATCTTAACCTTAGTAAAACACTTGTTCATCTAGAGTGATGAGGTCTCCACATAATGCTCCACCACAAAAGCTTAGCCTAAAAGATCCTATAGGGGTTGGCAGTTGGCACCTAGCTTAAGGGCATCCTTAAATGATAAGGGTTTTAATGCCAAAGATGTCCCACCTCCTTTGACACCTCCATGCAAACGTACCAAGGGGGAAATAGAGGCATGCTTCTTGATGCCATAATCACAAAGCTTATTTGTTGACTTTAATTACCTACCTTCGAAATGGATTCTTGTTTCCCCCATGCGAATACCTGTTAATAAATATATACTGTCTACGAGTGATGAAATAATGTCACCTTCACTAACCATAAAGAAAAGGGACTTTCCTGACAAATATTTGATGAAAATCGAGAATTTTTGGATATCTAAATCCCCAAAACTAGTCTTAAACAAGATGGCATTAGTATTTGGAGACGAAGGATCCATCTTAGGAGAGCATTTTAAGAGATTCATAACAGACATGGGAGCCAAGTCTGTTTGGGGAGTTATATCAAACATTTTGTAGACGATCCCACACCACTTGTGAAGAGCTTGGTTAGACATTTCGATAAACACTTTGCATAGAAACTTTCTACACATGTGTTCATCACTCCCCAAATTCCTCTCCTGTAATAAGATCACTTTGAAGCTCATAAGAATTGGGACACTGAGACTTGATGAGTGAATGAATTTAGCAAAGCCCTCTGCATCCTGCTAGAAGAAGTTGGACGAGAGGAGGACCCCTATTGTGACAATTGGCATGGGATTCCTTTAGCCTGTAAATTTCCCAAGGATCCATGGTGCCATGGTTCCAAAAAAGACCGAAGCCCATACCAAAGGAAAGGACAATTGTTGGAAGCATAGTTAAACCATATAGTTGCTTGTTCATCTGTAGTAGGAGGGCATATGAGCGACAAACCACTAAGACCATCTACATCCTTTGCCATGGATGGAGAATGGTTTGACCATCGATATCTCTTGTCCTAATCCTTTTCTTATTATAGTGACTTGACTTATGGTGGCACCCTCCAAAGATCTACAAAATTAGAAAACCTTAGCACCCATCGCAATCTCCATCTTGCGTCAAAGTTATAATTTAGTTAGTTTCTATTTTTTTTTTTTTAAACTTTAGTAACATGAGATTATCATGATGTAAATGTTTTGATGCTTATTATGGATTGATAATTCTCAATATTTACCAATCATTTAATTTATATGGTTATGTTAGTATTATTTTTACTTGCCAATTATCAACTCCATATCAATAAATGAAGGAATTATATATATACTTACTATATCTCTCTAGATATAGATAATGCAAAATTAAGATGGAAATTGAAGTATTTTATTAATGACACTTTTGATTTTTCTTTTGTGTTATTATTTTTTGATTTGTTAATGTAAATATTATTTTGTTGTTTTTAAATGTAACTACATTTCTTTTTTACTTAATTATTACTAAGTTAATATAATTATATATAATTATATATATATATATATAGAGTGTAAAATAACAAAGTTTGTAAATATTTATATTAATAATTTGTTATTTTTAAGTAAAAAATTAAAAAATAAATGTTAATGTAATATATATATATATATATATAATTTGTTAATTTACTATTTTTAAATAAAAAAATAAAATTTATATTTATATTAAATTCCAATTTTAATTTGTCCATGAGGATACTTTAGTTGAGATTAAGCCCCCAACTTGTTTCGAATCTTGATTAAATAGTTAGTATAATTCACTTATTGTATTAGATCAAGATTTATAATCTTAAACAAATTTTTTAGGTAGAAATCATATGAGAGAATTTTTTGGTCGACGCATTTTGAACCAACAAGTGTGGTTCATCATCAGGACCAGATGAAGAGGCTGACATAATTTAAAGTAATGGCTGTATTTGAACAATAGCGTTTAAATTATAATATTAATTTATTAATATATTAAAAACAAATATTATTAATAATAAATAATATTTGTTTTTAATATATTAATAAATTAATATTATAATTTAAACATTATTGTTCAAATATAGTCGTTACTTGAAATTATGTCTCTACATTGCTCTCTATTTAAGCCTTTGCCATGGTCTGCCTCTTCATTTGGTCCTGATGATGAACCACACTTGTTGGTTCGAAACGCGTCGGCCAAAAAATTTTCTCATGTGATTTCTACCGAAAAACTTTGTTTAATTCATTATAGATCATAGAAGCTTGAATACAAAAATTTATAATCTTACTAATGTGATCTGATCATCATTAATATTAATATTGATTTATAATATATAGATTTTTTTTATTATTATTATTTTTTTTAAATTTTTTTTTTTATAAAATAATAAAAGTAGTATTTTGAAAATATTTCTAATATTAATAAATTAATATTTTATATAACTTTTCATGGGAATTAAAACAAATCAATTAATTAAAATATCCATTGATTTTTCTCTAACATTCTAATTAATATTCTTATGAATAATAACTCTCAAACGTTTAAAAATGATATATAATTTTAGATTTAATAAAAATTAAATTAATAATATATATATTTTTATTAATTCAAAATGATAATATATTATGAGAAGTGCAGTTTTGTGGAGAACATGTTTTACTCTAATTGTGGAGAACAAGTTTTACTCTAACTGGATTTGTTGGTGTTTAAATACATGTTAAAGATAATTGATAACATGTCTATAAAAATAGAAGATTTCTTATCAATAGCCAAACATAGAAAAATATTGCAAAGCACAAAATATATCTCACTTTCCTTGTTAAACATTATCTTCATTTGGGGTACAACTAACATTATCAACATTCCCACCCTATGTCGAGTGATGAAAGGCATCATGTATATGAGATTTCTTGTGAGTCATTCGCCCTTAAAATCCATCTGTCTAGTCTTGTAGTCATTGCTGGTTGCAGTGTAAAGAAGCTTGGATATCCATGATGTGGCCTTGAATGTGCAAGATGTTAGAGAAAAAACTGATAATTTCATTATGGTAGGTTTGACGGTTCTTGGAAAGTTGTTCCACTGATGTTTGAACTACCTGAATCTAGGCTTCAATGGATTTGAACAGGGGTGGCAGATCTACATGAGCCGACGAACCTCCTTGGGCCAAGTCTACTTCTCCTTCTTCCAGTGGTTGTCAACCTGACATCTGTCTCCCCTTCCCCTTTGACCAACCCCATGACGAGGGTGTCCTCTCTATCGCATCATAGGTCCATCACTAATGGCTTGGGCTTGACCAAGGGAAAAGGAGCATTGTGAATGAATTTTGCTTGAGATAGGCACTTAAGACTGTTGAGGTTTCCCCACTAGGCGGACACTACGAGACTGTCACTGGATCCTTTCACCTAAATCCTAGTCCATCCAGGTGCAGGACACCAACCAATAAATTCCATCGAGAGACTAGGGCCACTGGGCTCTAGTTTTAAAGACTAGTCTTCTGGTTAAACAAACCAAGAGAATAATTATCTCCACAAGCAATTGAACCAGAATAGGATAATAATAGAATTAACTAACGCTTTGAAACTCCCCATGCCATATCCAATTTTCCAACTGACTGGTAAGCCCAACCCTCTCACTGAAGTAATTCCCAACTAGACCACTAGGTGGTGACAAAGTGAAAAATTTCCGATAAAGGTAATTAAGTGAAGAAACTCAATCTCACTTCTAGCAAGAGAACTTACCTCCCTACTGCAGCTTGTTAGATAGAAATGGAATGCTCATAATTGGGGGTCCTTTGAGTATTGGCGTTGAAAGAGAAATGAACCAGGATTGCACACGATGAACTCAACTACCACAAGAATCCAAATCATTCTCCACCGTAAGGGCTCCCTCCATACAACTAATGAAAAATTCGAGCCTTCAAGGAGTCCATGCTCAGAGAAGGAGCCGATATCACCTAATATGTCTCTCTGTCTCATTTCACTATGAAAGCCATAAATCCTACAGACCTGCACCATCACAATTATACCATAAACTACCTCGAGAAGGTTTGTTGGGTCGATTCCCGATGTCCATCTCCTACCACATTGTATCAATACAATCATCGCATGGGGGATTATTGAGCTTGTACGCTCCAGTGATCTCCTTGATTCTCACCTCCATCAAGGTTAAATTTTTATATTTATTTATATTGTAAGATGAATTTTTGGAAAAGAATTGTGTTTGAAAATTTATTTTATCTAATGTTTTGGGTGAACCCTCCACTCATCATCATCTCAAATATTTTATATTCCTAATGGTGGGTGGAGTATTTACTTGAAATGTGAAACAAACTAAATTCACAAACACAATTCTTTTCCAAAAATTCATCTTACAATTAATATTATATATATCTTTTCCCTAAGGGGGGCGTGATTGCAAGTAATGAGGGGGATTCAGGGGCCATACTTTCTACCCTTGGACATGATGTAAATTTATGAGGAGGGGGCATGACCAACCCTGTGCATGGAGTCATGTACAAGACCCCATATGGTGTTTCGGGTAGAATCACCCTAGGGTCTTGGGTTGGGAACCCCAATAGAGCGGAAGGCATACATCATAAAGAGACACACAAACAAGCAATACTAATACTTAAACAATTAAACTTGGTACAAAAGGTCTTACCAGTAGATCCCACATTTGAGGTTGTTCCTGTAGGGTTCAAACCCTCTACTTCTTCCTTGCGCTTTAATACTTGCAATTCATTCAAGGCAAAGCATATATACCAAAAATAACTAAAAGCATGTTCATGATATCAAGGTTAGATAATATAAGCATGTAAGGAAATAAGCATTAACATGAGATTTTTTAAGAAAATCATGACATAAATTAATGCATAAAGACCATAATCATTAGGAACAAGACAACACCTCTTTATTAATGTAAGCTAAAGAAGATACAAAATAACTACAACCTGAGTTTTCCGCTGACTCCAAGTGAAACTGTCCTCCGAATCTGTCCTTCCCAGGTCTCAGCAATCCTCCTCCATAAGTATACACAAGGATGTCATGAAGGGATGATGAACATCTCAAGAAGGAAACAAGGGGTTTCCTATGATTGGGAGTATAGAAGGCACATTGATATCTTTAGACTTGATCAAGGATGTAATCAACTATAATATCAACATCTAATCCTTCCTCCTAAACTATAATATCAATATCTAATCCTTCCTCCTCTCCTTAGGCCTTCCCATGGAGATGTATTTATACTTCTCCAAATTAGTTTTTTCAGTTGGGAAATAGTTGGGCCATGGGCTATAGTAGGTGGGTATCCGGTCAAACCCATAAACCCTGCCTAAATTGAGGGATATTATATATATTTTTAATGTTTTAACACATATATGCGGGTTGGGTATAGGTTGACCTGTGTGTACACATGCTTTAGATAGGGCATAATCACATATGGGATTTAAAACATTGTTTTTTAGAAAATGGACCAAGTCTGGTAGGGAAGGGTTGCCCTAGGCCATATCATAGAGCATCAAATCTACCAAGGGTGGTAAATGGTGCTATAATAGATGCCCCCTAATATATGAGGTCAGAAGGGGTACATGATGGCCGAAATGTATTAATTGTATAGAAAGAATCATTCAAGGACCTGAGAGGAGTTCACCAAATTTTAGCCTGCCAAGCGAGTGGAAGAGATCAAAAAGAAAGTTGTTGTCTGAGGCGGGCATACCCATGCTCAAAGATAATAAAGCATGTCTGCATATCAAATACAAAAGAAGACCCAATATGTATACAAGTATAAAAGAACTAAAAATATATAGTGGATCATCTGATCATATCCATAGAAGTACATGTCACAATATCACATATAAAGAACTGATCAATGATGCTGAAGTAGAAAGCTGATCACTAAAGTCATAAAGATTATCCAAAAAGTACCAAGTCAAATAGTGGAACAAATGGTACTGCATGCAACTCGGGTGCCAACATATAGGATGTCGCTATGATGAGCTGCAACATATAAGGTAGATGGTGTCACTAGGACAAACAGGAGGAACTGGAAAGTGAACCAACAAATGCTGATGCAAACTCGAGGTCTTCATCGACCACCGTAGTACATTTCTACACAATGGGAATAAATGATTTGAAGTCGACCATGTGAGAAATCATTTGATTACTGATCATTGATGTATACCATTAACAAACACGACACTACTCACTGATAATGATGATGAGAGCTAAGGTACCTAGTACAATCTAATAAGTGTGAATAAATCATCTGAAGTCGAACACTTGGAAGAATCTATTAATGAGGAGACAATAATGTATTCCCACTGCTGATAGCGAAGGAACCTTCCACAGATGTCTGCAAACCCTAAGGTACTGCCAAATGGACTCTAGACCTTGTTCCTAGAGCAATGAGTTGAAGTCGATGGGAAAAGATCTACTAGAAGGAAGGCATTAAAGAATCCTTTATCAATCTAGCGCGAGTGTAACCCACAGGCAAATAATGTGGAAGGAATCGGATGAAGAAATATGTAGTAACCAAATTGAAGCATGTTTCTGGTGTACACAAGATGTAGCTAGCGCACAACATAAACCCTTTGTACCAACCAATAATGAAAGTTGACACAGAGGCAAAGAATCCACCAATGAGGTCAAATGGAAACCAAGGTACTGCATGAATCCCAATGTGTGATAATGAAAGATTACATTGAACACAAGGGAAACCACTCAGTCAAAGACCCATGATACTGATCGATGCTGAGCACAAGGTCACCTATCAATGATGGAAATAGGGCTAGGGTGCAACTCTAGGTCTACTCTTAGAGAAATTTGTTGTAGTTGATAAGAGCAAGACCCGCCAGCAAGAAGTCAATGGAGACCTTCTCAAACTAGCATGAGCTAAAGACCAAATAGCTGATGTGATAGTGAAAATGACTTTGACAACCAAGGGTGGTTGATTGAAAATCAGTCAAGAGACACCGTAGAAAGTCTGACTCAGGTTTACTTCCCTTGAAAAAAATCACGACTCAAATGTGACAATATGGCAGCATATGATAAATTTATATAAGGTTGTCATGCACAAACAAAATCTCCATATGATTGGAAGAGATAACCAACCAGAGGAGTACTGACTCAATAACAAGGTTAAGGCTCTCCTAAGTCAAACTAAAGCCCATCCCAATGGAGGAAATACTTAATTTTGAGTGCTTTGTTCAAGGGCGACACAACTGACTCTAGCTACCATCAATCATGGAAGTAATGTCTCATTCCTGCTATTTTTGGAACATTTAATTTTTTTTGTCTTTTTCATATTTAGAAAGCCCAAAAAAGAATAAAACGATAGCTATAATATAGTGGAAAGAATGAGTGTCAAAGTACAGATGTTCTAGTTCCTGGGAGTGGAACATGCCTATGCTTAATGCAAGGTGACAAAATTGGTCAATGACACCCAAAGGAATGTTCTTTCCACAGATAAGAGGGTGTCAAGTTGCAACTACTAAATGATTGCAGGGTTGATTTCACAGAAAGTTCTTGCCAAAAAGTGGCTTATACACGAGTCCAAGTGAAGCCTGTTTGAGGCCAAAAAGAGGCAAATAGTCAACATGCAATGCATTGGTACAACTCAACACAAAGGAGCCTCTAGGGTATAAATCCATAAAATAGAAAAGAAGTAAGAGAATGAAGCTTCAATGCACATGTCATGGCGGGACTAAAGAGGACTCTTGAGCCTACACAGTATAGTAGCATGTGCAACATATGCTAGCGAGAATCTAACTAATATGCCCATGCAAAGGTTGGCTCTACCATCACATCATGATTTTATAAGTCGGTGAGTAAAAATGGTTTAAGAACCAAGACATGATGGGGTCGACCCTATGACCAAGATATCACAGTATGGAGGCTAATATGAAAAATGCAATGGAAAATGATATCCCCCAATGAAAAACGATACCTACCATGACGGGTCTGCGGTCATCGAATCGAAGCGGTCTCTCAAAATCTCCAAATTGTCTTGAAAAAATGGCCCATCCCAACACTCCAAGCCAAAAGGGTCACAAAGATCATCAAGTTTTGGAAAGAAAATATGAATTTTTGAAAAAAATGATTTTTACATGTCAACCCATATAAAGACCTTTGACTTACAATTTTTCATTTATATTGTGAACAAGTGAGTGAAGGAGCTCTGGAGCAAAAACTCAAGAAATCTCAATCCATCTGATTTGTCCATCAGTTTAGCCTTCAACTATCCAGGTAATCTCCTAAATGATTCTTAGATAAATTTTATTGCTTTTCAAATGTCTTTTTTGAAAATTTCACCGTAGAAAAATAGTTTAAAAATTTGTTCCCTATATGCACATGAGTTGGACATGACAAACTCACGTATAAAACAACCCTATACACTACTATGTATATAGTGAACCCACGTGTGCACAGTTTGAAAATTTAAAGCACGGTTTCTAATGATCCAAAAACATTTGTTTTGCAAAATGTCTATCACATGGAGAGAAAGGGAACATAGTGAAATTGAAAATGAAGTGATGGATGATCAAATGGCATTAGATGCCTTAAAAGGATGTGGTTTATTAAAAAATTTCAAGATGCCAAACATGAAGGCAAACACCAGATTACTAGAGATGTTGATCCATTATTGGGATCCGGAAGAAGATGCCTTCATCATTGACCAAATGCCTCTAAGAATAGAAATAGAGGATGTCTATTTTATCATTGGTCTTTCCCAAAGAGGAGAGAAGGTCAATTCGATGGGAAGAACTAGAGGGAGCCTCAGTGTAGAGGACTATGTACATATCTACTACCCAGGGAACACAGAGAATATTGGAACTCAAATTCCAATTAAACATGTAGAGAGCTTAGCCTTGAGAATCATTCTCTTTACCATTGCTAGAGTGAATGGGTCAGCCTCTCTGCACCAGGCTTCTTGAGTTTTGATGAGTCTAGCAGTAGAGTGTCTTACAATAGTTTTTTATTGGTGTACACCCCTCTTGACTAACATGAAAAAGAAACTTACATCCATAAGAAAAGGTCAAACAAAAAACTTCGGATATGGAACCATTTTGTGCTCCTTTTTCTTCGAGAGAGTACTAGGGCTTTGACCCAAGGTATTGTCCACTATTAGCAACCTGAGGGATCCTTGAATGGGCAAATGGGATGATTTGATGAAGAGACTAGGGGGCAGTGAGGTCCCTAGAAACAATTTCGATGACGAGTTCTTCTCCTAGTGGGAACAACAAGTAATAACTGTTGAGGACTACCCTTACACTGGCATGGATTTCAGAGGATACCCAGATTTGGTGTTGCCACCAGATGCAGCGTGGGAATCCATAGCTAAAAATGTTTTTTTTTTTAAATGTTTTTATTTTTTTTAGATTTTAAGTATAAATAAACTAAAAATCTTTTTGATGAGACAAATACTTACAAAATTATTTTGATCATGACACATATATTGGACCAGTAAGACCTGTGGGTCTACCTAGGCATAGGTGTCATGGAAGAGATGCGGAGGGGGCTGAAGCTGAGACCGAAAGGATCCTTCATGCTATATAGAGAAACTTTGTGATACTGACTCACCAAGTACCTATGTGAGACATAGAAGAGCTTCTAGAAGAGGTGTAGGTGGTAGGAGTTCCACGTGATTGGGTGCGACTGTTCCGACCAATGGAAAATCCCATCGTCTTCTTCCGTGATGCTCAACTTGAGCAGGATCCATAGATATAAAATTATGGATGATTAGATCTTTTGATTAGACATGATTATGGGCATAAGCCCTAATTTTGGAGGACGATTTTGTCCTAATTTTGTATATTATTTTGAACATAAAACTTCTATCTATGTATTGATGGTTTCACTGTGATGATCATATATATATAGATGACTCTTTGATTATTTTTTACTTTTAATGTGATGAATGAATTATGTGCCAATCTAATGCTTGATTAGCAATAGAATTTGCAAATGAATTTTTTGATCGTGGAATATGAATAAATGTGGTATAAATGATCTCTATAATAAACACACTCTCAGAAATTGGAAATATAAATAAGGATGTCTCACACGATAGATGTTGTTTAATTGAGATACCACCATTTGCAAATCCAAGAATACTACTAATGAATAAATACCAAGAGATATTGCCTCAGATAGTAAATTAATTACAACAGTATATTCGACAACATTGTTTGAAGAATGACTGATACATACACGTCTTGAAACCAACAATTGGCCGAATGGATAATAAATCACCCAAGCCGCGGAAGCAAGGTTCTGTGTGTGTCTACTAGCAACATCGACAAACCCTAGATATATCAAATCATCCATCAATACCTACCAAAGCAGATAAAAAATATCGACATCACTAAGAAACCGATAGATAGATATGCACAAATATACAATATTTACAACCAAGAAAATGCTAGGCCGAAGCCTAAGCAAAATATATTTTTTTAAGATAAAGCCCATTTCCAGGCTCCGCCAATTCGTTTCCATCAAAATAAACCAACTCATAAGCTCCCTTTTTCAAGACCTTTTTAACAATGAAGGGACCATACCACATAGATTTGAACTTGCCTGCCCCCAAGGCATCTTTGTCTTGGTCATAAACCAAGAGAAGGTCGCCTTTAGAGGATGGACAACCTTATCATATTGAGCTTTTACTCTCTTTTTATGAGCTTCATTGATTATGGCCACATCTCGATGCTTCTCATCGAGATGTTCCAAATGAATGAGGCATTATTCAATACTAGAAGTATCTGGAAGAAGTTCAACAACTAATTTAAGGGAAGGAATTTCACATTCCACACGAAAAATTGATTCCAACCCATAAACTAGTTGAAAAGGAGTAAAACCTGTAGCAATCTTGACTGACATTTGGTATTCCCAAAGCACCAGATATAACATAATGTGCCAATTAGATCAAGATTTGTTAATCATCCTTTGCAGGATGATTTTTAGGGATTTATTCATGGATTCAACTTGCCCATTGGCCTGAGGATAATAAGGAGATGAATGCTCCTGCCGGAAACCCAACTTAAGAGGTAATTCAGATATCATCTGGTTCTGGAAATGATTGCCATGGTTAGTGAAAATCTCTTTGGGAATACCAAATTGGGAAATGAATTGGTTGAAGAGAAACAGGGCTGTTGTTTCACCATCATTCTTGAAAGTGGGCATAGCCTTGGCCCACTTAGTAAAGTAGTCAACAACTATGATGATATACTTATGATTTCCCGCCGAAGGCAGATTGCAAGTAGTAAAATCAATACCCCACTTCGTGAATGGACCGACGATAATCACAGGAAAGAGCGGAGCTGGATGCACGCACATTTTCTGAGTATAAACTTGACAAGGGTGGCATCTCTTGACCGCTTCAACACAATCCTTGAAGATCGAGGGCCAAAAGTAGCCTGCACACAATTTTTTTTGGGTTGTTGCAAGCCCAGATAGATGACCACCACAAGCTCCACTGTGGAAATCATTTAGCACAGACTTAGCTTCTTCTAAGGTTAAACAACGTCTAAGGATTGAATCAACCCCGTGACGATATAAAGTGTCACCTATAATAATATAGATTTTAGCCAAGTGACGTAACTTTCTATGTTCATCCTTCGAAAAAGTGAGAGGAAAATTCAAAGTCTAGAGATATATAATGATATCTCCATACCAAGGATCTTGTGAGGAAATAAGGAAAAGATGTTCATCAGGAAAAGATTCCTCATAAACTATTTCTTCCTCACAAGGCAACTCTAAGATCAATTCTGCAAATACTAATGATTTCTTAGACTTGGCTGACATGAATTTAAGATTGAACACTTGTAAAATGAAAATCCATCTATTTTATTTGCCCACAATCACTCGCCTACTGAGAACAAATTGAAATGGATTGACAACTGCTAAGGCGAAAGTTTTTCTAAGCAGAATATAATGTATAAGTCACTGGACAACATGGACAACTACCAAAGCTAAGTTCTCAATGGGAGAATATCACAGTTCAGGGCCCACTAAGCCTCGACTCAGATAATAGATTACGTGCTCAATGAAAGCATCATCTTCCTGACCTATAACCGTACCAATAGTTTATTCTACCACAACGAGATATAAAAGGAAGTCTTTGCTATAATCAAGTGGACTCAATAAAGGAGCAGAGGTTAATGCTTTTTTCAAAGCATCAAATGAGTGGTGCATGAAATCGTCCCATAGAAATGGGACCCCTTTCTTGAGCAGTCTCATAAATCCTTCAGCAATCTTGGCATAATTAGCGATAAATCTCCTTAAGAAATTAGCTTTTCCTTGAAGACTATGAAGTTGACGAATAGTGGATGGGGGAGGCAAATGAAGTATTTCCTCAACCTTGAAGGGTCTACATTAATCCCTTCAGTAGAAATGATGAATTGCAACAACTGACAGGACATGATAATGAAGACAAACATATTCGAATTCAACAGATTTTGTAGAAATGACATTGTCCAAAAATTAATCGAAGATGCTTGGGATGAACAATTCTCTTTTGAGAATGAGCAGCTAAATCATCCAAGTAGGCTTCGATAATACTCCTGATATCATGGAAAGTATATGACATGGCCTGTTAAAAGGTAGCTCTAGAATTCTTAAGGCCAAAAGGCATCTTCTTATATGAAAATGTACCCCAGGGGAAAATAAAAGTTGTCTTATGTTGATCTTCTAGACGAATAGTGATTTGATTATAACCGAAAAATCCATCCATAAAAGAGAAAATCTCATTGCCCGCACACTCATCAATAATCTGATCAATAAATTGTGTGGGGTAATTATCTTTAGGACAAGCCTTATTCATGTCCCTAAAGTCAATGCACACATAGACCGTTCCTTGCTTCTTGTCAATTGGGACTGGATTCGATACCCACTCAGTTAAAGGAACGGGGTATATGAAACCCGCCTTAAGCAACTTTTCAACCTCAACTTTCATAATTGATGCTTTCCTAGGGTATACCGGTCGAAGCTTCTAGTGAATAGGTTTTTCATTTTCATATGTCTTGATCTCATGCTAGACTATAGATGGATATATCCCAAGCATTTCCTCATAAGACCAAGCAAACACGTCTTGAAACTCTTCAAAGAGATCGGTATAAATTCAAATTTCTTCAGGTGAACAATCATCTCCAATGCAGACATTCTCGATAACGTTGAGATTACTAGAGATGTTCACTAGAACAATTTTTGAAATGACAAACATGTCACCTTTAGCCGAAAACTGTGCTGGAGCCAAAGGATTTAAAACTACGTGAACATCACCAGTAGATGAAGGACTGGGAAAGGTTGATTCTACTTCTCACAAATTAGGGAGGAAATATGATCGATGATGCAAATCATCCCACGACCTCTCAATATTTGTCATTGATTCTAGAATAATTTCTTATTCAGATGGCAAAAAGATATCTAGGCAATCCATAGCAGAAGTTGAATCTAGAGTCCAGGCCAGAGCCACATCCCCATCCAGATCCTCTGGTGAAAGAGGAGTAGGATCGGAGTCTGCAGTGTTAACTATAGATTGATAAGCAATTTCAACTGTAGACATAGGAAATTCCATTCCAATCACTTGGCCCTCATCTAATGTGGTGGTAGAAGAGGGTAAGGGCCAAGGATTTGAAAAATAATGAGTTCTAAAGAAATCTCTTCGAGAAGGTGCCTTGGAAGATGAAATAGCATTAATTCGAGCAATATGAGCAGGAAAATCAAAGGTACCCATTAAGGAAGAATACATCCCAACTCCTAGATTCTCAATAGGTTGCTTAGGATTGTTCACAATAGATTCATAAGATGCGTTGAATTCACCCGAAAAATTATCCATCTGATTAACCGTTACAATTCTCCCTTCATGAGGAAAAAAAAGGATGTGAAATAACGATGATACAATAACATCCATCTCGTAAATCCAATTTCTTCCCAAAAGGAGATTATAATCCGAAATTTCATAAACTATTTCTACTTTGATATTTACAACCTTGCCCCCAACACAGACAGGAAAGGTTGGAATAATCCCATGTAGCCTATGAGAATGACCATCAAATTTTGTTAAGAGAGTAGGTGACAAAACAACCTGAGGTGATCCAATAGCCTTCCAAGATGATATAGACATTATGCATGTGGAAGCTCCTTCATGAACTACGGTTTGAAAGATATTGGTCTTTTGGTATGGAGACTTGATTTGAAAAGCCATATGATGTGGGAGTATCTTCTTGATATTTGACATGTTGAATGTAAGGATAAGAGAGTTCTTTGGATGTAACACTCTGATCGCAGTGAGAAACACACTCCTTTATGCTGGGCATGACTGGAGTACCTCTAACGCTAACATGGCATAAGGAATCTAAGCCAGATATTCTACAATGGAGTAGTTTTGAGCTACCTTGGCATTGGGGTTGATTTTCGAATGCTTTGTGGAGCCTTTCAACATCTGAGGTATAAGCTCAAATATGGGCCTCTCGATATGGAGTGGCTTTGAAACATTAGGAGTACTCTTGGCCTTATACGATTCCGGTTCACCATAATCACATGACCGTGTAGGAACGTCAACATGTGAACTCATCATATAAACATTTGATGGATTTTCCCCTTCCTAATTGCCCACAGTGGGGGTACCAATACTAGCATTCATGCCAGCGAACAACTGTTGCCCTTGGGGAAAGGGTTAGTTAGCACAACCTCGGAGCTAGAAACTTCACTTTCTTCTTGGACTATTTTTTACCCTCCCCAACATCACTATTAAGCTTATTTGCATTACCCTTCCCATCCCGATTCTTATTCTTACCACGTCCTTTCTTCTTCCCATCAGATTGTTGATTTCCTTTGGGGTTAGAGGTTTTAACAACATTAATAGATGAAGGTTGAGAAGACATGGACATTGATGGTGATGCCTGAATAAAAGAATAAATTTGCAAAGACAACTGCTGCAATTGGTTTAGCAGGTTATCCATGCTATTATCAATTGATCCAACTAGCCCATCGGCATGGGGACCCAGCTTCAACTTTCCAAGATCAACCTTAGATCTAGGATCATCAGCCAAAATTTTCTAAAGAATCCTAGATTGAGAATATATGAGTTCTAGCTGTTGGGCTCTAAAAATAGCCTGTTCTTTGGTGAATACACCGGAGAGCGATACATCCTTAGAAATTTCAGGCTGCAAAGATTTGAGAAACCATTCAAGAAGGAATTCTTGGGGAATATCAACTTTAATGAGCCTCTTCCTTCTCCTCCATTCTTGGATATGATTAGAAATGTGGGTTGCCTAGTCTTGGTGGAAATTAGCTAAGAGCTCAGTTCCAGCATCATAACGAATGAGAAACTAAAAATGGTTTAAAAATATGGTGGCCAAGTCACCAAATGAAGCGAAGGTGCCCCCTGGAAGCTCAATATACCATTTAGCTACATTCCTAGTTAGGGTGCATTGAAATAGTCTCAACCTGATTGAATCATCAATCAGGGAGTTCGACGAACACCATAAATGGAAAGTGGTTATATGGTCAGTCGGATCTTCACTAGTCTTCCCTTCGAATTTGGGTATGTCCAATGGAATTTTGGTTGGAGGCGGAGGCCAAAACGAGTTGTATCGGATAGGATCATCAGTCAACTTTGATATATCTGGCAAGTTTAAAGTTTCCAGGAAAGGTAAGTGCGAAGGACCTTGAGGATTCCACCCACTCTGGGCAGAATTCCAGATGCTTTGAAAGAATATCCTAGATTTGTGAAGGCACCAGGTAGCCTTAGGTGATTTGTAGAAGTGCCTGAACCATAAGGAAAACCTTGTGGCCCAGAAAATTTTAGAGTTTGTCCAACTCTGCTAAAAAATTTCCATATCCAGTGAAATTTCCTCCTAGTGAGGTATTAAATGGAGCAGAGAGCCCTTGGTAAGGGTTCCATGCATTAGCAAAGGGAGAAAAATGATGAAATGAACTCATAGAGGAGTATGACATGTTCCCCTGTTGGTAGAAATAGAACTAATTCTCAGATCCTATTAGTGTCAGTCTTTGCAGCCTTCCTCCAGTGATCAAACATGCTCTTACAAAGTGATTTTAAGGTGTCGAGGTCAAATTTTGTCATTTTAGTGAGTCTTCAAGCAAAATTTGGCCACTAGGTATTAGGTCTAGGGTTTGCTTTTACTCCTGTCAAAGTTGTCCAAATGTCGGTCCCTGTCACCATTTAGCTGAGTGTACCATCATTCAGAGGGTTTTCATCATCATTTTAGGTTCCAATGGGTCATTTTACACCTTGTTCATGCTTCAGTTGTGCCTAGGTAAGGTTCATTTATCTCTCCTAGGGTTTTGAAGGTAATTTCTCTTGGATGGTCAAATCATCAGAAAAACTTGTATCCTGATGTTCATACACCTTACCCTATCCTTAATGTAACTTCCCATCGCTGATATCCCTCAAATTCCTCATTTTCACACAAACCCTAGTTTCTTGCTACAACTTGACAATTTTCTAGGCTAGGCCTGTGTTTTTCCCTTTTGGACCTCTTACCCTTACTCAATCTCTGAAATTCCACTTTCCCCTGCTTCGTAACATCCCTCCGTACTTCCCAAAATTTTCTCAAGAATTTAGAAGCCCCTTATCCCCTTCATTTCACTTCATTTCGATAAATCCCCTGTTCCACACATCGGGATAGGTTTTACTCCAATGATTTTTCTGAGAAATAAAAGATGAATTTGGGAAAAATGAGAGAGATTTTTGTCCACAATAGGCCAAGGAATAAAAACCTCCTTCACTTTTTACACAGGTGTCATGGTTTTAGAGAAATGTCAAAAATACAGTTGCCTTGGGAGAATTGATGCACCTTTGAAGTGACCTTGGGAAAATCAAGTTTTCTCCTAGCTTGGTTGGCCAAATGACTTGCTTGATGAGTCCAATGATAACTAGACACAAAGATATTTCCAATGAGCTATCATGAGCTCAATTTGGAGTTGAGGAAGACCTTCAAAAGTTGACTACAATAGCACTCTACCTTTAGGCAGCCTCATTTTTCACATTTGACCAGTCTTGGAAGATTTGATTTTTGACATAGAAAATGAACTCCAAATTGAAAAATTCTAGCTGGGTTGGAAAGTAGACTCAATATCCTTTCCAACAAGCTATCCCGCACCCAATTCGGACACCGGGAAGGCCTCCAAAAGTCTCCTTCAAAAAGGTGCTATGGATTGAGCCGGCGCTACGCATTGGGTCTCTGGTGCGACGCATAGAGTTGGCGCAGCGCATTGGGCCGCCCTCCACAGTGCAAAAAATACACTGGTGTGGCGCATAGAGTAGGCATGGCACATTGGGTTTGTGGCATGGTGCATAGAGCTGCAAGCCTAATTTCACCCACGAAACTCATCCAATTGCCAAATTTGCTCGGTTGCCACCTGTCCAAGTAAGTCAAACGTTCTTCTAATGCCAATGAATGTGTGTCTCTAGATGTTTATGATGATTTAGTGAGAAAATTTTCAAACCCTACCTCCTTGCAATTTTTTCTCAAAAAACAATTGCTTAGGGTTTGTAGTTGTGTTTTTTTTGCCAAGTCCACTCCATCACTCCCTCACCCTTTGATTCTCGGATTTGTTTTCTAGTTTCATCAACTCATTCCACTAACTCCCATATTCCCAAAACTCATTTACCCCTATCCCCAAATCCCATTTTTCCAAAATCCTAATTGCAAATCCCTAAACCCTAATTGTTGTCCCTAAGCTTACATATTTTCCCTAATCCCCTATTTCCCAAACAAAATCCTGTCCTAACATTCCCAAAACCCCTCATACTCTTTCCCCACACAGTCCCTCATATATTTTTACCCTTGGTGGCAGAAAATCAAAAACACCATAAATCTCCTATTACTCATCAAGAAAACTCACCCACTAGCAAACATGGAGTCTGATCCTTCATATGACCATGATGAAGAGACACACAGTGACTCTCCTACAGAGGTACATGCACCCAGGAGACCTCATAAAGGTGGCAAAACATACGGGAAAACCGCCAAGCTGCCCAAAGGAGGAAGGTGGAGCTCACTTCACTTGAGCAAGAGATCAATGCCGATTGGGAATCATGGCTTGAAAGAGCCAATATCCACTTAGAGAGGTTGTTGGAGAAGGCCAACAAGGAGAAGACATTATTGAGACATATGGCATATCATTACATGGCAAGAAACAAAGTCTGCAAGGTGAGAATCAGGAGCTTAAAGGCAAAATTGAAGAAGGCATCAAAGAGGTGAAAGGAGCATGATAGACTTCAGATATTGGCTGAGGCTTCCTTGGCCCAACACAATGCTTGATGAAGAAGACTCAACCCAAATTTCAAAAAATTTGGGGCACTTTTTGCATTTTTGGAATTTTTGGCTCAAAAAACAGGAATTTCTACTCTATGCGCCGCGCCACCTGGCGCTCGCTTTTGATAGGAGCCTCCAAATGAAAAAAACTCAACATTTTTGGATTTGGAATGAAAAAATATGCTTGCCTACCAATGGCCAAGAAATTTGGACAGGTTTTGAGCCCTCAAAAAGGTCAAAAACACTCAAAAAATGACCTCACTGCCCCTATTTTGACACACAGGAAGCAGTGTTGGGAGAACTGACTTTTGGAGGGGCAAATGGAGGCCAAATTGGAAAATTCCACTTGGGTTAGAAAGTAGACAGGTAAAAATTTCCAACAAGCACACTTGGAGTGAATTTGGACACCGGGAAGGCCTTCAAAAGTGGCTTCAAACAGGCGCTATGCATAGAGAATTTGGTGCGGCGCATAGAGGAAATTTGGCCCAGTTTGACCAGGAATGCTCTATTTTTCGCCTAGCTTTTGCCAGTTTGACTTTTTCACCTTCTTAGTGTCAAATTTGTGATGTAATTTAATGTACATTGATGGATCATGATGTAAATATGTCAAATTTTCACTTGTGGGGGTAGATTCATCTATTAAAAAGTTGTTTGAAACTGAATGAATCAGTTCCCTTGTTTCTAGAGGCATGTTGTTCCAATGCCTGATTTCTAGTTCTCAGTTTAGAATTAGTTGGAACAGCTCCTAAACATGTGAGCTCGACCCCTAGAGGCTAGGATGAGCTATGGTTTGTCTATATTATGTTGTTTTTCAGTCATTAGCATGGTTGGACTCTTGAGAAAGCAAGGAGCTTCATTGTACACTCATATCAGCATTTTGGCTAAGGAATTGAGATCAGGGTTTGCAACACTCTTTGGGATCCATATGGCATTTTGTTTTGGTACAATGCTTTCTTCTATATTTGTTTATGTGTTATGTATGACATTATCTATCTTGTTTCTTCCTAACTAAATCAAACAAGAGTGTAAGTAGAATCCATTGAAATTGCAGTGCTCTACTTGAGGTTTACTTTAGTTTCTTGATGTTTTCAGCTGTTTGGAGAGGATCCATGGTTTCTCTTGCCCTCTTCAACTCCTCACCTGTCTAATCCCTCCACCTCATTCGATTTGAAGTGCCAAAATCAGTTGCCTACCTTGCCCCATTGAGATCTCTGCAAAACTGAGCCTCATTCCCCACACCCAAAATCTGCTTTTCTATTTGAGCCAGCAAAAACATTATTTTATTCAATCAAACTCTCTTGCACACATACCTAGCCTAAGATCAGTAGTTATATCAGTCATCTCAAGCCTTTAGTGATTATATTTTGCTGAGATTGACCCAAAGAGAGCCCTCTCCCGACCTGGTAGGGCTAGCTACCAGGTTAAGAGTGGTTTGATGTTGTCCTAGATCCTACATTTCTTAGCCTGAGGTAAATCTAGGCACTAATAGGACCCAAGCTACTAACAAATAGATTAGTCCATCCTTGGAAAGGATTATAACCTTAACCTTTGGAGGGAAAAGGTATTGATCCTAGAGATGGGTTAGAATGTGGTATATGACCACTCCCAAAAGGGAAACCCTAAAAATAAGCTAACCCACTCACCATGGAAGTCATAGATGTGGAAGAAATAGATGGAAAAGTTAAGGAAACCGAAGGAATTACGCTGGAAGGAATTCCAAAGGGGAAAGAACTAGTGTTGGAGGAAAAATATTTGGTGTCCCCACTCGAAGATGGAATGGAGGTAGAGCCAAATATTGCAGTGCTAGGAGTGATTGAAGGTATGGAAATTGTACCTCCTCCTTGTACTGAGAAAGGAGTATGTACACTAGTAGCACTCATAGTTGAAACCATGCTCCCAACAGTGGCCATCAAAGGAAAATACTGATATAGACCAGGGCTCGAAGGCCTATGGGTCGGAGTCTCAACGTATAATAGAACGTTTGGATAATCAGGAGGGAGAGGAGAAGAAGGAGTCACAGGAGACTCAGTGTTGGGTCCCTATAATACTAGTGATTACCCCATTACTATTGTAGTTATACCCCTTATTTATATTGTTGTGCCCCTATTACCCCCATGTTGTTATTTTTGTGCCCCATAGAACCCCTCTATTGTTATTTTTGTGGCTTTATATTATTATTGTTAGGTCGGCTGGATTATATTGTGACTCCTTAGACTCCTATATATAGAAATGAGGTTTTGTCATTTGAATCATCCAAGAATTGTTCATTTATGTAATGTAAAGGAGGTTGCCCCCTCGAAGAGGCTGAATTCTAAGGCGTTGATCTATCTTTTCTATCTTTTATTGAGCTGGTTTCATAACATTTGGTATCAGAGCTTTGGATTCTAGGGTTTCGCTGCTCCAAACAGGTCATCGTGGAATTTTCGCTATAACTTTTTTTCTGTGAAGTTTCAGAAGTCGCAAAAAATACCCATTTGAGAAGAAATCGCGCTGAATCTTGGATCTGAATTTCAGAGCTTTTCACACGATATTTGCAGAGATATGATCTGAGGAAGTTGGTCTTTTTGTAGACTCCTGAACTACATTCAAAACAGGTGACCTGGGGAAAATCGTCATAACGTTCTCTCTAGGGATCGGATTGAAATTTCGTAAGGAGGTGCAGAAAGAGGACGGATTTTAGTTTCTTGTATGCATGTTTCAGATCAAAAGGTTGAAAAAGTGACTCATGGCACGTCGTACAAGTTCGCTCTACTGAATTAGTCTAGAAGCAAGTCACTGTGGGAGATTTCACATAACTCTTCCTTGGAGAATCCAATTTGGGTCAGACTTGTGGCATTGGAAAGAGGACATAGAAGGCTACTACAGATGTCAATTTCAGAACTAGATGATCCGAAATTACAGAGATACATCAGATTCAATATCAGGCTTCTACAAAGTGAAAAAAGGTGTGTAGTTTTTTTTAAATTTTTGCGTAAGCTTGGTTTAACGGAATTCAAAGGGCATAGTAAAGCATTATTATCGGTAACTGATGCCCTGAGGAAAGAAAATGCAAACACCTAGTAAGGAACCTGAAAGCTCTAGCATGACTCACGAAGAAGAGGAAGAAATGCTACATGATATATCAAAATTACAAGAACAAGTGCAACAAATGTCACGCTCACAAAAGCTAACAGAAGCTAAGATAAATGGCGTGGAATCTAAGATAAATGGCGTGGAATCGAAGATAAATGGCGTTGAATCTAAGATAAAGGGCATGGAAGCTAAGATGGATGATTCGAAGACAGATTTGAAGAGAGACATGTCAGATTTGAAGACAGATTTGAAGACAGACATGGCAGATTTGAAGACAGATTTGACAAATTTTCTACAAGAAATACTTACTAATGGTGAAAAGGTTGTAAACGAAACTCATGATGTGAACAAAAGTAATGTTAATCATGATTCCATAGACTCTAATGTTGGATCGAAGACCCACCATATTCCAAAAATCGATATGAGGAAGTTTGATGGCAAGGATCCCGCCACATGGATATTACAGATGGAGCAGTTCTTCGATCTCAATAATGTGCAAAACACACAAAAGGTACGTATGGAAGCTGTATATTTGGAACCAAATCAGTTTGTATGGTATCAATGGCTTTTCTCTCGTAAACAATTTATCACTTGGGAAATTTTTACGGAAGAATTGATAGCACATTATGAAGATACAAAAAGCAACACTTTTTTTAGCCAATTGATAAGTCTCAAACAAAAGGGTTCAGTAATGGAGCACATTGAGGAGTTCCAAAAATTGAACATAAGGGTAAAAGATATTCCAGAGGAGCATAGGATTGATGTGTTCATAGGGTCTTTAAAGGATAATATCCAACATGATGTTCGCCTTTGGGAACCTGATTCATTAGAGAAGGCATTCAGGTTAGCAAGAAAAATGGAAAGAAAAATTATGGCAACCAGGAAGCATACCACTCACAACTATAAAGACGGAAGTGTTGTTGCCCCTAGTCTTCCACAACCTATAAGGTTGACACCACAACAATTGGAAGAAAAAAGAGCAAAAGGGCTTTGTTACAGTTGTGATAGCAAATACACTAAAGGTCATAAGTGTGCTGAGAAGAAATTATTCTACATAGATTGTGAAGAGGAAGAAGAAAAGGAGCAAGAAAGGTCAAAAGAAGAAGATATACTCCAGGAACAAAGCCTAGATGAAGAACAAATAAATCCAACCATATCTTGTAATGCATTGGCGGGAATTACCACTCCTCAAACCATCAAGATAGAAGGACAAATCAAGAAGAAAAAGGTAATAGTGTTGATTGATTCAGGAAGCACCCACAATTTTATTCATTGTAGGGTAGCAAAAGAATTGAATTGCTTCCTATATCCAGCACCAGAGTGTCAAGTGATGATTGCAAATGGAGGAACAATAAATTGCTCTGGAAGGTGCCATAATATCAAGCTATCCATGGGAGAATATGTATTGACTAGCCCAATGCTTTCCATTCCAATGGGAGGTGCTGATGTTGTACTAGGAGTCCAATGGCTACAATCCTTGGGTACAATAGCTTTTAATTTTCAAGAACTTTTCATCAAATTTTCTATGGAAGGAAAGGAAGTTGAATTAAGGGGTATTGCAGGGAAACCAGGAAAGATAATCAGCTCTAATGGTATGACAAAGCTTCTAAAAAAGGAGCAAAGAGGTGTAATTGCACAATTATGTTCGCTAGATGTTTCCACATTGGAATCATCTATTTCTCCAGATCTCCAAAAAGTCCTGGACAATCATTCCAAGGTATTTGAGACTCCCAAAGGTCTCCCACCTATGCGTGATCATGATCATGCTATTCATCTGATTCCAGGAAGTGTTCCTCCAAACATCAGGCCGTACAGATATCCCTATGTCCAAAAAAGTGAAATTGAACGTATGGTTGCAGAAATGCTAGAGGCTGGTATAATTCAACCAAGTCAAAGTTCTTTCTCTGCTCCAGTAGTATTGGTGCACAAGAAGGATGGATCATGGCGCATGTGTCCAGATTATAGGGAGCTCAACAAGCTCACTATTAAAGATAAGTTCCCCATTCCTGTCATTGATGAATTACTGGATGAATTGCATGGATCAATTTACTTCACCAAGTTGGATCTTCGTTCGGGATATCATCAATTCAGAATGAAGATTGAAGACATTCTAAAAACGGCATTTAGAACTCATGAGGGTCATTATGAATTTTTGGTCATGCCTTTTGGCCTTACCAATGCACCTTCAACATTTCAAGGTTTGATGAATTCAATTTTCAAACCATTCCTTAGAAAATTTGTGTTAGTATTTTTTGATGATATACTAATCTACAGCAAGTCTTGGAAGGATCATGTTGAACATGTTGACAGGGTGCTACAACTATTGGAGGAGAAACAATTATATGCAAAAAGATCCAAATTTTTCTTTGGAGTCCAGGAGGTGGAATATTTGGGTCATATTGTATCTCATGAAGGAGTTAAGGTAGACCCTAGCAAAATTAAAGCCATTAAGGAATGGAAAATCCCCACATCCATAAAGCATCTGCGAGGATTTCTTGGGTTGACAGGGTATTATCGCAAGTTTGTTAAGAATTATGGGAGAATAGCAGCACCTCTAACAACATTATTGAAGAAAGATGCATTTTCATGGACTTCGGAAGCAACAAAGGCCTTTGAACATCTTAAAGAGGCAATGTGCCAAGCACCGGTCTTAGCTACACTAGACTTCACAAAAACCTTTATTGTGGAATGTGATGCTTCAGGAAATGGAATTGGTGCTGTTCTAATGCAAGATGAAAGACCCATTGCTTTTGAAAGTCGTCCAATCAAGGGAAAGTTTTTAAGCAAAGCTATTTATGAGAAGGAAATGTTGGCAATACTCCATGCACTTAAGAAATGGCGACCCTACCTAATGGGAAGACACTTCAAGGTAAAAACGGATCATGATAGCCTTAAATACTTTTTAGAACAAAGATTATCCTCTGAAGAGCAACAAAAGTGGGTCACAAAGATGTTGGGTTATGACTTTGAAATCATCTACAAAAAAGGGAAGCAAAATGTGGTGGCAGATGCACTCTCAAGAAAGGATGAGGATGTGGAAGCATTGTTGTGTGCCATTTCTATTATCCAACCAGATTGGATAAATGAAGCAAGGGAGGAATGGAAGAATGATGAAGAAGTGTGGGCACTTATTCGAAAGCTACAACAAGATTCCAGTACGTCTGATACATTTAGCTGGAAAAATGATTCGTTATGGTACAAAGATCGCTTATACCTCTGTAAGAATTCCCAGCTAAAACAAAAGATTCTTATGGAATTGCACACTTCTCCCTTAGGAGGGCACTCAGGATTTTTAAAAACTTACCACAGGGTTAAGAAGGATTTTTTTTGGGATGGCCTTAAATCAGATATTCAAAAGTTTGTGGCGGAATGTTTGGTTTGCCAACAAAATAAAGTTGAAACAATTAAGACACCAGGTCTATTACAACCTTTATCCATTCCAAGCCAACGTTGGGAGGAGGTTTCAATGGATTTTATCACAGGTTTACCCAAGTCTGAGGGAAAAGTGTCATCATGGTGGTAGTTGATAGACTTACCAAGTATGCACACTTTTGTGCATTATCACATCCATTTAAAGCCAGTACAGTTTCTACTGCATTTATGGAAACAATTCAAAAGCTACATGGAAACCCAAAGATTATTGTAAGTGACAGAGATCCCATTTTCACTGGAAATTTTTGGACAGAATTATTTTCTTGTCTTGGTACTCAGTTAGCTCATAGCTCATCTTATCATCCTCAATCTGATGGGCAAACTGAGATAGTAAACAAATGTTTGGAAGGATATCTTCGTTGCTTTGTATCTGATAAACAGACACAATGGGTCAAATGGTTGCCTCTGGCTGAATGGTGGTATAACACTTCCTTCCATACAGCAACAAAAATGACCCCATTTATGGCACTTTATGGGTATCAACCACCATCCATCACATCATATTTAAGAAAAAATTCTAAGGTTCAGGTAGTGGAACATCATATCGAACATCAACAACAAGTCCTCCAACTCTTAAAGGATAACCTTGTGTTGACACAAAATAGAATGAAACAACAGGCAGATCAACATTGCAGTGAAAGAAGTTTTGATGTAGGTGATTGGGTATTCCTACGGCTACAACCATATAAGCAAATGTCCCTAAAGCAAGCTAAGAAGGATAATAAATTATCACCAAAGTATTATACTCCTATATATAGAAAGGAGGTTTTGTCATTTGAATCATCCAAGAATTGTTCATTTATGTAATGTAAAGGAGGTTGCCCCCTCGAAGAGGCTGAATTCTAAGGCATTGATCTATCTTTTCTATCTTTTCTTGAGCTGGTTTCATAACACTCAGGGAGTTCTTCAACCTCTATAATATCTTCTGATTCGAAGAGGACTCTAGAAGGAACTGGAGTGTTCCTCTCCAAATCTGAAATTACAGTGGGTCTATTTTGTGAAACAATAGCTTGAACTAGAGGATCAATCTCAGTTATGTCCACTACCACTAATTGGAGATCACCGATATAAATTCTCCTACGACTTTTGGAAT
This sequence comes from Pinus tabuliformis, assembly GCA_031772625.1. Lineage (NCBI taxonomy): Eukaryota > Viridiplantae > Streptophyta > Pinopsida > Pinales > Pinaceae > Pinus > Pinus tabuliformis. The sequence continues at coordinate 387,516,499 of CM062816.1, read as the reverse complement.
AAGGCTCTGCACTCGTAGGAGCCTCCTAGACTGATGAACTAGTCAATCAACCACTTTTAATTATTTAAGAGAACTAATTAAAGAATCAATTTTTTTTATAAAGCTATGGCCAACTAGTTGAAAAGATAACTCTCTAACAAAGTCACTAGAAGATACAGTCAATCAAGAAACTTCTAAGTATTTCTGTTCCGAGTGATGAGGATGGGACACCAAAATACAAGAAAGTGAAATCAAGGACCTTCCGAAGATAGTTTGGGATAATGACCACCCAAGTCTACCAGCGAAGGTGACATAAACAATTACATTGACCCTAGACAAAAACCTTTATTGGTGCAAGTAACCAAGCTTCAAAAGGGTACCCTCTAGAAGTACTAATGAACGTGATACAATTTCTGTCTCAGGTGTCGCAAGATTCCCCTCCGCAACGACCTATGTGGTCCCTAGGAATAACAACTATGGACACCAATTCGTATCAAAATCCAGGCAAAACAATCTTAGGGCAGTATCCAACAACTAGGAGAGGGGGTATCTCTCTTTCCTTGTCTTCACTCTCCCTCGTACTTGACTGCTAGTAGAAAGGAGATTTCCCAGTCTTTCTAACGACAATGGATTTCACTCATTATTTAACATCTATGTTTAGCTGTTTGAGTGACCTTGGAGATTTAACTCTCCTCTCACGTATTCCAAGGCCCTAAAGAGCTAGACTTATTGATGTAATTAATGACAAATCAAAAAATGTTCTAGTTCTTTTTAATTAAGCTCTTGATTTTAAAACGTTGTTCTTTAGGTCACGGTTAAAATGAGAGTGCAACTTGTGGTGTTTTGACGCAAAATAAATCAATAGAAACTTAGATATATGCAAATTCAACTATTTTTTTCAATGAAAAGAGATTTCTATAAGGTTCTATGAATAAACTTGTAAAAGGTTTTTTTTTTTTTTCTTTTTCAAAAAGCACGCTCCACACACTCAAAATCTAACAAAAGGACTAAAATTCTTGCAGTGAAAACTAACTTAATGCAAATTATAATGATGTTGCAATGTTCTATGGATTCTCATACAATAAGAAAATATGTTCCTTCAGAAGATCAATAGGCCAACTTGACTACAAGGAGGGCATAAATGCAATGACAAACTTCCCTTGAAACCAAGCAAAACCAATCGAAAAAAGTTCACAGTTGCTCAAAAATAATGAAGAAACCAAAAACAAAAAGCTAAAAAAGAAAAAGAAAGGTAAGAATGATGTTTTTCTCTTTTTAATTTTGAAAGAACCCAAAGAGGTTTTTGGAACAAAAAGACTACTAAAATTCCAAGACCAAAAACAAGCATAAAGAGTCCCAAAATTCGCAAGTTATGCACATCATTAATATTATAATAAAACTTGAAACAACAAAGGACTGCAGACTTGCATAGATTGATCTGAACAATAGTATAAGGGACTTCAACAATCCAAAAGAACGTCAAGAAAGACTTTCAAAATTGCCAAAGAGGCACTCAAAAACCATGAAAAACAACATAGGTCAACCAAAAAAGGAAAGCAAAGAAAAGAAATCCGAAAGTTGGGTTATAAACAAAATTGCAACCAATTTCTTATTCTGTAAAGTCAGAACAACCAAGAACTTCTACAATAAGCCTTGAACCCAAAGCCCAAACTGAAACTTTACTAAAAAAATAAAACCCTAGGTTGACTACGGTTTTCAACAAGAAGAAGATTAGAAACAGAAAACTTGCATGAAAGCAGAGCTTTTACTGACAACGAATGACCAGAAAATAGAAAAAAACCACTAGGAAACAATCTTAACTGGGTCCAATATTTTGAAAAATTTGTTCAAAATAAGGTGTATGTGACTATGTAAATAAAAAGAAGCATGCATACGCGACTGAAACAAAGGAAACTCGCGTATACATGAGTTTCTTTGAAGAAACTAGCGTGTATATGCTACTGTATCCTCTAAAAAGCGCATATATAAAGCTTAATAAGGAAAAACAAAAAATACAGGCTTGATCCAAAAGATCAGACTTGATGCCCAAGAAGAAAACAGGTCACAGACACTGTAAAAGAAAGAAATAAATCAGGAAGGCCCTGATCAAGAAGAAACAACCCAATCTAGGAAAAACAAGAATGCTTTCCCTAGCGGAGTTGCCAATTCTATTTCGGGTAGAATCACCCTAGGGTCTTGGGTTGGGAACCCCAATAGAGCGGAGGGCATACAACATAAAGAGACACATAAACAAGCAATCCTAATACTTAAATAGTTAAAATTGGTACAAAAGGTCTTACCCGTAGGTCCTACGTTTGAGGTCATTCCCGTAGGTTCCAAACCCTTTGCTTCTTCCTTGCGCTTTAAGACCTGCAATTCATTCAAGGCAAAGCATATACACCAAAAATAACTGAAAGCATGTTCATGATATCAATGTTAGATCATATAAGAATATAAGAAAATAAGCATTAACGTGAGCTTTTGTAAGCAAATCATGACATAAATTAATGCATAAAGACCATAATCATTAGGAACAAGACAATGCCTCTTTACTAATGTAAGCTACAAAAGATATAGAATAACTACAACCTGAGTCATCCACCGACTCCAAGGGAAACAAGACTCTAGATCCGTCTTGCCCAGGCCTCAACAATCCTTCTTCATAAGTATACACAAGGATGTCATAAAGGGATGATGAACATCTCAAGAAGGAAACAGGGGTTTCCTATGACTAGGAGTGCAGAAGGCATAGGGATATCTTCAGACTTGATCAGGGATGTAATTAACTATAATTATCAATATCTAATCCTTCCTCCTATCCTTAGGCCTTCCCATGGAGATGTATTTATAGTTCTCCAAATTAGTTATTTTAGTTGGGAAATAGTTGGGCCACAGGATATAGTAGGTTGGTATCTGGTCAAACCTGTAAACCCCACCTGAATTAAGGGATATTATATATTGTTTTAATGTTTTAACACATATACGTGGGTTGGGTATATGTTAACCCACGTCTACACACGCTTTAGATAGGGCACATTTCTTTTTAGAAAATGGACCAAGTCTGGTAGGGAAGGGTTGCCATAGGCCATATCATAGAGAATCAAATATACCAAGGGTGGTAAATGGTGATATAAAATATGGCCTTGAATCATTATAAACATTTCAAGAATATTTCATGCCAAGATATTAGTGGTGGAGTAGAAGAAGGAGGTGAGGCTAGGTCCTTGGTCTCCCTGTGGGTTCTTTATATTCTAGTTAGTGGTGAATGGTGCTTTGCATTTTGGTTTGGGTCTGTTGTAGTGATGGTAAACACAAGGAACTCTAGCCCATGATGGTGTTGGTGGTAGGAGTGGAATATCTATGGCATTGAGGTCTTTATATTGGAGCTTGGAACCTTAGCACATGGCAGGTAAGTGTGGGCTTCACTGTCAACTCCCTGCGCTGAAATTCAGGTCAATCCTTCCATTGTCTGAAAAATTGTTTTGTTTAATTACTGGGCTAGGGTATGAGGTTGTAGGTATAATTTATTTTTGCACAAGGGTTTGGTTTTAGTCTACTTTTTTGAATTGGGACGGTTTGGTAGCTTGTATTCCTATTACACTCGAGGTATCCTTACATTTGTAATGTCTCGGTCTATTGCTAAATTTCGTGATAATTTTAGTGAGCATCCTCTAGTGAATTGTAAGGTTTGGACTAGAGGGTTGCTTTGTTCTTGGATTCCTGGGTGTCCAAGATTTTTTTGTGACCTTGGTTCATCATACTATGCGTTTGGGATTATGCTTAATGGTGTTGGGGAAGGGGTCCTTTTGAGAGGCTTTAGCGACTATTGTACAACACACAAGTGATTCCCTCCAGTTTTAGGTCCGCGTTACAAGTCTTAGGGATGATTTAGTGGGTTGGAGCTCTAGCTTTGTTATGGATGCACCTTGTTTCATTTCTTATTTTTTTTGCACGCATCAGTATTTACAATAGCTGTCCCAAGTGTGCCTTCCTAGTTCTAGTCATGTCACCTAGGGAGTGAATGTGTTGTAGGTGTGAAAGAGGGTAAAGTGGTATGCAAAGATTTTTTTCTCATGAATCGAATGCCACATACTTTAATGAAATTCTACCACAAACAAAGAAATAGATATGTAAAGTGGAAACTCAAGTTGGGGTGGAGAGAGAATACCACTCCAATTCAGAAATAATGGAGGATATGCCTACTTGGGTTCTTGACCCTGGGAAAACCAAGGGAAGGAAGAAGAAATATAAAAAATCTACAGTCTTGCATTCTCAAATAAAAACCCTATTGGGGCTTTTCCTAAAGGAAAAGTAGGTGGAGCAGTATAATGTCTTAACCACACTAGAAGATATCAAAAGAATGCTAAAACATCAATGCTTCTACTTAGACAAAATTGATGATTTCCTTCCTCATGTTGTGGGGCATATTCTATTGGAATATGATAATGAGGATCCGAGAGACCCACCATGTTCAAGTGCAATGGATCCCGTTCCAATTTATTCCTCTGAAAATGATTAAAATGTATTATTTATTACATTTCTTTCTATCTACTTAGTTTTGGTTTAGCCCAATCAAGGAGTATTATGCTTTTATGATGTATTTAGGTTTTAATTTTCTATATGTCAAATCTAACATGGGGCTTTGTTTTGTGAGTTTTTATAACCATTAATATCTAGAGAAATGTTAGTCTATTACTTTCATGGTAGGTGGTATGAGGAAGAGTAAAATCCATAGAGGGAAATCTAGCACAATTATGTAATCCTCGTTTTTTTATAATACAAAGTATCAATTAAAAAAAAGATATTATATATATTTTAATATATGATGTTTGAATATTTTAAATTTTTATTTAATTTTAATGTAAAATAAAAATGTTTATTTGTTTATTTATTTTTTTAAATTATTAAAATAAAAAACATTTAATTTAATAAAGTCAACATTAAAATAAATTTATAGAAAATTTTTAGACAATTTGACACAAGTAGATCAAAACCTAATTCTTATTGTTCAATTTATAAACCTAAAGGGGTTAGATTTAATGGTGATGCATTTTTTTTTCAAGCATAGCTTATGTAACTTTTATTTATAAAAATATACATCCTAGGCTCATACCAGGAGTACATTTTGTGCATAGTTGATTTCAGTAATGTAATGACCCATCTTGAATTGCTAACAAAATATTATTATTATCATGCATATGAGGCATACGCATGTTATCTACACACACATGCATTGCACTAGTATATATACTAGTTTGATTATATAAAAACGTATAAGTGTAGGGTAAATGAATTAATATTTAAAAGTATTAATCAATACATAGTTATAAAAAAGGACAATAAAATATATTAATTTAATATTCATTAATAAAATTTAGGGAGAAGACATGCCAATCTGTGTTCCATTAAAAGATATATATATATATAAATATATATATATATATATATATATATATATATATATATATATATATATATATATATATATATATATATATATATATATATATATATACAAGAAAAAGTGACTGACTTGATTATTAATATATACATTTTTTTGCATAAGATCAAGGTTGATTGGAAGAAAGCAAGGTGGGGTTTCTTTAGAGGGAAGAATCCTCCCCATAGAAAAATATAAAATGATAAGTGGAGTAGGTTCTTTTGACACTAGAAATATGGAGAGGGGGAGAAAAATGAGATCTTGGAGAGAACCTCTATGAATTGGGAGATGAGCCTTGGGGCTTAGGATTTTGGCTATAGACCTATGATGTTTGGGCTCTGTTCTCAGAGTTTTGGGCACTAGGGCTATACAAATTCAATCTCAAAGTATTGTGGCTAGTCCCACATTAGCTGGGAGGAATTAGTCAGTTTGGAAGTGAGAGCTTAGGATTTAGATTCAGCCATGGATTGATGTCGTCGAAGGATTGACATCAACTAGGAGAAACTAGGTATGTGGAAATGTTTAATTTGGCATGTTTAGTATTGAACTTTATTTTGAATGAAATATGCTTGATTTTAATGAAAAATTAATACTAGGTGTTACAGATAAACACTAGCTAGCACTTATACAATATTTTGAGACCTCTAGGAGCAAAAAGAAACCATTCCTTGATAACAATTTCATAGAGAAAACTATAATTTCTGAGAACCCCCTGAATTTGCACACCTTATAGTACATAATTTCTAACATAAAGAGTTGTCTATGTAGAAATTGAGTTGATTAGTAATCTCATAATATTAGGCCTTCACATTTAACTTTAGGGGAGGGGAACTACATGGAGCATTCCAGAAGGGCTCTCCTTGTATTAAAGGGATTGGAGCATTATTTTTTTGAGTTGGATTGAGCTCATGAATCTTTCCTTGAATCTAATCAAGCTCATATTATAATCATTGAAAGTGTTTTTGGTGATGGATTAGGATATCTAGGGAATATGTCACTTATACCTACATCTAATCCATTCAATTTTGCAAGAATCAGAGCATGCTGTGTATGTCATCTAACTCAAATTGTAGGTCAAGGGTATTCCTCCTTGATGATGAAGGAGGATGGGACATTTTTGGAGGATGTTGCAAAGGCAAATAGAGCTAGATAATGTTAGGGTCCCACCCTAACCCCCTTATTTATGTAGTAGGATTGAGTCATAGTTATAGTTAAGTAAAGAGTCAATAAAGCCCATATTAATAATTGTAAGTGGTTAACCCACATTTTATGATGGGACCACAGTTAGTTGCAAATGGGCCATGGTATTAGATAGATGGTATTAATAAGAACCATGGTATTGCTCCATGGTATTGCATGTACGAATCATATATAAAGGATAGAGACTCCTTGCGAGGAGCATCATGTCTTATTTTGTAATCGAGCTCAGCTCTATTGGAGGTTGCCCCCTCGAAGAGGAAAGTGAACATTGCTTTCTGAATACTAAAATACTTGTTGTTGTTTCTCACTGTTCTATGTTCTGGGTATATTTCTTCACATATTTGGTATTCTGGTATCGTCTTGCAGGTTAAGAGCATAACAAGTGGTATTAGAGCGCTTTCTAGGGCCGGTGGGATCTCCATTTTTTAGCAATTTATTTTTTGGCTAGAGACGTGTTTCTACGTCTTTAAACCACAGGATCTGTTGTTGAGCGCATAAACCTACGGATTTGGGGAGGCATGCACGTAAGAAATACAAGAGGTGGTCACACTTGTTGGACTCCCTTGTAACCCCTGTGGGTACCCCTTCGAGTAGTAGCGCATTAGACAGAACCGCGCATGGACTATCTTCCAAGTACCCTCTAGGTATATCGGAAGCCCCCATAGCTCCTTTGAAACCTTGCCATAGATAAACCGTCGGCCATCTTGCTACTACAATACACCAAGAATAGCACTCAGAGAGATTACTCGCCCGTACGATAGGGTAGTCAGGTTGTACGGCTAAGGGTACGGTTGATCCTCCTTAGTTAGTTCCCTGAAACATTGGGCCGAGTACTACTGTCAGACCCTTATGTATATTGCAATCTGTAGCACCTGACACTCCTCAAGACCATAGTTCCCTTCTCTATCTCTGGATCACGCATAATCTTTGCCAGATCAGATCTCGCAAGTGGGGGTTTTACAGCAGTAGCCGCAATCAGTCCTGCCATTCAGATTTATCAGAATAGCCATTCAGATCTATTAGATCCATCAGATCCGTAGCAACAATCTGTTCAGCCATTCAATATCCCTCCATCAGCCATTCAGATCTCTCAGATCCATCAGATCTACCATCCAGATCTAAGTAGTTGTGTGGGTTCCTATACCTGGGCGTGATTTTTGCAGGACTTTTGGCAGCATTGACATTTCAGAGATTCGGCGACTGCAGTATTCCTAAGCAAGGAGTAAAACTCCGTTAGGAGTTTTCAGAGAAAAAAAAAAAAAAGGCTGAGACACCCCAGGGCGCCAAAATTTCAAGTACATCGGATCGGTGCATGGTAGAAACTAGAGCTCAAGCTATGGCCAATGAGAAGATTGACAAACTTGAACAATCCTTGAAAGAAATCCAAGACCAGCTGGAAAAAATAACTGCAACACTCTCTACGGGCAAGGTGGAAGCCCGCGAGGAGGCGTATATTGGCAATGAACACAGTGAGGGTGAGTCTAGCCACTCTCTTCACCTCTGGGGCACCCACCAACAATCTCGTCCGCGACCACCCAAGCTGGATATGCATAAATTTGATGGCTCTCACCTGGCAGCATGGATAGCATAAATGGAGCAATATTTCAATCTGAATTACATTTTGGATAATGCTTCTCATCTTATGGTGGGGAACATGTACTTGGACAATGAAAGATGGAAATGGTGGCAATGGCATCAATGTTGCAATGGAAGGCCCTTAACTTGGGACACATTCAAAAAAACTCTTATGGAGCGCTTTGACCATGAATCTGCTTTTTTGGGTCGTCCCACTAAGCTCCAACAGATTGGCATAGTGGATGAATATATTATAGCCTTTGAAGCCTTAGCTTTCCGAGCTCTAGGTCTACAAGATGAGTTCTACATGGAATGTTTTATCAGTGGTCTTAAAGAGGCCATACAAGCTCACTTCCGACTGCACCACCCTCCCACATGGTCAGAGGCTTGCAAGGTAGCCCGTGAAGTTGAATGTGCGTTAGCGGCCCAGTCCAATCACCCAAATTTCACCTCCAAGGGTTGCCCCCCATAGGCTCACAGCACTACCCAAACACTTAAGGTTCAAAAGGTGTCACCTGCAGAAATGGCAGAAAGAAGAAAGCAGGGATTATGTTACTACTGTGATGAAAAATACTCCCCCGATCATAAATGCAAGGAGCCCAAATTCTTTCAAATTGATGCTATTGATCACAGCTCATCGGAGGAAGCCCCACCACTTGAGGAACCAGAGGAGGAAGAAGAGGACAACTAGAAGGACCATGTCCCTGAAGAACTAGTTATTTCACTGCATGCTTTGGCAGGGATTTCTTTGCCTCAAACTCTCAAAATTAGAGGTTTTATTAAGCATCGGCCAGTGGTAGTCTTGATTGATAATGGAAGTACACATAATTTTATCCATCAAAGAGTTGCAGAAGCAGTGCATTGTTTTGTACGAGCAGTTTCTAACTTCCAAGTCCAAATTACAGATGGGGGAACAATGAAATGTGACAACCGCTATGAAAATGTCAAACTTCAAATGGGGGATTATCAGTTAAAGACCCACATGTTTGACATCCACATGGGAGGGTATGACATTGTCCTTGGTGCTGAATGGCTTCACACACTGGGCCCAACCACAATGGATTTCCAGGAGTTATATATGAGCTTTAAGTAGAACAACCACACACATACCCTCCGCGGACTCTAGGCAGGAGCTCCCTCTATCATCAGCTCACATAGGATGGAAAAATTGTTAAAAAAGGGCCATCATGGAGTTATAGCTCAACTTAATACCATCCAGGCCGTCGAATCCAATTCTCTTCCGATTCATCCTAAGATGCAACAGATCTTAAATAACCATCTGCCAGTCTTTGACAAGCCTCATGAGCTTCCACCCTCGAGAGGGGAACATGATCATAGCATCACTTTGGTCCCAGGGGCCCAACCACTAAATGTGGGCCCATATAGATATCTGTTCGCCCAAAAGAATGAAATAGAAAAAATAATCAAGGCACTTTTGGAAGCAGGCATCATTCGTCACAACATTAGTCCTTATTCATCACCGATGGTCATGGTGCTCAAGAAAGATGGGGAATGGCATATGTGTCCAGACTTCAGGGCACTCAATAAGTTGACAGTCAAAGATAAATTTCCCATCCTGGTTGTTGATGATTTGCTGGATGAACTAAATGGGGCTCAATTCTTCACTAAGCTTGATCTTCGTTCAGGCTACCACCAAATTCGCAAGAAAGAAGTCGACATTCCAAAGACTGCTTTCTGAACTCATGAAGGCCATTATGAGTTTCTGGTCATGCCATTCGGTCTTTGTAATTCCCCATCTACTTTTCAGAGCCTTATGAACCACCTGCTCAAACCATATCTCAGAAAATTTGTCCTTGTTTTCTTTGGTGACATCCTCATCTACAATCGCACTTGGGCCACACATCTTCAGCATGTAGATCAACTCTTGCACCTGCTCTGTGAGCATAAATTATTTGTTAAGATGTCCAAGTGTTCTTTTGGCATGGAAGAAGTTGAGTATTTGGGCCACATTGTGGGGCGTGAAGGTGTCAGGGTGGACCCCAAAAAGATCCAGCCAATGCAGGATTGGCCTAAACCTAAGACCTTGAAGAGCCTGAGAGGATTTTTGGCTCTCACAGGCTACTATTGCAATTTTTTCCGCAACTATCAACACATTGTGAGGCCCCTCACTCAACTCCTCAAGAAAAATTCATTCCTCTGGAATGATGAAGAACAATAGGCCTTTATAGCTCTAAAAAATGCCATGTGTTCCACTCCAGTCTTAGCACTACCTGACTTCACCAAATCTTTTGTGATTGAATGTGATGCTTCGGGTACGGGTATTGGGGTAGTCTTAATACAGGAAGGTCAACCCTTGGCCTTCACAAGCCAACAACTAAGTGGGAAGAATCTGGGACAATCTACCTATGAGAAGGAGATGATGGCCATCTTACATGCAGTAGATACCTGGCGACCTTACTTGTTGGGGCGACGCTTCCAAATCCGCACAGACCATCAAAGTATTAAACATTTTTTGGAGCAACACCTATCCTCACCACAACAAAATAAGTGGCTCGCCAGAATACTGGGATATGATTATGAGATAATTTACAAGAAAGGGCGTGAAAATATTGTAGTAGATGCATTATCTCGCCAATTTGAGGATGAAATTACCCTGCTCGCCATTTCCCTTCCCATTCTAGAATGGATTGAAGAGGCTCGCAGAGAATGGTTTTCACATCCCTGGCTCTCCCAACTCATTGCTCAATTGCAGGCAGATCCAAATTCCACCAAGGGCTACTCGTGGCAGGATGAGATTCTGTGCTACAAGGATAGAGTCATACTATCACCAACGTCCACCCTCAAAAGCAGCATTTTGGCGGAGTTGCACTCATCCCCCATTGTAGGACATTCAGGCTTTCAAAAGATGTATGCTCTCACTCGAAGATCATTTTTTTGGACAGGAATGAAAAAGGACATTCTTACTTTTGTAGCGGAATGTGACGTCTATCAGCGCCACAAAGGAGAGACTGTTAAAGCACTAGGAAAATTACAACCATTGCCCATCCCGACATCAATATGGATGGAGGTGTTTATGGATTTCATTACAGGCCTTCCAAAGTCAGGAAATAAGTCAGTCATCATGGTGGTGGTGGATAGACTTTCTAAGTATGCTCATTTTTGCACCCTACCCCACCCTTTTACACCAACTTTGGTCGCTCAATCTTTCATGGATCAGATCTTCAAATTGCATGGCATGCCAACTTCCATTGTGTTTGATGGTGACCCAGTCTTCACCAGTAATTTTTGGCAGGAACTCTTCAGGCTACAAGGTACCCAACTAAAGCTCAGTACTTCCTATCATCCGTAAACTGATGGTCAAACTGAAGCAGTCAACAAATATTTGGAAACCTACCTTAGGTGTTTCACTTTAGAAAAGCAACATCTCTGGGTACAGTGGTTACCTCTATCTGGATGGTGGTATAACACCAACTATCATGCCACCACCAGAATGACTCCATATGAAGTAGTTTATGGTAAACTCCCTCCTTCCCCTACTTCTTATATCAAGGGGTGCTCAAAGGTACAAGAAGTGGATCAACTCCTACAGAATCGCACAACCATGCTAGCCCATCTTAGAGAGAATCTTCATCAAGCTCAAAACTGCATGAAGCAACAGGTAGATCAACATCGATCAGAACACCAATTTCAAGAAGGAGATCAGGTATTTTTAAGGCTGCAACCATATAAGCAAACATCACTCAAAGACAAGGGGTGTCAGAAACTATCTCCAAAATTCTACGAACCGTATCAAGTACTTCAGTGCATTGGAGAAGTGGCCTACAAGCTATCTTTGCCACCCACTACAAAAATCCATCCAATTTTCCATGTCTCATGTCTCAAGAAAGTGACTGGGAACAATTGCAGAATTCAAGCCAGTCTACCTGAATTGGATGAAGAAGGGTCAATCTGGCTCCAACCTGAACAGGTCCTGGACACACGTGAATGGCACCTACGTGGCCGCATGATCAAGGAAGTCCTCGTCAAGTGGAAAGACACGTCTCCAGAAGATGCAACCTGGGAACCAACCACTATTCTTCAACAGTTTCTGCAGCTTTAGCCTTGAGGACAAGGCTATTCTTATGGGGGAGGGCATGTTAGGGTCCCACCCTAACCCCCTTATTTATGTAGTAGGATCGAGTCATAGTTATAGTTAAGTAAAGAGTCAATAAAGCCCATATTAATAATTGTAAGTGGTTAACCCGCATTTAATGATGGGACCATAGTTAGTTGCAAATGGGCCATGGTATTAGATAGATGGTATTTTTAAGAACCATGGTATGGCTCCATGGTATTGCATGTACGAATCATATATAAAGGATAGAGACTCCCTGCGAGGAGCATCGTGTCTTATTTTGTAATTGAGCTTAGCTCTATTGGAGGTTGCCCCCTCGAAGAGGCAAGTGAACATTGCTTTCTGAATAATAAAATACTTGCTGTTGTTTCTCACTGTTCTATGTTCTGGGTATATTTCTTCGCATATTTGGTATTCTGGTATCATCTTGTAGGTTAAGAGCATAATAGATAAGTAGGTGAGAATTAAAGCATCTTAGTGAAACATTTTATTGGGCGACATATATTCCATTCTCCCTTTAATAATGAGAAAAATCCCCCCCATGAAGATAAAGTGAATGTTCTTGATTTTTGGATCTCTCTCCTATGTAATGAAGAATTTATCACATCACTATTGATGAAGTAGAAAATCGAAGGGAAACCTCCTATATGTGAGAGAGAAATGACTTCATGCATATGATCCAATGCCACAAAATACTAATAATTCATGTTGCAAAAACAAAAAAATAGGTGAGGTTGCATTTCACCATTAGTCCTTTTGACGATTCATTGAGTTGTTATCCTTTGTTGAACCAAGGTCATTACGGCTCCCATGAACATGGCGTAACTGAACTTTCTCTTTGTACTTTTCCCCATACTGTAAAGTACTTCCTCTCTATGCTAATGATGGTGCAAGGGGTGAATGGATAATGCTCAGTGTGTGAGTTTAATATAAAAGAATTAATTAAACCCAATTCCACCAACTGCCATAAACGCTTGGTGCATGTTGAGATTATGCAATCGGTTGTTGACTGGTGCATTGTGTTGTCTGTGAAAATACCTCCTCATAAGCTAAGGGGAGAATACTATGGTTTTGGTTGAAACACACCCTCATTTTTTAGCCTATTTAATAACACAAGTTGTACCATGAGGACAATGCCATGCTAGTCTATAACACTTTGTCCCCTTCACCTAACTTGTGTTACCAAATTCTCACTTAGTCACGAGGCAAAAAGATTGAGTTAACTCACTTTGACACTCTTGTTCAATTAAGGAAACTCATATGGTGGATTGTGATATCTTTACCTTGATCTATGAATTTTTCCTTAAAAAACAAAGCTTACAAAATTATAAATAGCCATAAATCACTAGGAAGATTTTTCCTAAATATTAAAGAATATAAAAAGTGGATAAAAGCATTTTAATACGAGAGAACATTATTCATCGAAAAGGTTTTTCCCAAATTGACGTAAGGAGGAATTTGGAAATATTCTTCCTCCACTTGCCTATATATTGGAGGCTTGGCCATTGAGAAAGGGATTAGAATTCATTGTAATGTTATGTTGTCAAGATATTCCTTGAGAGAGAGACTTTATGAAGTTAGGAGCTAGAGGAGGTGTTGCCGTAACTATATCTATTGGTTGTAATCTTCTTCCTATTTGATTAATATAGATTGGTTTTTCATCCTTACATATAATTGCTCATGATATTTTCTATTATGTTTAACTAATTATTGTTTGGAATTTTTGTTTAACGATTTTATATTATGACATATGCTTGTTGTTCACATGTCTCCTTTAGTTTCGATTCTCTCACACTCTCTCTCTTCACTTACATTATATAAAGTATTTCATCCATCATATTCTTCTCTGACCTCACACTTCAGGGGGAATCTGTTACACTGGAGATGACATCCTCATTAGATTAGAGGAGAAGACCAACTTGGAATGGAATAAAACCCTAATTTATAGGCCTATTTGCCACAGTAACGCACCCTAGAAACTAGCAAGATGCATGCTAACATTGGCCAGTAAATAGTAGACCATGTTAGCTTAGCTATGCACACTCTGTATCCTCCATAAGATTGTGTTACCTAACTTTCACAGGCTCATGAGAAAAAATCACAAGTTAACTCATTGTCACTTTACCATTTACTCAAAGTTGACTCTGAAAAGATGGAAAGAATCGCCTTAAACATATCTATATATGTTTCCTATCCTAACATAGACTATTAAGTAGGGAGAAAGTATTAAAGAAAGGAAACATCCTCCTTCCTTTTGGCTTTTTCCTAAGATGAACTGGTGAAGAAATTGGCAAAATCAGAGCCTCCCATTGCCTATATATTGGAGGCTAGGCCTTTGTAATCAAGATCAAAATTCATGCATTGTTATGCTGCCAAGATACTATTGAGAGAGAGATTGAGGAGCTATGAGCTAGAGGAAGGCTTGTTGCAACACCTCATGGTTGTAATCTTCCTTCATTGATAAAATAATATAGATCTACTACTCAATCTAAGAAAGGAAAGGAAAAAGATGTCAAGTTCCCACACAAGATATGCATTGAGGACCATTTAACCTATGCATGTCCTCAAATACAAGAGTGCACAAAATTCCTTGCACAAAAGGACACTTGTCAAATCCCTGTAGTACTCGATAACACTTTTCCTGCTAGCAACAAAAACAACATCTTGTATCGAACCCACCACTACCTATGGAAGGGGGAAATGATGGTTCACATCACCCTCCCCCTGGAGAAGTATCATCAATTGTTTACACTTTTGAAATGGTTGATTTGAAAAAATGATAAAAAAACAATGGGAATCATGTCCCAAATGCTTTAGACATTTCCTCAAGTTCTATTCCACCATTACCTAATGATCTACATATCGAAAGGCCTATTGTTGACCTAGTGATTTGTCCCCCAAAAGGGACACTTTGACATATGACACATAATCCATCATCTCACAATACCTATAACTACAATATTATAGAGGATCTGGCATAGGCACCATGTGCTATGTCAGTGCTCTAAGTATTACAAAGTTTCCCAACACAATGGAAAGCTTTTCTTTTGTCCATAGGTGTGATTGATACTCAAGATTCCAATCTAGTGATTTTGACATGGAGAAAAGTACACCTTGTCTCTCCCACAGTCTTGCATTCCAAGTGAAAGTTATGATAAAAGGCAAAGACACTCACCACACCTTCATTGATGAAGGTGCATCAACGTGTGTTATGGATACTTCCTATTGGCTTGCCCTAGGTTCACTAATACTTTCACCACCATCAAAATCCCTTAAGGATTTGATGGCCATACTTCCATCCCAAAGGAATATCTTGCTTCTTTTCCCATCACTCTTGGAGGGAAAACAATCCCAGTTGATATTGAAGTTTTCAATTCCCTGCTTGATTACAATCTTCTATTAGGTCGTAGTTGGACTTATGCTATGCATATCATTACTTCATCGGTTTTACAACTTATCTATTTTTCTCACCATGGAAAAATTGTGACAGTGGACCAACTTTATTTATGCACATCAAGCTTTCTACCCCCGACTTATAGCAATTTTCCTCTAGTGGGTGATACTCCTAAACCTTTCCTTGGTCTTGGTATGAGTCTTTTGAAATACTCCTCTCTTCTATGGTGTTTTCCTCCACCACCACCTGAGGTTCTTATGGCCATTTCTATGGTATCTACTATACCCACTGGATCTATAGTTCCAGGGATAATATTTATCCCTTCCACCTTTGATTCTTGTGGAGATTAGATGTCACTATGACAAAAAAAATGGCTAGCCAAGTTATTTAGTCTACATTTGAATCTCCTCTTTCTTTGCGTGATCCTATGAACTCTTCCATTGAAGCTCTGTCTATTGATCTTCTCACCACTATAATACCCTCTGATGAGGCTATTACGAAGATCATGTATCTAGTTGAGTGGCCTTGGGATGAGTTCCAACCTTGTGTCTCAATCTCTTCTGCGTCTACATTGAACACAAACTATCTAGAAGGCATATCCCTTAATCAATATCACCTTGTTCCTTCCTCTTTAACACTTGCTCAAGAGCTCTACTTGGAAGGAAACATAGGTAATCACTTGAGGGTAGGAACCTTTCTACCCATCTGCCTTAGTCCTTACACTATCACTCGGGTCCATGCTAAATCGGCCTATGCAATTATGGGGTATCATGGGGACCCACTCAAAAAGGTAACACGTCTAATACCTTGCTAGCTTGTGCTTTGTAACTTTAAGTACAAATTTTTGTTTCTTTTGGTGTGTTTCTTCTCAATTTAATTTTTCTCAAGTTTTTAATGCATCAAAAAATACCAAAATTTGGATTGTTTGGTTTGTTACATCCAATAAAAAAATTACCTAATTTTCAAAAGCCAAATGTTAGGAAACCAGCTCAAGAAAAGATAGAAAAGATAGATCAATGCCTTAGAATTCAACCTCTTCAAGGGGGAAACCTCCTTTACATTACATAAATGAACAATTCTCTGATGATTCAAATGACAAAACCTCCTTTCTATATATAGGAGTCTAAGGAGTCACAATATAATCCAGCGGACCTAACAATAATAATGTAAAGCCACAAAAATAACAATAGAGGGATTCTATGGGGCACAATAATAACAATATGGGGGCAATAGGGGCACAACAATATTAATAAGGGGTATAACTACAATAGTAATGGGGTAATCACTAGTATTATAGGGACCCAACATGCCCCTCTCCTTCAAAAAAGTGCTGTCCTCAACGCTTGAGTAGTTTTGGATACTTCTGCATAAAATTCTCATCCTCCCATGTGGAATCTTCAGCGGATAAGTTCTTCCACTTGATAAGATACTCTGAAATTGATCGATTTCGTAGCTGTCGAGTTCTTGTTTCTGTGACTGCTTCCGGTTCCAATATAATTTTTCCTTCCTCGTCAAGTTCTGGCAATATTGTTTGAACTGGGAGCTTGTTGCCTATAACCTTCTTTAAACATGAAACATGGAAAACTGGGTGCAATCGAGAAGTTGCAGGAAGCTCCAATTTGTATGCCATAGTACCAATCTTTTGCAACACCTTGTACGGACCATAATACTTTGGTGATAATTTATTATCCTTCTTAGCTTGCTTGAGGGACATTTGCTTATATGGTTGTAGCCGTAGGAATACCCAATCACCTACATCAAAACTTCTTTCACTGCGATGTTAATATGCCTGTTGTTTCATTCTATTTTGTGCCAACATGAGGTTATCTCTTAAGAGTTGGAGGACTTGTTGTTGATGTTCAATGTGATGTTCCACTGCCTGAACCTTAGAATTTTCTCTTAAATATGATGTGATGGATGGTGGTTGATACCCATAAAGTGCCATAAATGGGGTCATTTTTGTTGTTGTATGGAGGGACGTGTTATACCACCATTCAGCCAGAGGCAGCCATTTGACCCATTGTGTCTGTTTATCAGATACAAAGCAACTAAGATATCCTTCCCAACATTTTTTTACTATCTTAGTTTGCCCATCAGATTGAGGATGATACGATGAGCTATCAGCTAACTGAGTACCAAGACAAGAAAATAATTCTGTCCAAAAATTTCCAGTGAAAATGGGATCTCTGTCACTTAAAATAATCTTTGGGTTTCCATGTAGCTTTTGAATTGTTTCCATAAATGCAGTAGAAACTGTACTGGCTTTAAATGGATATGATAATGCACAAAAGTGTTCATACTTGGTAAGTCTATCAACTACCACCATGATGACACTCTTTCCCTCAGACTTGGGTAAACCTGTGATAAAATCCATTGAAACCTCCTCCCAACATTGGCTTGGAATGGATAAAGGTTGTAATAGACCCGGTGTCTTAATTGTTTCAACTTTATTTTGTTGGCAAACCAAACATTCCGCCACCAACTTTTGAATATCTGATTTAAGGCCATCCCAAAAAAATTCCTTCTTAACCCTGTGGTAAGTTTTTAAAAATCCTGAGTGCCCTCCTAAGGGAGAAGTGTGAAATTCCATACGAATCTTTTTTTTTAGCTGGGAATTCTTACAGAGGTATAAGTGATATTTGTACCATAACGAATCATTTTGCCAGCTAAATGTATCAGACGTACTGGAATCGTGTTGTAACTTTCGAATAAGTGCCCACACTTCTTCGTCATTCTTCCATTCCTCCCTTGCTTCATTTATCCAATCTGGTTGGATAATAGAAATGGCACACAAAAATGCTTCCACATCCTCATCCTTTCTTGAGAGCGCATCTGCCACCACATTTTGCTTCCCTTTTTTGTAGATGATTTCAAAGTCATAACTAATGAGCCCCAAAAATGGACAATTATTTGGGCTCATTCAACCTCCTAATTTGACTTAATCCACCATTCTCATTAGTTTATTGCATGTTTTTGATTATATTTATGTTAATAGAGTGAATTTGGTTAGTCATTATGCCAACAAGTCTAATGGGTGCTTTGTGTAGCCTTTTTGGTCAATTTGGAGACAAAATTGAAGGTCTTAATGAGCACTTGGCAGCCAAATTCGTGGGAAGACAAGGGAGAGGATTTGTAGGAAGGTGTCCCCTTCATTTATGGGCCCTTACCTCGAATTCTCCACCATTAGCTCGGAGTTCAAGGGCCACCGAATCAATCAACACAAGGGCAGCCAAGCAAGTCAAGTAGGATTGCTGTTAACTACAAGTCTTGGGCAGCCGAGTCCCTAAATTTTAGGAGGACTGTTGGGTCCTCAAATTATATAAATAAGAAGGCTTAGGGCCTCATTTTGGTTAGCCAGTGGATGTTAGCTAGTTAGCCAGTAGATAGTAGCTAGTGGTTAGTCATTTTGCAGCCATTAGTTAGCTAGTTTGTAGTTCGATTTTTATGTAATAGATTAGCTTTGCTTTCAGCTCATTTTCAAGTCCTTCTTGTGGACAGTTTTGATGTAACTCTTCATTTCTTCATCAATAAAGATGAATCCAGCTCTGCACCAGCTCTAAATCTCTCTTGGGAGGCTGTAGCTCTTGGGGTTGGGCCCATCTCAAGCGTCCAGTACCTCCTTCGTTTATCTTTATGTGTTTGTTGCGTTCTTAAAATGAAATCTGCTATTTAGATTTAGATATTGCTTCGTTATTTAGATTTCTTTTGATGGTTAAAGTAGCTGTTTATGTTTAGAATATATTGGTAGGATAATAAGAGGAAAAAGCTCCAAAAAAGGGTCAGCAAACGCTTTTGGTTTCACCTCTTCCTTATTGGATCAGGGGCTGGAGTTGAAGTAACCATGCTGTCCCAAACAAAAACACTTTCTTTGCTTCACCATGCAATCATTAGTGTTTGAATCTCATTCGTAGAACTTGATATCAGTTTGGATGCATGCTTAGGTTTATGATCACTTAGTTTCATAGTTGTTTCACATGGTTTCACTGCAAATAAACTTCTGTTCATTTCCTTTTGCTGTTAGGTCAGATTAGAGTGAAGTAACTAGGTCATAGGTTTTATAACTCGATCTTTGTTTTCTTGCATGTCTTTTTTTGTTCAGTTTGAAAAACCACTTGCAGAGTACCTGTTATCCTTCCTTACCTGCCCATACTCCATCCAACCTACCTGCTTCACCCTTCACCTATAACCCTTACCTTACATTTGCCTCATCTGCTTACTTTGCCATGATTCTCATCTTCTTGTGCAACATCGTTTCATCCATCCTTGAACAAATCCAATCGCTCCTTAGCCTCATCCACCAAGTCCTAGACCTCTTCACACCCCTATTTCACCTTCATACTCATTCCTCCATCTTTTTCCCTCCATCCATGCTCCAAAATCCCATTTCGAAACATCCTGTAGAAGAATTACAGAACATCCTGTAGAAACCCCTGCAGACTTCCTGTAGAAGTCCATAACCTCGGTTGCATAGCATCCAGACTCTGTGAAACTCTCAGAAAGAATGTTAGGGATCCCTTAGACCCTCTCTGTACCATCCCAACCTTTTCCAAGCATTCCTCCTCCTTGATTCATCCCTGCACAGTGAAAAGCCAGTTAAAAGCACATGCATGATAATTCTAATAACTTAATCAAAAATACAAAAAGATGTTTTCTTCAGATAGTGATAACTTAGACACATGCATTTTACCTTCCTAGAAGTAATGGCATCTCTTTCAGTAGTTTGCGTGCTCTCCTTTGCATCAGTAGGACTAGCTGGTAGAATTAGGGTTTGCTAGGGTTTGCGTTCCTTTTTGGCTTTCATTTTCTTTTCGCAATTAGATTAGCTTCCTTCGAGTTAGCTTTCATCCATCAATTAAAAAGCTTCTTCTAAGAGCTCATAGAAGTTGGCTTATGCTCCTAGCGGACTTGTGCCAGCTGACCAAGTGACAGCTGCGGCAAGAGCTAGTACTTGTGCATACAGCACCGTCGCTTCCAAGTTTGTTACGAACTACTGGGTTGATAAAATTAAAGAAGGGAGTTCCAGGAGTTGTAGCATTATTGCTACAATACTGGGGCCCACCAATAACCCAACATCTTTGTGACCCACTTTTGTTGCTCTTCAGAGGATAATCTTTGTTCTAAAAAGTATTTAAGGCTATCATGATCCGTTTTTACCTTGAAGTGTCTTCCCATTAGGTAGGGTCGTCATTTCTTAAGTGCATGGAGTATTGCCAACATTTCCTTCTCATAAATAGCTTTGCTTAAAAACTTTCCCTTGATTGGACGACTTTCAAAATCAATGGGTCTTTCATCTTGCATTACAACAGCACCAATTCCATTACCTGAAGCATCACATTCCACAATAAAGGTTTTTGTGAAGTCCGGTGTAGCCAAGACCGGTGCTTGGCACATTGCCTCTTTAAGATGTTCAAAGGCCTTTGTTGCTTCCGGATTCCATGAAAATGCATCTTTCTTCAATAATGTTGTTAGAGGTGCTGCTATTCTCCCATAATTCTTAGCAAGCTTGCGATAATACCCTGTCAACCCGAGAAATCCTCACAGATGCTTTATGGATGTGGGGATTTTCCATTCCTTAATGGCTTTAATTTTGCTAGGGTCTACCTTAACTCCTTCATGAGATACAATATGACCCAGATATTCCACCTCTTGGACTCCAAAGAAACATTTGGATCTTTTTGCATATAATTGTTTCTCCTCCAATAGTTGTAGCACCCTGTCAACATGTTCAACATGATCCTTCCAAGACTTGCTGTAGATTAGTATATCATAAAAAAATACTAACACAAATTTTCTAAGGAATGGTTTGAAAATTGAATTCATCAAACCTTGAAATGTTGAAGGTGCATTGGTAAGGCCAAAAGGCATGACCAAAAATTCACAATGACCCTCATGAGTTCTAAATGTTGTTTTCGGAATGTCTTCAATCTTCATTCTGATTTGATGATATCCTGAATGAAGATCCAACTTGGTGAAGTAAATTGATCCATGCAATTCATCCAGTAATTCATCAATGACAGGAATGGGGAACTTATCTTTAATAGTGAGCTTGTTGAGCTCCCTATAATCTGGACAATTGCACCATGGTCCATCCTTCTTGTGCACCAATACTACTAGAGCAGAGAAAGAACTTTGACTTGGTTGAATTATACCAGCCTCTAGCATTTCTGCAACCATACGTTCAATTTCACTCTTTTGGACATAGGAATATCTGTACAGCTTGATGTTTGGAGGAACACTTCCTGGAATCAGATGAATAGCATGATCATGATCACGCATAGGTGGGAGACCTTTGGGAGTCTCAAATACCTTGGAATGATTGTCGAGGACTTTTTGGAGATCTAGAGAAATAGATGATTCTGATGTGGAAAAATCTAGCGAACATAATTGTGCAATTACACCTCTTTGCTCCTTTTTTAGAAGCTTTGTCATACCATTAGAGCTGATTATCTTTCCTGGTTTCCCTGCAATACCCCTTAATTCAACTTCCTTTCCTTTCGTAGAAAATTTGATGAAAAGTTCTTGAAAATTAAAAGTTATTGTAACCAAGGATTGTAGCCATTGGACTCCTAGTACAACATCAGCCCCTCCCATTGGAATGGAAAGCATTGAGCTAGTCAATACATATTCTCCCATGGATAGCTTGATATTATGGCACTTTCCAGAGCAATTTATTGTTCCTCCATTTGCAATCATCACTTGACACTCTGGTGCTGGATATAGGAAGAAATTCAACTTTTTTGCTACCTTACAATGAATAAAATTGTGGGTGCTTCCTGAATCAATCAACACTATTACCTTTTTCTTCTTGATTTGTCCTTCTATCTTGATGGTTTGAGGAGTGGTAATTCCTGCCAATGCATTACAAGATATGGTCGGATTTATTTGTTCTTCAACTAGGCTTTGTTCCTGGAGTATATCCTCTTCTTTTGACCTTTCTTGCTCCTTTTCTTCTTCCTCTTCACAATCTATGTAGAATAATTTCTTCTCAGCACACTTATGACCTTTAGTGTATTTGCTATCACAACTGTAACAAATCCCTTTTTCTCTTTTTTCTTCCAATTGTTGTGGTGTCAACCTTATAGGTTGTGGAAGACTAGGGGCAACAACACTTCCATCTTTATAGTTGTGAGTGGTATGCTTCCAGGTTGCCATAATTTTGCTTTCCATTTTTCTTGCTAACCTGAATGCCTTCTCTAATGAATCAGGTTCCCAAAGGTGAACATCATGTTGGATATTATCCTTTAAAGACCCTATGAACACATCAATCCTATGCTCCTATGGAATATCTTTTACTCTTATGTTCAATTTTTGGAACTCCTCAATGTGCTCCATTATTGAACCCTTTTGTTTGAGACTTATCAATTGGCTAAAAAAAATGTTGCTTTTTGTATCCTCATAATGTGCTATCAATTCTTCCGTAAAAATTGCCCAAGTGATAAATTGTGTATGAGAGCAAAGCCATTGATACCATACAAACTGATTTGGTTCCAAATATAAAGTTTCCATACGTACCTTTTGTGTGTTTTGCACATTATTGAGATCGAAGAATTGCTCCATCTGTAATATCCATGTGGCGGGATCCTTGCCATCAAACTTCCTCATATCTATTTTTGGAACATGGTGAGTCTTCGATCCAACATTAGAGTCTATGGAATCATGATTAACATTTCTTTTGTTCTCATCATGAGTTTCCTTTAGTACCCTTTCACCCTTAGTGACCATTTCTTGTAGCAACTTATTCATATTTATCTTCAATTCTTCCATCTTATCATCCATGCCATCAATTTTAGCGTCCATGCCATTCACCTTAGCTTCCATGCCATCCATCTTAGCTTCTATGCCTTTCTTTAAACCATTCATCTTAGCTTCTACATCTTTCCTTAAACCATCCATCTTAGATTCTGTTGGTTTTTGTGCAAGTGACACTTGTTGCACTTGTTCTTGTAATTTTGATATATGATATATGATATATATCATATATCATATTTTTGTGGCTTTATATTATTATTGTTAGGTCAGCTGGATTATATTGTGACTCCTTAGACTCCTATATATAGAAAGGAGGTTTTGTCATTTGAATCATCAGAGAATTGTTCATTTATGTAATGTAAAGGAGGTTGCCCCCTCTAAGAGGCTGAATTCTAAGGCGTTGATCTATCTTTTCTATCTTTTCTTGAGCTGGTTTCTTAACATTTGGTATCAGAGCTTTCAGGTTCCTTACTAGGTGTTTACATTTTCTTTCCTCGGGGCATCAGTTACCGATAATAATTCTCTATTATGCCCTTTGAATTCCTTCAAAATAAATTTTCAAACCAAGCTTAAGCAAAAATTTAAGAAAATCTACACAACTTTTTTCACTTTGTAGGAGCTCGATATTGCCTCTGATGTATCTCTATACTTTTCGATCATATAATTCTAAATTAAGGAGTTTGCAAAAAGACCAACTTCCTCAGATCATATCTCTATAAATATAGCACGAAAAGCTCTGAAATTCGGACCCGAGGTTCAGCGCGATTTCTTCTCAAATGGGTTTTTTTTGCAACTTCTGAAACATCACAGAAAAAAGGTTATAGTGAAAATGCCACGATGACTTGTTTGGAGCAGCGAAACCCTAGAATCCAAAGCTCTGATACCAAATGTTAGGAAACCAGCTCAAGAAAAGATAGAAAAGATAGATCAACGCCTTAGAATTCAGCCTCTTCGAGGGGGAAACCTCCTTTACATTACATAAATGAACAATTCTCTGATGATTCGAATGACAAAACCTCCTTTCTATATATAGGAGTCTAAGGAGTCACAATATAATCCAGCCGACCTAACAATAATAATATAAAGCCACAAAAATAACAATAGAGGGATTCTATGGGGCACAATAATAACAATATGGGAGCAATAGGGGCACAACAATATTAATAAGGGGTATAACTACAATAGTAATGGGGTAATCACTAGTATTATAGGGACCCAACACCAACTTTTTTTATCCGGAATTCTTTTTATGGTATTTTTCTTTCTCGTTAATATGAAAATATGTTAGGTCCCTATAATACTAGTGTATTCCCCTTATTTTTATTAGAGTAGCCATCTATTGTTATTTTTGTGCCCCATAGAAGCCCAATATTGTTATTGTTGTGCCCTTCCATTATTATTGTTATGTAGGCTCTAATTATATTGTGACCCCTTAGATTCCTATATATACCAAGGAGTTCTTATCATTTGAATCATACACGAATTGTTCATTTATATAATGTAAAGGAGGTTTCTGCCTCGAAGAGGATAATTTTAAAGTCATTGATCTATCTTTCTGTGAGCCGCCTGCATAACATTTGGTATCAGAGCTTTGGATTTTAGGGTTTCGCTTCTTCAAATAGACCATCTTGGATTTTTTCCATAATTTTTTTATACGAGGATTCAAAAGCTAAAGTTTTTTACCATGTGGAGTTGAAATCTAGATGGACATTATATAAAAATTTCATAAATTGGTTTTCTATATTTTTGGAGCTATGATTTGAGGAAGTTAAGGTTTTTGTAGGCTTCAGAATTCAATCATAAACAGGTGAACTAGGTAAAATTTTCATAACTCTCTCTCTGAGAATCATATTTGAATTTCATAAAAATTGATTAAAAGCACACATAATCTAGTTTCTTGTGTATCGATTTTAGAGCTGAAGGTAGAAATAGTGACATGTGGCACTCCGTACAAGTTCGCTCTACTGAATGAGTCTATAATTAGGTCATTGTGGGAGATCGAGAATAACTACTTCTTGAAGAATCCAAACTCAGTTTGAATTGTGGGGTTGGAGAGAAGACTCAGAGGGCTACCAGAGGATGAAATTTCAGACCTTGGATATTTGAAATTCCAGAGACACAACTACTTCAACATCGAGCTCCTAAAAAGCAAGAAAATTGTGTGTATTTTTTTTTTTTTTAATTTTACATAAATTTTGTTTGAAGAGGAAGAATTGCAACATGATATATCAAAATTATGAGACCAAGTGCAACAAATTTGACTCTCACAAAGAACAACCAAATATGAACTAAAAGGGGACACATATGGCTTAAAAGGGGACATGGAGGCCTTAAAATAAGACATGGAAGGTTTGAAGGATGATATGAAAGCTAAGATGGAGGGTTTGAAAGTAGATATGGAAGGTTTGAAAAATTTGTTGCAAGAAAGGTTTCCCGGTGGTGATAAGGTAATCCATGAAAATCATGATGAGGAAAAAAGGAATATGAATTATGATTTTAGAAACTTTAATGTGAGGTTTAAGAACCACCACATTCCAAAGATAGATATGAGGAATTTTGATGGAAAGGATCCATTAACATGGATACTACAGATGGAGCAAAATTTTGATCTAAATAATGTGCAACACACAAAAAATCTACACATTGTATCTTTATATTAGAACCCAATCAATTTGTATGGTATCGATGGCTCTGTTATCATAAACCACTTGTCACTTGGTCAATTTTTATGGAGGATATGATAGCACATTATGAGGATACACAGAGCAACACCTTCTTAAGCCAATTGATAAATATCAAACAAAAGGGTTCAATGGCGGAGCACATTGAGGACTTCCAAAAATTTAATATTAGGGTAACTGATATTCCAGAGGATCATATAATTGATTTATTCATAGGAAATTTGAAGGATAACATCCAACATGAGGTTCGCCTTTGGGAACCTGATTCATTGGAGAAGGCATTCAGGGTGGCAAGAAAATTTGAAAGAAAAATTATGGCAACAAGGAAATCTACCACTCACAACTATAAATGTGGAAGTGTTGCTAATACTAGCCTTCCACAACCTACAAGGTTGATGCCACAACAATTTGAGGAAAAAAGAACAAAAGGGATTTGATAGAGTTGTGATAGCGAATACACTAAAGGTCATAAGTGTGTTGAGAAGAAATTATTCTACATAGATTGTGAAGAGGAGGAAGGAAAAGAACAAGAAACATCAAAAGAGGAGGATATACACCAAGAACCAACCCCAGAGAAAGAAGAAACGAATATAACCATATCTTGCAATACATTGGCAGAAAGTACCACTCCTAAAACTCTCAAGATAGAATGATATATCAAGAAGAAAAAGGTAATAGTGCTGATTGATTCAGGTAGTACTATGTTATGTCCCTATACTACTAGTGTAACCCCTTATTGTATTATTGTACCCATATGGTTCCTAGGTTGTTATTATTATGCTCCATAGAAGCCCACTATTGTTATTGTTGTGCCCCTACAATATTATTATTATGTAGATTCTGATCGTATTGGGACCCCTTAGACTCCTATATATAGAAAGGAGGTCTTGTTATTTGTATCTTCCAAGAATTGTTCATTTGTGTAATGTAAAGGAGGTTGCCCCCTCGAAGAGGTTGATTTTTAAGTCGTTGATCTATCTTTTCTATATTTTTGTGAGCCGGTTTCATAAAATTTGGTATCAGAGCTTTGGATTCTAGGGTTTCGTCTCCAAATAGGCCATCATGGAATTTTTTCTATAACGTTTGCACTATGAAGTTTTAGAAGCCAAAAAAAAAAACCCATTTGAGACAAAATCGTTCTGAACCTCGGGTATGAATTTCAGATCTTGTATTGCTATATTTTTGGATATATGATTTGAGGACATTAGGGTTTTTGTAAGCTCCAGAATTCCATCCCAAATAGGTCATTGTGACATGTTCACTATACTTTTGTTTCTACAAAGGTTCAGACTCTGAAATTAAAATCCATTTGAGCTGAAATCTTGGTGAAGATCGGGCCCAAATGTGAGATCTTGTTTCTCTATATTTTAGGAGATATGGTCCAAGCAATTTAGGGTTTTTGCAAGCTACCAAATTACATCCCAAACATGTGACCTTGGGAAAATAGTCATAATGTTCTCTCTGAGCATCAGATTGAAAATTCATAAGAAGTTGCAGAAAGAGGACGGATTGTAATTCTTTTTGTATCGTTTTTAGGTCCAAAGGTCGAAAGAATGACACGTGGCACTTTGTACAAGTTCACTCTACTTAAAAAGTATATAATCAGGTCATCTTGGGAAGGTGGGACAAAGCTGCTACAAGAAAGGCCTCCTAATGGCGAAAAGGTAGTAGAGGAAACTCATGATGAGAAAAAAAGTAATGTTAATCATGATTTCATAGAATCTAATGTTGGATTGAAGACCCAACATATTCCAAAGATAGATATGAGGAATTTTGATGGCAAGGACCCTGTAACATGGATACTACAGATGGAGAAATATTTTGATCTACATAATGTGCAAAACACACAAAAGGTACGTATTGCATATTTATATTTAGAACCGAATCAGTTTTTATGGTATATATGGATTTGTTCTCGTAAACAACTTGTGGCCTGGTCAATTTTCATGAGGAAATGATAACACATTATGAGGATACAAAGAGCAACACCTTTTTAGCCAATTGATAAATCTCAAACAAAAGGGTTCAATGGAAGAGAACATTGAGGACTTCCAAAAATTGAATATAAGGGTAAATGATATTCCAAAGAAGCATAGGATTGACATCTTCATAGGGACTTTAAATGATAACATCCAACATGAGGTTCGCCTTTGGGAACTTGATTCATTGGAGAAGACATGCAGGTTGGCAAGAAAAATTGAAGGAAAAATTATGGAAACAAGGAAGCCTACCACTCATAACTATAAAGATGGAATTGTTGTTGCTCCTAACCTTTCACAGCCTACAAGATTGACACCAAAATAGTTGGAAGAAAAAAGAGAAACAGGGCTTTGTTACAATTGTGATAGAAAATACACTAAAGGTCATAAGTGTGCTCAAAAGAAATTAATTTACATAGATGGGGAAGAGGAGCAAGAAAAGGAACAAGAAACATCAAAAGAAGAGGATATACACCAGGAACCAATCCTAGAGAAAGAAGAAATGAATCTAATGATATAAGGGCATATCAAGAAGAGAAAGGTAGTAGTGTTGTTTGATTCGGGTAGTACCCATAATTTTATTCATTGTAAGATAGCCAAGGAATTGAATTGCTTCCTATATCAAGCACTAGAGTGTCAAGTAGTGGTTGCAAATGGAGGAACCATAAATTGCTCTGGAAAGTGACATAATATCAACCTATCCATGGGAGAATATGTCTTGAATAGTCCAATGCTTTCTATTCCAATGGGTGGTGCAGATGCTGTACTAGGAGTCCAATGGCTATAATCTTTGGGTATGATAGCTTTTAATTTTCAAGAAATTTTCTTGAAATTTTATTGCGAAGGAAAGGAAGTTGAATTAATGAGCATCACAAGGAAATCAGGAAATACAATCAGCTCTAACAGCATGAAAAAGCTTCTAAAGAAAGAACAATGGGGTGTAGTTGCACAATTATGTTCACTAGAGGTTCCCACATCGAAATCATCTATTTTTCCAGATCTCCAAAACGTTTTGGAAAATCATTCTAAGGTATTTGAGACTCCCAAAGGCCTCCCACTTGTTCGAGATCATGATCATGTTATTCATTTGATTCTAGGAATTCTTCCCCTAAACATTAGGCCTTACAGATATCCATATGCCTAAAAGAGTGAAATTGTACGTATTTTTGCAGAAATGCTAGAGGTTGGTGTAATTCAACCTAGTAAAAGCTATTTCTATAGTTCAGTGGTATTGTTACACAAGAAGGATGGATCATGGCACATGTGTCCATATTATAGGGAGCTCAACAAGCTTACTATTAAAGATAAATTTCCCATTCTTGTCATTGATGAATTATTGGATGAATTACATGGAGCAATTTACTTTACCAAGTCGGATCTTTGTTCAGGATATCATTAAATCGGAATGAAGACTGAAGAAATTCCAAAAACAACATTTAGAACTCATGAGGGTCATTATGAATTTTTGGTCATGCTGTTTGGCCTTACCAATGCACCTTCTACATTTCAAGGTTTGATGTAATTTTCTAAAAAGAAAAACTTGAATTTGATCTACTTATCAACAGAAAGAAATTAATTGATTATGAAATCAAAACATAAACGTTAGACAAGATTCAACACACATACTTAAAATTTTATCTAGGGGAAAGAAGCTGCTCAAAAACTTTTCCTATCTGTATCGCATTAATCAGAAAATAGAGAACAAATACAATGCTTTCTCAAGCCTGAGCAACCTCTACACTAGGATAATCTATCTCACTGCTTCAGAGACTGACCTTGGCCAATAATTAACCAATTATTTGCCTTCCGAAGCTCTTATTTCATTGCGCTATTGATAAATAAGGAATTAGCCCCATATTAATTAGGGAAATTTCTCATTGGGAATTTCACAATTTGATTAGGCATTTCTCTGACTGCATGCACCACCTGTACAACCTGGAAAATTATACAATTGATAATACACTTCCCTTGAACTCAAATCTCAACTAGGTAACTCGATTTATCTACATGAATCAATTATTTTGGGTTGATGGATGAGTGTTGGGCATGGAATCCCCCCATAACATGTTTTGGGCTCAAAGCCCAAGTTTTGAGTACTATTGTTGTAAAGACTCCGTGAATTGCAGACACGGAGCACAAATTGTATGTTAGAGTCATAGGGTTGTCCACCCTAAGTTTTGAATGTAGTGTCAGCCTACCCATGGTCTGCGAACCATGGGATTGTATAAATAGAGCAAGGCTCTAAGTTGTAAAGTAGAAAGTAGCAAACCGAATGGAGTCTAGAAGATAGCGAGCATAGAGTAAGAGTCTAAGTGCTTTGGGTCGTAGTAGTAGGAAGAGGCTCTATAGCTAAGTGCACAGAGGCCTAGTAGAGTCCATAGTTGAGTGTGCGGACCCCTGCAGCTGAGTGTGCAGGGTGGAGTCGAGTTTGTAACCAAGGAAGAAGAATAATAAAGAGAAGTTTGATTCCAAATCTTGTGTATCTGTTCTTGTGTTATTTCCTCTTTGATACCATATGCAATTATATTGTTTTATTTATCGCGCACACTTATATGAATGTTGAACACTGTTAAGTATAACTAGACACATACAGATAAGCTAAGTGATCAACTAATATCGGGTTAATAGTAAGGAATTGGGTAATAACACGGATCAAGCCCTGAGTAGGGCTCCGCGAAGACAACATTGCAACATGCGAGGTATTGATAGGTGCATGTAGTGACGTGCACGTAGGGTCAAACGGTGGACCACCTAAAATCATCAGACATCTCTAGGGTGTGGAAACCTGGTTCTAGCACCCTGCCATACTACTTTGGGTGAGACCTTAGTTTGCGCTCCACGGACTATTGCCGAAAGGGCCAATAGTACAGGGATTTGTTTGGCTAAATCACCTCTGAACTTGGGTTAGGCCCCCACAAACCAACAATGAGTTAACCTAAATATCAACTTAAGTTACGCCCCACTACTTGACCCTCCACTAGTTCTTAATCAGTTCGAACTAGTTAAACTCATAATAACTCAAATTAACTGAACACGATTCCTAGAAATTACCAATCAATCATAACTAAACATAACTCAAGTGTATCAAACTCAAATTAATTGAGTTAACTAAGTGACAAGGCCATGTCACCTCAGTTAACTACCTCCAAGTATTTCACTGAAATTGAAATTCTAATTTCTCCTAATTAAATTGGGCAAAATTAAATTAGGAATTTCTTGTTGCATTTTCAACATCACCTTTCAATACAATAATTTAAGATTGATTTCATGCTCTTTCTTTAATGCATCTAGACTAGGTTTTATTTCTGTAATAGGTGAGGGTTTCCATTTAAAGCATTTTCATTTCTTGAAATTAAATTAGAATTTCCTTTTATGTAACATTTACATTTCATACATCATTTGCATTTCTTGCAAGTAGATTTAAATTTTCTTTTGTACGACATCTTTATCTTCTACAAAATCAAGATTTATGGTCTCTGTATGCCCTTCTTTGGTCCACTACTTTTGAGCATCTTAAGTATAACTTATCTTACTATGAATAGAACACTGACACCTCTTAAGTTCGTACGAATCTTGGATTGATAAATTAAAGTTGGTAGCCTTGGGAGTTACAACATTCTTGTGTCTATACTAGAGCTCATCACTTTTTACATTCATGGCCTTGGTGGCATCCCTCACATCCCAAGGTATCTATGATGGAGTTCCCCCTTGAGGGTTGAACCCTGCATTTTTCTTTATCTATACCTATTCTTTCTTCTCTTTTGTCTACTCGTTTCTTTCTTGTAGCCCTGAAACAAAGGAGGGATGAACTGAAGCCCAATCCAGTTGCCTTTCAACCTTTAAAATATTTTTTTATACAAGTTTTATAGTTAATTTTGTCACATTTGCTCAAATGGTCTAGAAACCAGATCAATCAACATACTTGACACCTTGCAATCATCCCTTTGCAAAGCCTTGAGCATTATCTCTCGAAGAAGTTCAAATATTTTGGGTTAATCAACTCAAAAACCTAGTTTTTGTAACAATCACACTTTCTCTTATAAAAAACTATACGGTTGCATGTTGCATAACTAAGAAACACCACTAACCAGCACACTTTTCCTTTGTTGTAGGTGCGATGGTTCTAGAATTTAGGGGAAAAAATAAATTCAAATCTTCTCTTTCCAGAAGCTTCTAATGTGGTTTTAACCATTTACTATTGATTGAGATCTTGAACTCCTATTCTTGGGGTATTATCTCTTATCCTTGGAGATTATCCTCCCTCATATATGGATCTAAGTCATAGATTGGAAAAACCAAAACTACCCTATTTACCATATAAATTCACTGCCTCCCATAGAGTCTGGGTTGGCTTTTGGAGACTCTTAGCTATGCCCTCACGTTTCTTCTTTTTACCTAAGGATCCATTCCCATCCTTGAGTTGTGATTGAAGGCTTGATTTGTGGCTAATGAAGGACAAGTTAAGTGGGAGACATATACATAGTCAAGATTTGTAAAAGGTTTGTAATCTTCTCCTACATTTCATTAATACAAAATTATTTGTTTTCCTATACTTATGTCTATTTGATACATATGTGTTTGAATGCCTTCTTGACTTATTGATTAGAGATATTAGACTATGCTATTCATATATGGTAGTTCTTATTCTTGTTATAGTTGTTTTGCAGGTTCCATTTACATAAATTGGAGCTGGAGATAAATTTCACAAGCAGGGAGAAGAGGAGAACTTACGTTGCACTCTAGGAAGTTATTTCTTCCATGTTTTAATTTTTGTAAGGAAAACATTAGCTTGTTTTGTCTCTATTGTTTCTAGATCAAGCCACTAGATCTCGATAGTTCACTTTCTTCTATAGGAGATAATTTTCCGTCAATCACAAGGGTGTCCTTGCCAAGGCATTCCTTAATCTCTTTGGATAATGATACTCTTTGATTTTTAAGCTATGTGGTAAGGAGTGGCATCTCCTATGATAAGCTTGCAAAATCTTAGTTCCTAGCAACTTGAAATTGTCCTCAAAATGAAAGATGGCTTGTTCCTATTTTTCTATGTAAAGTGGTGCCAATTTTTGGTCTTCAAAAATTATTCTATGGTTGTTGATGAAAATGTGAGGGGTTCTCAATTCTGCTATGATCCATAGGGGTTCATCAGTTTCCCTAGACATGACCCTTTTTGTCTCTTCATATCTTTCTTCCTTATGAGTCATCCGAGAGGCTAATGCCATTAATTATATGTCTCCCATTTGAGAATTTGGATCCTAGAAGTTCATATAAGTTAATATGAGATTGTGCATATAGAATTTTGCCATTCTAGCTCTATCCTCCACATTAGATCTATGACAAAATTCAATGAACTTTTTGTAGTCTTGGAAAGAAAGTGAACCTTATTGTGTTAAAGTCTTGATTTGAAATTGAAGCCATTGAACTTTGAAGAACATGGCACAAGATTTTGAGGGGTGTCTGCATTAGGTGGCCTCCATAACCATGATTTCCATAGTAGCAAGCTAGCCTTCCTTCTCTTGTAGTTGTTCCTTCATTCTTTTGTTTTCTATCTGCAACTATTCCCTCGTTCTTTCCTCTCTTAGTCTCAAATCAACCATCTCCTCACCCATCTTTTTCATTTTCTCTTCCATCAAGCCCACATCCTCAACTCCCTTAGACTTTGTAATTTTCCTCCATTACTTGTTTCTTTAATAAAAATATATATTAATAAATATTAATAAAAATAGATATTAATAAATATTAATAAAAATTAAATTTTTAGTAGTAATTATTAGGTTTTGATATTAAATATTAAATATTAACTATTAATATTTAGTTTTTAATTATTAATTATTATTAATACATTAAACATTAATATTATTATTAATTATAATATTAATATATTTTTAGTATTTATTTATTTAATATTAATATACTAATAATGATAATTTAAAGATTTATATATTCACATATTATTATTAATAAATATTGAATATTAATACTAATATTTAATAATTATTAATATAGAGTCGAAAGCATTCTGGAGCAGTGATGGTGAATTCAGGAAAGAGCAGCGGAAAGGGCGGGCGACTCGGAACAGGCTCCAGGAAGCAGCCTGCGCGCAAAACAACAAAGGTAGGATTGCAGATCCCGGCTAGGAGAAACGCTAGGCACTTCAAGAAGGGACGCAATGATAAGGGGGTTAGAGGCGGTGCAGCCGGATGTGTTGCTGCGGCCCTGGGAGAACTGGCTACCGTAAGGTCGACTCTGGACGGAACAAGCTGCCGTTGGACTGCATGCATAGCCCATTGCATGGATCTCTCAGCAGAGGGCACACAGGCCCGTATTGGAGCTTGGAAAGAGGAGATCTACCTTGCAACCGGCCACATCATAGATCTCAGTCAAACCGCATGGATTTTCCATGAGCACACCAACGAGCACTGGAAAGTAGCACGCGAGGAGCTAGCCATGGAATATAGCCCAGATCTGGGTCTTCAAATAACTGAGGCAGCCATGGCAAAGATGGAAAAGGTCGCGGAAAATGGCAGTGCTATTGCTGCTGCTGTCAAAGGCACCGAAAGACAATTCAGAGACACTCTGGTCAATGCTCAAAGACTGGCGAAACTGGACTTGGATCTATCTGTTGTTGGTTGGAAGCGGCTTCCTCTCTTGAACCAGCCAGATCTGCCTGAAGAAACACATGCATTTCAGATCCAAGTCAATCTCTCGGGCAAAACGACAATGCTATGGGTACGCGCAACAGATCTCATGCAGGATCTTTTGCAAAAACTCGAACACCAGCTGGGGATCCCCGCCTCTTACCTCAGATTGCTATATAAGGGTAAGCAACTTATGAATCCCCTTCCTCTCTCCTCTTACAGCATTCATAAGGACGCTTCTATTGTGGCTACCTTTCGTTTAAGAGGTGGTTCCTTTAGGCAGACCTCTTCTGCCCCTTCTTTCTCTTATAAAGATGCAGTCCGCAAAGAGGTTGCCCAACTGTAGCCCTCTGCGAAAGTAGCCCAACCATCTGGGGCTCCAAAGCCATTTTTGGTAGACAAATCAGAGGAAATTCCTTCCATCAATCTCTCTCATTATGGGATTGACGATTGCTATCAGTTTTTTGTAGAATCTGCACTCATATGCAGATTTAATGGGCTTTGGCCTTGCACATCAGTTCTATACCAATGGATCCATACCAATTGGACTAAAAAAGGCGAGATCTACTTATGTTCAAAAGGATTCTTCATTGTGGCTTTTGACTTAAATGAAGATTACCAGAAGGCCTTAATGGGAGGCCCTTGGTTCTGGGGCTCGGCTGGGCTTTTTCTCACCCCCTGGTTTCCAGACTTCGACCCTTCTACAGCTGTCATCACCAAGATTCCCATTTGGGTCAGGCTCCCGAATCTTTCGGCGCATCTATGGCATAACTCTGTCTTCTTAGCCATTGCAGACACTTTAGGATGCTACCTAGCTGTAGATTCTTCACGAAAGGAAAATGGACTCTACACCTATGGCAGAATTTGTGCAGAAATAGATATTAGCAAAGGACTGCCGGATCAGATTAATCTCAAGTATGGCGATTTCCACTGGACTCAAACCTTGGATTACGAGAATATAGCCTTCCGTTGCTACCATTGTCATCAAACAGGGTACCTCCAGAGTTCCTGTACCCACTTCCTCGACAAAAAGAAGAATCTGAATTGCAAGCCCAAATCCAAAAGCTGGAATCCATGTGTGCCTCCCCCTCCTATGGACGATACAGATTCCTCTAGTTTGGATGAGGAAGAAATTGTAGCAGATGGGCAGAATGATGAGATTCTGCTAGACGCTCCCTCGGTCGGTCTGGCAAACCCCTTTGGTCCTCAGATCTCTCAGAAACATTCTCATTTCTCTTCGTCCTTAGACTCTGATAAGGATATTCCACCGCCAGGGCAGAATAGTATACAACTTGTAATGGCTCAGCCAAACTCCTCTGGAAGGGTCAAAGTAAGCAAGACAAAAGGCAAAAAATGTCGTTAGGCGGTAACTTCCCTCTCAGGGTA
This sequence comes from Pinus tabuliformis, assembly GCA_031772625.1. Classification (NCBI taxonomy): domain Eukaryota; kingdom Viridiplantae; phylum Streptophyta; class Pinopsida; order Pinales; family Pinaceae; genus Pinus; species Pinus tabuliformis. The sequence goes on along the minus strand of CM062816.1, from coordinate 387,480,406 downwards.
GATCTCTCTGCTTCGTTCTAGCTTTTTGTATTCCCATGATTCTCTATGGCCCTTTCCTTGCTTGTCTATTTGGAGCGAGGTGGATAGCCTTTCACCTTCGGCTCCCTTGCTTTTCTGCTTAGCTTGCATGCAAGCTTGATTGTACTATACTTTCTAATCTTAATAGAATTAGTCTTTATTCAAAAAAAAAAAAAAAAAATTATTAATATGTATTGAATATTAATATTAATATATATTGAACATTAATACTAATATTTAATATTTATTATAATAATAATTTTGATTAATTATTATTTGGATCTACTATGAATCTATTAACTAAATTAAACCCTTAATAATAAATTTAAACATTAAAATAATCAAATTATTTATTTATTATTACATTAATAAATAGTTTTTTGAAAATACTTTAAAATTAATTGAAAATAAGGATAATAATAGAATAAAAATAATTAAAACAAGTCGACATCCATTTAATCTTCTCACCTCAAAACTATTTAAAGCCCTCATTTAAGCTCTTCTACTATCATCATTCAAAGAAGTCCTGATGATGGATCCCTATTGGGATTTGAAACGTTGACGAAAAATGGTTTTTACTGTGGGTTCTCCAGTTACTAAGTTAGAAGATATTAACTACAGAGGTCTTAAATCTAGAAGGATTGGGACTACAAATTTGGTGGGGATTATTTTTCCTTCCTCATAAAATTTATAATAAGACCCAAGATCTAGTTTGGGATCAAGTTCTAGAAGCTCTTATGGTCCTCCTCTTCCTTCTTGTGGTTGTGCAACACTTTCTTGTAGCAGTCCCCTTCTTTCCTCTAACACTTCTCTACCTTCCTATAACACTTTTCTACCCTTGTGTAGCACTTATATTCCTTCCTGTAGCATAGTAGATTCCTTTTGTAGTTATCTCATTTTGGATCCCCTAGTTCTTTTCTTCCTTTGTGAGGCTTGGGGATGTTTTCCACTGTCTTTAATGGAGGTTACTTCTTCAATTTGTTTCTTATCCTTCTCCAATTCTCCCTCATGGTGGCTAGTGGACCCCTCAATGGTGATGGGGGCTATTGAGGAAGGTTAAATCTTCCCTTACTTGAGTCTAATACTTCTCCTCTTCTTTAAATATAGACGAATCTACTTTAGATTCCTCCCCTTGGCCTTGACTAGTGTACATAAGGTTGCCAACGTGGCAACCACTTCTTTCTCAATGTTACCTTCTGGGCTTGCTTTTTGTTCTTTTCTTCTTCTCTTTTGAGGTCTAGAAGGTTCCCCAAGGGTTTTCATCTCCTCTGGTTTTTCCTCTTCCTTTTCCTCTTATATCTATTTTTCTTCCTCCTCCTCCTCTTTAGCCTCTTCTTATGCAAAACCATTATTTTTTATCTCTTCATGCTCTACTAAGGCTTGGGTTTGAGTTTCAAGGAAGGCTTCCTTGTCCATATCCACAAAATATATCCATGACATAGGGTTTTTGATATGCTCTAGAGAATCCATGAAAATAAGCCTTATGAGCACATCATAAGCAATGTACTAATGTTTCCCTTTTCTCACCCTTTGGCTCATTTCTACTATGGACTAAAGAAGGAAGCGAGGAACTTTTAGTCTACTTGGGATGAGAAAATCCATCTAGAACTTGAGCTCATAGAGTAGCCTAAAATGATACGAATAATCAACACTAAGTCTCCCCTCATAGGATATGTATTTCAAAATGTGATAGGCTACTTCATCCCATGGGTAGGGTAGACTCTCTCTTCTAACCCCATTTTTATCTTCAATCAGTTTCTCTTTAGGGAGGAAGAATTTATTTTTGGCTATGATAGCCTATGTTCTCTCCTCCTTGCTCCACCTTAATCCTAGGGGAAATGTGGTCACCCTGCTAATGATTTCTGCATTTAAATGGATAACAATCCCTATCACAATGGTGGTAGCACTATCTTCCCCTTGAGGTTGGAGGCCTACTACAAACTCATGAGTAATTTCATCATCAAACCCCTTGAATTTATTAAAGAACCCCAACCACTTGTGGTTTATAAAGATGTCTCTAACAAGAGGGTGTTGTTGGATCCTTAATGAGTCCATGGACTCTCTTTTATTGAAACCACCCCTCATGACCCTTATTATAGTTTTTTCAAAGTCTTCACAAGGGAATATTGCTGTTAATTATCAGTTTTTAGAGAAACTTAGGGTTTTCAAGCATAGATAAGTGGAATAGTTATCTTTTGTTGGTTATGGGAAGGAAAGTTACATTCCCAACTCAAAATAAGCTCATTCCCCTACTATCATGATTATTTTACAAGAAAAAAATCACATTTTCAATTTCCTTTCACTTTTAGGAGTTTTTTACAAGATGTTCTTATGGACAAAATTGAAAAAATTCCATAGGAGCTTTGTGCATAGATGGTGAGGAAAATTGGTTACTTACCCTTCCCTTCGAGGTTCCTTTATGGATATAGGGTTTTGTGGGAAAATTTTTGCAAGGTCAAGCTATTTTTCACCTCTCAGGAGAATCCTGTAGAAACTAAAGTAAATAATGTAGCACATAGTTGGTATCATGTAGTAGTTATCTGCTGACCCTGTAGCCTCTCTGTAGCAGTGTATGAAAATCCTGGTGTAGGTATCTTAAGTTTCGACGATGGTAGTGGGCCTATTTGTTTTTTTTTTAGAATTAAAAGTGTACACCAAACAAGGATTAGGACCACTTTTATGCCAAAAGGGGTTGGGTGGTGGGCTCAATGCGCTATATGAGCTGACCCCCATCTAACACCTTCACAACTCCTCCATAGACCTGTTGGCCCACTACTTGTAATCATCACCTTTTTTCTTTTGTCATTGTCTCCACGTGTGATGAGAGCTAAAGATAACCCTAGCTTAATGTTTTGAGGGTGGTGGAGACTGTTGTACCATATTTAGCCTATAAAACCTTGTCCCTCATGTATTTGCAAAAATTTTTAGACTAGGAATTTTTCATCCCTGTTTCTACCTGGTGGTCCATTATGATGCGTTGATCACTTGATGTTTGCATGGAATTTCTGAATAGAGGTAAGACTTATTTTCTTCTCTTCTGAGATGTCATCCTCTTATTTACCTTGCTCCATGCATTTACTTTCTTTGATTTTTTTTTTGGAATATTCCTTGCTGATTGAAGCTTGACAATGCAGGTTCTTTAGGATATGGATCAAATGTTGCTACTTATAGGTGAAAAAGGATCCTTTAGTAGCTTGTAGAGGATCTTATAGCTACTCAAGACTAGAGTGTTGGTCCTCTAATTCCTTCAGGATGATTGTCCTCTCGATTTGGTGCTCCATCTATGGTCTTGTAGGGTTTGCGCAAACTACTACAGGACTATGTGTCTTCTTGTAACGATCACACAGACCCCTCTAGGATTAAAATTTTCTTCACGTGTTAACTTGTGGACAATGGTCACACGCATTTTCTATGGTGGAAGATATAGAAGAAGGGGTGAAAATGAGTTTTTTTTATGGAAACAAGTGGAATTTTGGGTGGAGGAAAGGTCAAGTGGTGTGGAAAAGGGAAACGAGGCTATGGTGGGTCCCTTCCCTTATTCCTAAGTGGAAAAAACAAGAACCATCACTTCTTTTTTGTACTAATCACATTCCTGTAGAAAATCTAGAAAAATTCTATAGTAATATAGGACAATCCTTTAGCATTTTAGGACTCAGGTAGAATTGAGCGAGGAAGGCCATTAGGTGATGGAGAAGCTTGGGTAAATCAATGGAGGGATGAAATGCATTCAAAGAACCAACTTGGAGGATGTTGAGTTGGTTTTTTTTGGATCTTCTTAATTGTTTGTTGACATCCATTGACTGACATTGGAACCCTACAAAATTATTAGGAAAGAATTATGTAAGGGTTCATTTTCACTTTTTTTCTTCTTATTTTCTTTTTCTCGTTTTTTTTTTTCTCTTTTTTTTGAGACCTGCAAGCTTACTCAAAGGAGGTTTTCAACTAACATGCCCACTCTAGGTGCCACAATGGAGGTTTTCACTTGGGGATACTTTATTCATTCAAACTCTTGGATTTTCGCATGGAGATTTTCAATCCAAGAGCTTGCCTTAGGTGCCTCATGGAGGTTTTCACCCAATATTTTATTCTCTATCTACTTGTTTTTTTTCTTTTTTCTTTTTCATTTTGCTAATTAAAAGCTAGAAGGATTGGGATCTTTAAGGCTCCCAATCACATTCAGATCTCTTCTTATTGAATTGGTAAAATCCTCTTTTGATAGAGGTCTCTTGTAAAGCTTCAGTTGGTAACCATTGACTAACAGTGGAATGTTTTCCTCATCAATTGTTCTAATTTGGACGGAAACATTTTCATAAAATATTTTCCACTAGGTAGGGACCTAGCCATCTTGTCATCATCTCTCCCTTGAAATCCTTGAAAATGGAGTTATACAAATGGCCCAATCACCCTCTTGGAAGTCCCTTTCCCTGATGGTCTTTTCATGCCAAATTTTCCTATGTAATTGGACCAACTCAACATCCGTGAGAGCCTACAACCTAAGCTCATCAAGAGAATTGAGCTATTGAAACCTCTCCTACTAATATTTGGTGATGTCTAGCTCCAATTGTGTTTCCATCCTCAGGGTGTTGTACTTAAACTCAATTGAAATGAATTCCTTTTTTCCATAAACCAACTCAAAGGGAGTGAACCCAATGGTGGTTTTCCATGTGGTATTATAGGCCTAAGGGGCTTCCTCAATTATATCTACCCAATCCTTTTTGTTGTTGTTGAAAATTTTGGTTAATATGTTCTCCAAATCTATGTTTGTCACCTCCACCTACCCAGTGTTCGTTGGAGGATGATAGGGGGTGGACTTATTGTGCTTGATGTGATGATACTCCAAGATTTACTCAGTTATATTAGAGGTGAGCTGAGCTCCTTGATTAGTGACCAACTCGCCTGGAAAACCAAATTTGTAAAATATGTTCTCCCTTAATAATTATGTCACCTTTTTCTCTGTGGCTACCTTAACTACCTTCACTTCTACCCATTTTGTCAAATTATCAATGCACAGAATGATGTATCTCATTTTTTCAGATGAGGGGTTGATTGGTCTAATGAAATGCATGCCCCACTTCTCAAATGGTTTAAGAGTCACTTGGGGATGTAGTGGAATTTCATCCTTTGGTGTAGTCTTACCCATCCTTTGGCATTGATTACATCTCACAGTATACTTCCTGGCATCTTGGTGTAAGGTAGGCCAATAGTATCTTACTTGGAGAATTTTGAAGGCTACCCTCTTAGCAGAAAAATGGACCCCACAGGGCCATCATGGCATGATGAGATGATTTCAAAGACCTTATGTTCCCTTACACACCTCAATATGATCTGGTCCCAATCTGAAAATATTGTCCCTAATCCAAGTGTAAGGGGCACTTTTTCTGACAATTTTGCTCTTTTACTTGGAGGAGAGGTTAGGGGGAAATCTCCCAGTGACGAAGAATTTTTTTATGTCATCAAACTAATGAGATAAAAATGAAATCATGAAGAGGTACACATAAGGGAGGCGATCATCTATCATCTCTTCATCTTTTTCAGGAACTTTTACTTTAGAAAAGAAATCTACAACCACATTTTCCTTTCCTGGCTTGTCAACAATTGTTATATCAAACTGCTATAAGAACAAAAACCATCTAATGATACTAGCATTGACAGCAGGTTTGTTACTTAAACATTTAAGGAATGGATGATCATTATGTATAAAAACTTGGTACTTGGTGATGTAATGTTTAAACTTGTTTAAGGAGTGTACAATAGAGAAGAGATTTTGTTTTTCAGTAATAGTGTAGTTGAGTTTATATTTGGATAGATTATTACTGATAAAATATATGGAATGGGGAAAATTACCTTCCTTTTATCCCAAGGCTACTCTTACAACCTTGTTAGATGTGCTTGTATGGATGTGAAAAGGCAAGGCCAAATTCATATAAGAATCGGTGCAGTGGTCAACTTCTCCTTCAGCTCTTCAAATGTTTCTTTACACTTATCTATCCAAAAAAAATATGAATCCTTAGTTAACATTCCAAACAAAGGTTAATCTATCTTACTTGAATACTTAATGAATCTCTTCTAATATCCAGCTAGTCTTAAGAAACTCTTAACATCCCTTTGTTTATGAGGGATAGGGACCCTTTTGATAATGGTGATCTTGTTAGGGTCCACTTGGATCCCTTCCTTATAAAGGAAGTGACCTCGGAAAATATCTACATTCATAAAAAACAAACATTTTTGGACTTAGTGAGAGATTAATTTTAATGCACTTATTTAAAAATTTACATAGGTTGGAGAGGGATTCTTGGAAATAATTCCCATAAGGGGTGAATTCATCCATATAGATTTCAACTGTATCATGAGAAATATTAGAAAAAATACTTAACACTACCCTTTGGAATGTAGCGGGGGCATTACATAAGCCAAAGTGAGGTACCCTATAGGCGAAGGTCCCCTATGGACATGTGAAGGTGGTCTTATCTTGATCCTCAAGGTTGATCTGGATATGATTATACCCACTAAAACCATCCAAGAATGAAAATAACCTCTTCTTTGCAAGACCATTCTAAACTAGGCCAAAGGAAGGTAAGGAAAACCAATCTCTCTTTATAGTGTTGTTATGTTCCCTATACTCAACACAGATTCTCCACTCCCCATTCTTCTTGAGTACTATAACAAGAGGAGACACCCATTCAATATCTAAAATAGGATAAATGAATCCTGCATCAAATAACTTTTGTAGTTCTTATTTCACAATGTCTTTATGGGCAGGGTTCATTCTCCTATGGGGTTGCCACATAGGTTTAGATCCCTCTTTGATGTAGATGTGATGGGTACAAATTGAGGGATGCACCCCTTTCATCTCTTTATAGTCCCAAGAAAAAGCATTGAGATGTTTCCTTAACATAGTGAGCAGTTGTTGGGAAAAATACTGGGAGGGGGGGGGGGGGGTGAATCAATATTTTAAATTCAAACTTCAAAAATTTATATTATGAAATATGTATGCTAATGTTATTAAAGAAACATACATATGTATGCTACTTGAGAGAAGGAAACCAACATTTATCTAGTTTACTAATTTTTCATGTAGTTTATCAAATGATTATCTATAATCATTACATCAGTTGATTACTTACTCTTCAGTATGTAGTGAATAACATAAAGAAATAACAACAAACACACATAGAACACCAAGATTTTAAGTGGAAACCCAATGTGGGAGAAAACCACCGTTGTTGTTGTGGTTGTCTTCTTTCATATGTTATAAATAAAAATGTTATATATAATCTTGTTAGTATGTAGGCACCCACCTGCAGAAGGCTACGACCTTCTCTCATTTTCCAGAACCCATTGGAAGGGAGCTACAACTCCCTAAACTCATTTACCGGCTCCTACCGGAAGGGAATCCCTACCCCCTTTCTAAAGGCTGCAACCCTCAACTCCTTGTGGACCACTTTTTATAATATTTCAAACTGGATCCACCTATCACACAACCATCATACAACTTGTAGTCCACCTTTCATCAAATTTTCAAAGTGGACCCATATCAACAATAAACCCAAACAAATATGTCAAACTGAAGCACTAAATCTGAGACATTGTCACACTGCAAAATGACTGAATTTATGAAGCATCAAGCCATTGAATGCAGAACCCAACCAGAAACACCAAACATCAAATTATGTACGCGACTATACTGAATAAGACTCTCATATGTACACATGTTCTCTATATAAAACTTGCTTAAAAATCCCAAAATACTGAAGACTGAATCATTAATCACTAAATCATACATAGACCATTTCACCAGTTACAAATCAAACCATAGAGCATACACCTAGTCAAATATTTTTTCCATTAAAACGAATCAATTCAACAAAATCACCTAAATCTTTACTGTTAGACACATATCATCAAGATAGAGACATCATCAATAAACAACAATAAATAAACCAGAAATTATCAGCTCTAAACATAAATCATCAATTCAAACCCTATTTTGTATATGCAACTTCCATAAGGAATATCTATGTATGTACACGCTTACCATACAAAAAACCTGCATATAGATCTTTACATACTGAAAAATATTTCACAAAAAATATAAGCGACGCTACAAATATGGATCCGTGTATGTACATGACTATTCCCAAACATACCTGTGTACGGATCTAAAAAAATTTCGCTACAAACACAATTTCACTTTCCACAACCTTTACTGTCAATACTACAAGCTTTTGAATAAATCATTTAGATCACAATATTACCATCATCATATATTCATCAATGTTATCTATTTAGACATTTGCAACAAGTAAATAAATCAAGGATATATGTTAACATACTTTAGATCTTTCAAATATACGTCTTCCCCTTGCTCCTTGATGCACACCTATTTTAGATTAAATTATTCATAGACAACCCAAAACTTGCACACACGACACCTTGATCTCCATATCTTTATATAACTTTATCCTTAGCCCATACCTTAGGCCAATCCCTTAGTAACTCCATTGGTATTATTTGACAGGATCAAATAACGTTTTTTGCACTCATTGCTATGGGCCAATACCATGGTAAAGACGCCTAATATTCAAATTACCGTGGTGTGGATTTTGTATGCGACTCTTCTACACAATACTTGCGTATGTAGACGACCTTGCTTCTCAGGACCCATGTATACTTTTTCAATCTTTTCTTTTAACATTGATATTTCTTTGAACTGATATTCCTTTGTCAATATCACCTGTAACATCTATACTAGTTTGCATAATCATCTTGTTATCACAAATGTTGACATATTTATCAAGTAGGTTTCCATCAAGGATAAGACATTAGCCATTATTCCAAAAATATCCCCCTTTGGACTTGATGGCAACAACTTTGGTGTTTGGTCGCCATCTATAAACACCTGTAAACACACCTGCAAATACCTAGCATTTCCAAGCATTCTTCTTAGAAAACCAACCTTCTCTCGCCCTTTCACATCAAGGGAAAGGGCCAAACAATGCCAAATGAAGACTTTTCTTCCTCATTTGTAGAGAGGATCACTATAGGTTTGATCTACTGAATATGAGAACTACATGTTGACCATGCTCCCCCTAAGCATATGTTGAACCTTATGAAAATAGTCAATAAAGTACAAGACTTTATGACTCAAGCCAAACTGACCTTTCCTATGACCAATGACGCATGAGTACACCAATCACCCAACACAGTGGGGTTACATATTTGACCCAATATTACATCAATTGCCAAAAATTATGGGATTACAAACAAAGCATGACTTGATCCCAATAGCCCATATATGATTGAATATTACAAGGAATACACCATGGGTCTTTACATGAACTTTACATCACAAGACATATATGACATTTATAACAAAAACCACAACATCAATAATCAGGTTGTAAGATCATGATAGTCATCAACAACCACCATATACCATATAGGAATCTATAACATGAATATTTTATAGCAGTAACATATAAGCAACATGAACATCCTCATTATCAAGAAGTAAGATAGGGAAATCGTGCATCAAACTCCTCAACATCATTTATAACTAGTGACAAAACATCATCATATAAATCTTCAGCAATAATAGTAGAAATATACAAACATCAAAAAAGATATGCAATAAGCCAAGCTTATGAAACCATAATGCCAATAAGGACTTATAAGGTTATAAAAGCGACTCCCCCTGAACAAACATACTGTACCAAACCAATGTTAGAAGTAGAATACCAGGCATGAAATGGTAAATGCATATAGGAGGACCCCCTGAACCTATGCCCTTCTTATCGATTATTGAGATGTATATGTGTCTTTCTGACTCATAAACCACATATATATGCAACTGCCCTTGACACCATCCAATTAAAAAAACTAAATTGCAGAAATTTACAGCCACAACTCCCCCTAAACATGACATACCTGTTAGAACAATTAATAGAGCGGTGAAGTAGGAATCATTCCTAATTTTTGTCTGATATTTTCAAAGGAATCACATGGAAGTGGCTTTGTAAATATATCTACAACTTGTTCCTTTGAAGGAACATACTCCAGTTTGACCTTGTGTTCAAGCACTTGCTCTCTTAGAAAATGGAAATTGATTGGAATGTGCTTGTTTTTTGAGTGCATGACAGTATTTTTAGAGATACTTATGGAATTAGTATTGTCACAGAGAATAGGTACAGGTTGAGGAAAAGTGACTTGAATCATCCATAGAAGTTGAGTACAATGAGATGCAACAACAACATATTCTACCTCAGTAATAGATAAAGAAATGGAGCTTTGTTTCTTGATGAACCATGAAACCAAGAGGGGTCCCAAATAAAATGTTGCTCCACTAGTACTCTTGCAATCATCAGTATTACATGCCCAATGTACATCTTTATAAGCACAAAGTGGAAAGTCTGAATTTTTGAGATACCATAAACCAATATGTTGAGTTCCTTGTAGATACTTGAATATTATCTTAACTTCTTGGAGATGAGTTTCCTTAGGAGTTGCTTGAAATCATCCAACAATTCCAACTGCATGCATAATATCTAGTCTTGTGCCTATAAGGTAGAGAAAGCTACCAATCATAGATCTTTATTCTAGTTGATTTACTAAAGGAGAATCATAATTTTGAACAAGATAGCATTCTATTATCATTGGTGTGCATACAAGCTTGTAGCCTTCCATTCCATATTTCTTCAAAATCTGTTTGAGGTACTTGGTTTGAGAAAGAAAGATACCATTCTTAGTTTGTTGAACTTGAAGACCAAGGAAGTATGTTAGTTCACCAAGTAGATACATCTCAAATTATTGCTGCATAACTGAAGCAAATTCTTAGCTCATATATTCTACATTACTTCCAAATATGATGTCATCTACATAAACAACAACTATCAAAAGTTTGTATGTATCAAATTTGATATATAGGTTGCTATCTACAGACCCTTTTATGAATCCTTGTTGCTGAAGATACCTATAAAAACGATAATACGATGCACGAGGAGCTTGTTTTAACCCATACATTGCCTTCTTATGTTTCCAAACAAGATTTTAATCATTTCCTAGAATGAACCCTTTAGGTTGTTCAATATAAACTTCTTCTTCTAGATCCCCACTTTAAAATGCAGATTTAACATCCATTTGATATACTTTAAAGTTACGAAATCTTGAAAATGAAAGGAACGTTCTCATGGTTTCAAGTCTAGCTATAGGTGCAAATATTTCTTCAAAGTCTATCCCTTCCTGTTGAGCATAGCCTTTACATACAAGTCTTTCTTTGTTTCAAATTACTTCTCCATTTTCATTCAGTTTTTTCTTGAACACCCATTTTGTCCCAATAATATTTTTATCATGAGGCCTTGGTACTAATTCCCATGTATGGTTCTTTTCTATTTGATCAAGTTCTTCATTCATTTCCTTAACCCAACATTCATCTTTGCTTGCTTGATTCACATTTTGAGGTTCAATTGTGGATAGTAAGGCTAAGTAACTAGAAGTTCCAACAAGAGTTCTTCTAGTTTGTATTTCTACTTCCTTTTCACCTAGAATTTGAGATTCGGGATGATTTTTCTAAACATACCTTGAAGAAGTCTATTCAGTTGTATCTATATTTCGTTTCCTTCTTCTGGTGCTTCTACATTTCCTTCGCCTACAACCTTTTTTCTTGTGGTATGGAGAGGTTTTTCATTTGTTGGTGCTTCCCTTTTAGTACCTATGAATGATTCATCAATCATAACATTTATGCATTAAACAATATTTTGAAGCCTTTTATTATAGCATTTATATCCCTTGCTTCTAGACAAGTATCCAAGATCGATTCCTTCATCAACTCTAGATTCAAACTTTGTAAGATTATCATAATTTTTCGTTATGTATCATTTTCTTCCAAAAATTCTAAAGTGTTTGACAGTTGCAGGCTTACCAAACCATAGTTCATGTGGAGTTTTATCATCATTTACTCAAACATGAGATTTGCTAAGTATATTCACAGTTGTATGTGCTTCTTCTCCCAGAAGGTATGAGGTGTTCCTCACTCATAAAGCATGGCATGCGCCATTTTTTGGATTGTTCTGTTCATTCTTTTTGCTACTCCATTTTGTTGGAGAGTCTTAGCTATAGAAAATTGTCTTTTGATGCCACATTATTCACAAAAATTGAAAAACTCACCTAATATAAACTCTCCTCCTCTATCAGATCTAAGAAATTTGATTTTCAAATCTAACTCATTTTCTACTAGAGGTATGAATACATTAAATTTATCAAATTATTCATCTTTATGTTTTAGTAAGCCAATCCAACATGTAAAATTGTCAATGAATAATATGAAGTGTTGTTCACCACGGGGATACTTCTTTCTCATAGGACCACAAAAATCAATATGAATAAGTTCAAGTGGCTTACTTGAAGTCCCTTCTTTAGCTTTGAATTGAACTCTAGTTTTCTTACCAAATTGACATGATTTGCATATGCTATTTTCAGGTGGAGAGATATTGGGGAAGTCACAAAGATCTTCCATTCTACTTGATTTGTACAATTGAGAACATCTAAGGTGTCCCAACCTCTTGTGCCAAAGCCAACTTTCTTCATATTTACTCAAATAACAATGCTCCTAGAGTTCTTGTTCTGTTTATTATGATCTTACCTATATCCAGATTTCTTACCACACAATTATTTAATTTGAAAACAACTTCATGCCCTTGGTCACACATTTGACTAACACTTAACAAGTTATGTCTTAATCCATAAAAAAATAAAACATTTCCAACCTTGACATTTTCTTTTAAAAACACAGTTCCTTTCCCTTTGATAGCAACAAGTGAGTTATTACCAAAATTTAAATTATTTTCTTTCTTGTTTCATTAAAAGAAATAAAATTATGTTTGTCTCCTGTCATATGCTTAAAACATCCACTACCAATGTACCAAAAATTTTCTTGATCTCCTGTAAATAAACCTAGACCATGATTTCTAGAGTCTGTAATTTTTCTTTTCCATACCTTGGGTGGTATTGTATTTTCTTCATGTTGGTAACATGGCCCCATTTGTTTCTGCATTCAGTTTCTTTATGACCAAAGTTATGGAAAAGGGAACTTTCAATTGCTTCTTGGAGAGGTGAGAAAAGAGTATGAGAATATTTCTTTGCCTCAATCTCATTTTTTTTTTCAAGCTTCTCTAGTCATAATAAATTTATACGAAACACACTCAACAACTTTGTGACCAAAATTTTGACAAGTGAAGCATTGACCATTGAAGTAGAAATACCTGAGAGTATAATATTGTATTGAGTAGATTGTCCTTTAATTATGGTAAGGTTTTTTTTTCTTGAAAAGTATTTGATCCTTCATTGTTTTGTTGAGAACTATAATTCTGATGACAACTTTTTTTTACTGCATTGATGTAGCTTCCTGTACCTCTTTTAGAATATTTTATAGTTTTTGATGATTCACCATTTGAATTATATCCAAGACTTTTCTTGATTAAAGGAGAGCGTTGCACTTTGATAATTATTCTAAAGTACGAGATCCTTTAGCAAATATAATATTTAGAACCTTTGTTTTCTTAAGTTCCTTTCTTAGACCCACTATTTCAAGTTCTAAATTTTCACAGTGCCATTCCTTTCTAGAACTATTTCTTTAAAACTTCTTCAGCAAATTTAACTTCTTCTAGATTGATTTTTGCTAAGTTATTTCTTCAAAAAGAGTATTTTCCTTATACATACATATTTCCTTTTCTTCTAGAGCATACATAAATACAACATTAGATTCATCTACATATTTGTCTTTAAAAGCCATAAGCAATTGATAATCTTGATCAAAATGACGATTCTCATTATTGGAAGAATATTTGCTATCTTCATGAGTATAAAAACTTTTCTTGCTATCAAAACTTCTTTTAACATTTGATTTTGAAGAATTATTACCTTCCTCATGATTTTCTTTATAAGTAAATTTAACAACATAGTGACCTACCCTTCCACAAGAGAAACATTTAAAAGGAAGCTTACTCTAAACCTGCTAGTTCCTACTTGAATTTTCTTCACAAAATTCACTTCTTATTCATTTGAAATGTAACTCGTTTCCTTAAGCTCCTCCTTTTCCTTCCCTTTGTGTGTATATTTGAATGTTTCTTCTATGATATCTGATGGACCCCCTTTTCTCATTTCATAAGATGTTAAAATCCCATGGAGCTATTCAATAGTGAGATTCTTCAAATCAGGCATTTCTTCAATGGAAGAAACTTTGGAGTAGAACTTTGATGTTTGAGATCTTAGGATTTTCTCAACAACAAAATAATATTTTATTTCATCACCAATATTTTTCATTGAGTTAACGATCTCATCTAATATAAGGAAAAAAATTACAATACTTTCATCATCATGAATTTTGGGAGTCTCATATTGAGTTCTAAATGTTTCAAGTTTAGCACTCTTTACCCTAGTGTCACCTTCATAGCGTTGGATGATATTGTCCCATATATCCTTTACAGTATTCAGCTGTGTAACCTTCACAAATTCTGATTCATCCAAGCTTCCTAAGAGAGCATTGACTTCCTTTGCATTGGTCTCTTACTATTTCTTCCTTGCATCATCTGTCGGAATAGATGATGGGTATTGATATCCTCCTTCAACAATTTCCCACACATCACCTCCAAGTGACTAAAAATATGCTCTCATTCTTACTCTCCACAATAAAAAGCTAGTTCCGTTAAACAAAGGTGGCTTGATGGAGGATACCCCCTCTTGATTTCTCATCATGATGGGTCTCCCTTTAAGTGATCAAGCTTCTTCTAGGGGACCTTCTCTAATACCAATTGTTGGGGAAAATATTTGGGGGGGGGGGGCCGAGGGGGAATGAATCAATATTTTAAATTCAAACTTCCAAAATTTATATTCTAAAATATGTATGCTATTGTTATTAAACTAACATGTGTATGTACATTACTTCAAAGAAGGAAAGAAACGTATATCCAATTTACTGATTTTTTGTATATTCTATAAGATGATTAACTTTAATTATTGCATCAATAGATTAATTAATTTTTAGTATACAGTAAATAACATAAATAAATCACAACAAACACACATAGAACACCAGGATTTTAGGTGGAAACCAAATGTTGGAGAAAACTATCGTTTCTACTGTCTTTGTCTTCTTTCTTATGATATAAAGAAAAATATTACATTTGTATTGATGCAAACTCATGTGAGTATGCATGCACCCACCTATAGAAGGCTACAACATTCTCTCGTTCTTTGACACCCATTGAAAGGGAGCTACAACCCCGTGAACTTATTTACCAGCTCCTACTGGAAGGGGGCCCCTACCCCCTTTCTAAAGGTTGAAACCCTCATCTCCTCGTGTACCAATTTATATAATATTTAAGACTAGATCCACCTATCATACAACCATCATACAAATTGTAGGCCACCTTTCATCATATTTTAATTATAGACTCATATCAACAATAAACCCAAACAAATATGTCAAATTGAAGCATTGAATCATACAAATTGTAGGCCACCTTTCATCATATTTTAATTATAGACTCATATCAACAATAAACCCAAACAAATATGTCAAACTAAAGCATTGAATCTGAGACACTGTCACATTGCAAAACAATTGAATTTTTGAAGCATTGTGTCAATGAATGTAGAACCCAACCAGAAGCAACAAACATTAAATTATGTGCGTGACTTTACTGAATAAGACTCACATATATATGTGCCTTTTCTATATAGCACATGCATACAAAACTCATAATACTGAACACTACATCATTAATCACTAAATCATACATAGACCATTTCACTGGTTATAGATCAGACCATAGATCATACACCCAATCAAAATCATGTTCCATTAAAAATGATCAATTCAACCAAATCACCTCAATCTTTATTGTTAGACACAGATCATCATGATAGATACATCATTGACAAAAAATAGAAAATAAACCAGACATTATCAATTGTAAACATCAACCATCAGTTCAAACTCTAGTTTGTATACATAACTTCCACAAGGAATATCTGCGTATGTATGCACTTACCATACAAAACACCTATGTAAAAATATTTACATATAGAAAAATATTTTTCAGAAAATATATGGGACCCAACAAAGATGGATTCATGTATGTACGCAACTTTTACCAAACATACCTGCGTACAGATCTGAAAAAATTTCACTGCAAACACAATTTCACTTTCCACAACCTTTATTGTCAATACTACAAGCTTATGAATAAATCGTTTAGATCACAATATTACCATCATCACAGATTCATCAATGTTAGTTATCTAGATATTTGTGACAAGTAAATCAATCAAGCATATATGTCAACATACTTTAGATATTTTAGATCTGAGTCTTCTCCTTGCTCCCTGGTGCACACCTATTTCAGATTAAATTATTCATAGACAACCCAATAATTGCACACACAACACCTTGATCTCCATCTCTTTATATAGCTTTAGCCTTATTCAATACCTTAGGCAAATCCATTAGTAATGCCATTGGTATTCTTTGAGGAGATCAAATAACTATTGTCACACTCATTACTATGGGCCAATACCATGGTAAAGACCCTTGATATTCAAATTACCATGGTGTGGATTATGTATGCAACTCTTATGTACAATACATGCATATGTACGTGACCTTGCTTCTCAAGGCCCATGTATATTTTCTCAAACTTCTCTTTTATCATCCATCTTTCTCTGAACTAAAATTCCTTTGTCCATGTCACCTTTAACATCTGTACCAGTCTACATAATCATCCAGTTATCACAAATGTTGACATATTTATCAAGTAGGTTTCCATAAAGGACAACACATTAACCATCATGCCAATAGTAATTGCACTTATTGCTCAGCTAAGAGGGAAGGATTGATTTTATGGATTTTAGATGGACTGATTTCTGTAATCTTAGAATGATATTGATCATAACTAGTAGTGAATAGATTGGCCCATGTGTTGTTCTTAGTTTTCCCTAAAGATTCCTCTACTATCTCATCAATTGGCATTGTAGTAGGCAGTTGGTTTTGAATAAAGTTATAAATAAGGTCATCATCATCTAGTTTTCTGCATCCTACAATGGTTTCTAATGTACAGATTGGGTAGGGGATGACTGATAAAAATATTCCTTTTCTTCTTCCTCTACCTATGTATGTAAATCATGATCAATGAGGGGTTGAGAAGGGGGGTATAATACAAGTTACTTTGTGAGATTCCCATTTGTAATTGGCATGTTTCCACCTATGCAAATGATGTAAGCATCAATAGTGGCTAACCAAGGTCTCCCTAAAATGAGAGGGTACCAATTAAATTTGGTTTTAGGTTAGAGGACAAGGAAATTTGTGGGGTACTCCCAGGAATTAGTGGAGACCATCACATCCTCAATAACACCCTTAGGAATCATTGTGGATCTATTTTCAAGTCGCAACACTGTGGTGGTTTCCCTCATGGCTCCTCAGAGGCTGAGATTCTATATAGTTTCCCTGGTCATGACATTTATTGTAGCTCCAAGGTCAATCAATTTTTTTGGGACTACAATACTATTAATGTGTACATCCATTACCAAGATATCGAGATCCAAATAATTTGGGGATATGACCTTCCTAAGCATTAGATCAAACAACTACCAAACAACATTGATAGTGGGAGAACCTCTTTTTCTTCTTCTAGGCCTCTTGAAAAACTCTTTCTTGATAATTTTGTTATAGATGGTGACACCTTTGATGGCCTAGAGAAGGCATATTTTAACACACAATTTATTTAATTCTCCTAGAAGTTTAGCTTACTCAAGGGTGTGCTACTTAGGTTGGACTAAAATTTCATGATAGGGAGGTATATTAGCTTGGGGGTTACTTTTTGCCATCTCTTCATTAATATATTCAACTAGAGAAGGTGGGTGAGCATCTACAAGTACCTTCTCAAACGTAAGGTTGATTTCTTAGATCTCCATAGTATAGGAAGGATAGGATGTTTCCAAATTATAAACTTTTTGGGCCTGCTTCTTCGGGTTCATATTATGTTGGGAAGGCATATGAGGTTTCTTGGGTGGATTATTATGGGGTAGATGTAATTAAGGAAGAGGAGGATGCATTAAGGCAGGTGTTTGGGCTACATGAGGCCACCATCCTTGTGAAGGGTTGCCCTATTAAGGAGGTTGAGATTGATATCAATGGAAGGGTGGATTAATAGGTTAAGGAGGATGCTAAGGAGCGTAATACCAAGGGGTAGGCATGGATGAAGGTGAGTTGGCTGGAGGGTACCAAGGCTGAAATGGTGTAATATGATTTAGATTGAAAGACAAGTAGTACACACCTTGCATGCATTGTTGATATGGCGAGGGTCTTGTGGCTTTCTCTAATTGACAGAGCAAATATGCTCCAAACCACCCTCGGCCCCTTGGTATATTGGCTATAAGAGGTGAATTTTTTAGTTGCTTGGTTCTCCTCACAAAAAGTGATCCAAGTCCAGGTGTGACAAAGGACCCTTCCAAGACCTTTTACTTTCGTGATGTGTTAGATTGCATTTTTAAAATAACATAAATTAATGCATGTGCATGCTATAAAGAAGAGGAACATGAGAATCATCAACAACATAAAAACATAAGCCGTTGATAACAGAGTTCGTCCAGGAGGGACTATGTCTCCGGGCCCCGGTGTTAAGATGGTGTAGGCCACTGCATTAAGTGTTGTCAATAGTGATGATGTACATAGAGGTGATGTCATTATCATACAAGGATAATGCCCTCACGTAGGAGTGGCGCCAAGAGATGTTTTGCTACAAGAACTCTCAGTCAAAAGACTCCTATCAGTATGACACAAACTCATGCATGATGATAATGAACATCCCACCAACATGGCATAAAAGGGATCTCAATGCAAACATGCATGGCGACAACATGAGTATCCCATCAACATACAACAAAGGGATCTCAAAACATAACATGACGAATCATGACAACAAGTACATCACATAGACGATTTCGCATCACATCAAGCAGAAAATAGGAAAACGAGTAAGAAACAAGATCCTACATCAAGCATCAAACAAGGATCTGTGCAGCACAATGCATAGAAAAAAGTACATGAACACATTGCATAGACCTCACAACCAAGGGCCATCTGAAGAAGCAGATGTCAAACTGCTGAAGCTGTTTGTGCCATCGATCTCACGAAATTGAATTGCACGAAAATGGCTGCTTGCACATGAATGCTGACGCCTGCATTCCACTTAGAAAAGTGGCTGGAAAATAAAATGAGAAAATGAAAAATTTGAATGCATCATTAGATTTGTGGCATTGAATAGTGAAAAATCGACTATCAAATTTCTGAGTTCTGAGAAATTGAGAATCTGGGGCTCAAGGAATCTTTTAGATTGCCCCTAGATTCCTCAAAGATTTTTCTCCATGGGTGGAATGCAAATCTGCAACTCAAAAGATGAATCTGCCCTCGCCATTGTGATCCTTGCGGAAAACCGTGAAAAATGATTATAAACTTGACTATATTCCGACATGGAGAAAAATTACCTTCTCGGGAAAATTTCAAGGATCATGGTTTCTCTCCCTGTTTCTACAGCAGTGATGGTTCCACCTCCATACTGAAAAATGGCTGAAAAATGCAGAACTCTGATGGAGAAATGGATAGTTCCATTGCGTTCGTGGCATCGAAAAGTGCTGAAAGCATATAAAATTTGTCAAAAAACAATGTAAACTTTGAAACGGGAACTGATACTGTTACCCGTTTTGTAGAGATAGCAAAAAAGTGACTTGATTTTGAAAAGGGGTGATGCAAAACACACATGTTTTTTTTAGAGCATAGTTTTTTGGCACTTTAATTTTTTTTATGTACATTGCATTTTAGAATGGTAGTGATTTTCATGTTGATTTAAAAAAGTGGTAATTCTGCACCATACCTTTTTTTTAAAAGACCTATTTTTTGACTTTAAATTTTCTAATGTATGAAACGTAAATAATTATTTTGTAAATTTAATAATTTTTTAAGTGGTCGTTTTCTTCATATTTTCTTGTTTTTATTTTAATTTTAATTTTTTTGTAGTGAGGTTTTTATTGTTTTTTCATTTTTAAATTAGAAGGTCGATATTTTGAATTTTTGATATTCTACATATTTATACATCCTTAATTAATTTTTCAATCCATATGAAATAATTGTTTCTAAAAAACAATATTTTTTAACAATGGACATAAAAATAACCATTTTTAACGTAAATATAACTAAAAAACTACATGTTTTGATAATTTTATGCTAGAATTGACATGTCAAAATCACAATTTTTATACGAAAATTTTAACTAAAAATGGTTAAATAATAGGTTTTTATTTATTTATTTTATTTTATTTTATGGATTTCATGTCAAAAAATAATAATAATCACCTTTTTTTTTTTTCAAAAAGTAATGATTAACTTAAAAATTAATGCGAAAATCACATATTACAAATATTGAACGCATAACAGTATCAGTTCCCGTAATTGGAATCGAATAACCATCGCCAAACTGCCCATGGGGGTGGCTATCCGATTCTCGGAATCGGATAGCCATCGCTCGGCCACCCCCACAGGCGGCTGAGCGGTGGCCATCTGATTCTGAGAATCAGATAGCCACCGCCTGGCCACCCCCATGGGTGGCTGGGCAGTGGCTATCCGATTCCGAGAATCGGATAGCCACCCCCATGGGCAACCGGGCGATGGCTATTTGATTCCGAGAATTGGATAGCCACCCCGACGGGCATTCGGGCGATGGCTATTCGATTCCAAGAATCGGATAGCCACCCCCACAGGTGGTCGAGCGATGGCTATTCGATTCCGAGAATCAGATAACCACTCCCACCAGTGGTCAGGTGGTGGCTATCCGATTCTCGGAATCGGATAACCACCCCTTGACTGCCCTTGAGGTGGATATCCGATTCTCAGAATTGGATAGCCACCGCTCGGCCGCCCCCACAGGCGGTTGAGTGGTGGCTATCCGATTTCGAGAATCGGATGGCCACTGCCCAATAGCCCGTGGGGGTGGTCGGGAAGTGGCTATTCGATTCTCGGAATTGAATAGCCACCGCTCGGCCGCCCGTGGGGGCAATGGCTGATAAAATTGTTTTTTTTTTTTAAATAAAAAATAAATTTTATTAAATATTTTTATCGTGTATATATATATATATATATATATATATATATATTTGGTTTTTTTTTTTTTTTTTTATATATATTTGTAAAATATATATATTTTAAATGTTATTTTAAAAAATCTCAAAAATATATTTAGCTTTTTTCAATTTTTTTTTTTTTTTTTTTTGGAAAATGATGTTTAATTTGAAAATATGTATTTTTTTTTTTAAATTTTAATTGTTTTTCGGGTTTTTATTTTATTTTTAATTTCAACATATTTTTGTTTTTTAGGGTTTTTAGAAAATGTTTTTAATCTTAATTTTTGTAGTTTTTTAATTTTTTTGATTGTTTGTTTGTTATTTTTCTATTTTTTTAATCTAGTTTGTTTTTAATTTAATTTAGTTTTTTTTTGTTTTTCTTAATGCTTTTTTAAAATTTCCTATTTTTACTTAATTTTATAGTTTTATTTTCTTTTATTTTTTATTTTTTCAAATTTTTTTTATGGTTTACCACATTAACAAAAAGAATGTTATTTTTTTGAAAATATGTTTTTCTTATTATTAATTTCTTTAAATTTTTTTAATTTTTTTAATTCTTATATTTTATAGGTTAGTTTTGTTTTTGTTTTTTGTTTTTCACATTTTTATGATTGATTTTTTTTTTTTTTTAATTTTATGTTTTGTTTTTAATATATATTTTTATTTACGTTTTGGTAGTTTTTTTTTAACTTTTTTCTTGTGTTTTTTTCATTGTTTTTATTTTTAATTTTATGTTTTCATTATTTTTTTGATATTTTAATGTTTTCCGGAGTCATAACAAAATCTTTTACATCATTATTTCAAAATGTTGAAAATTTACCAAAAAAAAAAGAAAGTGTTATTCGAGCATCAACACTTTTCATTTTGAGGGTGTTTTTTGCCCATTTTTTGTACAGAAAAATTCAGTTTTACTGGCATTTTTTTTAAAATGTTGAAAATTAACCCTAAAAAAAAATCCATCATTCCATTATTAGCACTTTTCACTTCCAGGCTGGTTTTTGCACAATTTTTGCACAAAAAATTTGTTCTCACTACCATTTTTAAAACATGTTCAAAATTGAGCCTAAAAAAAAAAAACCATCGTTCTCGTTTTTTAAGGGTTTTTTGGGCAGAGTTCTCATTTTGAGTTTATAGTTTCCGTTTCAAAGTTTACATTGTTAAAATCTGACAAAGTGAAAATTCAGCCCTCCTGCAAAATGTTGTCTCGAACTGCGTGCACTGCCTCCTCCACCTTGAAATCCATGCCCACTCCTGGTTCCTCCCCCCTTGGCGCACTGGGAAAATAGTGTTTAAATAAAATATTTCCGGAAGATTTCTCATTGAATCCATTATGGCATGTTGGTTGAGATCCTGTTTAATAGGGAGGAGGTCGGGCAGTCAAACCCTGCCTCCTTTTTTTACACATAACATTTTTTTTTTTAAATAAATTTGGTTGGGTTGGGCCTGCCTTGGGTGGCCCGCCCACCATACCTCCCTCCATCTCCGTAATTTCTTTTTAATGGGCAGTTGGTGTTGAATGGGTTGGGCCCATGCCCCAAGGGCCGACCCACCCAACTCTACTCGTTTTAGTTGAGCCATGGTGCAAGATGTGGGGTGGCAGGGTCATGGCTGCCCACCCCTGTTTGTTTTTTCGGTTACCATAATTCCGTGGGATGTGGGGAGGCATGGGGTGTTGTCGGTGGTGGCCCACCACCCCCGTTTTTTTTATATATATTTTTATATTTTTAATATTAATAATGCATTTTTGTAAATTTTGAAATTTCACCGAAGGAGTCTTTTTAACGAGGCAACAATTTTTCCTAGAATCTGGCCCAAGTTGGTTGAAATCTGATGGTTGGGTTTTGTCCAAATTGTGGCCTCCTTAATCCTGCCTAGTCAGCAGAAAGTCAACTGAACTTTGACTACTTCTAACTTTCGCATATGGACTTGGTTTGACGAATCGTTCACAGCATCGCGATCAGGACGACAAGATCTACACTTTGGTCCTAGTTTGAAATCATTATGATCACTTTGATTTTCGAGCTTCCATAAGCCCTCTTTGTCCTGTGTGTGTCTCTAGAGCCACCTGGATCAATCCTCCCCACTGAGGAGCTTTTGGTCCTCCAAAAGCATGACAAAGAATCTGCAACTTCTTTGTACCTTGTCTGCATCACAAGCATCCTGAAAGGCCTCGTTTCTATCTCCTTCACCTTTGTTCTTTGGAGCCTTAAGCGAAGAGCCGAAACCTGCCACCTCTGCAACCTGTAGTACATTGTTTTGCAAATTACATGCTTGACTTTCATGACCAACTAATGACACAAGAGTCCCATACTTGCCACGAGTTCATAACACATGCTTGGTGGTCAAGTTTACATCAAGATGGACATAGTGCCCCAGCTACAAAAACAAGGCCAACATATCATTGTTGCTTTAACAAGTGATGGAAAACTCATCATCACTGCAACACATGATTTACAAACATAAGGCCAAAAACTATTGTCTTGACAAGTCATGGAAACACAACATCACTTTCACAGTTTATCATGCAACACAAAATAAGACCAGACATCATTGTTACTGAACAAGTGATGGAAAACAAATCATCACTTTTACATTTTAAAATGAAACAAATGATTTACAAAAGTATGACCATGAAATGCTAACATTTTTAGGAACCATTTTTCACTTATCAAGGTGAACGGGTCATCACCCTGTGATGGTTTTGCTTGTCGATCAATCGTTTCACCTGGTTCAGGCACTGACACTTTGTCTTTAAGGTGCTGCTCTGGATGGAGCCTCCAACAAGTGGCTCTTTGATGGCCACTTCCATTGCAATGACTACAATAGGTCTTCTTCCTCCATATCTGTTTAACATGTTTCTTTACCTTTTGTTGAGAGGGTCTTTCACGCCTCATCCTTTTGTGTGCTGCCATTCATTTCCCACACTTAGAAAATGTATGGTTATGTAATCCACAAAAGGTACATGTTTTTCAATTCCATGATTTACGTTCATCTTTAACAACATGATTGTAATCAAAATGAACATTCAAAAGTCGAGAGTGGTTATACCTTTCCTTGCCATCTCTGGTGTAAGTATGGCGATGAGAGCTTGCCTCAGCGCTTTCCCTACAATGGAAATTGTCATGGGATGATGGGTGTGTGTTCCCATCATTCTCTTTCCTTGATGATTTCAATGATGTATCAGAAGAATTTGACACCTTCAAGCATTCTCCCTTGGTGTATCTCAAGTCTACAAATTGAGGTCTCTGCATAACCTCCATTGGTTGAGTTATGCCTTGGTTATTAACACCAAGTTCTTTTTCCTCCTCGTTCCCCATCCTTGTAAGGAGCCTCATGTTTGTCCCTGTAATTGGGATCTCCAAATCTCCAACAGAAATCATACTATGTGACGACGAAACTAAAAATAAATCAACATATTTTACCTCCTTCGTCGATTTGGAAAGAACTAATGAGGGTTGCTCATCATCCATTGTTGGTGGTTTGCTAACTATCGTGGTGCATTCCACAACTTCCTTTCTAACATACCCAAGTCCTGTTTGGTAGGGTAATTCTTCTACTTTGATAGGGTTGACAATGCCTTGGCCATTAACGCCCAAGCCTTTCCCTTCATACCCCATTTTCTTCAATAGTTTGGAGCCAATTTCTATGGTATGATTTTCAAAAACAGCGAAATCATCATCAGGACACATACATGAATTCAAAGAACTACTTTTTACCTCACATGGGTCATGCTACACCTTTTCTAAGGCCTCGTCCTTTGCTGCAATCACTCCTTTTTCTCTGTCTCTTTCTATAGAGTTCCATACATTATCTCCACTCTTTTGGAAATTTTGAGCATGGTCTCGTACATCGCTTTTTCATCCTTTGTCGATGCACGTTCCATTGTTCATGCTTGCAATTCACATACACGCAAAGACCACTCCAATACCACTTGATCCAGGTTCGGGTGTGACAAGGGACCCTTCCAAGACCTTTTACTTTCATAATGTGTTAGATTGCATTTTTAAAATAACATAAATGAATACATGTGCATGCTGTAAAGAAGAGGAACATGACAATCACCAGCAACATAAAAACATAAGACATTGATAACAGAGTTCATCCAGGAGGAACTACGTCTCCAGGCCCCGTTGTCAAGATGGTGTAGGCCGCTGCATTAAGTGCTGTCAATAGTGATGATGTACATAGAGGCGATGTCATTATCATACAAGGATAATGTCCTCATGCAGGAGTGGCGCCAAGAGATGTTCCTCTACAGGAACTCTCAGTCAAAAGATTCTTATCAGTATGACACAAACTCATGCATGATGATAATGAGCATCTAGCCAACATGGCATAAAAGGGATCCCAATGCAAACATGCATGGCGATAACATGAGTATCCCATCAACATACAACAAAGGGATCTCAAAAAATAACATGACGAATCATGACAACAAGTACATCACATAGACAATTTCGCGTCACATCAAGCAGGAATCAGGAAAACGAGTAAGAAACAAGATCCCACATCAAGCATCAAACAATGATCTGTGTAGTAAAATGCATAGTAAAAGAAGTACAAGAACACACTGCATATACCTCACAACCAAGGGCCATCTGAAGAAGAAGATGTCAAATTGTTGAAGCTGTTTGTGCCATCGATATCATGGCATTGAAACACACGAAAATGGCTGCTCGGACATGAATGCTGACACCTACATTCCACTTACAAAATTGGTTGGAAAATAAAGTGAGAAAATGAAAAATTTGAACGCACCATTAGATTTTTGGCGTTGAATAGTGAAAAATCGACTGTCAAATTTCTGAGTTCTGAGAAATTGAGAATCTGGAGTTCAAGGAATCTTTTAGATTCACCCTAGATTCCTCAAAGATTCTACTCCATGGGTGGACTGGAAATTTGCAACTCAAAAGGTGAATCTATCCTAGCCATTGCGATCCCTGCGGAAAACTGTGAAAAACGACTATAAACTTGACTATATTCCAACATGGAGAAAAATTACCTCCTTGGGAAAATTTCAAGGATCATGCTTCTGCTCCCTGTTTCTGTAGCAATCATGGTTCCACCTCCATACTAAAAAATGGCTAAAAAGCAGAACTATGATGGAGAAACGAACAATGCCATTGTGTTCGTGGTGTCAAGAAGTACTGAAACCATATAAAATTTGTCAAAATTTGGCCCTCCTGCAAAATGCTACCTCGAACTACATGCACTGCCTCCTCTGCCTCGAAATCCATGCCCGCTCCTGGTTCCTACCCTTCAACGCACTGGGAAAATAGCATTTAAATAAAATATTGCCAGTGGATTTCTCAATGAATCCGTTATGGCGCGTTGGTTGAGATCTTGTTTAATAGGGAGGAGGTCGGGTGGTCAAACCCCGCCTCCTCCTTTATTTACACATAACAATTTTTTTTTAAATAAATTTGGTTGGGTCGGGCCTGCCCACCATACCTCCCTCCATCTCCGTAATTTATTTTTAATGGGTAGTTGGTATTGAATGGGTTAGGTATGCGCCCCAAGGGCGGGCCCACCCAACTCCGCTCGTTTTAGTTAAGCCATGGTGCGAGATGTGGGGTGGCGGGGTCATGGCCGCCCACCCCTGTTTGTTTTTTTGGCTACCACAGTTTCGTGGGATGTGGGGAGGTGTGGGGTGGTGTCCCACCACACCCTTTTTTTATATTTATTTTTATTATTTTTAATATTAATAATGCATTTTCGAAAATTTTGAAATTTGGCCAAAGGAGTCTTTTTAACGAGGCAACAATTTTGCCTAGAATCTGGCCCAGGTTGGCCGGAATCTGGTGGTCGGGTTCTGTCCAAATTGTGGCCTCAAGCCTGCCTAGCGAGCAAAAAGTTAACCAAACTTTGACTGCTTATAACTTGCACATATGGACTCGGTTTGACGAACAGTTCACACCACCACGATCAGGACGACGAGATCTATACTCCAGTCCTAGTTTGAAATCATTCTAATCACTTTTGTTTTTGAGCTTCCATAAGACCTCTTTGTCCTGTGTGTGTCTCTGGAGCCACCTGGATCAAAAAGAGTAGAATTCTATTACATTTAATGGGAACTCATTTCTAAGGTGTCTCTTGGTGCATCTAGGGAAAAAGATATCTAGTGCCCTTTCTGCCTCTTCTTTCTTCTTCTTAATATGCATGGTTTCCAGTTTTAAATAAGAATTATGAAACATTTCACTCTTAAAATATTCTAGCATACTCCCTATTTCATGTTTGATAGTTGAGGTAGAGGGAGAAGAATTGACTAGGCCTTGACTAGATCTACCTCTCTTCCTTGTAGCCCTAGAATGATTCTTAAATACTATCTTGATGTCTTCATAAGTAAGCTAGTAAACGTCTCCAATAGACAACATATTAGGTGTATCGATCAAATCCTTCATTATCCCATAGAGAAGTACACACTTTAGTGACTCTGGGTCAAGGGTGTAGTTAGCTATTCTATAGTTGAGTTGAAACATTTCCTTGTGATCCTCTAGGGATTCATCTGGTCCTAGGGACATCCTAAATATCTCCTCTTTTGTGTACCTTGATCTATAATAATACCTATATTTCTGATTGAAATCTTTCTGCATTTTATCCCAAGTGGTGATGCTTCCTCCTTCCAAGCTCATGAATCAACATAAGGCTACATCCTTGAGATTGGAAGGAAACAAATTTAGCTTTTGCTCCTCAAAATTGTAATAATAGGTTCTACAAACCACAATAAACTTAAACATGAATGTATCAAGGTACTCATAAGCTAGACCATGGAAGTGTGGGAGAGTAGTGGGGCTTATATTCTTCATTCTAGATTCCCCGTTGGTTTCTCTAATAGGAAAGAGCTCAGGTTGCCTATTTTCAACCATGTTTTGGGTAGGTGATGTAGGTTCTTCCTCCAATATTGGTTTTTCAAATATCTTTGAATACTCACCTAAAGGGTTCTCCAATTACTCTTTGGTAAGAGTAGGAGGTTCACAATCACAGAAGAAGAGCGATGGTTAACTTCTTATAGGAGTGGGAATTTTTGACATAAATTTCCCTTGGTTATCCATAATCCTATGAGGCATGAAATAAATGTGTTATTTTTATGTGTTCTTTTATCATTTTTTTAGCTTTCTAGATAGATAAAAAATAATTCAAAGTTTTTTCTTTCTAGGAAATAAAATGAAAAAATAAAGCAACTCAAAGCATAATCAACACCTACTTTAAAACGTCCCTGACAACATTGCCAAAAAGTGATGAGCTTTGGTATTGCAACAAGAATGTTGCAACTCCCAAAGCTACCAACTTTAATTTATCAATTTAGGTTTTGTACTAACTTAATAGGTGAAATTGTTGTATGCATAGTAAGCTAAGTTCTCCTTAATATGCTTAGAGGCAGTGGACCAAATCAAGGCATACAAGTACAACTAGATTTTGTAGAAGAGAAAGATGTTGCAGAAAAGGAAATTTAAACCTACTTGTAAGAAATGTAAATGTTGCATGAAAGGAAACCCTAATATACTTGCATGAAATGTAAATGTTTCATGAAAGAAAACTCTAATATACTTGCATGGAATGTAAATTTTGCATGAAAGGAAACCCTAATATAGTTGAATGAAATGAAATTGTTGCATATAAGGAAATTCTAATTTAATTGCAAGAAATAAAATGCTTGAAATGGAAACCCTAACCTATTGAAGAAATCAAACCTAGTATAGATCGACAAAGTAAAGAGAATGAAATCAATCTTAAACTATTGCATTCAAAGGAGATTTTATGCTAAAAAAAATCCAATAACTACTTCAAGAAGTGACAAAGCAAACCATCTACGTGCTGTTAAATTCATGGACTTCATCACTAACCCTAATTGCAGGAACAAATTGCAAAGGTGAAAAGAAAGGTCCTAGGTGGTCTTTGATCTCCCTCAAGATTGGTTCTAAGGAATAGGAGACATTATGAGGGGCTAAGAGGAAAAAATAAAGCTTTAAGAGCAATTATGGTCAAGTGTTGAAGGCTCATACACGATGCTACATGATTTCTATAGGATGCTACAAGATTGAATCTAAGAGCATTATGAGGGCTTGAGAGGCTAGATGAAGGTGAGGAATGGTGGTGGAAGGTGGGAGTAGGCTATGGAAGTCCTTTCCAAGCCTAGTACTCCTCAGGAGCCCATCTTGCACAAGAAGGGAATGCAAACAATGACCCCTAACAAATATGTCTTGAACTTTCTATGTGCAGATCTCTTGAAGGAGTTGGTGAGGATGGAAAGAGGGTATTGATGGTAGGCTCAGAAGAAAAAATGTTAGTTATTTGACCTAAAACCCAATAGTATGAACTTCACACAACAAAGATTGCAAATTATTGCAAAACATCTAAAACACGCTAACAATATTAATTGCAGAAAATTAAACTAGAAAGGAAACAATGAGTTGAATTTTATTAGATATCTTCCTACTCCATAAAAATGAAACCTATATTTTTGTGCTACAATACAAGTCCTACAACCATACCTTTCAAGGTGATTGAAAAATATGCAGGGAAAATTTTCATATAAACAAAACTTTCTAATAAAGGAAATACTACTAACCTAAGTACAAAAAGGAAAGACACATTATAAAATGTACAAAGGAGAGAAACTAGAATGCTTGGGTTGGGCCTAACCCAAGGGAACTCAACTCTCTAGAACATACTCATATTAATGGCAACAAAATACTTTCCATTTACCTCAAAAAGTTCTCAACTACATGATATGGAAATGAAAAAGTCAAGTACAAACTCCTAGCTCTAGCATTCACTATGCTCCAGAATTCATTATGCTCCTCTAAAGAAGTCAAATCCTACCGAGCCCTTGGTCTCTACTATTTTTAAAAAATGAGTGAAGGGAAAAACTCCTTAGAAAGAGGGATTCTTCACTCAAAAATCTCTAAAAGAGTGGATCTAGTTCTCTGAGATCCTTACAACTATTGAGTGGAGTAATTTATTCAATAGGAAGCTGAGTTGGTTGGTGAGTTAATGCAGGGAACGAGCCTCCTACATTTCCTCTAGCTTCTTATAATGTACTTATGCACAATAAATGTACCCTATTCCCACACACTAATCATGTTAGGCCACAAGATATGATAAACATCCGTTAATCTCCCTAATAAACACATTCTAGTCAAGATAGGTGTTATCAAATACAAGGAGAGAGGTAAATGTATGCTGAAGGATGACCAAGTGGTGCTTGATGTATACCTATTAATGAGGCCTATAACCTGACTGAGGACTAGTATGGAAGGTCTATTATTTTAAATTCAAAATAGGTTAGGATAATGAAGGGTTAAGCGTAAAATAATAGAGACCTATTTTTAAGAAAATAAGCAGAAACAAAAACAAAATTTGTGCATACTAGAGAAACTGATACATGTATATATAATCTATATAAGGAAAAGACTAATAATCAAAGCTATAGCTAAGAATACAATTATCTATTTGGAGGATTTTACAATTCAATAAGAATTACTGGTAGTTGAAAATATTACATCCATAGAAGTTAATGAATAGAATATTCAAGAAAATACACCAAATTTAAAATTTATGTTTTTACATGGCTACAACTAAGTTGTTGTAGGAACAAAATTATAAAAATACCTAATACATGTAACTCAATCACACCATGTACAGGAGGACCCGTTGAAGAATAACTGTATACTTCATTATTGTACAAATCTGAAGAGTAAAATCTCATCACATATTATAGAAAAAACAGAGTAATAACAAACTAAGTATCATGAGATATATATCTAGATATATATATATATATATATATATATATATATATATATATATATATATATATATAGATATATATATATATATATATATATATATGTTCCAACACAAAAACTAATCCATATATGGCTACGACCATTGTAAGCCAAAAATACCATGAGGTGATAACTACCCTACAACAAAGGGGAAAAATAAGAAAATTAAACATATATTCAGGTACCTGAGATAAACCACGGTATGTATAATCATAAGCATTTTTTCCATGCTAACCCAAAAATGGTAGAAATAAACTAACCTAGAACTTAAATAAGAAAGAACATCTCTATTAGAAAGTGAAAACTTAATTTTACTTACAAACCCTAACGATAACTTTTGGGGTTTGTTCCCAAATATTATTAGGTGAAAATTCGGTTAAATGACAAGACTTCCAACTCCTATGAAAAGGAATTGTCATTAGTAGGGAAGGGTTTGAATGGTTAACCTTGTGAAAAACTAAACCTTGAATATAAATTTTAACAAGTAGAAGGAATGATAATGGTGTGCCTATGCTTTAGAGTAAAATCACCTTCAGAATTTACAAGATTGAAGTTGAAACCCTAAAGATGTTGACGAAGGGTTTGAAGGCTTAATTGATAGAACTTATATCAATCCTATAAGATAATAACTAGAGAAAATTTCAACCCCACTAATCTTGAATAAATTAAAGGAAATTATGGAAAATATAACCCTAACATTTACTTGTAAAATAATGCAAACCTTGGCCGCCGAGATTGGCAAACACTAAAAATTTCTAAAATGTTAGGAGTGACATAGTAGCTCCATCCAAGTCTATGTATGAAGAAAGGGGAAAGATGTAAGTAAGTGGAAAATCAAAAAAGATAAAACCATTTTTTGATGGTCTTGGAAGTCCACCAACAAGGGGGGCTCCCCTATATGAAGTCCCAATTGGACCTCCACCATTTAGAGTAGGAGTGCCAATTGGGAATATGTTTGGTTGCGATTATTCTTAGGAATTTGCGTTGGCTGCAATTATGAACATAAGAGATTATGCAAATAATATTTGAAACAAGCAAGTTGACAATGTGAGGCATACAATCACAATGGATATAAGGTTCTTTCAGGACAAGGAAAGAGAGAGTGAGACTCTAGAAGAAAGATAATAGTATCATCCTAAAAAAAGACACACAAGAGCATAAGAGGATCATTAGTTAACCTAAAAAGTAGTTCAGAAAACAACAATGATCATAACGACAAGTAACAATGCAAATTAAACAAGAATATACCAAATCCAATGAAATATTTCATTTTCATTAGTATGAATTAGCATAAACACAAACTGTAAACAATGAAAGAATAGTCTCACAAGCATTCACAACATATGCATGAAAGTGCGTCGGATCTGAGAGTTTCATATATTAAGTGAAAGTAATAAGATATACAATTACAATGTTTCTACACTAGCCCCAATAGTGGAACATTAAGTCACCACTTACTCCTCCAAAGAAAGAGCTTTTCTCCTATTCCAAGCTAGAAAAGCCAAGATAAAAAGTGCAAAGTCCCATATCTTGAGCTATGAGGGTGTGTTTATAATAGATGATGTGACTCTTGACCAACCTTATGACTTTTGAGTTTCTACTATGACTATTTGAATTTCTACATGACCTTTGAGATTTGACATGACTTAAAAACTTTCTAGTTACTTTTCACATTCCATGTGGGACCCTTGGTCTTCGACACATTTTAAATTTTCTAATTTTAGAAAATACATTAATTACATTCCACAAATGATGTGGTAAGAAACATTGACACATATGAATTTGTGATGACACTTGGACAAGACATGACCTGATGTTGATGAGATGGAACTTCATTGTGATGTGTGAGGGCTAAGCCTTTCTCCTAGTTTCCATGTTTGTATCTTCTTCATGATGGATCTTTTCTTGTTATTTATATTCACCCTCCAAACAATCTAGATGAGTTTGAAAACCTTCGAAGTAAACCTAAGGTGCCACCTCTTTGTCTTTGTCCAAAAATCCTCTATGTTCTTCACAATGGTTCTTCCTTCACTCTTTCTTTAGAAGTTCTCTCATGTAGTTTCTTCTTGATGACATCCATTATGTCCATGATAAATATTACATGTGTTTAATATTTATCCTCTTAGAGCTTGGTGATATGGAGTCTTCCTTGTGATTTCGATCTTCAATCTTCCATCGTGATCCTGTGTCCCTTCATGTTCTTGATTGATAGTCTATTTGTCTCTTCAACTTCACAAGTGTGTTTTACATGATTTCCTTGGCATCCTCCTCAAGCATCATCCTATCATGTCAATATACAATACATGCAGGTGAAATTCATTCATGATAAGATGACATAAGTCCAAAAATATCCTAGTCTAACTTCTTAATGCAATGCAATGATTGAACTTGGGACTGTGTAGGATTGAGGAGGAGGTTCAGGGATTGTATAGTGTGCAGTTTCAGAAGGCATTAACGGAGGTTTTGTCACTATGATTGTACAATGTGCAGTGGCTGATGAAATGGGAGACAAAAATGTGTAGTTGAGGGAGACATTGACATAGTAAGGCATGATTTTTCACTATGATTACGAAATGCGTAGTTGAGGGAATACTTAGGCATAAGATTGTGCAGTTGCGCAAGCTAGGTGGGTAGTGAGGCCTGCTTGCTAACTGAGACTATGTAGTGCATAATGGAAGATTGACTGGGAGAGAGAATGACACATTTTCTAGGAATAGGAGGCAAGGATTGAGCACTGTGACTGTGTAATGCGTAGTCCTTGGAGGCTGTAACTACACAATACGCAATTACAGGAGAAGGGTGTTTCATTGTGACTTAAGACTACACAATACACATTTTGAAGAGGGATTTAGTAAATTGAAAAGATAATGAATTCTCCAAAAATTCCTAAGTGTGGGATCAGTCAGACAAGAGAGAGAAAGACATGCAAACAAGTATTGAAACAATGATCTCACACTTAGATAACATCATAACAAGGAAAAATCATGCTAAGTACCCCAAATCAATAAGCATACCCTAAAATGAAAAAAAAAACACTTATTTTAAAGTGTGTCTGTTGAAACATCACTTGCGACACTTAGAATACACGTTATGATAGGAGTGTTGAATGTAACTAGAAAGTGCATTGAGCTGTGGGAGAGTGTCTAACACATATCCTTATGATATATATGATCAACTAATGCAGGTGAGTGTGCTAGAGATGGCTCTAGTGGTTTTATCAAGTGCGACACATGTATGAGTGAAAATACTTAAAAGTGACACTCACGACAATAGGAAAGAGTGAAAATGACACTTGAAAAAGCTAAAGAAAGTGAAAGAGACACATGCTACAATGAAGATAATGCAAAAGAGCCACTTGTGAAAGTGAAAGAAAGCAAGTAATACATTCACAAAAGTGATAGAGACACTAATTAAAACCAAAGCACATAAAAGTGATATTTGAGAAAAATCACTGGGGTGATGTTACAATTGCAACTAATAGTGAGAGAGTTACTACCTTGGAATTATGCACTAACTGTCCATAGGAACTGTGTAATCTCTGTCTCAAGGAATTGTGCAATCACTATCACTAGAGTCTATGCAAGCACTATAGTTTAGGACTGAACAATCATCATCCACAAAGAATTTCATAGTCACTATTCTTAAGCATTCCATAGTCATTGTCCTCAACATTTACACAATGACTATCAACAAGGATTGCATAGTGCTTGACTTTCTAGGGTACACATTTATTTTTAGGCTTTCTTGGAAGAATATTGCTTGTAAATGCATCAAAGTTAAGCATGTGTACGAAAGTGACTTCAATATTTAGAATCTCATCATGAAGTGAACATGAATAGCTTGAGGTGATAGGCCTTGAGATCGTCAGTAGGCTCCAAATGCAAGTGTACGTAAAATTTTGGAGGGTGTTTTTGTAGTGAAAAAACTTGGTGACACACTGAAAGAACTCCAATTTCTCTATTTAGATTTAGATTTAGGCATAAAGTATAGTCTTTCCAGAAGTACTGATTCATGTGGATCACCTCATCTTCCTCATTTATCCCGGTTATAAGTATAGTCTCTTCTATCCCTTTCTCGACTAAACACATTTTCAAGGCTTACCATATCTCAATTGTTTCGATCTAGGAAAAGGGTAATATATATTTGCAAGTTTAATATGATCAGAGTTTTAGCTCCATCTTCGGTTTTTCTCTACTACTAGCAGGCTTTTTCAATACCCCTGTGGAGTCACTTCAGGAACACAAGAATTTATTCACTACGAGCAAGCCTATTCAGCACCCCGACGAAGTTTCTTGCTTCACCTCCTTCTTCAAGAATCCTTTCTCTTCTTTCACCCTTTATTTTTTTCTTTTCAATATGCTCACTAGAATTTTATCAACATTTATTTCACCAGGGTGGAAGAGGGATCCCGACTTATTGAGAGTAAGAGAGGTTATTTCTCAAATATTGTTATATAAATTTGAGAATAATATCCTCACTTTTAGTTTTCTCCTCTCCCTTCTCTACTTGATTGTATCGGAAAGAAAAAAATAATATAATTACCACATCAAGTGAAGGAATGAAGATCCTAAAATAGATACAAGCATCAATGTTCTACTTATGGCATTCCAATCAAATGGATCATATTTTCGATTCATACATCATTGAATTTTAAATATGTGTAGGCCCAAACAAGGAAGATGATAACATATTAGCTAAGCATTGATTGTCATAAAAATTATGTTTTCAAAGTTTTACACATTTTTCTCTTCAGACAGACAAAATTAGTTCTCATGCACGGTCTTATTAAACAAAACATGCAAGAAAAACATGACACAACAAGAAAACAAATAAAATGAAAATACTACAATGAAAAGCAAGATGTAATGATGATGTAATGCAAAAGGAAACTGAGATGAACCTAAGCCTGAACCTAACCTACCCAACTAGAAGGTCAAGCCTAAGTTAAGTGAAATTTCCAATGTAACCATTCAAGTTTCTCCCGATTAGTAAACTAAAAGTTATGAAGAATTAAAAACCATATAAAACAAGGTACATAAATAAATATGATTACCTGATTTTTCCTGTGCATATGTATGAAGGTCAATGTTGTAAGCGTCAAGGTGTTCTTTAGAATCTCGCTCGATCCAACCTATAGGATTGCCAAAATAGCAAGGATGATGAACATGAATTCCTTGAAAAAAAATCTCAAACCAGTTATTCGAAATTGAAATCGTTATGAATTGTGTTGGAACTTTTTTATTAATAATTGGACTCATAAGATATGATTCCTCTAACCAGTTAGAAATTGGATCATGAAAAACACCAGCTTCAAAAGGTTGAGATTTATACAAAGATACACATTAAATCATCAAATCCATATTATGAGAAAGATTGGGTGGGGAATGCATAAACTATTATTTCTTAGACCCTTTACCAAGACTGCGGAGACCTAACATAACCATCCAAAAACACTTAAGTGCCCCAACAACTTGGTAGGTATCTAAAAAATAAATACATGAATAAAATAAAAACCAACAACTATCGTCGAGTAAGTTTATGAAGAAATAATTGATAAGATTACAATTGTTGAATCTATTATTATGATTGAATCTTATAGTTGATATATGAGATGTTCCATTATTTAGAGATAAGGATTTGTTGATTCGAGAGATTAAATAAGAAATTTGAATTGAAAAATCCCCCCCTTGGTGTGAAAATTCTTGGTAATAATTAGTTCCTCTTTTTTAGTGCATGAGAGATTCACTTTGTATCCAACAATTTAAAAACTAGTTGACATACAAGGAATGGTAAAACTAGGTTGACCAATGATTTGAACTTGAACAGGAATGTAAAAAATTATAGATATAACCATAAATACATAGATGAATCAAAAATAACACTTCATTTCATTAATATCATAATACTAAAATATACTTACAAATAGAATGGAAATAAACTACCTTGGGTGATGGTAGGTTATCTTTGAGAAGAGATGTGGTGGCTACATGCCTCTGAACTGTGTTACAATGAGGCTCAAGGGACTATTTATTATTGAATAACATGTGAAAATCATAAACAACTAAAACCATAACCCTAGGAGATGGGACACCAAGAGTTTGTGGACCCCATTGGGGTTAGTTGGGTAGCCAACTTCGTGGGGTCGTAACTTGGTCATATTATCTCTGTTTGGCGCGTACAATACCTTGTTGGAAATGTCTTTTCAAGTATGAAAAGATTTTTAGTAGGTCCTTGCTTGCATTGGATCTAAAAAGAAACACCATTTAGGGTGTCAAAAATACTCCGGAAGTTCAGGACCCGAAAAATTGCTAAAAATAGTAAATGCTAAAATAAAGAAGGAAATAGATGAAACCGGCTAGAGGTCTAGGTGGAATAGGTGGGTAGCCCCCAAAATCCACTTGGATCAGTCCTCCCCCCTTGGGAAGCAGTGGTATCCATTGCGCGTAGAACCTCCATGAGGTGAGGAAATTTTTGTTGAACCCGATCCTTGGTGAACCACTTGCCCTGGTGAAGGAGTTGGCTTGCTTTGACAACTCGATATAGCTGGATCCTTAATTGGAAAGTGTTCTTGATCTGCATGTCCATGAGCTGATCAGTGTTGGCCTATTCCATGTAGTCCAGATTTAGTTCTATTGGTATGAGTTGTTCTGTAATTTCAGATGTTTCGAACAATGGTGGAAAGTATGGACAAAGGTGGTCTACATTGAACACTGGATGTAGACCAAGGAATGGTAGGATGCTGAGCTTGAAAGCATTTTCCCCTACAACCTTGGTGATGGTTTATGGCCCATATCGGAGTGGGTGAAGCTTGTGGTGGGATCCAGCGAGGCGCTCCTTCTACAAATGTAGCAAAACTTTGTCGCCTACCTGGAATTTGTACAACACTCGATGCTAATCATGGAGTTGCTTGTACTTAACATTGACTTTGTCCAATATATCATGGACCTAATGAAAGATGTGTTGAATGCGCTCAATGAAGATGTTAGCCCTGTTTACTTCGGACTGGACGTGAGCTGAATCTACCTAAGTAGCTGAAAATGGTATGGCCACATCTATGGGACATAATGGCTGAAATCTGAGCCCTACCTGAAAAGGGATATGACCTGTTGGAAATAGCAATAGGAAATGCTAAAAATAGCATTGCTATAAATAGAATTTCAGGTACCAGTGTTGGACATAGCAACAAGGAATGCTAAAAATAACATTGCTATAAATAGTATTTCGGGATAGATTCCAATTTTAGTTAGTCCCTGGACTAAAATTGAGAAGTAAAATTTGAATTTGACCTTAGCAGTTGTTTGTAAAATAATTAATTAATTCATCTTGAGTTAATTAGTTGTATAAAATCAAACATGAAGTCTATGTGAAGACATGCAACAGTTTCTCTATTGATTGAGGAAGTTATCCCTTGATTAAGGAGATCAGGATGAGTTGTACTTTGAGTTGTAATTAGTTAGCTCAGTTATCTAAGTTAAGTCCAGTTAGATTAATTCAAATGGTTTTTTGAACTGATTGTGAGTTTAATTAGTTAATGCATGCATGCATGTAACTGCTGCACTTCAGATAACTGAATATTCTCTCATAAATAACTCATGCAACTCAGTTCAGTTAGAGATGTAGTTGAGATCAGAGGAAGGCACAATGTACTATTAGTTGGAGGATTTTTCCTATATAGGAAAATCATCCATGCAGAAGGAATTATCTCCTTCACGATTGCACAGTTACTTCTGAGTTTAGTGAGCAGTGTGAGAGGTGAATTCACATAGGTGGCAGCATTGGACCCCAGGAGAAACTGCGCAAGGAAATAAGAGGCTTGGAGGACTGATGGAAGGCATATGTTGTGTCTATTTAGTCTATGAGTAGCATTGAGGGATCATATTGAGAGCAGGATAGCTGGTGAGCTAATGCTTTATGTAATCCAGACATATTTCCACTTGCATGATAATACAGAGATCAAGGTTTTTAGCTGAGGCTTTCCCAGAGTATTCTTTTGCGTTCATGTGTGATTGATTTCTCATTCTCAGTTATATGTGTTCTATTTGATCTTGCTCAAAATCGATTAAGCTTCCGCAAGTCTGTTGTAGAAGTAGATCTTGTATTTTTCTTAAGTATATTGCATAATCTGTTGATCTACAGTGGGAAATTCTACATGGTATTGGAGCAAAGGTGATCAAAGTGAAGAAAAATATACAAATAAGGGAGAAGTTTCAAGTTTCAAGTTCCTGATTATAGAATTTGAATTTGAGTATGCCCTTGATGGCAGTTCGAATTATATGGCTTGGAAGGATCGCATGGAAGCGGTATTAGATGTCAATGGTCTAAAGGACTTAATTGATCAAGAAGTCCCCAAGCCAGTAGCAACTAATGCCCAAGAATTGGCGGAATGGAAGAAATGTGTGGCTAGAGCGAGGATAATCCTCTTGGAGGGAGTTCGAGACCACATTGTCTCGAGCCTCCATGGGAAGGAGACACTATTTTCAATGTGTAAAACATTGAAGGATCTATATCAGAACAACAACGATCAGAGGAAGCTAGTGTTGAAAGACAAGCTTTCAAAAATCAAGTGTGAAAAGGGCAACATGATCTCTACATATCTAAACAAGCTCACCACCTGCAGGGATGAGCTTGGAAGTGTAGGGTGATAAGCCTCATAAATGGGTAATTATATGGGCTCAGTTTACCTCCTAACCTAGTCAAATCAACCATTCTCTTAGCTTCTTGTATGATTTTCTGATTATATTTATGCTTATAGAGTGAGTTGAGTTAGTTATTGTGCCATGTGGTCTAACATGTATTTAATGTAGATTATTGATGAGTTTCGAGGTCAAAGTCAAGGATCCAGTGGACAAATGGCAGCAATAACTCGAAGTGGAAAAAGGAGAGGAATTATAGGAGGGAATCCCCCTCATTTATTACTCCTCACTTCAAATTCCCCTTCATTCATCTCGGAGTACAAGCAGCCGAATCATGCACTAGAAGGCAGCCGAGCAAGTGGAGGATGACTGATGATTATCTCGAGTTTTGGGAGCCAAGCCTCCCTGATTTTAAGGAAGCTATTGGTAGCTTCATTTGTATAAGTAGAGGGGCCTAGGGCCTCACTAGGGTCATATTTTTGTTGGATTTTTTCTTATGTAAACTCTGCTCAAATTTTGAGCTTATTATTTTGTGACAGTTTCATGTAATCTTGCTATTGTTTTGAAAATAAAGATGGAATCCTTTTTGAGCTAACACTAAGTTACCAGGGTTGAAGCTCTTGGGTTAGGTCCCAATCTAGGCAACCAAGCTGCTCTTTACTTGTATTTTTATGTTTTATTTCAGTTTGTAGATTAGGTTGATGTTAGATGTATTTCTTTTATGGTTAAGAATAGGTTGCTTTTGATGATTCAATAGTTTTCTTCCATTTGTACTTTCTATAGCAGGTTAAACAGTGATCAGCAAAGACTCAAAAGGCTAGCAATAGTTCCTTGGCCTATCTTCCTCCATTTGGGACCATGATTTGAGGCAAAGACCCTCTTGCTGCCCCAAAAACATAGATTTTTCTCCTTCATAGGACTTCTAGTGTTTGCAGCTTTTTAGTAGGTTAATAGTCCAAATTTTCTTTGCTTTAGATCTTATTCATCATGCTCACTTCTTGATTTGAAATATTTTTCTTTCATGCTTTCCTTTCCTACAACATTTCTCAGCATTTCCTTTCATAGATCATAGTTTAGACCATTTTTATCCAAAACTTTGTTTTTCCTAAATGCATTCATTTCACTTGTTGCTTGATTTCTTTGGTTAACTGTCTGTTTCTTTGTAGTAGATCTCTTCCAGAAGTAGGCCAGATTATCAGCCATCACATCCTCCATCTTATCCACGCCTTATAGGTCGCCCAAACCTCACCTCAATTCGGCCTTAGTTTCTTGCATTTTCCATAGAACTTCTTCCTCTCTCCTTGAGCAAACCCAACCATCTTCCTCTCTCTTGGCGATTCATGGTAGACCTTAGGTGCCTTAACACCTCATTCCAACCTTCATCCACCTTTTTAACCCACTCTCACACCCTCAAAATAGTGGAAACTTCTCTCGGCCTCCTCTTGTAGGCCTCCTGTAGATTCCCTGTTTTCCTCCCATAGATTTCCTGTGTCCTCCTGTAGATTTTCCTGTAGGCTTTCTTTTGAAGGTTGAGTGTGGGAAAATCCTCCAGAAGGTCACTTGAGACATCCTAGGACCCATCCACACCATCATAAATCCTCTCAAGTCCCAAAACCGCCCTTCAACACCACCTATTCGCTGCCACATTCACACACAATAAATTACATGCATGTCAAATTCACATAAAAACACATAAAAATCCAAAAATATGTTTTTTGTTTATTTACTTCCAAAAATAGCATAGTTAGATGTTGTTTACTTCCTTGAATAGGTAATGGCATTCCTTTCATGGTTTTCATAGCGCTTTCTGCAAAAGTAGAATTAGTTGTTTAATTAGGGTTCACTAGGTTTGCTTTACATTTCAGTCTTTCTCCTTTCTGCAGTTAGAATAACATCTATATTTCTTTCCTTTCATCACATATAGAGCTTCTTCTAGAATCCATAGAAGTTGGCTCGATCTCCTAGTGATCTTGCATCGGCTGACCAAGTGACAACCTATAGTGATAGCTAGTACTTGTGCATATAGCACCGATGCTTCCAAGTTTGTTATGAACTACCGAGTTGATAAGAGTAAAGTAGGCAGCCCAGGAGTTGCAACATTATTGCTACAATACTGGTGCTCACCACTTTTTGGCGCTATTTCCGAGGAAGCATCAGAGTATTATGTGATTACTGCTTTCTTCTATTTTCTATTGCAACATTTTTCTAATAGTTTATTTCATCAAAAGTAGACTAGTCCTTTCTTTTCCTTCAGTTCTGCATTTCCTTGTTTTCCTTTTCAATTTTGCAAATTTCATTTCAGCAAGAGTAGACTAGTCATTTCCTTTCCGTCAAGTTTTGCATTTCCTTTCTTTCCTCTTCAATTCTGCAAATTTCATTTCAGCAAGTTGCAATTTGTTTTGTTCAATCAATTTTGGTTTTGCAGGTACTATCAGTGTGGGGAAAAAGAAACAAAAACCAACCAAAAAGATTTCCTTTCATGCCTCATAGGAATAGAGATAACTCAGGAAAAATTTTTCCCAACACCCCCACTGCTTCACACAACCAACCTTCTCTCTTCTTCGGTGGCTGCGATTAGGAAGAACCCTTAGGTGAACAATCAGGCATATTTGAAGAACCTATAGGGGAAGAAGAAGAAGAGAACATTCCTTTGGAGCCAATGGCTGAAAACAGAAATACTAGAGGGAATGGAGAGAGAATAGAGGGTACCTTTCCCATTCGGGAGACCAATGGGGACACAGAAAGGAAGAATATAAGCCCTTCCGCCCTACCTCATTTCCATGGTCTAACTACAGAAGATTCTGACACCTTTTTGTTCGAGTTTGCTGTCATCTGTCGAACC
Organism: Pinus tabuliformis; assembly: GCA_031772625.1. Lineage (NCBI taxonomy): Eukaryota > Viridiplantae > Streptophyta > Pinopsida > Pinales > Pinaceae > Pinus > Pinus tabuliformis. Next base: position 387,437,960 of record CM062816.1, on the reverse strand, counting down.
TATGACTATGTAGAAGATGAGCAAAAGTTAAAACTTTTCCCTTCTACTCTCAAGGATGCAACATTGCCTGTTTCATGGGATTACTTGGCAATAACATCACAACTTGGGCTTAGATGCAACAAGCCTTTAACAACAAGTATCGAGACTATTATAGGTCAAAACATACTAAAGATAAAAAATTTCGAATGACCATAATAAGTGATGAGTCCCTGGAAGACTATGAAGAGAGGTTCCAGCTCAGTTACAAAAGAGCCAGGTGTACACTTGACCCTGAGTCTCTGAAGCTGGTCCTGCTAAGGGGAATTTGGGAAGATCTTTTAGAGACCCTCTTTTTCCGGGAAAACTAGTTTCTTTTTTATCTGCAAGTCCCACTAAGATGGGTAGCTATCTTGGAAACAAAAAATCAAAGCAATTTGCGATTTCCTTTATGTATGATAGATAAGAGAGAAGTGAAGGGGACCAACCTGGGTCTTCCGCTTGGCTCCTTCCTTGATTCTTCTCTCCCTTGATAGAGCTTGCCACTCCTCTCCTACTTGTCCCGCTTCAGAGAATACTTGTAGAGTCAAAGTAATAGAACACCATGGAAGCATCTTGATCTATAATATCATAAACAATGCAGAATCAGAAATACATTGACCATACAATTGCATTCACAAATAACAAGATTCACAAATACACGATTATATGGAGGAAAACTCAAAGAACTTTATTAATAGTAGAAGAGAGGATTACAACCTAGCTGTCTGATCCAGCATCATCCTCCCAACATCAAAGCCCTCTTCACCTCATGAAAAGCAAGATCACCCAACAATACAATGTCTCTTCTCACAGATAAACCAACAACACTTCCTTACAAAATAAAAATTCTAGCCCCTAGATCTCTCAAATGAGGGATCCATTTATAGATGTCTTGCAAGGGTGTGAGTCAACTCTGGGTTTCTAATTAGTGTCATTCCACTGATAGTTATTGGTTCCACTTGGAGATTTCATTGATCTCTTGCTCATCCCTGGGCGAATTTAGAGAGGCAAGTGTCATGGGAGAAGTTTCTGGAGGATTCCATGAGCTTCCACTTAGCAAACTGTCTCTGCCATTTGTCCATTCTCACTCATCAGACCCTACAAAAGGCCTTTTAAGTATGCATCACACCTAGCTAGTGTAGTAGCCAGTATGCATCGTACCTTGACCATGGAGCAGTTAGTATGGTCCAGTTTTGGCCAGTTCTGAGTGGTTTTTTCAGGTGGAACTTCTGGGAAATGATGTAATCAGTTGACCATGATTCTTTAGGGTATGAAACAACACTTTTAGGGGTTAAAGATCCCTTGGTTTATGGACATATGAGTTTGGGGTGTAGTGCCCCAATATGTCTATAACAGTTGCCCCCTAAAGCATGAAGTCGTAAATCTTTTAATGTCGGGTGAAATGCTTTATCATGAGGATCCGATGTATTCGAACTAGAAGGTGACCTGTATAAGATACAATACAATACATCATCATCATATTATTTTCATGATCTAGCTGAGGCGGGCATTCCCATGCTCAGCTTTATAAATTCATTTTCATGTACATAGGACAGACAATCGTCTGCTATTGCAGACTAGTGATTCTTCACATGAAGAGTCATCTTGCCTGGCTTAGATGACTATCTGTGCAACTTTTGTGTACATTTTATGTCTTTATGTTCTTGAATATATCGTAGCCTGGATGGATGAAACTAGATCCGGGGTCTTCAAACACATTCAATCTTTGCCTGATGTACAAGTCGATCCATGTGAAAAGATGTTCTGAAGTCGAACATGGAAAGACATTGCCTGATTACTAGCCAATAATGTAAGCTATTAACAGACGCGAGAGGAGTCAATGATAATGATAATGAACCTCAAGGTACTACAATACAATTCACGTGGTGTGAATATATGAGCCGTTGTTGAACACCATGCAAAATATTTTGGTCGAAGGCCATTGATGTAAACCTGTCGTCGGAAGTGAGAAACTTGCCATTGAGGCATGCAATCTTCAAAGTATTGAAAGGGTTGTTTCTAAGTCAACTTATTGGATAATGAGCTGATGTCGACAAGAAGTGACCCATTGTAGGAGGGCCTTGATGTATCCCACATTTATGACACGAAACAAAGCAAATGATTTTTCTGGAGGTGAAAACAATATGATGATACAAGGTTCAGGAATGGCAGTCATGAAAAATGAAGGGTGAAGGTATTGCAGTGGATGAGACGTTAGTTGGATGGTAAATTCTCTGAATGAATTCTCTTAAACATGTCGGTGACACTGAGATGGATTGGTAGCATTAACCCCAAAAGATGGATGGTACAGATGACCAATGGTGATATGATCAGTGAATGGAATAGCCCAACCTGACTCAATCATGGTGATGGAGTGAAAGTGTCATGTTCAAGAGCGACCTACTACCAATGAAATTCTTCAAGTTTTCTTCCCTTTTTCCCCAGTCATTGCTGACCAGTACCTCTTTATTTTTGTTAAGCTTCCAGAGGATAATATATGCTTGTTCTATAATTTTCCCTTCGGGTAAACCTGTTGCTATATTTTAGCGAGCCTAGCAACAGTGAAACTCGTTCTTGTTTGGATGGACAAGTTTGTCGCTATTATTTTAACAAGTTTAACGACAAATATAACTTGGTACTTTTCATGTTTAGAGAGTTTTAAAAGGCACGAAAAGGAAACTCCAACGGTATTTCTTCGTAGCATAATCCCTTAATTCTGAAAAAGTATAAAATAATACGAAAGGGATGACTTTTCGATTGCTTTAGTGAGCCGAAAAAGACAAGCGCTCGATCTTTTTGTTTAATAATCCCTCAGGTCCAAAAAGATTAAAATGTATAGGAGGGATGGCACTTCCCTTTACTTTAATGAGTTGGAAAGGCCAATAGCTCGACAATATTTTTATATTTAACGAGTCTAAAAAGAGTTTAAAAGAGACTCGTTTTTTAGGAACGAGTGGTGTTTTCGGGTAGCAACTGGTTCTAGGTAAGTTTGGAACTTCTCAAAACATGGTAGTGTGAAGAGGGTGGCTAACAAGACCACTCGTCGCAGTTGTTCCTCAAAAGGGTAAACAATCAAGTGGAAGCGTATGATCGGCCAAAAGAATGGAGGTGATGATAGGAACAGAACCAAGGTTCAAAAGGTTGATAGTAGGGCAATCGCAAAGGTTATTTATTGAGGGTGGATTCATTTTTTAATGAGCTTGAACCGGGAGAATCTATGCTCATAGGCGGGTTTATCTTTTAACAAACTTGAACCTCGCGGAAACATTACTCATAAGCAGGTTTATTTTTTTAACGAGCTTGAACCTTGCGGAAACATTGCTCATGATAGTGGTCTAAGACGTTCAATTTACCATTTAACACATTAGATTCTTTCTTCGGTCATTCAACCTGCTCAATTGCTCCATCAAATTGATTAGAAATACATATACATGCCTGAAAAATGAATTTAAAACTAACATTTTACTTGAAGTACGTGAATAATAACATAAAAAGTAGTTTTACCTCTCATTTTTACCATTTCTTTTTGAATTTGGGATTTTGGAGCTCTAGAGTGGTTTTCCCCCGAAAATTTCATCAGCTGATTTCATGAGATCTGGTGGACTATTCTCCGCGCCATCAGGACTAGGTAGAAGCCAACCCTGAGAACTTCATTTTCATTCCATTCTTTTCTGATTTTGAGCAAGTTTTTCCTTGCTTCTAGGCCCCTAGGGTTTGAAGAACTCGTTCTCCATCCATCGCACATAGCTTGCATCAAAAAGTGTGATGCATACTGAGCTAGACACTGGCCAGTCAGTATGCATCTCACCTTGCTAACAGGCAGGGTGCGATGGGCACAGAAAGGAAACTTTACACAGTGATTTTTCATGAAATTTTTGCCTATTTTTTCTCAAATCAGGATCCTAATTCATCTTTTTTCTATGACTCAGATATTTGTTGGATTAAGATGGTTATTACATGGTATGAACGTGAACATGAAGAAGAGGACATGATTGCCTTACATGATTAGGGTATTGTTACTGCATTGCGAAACTGTGGTTTGCTCAAATTCTTCCATATATCTAGCATGAGGCAACAAATCAGTTTGTTGCAGTATTTTCTCGATGCTTGGGATCCGATCAACCAGGTATTCTAGATTAGAGGCAAATATATTCCACTGACAGTTGAGGATATCTACTTTTTGACAGGGTTATCGAGGCATGGTGCCCCTCTTTCCTTGTCGGGATCTGCCCGTGGGGGTGAATCTATGAGAGATTATATCCGTCAGTTTTGTAGAGATGGATCTTAGCTTAGCAGAGATGGAAAAATCAATATGTAAGATGTCACTGATTGGTACATGAGGACCATTTTATTCAACTTTGCTAGATTGGTTGGTAGTGCGGCTCTCCATTTGGCAAACAGATCTTATGTACAGTATGCCCTGGAATGTCTGGAACCAAAGGTATTCAACTGGTGCGAGGTGGTACTTCTGGTGATAAAAGAATAACTCTCCAAGGTAAAGAATGGAAGATCCAAGAACTTTGGCTACGGTTCCATTTTGACTGCTTTTTCCTTGGAGAGGATTCCATTGATGTAGCCTCAGTACATTTCACTAGGATTACCAGCGCCGAGGGAACCACGGATGCAGAGGTGGGTTGATCTCATGGCCAGACATGCTGGTCAGTCACATATTTCTTTCTCTGATGCCTTCTTTGAGTGGTTCGACCGTCAGGAGATGGTCTTTGTGGAGTATCCATATGTCGGGATGGATTTCCGAGGCGACCTGGATTTGGTGTTACTGACTAGCGAGTAGTGGAGTGTGATAGGTAAAAAATGATTTGACCACATTTTTTTTATCAGTTTTATAATAATTTTGTGTTTTTGAATGTTATCAAGACTAATTGAACCCATATACTTGTGCAGATGTAGGGTTGGTGTGACTAGCGGCATGCCCAAGGGCGACAGCTGATGTTCAAGTAGGAGAGCTTGTAGGGAGGGCTGTCCTTTGCGATCTGGACATAGGTGAGACCCTGGCAGTACTGCAAGATTAGATCGAGGGTCTCACTCTTGGTATTCAGGATGTGAGGACCGACGAGTTACCTCAGAGGCTACAGCGCCACACTACTGGCATTCCGGGTCGATGGACTAGACTCTTGCGTATGATCGCACAGGCGGTGACATGTTACCACCAGCATAATTAGTCTAGGATGCTTTTTTGCATTCATTTTTGAGTTTCTTGGTCATGTGACCGATTTTGTCTTGGACACAAAACATTTTGTAAAAACTATAAACAGTTATATATTTTTGATTTTCGGAGTTTTATTTTGGTTAAGTTATGTGATCCAGATGCAAATGTTAATGTGAAATGCTTTTCTTTACAAATGCTGCAAATGTCTATCTAACACATAATTTGCTAATGAATCAATTAATGTGTTTAAGTTTCTGGAAATATGTTGATATTGAATGGAATCAAACTGTCTTTCCAAAATCCTGACTCTTAGGAACATACGATAAATAGCTGGGTTCCGAACGGAATAGACGCCCGTAAGTTGTAGAATGATGAGCTACGAATCTAGCCTGACAACAAGTCGACATATGCCATGTGAAATGGCATTAAAGAGAAGCTCAATCAACATGCTATACTCAGTGATGTTGTTCATTTATCAACCAATACATATCCCCCTGAAACTCACCAACTCGCCACTTGGAGCAAAAATGGCCCAGGCTGTAGAAGATAGGTTCTGTGTACTATGACTAGCTCCATCGGCGTACCCAACGAATGATTCCAAAAGGTCCGACATCTGCAACAAATGCAAAGTGGATTACCTAACCAAAATGAAAACTCTTGACGAAAACAAAAATGTAACAAAAGCATATCTACAAAGAGATTACTAAATTTGATCAGGCATAGTAACGCTTAAGATACAACCTGTTTCAGGGTTGCGACAATGGAATCCCATCGTAATCTACTAGCTTGTAGGCTCCTTTTGTTAATACTCATTTAACAATGTAGGGGCCCATCCATAATGGTTTGAACTTACCTGCTCCCAATTTATCAGAGTCCTGATTGTAGAGCAAGACCAAGTCACCTTCCGAGAAGACACGAGGCTTGACATTTTTGTCAAATTGCGCTTTGACATGTTTCTTATGCACTTCGTTAGCTAGTGCAGAATCACGACGGGTTTCATCCAAGTGGATTAGTTCCAAGAAACGGGCCTCTTCCTTTGAAGTTTCGGGAAGTAGATCGATTACGAGCTTGAGAGATGAAATTTCACACTAAATTGGCAAGACAACTTCTAGACCATACACCAACTGAAAAGGCGTAAATCCAGTTGCATTTCTCACCGAAGTCCTATATGCCCACAGAGCTGAGTATAGGATCAAATGCCAATTTTTTTTGTGGACTCCAATCATTCTTTGCAGCATGCACTTAAGGACTTTGTTGATCGCTTCAACCTGTCTGTTAGCTTGCGGATAATATGGAGTAGAACTATCGTGGGAAAATCCTAATTTGGCAATCAATTCAATCATCATGTGATTGCTAAAATGCGATCCATGATCTGTGACTATAGCCTATGGAACACCAAACCTAGAGACTACATGATTGAAAAAGAAAAGAGCAATCGTTTCACCGCTATTGTTTAATGTAGGCATCGCCTCGGCCCATTTTGTAAAATAGTCGATAGCGACTATGAGATACCCATGCCCCACAGCTGAGGTGGGGTTATATGTCATGAAATCTATGCCCCATTTAGCGAATGGCCCAACAACAACTACTGGATGTAGCGGTGCAGGTGTTTATCTAGTTTTGCGATCAAAAATCTGGCAAGCATGGCAACTTTTGACTGCAATTATGAAATCTTTGAAGATAGTGGGCCAGAAGTAACTAGCTTGTAAGATCTTTTGTGCAGTAGCATAACCAGATAGATGCCCCCCACATGCACCTGAATGACAGTCATTCAGGACTTTTTTGGCCTCCTCATGCGTGAGGCACCTTCACAAAACTGTATCGACACCACGACGGTAAAGTGTATCACCGACGATCATGTAGTCTTTTACGTCACTATTCCGAGTGAGAGGTGTTAGGCCTAAAGGTTTGGGTTTGGACATAGATTAGTATATCTCCGTACCACGGGTCGCTTGATGATATCAGAAACAAAGTTTCATCCACGATTGATGCTTTAGATGTTAAATCGTTGGACGGTGATGGGAGGTCACAAAGTAACTCCCAAAGACTAGAGATTTCTTTGATTTGGATTTGGTGAATTCTAGATCAAACTCTTGCAAAATGGCTATCCATTTGGAATATTTCCCCCCTAGCAATTGACGCGACAAAATGTAGGTCATAGGGTTGCAATCTGACAAAATGGTAGTTTTGCGAAAGAGTATATAGTGTCAAAATCTCTATACTGCTTGAACAGTTGCTAAAGCCAGCTTTTCAACATAGGAGTACTTGCTTTCTGTATCATTTAAGTTGCGGCTTAAATAATACACAGGATGTTCTATTCCATTGTCTTCTTGTACTAAAACCATGGCGATGGTTGTATCTGTAGCGGCGAGATACAGGTTAAAATCTTTTTGATAGTCAGGAGCGTACATTAATGATGCTTTTACTAGGGAACCTTTTAAAGCATCAAAGGAAGCTTGCGCAACCTGATCCCAGTTGAAGGGTACTTCTTTTTTCAAAATACGCGTATAACCTTTAGCAAGTTCGACGTAATTTGGAATGAACCTCCTTAGAAAGTTTGCTTTCCCTTGGAGTTTCTGAATCTGAAGCAAATTTGAAGGTGGAGGCATGTCGATGATTTCCTGAACCTTACATGGGTCGAGTTGAATTCCATCCTTAGAAACTATGAAACCAAGTAACTGACCAGAACCAACACAAAACACACACTTGTGTGGATTGAGTCGTATCTTGTAGTGTCGGCAACGTAGAAATATAGCTCTCAAATGTTGCAGGTGATCGGTCCGCTTTCGTGAATGAGCTAGTAGATCATTGAGATACGATTGAATGATGTGCTTGATGTCATGGAAGGCATAGTTCATTGCCCTCTGAAAGGTTTCCCCTACGTTCTTCAAACCGAAAGGTAGTTTATGGTATGCGAATATGCCCCATGGACATATAAATGCAATATTTGATTGGTCCTGTGGGCAGATATTGATTTGATTGTATCCGAAAAATACATCTACAAATGAAAAGATTTTACATCTAGCACATTCATCAATTATTTGGTCGATAAAGGGTGTAGGATAGTTGTCCTTTGGACAAGCTTGATTTACATCCCTATAGTTGATGCACACTCTAATCGTTCCTTGCTTTTTCATCACAGGAATAATATTCGATACCCAATCAGTGAGAGGAACAGGGTAAATGAAAACAACATGCAAAAGTTTTTCAACTTCTATCTCAATGGTGGCAAATTTCTTCGGGTGAACCAGTCGAAGCCGTTGTCTTACTGGTTTGACATCTGGATACATATTTATTTCATGTTCAATGATACTCGAGTCAATGCCTGGCATTTCTTCATATGACCATGCAAATACATCTCTGAATTCACGAAAGAGAGCGCGGTATATTTCTAGTTTTGAAGGAGAACAAGATTTGCCAACATGTATATTCTCTACAACATTAGGTTTGGTCGAGTTATTAATGGCGATAGTTTCTTCACTATTGGACATATTTCGCTCAGAATCCACCGTATTTACAGTATTTGATAGAAAATAAAAAACTAAAGGATGATTAAGGTCACTAGAATAATCTTTGTTGTTATCTTGAAGTTGGGAATGATGGTGGTGATCTTCCCATGGTTCCTATCCTATCATCATTGACTGAATGATTTCTTCATCTGTAGAATGTACATGAGACCAAGGATCGGAAGAGGTGCCATACTCTAGAGACCTATCTATCCAAACACTTGCTGAATGTTGATCTGGGTTCGCCCCCCATGCCCAAAAAATTGATTGCTACAACAATTCTATAGGGTTTGGGGGCAACACCTGGCAATGATCCACACTGTCAAAATGGTCAGAGTTCTTCTTAATCTTTGTTGATGTAGAAGATATCATGTGATAGGTTTCCACTGTGGCCACTTCCGCCAGATTACTTGGAGGTGGGAGGGCAAAAGTACCCATTAAGGAAGGGTTTTTTGACCTACTCCAATATTTTGAAGCGATTGAGAACTTCCATGAATCAATGGAATGCTTCCAGTAACTTGTGAACTGTTGGGGAAAAAGGTTAGTTGGTCAATTATTGTAATTCTGCCTTGAAAGGGAAATGCAATCTTTCTAAAATATGTTGACACAACAGCAGCCATAGCATAAATCCAGGGCCTGCCCAGTAGGATATTGTAGTCAAGGTTTCCATCAATGACCTCGACTTCAATTTCTACTGTCTTGCCCCCCAGTTCAACTTGCAAGTTACTTAATATCCCATATGGCATGTATGTTCTTCCATCAAACAATTTTAATGTCGTTGATGATTGTGACAAGGGTGGCGAGCCTAAAGTTTTCCAGCAACTCATTGACATAATACAGGTAGATGCCCCCTCATCAATGATTATTCGATGAACAATTTTGTTGAGGACTTTTACTTGTATAAGGAAAGCAAGTTGGGCCGGTAACTGAGGTTCATATCCTTTATGATTAAAGGCCACTAGATTGGAATCCGTTGGATCAATCCCACCTATCGCTGATAACAAAGCCTACTTTTGGGAGGGGAAATTTTGCAGTACTTCAAGTGTCAACATAGCGGATGGCGATTGTGCAAAATCCTCCACTATATTATAATTCTGTGCTGCTCGGGAACGGGGATTAAATGTCGATTTATGTACTACTCCCTTTGGCGGTTTTATAGTTAATTCAGGAATGATGGGTGGAACAACTTCTGGCGAAGTTATTGTCGAACTACTGGGTTGATCTGTAGCCTTGTTGTTCGACGACTGTGGATTCCCATAATCTTTATTCCTTGTTGATATCAAAGCATCATTTTGTTGTTTCGAGATGGATAGCATAAGCACTTGGGATGGGGAAGCATGATCAATAACAACTAGATTAGTTTCTAGGTTTGGAAATGGATCAGTCAATACTGCTGAGGTATTTGAAGTCTTTAAAAACTTCGTGACCTCAGCTCGACATGGACAATCTCTCGTATAATGGTCCTCATCACATATGAAACACGGCTGATTAGGTTTCTTTCGCCCAATAGGGTTTCTAGAAGATTTCTCAGGAGTTGAATCTTCCTATTTCTTCTTTTTGTTTTTCCCTTTCTTCTTGCCCCCTGGTTGCTTTGGTTCTTTACCCTTGTCAGATGACATAGCATTAACCTCCGAGGCAAGAGGTTCTTCATTTGCTTTTTGACTAGAAATTGCAAGGGCTTTTTTAGATGTAGCCTTTGCGGTTTTCGTGCTTGTGGTACCGATCACGCCATCACCAGCATGAGAGTCCTTGTTTGATTTAGGAGGGGGAGGAACGGAAAATTCTGGTCTAGGAGCGTCAGGAATTTTTTCATAGAGCTTGCCAGACTGAGTATAGATCAAGTCTAAATATTGTGCACAAGCAATGACCTTCTCTTCAGTGACAACTCCTCCCTTAGCCACATCCTTTGTAATAGAGGGCAATAATGACTTTACAAACCATTCAGCTAAAGGTGATAAGGAACATACGTCTTTACCATTCATCGATGACGCTACCACTCATGAATATGATCAGATATGCGAGTGGCTATTGTCTGTTTAAAGTTGGTAAGGAGTTCTGTTCCTGTTTCGTACCTTATGGGTAACTAAAAGTGGGTTAGAAAAGTCATGGCAAGGGTGCTGAAGTTATCAACTGAGGCTCTAGGGAATTCAATATACCATTTTGCTGTTGGACCAGTTAATGTTCATTGAAAAAGGTGAAGGCTAATCGAATCATCATTCAAGGTGTTAGATGAGCACCACAAATGGAAGGTCATTACATGATTCGATGGATATTCACCTAGATTTCCATTGAATTTAGGAATACCAGAGGGAAGTTTATGAGGAATCATTGGCCACCAAGGGGCGTAAGCAATTGGATCATTCTAGCCGGTTCAGATCTGGTAATTCTAGAGTTGCTACAAAAGGAAACTGTTGATTTAGGTTTGGCGAAGCATACCCAAGATAAGATGGAATAGCCTGAGTAGTAGGTCTTTTCATACCAACATAATGTATCTGATGCTGATAACTTTGATAAGGTTGATGGGCATAATTATTATAGTATGGATGTTGATAACCATTTTGAAAATGGGGTTTCCATTACCTACAAAGCCTTGTTGCTCAGGTCCTCGGTATGTTTGCTGGAATTGCGGTTGTTGATATTGTACCAGCCATGGTTGTTGGACCATTTGTTGTTGCCCAATACTCGATGATTGACCAAGATGTGGAGTGATGGTACCTGTTTGAGCCTGAGTCGTTCCAGGTAAGGAGGCACTAACCTGAGGTTGTGATTGAGCTGCAGAGACAAGAGGCTATTGTATTGCAACCTGAGAGACTTGAGGTTGACACACAACAGGTAGTGCTTGTATTTGCGATACAGTCACAATAGCAGGTGTAGTGGGAATATTCGACACAGGTTGGACTGGTTGCATTGAATATACAACCCTTGGTTGTTGAGGCAGTATTGGTACCCAACCACTGGATGTAATTCTAGTTTGACTTAAATTTTGTTGTAAGCTCTCATATGGTTGTTCTCCAGGAGGGAACAATGAAAAGGCATACTGCCCCCCATATGGTGGCAATCCAGTGCTTAAAGGATAGATTGGTCTTTGAATACTGGACTGCCCAAATTGATACTAACATACAAGATCAATTTGTTGAGTTTCAACATAAGAAATACCAGATGAGATTCTGAATGAAGAAATAGGAACATACCATGTCATCAAAACAGTTCCTGAGTGGACTCCAGCTAGTGGTTGATAACTAGCCAGGACAGATGGTATACCAGCAAACATTGTAGGAATGGTAGCAGGAAGCTCTGCCATAGCCGCGTCAGTTGACACAGTCCTAGATGTTGATGGTTTCTCAGACATATTTAGTCTATCCAAAAGATTTCCTAGCGATTCGACAGGAACTTGCGATGAAAGATTATTAAGAGAACTAACTTTAGGATTAGAAGGATATAAGTGGATCCTAGTTCCAAAATGCAATGGAGTACTGGATGGAAGATCCTCTACTATCTCTTCTATGGCAATCAGTCCAGGTGGAAGAGGTAGACCATTAGGTCCATAAAATATTTCTGGAGCCGAAGAAGGTATAGCTTCTGCAGTAACAGATACTGGAGGGGTGACACCTTCTGAATTCTGGAACTCAACTTCCAGATGTTCAGGTAAGTGAACTTCAGTCTCTGGTTCAACTCTAGATGGAGTTGTCTCAGGTATAGAAGTGTCTACCATTACACTAGGATCAGTTCTAATGTCCTCTTGTAACCGTGGAGCTTCTTCTGTAAAGGCATATGTACCAAAAATGATCAAATTAACTGTAGTCTCTGACGATGTTGAAACATAAGTTTCAAGTAAATCAGGTGAATTGGACTCAGTTAAATGAGACTGTTTTTCCCAGAATGGTTTTGTCTCTAGAGTCAAAGATGGTTGACTCGCTAGTCTCCACGAACGATGGGGTTTTGATTGACTTTCTTCCATGATTGCAGATTATTTGATCAACTCAAAATTAAGGGGAAAAAGATGTTTCGTATTAAATAAATTTTAAAGACGCTTTGACACAACTTTGCTTTTTCAATTTTTAAGAGTCAAGAAAAAGCTAAAGATGACTCTAGCCACCTTCGATTTTTAATGAGTCTGAAGTGACAAGTGCTCAAATGGACCTTTTCTGACTACTCTAGAAATCTAGACAGAGGGATTACCAAACCAATCGTAGAACTACAAAATACACCTTGGTGATAAATTAAAGAGAAATTACCAAGGACTTATGTATGGCAGTCAATCTTCCCAAATGCTGTGTTCAGTGCATTGCGATCGATAGGGTGGTAGACATGGCTTCCTATAGATAAAGGATATCAGCCTATTGTGGTCTCCCAATATATACTCAACAGTACGGGGAGCACAAGTCCGTACTAGCACTTGTCGTATCAAAGAGAAGGAAACACCCAATCTTCGATGAAAATGATAGTTACCAGGTTTTATGATGCTGGAACACATCTCTAGCCTAGACTTCTAGATGTGTTGTGTTAGGTTCCAAAGCATTTTTATGTTCATTGAGATTTATTTTAGATTTGATCGTGTTTAGAAGTTTTTCTTTCAAGGTTCACCGCATGATGTAGATGTAAAATTCCTAAATATGCAATATAAAATGATAAATAGTCGTTTATTTTCTTTTAGCAATGAAAATCCTAGCTACTAAGGAAAGAAGATTACGATTCTTTCAACATAGAGCAAAGAGAACACACTAAATGAACTTTTCCTAAATCATTTTTGCACACAGTCTAAATGCAAATGCACATGCATGTATTTGTTTTTTTGTTTCCTTAATGTAAGAATGAAAAAAAGGAAAACTAAGTATAGATTTGAACTATTTTCTTCAAAGTGACATTTCGACAATTTCTTTTCAAAAAATGAAAGGAAGACTAAAACGACACTTTTCGATTTCGAATAGAAAACTGCTTTTGACACTTCAAATATTAACAATTCAAATCAAATACAATGGCAAAAGTACAATCGACTATCTAGAGGAGGAAGACTTTATGACACTCTTCTTTTTGACTCAAAATGACAATTACGACACTTTTTTGCATCAAAACGATAGTTCGATTAAGCTACTTTCGACAAAGGAGGACTGTAAATGATTGACAAATACATAAAAACATTTACAAATCCTAATCAAGGGAGGCTAAAACATGTAAAGGAAAGAGGCTTGAACAATGAGATACTAATCATAAGCAGCAACACAATCAAACAGAGCTGAAAACAAGGACAAAAAACCAAATTTCAAAGAGAGAAATGAGATCACTCAGTCATCGCACCTGTCCTTCAGAGAAACAGGGATGCATCTCACCTGCTACACACGGGAGGTGTAATGCATACTAGTTTCCACTCACAAACAGTGCGATGGGCCAGGGAGCAAAACTTGAGTTGGGTTTTTGGTCAAATTTGCAGTTGAGTTCAGGGATTGAGGCTGAGCTATTATGAACAGTGAAGAACAAACTACAGGGGTATGATCTTATAAGGTTATTAAGCTACCAAAAGGGCACTTAGAATGCTTGTAAGTCAGATGTTTAGTTCATAAACCAACCTGGAGATTGATTGAAGAAACATTCATCTACTTTGGAATTTCATAGCAAAGGTGGTTCGAAGGCTATCTGGCTAACTTCAGGCTCCGTCTGTAGTTTATAAAGCAAACAACAATAACAAACAAACAAACTATTCGCTCCCCAGTATGGTCGCCATTTTGTTTCCAGGAAAACTAGTGTCTTTTCAATCTACTAGTCCCACTAAGATGGGTAGCTGTCTTAGAAGCAAACAATCAAAAAAATTTTTGATTTCCTTTATGTATGATAGATAAGAGAGAAGCAAAGGGGACCAACCTGGGTCTTCCACTTGGCTTCTTGCTTGATTCCTCTCTCCCTTGATAGAGCTTGCCACTCCTCTCCTACTTGTCCCACTTTAGAGAATACCTATAGAGTCAAAGTAACAGAACACCATCAAAGAATCTCGATCTATAATATCATAAAAAATGCAGAATCAGAAATACATTGACCATACAATTTCCTTCACAAATAACAAGATTCACAAATACACGATTATATGGAGAAAAACTCAAAGAACTTTATTAATAGTAGAAGAGAGGATTGCAACCTAGCTGTTTGATCTAGCATTATCCACCTAGCATCAAAGCCCTCTTCACCTCATGAAAATCAATATCACCCAACAACACAATGTCTATTCTCACAGATAAACCAACAACACTTCCATACAAAATACAAAATTCTAGCCCTTAGATCTCTCAGATGAGGGATCCATTTATAGATGTCTTGCAAGGGTGTGAGTCAGCTTTGGGTTTTTGATTAGTGTCATTCCAGTAATAGTTCTTGGTTCCACTTGGAGATTTCATTGATCTCTTACTCATCCCTGGGTGAATTCAGAGAGGCAAGTGTCATGGGAGAAGTTTCTAGAAGATTCCATGAGCTTCCACTTAGCAAACTATCTCTGCCATTTGTCCATTCTCACTCATCACACCCTACAGAAGGCCTTTTCAGTATGCATCGCACCTGGCTAGTGTAGCAGCCAGTATGCATCACACCTTGACCATGGAGCAGTTAGTATGGTCAAGTTTTGGCCAGTTCTGAGTGGTTTTTCAGGTGGAGCTTCTGGGAAATGATGTAATCAGTTGACCATGATTCTTTAGGGTATGAAACAACACTTTTAGGGGTTACAGAGACCTTGGTTTATGGACATATGATTTTGGGGTTGTAGTGCCCAAATATGTCTATAACACCCCCCATCTACTGGCCGAGGGAGACATCTACCAACTGTCCTATGAGGACATAAAGACTATTTTTAGAAACCATTCTAGAGCAGCCAAAAAGAAAGGTAGGGGGAGTCAACCCATAGCGAGTACCTCTTCCTCTAACTCATCCATTAAAGGCGAAATTGGAAACATGCTGGAAGACTTCAAGAGTGAGATGTTGCAGACTCTTTCCATGCAAATGAATACCTTACATATCAAAAGAAAACAAGAGGAATTAGAGAGGGCTCTGGCCTTTTTTGTCCCTAGATGCACCAGGAGGAATCCTAGGAATGAATGCCCATTGAACTCTATAGAGGTTTGTTCAGTCTATGAAGAGAATCATTCTATAGATAAGTGCCCTTCCTTGCCTAGACTTAAAGTTTTATATCAAGGTGCTGAGGGAGTCACTGAACAGCTCTATTACATAAACCAAAGAAGGCTGCATGGACCTAGACCATACCAGCAGGGGATGCAAGGGATGTCTCAAGCATACTACAACCCCAACCAAGCCACTTCCATACCTTCTTGGGGCCCTCTTGCTCATCCTTCTTGGCCCACTCCTCCTCCTTGGTCCTTCACATCTCAATATCATGCATGCCCAACTAGCCACCCATTCATTTCAATCCTATGCTCAGCCACAACCTCAGTGAAATGCATCTCATTAGGGGTGGAGGCCCTAATACAACTCTCTTCTCACTCATTTGCCTCCTCCACTTGCCCAACCACATCCGTTACCTCCTGCTCCACCAAAGCAACCCCAAATGCCTGCCCAGCTAAATCCGAACCCAAACAACAGACAGGCTCAGCAAGTGTATAGTGGGGAACCATCATGCCCAACTTATGCTATGGAGATTCAGGAAATTAACTTGCGATCTGGGAAAGTTCTCCCAGATAGCTAGCCTCCACCCAGGGAGGTTGAGGAAGATAAAGAGGAAAGTGAACCTAAAACAATTCCACCCTTTCCTGAGAGACTATCCATGACAGTCCAGCCTACCCCAGAAGAAACTGAACTCCTGGGAGAATTGAAACATTTATGTGTGAAGATACCACTTCTCCAAAATATAAAAGATGTGCCTATCTACAATAGGTTGATAAAAGAGAAGTGCTTTAGGCATCTAGGAAGGTGCAAGAGAGATGCCCCAACCATCAATGTCATAGGACAACTGTCCAACCTAATGTTGGGGTAGGTAATCTGTCCAAAATATTTGGACCCTGGAATGCCAGTAGTTGATGTCTATATTAATGGCACAATGATCCCGCATACCTTGATTAATTTGGGAGCTGCCATTAATGTGATGACAAAGGAAACAATGCTCAAACTTAACCTCTAGGGCTCCTTGAGGAAGACCACGATAGTGCTACAGCTAGCAGACCGCTCCATAGTGACCCAGAAGGGGGTTGTGGAAGATGTGATGGTATCCATTGATTCTTGGGAGTACCCTACTAGTTTCTTAGTTCTCCAGCCAAAGGAAAAGCTCACTGGGTATCCTCTCATTCTGGGAAGACCCTGGTTGGCTACATCCGATGCCTACATCAGCTGTTGAGCTGGGAACATGACCATAAAGAATGGGCACATGTCCAAGCAATTATTCCTATATCCTCCTGTCTAACCCTTGCGAGAACATGATCTACCTCTTTGGTTGGAGGAGGAAGATGAGGATGAAGTTTATTTTGCACTGCTTTGTGCATTTGAAATCGCCATGGGGGTGGGAAACCAACAATATGAGGATGATATGATCGAAAATTTGATTCAGAATCCACCTCCCAGTGTATCACCATTAGAGGACATAGTAAGAGAAGCCCAAAACAACCCCTCAACTAATCTCTATGCAGCCGACTCCACTTCTGTCCATGTTAAGAATATAGAGTTCAACCCAGAAAGAACCTTGAAAATCAATCCATCCCTATCCACTTCCTAGGAGAAGGAACTGTGCAACCTACTAAGAAAACATCTAGATGCCTTCGCCTGGAGTTATAAGAAGATGAAGGGAGTGCACCCTTCAATATGTACTGATCATATATACATCAAGGAAGATTGAAAACCAGTTAGGTAGCCTCAAAGGAGGATGAATCCAACACTTAAAGATATTGTTCAAGAATAACTACAGAAATTGCTAGATGCAGGATTCATCTATCCCATCTCTAACAATGAATGGGTCTCTCCTTTGGTGCTAGTGCCAAAGAAAAAAGGACCACTTTCCTTTACCTTTCATAGATCAAGTGTTAGACAGTCTAGCAGGGAAAATGTTTTTCTCTTTCTTAGATGGGTTTAGCGGGTACAATCAAATTCAAATCAGCCTAGAAGACCAAGATAAGACCACTTTCACTTGTCTTTGGGGTACCTTTGCATATCGGGCCCTTCCTTTTGGTTTGTGCAACACTCCAGCCACTTTCCAAAGAGCAGTATTGAGTAAATTTTTTGAATTAGTTCATGATGCAGTAGAGATATACATGGATGACTTTACTCCTTATGGTTCTGACTTTCAGGAAGCTTTATCTAACCTAGGAAAAGTTCTAGACAAGTGTAATGAGATGAACCTATCCCTCAGTCCGAAAAAATGTGAATTTTTGATGAATGAATGGACAGTGTTAGGTCATGCAATATCTCAGCAAGGACTGTAGGTAGACCCCAACAAAATTTCCATCATCCAAAGGGTCCCATCTCTTCAAAAGGTGAGAGATGTCAGAAGTTTCCTAGGCTTAAATGGGTATTACATGAGATTCATTAAAGATTTCAGCATGCTAGCCTCTCATTTGTTTGGCCTCTTAGGAAAAGATGTTGAGTTCATATGGTCAGAAAACTGTCAAGAAGCCCTAGATACCTTGAAAAGCAAGTTAGTGACTACCCCAATTCTTAGAGGCCCAAACTGGGCCCTACCTTTCCACATTCACATAGATGCCTTGAACAAAGCAATAGGAGTAGCCTTAGGACAAATTGATGAAAAGTTACCTTATGCCATATACTTTATAAGCAAAAACTTGTCAAAGTTAAACTATACAGTGACCGAGAAGGAACTCCTAGTTGTCGTGCATTCCTTAAACAAATTCAGAAATTATATCATAGGCTATCAAACCTTTGTGCACACTGATCATGCTACAATTAGGTATTTAATGAACAAACCATATGTAAATTCTCGCATTATTACATGTTTTCTTTTACTGCAGTAGTTTGATTTGACCATTATTGATAAGCCTGGTAAAGAAAATGTTGTTGCTGACTTTTTGTCTAGAGTAAATTTGCTTGCAAGTGAAGAAGGAATGGTGGATGACCAAATTCCAGATGAACATCTATTTTCTATCTCAGTACTCTCTCCATGGTTTGCTGATATAGCAAACTACTTGGTTTCAGCATAGTTTTCACCACACCTGTCTTGAAAAGAGAAGAGCAAGATAGTAAGGAAAAGTGCCCCTTTCACTTGGATTGGGGGCAATCTCTTCAAACATGGCCCAGATCAGATCTTGAGAAGATGTGTCAGGGAGGATGAAGTCTTTGACATCCTCTTGACCTGTCGTGACACACCTTGTGGAGGTCATTTTGCAGCAAGAAGAACTGCCTTCAAGATATTGCAAGCGGGCTACTACTGGCCCACTCTTCATCAGGATGTGAGGAGATACACCAGCCAATGTGATTGGTGTCAGAGGATGGGGAAACCTACTCCAAATGATGAGATGCCCATGCAACCTCCAGTGACCTTTGAGCCATTTGAGAAGTGGGGCATGGACTTTGTGGGTCCTATCAGCCCTCCTTCAAAGCAGAAAGAATACATCATTGTGTGCACCGATTACCTGAAAAAGTGGGTAGAGAAAAAAGAAATCAAAGCAGCGATAGAGGAAAAGTAGCTGAGTTTTTGAGAGAAAACATATTCTACAAGTTTGGGTATCCAAGAGAGTTGGTCACAGATCAAGGCAGTTAGTTCACTTCCAATTTGATTGAAGACCTACTCACACATCATAAAATCAAGCATAGGACTTCCACCCCTTACCATCCACAAGCCAATGGGTAGGTGGAGGTCACTAATAGAGCATTGGAAGGGATCCTAACCAAGGTAGTGAGCAGCAAAAGAAAAGACTAGGTAGACAGATTAGTTGAGGCCACTTTGGCCTACAACACAACATGGAAGACCACCATAGGGTTCACACCCTATGAACTGGTCTATGGGAAGAAGGCTTTGCTGTCAATAGAATTTGAGTTCAATACACTAAATATGGTAGCTCAGCTGGACCTAGACCTCAGCCATGCACCAAAGGAGAGATTACTTTAGCTTAATGGATTGGATGAATACAGATTGCAAGCCCTTCTCCATACAGAGGTATTTAAGCTTCATAGAAAGATATGGAATGACAAAAATATCAAGGATAAGCAATTCCAAGAGGGATATTGGGCACTACTCTATGATTCAAGATACAAATATTTCAAAGGCAATATGATGACAAGATGGCTGGGACCCTACACTGTGGAGAAATGTAATGACAATGGTTCAGTTTTGATCAGAACAATTGATGATGAAGCCATCTCCATGCTTGTAAATGGACATCAGTTGAAAGTCTACAAGAAACCCCTCTCTAATTGAGAGTTTATTGAAGGTCTGAATAAAACAGTGATGGTAGTGGAGCATGTCTTAGCTTCCACTTCACCCACTCACTGAAGAAAAAAAATAAAAAATAATAAGGACTCAAGTGAAAACCTCCATGAGGCACTTGAGTCCCATCATTGGGTTGAAAAACTCTTCTGAGACGGCCCAGTGATGTCAAAAAAAAAGGAGAAAAAGTAATAATATCCCTGGGTGAAAACATCCCTTGGAGGCGCCCATGGTAGGCAATTAGGGTGAAAACCTCTCTGAGGTGCCCTAGTTGTTTTACAAAAAAAAAAAAAAGAGAGAGAGAAAAGAAATGAATTTTTGTTGCATTGCACATTTGCAGGAGGAGTACAGGGAGCAGAAGAAGGTGCCAAGGGGACCCTGACATCCATACCAATAGCCATCTCATCTTCTCCACACTTTTCTCCATCATTTTTGGCATTTCTTTCACCCCACTATGCTTCTTTTTCAAAAACTATGTTTTCTACAGGAGGCTCCTGTAGGAATTACAGAGAGCCAGAAATGGATACAAAAGGTAGTTTGAGGGACAGGGAAGCTTCATGAAGAACCTATAAACCCTCCTACAGTATTCAAACCTCCTTGCCATCATTTCCAAGCTTGCATCACATCCCAAGCATCATTTTTCTTCATGTCCAAGAAAAACACACAAAAAAACAGTTTTTTAGTAAAAGAAAAAAAAATAAAAATAAGAGAGGAAGCAGCACCATAAACCTCACCTGAAGCTTACCTACTACCTCTCCATCTTTATCTATGTTATGCTCCTATATCAATAGGTGTCATATTTCATGATTGACTGGTAAAGTGCCAAATATGTTCATCCTTTCCATGCTGCAAAGGTTCCACATTTAAAAAAAAATCACAAAGTTAAAAAATGTAAAGAGGGTATACCCTAAAAGAAAGATCAAAGGGCAAAAGAATGACATGGTCAAAAAGAAAGCAAATGAACCCCAAATCAAGAAGACCAGGAAAGTGTGCTAGTCCAAAATGCCACTACTATTCTATTTTTGCAAAGAATTTCATTGTGTGCAATTAGTTAACTCTTGCTACAGTTGACAGATGGCCAAACAGCTTAATCTTGGCTAGTTCATGTTTAAATTTCTTGTTTTAGAGATAGAGAATAAAATCTGTCCAAACAGTTCAAGCTTGGCAGATAAGTAGTTAGGTAGAGAAGCAAAGGTGCTCAACAGCTAAATTTGAGCCCTTGGAAGAAATAAGGGCAGACTTAGATAGGATGGCAGTTAAAAGAAAAGAAAAGAGTAAGGGTTTGCTAGTTTAAATGCACCCAAGGAAAAAGGAAGAAAAAATGTTAGGTATAATAGGCTAGGTAGGCAGTTTTGATGTTGCAGAAGCAAGCTTATGAGCAATTTTGTCTTTCAAAGGTGATTCATCTCATTTGATATCATAAGCACAATGGCAATGATTTGGCTACAAAACAGATGAAGCATGACTAACTTCCCTCTACATTTCTCCAAAAAACACTTACTAACTTCCCCCTAAAGAGATTGGGATCTGCTCAATACTCCTAGATCACTCCATTTCATGAAAAAGTTCAAGTGAAGTCACAACTTTGCTTAGGCACAAAGCCACATTTCTTGTGTAAAATCCTTACTTTCCCTATAGCCTAAGATCATCACTTAGCGCTTCCCATTTCATGAATCACATTAATTACATTTTAACTTTATTATTTAAATCCCTAGGCTCATTCCCTTTTCCCGTACTATATTAATATATAAAACCCCGAAAATTTTAATATCCCGCCCCTGCTAGCTATAGCGATATGTTATTGATTTAAATGGGATTATAGGTTCATCTGGGACCTTATAAAAACCCTCCCCGTGCACACATATGCCAACTTTGATTAACGTTCAGTTAATTAAACAATTTAAAGCCCCCACAGCCAATTGCAATCGCCTCGGGAAACCTTAAACCACAACTTATATCACGTGGGCCCCACGCCATAGCCCTCTGCCAACTCCAATTGCCGCCAACCGTTGGATCTGGCCCTCCCCATCCAATGGCCCAGATCGATATCGCTGCACCCTCTGCGTCCAATATTTACCACTCGAGGAACGGTGGTATTCCCGCCGTACCATGGGACACGTGGCACCCTCCCGCAGTGCTCGCTGCCCTCCCCTCCGATACCACCTTGGCCCAAAAGCGGTGCAGGCCCAAAACTGCTTACCGCCCCCGCTGCCTCCCTGCTGACGTCATCACCACATCATCCGCTGACGTCAGCTCCGCGTCATCACCACATCATCCGTTGATGTTAGCTCCACGTCATCGCCACGTCACCCCGCTACGCGACAAGATATTTCGTCATGCTGACGTCACCCAACTAAAAGCGCCAAAAGCCCGCCAAAGTCAATTTTTGTTAAAAAGACGCGAAAAATGTCATTTTCACTCATTTTCACTTGTTCTTCTTGCGGAACTACTGCATGCGATTTACGTCCAAGTAGCTGCTCAACCATACAGTCCGCCACCCAGCCAAATCAAGTCCACATTCCTATTCTCCAGCTCGTCCGCAACCTGCAATCCGCACAGTGCACTGTTAAAGACAGGTATTTACCTCAATTTTGTTTCCAAACCCTGTGAATTTCAGTTTTCTCTGCAAGTTGTCCAAAGCACCCAAATTTGAGTTCAATTCACTGTACTGCCTTCAAATAAGTGTTGGCATTATGATTCTGGTGTTGTACTTGATGGAAACTCACTCAAGTGGCTAAACTCTATTCAGGCTCTCAAAATGATGAAAATTACGAGGTTCGTAGGTGAATGGTTCAAAAGGTACGGACTCACAGGTTCGTCGTTCATGAAGTGCGGTCATACTCGTAGGTTACCCGTTCAGAAAGTGCGGTCCCCCAGTTCACTCACTTCAAGGCAGAGAAGTGCACTCACGTGGGGTTTCTTATGTTTGGCCCGTGGTATTTAGCCCGTCGTTCATGATCCTATGGTTTTGGCCCGTGGTATAGGATCTAATTTAGCCCCGGTTTGGATCCCTTGTATTGGTTATTGATGGTTTTGTCCCATGGTGTGAATAAGGGCTTGACTATAAATAGGGAAGGAGATCACTTGGCTGAGACATCTTTGAAAGTTGAATATCTTAAGATCTGAATTTTGGGTTATCAGTTTTAAAAGCTAGATCTAAATCAAGGTAAAATTTGAAGGCGAATCTATTGCTAAGTCGTGATCTCGCGGGCGCATGATCAGATCTATGGATCTGACTGTCTGTGGTACATTGGAGGATTGTTAATTTGGTCCTAATCAGAGGTTCGCAGGCGATCTACATCGAGAGTGCGGGGGTACGCAGCACAGAAGAAGGTGCAGTACGGGTATACGCAGTGCAGCTAAAGGCGCAGTGCGGGGTACACAGTACAGAGGAAGTCACAGTGCGGGTGTACGCAGAGCAGCTGAAGGCACAGTGCAGGGTACGCAGTACAGAAGAAGACGAAGTGCAGGTATACGCAGCACAGCTGAAGGTGAAGTGCGGGTATCCGCAAGTTTATATTGGTGAAGTTGCGGACCTGTTTTGAAATATTTGTTGGCTGCCTGTTTTCTATTTGCTGCTGTGTTCTGGGTTTAGGATATTGGTGTTGGTTTTCTGTTTATAGCATTCTGAGAATTTTGGGTGGCTCATTGGTTTGATTGTATAAGGAGATTGGTTGATTCACATGAACTTGATGTTTATTTGATGTTCTTGGATCCAGTCTGAAAATTAATGAAAAGTGGTCCTTGAAAGAAAAGAAGAAAGGGGGCTGTAGCTCCCTTCCAGGAGAGACTGGAAAACGAGAGAGAGTTGTAGCTCTCTGCAGGTTGCAGCCTGCGTACTGGTAAAGGACTGCACCAGTACAAAATCATTGTAAAAGGAGTTTCTAATTGAAAGAAGATAGAGACATATTGCAGCAGGTGGTTTTCACCCACATTGGGTTTCCACCTTATATCTGGTGTTCTTTGGTGTGACTATCTATTTTTCTTGTTCATGCTCATTATTTTATGGTACTGACATACAATAATTCAAAGTATAAATATATTGAAAAGAATTTGTTAATACTGATTCACCCCCCCCTCTCAGTATTATTTCCAACAATTGGTATCAGAGCAGGTCCTTCTGAAGGAGCTTGATCGCTTGAAGGAAGATCTATCATCATGAGCAACTACGAGAGGGAAGCATCAATCAGGCCACCGATTTTTGATGGGACAAACTTCGTGTATTGGAAGGTAAGAGTTACTTCCTATCTTCAATCTTTGGGTACAGAAGTCTGGGACATCATAGAAACAGGGTATACTTTTCCATCAGCTACTCCTACAGATCCAGCTGAGAAGAAGAAATATGAAACAAATGCAAAGGCAGTCAATACTCTTCTAGGATGTCTATCTCAATCAGAATTTGTGAAAGTTATGCAGTATAAATCCGCAAAAGAAATATGGGACAAGATTGTTCTGAGCTATGAAGGAGATGATCAGGTAAAACGTGAAAAACTTCAAACCCTCAGGATTCAATATGAAAATCTCAAGATGTATAATGATGAAAGTGTGGCTAACTATTTTCTTCGTGTGGATGAGATTGTTAATTGTATGAAAAATTTGGGTGAAGAAATAAAAGAGGCTGTTGTGGTTGAAAAAGTTCTAAGATCTTTGTCACCTAGGTTTGAATCTAAAGTTTCTGCTATAGAAGAAAAGGAGAATCTACAACATCTTAAAATGTCACAACTGCATGGAATTCTAACTGCTTATGAAATGAGGAAAGGAGGTCCATCTGACAGGAGAGAAGCTGCCTTCAAGGCTTCAGGCAAAGGAGAATACTATGAATTAGGACATGGGTCAGAAGAAGAAGAAGAATCAAATTTTGTCAGAAATCTTCAACGAGGTGCTGGACAGTTCAGAGTTAAGTTACCCTTCAAATGCTTTGCTTGTGGAAGAGTAGGTCACTATGCTGCCAAATGTCCTCATAAGGATAAGATCGACAAGGGAAAGGAACTTATTAGATGGAACAAGAAACAGAATGCAAATAAGAAAAGCTACTACACTCATGAAGACAGTGATGGTCTATCAATTAGTGATGAAGATGAACGAGGTAATGACTATAAACTTTTAATGGCCTTTGAAGATGATGATTACATGGATGCTATAGATGTGGATAGTTTCTATGAAGAGATTTCTAGACTCAAGACATGTATAGAAGAAAAGAATGTGATCATTGATACTCTACAATTTCAAATTGATGAAAAAGAAAAATTTCTTGAAAAGTTAGAATGTGAAATTGTTGGCCTTAGAAAAGAAATTGAGAAAATAAAGGCTATTAATCTTAAGTTTGTCAAAGGATCTGAAACTCTGGATGAGATCATCAATGTACAGCGTTCTCCGCTAAACAAGACAGGTCTGGGGTATAATGGAGAAACATCTCAAGCATCCACCGCAAAGAGTTATCTTGATGTAGCAAGAAGGAATGAGCAAAAGCACAATGGAGATCACTAGGTAAAACAGGGACGAATTACATCAAGAACAAACAAAGACTACCAGGTAAACCAGGGGCAATCTGTCTTAAGGGTGAACAAAAGCTACAACCAGCCACAGGTAAAATCTTCTCAACTTGCTTCAAGAATGGATGACAATAGAAATTACAATCATTTGGCCGGTAGATTTGATAACCGCAGAAGTTTCTTCAATGGCCAATGTTTCTCTTGACATAACTTTGGTCACAAAGTAGCTCAATGTGTTGCATATAAAACAATCATGACTAGAGAAGCTCAAAAACAAAGAAGTATGATTACAAAAAGGACCTATAACAACTTTTCGGCTCTTGAAAATGAAATTGAATGTTCTATTTGTAATAACTTCGGTCATGAAGATTCTGAATGCAGGAGCAGGTTTCAGCAGACAAAGGAATAAGCCTCAAGCACCAGAACATGGAGAATAAAGGAACCACAATCAGAAAGATGTGGGATAGCCTTTTATGCAGAGGGACAAGAAAATCTATGGTACATCGACAGTGGATGTTCGAAGCATATGACAGGTGATAAAGAAAAACTTGAATCATATTCTGCTTTAGAAAAGGGAAAGAAAGTTTCTTTTGGAAATGATACTCCTGCAGCTATAAAGGGAAAAGGCACAGCTCAGTTGAAAGAAAAGGTCAAAGCTAGAAATGTTTTGTATGTTGATGGCTTGAAGCATAACCTTCTGAGTGTCAATCAGATGTGCGATCAAGGAACCGAGGTAATATTTTGATCAAATGGATGTAGTGTTCGTGATCTTGATACAGGGAAAACAGTGATCAAAGGTAGAAGAACTCCAAATAATCTATACATATTTTAAGAAGGACAACAACAATGCTATTTGAGCAAGGATGATGAACATTGGCTATGGCACCGGAGGTTGGGGCATCTAAGCTTTTCACAAATAAGGAAGGCATGCAAATATCAGGCAGTTCGTGGTCTTCCAGATATCAAAATTCTAGACAACACCATATGCAAATCATGTCAATTTGGTAAGCAAACCAGAACCAACTTCCCGGAGAAGGAAGGATCAGCCAGCAGGCCTATTGAACTAGTCCATACAGATGTATGTGGTCCTTTCAGGACAAGGTCACCACGAGGAGAAGAATACTTGATATTATTCATTGACGATTTCTCCAGGTTTGTTTGGTTAGGACTTTTGAAGCACAAAGACGAAGCATTCGAAAAATTCAAATCCTTCAAAGCCTTGGTTGAAAATGAATCAGGTTACAAAATTAAGTGCCTCAGGTCCGACAGAGGTGGGGAGTTTACCTCAAATGAATTTTTCGATTTCTGTGAAGAACATGGGATAAGAAGGGAATTCTCTACAGCTAGAACACCTCAGCAAAATGGAGTGGTGGAAAGGATGAACAAAACAGTCCAACAAATGGTTCGTGCTATGCTTGATGAGTCTGGAACTCCCGCAACTTTCTGGGGTGAAGCTGCATATGTTGCAGTTGTTATTCTCAACAAAACAAATGTCCGAGTAAACAGCACTCAAACTCCTCATGAGCTCTGGTATGGTGAGACTCTTTCGGTAAAGCATTTCAAAATTTTTGGGAGCAAATGCTATATTAAGAATACTAATGAGCAACTTTGAAAACTTGAACCTAGAGCAGATGAAGGTATTATTCTTGGTTATTCCCCACACATCAAAGCATATAAGTG
Source organism: Pinus tabuliformis (assembly GCA_031772625.1). Classification (NCBI taxonomy): domain Eukaryota; kingdom Viridiplantae; phylum Streptophyta; class Pinopsida; order Pinales; family Pinaceae; genus Pinus; species Pinus tabuliformis. The sequence continues at coordinate 387,410,738 of CM062816.1, read as the reverse complement.
CTACAATAAAAGACTTGGAAGAATTGTTGACAGCATTGATGTAGTGGTTGATGAAAAATGATACATTCCTAGGCAAGTAAATCATGAAAATATCGAAGAAAATGAAGACTACCCTCAAAGACAGAATGATGAAGAAGAAGAACCTCAAGGAGCACCAGAGGAACAGATAAGGATAGAAGAGAAGACTCCATCCAGGTATGTTCAGAAGAATCATCCAGAATCTTAGATTTTGGGGCAGAAAGAAGCAGGTGTACAAACAAGAAGAACAATTGCAAAAGCTTCAAGCTATTTGGCATTACTCTCCTCCATTGAACCACAAAATGTAAGAGAGGCATGCAAAGATGAATGTTGGGTCAAAGCAATGGATGAAGAACTTGAGCAGATCGAAAAGAATAACACTTGGGAGTTGGTTCCTAGACCAAAGGGTAAGAATGTTATAGGGACAAAATGGATCTTCAAGAATAAGTTGAATGAAAATGGGGAAGTAATTAGAAACAAGGCCAGACTTGTTTGTAAAGGGTATGCCCAGCAAGAAGGAATAGATTTTGAAGAAACTTTTGCTCCTGTTGCAAGACTTGAGGCCATCCGAATGTTCCTTTCTCTCTCAAGCTTTCAAAAGTTCAAAGTATTTCAAATGGACGTGAAATCAGCCTTTCTGAATGGAGACTTAGAAGAATAAGTATACATTGAGCAGCCAGATGGTTTCATTCTTGGAAATGATCCAAATCTTGTATGCAGACTGAAAAAGGCTCTCTATGGTCTTAAACAAGCTCCAAGGGCTTGGTACTATCGTTTGGACAAATATCTTCATCAGCAAGGTTTTTCAAAAGGATCAGCAGATAGCAATCTTTATATAAAAATTGAAAATGACAAATTGCTAATACTTGTTGTGTATGTAGATGATATTATCTTTGGTAGCAATGAAGAAGCTATGAGTCAAAGCTTTGCCTTGGTGATGCAGAAAGAATTCGAAATGTCTTTGCTTGGACAACTGACATATTTTCTTGGATTGCAAATCCAACAAAATGAAGGAGGGATCTTCTTGTCTCAAACCAAGTATCTCAAGTAGCTTTTGAAGAAATATGGTATGGAAGATGCAAAACCAGTATGTACACCCATGGTCACAGGATGTAACCTCAGTGCAAATGATGAATCAGCAGCAGTGCATCAACCAACCTATAGATCTATGATTGGAAGTCTACTTTATTTGACAGGTACCCGACCAGACATCATGCATGAAGTGGGAATAGTTGGAAGATTTCAGGAAAATCCAAAGGAAACTCATCTTCAGGCAGTGAAGAGAATTTTCAAATATCTTCAAGGGACTCAAAACTATGGCTTATGGTATCCTAGAGATACAGATCTCACACTTCATGCTTATACAGATGCAGATTGGGCCGGAAGCGTGGATGACAGGAAGAGCACAAGTGGTGGTGCATTCTTTATGGGTTCCAGATTAGTATCTTGGTCAGCAAGAAACAGAGTTCAATTGCTTTATCTACAGCTGAATCGGAATATGTGGCTGCTGCATCTTGCTGCACTCAACTCCTTTGGATGATGCAGACCTTGCAGGATTTTCAAATCACTTGTACACCACCTATCTCCATCTTATGTGATAATACAAGTGCAATCAGCATTTCAAAGAACCCAGTCATGCATTCAAAGACCAAGCACATACCAATCAAGTATCACATTCTCCGGGAACAAGTGCTTGAACAAAAGGTCAAGTTGGAGTATGTTCCTTCTAAGGAACAAGTTGCTGATATACTCACCAAACCATTTCCCAGGGAGACCTTTGAATACCTCAGGCAAAAGCTGGGGGTTGTTGATGCATCATCTTATTGTTGACTCTCTTCTGATTGTTGGTTGTACGCAAGGTTCATCTGGGGTATATGCGTACATTTGCTGAGTTGCGGATTGGTCGAAGATCGAATGGCACAGGTTCAGGGGGAGCATATAATGTATTGTTGGCATTATGGAGGAAGTAAAAAAGGAATATTGCTGCAATATGTCTCTATCTCTTTCATGGTCATTTATGGTGTTTGGTGGATTATGGTTCTTCTTGAAGAAATTTCTTTCCTTTGTAGATCTGGTTTATAGTCAGGGGGAGCATGTTCTTAGGGGGAGCATAACCCTTTGCCCTTGATGTCAAAGGGGGAGAATGACGTTGAGGATCTTGAGGTTGCCATCAAGTCCAAAGGGGGAGATTGTTGGCATTATGATTCTGGTGTTGTACTTGATGGCAACTCACTCAAGTGGCTAAACTCTATTCAGGCTCTCAAAATGATGAAAATTACGAGGTTCGCAGGTGAATGGTTCAAAAGGTGCGGACCCGCAGGTTCGTCGTTCATGAAGTGCGGTCATACTCGCAGGTTACCCGTTCAGAAAGTGCGGTCCCCCAGTTCACTCACTTCAAGGCAGAGAAGTGCGCTCACGTGGGGTTTCTTATGTTTGGCCTATGGTATTTAGCCCGTCGTTCATGATCCTATGGTTTTGGCCCGTGGTATAGGATCTAATTTAGCCCCGGTTTGGATCCCTTGTATTGGTTATTGATGGTTTTGTCCCATGGTGTGAATAAGGGCTTGACTATAAATAGGGAAGGAGATCACTTGGCTGAGACATCTTTGAAAGTTGAATATCTTAAGATCTGAATTTTGGGTTATCAGTTTTAAAAGCTAGATCTAAATCAAGGTAAAATTTGAAGGCGAATCTATTGCTAAGTCATGATCTCGTGGGCGCATGATTAGATCTGTGGATCTGACTGTCTGTGGTACAATGGAGGACTGTTAATTTGGCCCTAATTAGAGGTTCACAGGCGATCTACAAAGAGAGTGCGGGGGTACACAGTACAGAAGAAGGCACAGTGCGGGTATACGCAGCGCAACTAAAGGCGCAGTGCGGGGTACGCAGTACAGAGGAAGTCACAGTGCGGGTGTACGCAGAGCAGCTGAAGGCACAGTGTGGGGTACGCAGTACAGAAGAAGACGAAGTGCGGGTATACGCAGCACAACTGAAGGTGAAGTGCGGGTATCCGCAGGTTTATATTGGTGAAGTTGCGGACCTGTTTTGAAATATTTGTTGGCTGCCTGTTTTCTATTTGCTGCTGTGTTCTGGGTTTAGGATACTGGTGTTGGTTTTCTGTTTACAGCATTCTGAGAAGTTTGGGTGGCTCATTGGTTTGATTGTATAAGGAGATTGGTTGATTCACATCTACTTGATGTTTTTGGATCCAGTCTGAAAATTAATGAAAAGTGGTCCTTGAAAGAAAAGAAGTAAGGGGGTTGTAGCTCCCTTCCAGGAGAGACTGGAAAACGAGAGAGAGTTGTATCTCTCTGCAGGTTGCAGCCTGCGTACTGGTAAAGGACTGCACCAGTACAAAATCATTGTAAAAGGAGTTTCTAATTGAAAGAAGATAGAGACATATTGCAGCAGGTGGTTTTCACCCACATTGGGTTTCCACCTTATATCTAGTGTTCTTTGGTGTGACTATATGTTTTTCTTGTTTATGCTCATTATTTTATGGTACTGACATACAATAATTCAAAGTATAAATATATTGAAAAGAATTTGTTAATACTGATTCACCCCCCCCCTCTCAGTATTATTTCCAACAATAAGCACACCAATACCACTGCTCTTTTACCCATTTTTACCAAAAACCCTGCAAATTTCATTTTTCTCTATAGATTTCACCCAATGAGCTAAATTCAAATCGACTTTGGTCTGCAATTCCCAGAGAAAAGCCCCAAAACTGTTGTTTTTCCTATTTTTGCTACAAAAACCCAAATTCCAATTTGAAAATCATAGAAAATTGAGCAATGGAAGCCCCTGTGGCCCTCAATGTTGCCCCCCTCAATGCACCTCACAAAGAGTTAGAGTGGTTGCCCTTGGCTGATAGGGATTTTCAAATACAAGACTTAACTGGTTACAAAAACCACCTCCAAGCATTCTGTGAAATTAGGAACAGTTACCTAAGCAAAACTGATCTCTATGGGATATGGGAATCCAATCTGCCCAGATACTACCTCCCCTCAGTAAATGTATTCCCAGATGTTATCCACCTATGCTGTGCCAATTATGAACCTACTCAGAGAGCAGTTATGACTCCAACTGGAACTGTCCTCTTTCATATAACTCTTGAGTCCATAAATGAAATGCTACACTTCAAACCCACTCAGCCTCTGGCTCCTCTTTCTATGGGATTCTTGCTTGAGCAGGGCTCTAAACTTCCCAATGCAGAGATAACCCATGTTGTTCAAACATTTGTGAGACCAGATTGCCAGCCCAAAGAGCCACCTCCCTTTCACCATGTCTGGTTCAATGAAGCTGGAAGATTCATTATTGATATGATATCCTATGTCCTGGGATTTAAGACAAGTGAATATGTTGATGAGACCATCTTAGCTCTGTTGTCCATGTTTATTCCAGGACAACCTCCTGCTGTCAAATATGACTTTGCTACTTTCATTGCCAACAAGATCCATGACCAATTCATGAGTCTAGAAAGAGAAGGAGTCTTTAAGTACACATCTTATATATATCATCTGTTCTTATATTATCAAATAGACAATTTTCAGTTTCCCATCAGAAAATTGGATTCTAAAGGAGAAAGGAGGTCTGTGATCTTTTGGACCTCAGTCTTCCATGAAGTCCATAACTCTCCTTACACTTACTGTGAATTCATTGATTTGTTTATACATCCGGTCTCCTCTCTACTGATGAGAACTCCTCCTCCTAGACTCTCTGGTGATATGCAGAAAATTTTACAGCTCTCCAAAAGCTACAAAATAGGTGACTGGTACTTCTACCAGAATCACACTGAAATCAGAATATATGGCTGTGAGCTATGCCCTTATAAGCTGCCCAAATATGTGCCTATGAGACTGTTTGCTCTAGAATATTTCAGGCAATTTATCAACTCAGATTTGACTCACTTTTACGGTGCAAAGAAAAAAGCTCAGCTGAAATTAAGAAACCAGTTAGGCCCTTTTATCATTAACAAAAAGGAAGCATGGCAAGATGCTGACAAGATATTGGGAGAACAACTCAAATTAAAGAGGAGTTTTTGGTGGGTACCCTATGACCCAAATGGCTTTATCACTGAAAGAAAAGTAAAAAATAGGTTATCAGCCTATAAACATTGTAGGATCCCTGAAATAGAGCAATTTGCTAATCAAGATGAGTGGGTAGAGGGCACATTAATTGAAGAACTCACTGAGGAAGAAAAGATGGAACAAGCTATGAAAAATCTTGAAAAGACCCTTGACCTGGACTCTTTTGGACAGGTGTCTTTCAAACTGCCTCAGCAAACCAAAGTTGACACATCCGCTGCTGGAACTTCTCAACAGCCTACACAAGAGAGCACTACACCAGCTGTACAGACATCAAAGGGTAAAGAAGTGCTAGATACAGAGCAACACATAATGACAGATCAGCTAGTAGCATCCAAGGAACAGGGCCAAGGGAAAATTCCTCCTGTCCAGACCAAAGCACCAGAGGTACCAGCACTACAGACTCCTCTAAATGAGGAAAAGGGTAGGAAAAGAGATAGAGAAGAAGCCACACCTATAAGTGGACCAGCAGAGCAACCAGGGGAAAAAAGGCAAAGAATAAATCCTCTACCTAAAGAGGAAATTATTGAGGAAACCATAGAAAGCCCAAGAGGCGAGAGGGCAACCAGCCCACAGATCTCCCCGATAATAGAAACATCCACCAACTCTCATAGGCAGGACCTAGAAAGGTAGCATAGTGTGAAAGTTTCATCTATCAAACCATCATCAAGCATGCCTCAGATGTCAAAAGAACATTCACAGAGATTAAGGCTAGAAATGATCTATTGAGGCTGCAACTTTATGACCAATTTCTCAAGATGACCCCCGCCAACCAGCAAAGGCTAGTGTTTGCATATGACATTAAAGAAGGAAAAATGACCTTGAGCCCTTTAGGCCTAAAGTGCAGTAGCCACAGTCAGCAGCTGACTACATTAGAACAAATCTGGAGGTCCTTGCCAAAGACATTCACCCTATGGATCAGATTGAGTTGCACAAGCAAACTGGGGAGATGGTCTACTCTACATTGGCAGATAAGGCAATGTTGGCTCACAAATTGCAGAATTCATTGAACAACACATCTGCCCAACTAGACTTGGAAAAGGCATCTTCTTTAGCCAAAGACAACAGAATAAAGTCCTTGGAAGATATTATCATTGAGCTGGGACATGATCCCAAGGATGCCAAAGGAATAAAAGCATTGATGAAGAAGAAGGAAGAGGACATTGCTGCCCTCAGGAAACAGTTGAAGCTGCCTACTACCATGCATCCACAAACTACAGAGGTTGTGCAGAAAAAAGCAGAGGAGGACATGATGGACTTGCTGATGAGAATGAATCAAAGATTAAGCGAGACAGAGCAGGAATTGGAGAAAGCATTACAAGAAAAGCAGGGAGTGTCGACCTCCCAGCCATCTCAAATAGCTCCAACAGTCACAACTGCTCCTCCCATAGTTACAACAGTAGTGCCTCCCACTGGCCCAACATCAACAGCAGTTACTTCAGCAACAAAAACAACAACAGGTAGCAGCACTACTATGACCACTGAGGAGTTAATAAAAGCCATGGAGGAATTAAAACTCCAAGTATTAGAATTGAAAGAGGCCAAAGAGAAATTGGCAAAGTTAGAAATAAGCTATGATAAATCCAAAATGACTGTGGCAGAAAAGACAAGAGAGGTGAAAGCATTAGAGAACAAAGTGAAAGCATTGGAAAAGGACCTCTCTTTAGATAAGCCTCTGGGAGAAATCAAAGGCATTTTGTGGGCTAACATCAGTGAATCCATTAGTAATGTGTGGAGATCTATTCAAATTATATATGAGTAGATTGACTTGATAGCAGCAGCCCAGGTGGAAATTCAAAAGGCCAGAAATTTATTGGGACATATGCCCGAACAGGCCAACAGGTTAATAAATTTTTTGAATACTAAAACCAGCGAAGAACTAGCAGCACTGGACATCAGAGACAGGACATGCACCATTCTTACAATCAAAAGAGTTCTGACCATGAGGACCCTGATGCAGAATTTGGAGAGGAAGTGCCAGGATATGCAAGTGGAGATAGACTCTTTTATAGAGAGATTTGCAGTTTTACATGAAAGGGGCTTGCCAAGTCTGTTGGGAAGAAATGAATGCCTGTTGAGACAAGCTGAGTACACGCACAGGTTGAATAAACATGTTGTTGATCAACTAAATGCATCATCAAGTACTTCAGCAGAGAAAACCCTTCCATCTGGCCAAACTCTCTATAACAACTTGGAAAATCTCTTCTATATTGAGCATGAAGTGAAACATCTCTTTACAGTCCAGCCTAACTTCTACAGGTACACAGACACTGATGAGACTTTGAGAAAGCTACTAAGACATCAGTTACCAGAAGAGCAGTGGTGGCAAAGCATGTTGGAAATCCTATAGGCACGTTTCAACTTTTGTTTTACCCAGGATCCAACAGATACCATAAAGCGGAGGGAGGAAACGGATAAAAGTTACGCGGGGCAACAATCTATCAAGTCAAAATTAAATACGCCCGAGAAAGCTGAGGCAGTAGCGCAGAATATCAGTGGAAACAGCCACCAGCCGACTCACCAAGCTTACAGTCAACGCATCTCACCAACTGAGCGGCCAACACAACAACATTTACTTCTTCATTTATTTCTCCCTGTTTCCAAGATCATTTATTTCTCCTTTTGAGTAGGTAGAATAAGTTATTGCTAGATATTATCTCTTTGAGATATTTTGTAAACACTTTTGTACAAATACCTCCCCAAGCGAAGTATTAGGGGTTGGTGATACATTTCTGGAACTGCGCTGTAACTCTGAAAATCTTTTGAATACAAAAGCTGTTGGAATCCATTGTTGCTGGACTCTCTGGATGTGGAATTGATAGCAGAGGACTATGTTACAGAATTCCTGAATCATTTTGTGGATCAATAAGTCTCTCTTACTTGTGTTTTCAATTTCTGTGTTTACTATATCATATATGTTTCATGATCTGAATAATAGGGAAAAAGAATAGCTCAGAATTTGTTTGCAAGCACTCTGAGTTCAATCTCTGTTATTATTAATGTTTTCTTCAGAATTAGCATAAGTAGGAATTCTTAACTGCTCATGTTTCCCCTGGTTCTTACATCTTGAATATTAGCTAAGGAATTCTTAACTGCTCCTTGGCAATAATCATCCATTTTCCCTCTGTCTGCATGATGAAGGATTCTTAATTTCCCTTCACCCACTGACTCCATCCCACCTGATTCCAGCTTATATATTGTTCCATGATTGATTATCTTGCTCTGTAGTACCACCCTCTATCTAAGAAACCATATCCGGCAGTTTATCCTCATAGAATCCATTAGCCCAATGGACTGAACTTCTCAGATTTACACCCCTGTTCTATTGAATATCATCATCCAAAAATCAAACAAACCCTTGTACTTCATAACTAGCCTAATATACCTTAAAACAAAGCTAAATTATAAAGAGAGAGCCCTCTCTGGATGCAAATTGGCTAGAACCTGCATCTAAAAGATTGGTCTTTGGTTACCTCGGTCGTATTCCCATTTCTACAACTTTTGGGGAACAACCTGAGAGATAACAATCTACACCTTTGGCAGCATCCTAAAGCTCCAAGCACAGGAAGAAGCTGAAGTTTCATGGGGAGAAGCAGCTACAGGAGCTCCTGTAGGAATTCCTGTAGCAGCTGATCCCATTAAAATCCGACACCAATAGCAAGAGAGTGCAACCATGAAGGTTGAGAAGACACCTGAAGCTCAGATCCAGCCAGAGAAGAACCTGCACAAGACACAACCACACATCAGCAAGCAAATAGCATACATCAAAACAAATAAATTCATGCAACAGAGAGAGAGCCACAACACCTCACAACAAATACATTCAGATCACAGGAAGGTAACTAAATCACTCCTCTGTTTGCATTTGTGTAATTAGAAGTAATGCAAAAGCAATGAGATGGTTGATGTTGAATGAGGAAAAGGTGGCCAATTAACTTGGCAACCTTCATCTACTTGACTCCACTCATTCGAGATGTCACCCACACGTGCGCACAATCAACTCAGGAAAAGATGTCAAGGACAGGTAGTGGAGGAAGTGTGAACTCTAATGCAATGATGGGGGAGGATTACGAGGAAAAACCATGATGACAAGGCAGGTGGGGACCAACGGTCTAAATATGGCCAATGTATACTTTGCCAGCTCACCTCTCATCACTGGAAATATTCATAAAGGGTAATAAGTACTCCTCCCCGAGCATGCTCACCACCTTTTCCTTCATTCTCTCCTAGTAACTCAGCTACTGTAGTATCGTTGTGCCCACACAAACTCTTAACCATTGCCCTCCATCAATATCTCCCATATTCTTGCTCTTGGCATTTTCTACAGGAGCACCTATTGGTTCTACAAGAGCACCTACAAGAATTCCATAGGAGGGACAACAGGCTTCTACAGGAGGGGCAGTGAGTTGTTTTGAAGGGACAAAACACGAGTTTTAGCACAATTTTAGGTTTGAAGAGGTAGGTTTCTTGCATGTCCCCTATTGAATATCAATATATGCAAGAATTGGTTTCAATTTTAGGATGAAATAAAGCCTTTAGGAGAGGAGAAAATACAAAAAAAAAAAAATATGTTTAAAAAAAAAAAAACACACAGTCTCCTCTGTTTGTTTTTTTCAAAATTCATTGTCTCCACCTCCATATTTGGTTTTCCAAAAGAGTATAAACAAAATGACAGGAGGGTTTATGATAAAGGATCCCACTAACTCCATTAGGCTCCATGAACATCCACAAGTGGTGGACATCTTCACAAGGGAAAATTGGATGAATTATTTGAGAAATTCCAAGGGTTTGATGAGGAAATTGCCCAAGAGTTTGCTCTCTCTTTGGTCCCTCACACAAGAACTCATGCCAATGTCACCATTAGAGGTCTTTCCATGGAGATAACTCCTAAATTTATCAGTAGGGTCACTACTCTTCCTCTTGGGCTACCTTGGATTAAGGATGAGAAACCAATTGGCCAGGTTGCCAAGAATTGTTTTTTCCAAAACAATGAAACCTCTGTAGAGGATAAAAATGGCATTAGAAGGGCTAGAATACCATATCCTTGGGATGAGGTTAGCTATCAAATAATCAAATACATTTCCTGTGAGGGGAGGTACAACATTGTCTATGGTTATCACTTTAGAATCCTCCATGAATTAAGTTATGGCATGGACACTCCAGCACCTCAAAAGCTCAGTATCCCCTACTTCCTCATGCAGTCCCTCATCGACTCTAGCACTAAGGTTCAAGCATGAAATTCAGAGCAGCTAGCTCACCACGGGTTAATCAAAATACTAGTGGAGGAAGCCCTCCATACATTTACACTCCCTATAGCATGGTAAGTTTTCTGAAACATGACAGCTGACGATGACATAAAGGTCTTAACCTATGATGTCAATCCTACTGGCACTGAGGAGGAAGAGCAGCAAGGGGGAGAAGGTGAAGCCACTGGTGACTTAGAAGAATAAGAAAGGAAGGAGGAAGAAACTAAAATAGAGGAGGAGAGAGCTAAAAAAATAGAGCAAAAAGAGATAGAAAAAGAGACAGAAGGAGGAGAAAAAGAGGCATAAAAGGTAGAACAAGGAGAAGAGTCCCCTAAGACCCTGGAAAGGGAGGCATTAGTTTCCCTCACTGCCCTCAGTACACCAATCAAGGCAAAGCAAAAGAGGAAAAGATAGGCCTCCATGTATTTCAGGGCTAGGAAGAGCACAAGAATCAAAACAGGGAAACCTCAGCCCTCTTGAAAAATGCCAATTACAGTTGAAGATAAACCCTCTGCCAAGGGGAAAGAATCCCATTCCAAGACACCTATCACATATGAAAGGGGGACCCCTATATCTTCCACATGGAAGGAGAAGGTAGTACTACAGGACCCAAAAATAGTCCTACAAGAGGCTTAGACAGTTCTACAGGAGACATTGTCAAAACTACAAGAGACCCAAAAGCTTGAGAAAAGGCTGGAGGGACAGCCATAGGTAAAGGAGGAAGCAACAGAGCTACAAGAGCTTGACCCCCAGCCTAGTCTTGCCTCCTATTAAAACCTACTTGAGGGAGGCAAAAAAATTCCACAAAAATTTGTAATCCCACTATTTTTCGATTTGGAGAAAGAAAGAGTGAGAACACATAGGTGGATGCAAATAGCCAAATCCAAAGGGGTTGAGCATGTTAGCCATATGGAAAACAAACTCAGGGAAATGGGAAGAGAGTTGAGAGCTCTCAGAGACACGGAAGTAATAACAAGAAGCCACCTTGAAACTGAAAATGAATTGTTAAGGAGGCAGCTGCAAGAGAAAGAGACTCAGCTGGCATGCATGGCCAACTTATCCATGGAGTTATTTCAATGTAGAACACCAGAAAAATCCTATGGTCTCTATCTCAAGGACCAATGGTTACAATTCCAAATAAAGACTCTAGCACAAAGAGGCACAATGCCTTTCCAAGATTACAGGTAGTTTATGGATCTGTGTGACCAAAGCACATAAGAGGATAAGGCAAAGATGGCAGAATTCTACCTACATAACATGGCCCTCACATACATGAATGTGTGGGACCCCAATGCCAAGCTAGGGGACTTGTAATTAATGGCCATGGCCTCATGGATGAACCATGAAGAATTGAGGGTAGCAGAAATAAAAAGATTGATGGTAAAGGAGAAGAATGAGCCACTAATGATAAGAGTTGAGCCATTAGATCCTATGGCACTCATCAGCACACACAACCTGCTTTCTAATGACCCTCAGATTGCCCCTAGATATCTCACCAATTAGGCACAATCCAGTGCACACTTTGAGGATATGCAAAGGCTACTTGGGGATGACTGTGTGCATGCATGCATGAGGAGATGGAACACCTTATCACACAGTTTACAGATCAGGGAATATCATTCCCCCATGACGCTGAAGGAGGCATTGAAAAGAGTGCCAATGTACAAGCATTGCATGCAGAGGCTGAAGGTCAAGTGGATTGGCCTTAAACTGAGTCCCCCACTACTGTTAGCCATGCGGGAAGGTAGAAGAGAAGAAGAAGAGGAGGAATAGTGGAAAGAGATAGACAGGAAGGCAGGTTTCTATGGAAAAGAAGAACAGACCACATCAGAAGCTTGGGATGCTAGGGAGGCCACCAGGGACATAAAAGATGAGGAGATTGACTAAGTTGTTAAGAGGATGAGCAACACTTTCAGTAGGGGTGTGATGATGAGCCTCATAAATGGGTAATTATATGGGCTCATTTTACCTCCTAACCTAGTCAAATCAACCATTCTCTTAGCTTATTGTATGATTTTCTGATTATATTTATGCTTATAGAGTGAGTTGAGTTAGTTATTGTGCCATGTGGTCTAACATGTATTTAATGCAGATTATTGATGAGTTTCGAGGTCAAAGTAAAGGATCCAATGGACAAATGGCAACAATAACTTGAAGTGGACAAAGGAGAGGACTTATAGGATGGAATCCCCCTCATTTATTACTCCTCACTTTGAATTCCCCTTCATTCAGCTCGGAGTACAAGCAGCCGAACCATGCACTAGAAAGCGGCCAAGCAAGTGGAGGATGACTAATGATTATCTCGATTTTTGGGAGCCAAGCCTCCCTAATTTTAAGGAAGATATTGGTAGCTTCATTTGTATAAGTAGAGGGGCCTAGGGCCTCACTAGGGTCATATTTTTGTTGGATTTTTGCTTATGTAAACTCTACTCAAATTTCGAGGTTATTATTTTGTGACAGTTTTATGTAATCTTGCTATTGTTTTGAAAATAAAGATGGAATCCTTTTTGAGCTAGCATTGAGTTACCTCAGAGGGCTGAAGCTCTTGGGTTAGGGCCCAATCCAAGTAGCCAAGCTCCTGTTTACTTGTATTTGTATGTTTTATTTTAGTTTGTAGATTAGGTTGCTGTTAGATGTATTTCTTTTATGGTTAAGAATAGGTTGCTTTTGATGATTTAGTAGTTTGCTTCCATTTGTGCTTTCTATAGCAGGTTAAATAGTGATCAGCAAAGACTCAAAAGGCTAGCAACAATGCCTTGGCCTCTCTTCCTCCCTTTGGGACCATGATTTGAGGCAAAGACCCTCTTGCTGCCCTAAAAACACAGATTTTCCTCCTTCATAGGACTTCTAGTGTTTGCAGCTTTGTAATAGGTTAATAGTCCATCTTTGCATTGCTTTAGATATTCTTCATCATGCTCACTTCTTCATTTGTAGTAGTCCTCTTTCATGCTTTCCTTTCCTACAACGTTTCTCAGCATGTCCTTTCACAGATCATAGTTTAGACCATTTTTATGCAAAACTCCGTTTTTCCTAAATGCATTCATTTCACTTGTTGCTTGATTTCCTTGGTTAATTGTATGTTTCTTTGTAGCAAATATTTTCTAGTAGTAGGCCATCTTATCAACCATCACATCCTCCATCTGATCCATGCCCTATAGGTCACCCAAACCTCACCTCAATTCTGCCTTAGTTTCCTGCATTTTCCATAGAACTTCTTCCTCTCTCCTTGAGCAAACCCAATCATCTCTTTCTCTCTTGGCAGTTCATGGTAGACCTAAGGTGCCTTAAAACCTCATTCCAACCTTCATCCACCTTTTTCACCCACTCTCACACCCTAAAAACAGTGGAAACTGCTCTTGGCCTCCTCCTGTAGATTCCCTGTTTTCCTCCTGTAGATTTTTTGTGTCCTCTTGTAGATTTTCCTGTAGGCTTTCTTTTGAAGGCCAAGTGTGGGAAAATCCTCCTGAAGGCCACTTGAGACCTCCTAGGACCCATCCACACCATCCTACATCCTATCAAGTCCTAAAACCGCCCTTCAACACCACCTATTCGCTGCCACATTCACACACAATAAATTACATGCATGTCAAATTCACATAAAAATACATAAAAGTCCAAAAATATGTTTTTTGTTTATTTACTTCCCAAAATAGCATATTTGGATGTTGTTTACTTCCTTGAATAGGTAATGTCATTCCTTTCATGGTTTTCATAGCGCTTTCTGCAAAAGTAGAATTAGTTGGTTAATTAGGGTTCACTAGGTTTACTTTACATTTCAGTCTTTCTCGTTTTTGATTTAGAATAGCATCTATCTTTCTTTCCTTTCATCAAGTATAGAGATTCTTCTGGAATCCATAGAAGTTGGCTCAAGCTCCTAGTGATCTTACATCGGCTGACCAAGTGAAAACTTGCAGCGAGAACTAGTACTTGTGCATACAGCACCAACGCTTCCAAGTTTTTTATGAATTACTGGGTTGATAAGAGTAAAGTAGGCAGCCTAGGAGTTACAGCATTATTGCTGCAATACTGGTGCTCACCATAGGGATCACAATAGCTGATGATGACATGGTGAGTCTTGCTCTCCTCAGTCTTCCTAAGAGTTGGCATAGCTACCAAAACTCAATAAATGGAAGAGGGAAACTGCCATATTGGGACTGACTTTGGTCGGATCTGTTGCATGATGAGATAAGGAGAAGCACCAGAGATGGTTCTTCATCCAAGGAGGATGAAGAAAATTGTGCCTTAGCGAGTAAGGAAAAGAAAGGGAAGGAGAAGGATTCTCATCCCAAATCATGTTCTTCCTATGGTGGGAAGAAGGTCGACAAATAGAAAGTGTGATGCATTCAGTGTCATGAGGTGGGCCATTTTGCTACAAATTGTCCACTGAATAAATCCAAGAAGGGATCCAAGGAAGGATCAGATGGTGAGGCACTGGCCTCATAGTTCAAGTTGGATTTCACCCTCATTGCATGCATGGTTTCATCCATGGTGGGATGTGGTTAGTCTCTTGACAGTGGAGCTTCATTCCACATGACCGGTGATAAGAGTTTGTTCAATACCTTGGAGGAGAAAAATCTTTAGATACTCGTAGAGATGGGTAATGATGAAAAGTATAGTGTCTCAGGAGTTGGCATAGTTGTTTTTTAGAGGGAGCATGGAGCTCTCATTACCTTGACAGATGTGAAGTATGTGCCAGGACTGAGGAAAAACTTGGTATTGATCACAATGCTAGAAGACAAAGGCTATGATGTAGTTTTTAGTAAGGGAATGGTTTTCCTGAGACACGTCACCACGAGACAAGTAAAGCAGATCTGTTCATGAGTCAAGAACCTATATGCTCTTTAGGTTCAAGATGAATGAAAAGCCTTGAGGAGTAAGGCAACAAATGGAGACTTGGTGGTTGAGAGGGAGAGTACATTACCACTCAACATGCAGTGCCAGAAGAAGTCTCATACAATTGTGAAGGAGCCACAATTGGTGAAGTAGATTTAGTGGGGTTGTGGAGCAGCCACAACTAGAGAAGCCGAGAGGAGATCAAGTGGATGCATCCACTCATGCAGAGACCTCCAGTAGGGGGAAATTTTGATCCAAATGGGCAGAGGGATCACATGCATCCATACCTCCAGGTCGGAGGTGGGGAGATGTGGAGTGACAGTCCCAAGAAGGTTGGAATAGGGCATGATCATTGAGGTACCCAACCTCTTTGATTAGACTTTGCTATGGGAGCCTCGATGAGGAGTAATAGGATTGGATTCTGAGTGGGTAGAGATAGATGCGGATGGAGCGGCAGAGAGAGATATAGTGCAGGAATCCCAAGACAATGCAGAGCTAGTAGGTTGCAACAATGCGAGAGGCACATGAGTGTTGCACCAGTTCAGGATGGCAGAGATAGGTGTGCAACAGTGCGAGATGCATGGAGTGTTGCAGTAGCTTAGAGGTCACAGAGGGAGCACTTGTCAGCGACAGTGGAAGCTTCAGCATCAGAGGATGTTTCTAGCCTAACATGGAGGTCAGTTGGGAGATTTTTTTGTTTCTAGAGTTGCTGGAGCAACAACACTTGGGAGAAGTGTTGCATGCAGAACATTCCAAAGGTTCAGGATTGGGTTCAAGTTGAATGCCTTTCTTGTTGAGAGGGAGTGTTGGAAATAGCAACAAGAAATGCTAAAAATAGCATTGCTATAAATAACATTTCAGGTACCAGTGTTGGACATAGCAACAAGGAATGAAAAAATTGAAATGATAAAAATAGCATTACTATAAATAGTATTTCGGGATAGATTCCAATTTTAGTTAGTCCCTGAACTAAAATTGAGAAGTAAAGTTCAAATTTTATCTTAGCAGCTATTGTCAAATAACTAATTAATTCATCTTGAGTTAATTAGTTGTAGAAAATCAAACATGACGTCTATGTGAAGACTTGATTGAGGAAGTTATCCCTTGCTTAAGGAGATCAAGATGAGTTGTACTTTGAGTTTTAATTAGTTAGCTTAGTTATCTGAATTAAGTCTAGTTAGATTAGTTCAAACAGTTTGTTGAACTGATTGTGAGTTCAGTTAGTTAATGCATGAATGCATGTAACTATTGCACTTCGGATAACTGAATATTCTCGCATAAATAACTCATCCATGTCAGTTCAGTCAGAGACCCAGTTGAGATCAGAGGAAGGGACAGTGTACTATCAGTTGGAGGATTTTTCCTATATAGGAAACTCATCCAGGCAGAAGGAATTATCTCCTTCAGGATTGCATAGTTACTTCTGAGTTTATTGAGCAGTGTGACAGGTGAATTCACACAGGTGGCAGCATTGGACCCCAGGAGAAGCTACGCAAGGAAATAGGAGGCTTGGAGGATTGAGGGAAGGCATATGTTGTGTCTATTCAGTCTATGAGCAACATTGAGGGATTATATTGAGAGTAGGATAGCTTGTGAGCTAATGCTTTGTGTAATCCGGAAATATTTCCACTTGTATGATAATATAGAGGTCGGGGTTTTTAGTTGAGGCTTTCCCCAGAGTATTCTTCTATGTTCATGTGTGTTTTATTTCTCATTCTCAATTACATGTGTTCTATTTGATCTTGCTCAAAATCGATTAAGCTTCTGCAAGTTTGTTGTAGAAGTAGATCTTGTATTTTGCTTTAGTATATTGCATAATCTGTTGATCTACAGTGGGAAATTCTACATGGCCCATTGAGCTATGGAGAGATCTATTGTAGATGTGCTAGACATAGGGGAGGTTTTCATCCGATGTGCATGGATTCTTTGAGTTGTACACGTACAAAATGTGTACGATCATCCTGTTAACGAAATATATTTGACCATCAGTTTGTGGCTTGAACATCATGGACTTAGTGAGTTTGTTATCCATCATCGACTAGACACCTGACCAAAATTCACATAGGAATCCGTTGTCCTGATCTGAGATAATGGACTATGGGACCCCAAAGTGTACGCACACTCACTCAAAGAAGAGCTTAGAAGTGGCCTCTGTTGTGATACTCTTCTTGTAGTCCACCATGATGATCATCATAAAGAATTTGTCGATGACCAAGAAAACACAGTCGTTGTCATGCTTAGTAGAAGCAAGGCACGACATGCAATACATGGATATGAACTCCCAAGGTTGACTAGGAGCAGGTAGACAAGTGTATAGACCTTGCTTCTTGATGTTTGGTTTCACAATGCTTCAGGCAGTGTAGGATTCACTGTACTTCCCAACATCCTGGTGAAGTTTCGACCAATAAAAATACTTCTATGGTACTGTCACTATTTTCTCTACTCCGAAACGTCCAGTGACCCGATTGTAGTGCACCTGGCACGCTTGCTTGAAAGAACACAAATGTGTCACAAGTGGCATAATAGTGCATCCTAGAGGCGTTCTTCCCAACTATTAGTGTCTTTGAGTCCCCAATGATCAAATTTATTCTTTCCAGTGGTTTATAGGGTTACTAGGCAAAATTGTTATATTTTCAAGTAAATTTTCAAATAAAAATTTTGATCATGGTCAGTTTTAGGTCATTACTACCTCCATACTCAAGGTCATAAAATGTTGTCATGGTCTTGTCATCACTCCTATAATGGGTCACCAAAAGATTGTCTTGGTCATCATTTAAGGTCATCATATCATTATCATACATACTGCAAGGTTTCAAAGGTCTTTAATCATGGTCTTAGATATCCATTTGGTGTCATCATTAGGTCATATAATCAATGAGTCATTTAGGAGTCATGTCATCACCATAATCATCAAGGGAGTTAGTATTTAGGAAAAAAGTATTTTAAATGACTCATAAGGTACATTTTACTCCTTATGAAGATGTAACTTTGCATAATAAAGTGATAAAGCTGCTATACACTATCCTATCATTCAATTTTTCAAAAAGACAAGTGATGTCACTTCATGACCCAAAGAAAAAAGTCGACTTCTAGCCTATAAGAAGACCATCCAAGCATTATAATTTCTCATTTCACCTTCATTTAGAACCTCTCTACCATTGAGCTTCATCCCAACCACCAGGGCATCCAAATTCCTCCTCAAATCACTTGCTTACCTCCTACGCTGCGCTTCTATCTTCTATGTTGTGCTTTTGAATTTGGAGGCCAAGAAAGCATCAAAGGGGTTCCTTTCAGCATTTCACAAGTTCTAGCATCTCCTTGGCAAGTAAGTAAACATTTTTCACCTTTCTTATGCATCATTCTTCTTAGAAAACTCAGTTAAAATCCCTCTCCTAGGGTTTTGCTGCACTTTTGGTTTCTATGTGTTTTTGCTTCATTACAATGGTAAAACACCTAGAATTTCTGCTCTATCACCCTCACCTACACCTCACATACCTACCCTAAACATTTACCATACCCATTCCCTTTATCTCCCCCATTTTCCCTACAAATCCTAGCCTATGCTGCGCTTTTGCAGAAATCTTAGGCTAGGACTGTGCTTTGTCCTTTTTCTGTAATTCCCCTCACCCTTTTCAGGAAACTCCACCTCAATACACTCCTCAACCTATCCCTACCCCCTATAATTTTCCCATAAATTTACCGAACTCCTAACCCCTTCATTCCCTTCCCTCAACACAATTGTCCCATTTCCCATGTTTTCCAAAATCATACCTTATCTTTCCTCCCTACCAAGCTAGGGTTTTATCACCCAAACTCAAACCATGGACAATGAGAAGAAAAAGTACAAAAAAGGAGGCCAAATTTCTAGGTATGAGCCTAGCTAGGTCAAAAATATCATGGCCTCATCTTTCATCAAGAAATCCTTTCAAGATGTGGGTTGCCTAGGGTTTTGTGAAAGAATTTAGGAGGTAGGTTGCCATGCCAAGTTGACAAGCCTCTTTGCCACAAATCTCAGGAGGGATAAGGATAACATAGCAGGGGTTGACTTCACCATTTCAGCAGATGCTATAGCCTCAGCCACAGGTATCCCTAACCATGGAGAAATCTGGTTTAAAGGGATGGATTTAGACATTGAGAATTACAAAGTTTTCCTAAAGCCATATTACAAATATTCTCCTACACACATATTTCCCTCCAGACAATTGCTTGACAGGTATGCTCCTTTAATGAAGATGATCATGAATTAATTTACCTGTGAGGGGAGATTTTCAAGGTTGTACCAGTATCACATAAGGCTACTGATGCATTTCACTACCATCAAACCACTGAACCTGCCTCACTACTTATATAGAAGTCTTGTCAAGATGACAAAGAAGGTATAAATCAAAGGGAAATATCACCAAGTAAACCTGTTTCACCATGGCTTGGTCAAATTCATTATCCTTCATCAACTTTAACAAGTTAATATATCATTTGAGACAGTCACGCAATTAGCTGTCTTTTTGCATACCACTAGTCAACCTACAAGCCAAAGCACTTCATCAGCACCATCAAGGCCAAAGGAGGTTGTCTCATCCAGTAGAAAGGAACCTAGGGTAGAGATCACATAGACCTACAAGAAGGGGAAAATATTGGTTTTTTCCCCTGGGACCACTAAAGAGGTGCCTACACCTAGACCTATGACTAGATTACAAACTAAATAGTTGCATAAGAAAGCTATAGTTGAGAAAGTTCAAGGAGAAATGGAGCAATCACCTAGGCATGTAGCTGATTCACCCTTGCAACAATATGGGGAGGAAATACATCATGAACAAGAAATATTGGCCCATGGAGATAGATCAAATGCAGAGATTATCAAAGAACAACAAGCACAAATACAAGAGCTCAAAGATGATCTTGCAAGGGAAAACAACATGGTGGCCTTCTTGAAGCATGATAATAGACTTTTGAAGGTGAGATTTATGCAACATGATACCTCACAAGGTCATCCATCACTAAACAAGGAAAAGGACAAAGGAAGAGGAGTGATTGGTTCAAAAGAGTAGGTTAAAGGCAAGGAGCCATCTTCTTCAACAATACAGAAAGACCTTCTTGACCCTATAGCTACAAGGAATGGTAAGGATAGAGAATATTTTATTAAGAATGTAAATTTGCACTTGGAGAACCCCCCAAGAAAGGAAAATAGAGCCACAAACCTTCAAAGACACATAGCTAGGAATTACTTCACAAGGAACCTCATTTCAAAAATAGGGTTAGAAACATGAAAAGGAAACTGAAGAAAACCCTAATCAAGCTAAAGAAAAAGGATAACTTGGATTTTATTGTTGAGGCCTCTCTAGTTGTCTAGGCCACCACTCATAGAAATTAAAGATGAAGTTTCAACCAATTTTGGTCAATTTTGGAATTTTTGGTTAATTTTGGCAATTCAGTTGCATAGAAGCACATCAAGGTCATGTTGCGCTTCTTCTTAGAGCCTCCAAATGTTAAATCGTTTGAATATTTGGATAGATATTGACTTATACTTTGCATATATACACTTGATTTTCCATGTCAACACATGATTTTGGAGAAAAGGTCAAAAAACAGGTCAATTTTCATGTTTTTGCCTCCTTTTTGGACCCCTCGTTGCGCTTCTGGAGTAGTCTTGGGAGAAATGGTTTTTAGGTGCCTTGGAGAAGGGGTTTTGTAGGTTTAAAGGTTCAGTGGTATTCTAGACATCCTAGGATATCTTCAAATACCTTCAATTTAGAAAAAAATATCAAGGAAAACCCCTCAAAAAGCCTCCACAAGTAGCATGTTGCACTTCTGTCTTTGACACTACACTTCTGAGAAATTTCGCTGCACTTTTTCCAGGAGGTCAAATTTTCAGGTTTTATTAGTCCAGGTCAATTTTTCATGATGTATTTTGTCTTCTTTGGTTTTTACATGATGTAATTAATTGTAATGAAGCTGGTAAATGTAAAATTGATGTAAATTCATTCTCATTTATGCTTGTAAAGTCAAAGTAAATCAGTTAAGTCTAAATAGGGAGTTGGTTTCTAACCTCCCTAGTTTTAGGTTTGGTTAGAGAGATTGATGTAATTAGTTACTAGGTATATGGATTTGACCCCTAAGAGAGGGAATGTGGCTTTTTGTCTATATGTAGCTTGATTTAAGTCATAGAGAGGGTGAGTCAAAGGTTTTGAAGCTAGTCTACGCCACCATGTCAACTCAAAAAGGTCACTGCACATACCTACCTTGCCCCATTATATCTCTACATCTGATCTTTTGAAACCCTGACCTAGTTTCCTATACCTATTGATCCTGCTCCAACAAACTCTAAATTCAAACCTACTGAGCTTTGAATATCTAACATAAGATCTATCTTCCTCTCCAGACACTCATTGGTTGTGAGATCATAGAGAGAACCCTCTCTGATTTGGTAGGGATGGTTACTAGATCCAAAGTTGGTTTGATGTTACCTCCATCGATCTCCTTTCTCAGCCTTGGGACACTGTGGAGTGCTAACATTTTTAGTGACCATACTGGGGATGAAGTGTCAAATCTTCCACGGGAAAGATCATCAAAGTTTAGATCTAATTTGTTGATGGTGGACATCGATTAGACACATATGAAGGCTGAACCATTCACTTGGAAACTCCAACTTGATCCAAAGACTCCACTAGCAGTAGGATCCAGAAATTGAGATGAGTTATATATCCAAAAGGTATGCTCCTTTAAAACGAGATCACATTCCAGGTTTTCTGAACCACATTCCTTGTGTAGATTGGCAGACTTATTTGCTGAAGTTCAAAGACAAGAAAGCAGATGTTGCTGCTCTTCACTTGGTTAAATTTCACATACATGTGCATAAGCTAAAGGTTCATTTTCATGAAGACTATCTCATGAAGATGTTCATGGTTACTCTGGAAGGAAAAGTGAGATACTGGTATGAAGGACTACCATTTTCATGTCTATGTTCCCTGAAATATTTTCACGTAGCATTTTTTAACAAATACAGAGAATCTGAAGCTTATGTTTGTGTTTGGTTGAGAAGTGTTGCCAACATTTTGAGGACTTCATTCAAAATCTAGAAAATTCTTATGGTGATGAAGAATTCAAGGATGAAGAGATCCTAGAGGCTTTTTATGAGAACCGTTTCCATCACCATGAAGAACAGGGGTCTTCTCCCTTGGATGAAAGTGAAATTGAGCAGGATCTTAATGATGACATTAAACAACCTGTATACATTTTAGAAGAACAAGGGAACATTTAGCCCTATTTTAATGAAGAGTTTGTGCTTATGTATGATAGTCATGTTCCATCCTATGAGTTTGATGAATCTTTGCAGCAGACTTGTCAGTGTTTTGATGATCAAAGGTATGAGGATAGTCAATGTTATCACCCAAAAGTTCTCAAAACATCATTGTCTTAACTCTACTTTTGGTCATGATTTCAAGGAGGTCTAAAGGTCATTTTAGTCTTGATAATGGGTAGGTGATAGGTTAAGAGTCTCATTTTCATATCCAAATAAAGTTAAATCAGCCTTGTTCCATGTCCTAGAAGTCTCACATGCTGTTTAGAACCCATATTTTTAACCATTTTGAAAACTGTGTTAAAAAAGAGCATACACAAGAATCCGTAATTTTGTAGCGTAGCTAGTTCAAAAAAGGTGATTTGTGCTACGAAAACAACTAATTTTGTAGCGCATTATGAGACAAAAACCCTGTTATTCTGTTTTTAGTAGTCAACTTCCAAGGGGGTTCCTGAGCAATTGAAAACTCATTTTTGAAAAATGAAAGAGGTTTTTCTTATAAAAATTCTTACCTACAAAAACCTCCTCCATTTTTGTAACAACTATCAAGGATCAAGAGATAGGAGCTCAGGAGTGCAACCTTCTTTTTCAGGAAAAACAGAGTTATTTTTATTGGTTGATGAAGTGGCTGTTGCTTTCCACTCCCTCATTTTGTCACCTTTCTCTCCACATTCGAATATCATTCCTTAAAAAAGTTACCCAAGCTCCTCTCTATCAAATAATTTTAAACCTTTGCATGTATCAGTCAGCTATCACCTTTGAAAAGTTAACTTTTTGACAAACAACTTGCTATCCAAAAATTTCTTTACAGTTGTCATATTTTTAAGAGGGCAGTTTGGGTTATAAAGGGAAATTGCCATGAAGATGAAAGGATAAAAAGAAGGCTATCATGGATGACCTTAGCTTCACACAAGCTTTCATCCAGACAGGTTACATGTATTTCTACCAGGAGCTGCAAGGGGATTTGTGTGTTCCTTGGATTGTTTTGAGCTGTTAGTTTCAAAAGGAATTTTTAGGCAAATGAAGATGAATTTAAAAAATATGAAGGAGGTTTTTTCTAAGAACATAACAAGGAACAGAAACCTCTTTCAAATTTATGCCAGGTGCTACTAATTTGGAGATTCGAAGTTTCCTTTGAGACCTATTTGCAGAATTCTGAATTTTCTTGTTTTATACATGATTGTATAATGTAGATTCCGGAAAACTGTAGCTGGTTTTCAAAAACCTGGGAGAGTTTTTTCTTATAAACATTCTTATATACAAAAACCTCCTCCATTTTATAACAACCATCCAAGATAAAAAGATATAGGCTCTGTATCAAGAGCCATTTTTCAGATAAAAACATTGCAGAAAATGATAAATTTATAAGACAGTTTTGGCATAAAAGAGAAGAACATCTGTGAAGAAGAACATCTCATAAGGGTAAGTTGTTTTGATTCTTGGTGATCATATCATTCTTTATGAAATTTTGAAAAAATTCCCAAACTACAGATTTTTGAAGGCCGTGTTGAAAAAGAGCATACACAGCAGTTTCGTAGCGTGCTACGAAACTGCCTTAGTTGACCATTTAGCACCTTATGGATGTATTTCGATGATTGTTGGTAGACATATGAGGATCATTGATGAAGCTTCAGATGGAATTGATGCAAAATGGTTCAAAGAAGTATTCCATAAGTAATATAAAAGATGTGCTACAAAAACAGGCTATTTACATAGCACAGGCATGTTTCATTCTCTTGTTCATTTATTCGAGATTTCTTTTCTTGCACAGGTGGAAAAATGAAGTTTCTATGGATTATTAATGCATGCCACATGTACACAAGCAAAAATGTTTGAAGATAGGCATTAAGGATTAATGGCCTTAAAAGGAGGAACATTGTCTCCTAGTTTTCAAGACAGTTAGGTCATGACTCAGCAGGTTTTGCAACAACACTATGGACATCATCAAGCTCGAATACATGGGTGGACAACAGATTAAAGAATGTATTGAATTCATAGATAAGGTTGTTAAAATCATGTCTTATGAGTTTCACTCCTATTTGTATTAGGACTCTTAAAGACAACTCGTTGTCAAGTTGTAATTAAGTAGTTTGTTTTATGATTAGATAGGTGTCTAAGTTAGGAATTCGAATTCCTCTAAAGATGGATCACAGTATCCAAGGTTGTAAAACTCTATATAAATCTTGAGAATCGAATTCCTTAGGGTTGGAAATTTCATTAGTAAAGGAAAGATTGTGTTATTGTAAAAAATTGTGGTTTTTATACTTAATACAGAGATCAGTTTAACTACTCAAGATTCACAAAGAGTTTATGTGTTTGAGGTTCTTATGGCTTTGTTCAATTACTTATTTGTAGTGGTATGAGCTTGTGATACTTATAATTCATTGGAAAATTCTCTAACTTCCTTCACATTCTTGTAAACTATGTTGTTTCACTGTGTTACTATTTTATTCATAAACCTAAACTCTAAGTGCCTTGACTTCCATGTTTTGATGATCATTTTGTTTTGTTGAAGACTATTTTGACTCCATAGCCCAATAGATATTTGCTAATCATAGTTCAACTAGTCAACCAGTTATACTTTTGTTCATTTTGTTCCTAGAGTTAGCCATCTAGTCATTAATAAAAAATCCTAAACCTAGTGAGAGAGCCCTCTCAGGTTGAGGAGGCTAAGCCTCAACGAAAATATTGGTTTGAAAGAGTTACTCAGAGTCTACTTGATCAACATCCTATTAAGGTCATATTTGTGATAACAGTCAATTAGATTGTTCTTTCTATGGGTTTTTATTTCAAGATCAGGTTTGTAAAGACCAAGATGAGGTTTCTGATGAAATGCATGAACAAGGATCTTTAGACATTCACCACTCATATGTCTCTCTAGCTCATCCATTTTCTAGAGAACTATTTCAAGGGAAGATTCATGCAAATCATAATTTTGAATTGGCATGTGTGGAGGTTTCAGATAATGTAATTATGGCAGAAAGTAATTATCAAACATTGCAAGCATATTATGAAGAGGAGAGTAGCGATAAAGAAGAGGTTGTTTTAGAGCCTCTTGCGCATGATGATCTTCCTCCAGCTTCAGAAAATGAAGAGTTTGTTGAGGAAGCGCAGTTTGTCCTGGATCCTATGGATGTGCACATTTTTTCTGTTGATAATATGGCTACCCAAAACACAAAATTTTAAGAACAAACTTCCCTTTCTTCTAATGCGAATGAAAAACTTGAGGAACATATTTTATTCCTTCATCCTGGAATTTTTTTTCATTTGAAAATGAAGGGTGTCCTTTTATTTTTGCTTATTTTCAAGACATGGTAATGTTCTATATTATTGAAGACCCGATTGCCAATTTGTTTCAGCCATTTGGGAAGATAAATTTTCTTGTATTTATGGATCATGAGCACATGTTCAGTGGATGCTTGGAATCACCTATCTTTTGTTTTTTCTACTTGCTCAAGGAAAGTACGAGCAAGATTCAAGTAAGTAGCCATTTGTTGGATTGGTTACACTGGAGGGATCATTTCACATGATTGTATATATATCTTTAGTAGGTGGGTGGTTTTGTCTTTGAGGTTTCTGCGAGTTACATCATTGTCTGTATTATCTTTCGGATACATCGCATTAGATTTCCTTCTGATCGACGTTTCGAACCAACAACGATGGTTCATCTTCAGGATCTGAGATAGATATTATTTGAAAGACTGTTCTCAATTTTTCTTCACATATATATATGAGATGCTTGGCCAACAGATATTAGAATTTATTTATTTATTTATTTTATTATTATTATATTTTTATTTATTTATTTATTTATTTTATTTATTTTTAATTTATTAATTTATTAATTTATTTATTTATTAATTTTATTTATTTATTTATTTATTTTTATTTCTATTAATCTGACTATTATGGTTATATAAATTTCTTTTAGGGTTATTTTTATTAATTTATTTTATTTATTTGAGTTTAAATTGTTGTATTTATTTTAAATTGTTATAGTTGTCATATTAGTTTTAATTGTTATTATTTAACTATTTTTATTTTAATTACTTTTTAATTATTTAATTATTTTTTTAATTATTTTTATTGTATTTATTTCAATTAATTAATTATTAATTTTAAGTGTTATAATTGTTAATTTTAATCATCATTAATATTAATTGTTATAATTATTCTATTAGTTTTACCTAAATATTGATTTTAATTGTTATAATTATATTTAATTCAATATTCATTTATGATTATAACCATTTTTTTTTTTTATTCATATTTATTAATTTTAAATTGTTATTGATTTATAATAGTTTTGGTTATATAAATTTCTTTTAGGGTTCTTTATTATTATTATTATTATTATTATTATTATTATTATTATTTTTTTTTTTTTTTTTAATTGTTGTATTTATTTTAATTGTTATATTAGTTTTAAATGTTATAATTTAATTATTTTTATTTTAATTATTTTTAATTGTTATATATATATATATATATATATATATATATATATATATATATATATATATATATATTAGTATTTATTTTAATTAATTAATTATTAATTTTAAGTGTTATAATTATTAATTTTAATTGTCATTAATATTAATTGTTATAATTGTTATATTAGTTTTACCTAATTATTGATTTTAATTGTTATAATTATATTTAATTCCATATTCATTTATGATTATGGAAAACAAATGAACATAATCATAAATGAATATGGAATTAAATATAATTATAACAATTAAAATCAATAATTAGGTAAAACTAATATAACAATTATAACAATTAATATTAATGACAATTAAAATTAAAATTAATTAATTAAAATAAATACTATAAAATATATATATAAACAGTCTTGGGTTATATAAACAGCGGCTAAACAGTTATATAAAGACTCGGTTATAAACAGTCTCCGGTTATATAAACAGTCTCCGGTTATATAAACAGTTATATAAAGACTCGGTTATATAAAGACTCGGTTATATAAAGAGTCTCGCATGGTCTTGGCATATATATCCAGTGATCACCGAATGCGGAAGTCTCGCATGGTCTTGGCATATAAACAGTCTCCGGTTATATAAACAGTTATATAAAGACTCGGTTATATAAAGACTCGGTTATTTAAAGAGTCTCGCATGGTCTTGGCATATATATCCAGTGATCACCGAATGCGGAAGTCTCGCATGGTCTTGGCATATAAACAGTCTCCGGTTATATAAAGACTCAGTTATATAAAGAGTCTCGGGTTATATAAACAGCGGCTATATATAAAGTCTCGCGGATATAAAGTCTCGCATGATCTTGGCATATAAACAGTGATCACCGAATGCGGAAGTCTTGCATCTTAATGGACACATGAACTTCTGAACTCACATATCTTTGGTCTGCGGGCTACGGTGGACACGGACGATCTGCAGTCAGGTTTGCTAGTTCCAGGTGCACACATTCCTTACCTCTTTCTTTTCTAATACATATTTGCTCATATAATGTCAAGTATGAATATTTCACCACAGTTACCAAAGATTACCAAGGGCAGACCTAGCACAGTTACTCTACAAGGCCTCTATGAGTATATAGAGTCTTTAGAGAAAAGTAGAGAAGAAGGAGAAGCCAAGTTACAAAAAGCGTTAGAAGCCGTGCTGGAAAATAAATTTGCATCTCTTGAAAACACTATCCAAAAACAAATAGAAAATAAAATAGAACTACTGGAGAATAAAATGGAGGCAATGGAGACTAGATTGCATGTTATAGAAAAACAAAACCAAGATACTAACCAACCATCCCAGCAAGGAGACGCTGATACCTTAGAGGGTCTTAAAATGAAAGACATGATTAAAGAATTAGAAGAAAAAGTTAACAGCCACCTCACCCTAAATAGTGCGGTAGATAAGTTAGATATTAAACCAATTAAAGACGAAATGAAAAAATTAATAGAATTAGACCACGAACATAACAAAAGGACCTTAAACCTTATAATCTTCGGTTTAAAAGAGGAAGAAGATGAGGATACTTTAGCCTTAGTCCAGACAGAATTACATAATAGATTACAAATTGAAACAGTGGGTCTCACAGAAGCAACAAGGTTGGGGAAATTAACCGAGAATAAAGGAAGATTAATCCGCATAAAGGTGAGCTCTACTGACCATAAGCACAACATACTTAGTAAAACCTCAAGTCTGAAAGGAACGGGAATATTCATAAATGAAGATCTCATTCCAGAAGATCAAGCAGAATTAAGAAAGGAGGTTCAAAAGGTAAAAGAAGCTAGAAAGGAAGGAAAATGGGCAATAATCAGAAATAGAAAAGCCTTTATTTGAGACAAAAACCAAAAAGATAGTAATCAATAGCAATTAAACATGCTCTGGATCCTTTCTTGGAACTGTCGGGGCTTCCCATGGAACAAAGGCCCCAAGCTAAGTTGGATCTCAAATGATGTTGATATTATTTTGCTTGTTGAAACTTGGGAGCACGAAGAATCTAAGGTCCCTAACATAGATGGCTTTACGCTATGGTCTACGTGGAACAAGCGATCCTCTCGTAGAGGCATTGGGGGAATAGCTTGTTACATTAAGAAGAACATCTCCCCCTATGTTAGGATTTATAAAAACGACCCTCACAACCAATTTAGTTGGATAGAGATCAGAGACATTAATAATAAAAAGTCCTACATAGCAATATGTTATTTCCCCCCCTTTAATTCTAACTTCTATAAGAAGAAGAATCTAGATAAAACTAACCCTTACAATAGTTTAGAGAACGATATTTCTAGCCTAAGGAATGAGGGTAATATCCTTTTAATAGGTGACTTCAATGCTCGAACTTCAAACAACCAAGCTATTATTTTAAGCAATCGTTCCAACCCTAATCCTCTTTGGTTAGACGAAGACCCTACCCTGGCTAGTAGATACAAAAGGAGCTCTGAAGACCTCGGGGAAAATTTGTTTGGGTCAGAGCTAATCAAGCTCTGTAGTGCTCAGGATCTCATAATTTGCAACGGTCTAAAAAAGTGGCCCAATTCCAGCAAGATGACCTGCATCCATGGACTTGGTAGCAGCGTGGTAGACTATGTTATTTCTGATCTTCCATTATACAACGAAATGATAAACTTTGACATCTTAAACGACCACGAGCCTGACTCCGATCATAGGCCTTTACTTATAACCCTCAATTTTGTCATGCATAGAGTTCCCATAGAAAATAATACTTACAACCAAAAGAACTTAATATTTGATAAAAATAAAAAGGACCTCTTTCTAAATGAATTAAAAACTAATTTGCCTCCTTTATCTAGTATAGACAACATAGAAGACCTATATCATAACTTTACTACAACCCTCTCATATTCTATTAAAAAGTTCTCAATTGAAGTCTCAAATAATAAAAGAAATAACAAAACCAATCCTTGGTATGACAAAGATTGTAAGAATGCGAGGAGAGCAATTAAGGAAGCTGTTGATGATTCTCTTAAAATGGACAAGATAAGAATATACAAAGCCCTAATTAAAAGGAAAAAGAGGCAGTACATTCGTCAAAGACAGGAGAATCTCTTAAACCTCTCTAAGGTCGCTCCTAAGAAATTTTGGAGGCAGATTCTGACTAGGAAGACTAAGGATAATAATAAAATTGCTCTTCACGATTGGAATTATTATCTTAAAAAGCTTTATGAATCTCCTAATGTCATGGATAATTTGGAAACCCTGCTCACAACGAAAGAAGTCTTCTCTTTAGAAGACATTAAGTTTGGGGTTAATCGCCTCGCGAATGGGAAAGCTAAGGACATTGAAGGTTACCAGGCAGAAATCTTAAAAATTGGAGGCCCTGTCCTCATCCCCCACATCCACAAGCTTTTCAACCAAGCTGTTAAGCAAGGGTTCCCTAAGCCTTGGACTGAGAGCCTCATTATCCCTATTTTTAAAAGTGGAGATACAAATAACCCCTCTAATTATCGAACAATTATGATCAGCCCTCTCTTAGCCAAGTTGTACGGTAGTATTCTGGAAAAAAAGTTAAGCATATGGCTAGAAAGTGAAGGTAAGCGGGCTAAAGGCCAAGCAGGTTTCAGAAGGCATCACTCAACAACAGACCACCTTGTTACGCTTAGGATCATTGCGGAGGAATGTCGTAATGATAAATCCAATTTATTCTGCTGCTTTGTAGACTTTAGAAAGGCTTTCGATACGGTTCCTAGATACAACCTTTGGAATAGGTTAGAAGAGCTAACTTAGGTTCCTCTTGAGTTGAGAGCTGCTGCTATAAGGCTATACGAGAATGTAATTGCCAAGCTAAAGAACAATGAGGGGTGGTCAAAAGATATTAAATGTAACATCGGAGTTAAACAAGGCTGCCCCCTCTCCCCTACCCTATTTGGCATTTACATCGATAAGCTTGAAGGTTATTTAGAAGAAGCAAGATGTGGTGGCACAATCTTAGCTGGGATAGTCGTTATCCTTCTTCTCTACGCTGACGATATTGTTCTTTTGGCAAGGTGCCCTTCTGATCTTGATAAGCAACTCAATCTTCTTAAGGATTTCTGCTCTACCATGGGTATGACTGTTAACACTGACAAAACAAAAGTTATGATTATCAAATCCAAGAAGGACACTTGCGCTAATTTTATGTATGACAATAATAACTTGGAGGAAGTGTATTCTTATAAGTACCTAGGAATTGATATCCATCACAAGCTCAAATGGAACCATAGCATTGAGAAAAGGATCAATGGGGGATGGAAAGCTTATTTTGGTCTTGAAAATAATTGTAAAACTGCAAACCTCGTAATGTGGGATAAAAAGAAGTTCCTCTTTGAAACTTTAGTCATTCCTGTTATCTTATATGGCTGTGAAGTTTGGGGCTGCAGCATCTCCAGAGAATCATGGAGAAAGATTGAGAAAATCCAGAAGCGTTTTATAATTTATAACCTGAAAATTAAAAGTAATACACCCTATCCTATTCTCCTTATAGAAGCAGGTCTTTCTCCTATTGAGATCCTAGCTATGCTCAGGTTTCTGGTGTACAAGCACAAGCTCAATAACATAGACAATCATAGACTTCCTAAGCTAGCTTTAAATTCCAGCCAAAACCACCTAAGGCTTAACCGAGGATGGCATAAGGACACAAAGGCCTAGTTAAACTATTGGGAGATCAATGAGAATGATGCTCTGCAAAACATAAATAACATTAAAGATATTGTCACTTCTAAGTTCAAAGAAAAATTGTGGTGCGAGAAAGATTTAGCGTCTAAAAGAAAATTAAGTTATTATAAGAGGGTCATCAACCCCACCCTTGAAGATCAAAAGTATCTCTCTATTTTAACTAGCTCAAAGAAGAAAATTAATATAGCAAAGATTAGAACGAATTCTCATGAGCTCCATAGTGAAACTGGCTGTTGGGCAGTTCCTAAAACGCCATGGATAGAAAGGATCTGCCATATTTGTGAGAATAGGAGCATCGAGGATGAAAACCACTTCCTCTTAGAGTGCCCTGCATACAACCACATTAGATCTCAATTTCACAACCTTTGTTACAATACTGACCTTCCTAGCCTTTTACAATGCCAAAATTATAGTGAACTCGGGAGGCTTCTCTCCAAGCTTTTTGAGCATAGGAATAAAATCTTAAATCAAAATAAATAATGTCTTTTTAGGTCCGATAGATCATTATTTGGTCTCAGCGGACGTTAACCACCACCATCATCATCATCATCATCATATATATATATATATATATATTAAACAATTAAAAGTAATTAAAATAAAAATAATTAAATTATAATATTTAAAACTAATATAACAATTAAAATAAATACAACAATTTAAAAATAATAATAATAATAATAAGAATAATAATAATAAATAACCCTAAAAGAAATTTATATAACCAAAACTATTATAAATCAATAACAATTTAAAATTAATAAATATGAATAAAAAAAAAAAATGGTTATAATCATAAATGAATATTGAATTAAATATAATTATAACAATTAAAATCAATATTTAGGTAAAACTAATAGAATAATTATAACAATTAATATTAATGACGATTAAAATTAACAATTATAACACTTAAAATTAATAATTAATTAATTGAAATAAATACAATAAAAATAATTAAATAATTAAAAAGTAATTAAAATAAAAATAGTTAAATAATAACAATTAAAACTAATATGACAACTATAACAATTTAAAATAAATACAACAATTTAAACTCAAATAAATAAAATAAATTAATAAAAATAACCCTAAAAGAAATTTATATAACCATAATAGTCAGATTAATAGAAATAAAAATAAATAAATAAATAAATAAATAAAATTAAAAAATAAATAAATAAATAAATAAATAATTTAATAAATTAAAAATAAATAAAATAAATAAATAAATTAATTAAAATATAATAATAATAATAAAATAAATAAATAAATTCTAATATCTGTCGGCCAAGCATCTCATATATATATGTGAAGAAAAATTGAGAATAGTCTTTCAAATAATATCTATCTCAGATCCTGAAGATGAACCATCGTTGCTGGTTCGAAACGTCGATCAGAAGGAAATCTAATGTGATGTATCCGGAAGGTGGGTGGTTATCATTAGGATTTGAAGCCTGAGTTGAATGCCCTAAGATCCCGATGTTCTACTGCCATGTGTAAGTATTAAAGTCAGTTGTTGAGTCAAGTCAAGTTAGTTTTTGTTTTTCTAAGTTTAGTCAGTCCATCGTTTGAGTGTCAAATGTTTTAGTTTGACTCCATTTCCCAATGGATAAGGCTACCTGGTCTACAATGTTCTTGACACCTCCTAAAGGAGCTTCCATCCCTAGTTGGAGCCGATGTTAGTGTCTATGAGTGACCAATGATCAAATGTACTCTTTCCATGTGCTTGATAGGGTTATTAGGTCAAAATCTTATACTTCAAAATAAAATTTGATCATTGGTCAGTTCTAAGTCATTACTACTCCCTCCATACTCAAGGTCATAAAATGCTATCATGGTCTTGTCATCACTCCTGTGATGGGTCACCGAAAGAGTGTCTTGGTCATCATTGAAGGTCATCATATCATTATCATACATACTGCAAGGTTTCAAACGTCTTTAATCATGGTCTTAGATATCCATTTGGTGTCATAATTAGGTCATATCATCAATGAGTCATTTAGGAGTCATGTCATCACCATAATCATCAAGGGAATTAGTAATTAGGAAAAACGTGTTTTAAATGATTCCTAAGGTACATTTTACTCCTTATGAAGATGTAACTTTCCATAATAAAGTGATAAAGCTATTGTATACTATCGTATCATTCAATTTTTAAAATAGACAAGTGATGCCACTATGACACAGAGAAAAAAGTTGACTTCCAGCCTATAAGAATACCATCAAAGAATTCTAATTTCTCATTTCACCTTCATTGAGCACCTCTCTACCATCGAGCTTCATCCCACCCACCAGGGCATCCAAATTCCTCCTCAAAACACTTGCTTACCTCCTACACTACGCTTTTGGCTTCTATGTAGCACTTTTGAATTTGGAGGCCAAGAAAGCATCAAAGGGGTTCCTTTCAACATTTCACAGGTTATAGAATCTCCTTGGCAACTAAGTAGACATTTTTCACCTTTCTTATGCATCATTCTTCTTAGAAAAATCAGTGAAAATCCCTCTCCTAGGGTTTTGTTGCGCTTTTCATTTCTATGTGTTTTTTCTTCATTACAGTGGTAAAAAACCTAGATTTTCTTCTCTATCACCCTCACCTACACCTCACATACCTCCGCTAAACATTTCCCATACCCATTCCCTTGATCACCCTCATTTTCCCTACAAACCATAGCCTACACCATGCTTTTGTAGAAATCCTACGCTAGGATTGTGTTTTGTCCTTGTTCCCTACTTCCCCTCACTCTTTTCAAGAAATTCCACCTCCCTACACTCCCTAACACCTATCCCTACCCCCTAGAATATTCCCATAAATTCACCTAATCCCTAACCCCTTCATTCCCTTCCTTCAACACAATTGTCCCATTTTCCTTGTTTTCCCAAATCATACCCTATCTTTCCTCCCTACCAAGCTAAGGTTTTATCATGCAAACTCAAACCATGGACAGTGAGAAGAAAAAGTAAAACAAAGGAGGAAAAATTTCTAGGTATGAGCCCACTCAGGTCCAAGATATCATGGTCTCATCTTTCATTAAGAAATCCTTCCAAGATGTGGGTTGCCTAGGATTTTGTGAAAGAATTTAGGAGGTAGGTTTCCATGCTAAGTTGATGTAGGAATTTATAGGGTAGGTTCCTTAGATAGAACACCAAAGGACACCACTCACAAACAAATCACAGATCTATACACCAATATTCTTGACGTGGTTAAGACCTTCAAAGAGGGAAACAGCCCACAGCCTACGCCAACGCGGCCACTTCAGACAATTTATTAATGTAAAAGAAAGAAAATTTACATAAGCTTCTCTCATGAATGATCACCTTACAAATGACCCTCCATGCTCTTTAAATAGATATCATGGACCAATCAGGTGTTAAGCCATAGATCAAGTGTCGGTAATACCAAGGAGAGAATGAACCGTCAGATCACTTCATGTCTAGAACATATTGTGACCATCAGATTGTAAGTTACAAAAAGTACATAGTAAAGAAACACACTTTACCTAACTATAAAATAAACCAAGTTATACTTAACTATTTCCTATGTGTCAGAATATCCTAACATCCCCTGTAAAAAAAAAATTGGGATAGGATTGAGGGATGTATAAAGATGACATAATAGGATAAGGAAGGAGGCATTAGAGCCTATCCCTCCTCAGTGACAACTTCTTGAACTCCAACCATAAATCGAATTTTAGTAAACTTTGCCTCTGTGAGAGCCTTTGTAAAGATGTTTGCAACTTGATCATCAGTTGAACAATATTGCACTTCAAGAACATGGTCATGAATGAGCTTTCTGATGAAGTGAATGTGTATTTCAATGTGTTTATTGCACTAATGTTGGATTGGTTCTTTGCATAGTTGAATGGCACTTTGATTATCGCACCAAAGTGTAGTCGGATGCTGTTGCTAAAAACCAAACCCTAACAGGATCTAACAAAGCCACATGGCTTCCTTACTAGCTTCTATGGCACCATGATACTCTCCTTCTGCTGAAGAAAGAAAAATGGAACTTTGTTTCTGCAAGCCCACGTAATAGGTCTAGAACCAAGAGTGAAGACATAACCTGTAGTAGACTTCCGATCATTAGGGTCACCATCCCAATCAGAATCAGTGAAACCAACCAATAGAGGAAATGCTTTTTCACTGTAATGAATCGCAAACCAAACTGTACCTCGAACATAATGAAGTATTATTTTAGCTGCTTTCTAATGACTTTCATGTGGGTTTTTCATAAATCGAGCAACAAGGCCAACAAAAAAGGAAAGGTCGGGATAGGTATGGGTCAGATACACAAGTTTTCCAACAAGTTGGCAGTATAAGGTAGCATCAACATTAGGCAAAGTACAAGTGATTGAAATTTTTGGCTCTAGAATAAAATGGAGAAGGGGTTGGCTTATATTCTTCCTTGTGAAAGTGGTGTAAAAAATCACAGGCATACTTGGACTGTGAAAGGGAAATACCTTCTTTGGATTAAAAGACTTGAAGACCAAGAAAATAATGCAAGTGTCCTAAGTCTGTCATTTCAAACTACTTTTTAAGGCTAGAATTCACATGGTTTATAAGGTTAGGATCACTACCAGTAAGGATAAGATCATCAACATAAAGAAAAAGGATGATAAGAGACTTACCCACTTTCTTGGTGTAGACAGTATTGTCAGAAGGACACCTAGAAAAGCCAGTATCTAAAATAAATCTATCCATTTTCACATACCAAGCCTGAGGGGCTTTCTTGAGACGATAAAGGGATTTCTTAAGCCGATCTACAAGGTTGGAGTCTGTTTGTATAAAGTGAGGAGGTTTTTCCATATAGATTTCTTCATGCAAGTCCCCATGCAAGAAGGTAGATTTAACATCTATCTGATGGAATTCCCATTTGAAAGAGGCAGTAAGGGAAAGAACAAGGCAAATAGAGTTCATTTTGGCAATAGGGGAGAAGGTTTCAATATAGTCAATGCCTTCAACTTGTGAAAAACCCTTAGCAACAAGATGAGCTTTATGTTTGTCAACTTTTCCATTTGCTCCAAACTTGCTTTTGTAAACCCATTTGCATCTAACAAGTTTTCATCCTTTTGGAAGAGGAACAAGGTCCCATGTATCATTTTCCAATAGTGAACGATATTCTTCATTCATAGCTGCGTCTCGATCTAGATGACCTAAAGCTTTTGCAAAGGTGTCAGGATCATAATTCGCTAAAGCTTGAGACAATAAAGAAGAGGCTCTATCTAACTGAGAACTTGTACGCCGATGATCTGTAGGATCACCTGCAAGAGCACCTACTACATCCCAAGTAGCACGGACCCATTTTGGAAGTTGAGGAGCTGAAGGAGGATCTTGAGAAGGTCGGGGAGGATTTTTATCCTTGCTATCATCATCTGAATAAGAAATATGTTCAGAAGTAGAAGGGATAGAGAGAGGTGGCACATTTGTTTAACTAGGCTCATAGGCCGATATAATTTCAGAAAAATTTACATCTCTTCTAATGATAACATTTTTGGATTAGTTTGAAGAAGTTTATATCATTTGAAATCTTCAGAATATCCAACAAAAATACATTTTTCACTCTTAGGTTCTAAGGATTTATGTTTCTCATCTGGAATATGGGCCATGCTTCACTTCCAAAAACATGAAAGTGACTTACATCTGGTTTAATTGAGCTCCATGCTTCTTCTGGAGTGATATTATTTAAAACCTTAGTAGGAGCGTGAGTTATTATGTAATTTTCACAGTTAATTGCTTCTACCCAAAATTTAAGACTAATTCCTTTATATTGAAGCATACAATTAGCCATTTCTTTCAAGGTGCAACTCTTCCTTTTAGCTACACCGTTCTTTTTGTGGAGTATATGGAATAGTATGCTACAATTGAATTCCATGCTCAGTGCAAAAGTTGATGAATATTTTGTTAACATGTTCTCCACCATTATCAGATCTTAGCTTAAGAATTTGATGTCCATATTATTTCTCAACAAAGGCCTTAAAGGCCAAGAACATGTTAAAGACTTCAATCTTGAGTTTTAAGAAGTATACCCATGTGCATCTGGAGAAATCATCAATGAAAGTTAAGAAATAATTATAGCCAGAGAATGAAACAACTGGAAGTGGATCACATAAATCAATATGCACAAGTTGTAAAGGGGTTGAGGCATGTCAAGAGGCATGTTTTTCAAAACTATCCCAATGATGTTTTATGAGTACACATCCGGAACAAACACCATCTCTACAAGATACCATAGGAAGACCTGTCACCATATTTTCTTTAAATAGGTTTTTAAGGGAGCGATGGTTTAAGTGACCAAATTGCTCATGCCAATGTTTGCTCACTTCATCATTATGAGCAACAAATACCGAGGGAAGAGTTGAAGATGAAAAGTTGTTAAACTTATACAACCTTGTAGAATCTTCAGCAATGCGAGTAACTAAAATCTATCTAGGATCTCTTAGGTCTTTAATTACAACATCATGAGGTGAAAATTAAATGATTTTACCTTCACCTAAATGAGTTATTTGATATACAGATCAAAGGTTGCAGGATAAGGTAGGAACACATAATACATCATTAAATTGACCATTGTCTAGATGAATAGTTCTAGTCCCTACAACACTAAGAGAGCTATCATCACCAACATATATATTTTTGTTGTTAAAATAATTTAAAGAAGAAAACATGGCTTTGTTTTTGGCCATGTGATAAGAAGCTCCATAATCAATGAGCCACTCATGAGAATGAGAAGAAAAAGATACATTTAGTGCATAACCAGACCGCGATGCTTGCCAACCACATGCAGAAAGTGCTATTCCTGAAGATGAAGTTGAAGTTGAAGAGTGCTCCAAATGTATGTTATGCTTCTTCATTGATTCTTCCAAGGCTTCCATATTCTTAAAGAATTTGGATTCTAGGTGACCATCATGATTAAAAGAGTTGCAACATCTATCAGTCTTCTTCCCTTTGTTTTTATTTTCCTTTTCATTTTGTTGAATTTATTTTTCATTTCGAGACTGAAATTTCTTAGGACCCTTGTTTGGTTTAGGACCATTCTTTTTAGGATGTTGCTTCTTAGGATTCTTTGAATTTAGTTGCTGGTGGGCTACTAAGGGTTTCTTAGAAGAGTTTCTAGTATTAAGAATACCAAGATGTAAGAGTTTTTCTTGTTCTCTTATTAAAGAATCATAAAAGGCATCCAAAGAGGGGGACTTGTAGGCTTGTTCTCAAAGAAATGAAGCTTCTCTAGTAGAATGGAAGGTGGAAATAAACACAGAGTAGGATGGTCCTAACTAAGTAAGAATGGAATAGATAAGGCTACCATATTCTTTCTTAACCTTAACACCTTCCAAGAGAAGTCTAAGGGTCTTGAACTTGGAAACAAACTCTTCAATGGAAGAAAAAATATTGGGGTCCAAAATAAGCAAGTCATTTTTGATTTGATGGGCTCTAATTTCATTTTTAATTCCAAAAACTTTATTGAGTTGTTTCATTGCTTCACCAAGGGTATCAAGTTCAGCAATATGGAATCTAAGGTTTGGAGAAATAGACATCCATATCAACCCATGTGCTTGATCTTGATTATTTTCCCATTTGGCTACCTTATCTTCATCTTTAGGTTTAGTTTTTTGGCCTGATGCTATTCTATAAAGACCTTTACTTCCAAGTAAATCCAAAATGTAGGATAACCATTGGAAGTAGTTGGTGTTGTCAAGAATAATTAGGCATGGAATTTTGATTTTAAAAGAAACTGAAGCTGAAGATGCTGAAACTAAGTGTTCCAATGGAAAGATCTCAAAAAAATTAGCTTGATTAAAAAAAAGGCTCCGAAAATGGCTTCCAGATGGAGAAGTTATGGCTTTTTGAAGAAACGTTGTTGAATATGCTGACGAACTACATGAATGTTAGGAAGTGATTGATAATGTTGTATTTAAAAAAAATTCCCCCCTTTCCAAACTTAATCTAATTAGCTTACTTTTGAAAAAAGATTACTTTATGTGACCCACTTTTAAAAGTGACTTTAGAATTATCATTGTCTCACATTTTATAATTGGCGAGAACACTTTTATATAAAGTAACTATAAAAAATAAGTTACATGTGTTTTTTGAAAAATTAACTCAACAAAAAGAAAGACTTCAACCCAAGACCTGTATTCATAACTTTGGACCAAGTGAGCAAGTTTAAAAGGTTATTAATTTTTGGAAAGGAGGAAGGGTTTCTTTTTCACTGAAGCTTTGGGGTGCATGCTTACATGAAAAACCTCTTTTTGCCTACAAAACAAAAAAAAAACACACAACCCAAAATGAACATGTAAAATAAATCCAAGCCTTACGACTTAAAGTTAGATTTGGCTAAGAACTAAATATTTTCCTCAACATTTTTTATTGTCCAAGATCACACTAGGGCATAGCAAAAAAGAGCATATGCATAAGAAAAAACCTTTCTTTATGTTTCTGGTTTGCCCAGGTTGCACAAAGTCCCGGGGAAAAGAGAATACACAAAAATGAAAGGTATATATCTGGTAATAAATTTTTTTATAGAGGACTATAAACCGAAATAAAAAGAGAGATAAATGATTGTAACTACAAATAAAGATTGTGTACCTCCAGATCTTAAAAATGACGTTGCTAGGGTTACCAGAAACCTTTTCACATGAAACTTAAGGGGTTCCTCATTGGAACATATGCTCCTAACACAATAGAGAAGCCCTGTCAGCTTGAAAGAGGTCAGAAATAGTAGATCTAGGAAACGACATTCGGATGCAGTTGTACTGAATTCAAATTTGGATCACCAATGGATGCGTCCACCGAATAGCTCTGATACCATGTAGGAATTTATAGGGTAAGTTCCTTATATAGAACACCAAAGGAGACCGCTCAAAAACAAATCATAGGTTGGCACACCAGTATTCTTGACGTGGTTAAAACCCTCAAAGAGGGAAAAAGTTCATGACCTAAGCCAACGTGGCCATTTCAGGCAATTTATTAATGTAAAAGAAAGAAAATTTACATAAGCTTCTCTCATGAACGATCACCTTACAAATGAACCTCCGTGCTCTTTAAGTAGAGATCATGGAACAATCAGGTGTTAAGCCACGTATCAAGTGTCGGTAATAGTGAGGAGAGAATGAAACGACTTCATGTCTAGAACATATTGTGACTATTCAATTGTAATTTACAATTAAAGAAACACACTTTACCTAACCATACACTAGACCAAGTTATACTTAACTATTTCCTATGTGTTGGAATATCGTAATAGTTGACAAGCCTCTTGCTACAAATCTCAGGAGGGATAAGGCTAACATAGCAGGGGTTGACTTCACCATTTCAGCAGATGCTATAGCCTCAGCCACAGGTATCCCTAACCATGGAGAAATCTAGTTTAAAGGGATGGATTTAGACATTGAGAATTACAAAGTTTTCCTAAATCCATATTACAAAGATGCTCTTACACACATATTTCCCTTCAGACAATTGATTGAAAGGTATTCTCCTTTAATGAACATGACCATGAAGTAATTTACTTGTGAGGGGATATTTTCGAGGTTGTACCAGTATCACATAAGGCTATTGATGCATTTCACTGCCATCAAACCACTGGACCTGCCTCAATACTTATATAGAAGTCTTGTCAAGATGACAGATAAGGTACAAAGCAAAGGGAAATATCACCAAGCAAACCGATTTCACCATGGCTTGGTCAAAGTCATTTTCCTTCATAATCTTTCACAGGTTAATATATCATGGGAGAAATTCATGCAATCAACTATCTTTTTGCATACCACTAGTCAACCTACCAATCAAATCACTTCATCAACACCATAAAGGCCAAAGGAGGTTGGCTTATCTAGTAGAAAGACACCTAGGGCAGAGATCACACAGACCTAAAAGAAGGGGAAAGATTGGGTTTTTCCCCAGGGACCATTACAGCTAGACCTTTTACTAGATTACAAACTGAACAATTGCATAAGAAGTCTACAGTTGAGAAAGTTTAAGGAGAAATGGAGCAATCACCTAGGCATGCAGTTGACTCACCCTTGAAAAAATATGAGGAAATTCCTCATGAACAAGAAATCTTGGACCATGGAGATAGATCAAATGCAGAGATTATCAAAGAACAACAAGCATAAATACAAGAGCTCAAAGATGATATTGCAAGGGAAAACCACATGGTGGCCTTATTGAAACAAGAGAAAAGAATTGTTAAGGTGATCTTGATGTAGCATGATACCTCACAAGGTCATCCATCACCTAGCAAGGGAAAGGACAAAGGAAAAGTGGTGCTTGGTTCAGAAGAGTAGTATGAAGACAAGGAGCCATCTCCTTCAACAATACAGAAAGAGCCTGTTGACCCTATAGCTGCAAGCAGTGGTAAGGATAGATAATATTTTCTTGAGAAGTAAAATGAGCACTTGGAGAAGCTTTTGAGAAAGGAAAACAGAGCCACAAACCTTCAAACACACATATCTAGGCACTACTTCACCAGGAACTAGATTTACAAAATTAGGGTTAGAAACATGAAAAGGAAACTTAAGAAAACCCTAATCAAGCTAAAGAAGAAGGAAAACTTGGATTTGCTTGATGAAGCATCTGTAGTTGTCTAGGCCACCACTCATAGAATTAAAGATGAAGCTTCAACCAATTTTGAGAAATTTTGGTCAATTTTGGAATTTTTGGTGAATTCTAGCAATTGAGTTGCATA
The DNA here is from genome assembly GCA_031772625.1 of Pinus tabuliformis. NCBI lineage: Eukaryota > Viridiplantae > Streptophyta > Pinopsida > Pinales > Pinaceae > Pinus > Pinus tabuliformis. The sequence goes on along the minus strand of CM062816.1, from coordinate 387,368,412 downwards.
GAAGCACAACAAGCTCACACTGTGCTTCTTCTCAGAGCCTCCAAATGTTAAATGACTTGCATATTTGGATAGATCTTGAATTATACTTTGCAGCTATACACCTGGTTTGCCATGTTAGCACATAATTTTGGAGAAAAGGTCAAAAATAAGGTCAATTTCATGTTTTTGTCTCCTTTTTGGACCCCTCATTGTACTTCTAGATTAGTCTTGGGAGAAATGGTTTTTAGGTGCCTTAGAGAAGGGGTTTTGTAGTTTTAAAGGTTCATTGGTCTTCTAGACATCCTAGGCTATCTTCACATGCCTTCAGTTTAGAAAAAAAATCAAGGAATACCCCTCAAAAATCCTCCACAAGTAGCACACTTCGCTTTTGTCTCTCATGCTTCTCTTCTGAGAAATTTCGCTACGCTTTTGCCAAGATGTCAAATTTTCGTGTTTTATAAATTCAAGTCAACTTTTCATTATGTATTTTATCTTCTTGGGTTTTTACATGATGTAATTAATTGTAATGGAGTTGGTAAATGTCAAATTGATGTAAATTCATGCTCATTTATGCTTGTAAAGTCAAAGTAAATCAGTTAAGTCTAAACAGGGAGTTGGTTTCTAACCTCCCTAGTTTTAGGTTTGGTTATTGATGTAATCAGTTCCTAGGTTGATGGATTCGACACCTGAGAGGGGGAATGTGGTTTTTGGTCTATATGTAGTGTGATATAGTCATAGAGAGGGTTGGATGCTTGTGATTCAAAGGATTTGAGGCTAGGGTACACCACCATGACAACTCAAAAATGTCACCGAACATACCTACCTTGCTACATTATATCTTTGCAGCTGATCTTTTGAAGCCCTAACCTAGTTTCCTATACTTATTGACCCTGCTCCAACAAACCCTAAATTCAGACCTATTGAGCTTTGAATATCTAGCCTAAGATCTATCTTCCTCTCCAGCCACTCATTGGTTGTGAGATCATAGAGAGAGCCCTATCTTAATTGGTAGGACTAGTTACAAGAACCAAAGTTGGTTTGAGGTTACCTTGGTCAGTCTCCTTTCTTAGCCTTAGGACACCGTGGAGTTCTAACACCAACTCTAGCGGAAGATAAAGATTTCATCTAAATACACCACCACAAATTCATTTGGGAAGCGTTGCAAGATTTCATCCATAAATATCATGATGGTTGCGGGGGCATTTATCAACCTAAAAGGCATGACCAACCATTCGAAAATGCCCTGCTTGGATTTCAAGGAAATCTTCCACACATAAGAGGGTTCGATAGGTACTTGGTGATAGATGGACTTAAACTAGATCTTGCTGAAAGATTCCCCCCCTTGAGCTGGCCCAAAAGGTCATCAATCCATGGGATTGGGTACCTATTCCGAATAGTGATCTTGTTCAATGCCTGATAGTCAATGCAGAGTCTTTAGGTTCTATCCTTCTTCTATACCAATACAATCGTGCTCGCATAGGGTGATGATTGTGACTTGATATTTCATTTCTGCAATAGCTCCTGAATCTGCCTCTTGATCTCATCGTTCTCTACAATAGAGCATTGATAGATCTATCCATTGGGTAGCAGTGTGCCCTGAGTCAGATCGATGGAGTGCTTGACCTGACAGTGCAGATATACCCCTGTAGGTGAGTCGAAAATGTCCCTGTACTCCTCCATGACCTTGTCCATTTGTTGATGCTATTTGGAGGAGCCTTTTCTGGAAGGCGTAGCCACAACCTTCTTCTTCCCCTGAGGGTGAATCATAAGGAAAAAAATTCTTGGTTTAGGAAATGATCTTAATTCATTTCTTTACTGTGATTAAAAAGATGGCAGTAGGCAAGGTTACCTCTGGTATCTTATACAACTTATTTCCTAAAGTAACAATCACTGAGTGAGGTATAGACTCATATACAACATGTTGTTTCCACAAGTATGGTTGTCCTAATAATACATCAAAAACTTTAAGAGGAGCAACATCACATAGTACCTCTTCTGTGAAGGGCTTGATGTTGTAGGGAAGGAGACCATGCTGGTTGACGTGGAGATCTCATCGTTGGTGAGGCCACCCGATGGTGTACAAATGTGGATGTGATGTCGTCGTGAGGCCCAACCACTTCATGACCTTTGTAGAAATTAGATTCTTTTGGCTCCTGCTATTGATAATGAACTGCTTCCCTTTGTCATTCCTCTTGTTGAGTTTTGACTCAGAGTCAGAATATGATTTTGTTTTAGATGCCTTCATCTTGGCCACCAGTGATTGCTTGGACCAACACTCACTTGTGTTGTGAGTGGAGCTCTTATTGAACTCACACCATTTTCTAGTGTCCTTCTTTGTCTTCATGGTGTTTTTATTTTCTTGCAGCTTCAGCGAGTTTTCTTGGGTGGCCCCTCCTTGGTTTTGGCCTTTTCTCTATGGTTTGGGCGAGTCTTTTCCTTGCTTCAAATTCACAAATCCAAAGTCTTGCTTCTTCTATTTAAACTTCTACCTAGTCTTGACAATGTATCGGTATACCATGCTGAGCGAGGAGATATCCATGAACTCCATATCATCCTGGATGTACTTGTGTAGATAGTCATGGTTCTTAAGTACCAAATGCCACTCATAATACTTGATACCAAACTTCGTGTGGAGGGTATGGAAAACATTTTTGAACTCTCACACATCTTGGTCCCTTCCCTGCCATATCTTTCTCCACTTTATGTATTTATCTTCATAGCTCTCAACATGGTAATATTGTTCCTTGATGGTACCTCATAAAGTATCCCAAGTGGGTGTGGATGAAAACAATGAGGATTCCCTCTCATCTTTTTGTTCACAGTAGGTTTCCCACTAGTCCTTGACATGTGGGGCACCTTTGAGAAGTAAAAAGGTAATCTTTTCCCAATTGGAAAATTCATGAAAAAAAAAATATCCTTCCAACATATTCATCCATTTATCTATGCCATCTTCATATATCTATCCCTCACATACAAGAATATCAAAGTTAGATTGTACCTTAAAAGTAGTGGCACCTCTAGATCGGCTGCTGGATGAATATGCATCGCCTGTGGGTAGCTGTCAAAGGATCTGGGCAAAGTTATCCATCATTGCATTCCTCTGTCGCTAGAGGTCTTCCTTGCGAAATATTTTGAAAGGATATCTTTCCCCCTTTTCTATCTTTTCTTCTGCCATGGGAGACCGTCAGGGTTTGACAGGCTAGTCTTGCAAAGGTTCAACTAGATCGAGCCCTAACTTTGTATACCCTAACCTTGTTGGGGACATGAAAAGAAAAGCATAGAAAGAGTAGACCACTCTGATACCATTGATCTAAAATTAAACACAACAAATTACAAATATAACCATAAATATAGAGATGCAATAGAAATAACACTTCATTTCATTAATATCAGAATACTAAAACATGCTTAGAAACATAATGGAAATAAACTAGCTTAGGCGATGGTAGCTTATCTTTGAGAAGAGATGTGGAAGTTACATGCCTCTGAATTGTGTTACAATGAGGCTCAAGGGCCTATTTATTATTTAATAACAAGGAAAAACACTAAACAACCAAAACCCTAAACCCAGGAGATGGAATGGCAAGAGTTTGTGGGCCCCATTGGGGTTAGTTGGGCAACCAACTTCCCAGGTTCGTAACTTGGTCATATTGTCTTTTTTTGGCACCTACGATACCTTGTTGGAAAGGTATCTTTGAGTGCTATAGGATTTGGGGCAGGCCTTACCTACAACCAAGGGTCCGCTGTAGACATCAAAAAACACTGTTTAGGAGGTCAAAACTGCTTTGGAAGTCGAGGACCTGAAAAACTGCTAAAAATAATAAATGCTGAAATAAACAAGGAAACATATGAAACCGACTGGAGGTCTAGGTGGAATATGCGGGTGGCCACCAATATCCACCTTGATCAACCAAAAATTAAAAAATTAAGTCAAATTAGATACAACATTAATATCATCTTGAAGGAAAAGGTTCACCAAAACATTAAAAGTTCACTTATAATTATAATGATCAGCTGTGCTAATAGAATGATCAATACCAAAAAAGTAAGAAGTTGATCATTCACTGGAAGATTAAACATAGAACAATCTTGTAGATGGTGATCTATGTTGTGATAATTAGAATGATAGGCCTCAAATCCAAGTACATTTGAGAAAGATATGTAGCTCGATGCTAGGTCTGATTCAAGGTATTTTCATGAAGGATAATTAACCAAAGAAGAATATTTTATCTGATCAAAATAACTATCTTGAGGATAAGGAAGGTTAACTTGAAAATTCCAATAATCCTCTAAGGTGTGGATCAAATTTATTTTAGGAATCTCATCAAGATTGTGAGAACCTGACATAACCATCAACAGGGGCTGAAGCACCTCAACTTGCTAACAAGTCCTTGAAATTTCAGGTGACTGATCAACATACTTGGTCAGCTTAGAAAGATCAACGGGTAAGTACATACCACTATCATCATGTGTGTCGATGAAAACATTTTTGATGCCATCTATTCTCTTAGATTATACATTTAGCATATGAGACTCTTGATGGATAGAGAACTTGGATACATCAATTGGAGAACTCCCTTGAAGATTTAAAGTTGGTGCATCTCCTTCCCGAGAAATGAGAGATTTATGATTAAATAAATCATGAACAATGGATTCAATCTGTTCATCATATGATTGTGAAACCACATCATCTTGTACCAAATTAGGTTCATGGCCAACATGATAAGGATCTGGTATAAAAAAATCATTGAACACAATTGGATACAATGAATAGTGTGTTAGAGGTGAAAAAATATGAGAATACTTTATGAGGAGAGGCTTCAATGTTAGTTGAAAATGATTGAAAATTCAGATCCTTCATACTCATATAAACTTGAAATAACGGTGTATCAACATAATCTTCATCACGATAATGGTCAAATAATGGCATACCAATGTGGTTTAGGGATTGACATTTCTCTTCTTCAGTATGATACATTAAAGCTTCAACAACCAGACCATATGATTCTCATGGTTTAATATCTGAACATGTATGGACCAGAGGAAATGAAAGATCACCACATACAAAAATTGGAGATTACCAACCACTCAAACTGAATTATAGGTCCAAGTCTTTGGAGAAATATAAAATATCATTTAATATGCTCCAACACCCACCACATCCTATATCAGAAGAAAAATTAATATAAAGATGATGGTTGTCCAAGATTTCAACTTAAGTAGGGATCTTTAGATTGTTTGAATGATTACCAAGATCACAAGATGATTTCTTATCATTCTGATATGAAGGAATTTAAAAGAGGAAAACAATGTAGAAAGTATATTCATCCTTTTTCTCTTCTACTTGTGAGATATAGCTACTTTGTTCCTGATCACCACATGAATCAACAAATCAAGAATTAAAAGTATCCAGAGAAATTACTGGTGGGAAGAATTGATTAAGTGAATCCAAGTATGGGGAATCATGAGTTGTAAATGATACAAGATGGCATGTATCCCTTGAAGAGGCACTATTTTCAATTAAATTTGATTTAGGATTAAGATTATGTGCATTAATGTCATATTGGAAAGCCAAGGGATCAACCTTTAGACTAGGTTTCATGGGATTAAGATAACATTTAGAGTTTTCCTGGATAATACCTTGATCATGGTAAGGAAATATAGGTAAGATAAATGGATCAAAAATTTGATATTTAGATTTCCTAATGCCAACATCGAAAGGAGGAGGAGAGGGGATAAAAGGAGTGGTAGATTCCTCCTCTAAGATTAGAGATATGTCATGATTGATATGAGTTGGAAGAGAAAAATAATCCAAGTATTTTGATTCGAATTGTTTTAAAGAGATTTGAACCAAATACTAAAACTTTTCAACCATGAAATCTCAATCCACATCTTCTTTTGAAAACTCATAAAAAAGATGAAGAAATTGGTTGAGAAAATCCTTTAATATTTCATTAGATTTCATTCTAAGTTGATTATCTATTTATAAACACCTCGGTAATCATACTTACTAAATACTTGGTGAAGCTCCTTGAAGAGTTGTTCAAATAAATGAATGGAAGAAGTTGCTAAAGTATGATATCACAACTTAGATCAACCTTCATGAGCGAGGGTGAATAATTTACAAGCAAATGTACATTCACAATTGATTTCATGACATTCAAAAAAATTGAGAAAATGAGATGTATGCTCAAATAGAGATATTTCACCCTCACCATAAAACCTCAATTGAGGCAAGTTGTAAACAATTTCTGCGGGGATTGAAAGCTAAATATTAGATCTATTGGGTGTGGAGCCTGATTATCTTCTGTATTCAAAGGTTTCAGCTGGATGTATACCCCAGGAAGACTATACACCCCTCCATGTAGGGGGGACTTGTCCCCCCCACAGGTTTCTGGGGGCCAGCGGTCCCTTGGCGGGGGTTTGGGGGCAACGCCCTCGAAGCTAAAAATAGATGTAAAATTGCCTTGTAAAAGTATAGTAATTTCTAGTCAATCTGGGCTGTTCATTAGGCGGATGATCTGACGGTAGAATTTATGTTTAATTTAGGGTTTTTTAACCCTAGAAGGCAACCCCTCATTATATATGAGGGAATTGTATTGCGTCTATGTAGATCTGTATTCTGAGTGAGGAAGAGAGAGGAGATTGAGAGCGAAGAGGGTGTTACAGCAGATCTGCTATAGGTTGTATCTCTTTAGTTTGCTGGATAATATAATAAAAGAAGGATTGGCTGTTTCTCCGTGGACATAGCCCAAACTAGGTGAACCACGTATATCTGTGTCTCTCTTGTTTTATGTGTTTTTTGTGTTTATATTTCTGCAATATTTTATGTGTTCCATTGCTCTGTAATATATAATTTTCTAAGAAATGGTATCAGAGCCGAAGGTCTATTTGGCTGATAAACTCATAGGAGAGAAGGATTCTTGGTTCGAGTGGGAGCAATGGCAGAAGATGGTAGGTTTAGGGTTGAAAAATTTAACGGCCAAAACTACCAGCTATGGAAGATGCAGATGGAAGATTATTTGTATCAGAGAGATCTATACCTACCATTGAGCGGAAAGACAAAGAAGCCGACAAGTATGATAGACATAGAATGGGGTATTCTTGACAGAAAGGCACTTGGAACAATACAATTGTGCCTAGCAGCATCGGTAGCATTTAATATTTCAAAGGAAATGACAACACAGGGTTTAATGTCAGCACTGGCCAAACTATATGAAAAACCCTCGACGTCAAATAAGGTATTTCTTATGAAGCGTTTATTTAATATGAAGATGTTAGAGGGTGGATCTGTTGCTGATCATTTAAATGATTTTAATATAGTTACAAGTCAGTTAAGTTCTATAGGGTTAAACTTTGATGATGAAGTTAGGGCTTTGTTATTTCTGTGCTCATTGCTAGAAAGTTGGAATGGTTTAGTTATGGCCATTAGTAACTCTATCTCTAGATCTAGTACTTTAAAGTTTGATGATGTTGTCCGTGCAATCCTTAGCGAGGAAACGTGACGGAAAAGCTCCAGTGAGACATTGGGTAATGCTTTGACTGCAGAGACTAGGGGAAGAAAAATGGAAAGAGGAAAGAGCCCAGGATATCGCAGTAAGTCAAGAAAAAGCAGATCAAAGTCCAGATCAGGGATAGTGTGCTAGAAATGCGGGAAGAAAGGACACCTGAAGAAAGACTGCAAGTCTCGGAAGGGAAAAGAAGGAGACATGCAACAAGAAGCTAATCATGAAGCGAATGTAACAGGTGATGTGTTGCAAGATGCTTTGATTCTTTCATTAGAAAATATTATTGATTCTTGGGTGGTAGATTCAGGGGCCTCATTCCATGCCACACCTGATAAAAATTTTCATGATTATGTTGAAGGAGATTTTGGACAAGTTCGATTGGGTGATGATAAACCCTGTAAAATCATTGGAATGGGTACAGTTTTCATAAAACAACACAATGGAAATTAGTGTCTATTGAAGAATGTAAGGCATGTTCCAGATCTAAAGAAAAATTTGATTTCAACAGGGCAGTTGGGAGGTGAAGGTTGCGTAAGTACTTTCACAGATAAAACCTGGAAGGTCACTAAAGGATCCCTAGTAATAGCGAAAGGAGAAAAGATTGGTACATTGTATTTATGCAATGGTATTTCTAATTTTGTTAATGCTTTAACCTTTAGAGGAGAAGATACGACATTGTGGCATCATAGGCTCGGGCACATGAGTGAGAAGGTGATGCAGATTCTTCACTCAAGAAATTTGTTGCCAGGTTTGAAGCATGTTGATTTAAAATTCTGTGAGAATTGTGTTTATGGAAAACAGAAGAGAGTCAGATTCCTTAGAGTTGGGAAAGAAAAGAAGAGCGAAAAATTAGAGCTTGTGCATACAAATGTATGGAGACCCGCTCAGGTATCATCTCTTGGTGGCTTTCGTTATTATGTTACTTTTATTGTCAATGAAACCAGAAAAACCTCAATTTATTGTATTCGAAATAAATCTGATGTATTTCATACTTTCAAGAAATGGAAAACTTTGGTTGAAAATGAGACAAGGAAAAGGTTGAAGTGTCTCAGATCAGATAATGGAGGTGAATATTGCAGCAAAGAGTTTGATAGGTACTGTTCAGAGAATGGAATTCGTAGAGAGAAGATAGTTCCAGGAACACCACAAGAAAATGGTGTGTTAGAAAGGATGAACAAGACAATCATGGAGTGTGCAAGGTGCATGAGATTGCAGGCAGGATTGCCTTTACAATTTTGGGTAGATGCTGTAGATACTGCTATTTATCTAATAAACAGAGGGCCTTCAAGTTCCTTGGATGGTGGTATTCCAGAGGAGGCATGGATAGGTAAAAGGGTAAACTACTCTTTTTTAAAGAATTTTGGTTGTGAAGCCTTTGTCCACATTAATAAAGAAAATAGAACAAAGCTTGAGGCAAAATCAAAGAAATGTACCTTTATTGGGTATGGTGTTAATGATTTTGGTTATCGCTTATATGATTATGAAAATCACAAAATCATTAGGAGCAGAGATGTAATATTCAATGAAAAGGTCTTGTATAAGGATCAGCTACAAGAAAAGAAACAGGAAAAAGAAAACAGAGTATACACAGTGCTTGATGATATCATAGGAAAAGTGATGGTGCCTGAAAATCATAATGATCAACAGCCAAAACAACAACCACAATAGCAACAAACACTTCAAACACCTGAAAGTGGTGTTAGAAGATCTACCAGGATAAGTAGACCCCCTAAACAATACTCTCCTTCATTGTATTATGTATTGTTGATTGATTCTGGTGAACTAGAATGCTATGAAGAAGCAGTGCAGGTATAAACTAGGAAGAAGTGGGAGCAAGCCATGAAAGAAGAGATGGACTCCTTAGCACATAACCAGACTTGGGACTTAGTCAGGTTGCCTGCAGGTAAAACAACATTGTAGAATAAATGGGTTTACAAGTTGAAGGAAGAAGATGGAGGTAGGAAAAGGCATAAAGCTAGACTTGTAGTGAAGGGGTTTGCACAGAAGAAAGGTATTGATTTTAATGAAATATTTTCTCCTGTTGTTAAAATGACTTCAATCAGAACTATTTTAAGTCTAGTAGCAGTTGAAGATTTGCATCTTGAGCAGTTAGATGTAAAGACAATGTTTCTCCATGGGGATTTGGAGGAAGAGATATATATGCAACAGCCACAAGGATATGAGGTAAAAGGGAAGGAGAAACTAGTGTGCAAGTTGAAGAAGAGCTTGTATGGCTTAAAATAGGCTCGAGGAAGTGGTATTTAAAATTTGACAGGTTTATTTCTGAACAAGGTTATACTAAGTGTCACTCTGATCATTGTGTTTAACTCAAAAGGCAAAATGATGGTAGCTATATTATATTGTTATTGTATGTAGATGACATGCTTGTTACAGGTTCTAACATACAGGAAATAAATGTGCTCAAAAGGAAATTGGCAAACTCATTTGCAATGAAGGATTTGGGTGCTGCAAAACAAATCCTTGGTATGAGAATAACTAGAGACAGGAAGAATTGCAAATTAACATTGTCTCAAAGTGAATACATAGAAAAGGTGTTGAAAAGGTTTAATATGCAGAATGCAAAACCAGTTAGTATACCTTTGGCTAGCCATTTCAAATTAAGTAAGGAGGCATGTCTCAAGACTTAGGAAGAAATGGCTCATATGTCGAAATTTCCATATGCATCAATAGTTGGAGGCTTAATGTATGTAATGGTCTGCACAAGGCCTGATATAGCACATGTAGTGGGAGTTGTAAGTAGGTACATGAACAATCCAGGAAAAGAACATTGGATGGCGGTAAAGTGGATTCTCAGGTATTTGAGAGGTTCCACAAATCAAGCATTATGCTTTGGTGGTTAAAACATTGCTCTACAGGGATATGTTGATGCAGATATGGCAAGTGATAGAGATAGCAAGAGGAGCACTATAGGATATGTATTTATTGTAGGTGGAACAATTATCAGTTGGGTTTCAAAAATTCAAAGTGTTGTTTCACTTTCAACAACAGAAGCAGAGTATGTTGCTGCTATAGAGGCTAGTAAAGAAATGATTTGGTTACAAAGGTTTCTGGATGAATTGGGTAAGAAGCAGGAGTTGAGCAGGTTATACAGTGACAGCCAGAGTGCCATACATCTTGTAAAGAACTCTGCATTTCATTCCAAGACTAAACATATACAGCTGAGGTACCATTTCATACGGTCAGCATTAGAAGACGGACAGTTGAAGCTGGAAAAGATACACACTAGCCAAAATTCTGCAGATATGCTAACAAAATTTGTAACCAGGGAGAAACTAAGAACCTGCTCAATTTCAATTGGTCTTCAAGTATGATGAAGAAGATGAGAAACAACCAGGTCCAAAGTGAAGTCATTGTCTAGCAAATGAGGCAGTGGTGGAGTTGCTATAATCAGTCTCCAAGTGGGAGATTGTTGGGTGTGGAGCCTGATTATTTCTGTATTCAAAGGTTTCAGTCGAATGTATACCCCAAGAAGACTGTACACCCCTCCATGGGGGGGGGGGGGGGGTGCAAGGGGGACTTGTCCCCCCCCGCAGGGGTAAATCCCCCCCGGCTGGGGGGTCTGGGGGCCAGCGGTCCCCCGGCGGGGATTTGGGGCAGCGCCCCCGAAGCTAAAAATAGATGTAAAATTGCCTTGTAAAAGTATAGTAATTTCTAGTCAATCTGGGCCATTCATTAGGCGGATGATCTGACAGTAGAAGTTATGTTTAATTTAGGGTTTTTTTCCCTAGAAGGCAACCCCTCACTATATATGAGGGAATTGTATTGCATCTATGTAGATCTGTATTCTGAGTGAGGAAGAGAGAGGATATTGAGAGCGAAGAGGGTGTTACAATGGATTTGTTGTAGGTTGTATCTCTTCAGTTTGCTGGATAATATAATAAAAGAAGGACTGGCTATTTCTCCGTGGATGTAGCCCAAACTGGGTGAACCACGTATATCTGTGTCTCTCTTGTTTTATGCATTTTCTGTGTTTATATTTCTGCAATATTTTATGTGTTCCATTGCTCTGTAATATATAATAATTTTCTAACAAGATCTATTAGAAAAAAATCCTAGGAGTATGATTTGGGAATGATCCATTAAATATAAGAGATTCAAAATAGAATCAACGGGCTAAGCTTTTCATCTAGCTCTCCTTGTAGTGACAACTATTGACGGTTCTAGAAGTGTGCCAACAAGGGGGTCTCCTTGATATGAAGTCCCAATTACACCTCACACCCTTTAGAGTAGGAGTCCCAACTAGGAATAAGACTAGTTGTCATTATTCTTAGGAATTTGCCTTGGCTGCAATTCTAAACATAATAGATTATGCAGAAAATATTTGAAACAAGAAAATACATTGAGACTATGAGGCATACAATCGTCAAACTTCGAGGAAGTTAATATTCCAAAATACTCTTAAAATATGGTTCAAACATGCTAGCTTGGGATTTTCACTATAAATTTTCTTTCGGGATGTTTAGACCATGATACTTGTAGAAGCTATAGGAAATATCTTGATGTACATGTGGTAAAAAATTTATGCCTTGTTTCACTAAACCTCTAGAGATATGATATGAGAAAGTTTTCTTCTTGAATGCTCCTTAAATTATTTTGGATGAGGTTGGCTTCGAATTTTTTCTGTAAATTTCTTTTTGAGATATTTATAATTGTGAAATATTGAGGAGATAGACAAGGATTTTATACATACCTATTATATAAATTTTAGACTTTGATTTACTCTAATTTCATAGATATTCTCTAAGTATGTTGGGCCTCTTGAATTCTCCTAAAATTTTCTTCAAACATGTCATATTGACATTTTTTGTTATTTCTTTCTAAGATATTTCATATTGTGAAATCTCGAGGAGAAAAATATGAGATCTCTAGGTTCCAATGGTAGAAATTACATACTAAATTTCACTATAATTTCATAGATATGCCTTGTGGAGGTTAGGGTTCCTGAATGTTCCTAAAATCTACATAAAATTGGTTTGTTTGACCTTTTTGTTTTAACCTATTTTATGGGTATTTTTCATACCATGAAAATTACATAGATCCAAGGAGACATACTAAATATCCTTACATAAAAATATAAATATCAGATTTATAAAATTGGGTACATACCATGTTGTATAAGTTTGTTCTTGGGAAGAAGAAAAAATAACAAGTTTTGGGAGAAACATAGCCCGTGAAGAAAGAAGCAAAAAATAGACTTGGTGAAGGTAGAAGTAACAAATAGATGTAAGGAAGCTTGAATTTGTTGGGAAAAATATTAAGCGGGGGGTGGGAGTGAATCAATATTTATAACTCATTTTAACTTTTCATTTCTGATTATGAAATCTGTATGCTACTGTTGTTCATGAAACCAACGTATGTACATGACCCTTGTGAATGAAAATAACGTATATCCAGTTTTAATTAATTTATCTTAACTTCCATAAGTGAGTTATATTAAATAGTGCATAATCAAATTAGTATGAAGTAAAGAACAAGTAAATAACGTCACATGAGAAACATACATAACACAAAATTTTAGGTGGAAACCCAATGTGGGAGAAGACTACCATTGATGTTGTCTTTGTCTTCTTTCGTATTATATAAAGAAAATCTTCATTAAATTTTTGTACTAATGACAAATCTTACAAGTATGCATGAACCCACTTGTAGGAGGCTACAACCTCAACTCGTTCTCTGGGTCCTACTAGAAGGGAGCTACAACACCATGATCTCATTTAACAACTACTATTGGAAGGGAGCACCTACCCCCTTACTAAATGCTGCAACCCTTAGCTCCTTGTGGTACACATTTCAGAATGTTTCAAACTAGATCCACCTGTCAAATAATCACCAAACAACATGTATGCCACCTTTCATCATATTTTCAAACTGGACCCACACTAACAATAACCGAAACCAATATGAAATACTGAAATACTAAATCTCAAATCACGAAGCATTATAAATGAACTGAATCTTTGAAGCATCAAATAATTGAATGCAAAATTCAACTAGAAAAAATAAACATCGGAATGTGTATGTGATTATTCTTAATAGAACCTGCGTATATACACACTTCCTCTACATAAAACCTTTGTACAAATCTCAAATATTTTAGGTGGAAACCCAATGTGGGAGAAAACTACCGTTGATGTTGTCTCTGTCTTCTTTCGCATTATATAAAGAAAATCTTCATTAAATTTTTGTACTAATGACAAATCTTACAAGTATGCATGAACCCACCTGTAGGAGGCTACAACCTCAACTCATTCTCTAGGTCCTACTAGAAGGGAGCTACAACACCATGATCTCATTTAACAACTACTATTGGAAGGGAGCACCTACCCCCTTACTAAATGCTGCAACCCTCAACTCCTTGTGGTACACTTTTTAGAATGTTTCAAACTGGATCCACCTGTCAAATAATCACCAAACAACATGTATGCCACCTTTCATCAAATTTTCAAACTGGACCCACACTAACAATAACCGAAACCAATATGAAATACTGAAATACTAAATCTCAAATCACGAAGCATTATAAATGAACTGAATCTTTGAAGCATCAAATAATTGAATGCAAAATTCAACTAGAAAAAATAAACATCGGAATATGTATGTGATTATTCTTAATAGAACCTGCGTATATACACACTTCCTCTGCATAAAACCTGTGTACAAATATCAAATCACTAACAACTGAAAATCCTATCAAATTGAAATATTGTAACACTGAAAAAACCACTGAATCATGTACTGAACCATTCACTGAAACAATCACAGATGACCAAACTGTAGCATCATTACCTATCAATATTCCGTTCCATATTCATCCCAATCAACATTGTCAGACATAGATCAACACGATCAAGACTTCATCAAAAAACATCAACAAACAAAACATAACTCATCAAATGTCATCATTTATCAGCACTGCAAATCCTAGAACATATACATGACATTCATGAAACATGCCAACGTGTGTATGTGACTACCATGTATAACACCCATGTACAAATCTCAACATACAGAATAAATTTGCAGAATTTATACACTAGTATACAGAACTAGATTCATGTATGTATATGACTATCCAGAGAGAAACTTGTGTACAGATCTGAAAAATTTCTCTATAAACATAACTTCACTCTCCACACCCTTTACTGTTAGAACTACATACGTTATAATAATTCATTTAGATAAAATCATCATCATAATGACAAATCTATCATTCTTTGCTACATAGACATTTACAATAAGTAAATCAATCAAGCATATATATTGAATAACTTCAAATCTTTGAGATCTAAGTATCCTTCTTGTTTCCTAGTCCACACCTGTTTCAGATTAGATTACACATGAATAACACATAACATCTCGATCTCCATCCCTTTATATAGATTTTAGCCTTATCTAATACCTTAGGTAAATACCTTGGTAGTGTCATAAGTATTCTTTAATGGGATGAAATAACCATTGTCGCTCTAATTACTATGAGCCAATACCATGGTAATGACCCCTGGTATCCATATTTCCATTGTTTGGATTACGTACATGATTTTTTGTCATAATACATGCATATGTATGCGACCACTCTTCATCGGAACCATATATACTTTCTAAAACTTTACTTGTGTCATCCAACTATCACTAAACTCTCGTTTCTCTACTTATAACATTGTAGCATCTGTACCAAACTACATGAGATCATGTTATCACAATGTTGACATCTTTATCAGTTAGGTTTCCATCAAGGACAACACATTAGCCATAATGCCAACAATCTCCCCCTTTGTACTTGATGGAAACCACTTTGGTGTTTAGCTCAAGCACATAAAGATTCTCTCCAAAAATTCTTCTCCAAACACTAAAATTATCTCCCCCTTTGACATCAAGGGCAAAGGGCCGAACTAGGTTGATTGAAGTACACCCCTTGTAATGTTAATTTTTGTAGGGTTGATCTGCTGAATGAAATTTGTATATTGACCAAGCTCCCACTGAGCATATGCTAGACCTTCTAAAGATATACAATAAAATTAAAAGGCTTTATGACTCAACCAAATATTACCTTTCCTATCACCAATGACTCATGATTACATCAATCACCCAACACAGTCGGATTACATATTTGACATAAATTTTACATCAATGTCCCAAAATAATGGGATTACATACATAGCCCATACATGACTGAATTTTACAATGATTTACAATATGGTTCTTTTCATGACCTTTACATCAAGAGACACATATGAAACTTAAAAGACAAGAACCTCCACCATGAGGTAGCAAGACCATAATACTCATCAACAACCATCATTTACCATATAACAATTTACAACATAAACATCTGATAGCAACAACATATACAACAACATGAACATCCTCATCATCAAGAAGCATATAGAAAAAATGATATGAACTCATCATAAACCCATCACACAACAAGAAGTACTCAAGAAATCATAATGACAATAATGCACTATTAGAATCATAGAATTTGGTCCCCCTAAACCTATGCAACCATTAGTTTTGATCATATCATTCTTCGTAAATACATCAAGAACCATCTTAGTAACAACAACATAAGATTAAATTATATGAATCAATCATCATTTTAAACATCATAAAGGTATCATGAACAGACTGCAACAAACCAATTTTAGAGCCAAACTACCAATATTGAAATGATGAAAGCATAGAGGAAGCTCCCCCTGAATCTGTGCTACTCCTTTTCTATTACTGAGGAGTATACATGATTGTCTAACATAGAAATTGAATATATACATGACTGTATTTCATACCATCCACATACAAAAATTAAACTATAGGAGTTTACAACCATAGCTTCCCCTGATCATGACATGTCTGTTAGAACAATTAGCAGAGTGAAGAGACAGGAATCATTCTTAATTTCTGTTTAATATATTCAAAGGATTCACATGGAAGTAGCTTTGTATATATGCCTGCAACCTGTTCCTTTGAAGGAACATATTCCATTTTGACTCTTTGATCAATCACCTACTCTCTCAAAAAATGGTATTTGATTGGAATGTTCTTGTTTTTGAGTGCATGACAGAAATTTTTGAGATACTTATGGCACTAGTATTATTGCAGAGAATAGGTACAAGTTGAGGAAAAGTGTCTTTAATATCTTGCAATGTTTGGATCATCCATAGAAGTTGATTACAACAACTTTCAACAACAACATATTCTACCTCAACAATAGATGATGCGATATAACCTTGCTTCTTACTGAACCAAGAAATTAAGTGAGGTCCCAAATAGAATTCTCCTCCACTAGTACTTTTTTGGTCATCAACATTACGTTCCTAATCCGCATTTGTGTAAGCATGAAATGAAAAAATGTGTTTTTGGGATACCATAGAACAAAATATTGAGTGCTAGATTATAGATACTTGAATATTCTTTTAACTGCTTGGAGATGAGTTTCCTTTGGGTTTTCTTGAAATATAATTACAACTATGCCAACTGCATGCATAATGTATGGTCTTGTACCTGTAGTATAGAGCAAGATGCCAATCATAGATATGTAGTTTGGTCAATTAACTGAAGGAGAATCATCATTTTGACTAAGATTGCATCCTATTACCATAGATATGCATACAAAACTGCATTCTTCCATTCCATGTTTCTTTAAAACTTGCTTGAGATACCTGGTTTGTGAAAGAAAGATATCATCTTTAGTTTGTTGGACTTTAACACCATGAAAGTTTGTTAGTTCACCAAGTAGAGACATTTCAAATTCTTGTTGCATAACTGAAGAACATACTTGACTCATGGATTCTAAATTTCTTCCAAATATGATGTCATCTACATAGAATACTACTATCAAATGTTTTTTCTCATCAAATTTGATATATAAATTGCTATCTACAGATCCCTTTTTGAATCCTTGTTGTTGAAGGTACCTGTCAAGACGATAGTACCATGCACAAGGAGATTGTTTTAACCCATACAGTGCCTTATTAAGTTTGAAAAAAATATTTTTATCATTACCAAGAATGAATCCTTCATGTTTTTCAATATAAAATTCTTCTTCTAGATCCCCATTCAAAAATGGTGCCCCAACCTTTTGTGACAACCAAATTTCTTAAATTTTTCTTAAAAAAAGAGCTCTTTTCAGCCTTGTAGGACATAAACATTACCTAGAGTTCTTGTTCCCTTGATTATGATCTTAACTATATCCAAATTTATTACCACACAATTATTTGTTATGGAAATAACTTCATGCCCTTGATCTCACATTTTACTAACACTTAACAAGTTAGGTATTAACCCATCAACACATAATACATTCTCAAGCTTGACCTTTTTCTTTAAAATCACGAATCCTTTCCCTTTGATAGAAATAGGGGAGTTATTACCAAAAGTCATGTTATTTTCTTTCTTAATATCATTAAAAGAAATAAACTTATCTCAATCACCTGTCATATGCTTTGATCATATGTTGTTGATGTACCATATATTCTCTTGATCTTCTGCAAACAATGCTATACCATAATTTTCAAAGGTAGTATTTTTCATTTTTCCATATATTGGGTGGTATTGTTTTATGTTCAAGTTGATAAGATGACTTCAACCTGCTTCTGCATTCAGTTTCTTCATGACCAAAGTTATTACAAATAGAATGTTCAATTTAATTCTGAAGTGGTGAGAAAACATTATAAGAATATTTCTTTGTCTTGATTGCATTTTGTTGTTTTCTTGCTTCTCTAGTCATAATTGTTGTATATGCAACACAATGAACTTCTTCATGACCAAAATTATGACAAGTGAAGCATTGACCATTGAAGTAAGAATACCTGGGAGTGTAATACCTTCTTGAGTAGCTTACCTTTTGTTCATGGTAAGGTTATTTTGCATGGGAAGGATTTTATCCTTCATTATTTTGCCGAGTTCTATAATTTTGATGAATGTTTCCTTTTACTACATTGAGATAGCTTCCTACACATGTTTCAAAAGATTTCATAGGTTTTGATGTTTCACCATTTTGGTTGTATCCAAGACCTGTCTTGATTAGAGGAGAGAATTGCACTTTAATGATTTCTTCTAAAGTCTTAGGTACTTTAGCAAATCTAAGAGTTAGAGCCTTTGTTTTCTTGAGTTCCTTTCTTAGAAACAAAATTTCAAGTTCCTAAATTCTCAAAGTGCCTTTCCTTTTCTAGAACTTGTATTTTCAAAGCTTCTTCAACTAATTTAGCTTCTTCTAGATAGATTTTTAGTTGAGTTATTTCTTCAACAAGAGTGTTTTTCTTATACATATTGATTTCTTTTTCTTGATTCCTATTTATGACCCTAAGTATATCAATTTATTCTAGAGAATCCATAAAGACATCATCAAATTCATCTAAACATTGTTCTTCAAATGCCATAAGTAATGGATAATCCTGATCGGATTCATCATCCTCATTATTAAAAGAATATTCACAATTAATTTCTTCTAGAGCATCCATAAAGACATCATTAGATTCATCTACACATTGTTCTTAAAATGCCACAAATAATGGATAATCCTGATATGATTCATCATCCTCATTCTTCATGAATATAAAAGATTTTCTTGCTATCAAAATTTCTTTTAACATTCTTGTTTGGAAAATTATTCCCTTTCTCATGATTTTTTTTATAAGGACATTTAGAGGCATAGTGACTTACTCTTCCACATACAAGATATTTAAAATGAACACCTTTAAACCTACAAGATCCTACTTGGAGTTTCTTCACAAAATTAACTTCTTCTTCCTCTGAAATGTAACCTATTTCCATAGTCTATTCCTTTTCCTTCCCTTTATTTTTAGCTTTGAATGCTGCTTCTCTAATATCTAATTGACCCCCTTTTCTCATCTCATAGGCTGTTAAAATCCCATGGAGTTTTTCAATAGTAAGATTCTTCAAATCCTGCATTTCTTCAATGGCAAAGACTTTGGAATCGAACTTTAACGTTAGAGATCTTATAATTTCTCAACAATAGTAGAATCCTTTATCTCGTCACTAATATTTTTCATTGAGTTAATGATCTCATATACCCTAAGGAAAAATATTGCAATACTTTCATCATCATGCATTCTAAGAGTCTCATATTGAATTCTAAACGTTTAAAGTTTAACACTTTTTACCTTAGTGGCGGTGATCCCGAGGAGGGACACGTAGATGTGACCATTTAATTCTTCTGCTTTCGAATTAAAGTTAGTGGCAGGGCTTTGGTATATGGCTTTAATGTGGTTTATTGTATGCTTCCTGCCCTCTGTACTGGCCTTGGGCTTGCAACCATGGGTTATCACTTTTTCCGAGGGTATTTGAAATTCATTTCTTCTTTCCTATGGTTTGGCTCTGTGGGTGCTCGGTGCTTTCACCTAGTTCTTGCGATGGTTGGTAAGTATTGTGCCTTGCTTGTCCCGTATGGTGGTTTGCTGTGCTTCACTAGTTCCCTGTGTTTTATTGGTGCTATGCCTCTGCTCGCTCTCTGTGGTGATTCACTTCTCTAGTTTTTGGAGGGTTTCGGGTCATTTTCCACTTGCAAGTCTATTTTTCTCTGTCATTTGGCTCAAGATTCGTTTCTGCTCTGTTTTCTGGTGATTTTTATGTTTGATGTTGGGTCTGGTGATGGTTTGGCTCTGTAAACACAGGTTCCCACCTAGCTGCTGCATAGGAAGGCTCGGTGAACTCGCTCTCAGGTAATCTTCTCGTTCCAATTGCAATTTCACCCTTCGTTTTTGAGGTTCTAATGTTTTGGCTCCTTGGTGAGCAGGCAGAACATGTTCATGGCACTTCTTTTGGTAGAAACCCTCTTTTGTGGGTCTTGGCTCTCGTCCTCTGTCGTGAAATCAATCCTCCTCCAGGTAAAACCCTCTCTCCTCTTTCAGTTTGTCATTCACTGTTGTTTTGGGATCGTGACCCTATCTAACCGCTGCCCTATTTTGTGGTGGTGTGCAGGCCCTTCCAGGGGAACTTTGCTCCATGGCTTCATCCTTGGGACTGTTTGTAGGCTTAGGGAAAACCCGGGTAGGGTCTTTCCATGGCTGTAGTAGTTTCTTTCTTGCTTTGTTGCTTGTTCTGTCTGTAATTTCTCTGTTGCTTGTTCTGTCTGTAAGCAGTTATAACCCTTGGGGTTTCAGTTTCTTCATGTATATATGTGGTCTCAGAGGTTTTCATGCCCTTGATGTTTGATTAGTGTCTAGCCTATGGACTATAATGTTTTTGGTTTGCATGGGTTTGGAACCCTCCATGATTTCCAGGGTTATAGATTTTGTACAGTGAACTTTGTTAAATGGAAAATGAAAATGAAATGTATAGGAAATGCTTGAAGTTATGAATATAACAGTGACTGGTTTTTTTGTTGAGGAAAAAGGGAAAAAATATATGCTAGTGTACCTCTGTTTGGTTCTTGGTTTGAGATGCTTCCTGTTACAAAATTCTTATTGATGCTTATTCGAATTCTTTAATAAATTGTTTCACTGTCTTGCTTTCATTTCGATGCTTGAAACATCTATGCACAGGGAATATAATAAAAACTTCTCCACTTCCTTAATGATAGATTTTAGAATTGTTTGCTTCTATAGAGATTCAAAATAATTGTAAATTGCAATTTCTAGGTTCTCTCTCCTCTCTGGATGGCAACCCCTCCATGATCTCTGGTTTTTCCTTTTCAATGCATTATTAGCAGTTTCTTTACAGTTGAGGAACTATTCCTCAGTTACTTTTCAGTTGTTTAATAGTTTCTTCAAACAAGTCCCTAACTAATCCTATCTTGATCTGCTTGCCTAATTTTAAAAACTAACAATGGCTGAGTTAACCTTAATTTTAAATGAAACAAAATGAAACAGAAACTCAAAGTGTTTTCCTCTCTGTCTAGAAAAATAAAATAAAATAAAAACATTTCCCAGCTGTCGCCTTTTCACTCGGATGCTCCTGCATCAGGCTCCTGGGGTAAATTAAACTCATGGCTCCTGTCCATGAGCTCTTCAATAGAGTACCCGACACTTTGAATCTAGCCAACATCTAACCAAGAACTATCTTCAATAGGATGACCCTTCCACTTAACTAGGTACTGTAAATATTCTTTCCTTCGAGTCCATCTGGCCACTTGGGTGTTTAGGATCTATTCGATCTCTAGAGGGTTTACTGGGGGCATTTGTTTAATCCATGAATCATTCTCATTCTGGGTGTTCCTTATTCATCTTTCCAAACTATCTTCTTCATCTGCCGCAATGTAGGGGTACATATCTGCCACATTGAAAATGGGTGAAATTCCAATACCTGGGGGTAACTGCAATTCATAAGCATTCGCAAAAAAATTCTGAAGAATCCTGCAAGGCCCAATTTTTTTCCATTTCAACTTGTTGTATTCACCTTTAGGAAACCTCTCCTTGCATAGGTGTGCTAATACCAGGTCTCCTACATTGAATTGTACCTCCTGCCTTTTCAAATCTACTTTCTGCTTGTATCTTTGGCTGCTGTCTTGTAATTTTAATTTCACATGTTCATGAAGATCGCTGATTGCCTTTGTGAAATCTTCACCATCAGCACTCCTGCGCTCCAACTGACCCAAATCCCATAACTCATGTACTCCACGTGGGTGCATTCCATATAGGATCTGGAAAGGACTACTGCCCATGCTTCGGTTGGGCGAATCATTATAAGCAAATTCTGCTTGTGCAAGCACATGATCTCACTGTCGAGAATTTTCTCCAACCAAACTCCTCAATAAATTTCCCAGACTTTGGTTCACCACTTCGGTTTAACCATCAGTTTGCGAATGATAAGCTGAGCTGAAGTTTAGTTTGGTGTCTAATTTTTTCCATAAGGTCTGCCAAAAATGTCTTGTAAACTTAACATCTCGGTCCGAAACAATAGATTTCTACAAGCCATGTAATCTGACTCTCTGTGAAGAACAAATGTGCTACATGTGTGGTGTCACTGGTTTTCTGGCATGGAATGAAATGTTCCATTTTGATGAAACGATCCACCACCACCATGATGGAATCAAATCCCCGTTGTGTCTTTGGCAGACCTAAGACAAAGTCTAAACTGACTCATTCCCATGGTCTGTTTGGAATAGGTAAGGGCGTATACAACCTTGTGTTCTGGCTGTGTCCCTTTGCAAGCTGACACACTTTGCATCTAGTGACAAACCATTGTACATCTCTGCCCATCTTCAGCCAATAGTAAAAGTGGCTCAACTGATCCAAGGTCTTGTCTATGCCAAAATGCTTGGCTAAACCTCCATTATGCTTTTCCTAGATTAAGTTCTCTCTCATAGAACATTACGGAATACACAACAGCCCTCATTTGAACAACAACCTTTCCTACATATTATAGTCCAGCCATGAACTGTTATCTCTCAACAATGGATTTTGGCAAGCTTCATAACCTTCCTTAAAATATGCATTGACCTCATACAAGTCCTTAAGATGTTCAAATCCTAATACTTGTATCGTACTTTCCTGTAGGATCAAATTCCTTTTGCTTAATGCATCTGCCACCTTGTTGGCTTGACCATTGATGTGTTTCAACACAAACGTAAAACTTTATAGGTACTCTACCCACTTCGCATGTTTATGGTTTAGCTTATGTTGCTGCATAATATACTGCAACGTAGAATTGTCTAAAAATAAGACAAATTTTTTGGCCAATAGATAATGTCTCCAATGCTTTAGTGCTTGAACCACTACATAAAATTCCTTGTCATAAGACATGTACTTCTACCTACTTCCATTTAGTTTCTCACTAAAATAGGCTACTGGCTTGTCCTCTTGGCTGAGTACTGCACCAATGGCTGTCCCACTGTCATCACAACGAACTTGAAAAAGTTTGTTAAAGTTTGGTAATCTCAAAATCGGTTTTTCAATAATTTTTCTTTTGAGCAACTGAAAACTCTTCTCTTCCATTTCTATCCAATGGAAAGGCTGACTTGCCTTCTTAATGGTGTCCACCATGGGTGCACAAATCCCACTAAAATTTTTAATAAATTTCCGATAGAAACTTGCCAATCCATGAAAACTCCATACCTCAAATATTTTGGAAGACGGCCAGCTAACTATGGCTGCAACCTTTTCCGGATCCATTTTTAGTTCATTCTCAGAAATCACAAATCCAAAATAAATTAACTCTTTCTCGAAAGAAGAACATTTCTTCAAATTTATCAATAATTTATTTTGCTGCAATTTTTCCAATACATACCTCACATGTCGAAAATGATCTTCCTTCGTCTTCCTGAATATAAGTATATCATCCAAATATACAATAAAAAATTTACCAATGAATTACTTCAGCATCTTGTTCATCGACTGCATGAACATGCTGGGGGCATTGCTCAATCCAAATGGCATAACCAACCATTCGTACATGCCTTCATTAGTCTTGAAAGTTGTCTTCCACTCATCACCTTCTCGAATTATGATTTGGTGGCAGTTGGTTTTCAGGTCTATCTTTGAAAAGTACATTGCTCCACTCAAACAATCCATCATATCATCCGCCCAAGGTAAAGGAAACCTGTACCTAATAGTGATCTTGTTAATGGCTTGGGAATCCGTGCACATTCGCCACTCACCTCCTTTCTTGGGAGCTAAAATAGTCAGAACTGCAAAAGGGATTAAACTCTCCCAAATCAGTCCTTTATCCAACAACTCCTGCACCTACTTGTGGATTTCTTCATTATCCTTCGGACTCATCCAGTAGGCAGCCTTTTTTGGCAAACTAGCTCCTGGAATAAAATCAATATGGTGACTAATGCTCCGCTTTGGTGGTAATTTGTCCGATAGATCGTCTACCACAATATCACTAAATTCCTGTAGCATGTCCTGTATCTCTTTAGGTAAGTCACTGACTTCAGTATGGATCAATACTAGTTTTTGCCTTCGCACAACTGCATACTTCACCTCATCATCCTCCATCTATTGCAGAAACTCTTTTCCGCCTAATAGTAATGCTTTTGTCCCACTAGTTTCTGTAGCATCCTCTTCCTTCATGGGCACTAGCGTATGATTTATCACATCTTTAACAAACTTGTAACAATTTGTTGCCCCATCATGGACAACCTTCCTATCATACTGCCATGATTTTCCCAACAGAATATGGCACACGTCCATAGGCATGATATCGCAAGTCACCTTGTCCTTGTACTTGCCAATATGAAACTCTACTTCACACTACTCATCGACCAGCAGTTGGTGACCTTTCTACAACCAAGACACCCCCTATAAAGTTGGGTGCTTCAACTTCTTCAAACCCAATTTCCCCACCATTTCAGTAGATACCATATTATCAGTACTTCCACTGTCTATGATTAATTTGCAAGATTTCCCATGTGACTTGCACACAATCTGGAACAATGCTTTCCTCTGTGTCTGACCAGCTACTTCCTTAGTTGGTTTCAATAATACCTTGTTCAACACCAAGGCTTCCTCGGTTTCTGGCATATTTTCCACCTCCTGTGGTGGTGCCTCCGCTTCATCGAGTTGAGTGACATATGCTCCCCTTTGCCCAGTTTGTTCATTTTTAGTGCATTCAAAGGACTTGTGTCCCCACTTGTGACACTTGTAACACTGATAGGCATTTCCTCTGCCTCTACCATTACCTCTTCCTCTCTATTATGACCTTCCTCCTCTGGTGTTACCTTCCCTTTCAGTCTATCCTGAAGTCTTCAAACTATAGCCCTCTTCATCACTGTTGGTAGTCCTACCTCTGCCACAGGTCTGTCCCCAACCTCTACCAGAACCATGTCCTCTCCTGGAATTTTGTTTCCTAGCAATCTTTTCCTCCTCCTTGAAAACACACTGATAAGCTTCCTCTATGGTCTTAGGGGAAAGAATACTAATTTCGTCTAGGATCTCCATCTGTAGACCATTTACAAACCTCACTATTTTCTCAGGGTTATCTTCAACATAACCAGCTCTCAGTTTAACTTTATAAAATTCTTTAGTATATTCCTTTACGGCCATCATTCTCTGCCTTAGGTTCTGTACTTGTCTATAAAGGGTAATTTGATAGTCTTTAGGCAGAAACTTGCTCTTCATTCTAGCAACCATCCTATCCCATTTTTTAATCAATGGTTTCTTCAATCTCCTCCTTTCTGCCTGTACACTGTCCCACCATAGTGTTGCATGTCCCTTCAACTTGGTGACAACAAACATGATCCTCTTGTCTTCACTGATTTCTTCATATTCAAAATATTTATCTAGTTCACTTATCCAGTCTAACAATGTTTCTGCGAACAAACTGCCATCATAATTAGAGAGCTCCAGTCTTGGCTTGCTGCTAGCCAAAAACACTGACCTCAATATTTTAATCTCTAGTCCTTCATCATCTGACCCATCAATCATGGCTATGTTTCCTCCTCACTGTCATCCCCACCTTCTAGATCTCTACGCGTTCCTGCTTCCACTACTGCCAAACATGTAGTTAAATTCTTAATTTCTTCTCATAGCCCTTCATCTGCTACTCTTCTTATGGCTCTTCCTTGACCCCTTCTTCTTACCTCCATCTTTACTGAGAGAAAGGAACAATATACTCTGATACCAAAAATTGGTAGTGATCCCGAGGAGGGACACGCAGCTATGACCATTTAGTTCTTCCGCTTTTGAATTAAAGTTAGTGGCAAGGTTTTGGTATATGGCTTTAATGTGATTTATTATATGCTGCCTGCCCTCTATACTGGCCTCGAGCTTGCAACCATGGGTTATCACTTTTGTCGAGGGTATTTGGAATTCATTTCTTCTTTGCTATGGTTTGGCTCTATGGATGCTCAATGCTTTCGCCTGGTTCTTGCGATGGTTGGTAAGTATCGTGCCTTGCTTGTTCTGTATGGTGGTTTTCTATGCTTCACTAGTTCCCTGTGGTTTGTTGGTGTTATACCTCTGCTCACTCCCTGTGGTGATTCACTTCTCTGGTTTTTGGAGGGTTTCAAGTCATTTTCCACCTGCAAGTCTATTTGTCTTTGTCATTTGGCTCAAGCTTCGTTTCTGCTTTGTTTTCTGGTGATTTGTATGTTTGATGTTGGGTTTGGTGATGGTTCGTCTCTGCAAACACACGTTCCCACCTAGCTGCTGCACAGGACGGCTCGGTGAACTCGCTCTCAAGTAATCTTCTCGTTCCAATTGCAATTTCACCCTTCGTTTTTGATGTTATAACATTCTGGCTCCTTGGTGAGCAGTCAGAATGCATTCATGGCCCTTCTATTGGTAGAAACTCTCTGTTTCAGGTCTCGACTCTCGTCCTCTGTCGCGGAATCGATCCTCCTCCAGGTAAAACCCTTGCTCCTCTTTCGGTTTGTTGTTCATTGTTGTTTTGGTATCGTGACCCTATCTAACTGCTGCCCTGTTCTGTGGTGGTGTGCAGGCCCTTCCAGGGGAATGCTGCTCCATGGCTTCATCCTTGGGACTATTCGTGGGCTTAGGGAAAACCTGGGTAGGGTCTTTCCATGGTTGTAGCGGTTTCTTGCTTTCTTTGTTGCTTGTTTTGTCTGTAATTGCTCTGTTGCTTGTTTTGTTTGTAATTTGTTATAACCCTTTGGGTTTCGGTTCCTTCGTGTATGTATGTCGTCTTAGAGGTGTTCATGACCTCGCTGTTTGATTAGTGTCTAGCTTGTGGACTGTAATGTTTTTGGTTTGCATGGGTTTGGAACCCTCCATGATTTCTAGGATTATAGATTTTGTACAGTGAACTTTGTTAAATGGAAAACAAAAATGAAATGTTCAGGAAATGCTTGAAGTGCTGAATATAATAGTACCTAGTTTTTTTGTTGAGGAAAAAGGAAAAAATATATACTGGTGTACCTCTTTTTGGTTCTCGGTTTGAGATGCTCCCTGTTACAAAATTCTTATCAATGCTTATTTGGATTCTTTAATAAATTGTTTCATTGTCTTGCTTTCATTTCGATGCTTGAAACATCTATGTATAGGGAATATAATAAAAACTTCTCTACTTCCTTAATGACAGATTTTAGAATTGTTTGCTTCTATAGAGATTCAAAATAATTGTAAAATTACAATTTCTGGGCTCTCTCTCCTCCCTGGATGGCAACCCCTCCACGATCTCTGGTTTTTCCTTTTCAATGCATTATTAGTAGTTTCTTTACAGTTGAGGAACTGTTCCTCAGTTACTTTTCAGTTGTTTGACAATTTCTTCAAACAAGTCCCTAACTAATCCTATCTTGATCTGCTTTCCTAATTTTAAAAACTAACAATGGCTGAGTCAACCTTAATTTTAAATGAAACAAAATGAAATAGAAACTCAAAGTGTTTTCCTCTCTGTCCTGCAAAATGAAATAAAATAAAAAAAAATTCCAGCTGTCGCTTTTTCACTCAGATTCTCCTGCATCACTTAGTGTCACCTTCATAGGTTTCAACAATCTTGTCCCATATATAATTTGCAATATTCAACTGCATGACCTTTAGAAATTTAGATTCAACTAAGTTTCCCAAGATAACATTGATTTCCTTCACATTAGTCTCATACTAGTTCTTCCATGCATCATCTAAGGGGATGGAGCTTGGATATTGATATCCACCTTCAATAATTTCCCAAACAACAGTTCCTAGTTCCTACAAATATGCTCTTCTTCTAAATTTCCAAAATACAATGTTAGTTCCATTAAACAGAGGTGGCCTGACAGAATATAATTCTTGACTACTAATCTTGATGGATCTCTGTTTAAGCAATGAAGCATCCTTTGAGGGACTTGATTTGATACCAATTGTTATGAAAAATACTTGGGGAGGGGGGGGGGGGGTGAATTAGTATTTATAACTCACTTTAACTTTTCATTTCTTATTTTGAATTATGTACACTACTGTTACTCATTTAACCAACATGTGCATGTGACCTTTATGAATGCAAACAACGTATATCCAATTTACTTAATTTATCTTAACTTCCATCAGTGAGTTAGCTTAACCAGTGCATAATAAAATCAGTAAGCAGTAAAGAAAAAGTAAATCATAGCACATGAGAAACATAAATAGAACACCAAAATATTAGGTGGAAACCCAATGTGGGAGAAAACTATTATTGTTTTTTTCTTTGTCTTCTTTCTTATTATGTAAGTAAAATATTCATTAAATTTTTCTACTGATGCATACTCTTACTAGTAAGCAGGGACGCACTTATAGGAGGCTACAACCTCCATTCCTTCTCCATCACCTACTAGAAGGGAGATGCAACTCCCTGATCTCATTTACCAACTACCACTGGAAGGGAGCTCCTACCCCCTTATTGAAGGATGCAACCCTCAGCTCCTTGTTGACCACTTTTTAGAAGGTTTCAGACTAGATCCACCTGTCAAATAACCATCAAACAACCTGTAGGCCACTTTTCATCATATTTTTAAACTCAACCCACACCAAAAATAATACAAACCAATATGACAGAGTGAAATATTGAATATGAAATCACTGAAACACTGTAAACCAATTGAATGTCTAAAGCATCAAACAACAAAATGAGAAACTAAAATAGAAAAGATAAACATCAGAATATGTATGTGACCATTCTTAATAGAACTTGCATATATACATGCTTCCTTTTCATAAAACCTACATACAAATAACAAATCACTCACAACTAAATAAACTATCAAACTGAATTACTGTAACACTAAGTAAACCACTAAATCAAGTAATGAACCATTCACTGAACCAATCAAAAATCACCAAACTGTAGCATAATTACCAATCAATATTCCATTCCATATTCAACCCAAACAACATTGTCAGACAAAGATCAACATGATCAATACTTCATCGACAAACAACAACAAACAAAAAAAGACTTATCTAATGTCATCACTTATCAGCACTGCAAAACCTAAAACATATATGAGACATTCATGGAAAGTATCATCATATGTACATAATTACCATGTATAACACTCACTTACAGATCTCAGCATACAGAATAAATTCACTAATTTTATATGCAATTATATAGAACCAGATTTGCATATGTACGCAACTATCTAGAGATAAATTTGGGTACAAATATAAAAGCTTTCGTTGCAAACATAACTTCACTCTTCACATCCTTTACTATTAGTACTATAGACTTATGAATAATTCATTTAGACCACAATTTCATTATAATCATAGATCTATTATTCTTATCTACATAGACATTTGCAATAAGTAAATCAATCAAGCATATATGTCAACAAACTTTAGATTTTTCAAATATGAGTCTTCTTCTTTCTCCCTGGTGCATAGATGTTTTAGATTAGATTACACATGAATAACCCATAACTTTCACACATAACACCTTAATATCCATCCCTTTATATAGCTTTTATATTTATCCAATACCTTAGGTAAATCCATTGGTAATGTTGTAAGTATGATTTGATGAGATCATATAACCATTATCACTCCTATTAGTATGAGCCAATACCATGGTAATGACCCTTGGTATCCATATTTCCATGGTTCAGATTAGATATCTGACTTTTGATCATAATACCTGCGTATGTTGGCATTATGATAAAGGTATGATACAGGTTTTGTCCTTGATGGCAACTCACTCAGATGACAGATCATAGTGCAGCAGGTCAATAGCAAAGGATTAATGATCAGAGAGAGGTATACACAGGTTCACCATGACAAAGGAGCGTATACACGCAGGTTAACAGACCAAAAGGAGCATATAACATACACACACACTTTCACATAAGAAAAGGCACGTACATGTTGGAAAACTAAGTTTTGGTCCATGGTATTTTGATCCATGGTATTGTTCCATGGTATTTGGTCTAAGGTATTAACCCCAGGTATTATGTCCAAGGTATTGGTCCTACATGATTTTGGACCATGGTATTGAGAGAGGCCTAAACCTATATAAGGAGGAGAAGGTCATTAGGCCAAGGTGTGCAAGATGAGTAAGTATTGAATAGCTGATGAAGTGTGAGATCTGGAAAGTAGGTTATGGGTTTGCGATGCTTTGCTAAGGGTGCACCTATGTGGCAAATGAAGGTTGATGGACCGGGATCATGAAGACTAAAATGCATTATCATTATATGGTATGAATATTTCAAATCTGAAAAATGATGTATGTTTTTATCCTGTATGTATGATGATCTGGGTATGTCCGAAGTAGAAAATTGTAGCTAAGGTATAAGTAATTATTTTCAGATCTGTACGCTGGTTGGCTTTGGTAAAAGCGTGTATACACGCTGGTTTGGTTCATCAGAGTAGCGTATACATTATGAGATTTGATATTTGAGGTTGTTGTTGGTTCTAGTGGTTGTTGCAGAGTTCTGTGTTCTGCTCTATGTTCTGGTGACTGTGTTTTGATGACAGGGTTTCAGTGATTCATTGTTGGGTGATTCAGAGATTGATGATGCAGGTGTAGTTGATGGTTGTATTGTAGTGGTGATTGATTTTGTGCTTCAATGTTGTTGATGGGTCCAGTATGAAAATTGGATGAAACGTGGCCTTCAGATTATGGTGTTGTGATCTAGGAGTATCCAGTCTGAAAATTTATGAAATGTGGTCCTTGGAGGAAGAGAGAAGGTCGTAGCCTTCTGTAGGCTAGCGCCTACATACTGGTAAACATATCGGTCAGTACAAGAGCCAGGGGGTTGGAGCTCCCTTCCAGTAGCAGCTGGAAAACGAGAGAGGGTTGTAGCCTTCTATAGGTCGACGCCTACGTACTAGTAAATATATCGGCTAGTACAAGAGCCAAGGGATTGTAGCTCTCTTCTAGTGGTAGCTGGAGAATGGGAGAAGGTTGTAGCCTTCTGTAGGTGGGTGCCTACCTACTGGTATGAGTCTGCATCAGTACAAGATTGTAAACAAGATTTTCTTATATTAAAAGGAATACATCAGTAGGTGGGTTTTGTCCCGCATTGGGTTTCCACCTTATATCATGGTGTTCATGTGTGTTTCTTACATGTGATGATCTTTTCTATTTTACTGCACCTGGTTACTATTAATATGGTTAATGAAGTTCTGATGCACTAATTAAAGATCAACATATGATGAATTAACTGAATCATAAGTTTGTTGGATATATGCTAGTTGCATTAAACACAGTTGCATGTACACGCGAGTTCCCTTAACTAAAGTAGTGTATATGAATCTAATTATGGAAATGAAAAGTTATTGATTTTCTAATACCGATTCACCCCCCCTTCTCAGTATTATTTCCAATAGCATATGCATGTGACTCTTCTTCATATGAACCACATATACTTTCTCAAACTTTACTTGTGTCATCCAAAAATCACTGAACTTCCATTTCTCTTCTTATAACAGATTTAACATCTATACCAAACTGCATGAAATCATGTTATCAAAATCTTGACATCTATATCAGTGAGTTTTCCATCG
Source organism: Pinus tabuliformis (assembly GCA_031772625.1). Taxonomy (NCBI): domain Eukaryota; kingdom Viridiplantae; phylum Streptophyta; class Pinopsida; order Pinales; family Pinaceae; genus Pinus; species Pinus tabuliformis. The sequence goes on along the minus strand of CM062816.1, from coordinate 387,336,587 downwards.
AGGACAACACATTAGCCATAATGGTAACATAAATAGAAAGCATACTTAGCGAAGGTAGAAGTAGCTAGCAGGCCTAAGGAAAGGAGAAGTACTAAGCATACCTAGTGAAGGAAGAAGCAACAAGTATACCTAGTCAAGATAAAAGCAACTAACATACCTGACGAAGATAGAAGTAGCAAGAATTCTGAGTGAATTAGGTTGATTCCTATGGATATTTGCAGTAGTGTGGATTGGTGTTTCTTATAGGTTTTCCTACAACTCTTGTAATATAGAAGACTAGTGTCTCGTATAGGTTAGTGCCTATAAATCTTGCAGTAGAGGGTAATGGTGTATCTTGTAGGTTCATGCCTAGAAATCTTGTAGCATAGAATATTTATGTCTCCTATAGGTTGGTACCTACAAATTTCATATCATGAGGGATTAGTGTCTCTTGTATGTTGATGCCTACAAGTTTGTAATAGTGGGTTGGTGTCTACAAATTTTGTATTAGTAGGTTAGTTCATAGATATATCTACTGTAGAGAAATTTTCATTTATATCTTATGTTCCATATGTGAGATTGTTTGTTTATGATTCATGAATGTTTAAATAAGTAGGGAATTGTCTTGTACAACTTCAACCCCTCTCTTAGTATAACTGTGAATCCAACAATTTGTATTAGAGAAGGTTCCTTTGGAAATAGTCCAACCACTAGAGGGAATATTTTAAAGGGACAATGGATGATCATGAAGGCTCTTTAATAATAAATGATGTGTTATTTGATGGAACAAATTATGCCTTCTAGAGGGTAAAGATGAGGACTTATCTAATGTCTCTTGGTTTAGATATTTGGCAATATGTAGTGGATGGTTATAAAGCTCTAGTTACTCTTACATTTTATTAAGATAGTAATAAGGCTTGTGTAAATAATGTAAAATCCATGAATACAATATTGTGTGGCTCATCAAAGTTAGTTTTTCAAAGTAATGCATTGTGGATCTACAAAGGATACTTGTGACAAACTTCAAGACATATATGAAGGAGATGACAAGGTGAAGAGGGAAAATATTCAAACCCATAGAAGACTATTTGAGAGCTTGATAATGAATGATGTATAAGATATTGCAACATACTTCCTTTGTGTGGATGATATTGTTAAAATTGGTCTCCCCCAAGAACATTCCATTTGAAAGCATCATTTGTAACATTGAGAATGGGACTCAAGGCCTTTCATTGGAAAATAAAGAGATATTAAGACAGGAGTGTTCCCTTGTTATGTTGAAATCTATGAGGCCAAAGAGTAATTTAAATAAAGAAGGACAAGATTCTCTTAAATCACTTCGTAATAATCAAAAGATAGTTATACTTAAGGCTAATAAAGGAGGGGAAACTATTGTGCTAGATAAGGAAGATTACATTCATAAGATGAATGAACATTTAAATTGCGGGAGTTATAGAAAAATCAACTCCAACCCCATTCCTAGGGTTATAAAACAAGTCAAGAATGCCATCATGGGAACAAACCTTGAAGATAAAATGAAAAAGAAGCTGATTCCATCCTGTGAGGTTATACCTCGAATCTATGGATTACCAAAAATCCATAAGGAGGGGGTCCCTCTTAGACCAATAGTCAACACCATTGGTTCTCCTACCTATGAATTAGCTAAGTATGTGGCTAAGATTCTGAAACCTCTAGTTGGTAACACAAACTCTTTTATAAAAGACTCAAATGATTTTGTAAAACTTATTAAGAATGAAAGGGTGGATAAGGATGATATTCTAGTCAGTTTTGACGTGGTTTCTTTGTTTACAAAGATCCCTCTAGATGAAGTTGTTCATGTTATAAAGATAGCCACAGATCCTGAAACAACGAAACTTGCAGAAATTTGTTTACGGTCCACCTTTTTCAGTTTTCAAGACCACTATTATGAACAAATATCAGGAGTCGCCATGGGATCCCCGCTCTCACCTATTGTCGCCAACTTATACATGGAGTACTTTGAAAGAAAAGCCCTTGACTCATACCCTTTGAAACCAACTTGGTGGAAAAGATTTGTTGATGACACCAACTTAAAATGGACTCATGGCAAGGCTGAGCTGGAGAAGTTTTTCAATCATCTTAACTCTATTTCTTCTGAAATCAAGTTTACTATGGAGCTTGAAGAAAATGGAAAAAACCCCTTTCTAGATGTCCTGATCAGTAGAAAAGAGGATGGTACTTTGGGACACCAGGTCTATAGGAAGAAAACACATACGGATAGCTATCTACATGCTGACTCATACCATCATCCATCACAAAATTTTGTGGTCTTAAACACTCTGGCTGTTAGGGCTCTTAGAATTTCTAACCTTGATCACCTAAATGAAGAAGTTAAACAATTAACCTCTATTTTCAAAAATATAAGATACAAGGAGTTTAGTATTAAGAAAGCTATAAAAAGAGCTCAGGATAAGGTCCTCTCTAGGGATCCTGGGTGAAACAGAAAGGAAAATTGTGGGAAAGTTTACCTCCCATTCATTCAGGGGATTATGGATAAGATCGAAAAAATTCTAAAAAAGAAAGACATAAACACTTAGTTTAAAACATGTGGAACAATTAGGCAAATGATGAGATCAGTCAAGGATAACATAGATCTTCAACAACTCAAGGGTGTGTACAAGATTGATTGCTCATGTGGCAAGAGTTATATTGGGGAAATAGGACGATCTCTGAAAACAAGACTTAAAGAGCATGGAGCTGATATTAAGAATGGGAGATCTCGTACATCAGCCCTGGTGGAACACTCATCCAAAACCAAACATCATGTGTGTTTAGAAGACGCCAAAATCATTGCAAGAGAGGATCATTATCAAAAGAGGAAAATTATAGAGGCCATCGAAATTATGAAATTTCCTCAGAACCTAAACAGGGACAATGGGAGCGAAATTAGTGGAAATTGGCTTCCCCTGATTAAACAAATAAATCCCTCCAAATCTTTTGTAGCTTAGTATCACTGGTTTCTCCCCAAAATAAAATAAAATAAAATTAATTAATTAATCAAAAATTAATTAATAATAACCAATATAACAAAATAAAATTTATTCTAATGACTATGAATTATAGTAACATTAGTTTTATAAATTAACATTTGGAAAATTATGAAAATTATAAATCAATTTAATTAATTTATTAATTAAATAAATTAAATAGGTTACTTATTTATCAATTAGATACTTAGGGTTTAATTAATAAAAATAAAATTAACATAAAAAGGAAAAATGAAAAAGAAATATAAAATCATCCAAAACAAAAATTATAAATTAATTAAATTAATTAATTAATCAATCAATTAAATTAAATTAAATTAATTAATTAATTAACTAAACCAATTAAATAGTTTACTTCTATCATTAGTCTTAACAGGCTGTATCTATTAAGAATTAAGAATTAATTTATTAAAATAATTATAATTAGAATAATTAAATTAAAATAAATAATTAAAATTGAAATAAATAAAATAATAATAAAAATTAAATTAATATATGTAGGTTAAGTCATCTTTCACTATTTAGGATTAATTAGGTTTATATATACGCTCGTCGAAGGTTTCTTCTCTCCAAAAACGATCATTCATAATCTACCATTTTTTGGTCCTAATGATGGTCCCCCTTTGGGGTTCGAAACGTCGACATGATGAATATAATACTGTGGATAATCTAGATCATAGTACACCAATATAGTATCTCCTCAAAAGGGAGTGATGAATATACATCTAATATTGACAAGGAAGAACTTCCTTTCATAGCCATTAATACAAAGGCTGATAATAGTGAATATGAAGACAATCAAGAATAGAATCAAGTTTAGAGGATGATAATATTAATGTGGAAGTAGATATCCAAGTAGAACTTGTTAGTTCTCTAGAATGAATAGATAGACTTAGAGGTATATCAAAGCGAAAATGAACTATTGTAGAAATATGAGAAGGAAAAAGGCTTTCTTGTTCGAATAAGAGTTTCCATCCTGAAGACATAACTAGAAGAGGAAAAAGAGTATAGAAGAAGAAGTGAAAAGTTGATTAAAAGAAAAAAAGACATTGTGAAAATCTAGAAGTACAAGTTATTTCCTTGAGGAAGGAACTAGACGAAGAAAATACTCTATTGGATAAAAGCTTTAAGTTTGGAAAGAATACCAAAATCTTAGGTAATATTTTCAAGTATGATAGGTCACCTTTCATTAAAAAAGTCTTGGCTAAAAGGAAAATAATAATACCTCCAAGGGAGAATCAAGCACAAATCCATCAGACAAGGAAAATGAAAAAAATCCCAAAAGCTATGTTAATTTTCTAAAGAGCTCCTCCAACAATAAAAGCAACACTAGGAAAGGAGATGAAGAACAACAAAGACAATTTTTTCTCACAATATCAATAAGAATGAACTAAAAAGAGCTGCTCCACTAAGAAGGCCTTTCACATATGGGATAAAACTATCTTATTTGGATATTGCTTTAATTGTAATAATTTTGGCCATAAAGCAATAAATTGTAGAGCTTATGTAATAAACAACTATGCGATAAATAGAAATATAGGATTTTATAAGACCTCAAAGAATTGTTTTCTAAGGAAAAAAATAGAAGTCTTATTGAAGGTGGTTCTAGAAGGTACAAATCATTTTCTCTCCTATTGGATTATATTAAATATTACAAGTGTAATAAACATTGGCATACATCATGTGAATGTACAAGTAGCACCATAAGTTTTCCTATGTAAAGGAAGGAAGAAAATATTACCAAGCACGAAGAACAATCTAGAAAGGTATGGAAAAGGAAGCAAGAAAAAGAAGAGGATTGTGGATATGGTCAAATAAAAGAAAAGAAATGGTTTATTAATACTAGATTTTCAAAAAACATGAGAAGAAATTAGAGTAAATTTATTAATGTATGTTCCAAGTGGCTCCAAAAAGCCACAAAAATAAAAGTTCTTGGATTTCATCGAAACTATGACCAAAATGAAGAGCTCATCATCATGATTCCAATGATGTAGATGACACTCAAATCCAACTTAGTATGTGTAGGATATTGACAATCAAATTTCAAGTCAATGTTCGAGGGTTTTTGTCGACAACTAGATTTGGGCGCTTCACTAAATATGATAGCTCAACTAAATTCGGTGGAATCTGCTAAAATTGGAAGCAATTAATGGAGCAACATTTTGATACTTCACAGTGGATGAAAATGACAAAATTTTCACCTACTGAATTTTCCTAATAACCCCCAAAAAATTGGTGATGATTTTTAATGCATTGTTTTATTAAAAATAAAAATAAAATTAAATAAGGGCCAGCGGGCCCAACTGACCCTCCACCTCTGACCTGTTGTCTCTCTCTCTCTCTCTCTCTCTCTCTCTCTCTCTCTCTCTCTCTCTCTCTCTCTCTATATATATATATATATATATATATATATATATATATATATATATATATATATATATATATATATATATATATATATATATATATCTCTCTCTCTCTCTCTATATATATATATATATATATATATATATATATATATATATATATATATATATATATATATATATATATATATATATAGAGAGAGAGAGAGAGAGAGAGAGAGAGATTAAAAGGGTTTACGACCAGTTGTAATGACACCATATTATCATCGGGCCCAGCAGGGATCGAAATTGCTTGACTTTCCCAATAGGTAACCCCATATTCAAACAATGTGCCAATAAAAAATAAATGACTATTCAAACCTACCAATAAATAGGACATATATGGGAGGCCCATGGGCTTAAATCCAGGACCTCCACCCACTAAATGCTGGTGCCTACGAATAGCCCAATGGGCCATGTGTTGATATATCTGCGAAGCCAGTGGTATAAAAACCCACCTCATTTGCCAAGAAGCTAACGGGAGGTCGAGGAGAGAGGAGTGCCCTCACTAAGCCTGTGGAACACTGTCATGTCAGAATCGTGTCGCCCTAGGTGTGTTTTTCAAGAAATATTCTAGGAGAATCTTGGAAAATATTCAAGGAATATTCCATAGAGAATCTTGTAGTGAATCTTTTTAATCATTAGAGCCCCAAAACTTACAATGTTAGAAATATGTCGAGTTTATACTCATAAGAACCATAATTTTGGCAAGAGTCTGATGGTGCAGATGAATTTTCTGATCTGAGTAGCTAATTTTCTAGAGACAAACATGCAGCAGTAGAACCATGAAGGTGGAACCTTGATGCATGAATCTGCAAGGAATCTTTTAGATTCCATAGAGGTCCAAATTTGGCAGTTTTAGAACAGGGTAAATTCTATACTCAAATTTTATGATTTTTCAAAAGGAACATAATGGAACAACCCATTAATTTATTTGAGAAACCAATTTTCAGGTCATCGGAAGAATGGGAGGTATATTGAAGCTTTTTGACACTTTTCTTGTTTGTGACAAAAAGTAGTCATGTTTTTTTTCAATAGTCTAAGAATTTCAAGATGCATGCGATGATGAGGAGTATGCCTTGAATCTTATCAGTGGATTCAAGAATTCCATTTTATGCCACTTATGTGTGTTCATTGTATGCCACTTTATGTGAGTTATTTTTCCTTTATCATGCTAAAGGAGAACTTCTTGTGAGTCAGAGTTCCTACTAGGAGAATGTCTCTTGGGAGAGACATGTCACTCTAGATAAAGAGTTTCAACCTTGTATTGACAAATATTTCATCATGTACTCATCATTCATTTGCAGATACTAATGAAGTGGCCTCCCCACTCTTGACCCACGGCCCAGAGACGTAGTTCACACTAGACAGACTTTGTTATCATATCATTTGTTATGTGTGATTCATGATTATTTATTTCTTGTTTCATATTGATGGTTTTTTGAAGTGTTGGTTAAGCATTCACATTTCTCATGATTTCACAAGAAAATATGCATCAGTAAAAAGTCTCATGTAATGGTTTTTTTTTTTTTTTTTAACTGTTCATGAAAATTTCCTCGATGATAGTAAAAGAAGAAAAAGGAGGCAATGCTACCATTGGAGATAATGCACCAACAAGAATAGATAGAAAGGGCAAATTTGTATTTTATAATGGAAAAAATAAAACTCAGAATGTCCTATATGTTGAAGTTCTAAAACATAATCTGCCAAGTGTAAGTCAAATATGTGATAAAGGATATGATCTCACATTCCATTCTAAAGGAAGCAAAATAAGGTAAGTAGGTTTAGAAATATTGATGGAAAAAGCTACCGAGACCTCAAGTAATATATATGTCCTCATTGAAGTTAAAGGAAAAAATTAATATATGGGAGTGATGTCTCTCCCAAATCATTAGTAACGGAAAGCACAAGCTCAAGGTGAGTAACCCTTTTCCATTGATGTCAAAAGGGGATAAATTTTAGATAAAGGGAGAAGTTGAAGACATGGGGAGTAACCCTTTTAAATTGATGTCAAAGAAAAATAAATTGTAAAAAGAGGGATTTCTATTGCAATAGTCCACAATTGTCTGGAGTTGGTGTTAATTTAAAAGGGGGAGAATATTGAATATTTTGTTTTCCTTGATGTCAAAGTTTGGGGGAGACTCGTAATTTTAAATTTAGGAGGATATTGTTGAAAATATGTTTATCATTGATGTGAAATATAGGGGGATATTATAAATGTCTAAGATAAATATTGCAAGATAAAAATTATTGGAAATATTGTTTGGATAACCAAATTTTCTTTATGGCCAGTTTGGGTACCCAATATATGAAGGCATTTTTACTCTAAATACCAAGCTCAAATGGGAGCATATAATATATGATTGATAAATTTATTCCAAGGCCTTTTCAATGATATATAGAAATCCCGCTAAATTCATAGGAATGAGGTGAAATGAAATATTCTATCGCGTCCATCCAATGAGAAAGAAAATGTTGGTCCATCTAGAAAGTATAAGTCATCCTATCGAGTTTTACAATTCATCCCCATAAGTGAATGTAGAAGAAAATATAAATAAATGATAGATAAGTGCATTTGAATATCATTTAAGAAAGAAGATATCTAATACCATGAAAGTTGGAGAAGTTATAGGGGAGGTTTTTCATGTATGTGTGGTAGAAATTTCAAACTTTAGTTCACTATAATTCTAGAAATATGTTCTAAGGAAGTTAGGGTTCTCGAATACTCATGAAATTTGCTTCAAATAGTTCATCTCGGAATTTTCAATATAAATTTTCTTTTGGGATGTTTCATATCATGATACCTAGAGGCAATGAAGGAAATATATTCTTGTATATGTTTTAAAAATTTCAGGAATTGGTTTTCTATACCTTTGAAGATATGATTTGAGGAAATTAGGCTTCTTGAATGCTCTTGAAATCTGTTTCAAAGAAGCAATCTTGGATTTTCACTATAAATTTATTTTTGAGAATTTTCATACTATGAAATTTTGAGGAGATAAAGAAGAGATATATAGGTATCGATGGTAGAAATTTGATACTTTGGTTTTCTATAAGTTTAGAGATATTCTTTGAGGAAGTTAGGCCTCATGAATGCTCCTAAAATCTACTTCAAATAAGTTAACATGGAAATTTCACTATAAATTTCTTTCTGAGTTGTTTTAGACTATGAAATAGTAAGGAGACAAAGATGATATCTCTTGGTAAATATGGTAGAAATTTTGGACTTCGTTTCTTTGTAATTTTAGATATAGGCCCTCGGGAAGTTAGGATTCCTGAATTCTCCAAGAATTGTTCCTAGGAAGAGGCCAAAAACAACAAGTTTTGGAAGAATCATGCTCAATGAAGGAAAAAGTAGCAATAATACTAGGTGAAGGAAAAACCAACTAACAAATTTAATGAAGGAAGAAGCAACAAGAAGAATTGGTGAAGATCTAAGTAACCGGATTCGTTGATATGCCCTGGCGAATTCGAATCCCGCGTATCTGATACTATTCGCTGGAAAATTGTATCCCAAAATCGGATTCGACGAGTCATACTAGGATTCGTATGAATCCTGTACGAATCCCATACATGCTCAGTGAATCCCGATTTTAGGATTCGTATCCCAAAAAAGTGCCTCCCGCGGGTTAAAAAGCACACATTTCCTTCATTCTTTCATGCTATTTGTCATTTGTATTTGCATTGTTTGAGCTGTTTGCAAGGAGATAAGGGTTTGGAGCAAGGAGCTAAGGGAGTAGAGCATTCGGCAAGGAGATTCAAGCATCAGGTAAGTGCATTTCAGCTCCATTTTTTTGCATTTCTTATTCTATTACAACAGTTTGTATATAATTTCTTTTTTACAAATTTGTGCATGTTTTGTTCATTTCTTTTACAGTATTCATGGCTCAATCAAAGGCAGCAGTTAGGGGGCAAAGGAAGGGAAAGAATGTCTCCATTGGAGATGCCCTTCCTCCCCCAATATCATCAGAGTCCACTGCAAGTAATGTTGAGGGAGGAGGAGGACCTAAAGACAACAATGAGAAATATCCCTTGTGGAAATATGTCACAAGAGAGGATGGGACAAGCACCAAGGGGAAGTGAGGAGGCAATGTGCAATGGAGATGCAACTTTTGTCACATTGCTTTCAAAAGCACATATTTCCATGTGAAAGCCCATTTGTTGGCTTTACCGAGTTGTGGGATTAGAGCTTGTAAAGTTGTTCCTTTACAAAAGAGAAAAGAATTGGAAAAGGAGTCCACTGTTGGTATGGAAAATGTGGCTTCAAAATCAAGAAAAACCAAGAATGAAGAAGCCCTTCCATTTTTTAGGAAAGCCACCACAAAATTTCCATTTGAGAGTTCTATTGGGGGACAAGTAGCAAAAAGAAGAGTAATTGCACTTGGTCCAATGGACAAGATTTTCCAAAAAGAGAGATGGGAAGAGATTGATCTCACCATTGCCTTCTTCTTCTATCAAAACTTCATATCATTTAATGTTGCATGCTCACCTCTATTTATTGAGATGTGTCGAGCTCTAACTCAAGGGGCTCCATCAGTGTATGTGCCTCCTGGGTCAAAGAAGCTAAGAACCACATTGTTGATGAAGGCAAAAAAAGAGGTGCAAAAATTCCTGAGCCTACTGTAGCATCATGGCCAACATCTGGGGTTAGCATTGTTTATGATGGATGGACAGATCCAGCATGACACCCAATCATCAACTTCATGGTGTCTTCCTTGAATGGTCCAGTTTTCATGAAAGCAGTGGATACACTTGGAGAATACAAGGATGCACAATTTATTGGTGAGTTATTTATTAAAGTTATTGAAGATGTAGGTGTTGATTGTTGTGTGAAAATCATTACAGATAATGCACCTTTTTGCAAGGCTACTGGCATGATTATGGAAGCTAAATATCCACAAGTGTTTTGGACACCTTGCATTGTCCATTCATTAAACTTAGCACTGAAATCCATTGCTTCTGATGTGCTTTGGATTGGTAACATTATTGAGGATGCATGACATATCCGTAACTTTGTGCAAAATCATACAAATGCCCTCACTATCTACAAGGGGTACACCAATCTATCATTGTTGAAGATTGTTGATACATGGTTTGCCTCTTCGTTCATGATGTTGAAGAGGTTGAGAGAGGTCAACACTGCTCTTGGGTCCATGGTTATTTCTGAGTTTTGGTATTTTTGGAGAAAGACAAATCAGGTAGCCTCTAAAAGAGTGAAGGACACAGTGCTAGATGATGCTTGGTGGGAGAGGGTAGATCTAATTATTCAGATCGTGGACCTTATCATTTCTTTGCTTCGATTTGTAGATACAGACAAACCCATCCTAGGAGAGGTTTATGAGGGATGGGATTCCATGATTGAGTCTGTGAGGAGCATTATTCTACAGAGTGAGTGCCTCGAGTATGAGACATCACCAAAGGCCTTCTGTGATACTATACATGATATCCTTGTCAGCGGATGGGACAAGAATTGTACACCTTTAGGCTTTACATTGTTTGGCTCACTCATTGAACCCCAAATACTACAACCATGAGTGGCTGAATGGTGGACCTTTCCACAGATTCCCTCCTCACATGGATGGTGAAATCTCACAGGGGAGGAAAGAGGCATTCAGGCAGGTTTTTTAGGATAGTGCATTGCTTGATGAGGTGGAGGATGCCTTTGCAGAGTTCTCCACTCGCAGTGGTCGATTTGGAGGTTATGATGTGATTAGAGACAGGGGGGCTAAGAAGCCCTATTCTTGGTGAGAAAATCATGGGGCAACAAGCCCTCCTCTTCAGCAGTTAGCCATGAGGCTCCTCTCTCAGGTGACTTCATCCTCTTGTTGCGAGAGGAATTGGAGCACATATCGGAATTTGTATAGTGTGAAGAAGAGTAGGCTTGAGCAGTCCAGGGTAGAGACGATGGTGTATGTGCACACCAACCTTCGTCTTATTTACAGGCAGAGGGAAGAGTGGTTGAGGGGAAAGACAAGGATGTGGGATGTCTTTCCTGATGATATGGGTCTAGACACCAGTGTTGAGTTGGCATTGGCCAACATGGATCTCAATGATCCAGTGCTAGAGCCTGTTAGATTTGATGACTTAGAGGGGTCATCCTCCACACCAGCAGATGTAGAGGCGACTATGGATACAGGGGAGGAGGAGGATGCAGAGGAGAGTAGTGGGGACCATGATGATGAGGACATTGATGTCGATTCTGATGCTGATGATGAGGATTGATGCCTTGAGGCTTGTATACCTGTAGTTGTTTTATATTTTCTATTTCTATTTGCCATTGGCATTGCACCAGCACTACCTTTGTAACACATTTTGATTTGATGACTTAAGGAGAAAACTACAGTTGTCAGTGTGTTTATCTTACTATCTTGTAGTTGTAAGCGGGGGGTCAACGTGTTCGAATCCGACACTACGAATCCCGAATCCGTGTGTCAGGTGACCTAGGTGAAGATAGAAGCAACATGAAGACCTAGTAAAGGAAGAAGAACTAAAAAAATTGGTGAACGACGAAGTAACAAGTGTACTAAGTGAAGTAAATTGGTGGTTATGAATATTTGCAATAGAGGGATTGGTGTCTCTGTATGTTTGTGCCTACAAATATTTTAGTAGAAGGGATTAGTGTCTGGAGTACGCTAGTGCCTATAAATATTGCAGCCTATGGGAATTGTGTATCTTGTAGGTTGGTTCCGAAAAATCTAACATCAAAGGGAATTGATGTCTCCTATAGGTTGATACCCACAAATATTACAACATGGGGATTTGTGTCTCTTGTATATTGGTGCCTAAATTTTTTGTAACAATGGGTTGGTCCTACAAAATTTTGTAACAACTGGTTGGTGCCTATAAATATTTGTTATAAATAAGTTTTAATTTATATCTTGTCCCCCATATGTGAGAAATTTTAGTTATGTTTCATGAATGTTTAAATATGTAAGAAATTTTCCTACACTAATTCAACCCCACCCCATTGCCACAACCACTCCCTGAGCCCCAATATAAATGTGAATCTAACATATGTAGATGGAAAATGGATTGAAATTAAGATGTGAAAAGAGAAAACTAAAATAAAAAAAAAATTAAATAGAAAATAAATTAAAATTAAGATGTGAAAAGAGAAAACTAAAAGAAAAAAAAATAAAAGTTTTTACTTTAGATTACAACCCCTTAATATATAAATCCATTCTATTATAAGGAAAAAATTCTAGAGTTATTTCATTTAGCTCTATATGTTGTGAAAACAACTACCAATTCATGCCTGTAATCCCATTTGTATCATATCATAATGAAGTAGTGAGAAACATTTGTAAATATGTATGAGAACAAATATAAATACTCATTTTAATTCTATTGCATTCCAAAAGTTTAAGAATGGATTAAAAAAATTAAATGAGATAAATATCAATTTGTATCATATCATAATGAAGTAGTGAGAAACATCTATAAATATGTATGAGAACAAATATAAATACTCATTTTAATTCTATTGCATTCCAAAAGTTTAAGAATGGATTAAAAGAATTAAATGAGATAAATATCAATAATATGGGAGGGAGAAAACTACACTTCCCTCTCGAAAATATTTATTCAATGTTATTTAATAGATGATTCAATAATCAAATATTAATTTTAAAAATTTAATATTATATATTATACATTTACTTATATTCATTAATTCATTCTAATTTTAAGTATTTGTTTTAACCATTAATTTTTGAGATAATATTTTTTTGAAAAATTATAAATAAAAAATTACCCCCAATTCATTAGCAATCTTTTCATCATATAAAGTGCTCCACAATAGTCAAAATAGTGAAGAATATCACTATGAGAGTGCTCCAAAAAACTACAACCGTTGAAAGTCCTTCTAAAGAAGAAAAACTTTCTTCATTAATAAGACGATCGACTACATAGAGACAATTTCAACTTTGTAGGATGGTTTGATCTATTAATATTCCCTTATGCCTATATCTAAGGTGCATAGTTCATCAGCACCACCTTTATAACTTCATCATATACTCATTATTCCTATTTGGAAGGTGGTTTCCTACTAGCTTATGCTTTGCTACTATCACGCGATATTGAAGCCCAAGGAGACTTTATTTGTTTGACTCAAATAGGTGCTTTATGAGCCTTTCTTTCTCGTCATTCTGCTTTAGGGTCTAATAGGTATCTATACATCAATTTGAATTTACTTAATTTACTCGATTACTATTTTATTTTTATTTCTACCAGTAATTTTTATGTTATTTTAATATGTTTTTTTTAAAATTTGTTTTTTTTTTGGTTTTTTTTGGTAATGGAAACTTAAAAATTTATTTTTATCAGTAATTTTTTTTTACTTTAATATATATATATTTTTTAAATTTGTTTTTCTTTTTGTTTTGTTTTTTTAAGTAAGCTTTTTTGGTAATGGAAACTTAAATCTTTTTTAAGGATTTTTTTGGGTAATTGGGCTTTAAATCTATTTTATATAGTATATAATAAAAATTGTCATAATAATAAATATTTTTCAATTTCCATAATATTAGATGTTTTTTTTTCGGTTACGAGAAAAATATTTTTTTAACATAATAATAATACTTCAAATAATATTAATGTATTAATTCATTATTCAATTTCATAAAAAATTAACTAGGTATAAATTTATTTTACTCTTCAATTAATTCAATATTGAGAAAATATAATTTCTTTATATGCAAATTTTTGAGTACAAAATTTAAAGTAAAAATTATATTTGAGAGATTTGATCTCTTTAAGAGTTTGATAGATTTAAGATTAAAACACATTTTCATTAATTTTGCATTTATGCATATTTATATTTTGAATTCAATTAAAATCCTCATAAGACATATATCTACATACCCATGTGCATAACATTTTTCTTTAACATGTTTTATAATTTTTATTTTTTTAAATGGAATAGGCATAACATAAATTATATATAAAAATGTTATTTTAAATATTAAGTTTTCATATACTTACTAATTAAAATAAAGCTCTAAATTATCATGATTATGGATATGAATCATGATTACTTTAATTTATATATAATATAGATAAATATTTCACATTTTTTTTTTTAAATGTTACATTTCAACTAAACACAAAATAAATTGCACATCTCATTCTTATTAAATTATAATATCAATAATATTATTTTTAAAAGTTACTCGTCAAAAAAATTTCCATACAACAAATTATCTTATAATTGAAATTAAACTTGTGTTACTTTCAAATTTAATAAAATTTAAAATTATTAAAAAGAAGGAAATATATTTAATTGTTTTTAAAATATTCAATATAAATTAATGCTCTATGTTAAATTAAAATTTTGTTTTTTTATAATAAATAATATTTAATTAAAAAATTATATTATGTTTTATCCAAAGAATAATTATATTATGTTTTATGTAAGGAATTTTATAATATTTTATGCAATTTAAGTTTTAAGATGTGAATTTTAGTGAATTACATTTTCATAATAATTTTTTTATAAATTTAATAATTTTTTACAAATTAGAAAAGAATTGATAAAGACAGAAAATAAGATGCCCCATTTTATTTATTTATTTATTACTTTTTCAAATTATTAAAACTAAAATTAATTAGTATTACTTCACCACCTTAATAATTAAGTAAGCTTCCTTTAATAATTAAATAAACTGTTCTTATTATAAATTTATGTATAGAACATATGACATAGATCTTAAAGTAACCAGAAAATAAAATATCTTTAAAAAAACACAGAATATCAAACGAAGACCCAAAATGAAGTATTGAAAAGAGTCCAGACTATAAGTTACACCAATATAATTACCATGCGTGCTAATGTTAATTGAAATGAATTAATGTGCCTATGAACATTTGCCATATTGTCTCCATATTTTAAACTCTCAACCTATCACTATGAAACGCAATCCCATATCAAATCCCAGTTGGGAGAGCTGTCATTCTACTGACAATAAGTAAATTTAGTTATCAGGGAGATGGTTCCACCAGCTCGTAGGATTTGTTGTTCAAGCTGCAATTTACCAGAAAATTAATAGGTTACAAACAAAATCATAAATTCTTGAATTTGCAAGAATATTTTGTATTAGTGTTTTGAAAGTAAGAAGAGATTGTATTTCTAAATCATTGATTACCTGGAATAGAAACTCCAGCTTGTCCATGAGAAGGTCATATTCCTGATTCAGTTTTTGCAGACACTGCAAGCATCTGCATTGCATTGACAAAGGAAAGAGTGAAATGTTTTTACTCAATTGGATCTAGCTGGTGCTATGAGGGCATAACTTTTTAAGAATTTATTCAGAGAACGGAAAATAACAGTAGTAATTACACAAAGTTGATGGCTTTGATCATCTGCTTACTCATTTCTCTTTTTTACTTCACAGCACGATCGAATACTAAGCAGACATTTTTCAGGCGCTGTGCCCCAATGCTGTTAATGCAAAAAAATTCCTGATAAGTAACTGTAAAGTTGTAGGTTGTAGAGTTTGAGAGCAATCTTTTTTAGGGCTATTCAGCTATTGTGGGACATCAGGGCCTGATCCCAAGGGCTTAGGGGGTTAGGGACTGGAGGGGATTTGACTCAATGAGGATCAGTGACTTCTCTTTTCAACTGGTAAAGTTACTTAACAATACGAACTAAAACAATTGAACTAACCTTTCTGAAATTTGATAACAATTTATAACAACAATTTAAGAAAATATATTAAAAAAAAAAAGCGTTTTTAATCTTTAGTGAGTTATCATAAAAACCCAATTGATTATGGCAAACGCAATAAACTCATAATTGGGTTTTGACTATTAACCAATGCCGATTCTGTTCTAACATTCCACTATAAAGCTTTTCTAATAATTGAAGGCAACGCAGAAACAAGATTTAGTAAATAATTGAAGGCAATGCTTGTGAGTTGGAGTCCAATCCTAAGAGATACCTTGAACTGCTACCCTTGAAACGGTTCAGGCAGGACTCAAGATTTTTGTAGTCCACCGGTTCTCGATTGCTGCATGAAAACACTAAAAACATTCAAAATTCGGTGCAATTAAGTTTAAAACTTGATATCCGTACTAGGGGAGTGACTTGCTTTACAGCCCTGCACCGGGGGGAGATTGATATATTTGTGTTTATTTGATTCTATTAATTATCACCTCATTGTCATGGTTGCACTCCCTAGCTCAGAATATTAGTCAGACAGTTTAAAGGGTAAGTAAATATACATTGTTTTTTCCAAACTGGCCAGCAATTTCGACGATTCCTGAAAAAATAACGAAGTGACTTCTTGCACGAAATAAGGATTGCTTTTGTCCTGCAACTGCTGAAGCTGAGTGAATTGCTCGTCTAGAAATCCCTGAAACGCAAATCCAAAAGTGTCATTCAGGCGCCCAGCTAGCATATCTTGTATACGTGGAGTATATATATTGATGAGAGTAGAACTATCATTATGTTACAAATAAAAGTGCATCAGTTACTTCTTGAAAAAGTGCGGTGACAAAATTAACATGTAGCTCGGAAATCGCCATATTGCAGTTTTCTTAAAATTAACATGTCTTTACTAGAGAGCAAGTAATATGCTCACAAAAATTCTCAAATCTAATTTGTAGATTCATTATTCAGTCATTTAAATTTTATAGACACCATGATGATCTCTGCTCTCGTCAGCAGGATCAGTTGGGTACCAAAATATTCCCTTTCTATGAATTCAAAGGTAAGGTTTTGTTTTCTATTACAGGGCATATTGGACCCCCAAATTTCCAGAACCAGGTCTGTTGGATGCCTTTATACTTCTCATTTTTAGCTTCATAGAATATGTGCTCTTTTCACTTGATTCATGAATATCAGTTATGTTTTTTTTAGCTCAATAATATGTTCCTTTGAAAACAGAAGGATAAGCAATTTCATTCCCACCTAAAGCATTGACACATATGCCAACTTAAGTTTTGAAGTGCAAACTTAATTATTTTGTAGTGTGTCTATTTTTATGTTCCAAGCAAAAGTATCTGCTTCTAATAAAATGGGATCTGCTTCTAATAAAATGGGATAACATGTTTATTTATTTGTTTTTTAATTAATTAATTACTTTAATGAATTAGAAATTTATTAAATTAAAAAATATAACATTTAGCTTTAGTTTAGAAAGTTGGATATTAGTTGTCATTTATTTTAGAGTTAAAAAACATAACATTTATCTTCAGTGGATACTCGGATACATACTTCTTTAATGGATAAATACAATTTTACATAAAACTATTAATGAAATAGCATTACCATATTAGGGAAAACATCATATATTAATTTTTTTCACCCAATTATTTTAATTTAATATTATGATAAATAAAATTTGATATTATTATGAATATTAAATAATAGAAATTAACAATTTAATATTACTATAAAATACTAAAAAATAGAAATTAAAACTTATACATTTAAAAGTTATAAACTTATTTAAATCTATAATTCATAAGAAAATCTACTTATATCTTAGTATCACATCCCTCTATTTCTTTCTTTTATTTTCCATTACTTTCACTCTTCAATGCCTTTCAACAAGTGTCTTTCTTAATTTAATTCTATAGTAGTTTTGTTAAGAAAGCGTATTAAAATTTTTATAATTTTGTTATATTTTTTTATTAAAATTATTTTAAAAACAATTATCTTAGACAATATGTCTATCCAATATTGGAGGGGTTTGCACAAGTGTTACTTGATCCAAGAGAATGAGTGCTTGTAGTACTGAGCCAATGGAGATCGTGTAGGCTCAGAGGGAGTCTAGCCTCAGAGGGAGCAACCCTATGGAAGTTTGGTATCTTCAAGTTCATATGTGATGAGGTAGAGGAACTACCAATATTACCATCTTTATTCTACATGGCATGTTGCAGTGATGGATTCCACATGGGCTAGTGTCACCAATGTTTTTGATGGTTACTTCCTAGTCTTCGAAGTACCTCCCTCATTGAACTGTACTTAAACATGAACGCAACAACTTATAAATATAATCATAAACACATAGATGCGGCAGAAAAACACTTCATTTCATTAATGGAAGAATACTAAACTATGCTTACAAACAGAATGGAAATAAGATAGCTTGGGCGATGTTAGCTTATCTCTAAAGAGATATGTGACGGCTACATGCCTCTGAACTATTTTACAATGAGGCTCAAAGACCTATTTATTATTGAGAAACAATAGAAAACCCTAAACATACAAAAACCTAACCCTAGGTGTTGAAGCACCAAAACTGTGGGCCCCATCCGGGTAAATTGGTACACGAACTTCCCGGGGTCATAACTTTGGCATATGATCTCCGTTTGGCTATCATAATACCTTGTTTCAAAGAGTTCGAAGAGACGGCTGAAATCAAATGGCAAGCCAATTTGAGACATTTCTGGCCTCTCCTTTTTCCCTTAAAATGTCGCTCAGGGCCTCAAAACAGCTCTAGAAGTTCAGGACCCGAAAAATTGCAAAAAATAGTAAACTATGCTACAATTAAGGAAACTAAAAAACTGAAAGAGACAATGTTGGGGGTCCAAGTGGAATAGGTAGGTGACCACCAATATCCACTTGGATCATTCCTCCCCCCTTGATCTGTGTATCTATGATCTGATCAGTGGTGGCCTATTCCATGTAGTCTGGGTTTAGCTCTGTTGGTGTGAGTTGTTGTGCAATGTGAAATGTGCCCAACAATGGTGGGAAGTATGGCCGAAGGCAATCTAAATTGAACTCTGGGTGTATACCAAGGAACGGTGGGATGCTGAGCTCAAAGGCATTATCATCGATGGTCTTGGTGATGGTGTATGGCCCACATCGGAGTGGGTGAAGCTTGAGGTGGGGCCCAATGAGGCATCGTTTCTGCAAATGAAGGAAAACTTTGTCGCACACTTGGAACTTGTGCAACACTCGATGTTGATCATGGCGCAACTTGTACTTAGCATTGGATCTGTCCAATATATCATTGACCTATTAGTGGATGTGTTGAATGCGCTCAATGAAGTTGTTAGCCCTTTTAGCTTCGAACTGCACGTGAGCCGAATCTACCTAAGTGGCTGTAAATGGTATGGCCACATCAATGGGGCATAATGGCTGAAATCCCAACCCTACCTGAAAGGATCTGTGGCCCGTTGACCTGTGGAGAGTTGTGTTGTAGCTATGTTGGACATAGGGGAGATATTCATCCCATGTGCATGGATGCTTTGAGTTGTACATGCGTAGAATGTGTACAATAATTTTGTTGACATCCTCTGTTTGGCCATCAGTTTGGGGATGGAAAGTCATGGACTTAGTAAGTTTTGTATCCAACATCGATGAGAGACTTGACCAAAATGCACTTAGGAATCTGTTGTCCTGATCTGAGATAATAGACTGTGGGATCACAAATTGTACTCACACTCACTCAAAGAAGAGCTTAGTAGTGGCCTCTGTTGAGATACTCTTCTTGCAAGCTGCCATGATGGCCATCTTAGAGAATCTGTTGATGACGATGAAAATGCAATCATTGCCATGCTTAGTAGAAGGAAGGCTCGACATATAATCCATGGAGATAGATTCCCAAGGTCGGCTAGGAGTAGGTAGAGGAGTATATAAGCCTTGCTTCTTGATGGTTGGTTTGGCAATGGCATAGGTGGTGTAGGATCTAATGTACTTCCCAACATCCTCACGAAGTTTTGGCCAATAAAAATACTTCTGCGATACTTTCACTGTTTTCTCTACTCTGAAATGTCCAGCGAGCTGACTGTAGTGTGCCTCCCAAATCATCTTGGAATGCTCACTTGAAGGAACACATATGTGTCCCAAGTGGCATAACAATGCATCCTGAAGGTGAAAATTTGGAACTTTCTTCCCTTCTAGGAGTGTCTGGTATGTGTTGCTGAATTCTGGATCGCTCTTGTAAACATGCGGACACCCCAATGTCTCGTTCCCACATGAGTCGAGCACAGTGATCAATGCCATGAATGGTGGTTTGCTGAGGTAATTAGCAACATTATTGGTGCTTCCCTTCTTTTATTTAATGTTCAAATGGAACTGTTGGAGATAGGTGGACCATTTCTGATGGTGATTGTTTTGCAACTTCCATTATGTCTCTATGAACTGTAGAGGCCGGTGTTCTGTGTGGATGACCATTTCCTTCCCCAGAATGTAATGCTTCCATTGACAACAACCTTCACAATGGAATACATTTCTTTGTCGTAAGTGGGGTACTTTCAGACTGTGTTTGAAAGTGTCTCACTATGGTAAGCCACTCGATGCCCATGTTGAGTAAGAATTGCCCCAATAGCATAGATAGAGGCATCTGTCTCAATCTCAAATGGTTGTTGCAGGTCTGGTAATGTGAGCATTGGTGTATAACAGAGGTGATTCTTCAACTCGGAGAATGCTCGCTGCTGGGTTTCCGTCCAAAAGATCTTTTCTTTCACTCCGCCCTTGGTGACTTGACTTAAAGGCTAAGCGATATGAGAGAACCCAAACATGAACCTCTAGTAGAAATTGGCAAGACCCAAAAAGCTACAAAGCTCTATTAGAGTGGTTGGGTCTAGCCAATCTTGAATGACTTGTATCTTAGATGGGTCCACATGAACGCCCTCCTCATCAATGATGTACCTGAGATATTGAACCTCAGTCACACCAAAGGTACATTTCTCCAAGTTAGCACACAACTTGTGTTGTCGAAGGGTTTGAAGGACCTACTGAATATGGTGGAGGTGTTCTTCCCAACTCTAGCTGAAGATGAAGATGTCATCTAGATACACCACCATGAATGCATTGGTGAAGGGTCGTAAGATGTCATCCATCAGTCTCATGAAGGTTGCAGGGGCATTCGTCAATCTGAATGGCATGACCAACCATTCAAAAAGGCCCTCCTTGGATTTGAAGGCAGTCTTCCACACATTGGAGGGTTCGATAGGCACTTGGTGATAACCTGAATTCAAGTCAATCTTGCTGAAATATTTGGCCCCCTTGAGCTGGTCCAGAAGGTCATCAATCCGTGAGATTGGGTACCTATTCCGGACAGTGATCTTGTTCAGTGCCTGATAGTCAATACAGAGTCTCCAGGTCCCATCCTTCTTCTATACCAAAACAATCGGGCTTCCACATGGTGATGAGCTTGGCCTGATGTTCCCTTTCTACAGTAGTTCCTGAATCTGCCTCATGATCTCATCGTTCTCTAGAATAGAGCGTCAATAGATTGGTCCATTGGGCAGTGCCGCGCCGAGGGTCAGATCAATGGAGTGCTTGACCTGGCAGTGCAGAGGTACCACTGTGGGTGAGGAAAAAATGTCACTGTACTCTTCCATGACCTTTTCTATCTGTTGCTGCTATGCGGAGGAGGCCTGCGTGGAAGCTGTGGCCACAACCTTATTCTTTCCTTGGGGGTGAATGATAAGGAAAACGAATTTCCTAGTTTGGGAAATGCTCTTACTGCATTACTTTGTAGTGATCAAAGAGATGGCGGTAGGAGGGGCTACCTCCAGTATCTTGTACAACTTATTATCCAAAGTAATAATCACAGAGAGAGGACTAGACTCATATACAACATGTCGCTTCCACAATTATGGTTGTCCTAAAAATACATCAGAAACTTCAAGAGGAGCAACGTCACACAATACCTCATACGTGAAGGGCTTGATGCTATAGGGAAGGAGGCACTGCTGGCTAACGTGAAGATCTCGTCCTTGGTGAAGCCACCCAATGGTGTACGGCTGTGGATGTGTTGTAGTCTTTAGGCCTAGCCGCTTCATGACTTCTACTAAAATGAGGTTCTTTTGGCTCCCACTGTCGACAATGAACTGCAGCGGAGAACCCTTCACCCACATATGTGAGTGGAAGAGGTGTTCCCCCTCCTCTGGATCTTCAGGTTTAATTTTCATTGTGGTGGCCACGGTGGCACTAGGATCCGCATCAATGATATGCTTCCCTTTGTCGGTCCCCTTATTGGGTTCTGATTCAGAGTCGGATCCTGCGTCTAATTTGGAAGCCTTCAGCTCGGCCACTAGTGACTTCCTAGCCCGACACTCACTTGTATTGTGAGCGGAACTCTTATGGGACTCACACCATTTTCCCATGTCCTTCTTCGTCTTTGTGGTGTTGTTCTTTGCTTGTGGCTTCTCAGGGTTGTCTTGGATAGCCCTGCCTTGGCTTGGTCCCTTGTTTTGTGGTTTGGGGGCACCTTTTCCTTTCTTTGGATTTGCAGGTCCAAAGTCTCGCTTCTTCTATTTAAAATTCTTCTCAATCTTTACAACATACCAATATGTTGTGCCAAGCGAGGAAATGTCTAGGAACTCCATCTTTTCCTGGATATACTTGTGTAGATAGTTGCGTTACTTGAGCACCAAATGCCACTCAGTATCCTTGATACCCAGCTTCGTACGAAGGGTATGGAAAGTATTTGTGAACTTTGGAACATCTTGGTCCCTTCCCTATCGTAGCGTGGTCCACTTTATGTATTTATCTTTAGAGCTCCTGACAGGGTAATTCTATTCATTGATGGCATCTCAAAAATAATTCCAAGTGGGTGCAATTGAAAACAACGAGGGTTCACTCTCGTCCTTTTGTTCACAGTAGGTTTCCCACTAGTCCTTGATGTGTGGGGCGGCTTTGAGAAGTGAAAATGTAATATTTTCCCAATTAGAAAAGTCATGAACTGAAAAATATCCTTCCAATAGATTTAACCATTTATCTACGATGTCTGCATCTATCAAGCCTTTGAATATGGGAATATAGAAGTTAACTTGTACCTTAAAATGAGTGGCACCTCCAGAGTGGCTGCTGGATGAAGATGCATCACCTCTTGGGTAGCTGTTGAAGGATCCGGGAAAAGTTATCCATCATAGCGTCCCTTTGTCGCTTGAGAGAGTCTTCGAGCAACACTTTGAAAGGAGCTTGCGCCCCCTCATCTTTCTTTTCTTCTTCCATGGGAGGTCGTCAGGTTTTGCAAGGTTGATCTTGCAATGGTTCAACTAGATCGAGCCCTGATTCCTTATACCTTGACCTCGTTGGGGACATGTAAAGAAAAACAAATAAAGAGCAGACTGCTCTATTACCATTGATTTGAACTTAAACAGGAACGCAACAACTTACAAATATAATCATAAACATAGAGATGCAGCAGAAAAACACTTCATTTCATTAATGGAAAAATACTGAACTATACTTACAAACATAATGGAAATAAGATAGCTCAGGAGATGTTAGCTTATCTCTGAGGAGAGATGTGGTGGCTACATGCCTCTGAACTATGTTACAATGAGGCTCAAAGGCATATTTATTATTGAGAAACAATGGAAAACCCTAAACATCCAAAAACCTAACCATAGGAGATGAAGCGCCAAAACTGTGGGCCCTGTTTGGGTAAATTGGCACATCAACTTCCCGAGGTCATAACTTTGGCAGAGATCTCCGTTTGGCTATCATAATACCTCATTTCAAAGATCTCGAAGAGAAGGGCAAAATCAAAAAACCAAATCGGTTTGGGAAATTTTTGGTCTCTCTCCCTAAAAACGTCGTTCAAGGCCTCAAAATGGATCTAGAATGTTCAGGACCTGAAAAACTGCCAAAAATAGTACATCGTGCTACAATTAAGGAAATCGAAAAACTGAAATAGATAGTTTTGGGGGTCCAAGTAGAATAGGTAGGTGGCCACCAATATCCACCTAGATCACTCATTGAGAGGGAGTGTTGATTTTTGTAGTTTGGGAGGTACTCCAAGTCTTGAGGATCGAGGGTTTGGAGGAAGGAGCTAAAAAAGTGGCCCTATGGGCTTGAAATCTAAGCTTGGGGTTTTCCACCCATTGATATTTGGGCCAAAACTTCAACAAGGCTTTGACATGTGATGGAGGGAGATGATAGAGGATTTCGAGACAAATCCAACACATTAAGAATCATTGAATTCCGAGTTTTGAAAGTGGAGTTATGAATTTTTGAAGTTTGTGTGTGGGCTTATGGCACAAAGTTAAGGTCAACTTAGTGGTTAAGTGACCTTATGACAACCCATATGGTTAATTCGTTGGAGCCACTTGATGCCTATAAATAAATATCAAGTGTGATGTATTAGAACACATCCTAAGAGCATCTAACATTATAGAATAGCTCTAAATTGGACAAGAATTGAGGCAGAAGGAGGAAGAGGCAAGGAAGCTGAGTTAGAGAGGGAATATCTCTGAGTTTGGGTGTAGTTTCCTTGGGAGAAAAATAATGTAGGGCTGAGGCATCACCTTGGAGGCTACAAAGATTATTTGGCATGGTCTTTTTTTCCTATTTTGGGAGCATCCTTCTTGCTCGGTAGAGCTGCTACTATGAAGGTAAGATTGATGTGTTTATTTGTTCATTATAGTGTGTGGGATCCCTGTTATTGGTGGTTGCATAAATTTTATAGATAACAACATATGTTTGGAGGTGGTTTGAAGGTCGTGAATGCTTGAGGAGAGAGTTTACTTTAGGCAATAACCTCTAGGAGTAGCACGTAGGTATATAGGGGTTAAGAGGCCTTCAAATAAGGGTTCTTCTTGTGTCACAAAGTAGCCCTACTTTGTTGTAGCAGTTCAAGTGGTTTAAGAACCTTGTGGAGGTACCCAAGGTGTATTGAAATCCAAGGAAGGGACATCAAGGAAGGAGAAATATTTCACAAGGGAAACAATAGTTTTGGAGCAGTGGTTTAGGGCTATTGTGTGTGCCCTAACTAGTTTGGTGCATGCACAAAAATCAAGGACAAGGAGGCAACAAGAGTGAGTTGCAGATGTCACCTTGTTGATGATCAGATACTAGAGGATGTAGTTTCCTAATAGAGGATGGGTTGAGAAGTTTGTTAGCAGCCATGTGGAAGGGTCTCCGTAGGTGTTGGCTGCCCTAACTAGGAGCATATGCTATAGTAGGATTGGTCACTTGTGGTTTCTTGGAGGGCAACATTAAAGTGGACCAAGTGTGGAACTTAGATTGGGCATTTATGGTTTGCTAGAAGACAACATGATAATTCCCAATTTGGAGCCCAGTGTACACCATCTTCATTGACTTAGGTGGTTGCTAGATTGGTAGTAGCTAAGCTCAAGGTTTGATCAACTAGAAGAGCAATTGAGAAACCCTAAACTTGTGTGTGGAGAACAACTTCTACAACAGATGATGGGAAGTCCTCCTACCCTATGTTCATTGTGGGAGATGGAAATCTTGCAGTGATATATGGCATCCCTTTGTGCCCTATGTTGGTCTCCATTGGAGTAGCGCAGGAAGACCATAGTGGGCTGAAGTCCCTTAGTAGCTAAGGAGCAGTAGTGGGAAGATTGAGAGTTGTTCACAAATGAAGTTGTGAACGACTCAACATAAGTATCGATGTGTTGTGCCCTTTATGGACTAAGGCACAACTAGTGAGAAGATTGGATAGTCGAGCTTCAGTGACTAGATGGTCTTGGATTGTTAATAGAGGGAGTTCTGCAGATCAGGCACCGAAGGACTGGACAGGTACAGGGTATGACCGAGAGGAGCTGAGAGAGCATGCGACAATAAAATGGTCAAAGTATCTTGTTGAGTGTAGATTGGTTGTCGATGGATTTCCACTAAGGCCCAGTTTTGTATTCTTATACTGGGGGATGTATAAGGGGCATTATCCCTAGTACGAGAGCCCTAGACTGTTGTATTATTTTTTTGGATTAATATAATGAAGTTGGGTTATTGTACAAATTTGTAAAAAGTTGTCTATATTTTGTGCACTAGTAGATTTATTGTTGTTTATATTCTGTTGTAAAAAGTAGTTTCGTTGTGATTATTCATTTGGTAGCATCATAGATTTAAGACTCTATCCTAGACACCAAGATTGTTTAAATTCAATAATGGTCACTAGCAATTAGCATATAGTTTTTTCTTTCACCTACAAGGAATATGGAAAGTGTGAGAATGTTGGCATATGTGTGTTATACACCTTGCATTACTTTAGCATAGCAAGGAATAAATGTAGATCAATATTAGAGAATAAATGCATAGAAATAGCATGGAATAAATGTTAGCTATTGGTAGGGAATAAATATAGATATCTCACACATGATGAACTTTAAGCAATAATAGTTGGCCAATTACTTACTAGTGGTTTCCAACATCTATAATTGGAAAGCTAATAAATAGTTTATGGTTTAGTTATTCCTATATATTCAATGTTATGTTATAAGAAAAAAATGCATGCGTTTTAGTTTATTGATATGTTATCAGAACTTATCCAAAGTCCATATATATATATATATATATATATATATATATATATATATATATATATATATATGGTGAATTTGTAACTTGTTAGAGTAATCCATGCAAGGCCTATGATCAAACCTAGTAGTTGCCACTATAAAAACAAGAGCATATCAAACAACCCTAAGATAGATATACCGGGAATTTATGACTTAGCAATAACTGAGACTCCATGAGGGAAGGAGAGCCTGCTCCTTGAGCCTTATCATAATGGGCCAAAGATGTCCTCCCCATGGGATATGGAACCAAGCAGATGGAATAACATCCACTTGTGCCAACCACTCGGTCATCTGACCATAAGGAGACCTAGATTTCTTATGTTTTGAATTTATTATTATATTATTTTTCATCAATCTAGATGATTTTAGAGTGGAAAATGTGGGGGAATTAACCTACAAGATCGTTTTTATTAATGGGACCCAGTTTGAAAAATTAGGGTCTAAAACCTTTTGGGATCATTTCAAGGCATAAAATGATATTTTTTAGGGGTAGAACCTTTCTGCCTTAGTGCTACACCTTTTTTTTCATATTGTACACATAGATACCTTTCCAACAACACAAATCTCCTAAAAAAAAGTCTGTATGCAAAAGTTATGACACTTAGAAGTTGACCTTTCTATTTGGGCCACCCTAATTTGAGCAGATATCATGTGAGCCCCCATTATTAATGGAAAATGGGATATCCATGTGATTATGATGAATAATACTCTATAAGAGTCTATATTATAACTCTGGTTAAGAGTTGAGATGTTCAAATCTAACCACTAACAGACTATCGAGTTGTGTT
Source organism: Pinus tabuliformis (assembly GCA_031772625.1). Lineage (NCBI taxonomy): Eukaryota > Viridiplantae > Streptophyta > Pinopsida > Pinales > Pinaceae > Pinus > Pinus tabuliformis. Next base: position 387,309,161 of record CM062816.1, on the reverse strand, counting down.
ATAACCAGGCCACAAGGAGGAAAAAGGGGTTCCATTATTTTTTAGTTCACTTGTTCCATAATAGCGCATGAGACATAAGCCTTACTTCTTTGTACTCACAACCATTTTATATTCAGATAAATAAAGAAGCCTCAAACTTTCCTTCTGTACGGTAATTTAATTGATATTTAAATTACATAATTAAATTGTGAGACTAAGATTCATGTTGCACAATATATGCTGGGAGTTCTATTTTTTATTATAATATGAAATTGGAATGTAATTTCTATTGAAGAAAATTAAGAATCTGAGTTAAACAATATTAACTCATATCAATCCTACGCACATGTTCTTTCCATAAAACCTTTTTTTTTTAAAGAAAATTGCATTAATGAAATCAAATGAAAGTTATATGCTATTGAGTTGAAATGAAAATTACTCTACTTGACAAGAATTGAAACTTATTCTATTGAACTGAATTGAAAATACTATTCTAATGAATGGAATTGAAACAATATTCAATTGCAATAAATTGAAATTTTATCTAATTGACAAAATTTGAAATTTCTACTCTATACAATTGAAAGGAATCTTAGTATATGAGATTTGTAATTTCATCTACTTTAAACTACGTTAAGAAAAATAACTTGAAAGAGATGTTCTAAACTAAATCTTTAATTGACTACTAATGTGTGCAGCTATGAATCTAGGCATCAATTCGTAAATATGAGACTAAGCAGAACAACTGAAATGAGTAAACTAAGGAAGGAAATATTTTTTATATTTTTGGTTTATAAGTGAACACTCAACTTGTGCAATCAAAACAATGTTAGGTAAACCATAATGCAAAACAAAGCATTGATAGAAAACATCTAATTGTCTACAAATGAAAAAAAAAAGAGACTACTTATAACATAGTATTGAATCAACAACTAAAGTAACTCACAACTCTTTAGGGGGGCCTCCTGTTGAGTGCAAGAATAAAATAACTTCAATCATGAATTATTCACCCACACATTTGATCATAAAAAGGAAGAGTGGAATTGTAATAAAACAAAGGTCTTCAATAGAAAACGATTATAAACTTAAAAGAGATGTCCATTTGTCTCATTTCAAGGTGTTTTATAATGTCTCTCGAATAACAGTTCGAAGAGTTACATGCCAAGAAACTAGTTTGTGATTGACAACTAAGTAATTTGATCAAAACAAAAGTCATGCTTTTCATGATTTGCTATGAGAAGAGAAAATCATGAGAATATTTTGAATTGACATAACATAAACTTTAATCCCAAGATTTTCTCATTTATCCACATTCTCACTTGACAATGCCACAATATTTCTTCAAGTTCTATATAAGGATGGAGTATTATAATGGGAGTTGACTTATGGTCTACCCATCATATTTCTTGAATCCTGTGAATTTCAAGATCAATGTAATAGGTGGTTGTCTATAATTTAAGCATTTTTCATCCATTCATATACTTTATTCTCCTCAAATGACTCTGGAACCTACCTAACCATAGATTGAGCTACAAAATCTCTAGTTAGATGCAGAATCAATGCAATTCGGTAGACATAGAGATGTTTTGATTAGATTTCACAAAGAAACTAAAGATTATAAACTGTGAATGAATGATACCTTTTATTATATCTGAGCATATTTGGAGTAACCTTATAGCTTGAAAACGTAGCATAATTATCATGAAAAAGATGGAGGTAAAGGTAAAAGGGTGTAAAAAAGAGGACAATTCAAGATTGCAACACCTTCCATCAGGGTTTTCTTTCAAAAGGGTTTCCATGATTATATCTTGTGTCAAATAATCATTTGTGAGTTTTTTTCATTGTTATCTATTTTATGCATAATTTTAATTTTCATGCATACACAATTAACAATAATCTATAGATTGAAAGATGTAAAGAGAAATGAAATCCTTATATTGTAGATTTCAAATTTTTAAATATAGTTTTATCAGATTTGTTGTGACAAATTATCATATAGAATATCTATGACAATTTATGGATCCCATTATATTATTAATAAACAATATTGTTAAAAAAATAGATACTTTGTAATGTAAAACAATACATTGTTTTAGAGTAGAGTTTCAATAAGTGGAGTTTTTTCTTTCTTTCATATATTGGAATTCATTTATTACAATTATATTATTTAATGTTTTACGAATTATTTTCTAAGTAATCAAGTACTCCAAATCCGCAATTATGTGTGGCTAGCAAATGATTTAAATTCATTAGAGGTATTATATATATATATATATATATATATATATATATATATATAAAATATGATTTAAAATTATATATAATGATTTAAAATTTATTAGTGGTATTATGTTATTTTATATATATTTTGAAAATTTGAATCGAGATTTTTCTAATTTGTTCACCTTTTGATGAATTTTGTAATAAATTCTCTTTTACTATTTAAATTAAATCCACTTAAATATATGTCGATTTTCTCTTTTATAATTTCCTAAAGTTTTGTATTTTATATATTATGAAATAGATGAATACATGAAAAAGATGAAAGGGTTTATATTCCCTTATCTATATTAGTTATAAATAATGTGTATATTATTACCCATTTCTTTTAGATTAATGAACGAGAATATGAGTAGGTGAGAAATGAATTTTTCCATATTCATCACTTATTGTTATTCATACATTATGTTAATTTTGCATATGACTTGATTATTAAATTTTTTGGTTTGCTATGATTTTTATTTATGAGGGTTCACTTTGTAAGTTTGTGGTGTAGTACTTTTATTTATGAGATATTAAAGAAGATATTGAAATTTTTCCCTAATGCTCTGAAAACTTTTTAATATACATTTTTAATTGTCTGTATGATTTTATTTTTAATTTATATCATAGGTATTAATTTTTTCATGACATTTATTATTATATTTTTCAATGCTAGAGGGATAGAGGGGATATATTTATGTAACTTAAGTATAAATTTTAGACTTTGGCTTATTGTAATTTTAGAGATATATTATGAGGAAGTTAATATTCCTTAATACTCTTGAAATCTAGTTCAAACAAGTTAATTTGGTATTTTCACTATAAATTTTTTTTTTGGATGTTTAGAATATGATACTTATAGGAGTTATAGGAAATACCTTCATGTGGTAAAAAATTTAAGCATTGGTTCACTACACCTCTAGAGATATGATTTGAGGAAGTTTTCTTCCTTAATGCTCCTTAAATTTGCTTCGATGAGGTTGGTTTGGAATTTTTTCTATAACTTTCCTTTTGAGATATTTATAATTATAAAATATTGAGGAGGTAGAGAAGGGCTATATACATATCTATTATAGAAATTTTAGACTTTGGTTTCCTCTAATTTCATAGATATGCTCTAAGTATGTTGGGCCTCTTGAATTCTCCTCAAAATTGCTTCAAACATGTCACCTTGACATTTTTTTGTTATTTCTTTCTAATCTGTTTCATATTGTGAAATATTGAGAAGACAAATATGAGATCTATAGGTATCAATAGTAGAAATTACATACTTTATTTCACTATAATTTCATATATATTCCCTGTGGAGGTTAGGGTTCTTGAATGTTCCTAAAATCTACTTCAAACTCATTACTTTGACTTTTTTGTTGTAACCTATTTCATGGGGATTTTTCATACCATGAAAATTCCATGGATCTAAGGAGACATACTAAATATCCTTGCATAAAAATTTAAATACCATATTTGTAAAATTGGGTACATGCCGTGTTGTATAAGTTTGTTCTTGGGAAGAAGAAAAAATAACAAGTTTTGGGAGAAGCATAGCCAATGAAGGAAGAAGCAACAGATAGACTTGGTGAAGGTAGAAGTAACTAATAGAACTAAGGAAGGTATAAGTTGTTGGGAAAAACACTTGGGGAGGAGGGGTGAATCGGTATTTATAACCCAATTTAACTTTTCATTTCTTATTCTGAATTTTGTATGCTACTATTATTTATGCAACTAGCATATGTGCATGACCCTTGTGAATGAAAACAACATATATCCAATTTACTTTAATTATATTAACTTCCATGAGTGAGTTACCTTAACTAGTGAATAATCAAATCAATAACTAGTAAAGAACAAGTAAATCACAATATATGAGCAACATACATAGAACACCAGAATTTTTGGTGGAAACTCAATGTGAGAGAAAACCACTGCTACCGTTATCTTTGTCTTCTTTCTTATTATATAAAGAAAATATTCATTACATTGTTGTAGTGATGCAAAATCTTACCAGTATGTGGGCACCCACCTGTAGGAGGCTACAACCTCCACTCTTTCTCCATCTCCTATTAGAAGGGATCTACAACCCCCTGTTCTCGCTTCCTAGCTACTACTAGAATGGAGATCCTACCCTCTTACTGAGGGATGCAACCATTAGATCCTTGTGGACCACTTTTCAGAATGTTTCAAACTGTATCCATATGTTAAATAGTCATCAAACAACCTGTAGGCCACCTTTCATCATATTTTCAAATTGGATCCACACCAACAATAACCCAAACCAATATGACATACTGAAATACTAAATTTGAAATCACTGAAGCACTGCAAACCAACTGAATGTATGAAGCATCAAACAACTAAATGAAAAAATAAACTAGAACAAATAAACATCAGAATATGTACGCGATCATTCTTAATAGAACCTATGTGTATATTTGCTTCCATTGCATAAAAATTACATACATATCTCAAATCACTCACAAATGAAAATACTATCTAATTGAATTACTGTAACATTGAAAAAAACATTGAATCAAGTACTGAACCAATCATAGATCACCAAACTATAGCATCATTACCAATCAATATTCCATTCCATATTTAACCTAATCAACATTGTGAGACAAAGATCAACATGATCAACACACCATCGACAATCAACAACAAACAAAATAGAACTCATCAAATATCATCATTTATCAACATTGCAAACCCTAGAACATATACATGACATTCATGAAACATATCAGCATATGTACGCGATTACCATGTATAACACCTGCATACAAATATCAACATACAAAATAAATTCATAGAATTTATATGTGATTATACATAACCACATTCACATATGTACACGGGTATCCAAAGATAAAATTGCATACAGATCTGAAAACTTTTGTTGCAAACATATCTTCATTCTCCAAACCATTTACGATTAGAACTACATACATATGAATAATTCATTTAGATCACAACATCATTATAATCACATATCTATAATTCTTTGCGACCTAGACATCTGCAATAAGTAAATCAATTCAACATATGTGTCAACAAACTTCAAATCTTCTAGATATGAGTCTTCTTCTTTCACCCTAGTGCATACATGTTTCATATCATATTACACATGAATAACCCATAACTTGCACACATAACACCTTGATATCCATCCATTTATATAGCTTTTAGACTTAGCTAATACCTTAGGTAAATCCATTGGTAATGTCATAAGTATTCTTTGATGTGATCAAATAACTGTTTCTTCTCCTATTACTATGGGCCAATACCATGGTAATGACCCCTGGCATCTAGATTTCCATGGTTCATATTACATACATGACTTTTTCTCATATGACCTGCATATGTACATGACCCTTCTTCCTAGGAACCACACATATTTTCTCAAATTTTACTTGTGTCATCCAATTGTCATTGAATTGTTGTTTCTTTGCTTATAACATCTGTAGTATCTATACCAAAATGCATGAGATCATGTTATCACAATGTTGACATCTTTATCAATCAAGTTTCCATCAAGGGTAACACATTAGCCATAATTCCAATAGTCTCCCCCTTTGGACTTGATGGAAATCACTTTGGTGTTTGTACACCACTTCTAAATATACCTGCAAACACCAAGTCTTTTCTCAAACACACCAATCTTATCTCTAAGAATTCTTCTCCAAACACCAAGCTTCTCCCCCACTTTGACATCAAGGGAAAATGGCTAAACCAAACTGAATGAAGTACGTCCCTTGTAGTGTTGATTGTTGTAGGGATGATTTGATGAATCAAATATGTATACTAATCATGCTACCCCTGAGCATATGCTGAACCTTCTAAAGATATACAATAAAATTACAAGTCTTTATGACTCAACCAAATATGACCTTTCCTATCACCAATGATTCATTATTACATCAATCACCCAACACAGTGGGATTACATATTTGACCCAAATTTTACATCAATGTCCCAAAATAATGGGATTACATACATAGCCCATACATGACTGAATTTTAGAATGACTTACAATATGGTTCTTTTCATGACCTTTACATGAAGAGACATATTTGACACTTAAAAGATAAGAACCTCCATCATGAGATAGCAATACCATAATAGTCATCAACAACCATCATTTACCATATATGAATATGTAACATAAACATATGATAGAGGCAAGATATATAACAACGTGAACTTCCTCATCATAAAAAAACATATGGAATCAATGAAATGAACTCATCATAAACTCATCACACAACAAGAAGTACTCAAGAAAAAATAATGCCAACACCACACTATTAGAATCATAGCAGTTGCTCCCCTGTGAATGTGTGCCAACCATCAAATTTAATCATATTCGTCTTAGCAAATACATCAAAAAACATCTCAATAATATAAACATAAGATCAACTTATATGAATCAATCATTATTTTTAAACATCATAAGGGTATCACCAATAGACTGTAGAAAGCCAATGTCAAGCGAGACTACTAATAATTAAATGATGGAAACATAGAGGAAGCTCCCCCGTGAATCTGTTCCACTCCTTTTTTATTACTAAGGAGTATACACGTCTATATAAATTAGAAATTATGTATATACAAAACTGTCTTTCATACCATCCGTGTACAGAAAGTAAACTATAGGAGTTTACAGCCACAACTCCCCCTAAACATGACATGACTGTTAGAAAAATTAGCAGAGTGAAGAGGCAAGAATCATTCCTATTTTTTGTCTGAAATATTCAAAGGATTCACATGGAAGTGACTTTCTAAATATGTCTGTAACTTGTTCCTTTGAAGGAACATATACCATTTTGACTTTTTGATCAATCACCCGCTCTTTCAGAAATTGGTATTTGATTAGAATGTGCTTGGTTTTTGAGTGCATGACACGATTTTTTGAGATACTTATGGCACTAGTATTATCCCAGAGAATAGTTACAAGTTGAGGACAAGCGACTTGAATATCTTGGAATGTTTGGATCATCCATAGAAGTTGAGTATAACAAGATGTAGCAACAACATATTCCCTCAGTAGTAGATAAAGCAATAGAACCTTGTTTCTTAATAAACCATGAAACTAAGCAAGGTCCCAAATATTATTCTCCTTGACTAGTACTTTTGTGGTAATCAACATTACTTGCCTAATCTGCATCTGTGTAAGCATGAAGTACAAAGTATATATTTTTGGGATACCATAGACCAAAATATTAAGTGCCTTGTAGATACTTTAATATTATTTTAACTTCTTGGAGATGAGTTTCCTTAGGATTTTCTTGAAATCTTCCAACTATGTCAATTGCATGCATAATTTCTAGTATTATACCTATAAGACAGAGAAAGATTCCAATCATAGATCTGAATTCTCGTTGATTAATTGAAGGAGAATCATCATTTTGACTAACATTGCATCCTGATACCATAGGTGTGCATATAGGTTTGCAATCTTCCATTGCATATTTCTTTAAAATCTGCTTGAGATACTTGGTTTGAGAAAGAATGATATCATCTTTAGTTTGTTGGATTTGAAGACCAAGAAAGTATGTTAGTTCACCAAGTAGAGACATTTCAAATTCTTGTTTCATAATTGAAGAAAATCCTTGACTCATATATTCTACATTGATTCTAAATATAATTTCATATACATAAACTACTACTATCAAAAGTTTTTTCTCATCAAATTTGATATATAAATTGTTATCTACATATCCCTTCTTGAATCCTTGTTGCTAAAGATACCTCTCAAGAAGATAGTACAATGCACGATGAGCTTGTTTTAACCTATACAATTCCTTCTTAAGTGAAAACAATATTTTTATCATTACCAACAATGAATCCTTTAGGTTTTTCAATATAAACTTCTTCTAGATCTCCATTAAAAAATGGAGATTTTTAACATCCATTTGATATACCTTAAAGTTATGAGAGCTGGAAAATGCAACAAAACATTCTTATGGCTTCAAGTGTTGCTATGGGAGAAAATATCTATTCAAAGTCTATCCCTTCTTATTGAGCATAACCTTTTCATACAAGTATTGCCTTGTTTCAAATTACTTCTCTATTTTCATTTAGTTTGTTCTTAAACACCCAGTTTCTTCCAATTACATTTTTATCATGAGGCCTTGGTACTAGTTGCCATGTATGATTCTTTTCTATTTGATCACGTTATTCATGCATTCCTTCACCAAAAATTCATATTTTCTTGCTTGATTCACATTTTGGGGTTGAATTGTGGATAGTAAGGCTGCGTGACATGAAGTCTCACTAAGATTTCTTCTAGTTTGTATTCCTACTTCCTTTTTACCTAGAATTTGACATTTAGGATGATTTTTCTGAACATACCCTCATGGTGTCTTTTCTGATATATATCATTTCCTTCCTCTGATGCTTCTCTTTATCCTTATCCTACAAAATTTTGGTTTGAAGTAGTAAGACGTTCATCATCTACTTGTGATTCCCCTTTTGTACCTATGAATTCTTCATCAATCACAACATCTACGCATTCAACAACCTTTTGAAGCCTTTATTGTAACAATTATATCATTTGCTTCTGTGAGAGTATCCAAGGAGGATTCCTTCATCAACTCTAGATTCAAGATTCCTAAGCGTATCATCATTTTTCTTTATGAAACATTTTCTTCCAAAAATTCTAAAATGTTTGATAGTTGGAGGCTTACTAAACCAGGTTTCATATCGAGTTTTATCATTATTTACTCATACATGAGATTTGTTAAGTATAGTCACAGTTGTATGAGCTTCTCCCCCCCATAAGGTGTGAGATGTTCCTAACTCATCAAGCATGGAACATATCATTTGGTGAATTATCCTGTTCATTCTTTCTACCACTCCATTTTCTCGAGGAGTTTTAGCTAGGGAAAAATGTCTTTTGCTGCCATGTTGTTTACAAAAAATAAAGAACTTGTCTGATATAAACTCTCCTCATCTGTTATATCTAAGGCATTTTATTTTTAGATCTAATTCATTTTCTAACAAAGCCTTGAACACTTTGAACTTATCAAATGCCTCATATTTATACTTTAATAAATCAATCCAACACATTCTTGTAAAGTCACCAATGAATAATATGAAGTATTATTCACCATGAAGAGTCTTCTTTCTCATAGGACCACATAAATCAGTATGAACAATTTCTGTTGGAAATAATACTGAGAGGGGGGGCGAATCAATATTATTATGTCAATTATTTTTCATTTCATAATCAGATTTGCATACGCTACTTCAGTTAGTGAAAACGGTGTATATACACAACTGCAGTTAAGGAAACTCGCGTATAACTTGCAGACTTATAATTTAATTTATTCTTCAGATGTTGATCATTAATCTGTGTGTCAGAACCATATAAACAGTAACTAGGAATAGTAAAACAGAATAGACAGTCACACACAAGAACACAAGATATAAGGTGGAAACCCAATGTGGGTGAAAACCAACTGATGTAATTCGTCTCTATCTTCTTTCAATTAGAAACTTCTTTTTACAATGTTTCTATATTGGTTCAGTCTTATACCAGTACACAGGCTTCTACCTACAGAAGGCTACCACCTTCTCTCATTCTCCAGCTTCTCCTGGAAGGGAGCTACAACCCTCTTAGCTCTTGTACTAGCTGATGTACTAGTACGTAGGTGCTGACCTACAGAAGGCTACAACCTTCTCTTTTCTTCCAGGGACCACATTTCATAAATTTTCAGACTAGATCCATCAATAACAATAATCAAACATCAAATACATCTGCATCAACGAATCTCCTTTGCTTTAATCAAAACTGAATCAAACAATCACTTCTCTGAATGTTGTAACCAGAATACATTAACAGTAACCAGAAACTAATCCTCAACCTAGAACACTCCAGCAATAACCAGAAGTAGCTAAAACATATTTCATGAGACGTACGCTACTTCAATATGAAGAACCTGCGTGCATATGCTTCTATATTAAGGCAAAACAGCGTATACGCTATTTTGACTTACTGAACCAGCATGTATACACGCCCCTGTTGTGCCGAACCTGTGTACAGATCTATAAAAGATAATTTACCCTTTTCACTTATAAGTTATACCCAGATTATCAGATTTGTAAATCAAGTCATGCGTCAAAATATAAAATATCAAAATCACATAAAGATACTACTATTCAAGCCTTAATATCTTGACCTATCAATAGAACTTATCCTTCTTCTAGCACTCAAGTTCCTCCTTGGTTCAGATCCAGCTATGCACCATAACCCAATTCTAGATCTTGCTCTTCATCAGATATTCAATGCTTGAGTGAATGCCTTTTCCTAATGATCTCCTTCCCCTTTTATAGTCTTAGGCCTTACTCAATACCATGGTTCAAAACCATAGAGAATCAATACCATGGACCCAATACCTCGGTTCAACACTTCGGAAGAGATACCATGGTCCAAAACCATAGGTCCAAATACCAAGGACTAAATACCATGGACCAAAAATAAGTTTTCCCTCATGTAAACGCTTTTCCTTGCATGAAATTGTGTGCATACGTATACGCGCCTTTTGATCGGCTATCCCGCGTGTATACGCGACTTGGCTAAGAGGAACCTGCGTATATCTCTTTTTCCTTCATTTTGAGGGCCTGAACTGTGATCTGTCATTTGAGTGAGTTGCCATCAAGGACAACACTTGTGTCATAGCGCCAAACCTGTGTCATAATGCCAACAATCTCCCCCTTTGGACTTGATGGCAACCCAAAGTCACTCAAAGTCATTCTCCCCCTTTGTCATCAAGGGCAAGGGGTTATGCTCCCCCTGAGTACATGCTGGAATCTCTGCTCTGCTGTGCTGACCATGCTGCCCCTGACTGTAGGCAAGGCATGACTTTATATATCATAAATGACCTTCCTATCACCAAAGACTCATACATATATCCATCTCCCAACCAAGTGGGGATATACCAAAAGTTTACACATGAGAAAACAAGAACATTACATCATTCATCCCAGGCATAGTGGGGAAACCAACATAGGCTGTTACATGACCTTGATAATAAAAGAAGTACATGACATAGAGACTAAGTATTTAAGACAAGACTATGATAGTCATCAGCAACTAACATCAGCAACATCTGTCAATCATCATCAAGACTAGCAACCATGATCTCCCTCTACACCTGTTCCACCTGAAAGAAAATGAACCAAAAATCTTCTAAGATAATGCCAACAATGCATTATTAGAAGTATATGCTCCCCCTAAACCTCTGCCAGATAGTCTCTGTTAGACCCATATTAGACTCTTTTCATCCTGAGTCTGGCCCCACTGTTTGTCTTCAAACCAACATATATGCGATTGTACCCATAGAAATCAGCGTATGCATGCGGATATGCTTCATCAAAATCGCGTACAACCACTCTTCTCTGAAACAGATAATTTCAACAGCAAGATGATGCATCAACTACTCCCAGCTTCTGTCTGAGGTATTCAAATGTCTCCCTAGGCAGTGGTTTGGTGAATATATCAGCAACTTGTTCCTTTGAGGGAACATACTCCAATTTGACCTTTTGTTCAAGCACTTGTTCCTGGAGAAAATGATATTTGATAGGTATGTGCTTGGTCTTCGAATGCATGACTGGATTCTTTGAAATACTAATTGCACTTGTATTATCACAAAAAATGGAGATAGGTGGAGTGCAAGTGATTTGAATATCTTGCAATGTTTGCATCATCCAAAGGAGTTATGTGCAGCAAGATGCAGCAGCCACATATTCTGCTTCAGCTGTAGATAATGCTATTGAGATTTGTTTCTTTCTAAACTAAGATACTAATCTGGAACCCATAAAGAATGCACCACCACTAGTGCTTTTTCTGTCATCCATGCTTCCTACCCAATCTACATTTGTATATGCATGAAGTGTGAGATCTGTATCTCTACGATACCATAAGCCATAATTTTGCGTTCCATGAAGATATTTGAAGATCCTCTTAACTGCCTGAAGGTGTGCTTCCTTTGGATTTTCCTGGAATCTTCCAACTATTCCCACTGCATGCATGATGTCTGGTCAGGTACCTGTCAGATATAGTAGACTACCAATCATGGATCTATAGGTTGGTTGATGTACTACTGCTGATTCATAATTTGCGCTGAGGCTGCATCCTGTTACCAGAGGGGTACATACTGGTTTCGAATCCTCCATCCCATATTTCTTCAAGATCTACTTGAGGTACTTGGTTTGTGATAGAAAAATACCATCTTTTTTTTGTTGGACTTGTAAACCAAGAAAATATGTGAGCTCACCAAGTAAGGACATTTCAAATTCTTTCTGCATCACCAAAGCGAAGTTTTGACTCATGGCTTCTTCATTGCTACCAAAGATGATATCATCAACATACACAACAGCTATTAGCAATTTATCATTATCAATTTTTATATATAGATTGCTATCTGTTGATCCTTTTGAAAAACCTTGTTGATGGAGGTATTTGTCCAACCGAAAATACCAAGCCCTTGGAGCCTGTTTAAGGCCATAGAGAGCCTTTTTGAGTCTGCATACAAGTTTTGGATCATTTCCAAGGATGAATCCATCTGGTTGCTCAATGTACACTTATTCTTCTACGTCTCCATTTAGGAAAGTAGATTTCACATCCATTTGATATACTTTGAACTTCTGAAAGCTAGAAAGAGCAAGGAACATTCTTATGGCATCAAGTCTAGCAACTGGTGCAAAAGTTTCTTCAAAGTCTATGCCTTCTTGTTGAGCATACCCTTTACAAACAAGTCTTGCCTTGTTTCTAATAACATCTCCATTCTCATTCAGCTTGTTTTTGAATATCCATTTTGTCCCTATGACATTCTTATCATTTGGTCTAGGAACCAGTCCCAAGTGTTATTCTTTTCAATCTGCTCAAGTTCTTCATTCATTGCCTTGACCCAGCATTCATATTTGCATGCTTCACTAACATTTCATGGTTCAGTGGAGGAGAGCAATGCTAGATATCTTGAAGCTTCTGAAATAGTTCTTCTTGTTTGTACACTTGCCTCTTTCTGCCCCAAAATTTGAGTCTCTGGATGATTCTTCTGGACATACTTGGATGGAGTCTTTTCTTCTACACTTATTTGTTCTTCTGGTGCCTCATAGGTTTCTTCTTCATCATTAGTCTGATTTGATGTTGAAGGATAGTCTTCATCATCTTCGAAGTCTTCAGATTTTACCTGCCTTGGATTGCTTCCTTCTTCATCAACCACTACATCAATACTTTCAACAATTTTTCGAAGTCTTTTATTGTAACACTTATATCCTTTACTTTGGGGAGAGTAACCAAGGAGAATGCCTTCATCTGCTCTAGGTTCAAACTTGCCAAGGTTTTCATCAGTCCTTTTGATGTAACATTTGCTTCCAAAAAATTTGAAGTATTTTACTGTAGGAGTCTTACCATACCAAAGTTCATGAGGCGTTTGAGTGCTGTTTACCTAGACGTTTGTCTTGTTGAGAATAGTAATGACAACAAATGCAGCTTCACCCGAGAAGGTTGCAGGGGTTCCAGACTCATCAAGCATGGCACGAGCCATTTGTTGAACTATTATGTTCATCCTTTCTACTACTCCATTTTGCTGAGGAGTCCTTGTAGTAGAGAATTCCCTTCTTATTCCATGTTCTTCACAAAAATTGAAAAATTCATCCGAGGTAAACTCCCCTCCTCGATCAGACCTAAGACATTTGATTCTGCGATCTGATTTGTTTTCAACCAAGGCTTTGAATGCTTTGAACTTTTCGAAAGCTTTGTCTTTATGCTTCTGAAGTCCTATCCAACACATCCTGGAAAATTCGTCAATGAAAATTATGAAATATTCTTCTCCTTGAGGTGACCTTTTCGTGGATGGACCACATACATCAGTATGGACAAGTTCAAGTGGCTTACTAGCTGATCCTTCCTTCTCAGGGAAATTAGTTCTGGTTTGCTTACCAAACTGACATGATTTGCATATTGTATTGTCTGGAATTCTGATGTCAGGGAGATTATGAACCACCTGATATTTACATGCTTTCCTTATCTGAGAAAAGCTTAGATGCCCCAATATTTTGTGCCATAGCCAGTGTTCATCATTCTTGCTTAGATAGCATTGTTTTTGTCCTCCCTTGAGTATGTATAAATTATTTGGAGTTCTTATGCCTTTGATCAATGTTTCTCCTGTATCAAGCTCACGAACAATACATCCATTTGATCGAAATATTACCTCATTTCCTTGATCACACATTTGACTGACACTCAATAGATTATGCTTTAAGCCATCAACATACATAACATTTCTAGTTTTGACCTTTTCTTTCAAAAGAGCATAACCTTTACCTTTTATGAGTGCAGGGGTGTCATTTCAAAATGAGACCTTCCTTTCCTTTTCTAAGGCGATATATGACTGAAGTTTGTCTTTATCACCTGTCATATGTTTCGAGTATCCACTGTCGATGTACCACTGATTTTCCTGTTCTTTCGCATATAAGGCTATACCACATTTTTCTAGTTGAGGTTCTTTCTTTCTCCATGTTTTGGGACTTAATGAAGCTTGCTCCTTCTAAGTTGTTTGCTGAATCCTACTCCTACATTCAAAATCTTCATGACCGAAGTTGTTACAAATAGAACATTCTATTTCATTTTCAAGAGCACAAATGTTATTGTAGGTTCTTTTCATGATTCCAGTCACACTTCCTTAATTGCGTGTTTCTCTAGTCATGATGGTCTTGTAGGCAACACATTGAGTTGCTTTGTGTCCAAACTTATTACAAGAGAAACATTGGCCATTGAAGAAATTTCTTTGATTATCAAACCTACCATCCAGGTGATTGTAGTTTCCATAGACATTCATTCTTGAGGCAAATTGAGAATGATTTACCTGCAGTTGGTTGTAGCTTCTGTTCATCCTTGAAGTAGATTGCCCCCGATGTACTTGGTGATCTCTGTTCATCCTTGAAGTAGATTGACCTTGATTTACCTAGTGATCTA
This sequence comes from Pinus tabuliformis, assembly GCA_031772625.1. Lineage (NCBI taxonomy): Eukaryota > Viridiplantae > Streptophyta > Pinopsida > Pinales > Pinaceae > Pinus > Pinus tabuliformis. The sequence goes on along the minus strand of CM062816.1, from coordinate 387,293,941 downwards.
CTTTATGCCTTTGTTGTCGATTGTCAACCTGTTCACTTCTCCTTGCTGCATCAAGATAACTTTTGGAGGTGGATGGCTTCTGTGCTTGAGATGCTTCTTCAGTATATCCAAGACCTGTCTTGATTAGAGGAGAACGCTGCACTTTTATAATCTCATATAAATTTTCAGATCCTTTAGAAAATCTAAGATTAAGAGCTTTTGTTTTCTCAATATCTTTTCTAAGTCCCACAATTTCACATTCTAACTTTTCATTGTGTTTTTCCCTTTCAGCAAGTTGGAATGTCAGAGTATCTATGATCATACTCTTTTCTTCTAAACAGATTTTAAGTTTAGAAATTTCTTCATAGAGATCATTTTCATCTATAGCATCCAAGAAATGATCATCTTCAAAAGCCATCAAAAGTCTATAATCATTACATTATTCATCTTCATCACTAATTGAAAATCCATCACTGTCTTCATGTGTATAATAGCTCTTCTTACTTACATTCTGTTTTTTGTTCCATCTAACTGGTTCCTTACCTTTATCAAGCTTATCTTTATGAGGACACTTGGCTGCATAATGACCGACTCTTCCACAAGAAAAGCATTTGAAAGGTATCTTACCTTTGAATCTTCCAGAACCCCGTTGAAGGTTCTTGACAAAGTTTGATTCTTCCTATCCTTCTGACATATGTCCTGACTCATTGTAATCTCCTTTTCCTGAAGCTTTGAATGCGGATTCTCTCCTGTCTGATGGTCCCCCTTTTCTCATTTCAAAAGTAGTTAGGATTCTGTGCAGCTGTGACATGGTAATGCTCTGTAGATCTTGTTTTTCTTCTATGGCAGAAACTTTTGATTCAAACTTAGAAGACAAATATCTTAGCACCTTTTCAACCAAAGTAACTTCTTTTATTTCTTCACCCAAGTTTTTCATATGATTAACAATCTCATCTATACGTAAGAAATAATTAGCCACACTTTCATCATTGTGCATTCTAAGATTTTCATATTGAATTCTGAGAGTTTGTAGTTTTGCTCATTTTACCTGATCGTCTCCTTCATAGCTCAGAATGATCTTGTCCCATATTTCTTTTGCGGTTTTGAGTTGCATAACCTTGACAAATTCTGATTGAGATAAACTCCCTAATAGAGTATTGACAGCCTTTGCATTTGTTTCATACTGCTTCTTACCGGCCATATCTGTAGGAGTTACTAATGGAAATGTGTATCTTGCTTCCACGATATCCCAAACTTCTGTACCAAGAGATTGAAGATAGGCTGTGATTCTTACCTTCCAATAAACGATGTTGCTCCCATCAAATATTGGTGGCCTGATCGATGCCCCTTTTTTGTAGTTGCTCATGATGATAGATCTTCCTTCAAGCGATCAAGCTTCTTCTGAAGGACTTGCTCTGATACCAATTGTTGGAAATAATACTGAGAGGGGGGGTAATCAGTATTATCAAGTTAATTATTTTTCACTTCATAATCAGATTTTCATACGCTACTTCAGTTAGTGAAAATGACGTATATACGTAACTGCAGTTAAGGAAACTCGCGTATAACTTGCAGACTTATAATTTAATTTATTCTTCAGATGTTGACCATTAATATGTGTGTCAAAACCATATAAATAGTAACCAAGAATAGTAAAACAGAATAGACAGTCACACACAAGAACACAAGATATAAGGTGGAAACCCAATGTGGGTGAAAACCACCTGTTGCAATTCGTCTCTATCTTCTTTCAATTAGAAACTTGTTTTTACAATGTTTCTGTACTGGTGTAGTCTTATACCAGTACACAGGCTTCTACCTGCAGAAGGCTACCACCTTCTCTCGTTCTCTAGCTTCTCCTGGAAGGGAGCTACAACCCCCTTAGCTCTTGTACTAGCTGATGTACTAGTACGTAGGTGTTGACCTACAGAAGGCTACAACCTTCTCTTTTATTCCAAGGACCACGTTTCATAAATTTTCATACTAGATCCATCAATAACAATAATCAAACATCAAATACATCTGCATCAACCAATCTCCTTTACTTTAATCAAAACTGAATCAAATAGTCACTTCTCTGAATGTTGTAACCAGAATACATTAACAGTAACTAGAAACCAATCCCGAACCTAGAACACTGTAGCAATAACCAGAAGTAGCTAAAACATATTTCATGAGATATACGCTACTTCAATATGAAGAACCTTCATGCATACGATTCTGTATTAAGGCAAAACAGTGTATACGCTATTTGACTTACTGAACTAGCGTGTATACATGCCCGTGCTGTGCCAAACCTGCATACGAATCTATAAAAGATAATATACCCTTTTCACTTATCAGTTATACCCAGATTATTATATTTATAGATCAAGTCATGCATCAAAATATAACAGATCAAAATCACATAAAGATACTACTATTCAAGCCTTAAGACCTTGACCCGTCAATAGAACTTATCCTTCTTCTAGCACTCAGGTTCCTCCTTAGTTCAGATCCAGCTATGCACCATAACCCAATTCTAGATATTGCTCTTCATCAGATATTCAATGCTTGAGTGAATGCGTTTGCCTAATGATCTCCTTCCCCTTTTATAGTCTTAGGCCTTACTCAATACCATGGTTCAAAACCATAGAGAATCAATACCATGGACCCAATACCTCGGTTCAACACTTCGGACGAGATACCATGGTCCAAAACCATAGGTCCAAATACCAAGGACTAAATAACATGGACCAAAAACAAGTTTTCCCTCATGTACGCACTTTTCCTTGCATGAAAGTGTGTGCATACGTATACACGCCTTTTGATCAGCTATCGCGTGTATACGCGACTTGGCTAAGAGGAACCTACGTATATCTCTTTTTCCTTCATTCTGAGGGCCTGAACTATGATCTTTCATTTGAGTGAGTTTCCATCAAGGACAACACTTGTGTCATAGCGCCAAACCTATGTCATAATGCCAAAAATTTCAAGGGGCTTACTTGAAGTTCCTTCTTTATCTTTAAATTGAACTCTGGATTGCTTACAAAATTGACATGATTTGCAAATGCTACTTTGATGTGGAGAAATGTTGGGTAAGTAATGAACCGCTCCCATTCTGCAATGATTTATTCCAAAGTCTCAAATCCTTTAGCAAATCTAATATTTAGAGACTTTGTTTTCTTGGGTTCCTTTCTTAGACCCACAATTTCAAGTTCTAAAATTTCATAGTGCCTTTCCGTTTCTAGAACTTGTATTTTCAAAGCTTTTTCAACTAATTTAGCGTATTCTAGACATATTTTTAGATGAGTTATTTCTTCAACAAGAGTGTTTTACTTATACATATTGATTTCCTTTTCCCGATTCATGTTTATAACCCTAAGGCTATCATTTTCTTCCAGAGAATCCATAAAGACCTCATCGCTTTCATCTACACATTATTCTTCAAATTCCATAAGTAACTAATAATCCTTATCTAATTCATCATCCTCATTATTGAAAGTATATTCACTATCAATTTATTCTAGAGCATCCATAAAGATATAATTAGATTCATCTACACATTTTTCCTCAAGTGCCATAAATAACAAATAATCATGATCTCATGCATCATCCTCTTTATTGGAAGAAGATTCACTATCTTCATCACTATAAAAACTTTTCTTTCTATCAAAATTTATTTTAAAACTCCTCTTTGGAACATTCTTCCCTTTCTAATGATTTTCTTTATAAGGACATTTAGGAGCATAATGAACTACTCTTCCATAGGCAAAACATTTGAAAGAAATCTTACCTTAAACATGTCAGTTCATACTTGGAGTTTCTTCATAAGTTTTTCTTCTTCTTCATTTGAAATGTAACCTATTCCTTAGGCTCTTCATTTTCCTTCCCTTTGTTTGTATCTTTGAATGCTACTTCTCTAATGTTTTATGGACCCCCTTTTCTTATATCATAGGCTGTTAAAATCCGATGGAGTTGTTCAATAGTAATATTCTTCAAATCCTTCCTTTATTCAATGGAAGGGGCTTTGGAATCAAAATTTGAGGTTAGATATCTTAGAATTTTCTCAACAACAGTAGAATCCTTTATTTGATCACCAAGATTTTTCATTGAGTTAATTCTATCTTCTACCCTAAGGAAAAAACTTGCAATACTTTCATCATCATGGATTCTAAGAGTCTCATATTGAATTCTAAATGTTTGAAGTTTAACACTTTCTACATTAGTGTCACCTTCATAGCTTTGGACAATCTTGTGCCATATAGCCTTTGTGGTATTCAACTGCATGACCTTCACAAATTTAGATTCATCCAAGCTTCCCAAGATAGCATTGAATTCCTTCACATTAGTATCATACTCTTTCTTTCTTGCATCATTTGAGGGGATGGATCTTGGATATTGATATCCATCGTCAAAAAATTCCCAAACATGAACTCCTGGTGCCTGAAAATATGCTCTCATTTCAAATTTCCAAAATACAAAGTTAGTTCCATTAAAAAGAGGTGGCCTGACAAAAAATACTCCTTCTTGACCACTCATCTTCATGGATCTCCCTTTAAGCAATCAAGCTTCTTCTGAGGGACTTGCTCTGATACCAATTATTGGGAAAAATACTGGGAGGGGGGTGTGTTAGCGCTTGAGATTTCACCCTAGGCTGAGGAAGGTAAACCTTCAAGGCAACATCAAACCATTTCACCTCGTAGCTAGCCCTACGGGGTATGAGAAGGCTCTCTCCGGTCAAACTCGGTAGATCTTTCAATAGGATGAGCTGACCCAATTAGGAATACTGATATTAGGCTAGTAAACTGATAAGGAAGTTTGATTTGGGGTTTTTAATTAAATGACGGGGCTTTTCTAGGCTGCATGGGCAAAATCACAGCTTGAATAGAGAAATATAATGACTACACAGATTATCAACTGAGGCAAGGTAGGCAAGCAATTTAACACCAAATCTAGATTTTAAATGGGATGGCAAGACTGGTGAGGAGCTGACAAGGGCATAGGAGATGAATCCGTGTCAAACAGAAGAAAACATCGAACGTGAACAAACTTATAGGAGGAGCATATAATACTATGAATTCCTACCTAAACACTTCATTTGTTCAGCTAGAAATGATCATGAAATGAAATGAAACATAATGGTTTACATATGTAACAGAGGAAAAACTAATGTTAAATTGTCATACCACATGAATCTCAGCAAACAGAGCTGTGAAATTCCATTAAATTCTCTGCCAAAAACTGTACAATGAAAGCTCTGTTCCAACACCCAGCACTCAGAAAATCTCCCCTCTCTCTAACTCTCCTTTTACAATATATTAAATATAGCTCAGAAAAAACAAATCGATGAAAGATGGGGGGCGGTTTCACTTAAAATCTTAAAAATAGGAAAAAGTCTGCTTAAGGAACAGCGTTACAATTTGTTTGTTGATAACAAATGAATAGGCAAAACCTGTAGCTGAATCTTCTGATCGGCAACTGAAGACCCAAAATAGACCAACCAATTCGTTTTCTATGCTGGGATAGTTATATGTATTTCAATTTGGCTTTTGACTTTACGCTGCATTTGAATGAGAACTAAAACAAAAGTAGCGTAATATCTTCTCCAAAAACTTTTCCCTACAGGTCAATAAAAATAATGAGCTGTTCAACTATAATTGCCAGAATAAAGAGAATCACCATTTTTTCTAAAACAGAGCATCGTTTCCCTTGAATTCCTCTGATGGCCGACACATGGAGTAACTGCCGGAGCGCAGATCTCCACAGGATCAGGAACCAAATCGCATTCTTTGGCTATGATAGATAATCTTGACTTAAGTTCGGTTTGCCACGTTACATTTGCCATTTCTTTTATGGTTCGCAGCACTTCATCTTCAGTAAGGCCGACCCTTTTTAATGCCTTGCTTTTCAATTGCAACAATACCTCAGAATAGCTTGGAGACAATAGCCGGAGATCACTCAATATATCCCTGATTTTCATCTCCAAGCTTGGTTCATCAATGGACAAGACAAACTGCTCTGTTTGGTTGAAGACTGCCTGGCAACGAATCTGTGTGTGTTGAGCTCCAATGATAGCGCGAGTACATTGAGCTGACACACCATCCCATATTCGCACACCCCCATCTTTGGAAGCAGTCACATACATGCTACCATTCGATGAATACCGAACCTGATTTATAGCCCCACCGGCATCTCTCTCCTGCGAGGTTGATGACAAGTAGCATTGAAAAGTATGGACATCGTATAAATGTGCAATATGATGGTCAGTCCTTGCTAAAATGAAGTCTCCAGAAGGGTGGAAAGCAACAGATCGAACATTGTGTGTATCCTGGATAACTCGATGAGCTCTCCTTGTCCCTGTCCTTGCAATATCAAAAAAAATTTATGGTATGATCCTTAGCACTAGATATTAATACAGCAGACCGTGGATAGAAATCCAAATCATTGATAGGTTGCATGTGATCATAAAATGTTCGAATAACAGGCCGGAGAGGTCCATCCCTTCCACTTGCATCTGGCATCGGCATTTACCTAACCTTTGCAACCTCAAACAACTTAATTGATGTATCAGTACTCCCTGTTGCCATGAAACATTCATCTCCCATGTTTAGCAGAAGCACTCCAAGTGATATGAACAGAACGAAAAGGAAATTTCGAATCTGTTTCAATCGTGTTTCCAGAGCCAGATGATTGTTCGTACCACCTTCTTCACCACAGTTCCAACTTAATTCTGTTGAATATGTTGCAGAACTGAAGCTTACTAGGTCGACCAGAGATAATCCAACGTTATGGGTAATAAAGTTGAAGGAAAAACTAGGACCTCGGCCATCAGTAGAAAGATCTCCACTGCCACAAAGCCTGGTTGAAAAGTTGCTTAATTGACCTTTGTCGCCTTTTAGAAATCTTCTAATATCATCATGGAACCTGATATTTAGCTCTGCCCACTTCTTCCAATGTGGAAATTGGATTTCCTTGCACGATGCCATAATTGGCAAGCATGGATCTGCAATAATTTTAACCCTAGAAGGAACAGGATCAAAGGCAATGGCCTCTATCAATGGGGGTCGACTTAAGATTTCCTCATGTGGCCCTCTCATTAGAGATGAAGAATTGCAAAAGCAAAAACCATCAATATGGTACTCATTTACCCAATGGCGCAGACTGTCTAAGATCATATTTTGTGCTACTGGGTGATGGCAGTTGAATAGATTGTCAGTTTCAGCAATAGCAACCTCATTGTTTTCACCGAATACGTAATATGATGAGTTATCAATTCCACGGAATGACAATGTTTCAGGTTCTGCATCACCCTTTTCAGCAGTCTGTGTGTAAACGACCTCCAGTATTACCTCGATGCCAATTTTATGACATGCTTTAACCATTTGCCTAAGGGAACTACTCGCTGAAATGCCATCTCCCAATGGTCGATAGCAATCCATGAGAGCCACTGTAGAGAACCTCTGTGCCATGATAATTGAAACCATATGAAGATAAAACTTGACCAAATTCATCAACATTAGAGTCTGATGTATGCTTTGCTTTCTTTTGTTTGTGCAGGGATAGAAGCTTGAAGTCACTGCTGCCTTTTGGATAGCTAAAGAACAAATTACATAATCTAGAGCTGGAGAATAAATTACATAATCTAAAACAACATATTAATGATTTCTTCTTCAAAACAGGGTTTTGAAGAAGAATCTATCTCTGACATGAGACGGAGTCTAACAGGGTGAATTAGTATTTATAACTCACTTTAACTTTTCATTTCTCATTCTGACTTTTTTGTGCTACTATTATTTATGCAACTAGCATTTGTACACAATCCTTTTGAATGCAAAAAAATGTATATCTAGTTTACTTGGTTTATCTTAACTTCCATCAATGATTTGGCATAACGAGTACATAATCAAATTAGTAAGCAGTAAAGAGAAAGTAAATAAAAACACATGAACAACATAAATAGAACACTAGAATTTTAGGTGGAAGCCCAATGTGGGAGAAAACCACTGCTCCTACTGTCTCTTTCTTATTTCCTATTATATAAAGAAAATATTAATTACATTTTTGTACTGATGCGAACTCTTACTAGTACATAGACATCCAAATATTGGAGGATACAACCTCCAATTGATCTCGAGCTCTTACTCGAAGGGAGCTACAACCCACTGATCTCGTTTACCAACTACTACTGAAAGGGAGATCCTACCCCTTACTTAAGATTGCAACCCTCAATTGCTTGTGGACCACTTTTAAAAATGTTTCAAACTGGATCCACCTATCCAATAATCATCAAACAACCTATAGGCCACCTTTCAACATATTTTAAAACTAGACCCACACCAACAATAACCCAAACCAATATGACAGACTGAAATATTGAATCTGAAACCACTTAAGCACTATAAACCAACTGAATCTCCAAAGAAACAAATAACTAAATTTAAAACTCAACTAGAACAAATAAACATCAGAATATGTACGCAATTTTTCTTAATAGAACCTGCATATATACATGCTTCGTCTACATAAAACATGCGTACAGATCTGAAATCACTAACAACTGAAAATATTGTCAAACTGAATTACTATAAAATTGAACAAACCACTAAATCAAGTACCGAACCATTCACTAAATTAATAAAATATCACCAAACTTTAGCATCATTACCAATCAATATTGCATTCCATATTCAACCCAATCAACAATGTGAGACATAGAACATGATCAAGACTTCATCTATAGACAATAGTAAACATAAAAAAATTCATCAAATGTCATCATTTGTGAGTACTGCAAACCCTATAACATATACGTGACATTCATGAAATATATCAGTGTGTATACACAACTATCATGTATAACACCCACTCAAAGATCTCAACATACAGAATAAATTTGTAGAATTTATACCAGACTACACGGAACTAGATTCACATATGTATGTGACTATCTAGAGACAAACTTGTGTACACATCTAAAAAATTTCATTGCAAACGTCTCTTGCTAGAGACATGCCACTCTAGATAAATAATTTCATCCTTATATTGAATCATGTACTGATCATTCATTTGGAGAGACTAATGAAGTGGCCTCTGCACTCTTGACCCAGGGCCCAGAGAAGTAGTCCACACTGGACAAACTTGGTTATCATATCATTTGTTATGTGTGCTCCATGATTATTTATTTCTTGTTTCATGTTGATGGTTTGTTGAAGTGTTGGTTAAGTATTCACATTGCTCATGATTTCGCATAAATATATGAGTGAGTAAAAGGTCCTGTGTAATGGATATTTTTGTTTGAAAACTTTCATGAAAATTTCCTAGATGATTGTAAAAGAAGAAAAAGGAGGCAATGTTTCCTTTCAAGATAATGCATCAACAATGATAGATATAAAGGGAACATTTAATCATTGATAATGGAAAGAATAAAACTCAGAATTTCCTATATGTTGAATTTCTAAAACATAATCTTACAAGTGTAAGTAAAATATGTGATAAAGGATATGATGAGATCCGTAGAATTTTTGGACTTTGTTTCTTTATAGTTTTAGATATAGGCCCCGTGGAAGTTAGGATTCCTGAATGCTCTAAGAATCTGCTTCAAACAACCTAGTTTTTCTTTTTAGTTATAACTTATTTTAGAGTACCTTTTGGACTATGAAAATTTCATAAATCCAAAGAGAGATATAGAAGTACCTCATGTAAAAATTTCATAATTAGATTTGAAAAATTCTATATGTGGCATGTTGTATAAGTTTCTTAGTGGGAAGAGGCCAAAAACAAGAAGTTTTGGAAGAAGCATGCTCAATGAAAGAAAAAGTAGGAAGAATAATCGATGAAGGAAAAATCAACTAAAAAATTTAATGAAGGAAGAAGCAACAATAAGACTTGGTGAAGATGGAAGCAACAAGAAAACCTGGTAAAGGAAGAAGCAACTAATAAAATTGGTGAACTAAGAAATAACAAGTAGACTAAGTGAAGTAGGTTGGTGCCTATGAATATTTGTAATAGGGGGAATGGTGTCTCATGTATGTTGGCTCCTACAAATATTTTATTAGACTTGATTGGCATGTCATGTAGGTTAGTGCCTATAAATATTGTAGTGGATGAGAATAGTGTATCTTGTAGGCATGGAAAATTTTAGGGGCGAATTTTTGCCCTTGGGCTAAATTAAGGGGTTTTATATTTTTATTGGGCGAATATTTTGTATCATAGTACATTGTTACAAATTGCCTCAAATTTATTTTATAAAAAAATTAGGTATGGAGGTTAGCCCACCTTATTTTAAGGGAGAGGGTAAAAAAAGTAAATTTAGCCTTTGAAATTAGGAGTTACAATCTTCCATTTTCAGGAAAATGTACTTATGATAGTTATCAATAAAAATATAAATACAGTGGAGGTATGGTAAATAAATAAAAGCTCTTTTTATACTTACTCCAAAGGTATGGTAAATAAATAAAACCTCTTTTTATATTTAGTACATAACCCTCTTTCTATTTAAAAAGACTCAAAAATGAACTTTCCTTTAAGTGAATCTTATGGGCCAAATACCATATTTATAAAAGAGGTATGGTAAATTAATAAAAATATAAATAAACTAGAGGTATGGTAAATAAATAAAACATATTTTTATATTTACTCCATATGTCACCTTATATATATATGAACACGCAAGCATGTAAATAAATAAAAATATAAATAAAGTGGAGGTATGGTAAATAAATAAAACCTCTTTCTATATTTAGTCCATAACCCTCTTTCTATTTAAGAAGGCTCAAAAAAGAGGTTTTATTTAATTGAATCCTATGGGCCAAATACCATATTTATAAAAGAGTCATGGTAAATTAATAAAAATATAAATAAACGAGAGGTATGGTAAATAAATAAAACATTTTTTATATTTACTCCATAAGCCACCTTATATTTACGAACACTCAAAAAATGTGTTATATTTAGGTGAAGCCTATGGGCCAAATACCATGGGCCAAATTATTAATAATGCCATGCAAAAAGCCATTATTAACCCTAATATTAGTATTAATAAAAATAAAGATGGCACATGGCATTGACCCATGGTATTCACATGGAATGCTCCCTATTTAAAGGGGGGAATTAAACTAACATAGATCCATCTTTACTCTGGATCAAATATCGTGATATGCAAACTAACATAGAGTGAAAAAATATTTGATCCCTCTCGGGGGCTTGGTAGATCAAGACTAAAAAGGGATCTTGTAATTTAATGTCACTTAAAAATAAAAAAAAATAAAAAAAAAATCAATTATTAATTTTATTAATTTTTATAAATTACTAATAGTAGTTTTTAAGCTCTGGGTTTATGATAACCCATGGTAATACCATGGTATTCATGTGAGCATAGACTATTTAAAGGGGAAATTCTATCAGCTTAGATCCATCTTAATTCCGGGTCTACCAAGTGTTGGGAGGGATAAATAGATTTCATCCCTCTAAGAGTGGTAGATGTGGAGTTAAGATGGATATAGGTTGGTTTTTATGATAATGAAGATATTAAATAGACTTAGGAAATTATATTGTAAAAAAAATCTTAAGGTGAATGGTTAAAGCTACATTTAGTCACTTCACAAAATTTAGTAAAAAATATCAATATCTCCATTAATATCGGTTTTTCTGATTTAACAAAAAAAATTCAAAACAATGAAATCTTAACTCTTTCTACATCACCCTCGTAGAAGACAGATAGTCACTGCCCATATTTCCCACCATTTTTCAAACATTCTCAATATGATATCTTCATGAAAAAGTTAAGGTACTAATCTTGGATTAGTTGTTTGAAAAATATGCTGGTTTGTACAACCTTTCATCTTCTCTGCTATTCTTAGTTTGTCATAATGATCTGTAGGGGTTGGTTCATTGCACCATATTGTCCTAAAAGGCGGAGATTGTGCACCAAAAATGAAATTAATCAACATGTTACAACGCTGTTAAAAATGGTATGAAGGTAGTGAATTATGGTAATAAGAAATTTAGATTTGGAGAGATGTAATTAAATTTTATTATTTAATTGAAGATTTCTAATTAAAATAATAATAAATCTACATTTATATATTGATTGGAAGGCTTCTCACAACGGTCACTTCTTTCCATTAGATCCCCTTCAGGCCTTTGGGATACCTACTACTTAATTATATTATATAGTTGGGGCTTGTTACTTGTTGGCGTGTTGGGGTAAACAAACTTGATGTGTTTTTTTTTATCTCGCAGTTGGAGTCTATGGAATAAGAAAGAAATTTGATAGCTTGGCAAAAGTGGTAGCTTGACAAAAGTGGTATAGAAAACATTAATCTCTCCTACCATGACAAACATGGCCACTAAAACTTACAACATTGTTTGTAGGAAGTGAAAATTATGTTTCTTTTTTCCAAAAATGTATGTTAGTATATTACAGTTTAATGAATATGTTTTATTATTATCATATATGGTTTCATATTTTAACAAAACATTCACCAAGACTTCACAATGTTTTATTATTCAGTGAAAGAGTTTCCAAGATCTTACAAGATTTTATAATTCAATGAAAGATTCGCCATGACTTTACAAGATAATATAATCTGGTGAGAGATTCGCCAAAAAAATATATATATACATATTATATTAGTGATAAAATCGCCTCCCATTTTTCCTATGTATCATGGGGATTCGCCCACTTATTATACATATAAATTTAGGGTAGTTCTTAAAATTTTCCCTGCTTGTAGGTTGGTTTATACAAATATTACATCAAAGTGGATTGATGTCTCCTATAGGTTGGTGCCCACAAATATTACAATATGGGAATTTGTGTCTCTTGTATATTGGTGCCTACAAATTTTGTCACAACTCATTGGTCCTATAAATTTTGTAACAATGGATTGGTGCCTGCAAAGCTTGTATTAGTAGGTTGGTGCCTATAAATATTTGTTATAAAGAAGTTTTAATTTATATTTTGTGGCCCATATGTGAGAACTTTTGGCTATTTTTTATGAATGTTTAAATATGTAGGAAATTTTGATGTAACAATTCAACCTCACCCCACTGCCACAACCACTCCCCCTAGCCCCAACATAGTTGTGAATCTAACATATATAAATGAAAAATGGATTGAAATTAAGATGTGAAAAGAGAAAACAAAAGGGAAAAAAGAAATAAAGTTTTGACTTTCAAATTATAATGGTTAATGAATAACTCATTTCTATATTAAGAAAATAATTCTAGAATAATTTCTTTTAGCTCTACGAGGTGTGAAAACAACTACCAATCATACTTATAATCCCATTAGTATGACACCACAATGAGGTAGTGAGAAGCAGAAAGAATATAATACTCAATTTAATTCTTTTGCATTCCAAAAGTTCATGACAAGAATGAATTAAAAAAAGTAACCTAGATCGATATCCATAATATAATATGGATAATGGGAGGGAGAAAAGTGCACTTCCCTCCCTTGAAATGGTTTATTCAATGTTGTTGAAATTATTTATTCAATGTTATTTAATCAATAATTTAATAATAAAATATTAATTTTCAAAATTGGATATAAATTTAGCATACATTTACCTATATTTGATTAGTTCATTCTAATTTCAAATATTTGTTTTAAAAATAAATATTTGGAATTTTTTTTAGAAAATTAAAAATAAAAAATTATCACAATGCATTATAAATCTTTTCATCATATAGAGTGCTTACTCCAAAATAGTGAAGAATATCACTATGATCAAAGTGCTCCAAAATGGTCAAAATAGTGAAGGAAGGGTATTACTATAACTACAACCATTGAAAATAGAAAACTTTCTTCAATAATAAGGTGATCAACTACATAGAGACAATTTCAACTTTGTTTGCTGGTTTGATCTATTAATATTCCCTTATGCCAATATCTAAGGTGCATAATCCACAACCACCACCTTTGTAACTTCATGATATACTCATTATTCCCATTTGGATGGTAGTGATTTCCTACCAGCATATGCTTTGCTACTACGGGATATTGAAGCATAAGGAGACCTTATTTGTTTGCGTCAAATAGCTGCTCTATGAGCTTTCTTTCTCGTCAATGTGCTTTAGGGTTTAATAGGTATCTATACATCAATTTGAATTTACTTAATTGTTTACTGGTTTATTATTTTTTACTTTTACCAATAATTTTTTGAGTATATATATATATATATATATTTTGCTGAAGCAAGAGCCGAACCTTCTATTTCTTTAAATCAAAAGATAAGTTACATAGTTTACAGAAAGCTGTCAATTTATACAAACACAGGAGAACAGGTAATCCTGTCCAAGACTAAGACCCTCCATCTAACACCAGAAACCCAAAACCATGGCAAAACCTTCGAAGGCCTACAAAAAACCTAACCAAAAGGCCGAACTGGACAAACCATTCCCTTGTGGCTAAACAACGACAACGGTCACCCCCGACCACCCAAAGAACCCAAAGGATAGAAAAGGACAAGACACATCATCAGGGAATGGGGAAATGGCTTGTCGGGCCCCACTAAACAGTGTGAGCGATCCCAACCGTCCATCCGAGACGCCGGATCCAATGGCCAGTCGCCATATTGCGCTGCCTTACACCACCGAACTTTAACTTGCGATGAAGTGCGGTTTTCAAAACTGCCACCTTACCACGTGTTGTGATCCCTATGGGATCGCCCCCAAAACTGCAAAACCACTTTCCACTTTACAGACGTGCGATCACCGGAAAACTAGTAAGGGTCAGGATTTCTAGCCCGAAAATGGAAAGAGGGAGAAAGCCAACTGTTGTGCTTGATTAACCGCCCATTCTGCTTGATCATACAGCGAAAACAGAACCCTTCCCAGAGTGTGTTAGGGAACTAATTCCGCAAAGAGCTAACCAGCAGCCATGGGATCTCAGTCAAAATGCTCTGGGATAGAGTGTGACTGAAATTGGCTATCCAACCTTCCTGGTACAACCTGCTGAGCTGAGGGTGCTCAGTCCGGCAACTTCAATTCTTGCTAATCAACCTAGCCCGAAATCGAAAGACTTCTCTGTCCTCAGTAGCTTGATCCTCATAGATGGCTTTTAGTCGACTTTGAGGAATATCTTGCCAATTCTTAGCCATCCCACAGTCTGCACTGCAAATGCCTTGATTGGCTAGTAAGTCCACAAGTTTATTGGCATTATGATGAACATGGTTGAAACTAACAGTTCGAAGACCCTGGAGATGAACTTGGATTCTTTGATAAACCTGGATAAGTTTCCAGTGATTCAAGACTCTCTCCAGCCGAGAACCACCACTGAGTCTTTTCACAGCGTTAATAGTTATCTCAGAGACCACTTCTACAATGATATTTAAGCGGTGTTTCTGAATCAGAAACTCTAGACACTGCTCCAGAGCCATTACTTCTGCCATGTTATTGGTAGCTTTTCCTAAATGGCAGTGAAAGATAAAGATAATATTTCCCTCTCCATCCCTTAAAACTCCTCCATAACCAGCAGTTCCCGGATTGCCTTTTGAGGCACCATCAATGTTATATTTCAGAAAGCCTTTCGGTGGAGGTTGCCAGAAGTCCTTCTTGTTCATTATCCGATGGGGGATTTTTGGGGATATTTTGAACAGTGGAGCTGACTGTCTCTCTGAGTTGTTTCAAGATAAGATCAAATAGACTGTGTGGTGAAGATTTTTCATTCTCAAAAATTCTTTTATTTCTTTCTTTCCAAACATTTCAGATGACGAAGCAGGGTGTGAAGGCCCTTGCCAAATTAAGGAATTCATTCTCTGCATAGTTTCTCCTCCATTGGTTTAGGGTATTTGTGATACTTCCTCTTTCCCTATCAGACTGGTGAAAAATTGAAGAAAACGAATCCCACAGCCAAGTTGTGAACGAGAAGCTATTGAGAATATGTTCCATTGTCTCCTCCTGCTCTTCACAGAGCTGGCATCTGGAAGGCCCCATAACTCCTCTTCTCCTAATGTTGTCCCAAGTCAATATTTTCTTATGATGAACTAACCACATAAAAATCTTGATTTTCATCCAGCCTTGATTCCTCTAGAGATGCAGCCAGTTCTTGTTTGGAACACTAGAGCCATGCCCAAGGAGAATACCTTTTTCTTCCTTAAGATTAAAGGTTCCTTTCTTGTTATTACCCCATCTCAATTGATCGTGCCCCTCTGAAACTAATATCATTCTTTGCTTTAGTAATTTCCCAAGAGCCTCTGTTTTGAATTTTAGGGGACTGTCCTCTCTGCAGTCAATGTTATTCCAGCTTCTCCATTTTCCGGAGCTGTGAGTAAGATCCCAAAAATCCTTAACTTTGATTAACCCTTGGGCATCTGTTTCCTGCTTGAGGCTTGAAAAATTATCTGTTAACAGGGTTGGTTCTTGTTGCCATTTGTCCTCCCAAAAGAGAGCAAGATCTCCTACTCTAATTTCCCAGAAACTGTTCTTTTGAACTAGGCTTATGTTTTCCCATGCTCTGTTCCATATTTAGGAGCCTTTTTATAATCCTAGACATTCTTATGAGATCAATTATGTGCCAAGAGCTGGCATATTTCTCTTTCCATATCCTAGCCCATTGGGATTCTGGCTCCTGAACCCATCTCCACCAAAGCTTGGCTCCTAGGACTTTGCTAAGAATCTCTTGATCATCCAAGCCTAGACCCCCATGGCTTTTGGGTTTACATATTTTTTCCTAGGAAACAAGAGCCCATTTCTTCCTTGTTTCCTCCTTGCCCCAAAGGAAGTCTCTTTGTATATTCCTGATTTTCTCTAAGACGCTTTTGGGAGCTGGAAGAGCTGATAACATGAAGACCGGGATAGATTGCAGAACTGCCTTTGTCAGAACTCACTTGCCTGCCAGGTTCAGGGCATGGAAGGTCCAGTTTTTGACTCTATCCTGCAATTTATTAAGAACCGGTTCCCATATACTCTTGTGCATGGGTCTGGCAGTAAGAGGAACTCCTAAATATTTTGAGGGAAGGGAATCTCTTTGGAAACCAAGAATTCTTGATATATTTCTTTGGATAGCAATGTTAGTGTTTAAAAAGAAGATTTTGGACTTAGAGAGATTGACTTCCATACCTGTAGCTAAGGCAAAATCTTTGAGGATTTGCTTGTAGGCCATAGCTTCTTTGACTGAGGGGATTCCTTGCAATAAGGTATCATCAACAAATTGTTGGTGAGTCAGAGTAGAACCATTCTCAGAAACTTGAAGACCACTGATTTTTCCAATTTCCTTGGCCTGTTTAATGGATTGCCCAAGACCTTCCATCATGAGAATGAAGAGAAAGGGAGAGAGTGGATCCCCTTCCTGAGACCTCTAGAAGGATTGAAGATCTCTGAGGGAGAGCCATTAACCAGAATAGAAAAGCTGGAAGAAGTCACTAGCGCCATAACCCATCTCACCCAGTTGTGGTCAAACCCAAAGGCTAAGAGAACCTTCTTGATGTAAATCCAATTCACCTTGTCATATGCTTTGGCAATATCCAATTGCATGATCATCCCCACTTGCCTTTTGCTGGTAAGTGTGTGAACCACCTCATGTGCTTGAATAATATTGTTTAAAATCTGTCTTCCCTCCACATAACCTGATTGTTCCTCCGATACTAGCGAGGGAAGGAGAGGTTTGAGTCTATTTGCCACTACTTTGGATATTATCTTGTAAACCACATTGCATAAGGGAAATAGGTCTGTACTTATCTGCAGTTTGAGCATCCTGTTTGGGAATTAGGGAGATGAAGGAGGTGTTGAGAGCTTTCAGGATAGTTTTACTGCTCCTAGAATCTTCTACCACATTCAAAATGTCCTCTTTGACAATATGCCAACAAGCTTTTAAAAAGTCCACATTGAAACCATCCGGGCTTGGAGCTTTGCTATTCTGCATATCTTTGAGAACCTCACTGACCTCCTCTTCAGAAACTAGTCTATTGAGGTTAAAATTATCCTCTCTGGACACCAGCTTAGGGATATGCCTTGTGATTCCCCTGATGACCTGATCCCTATCGGGAATGTTTTCCCGAGTGATGTTCCGGAAATGTTGAACAAGCACAGCTTCTATGTCTTTATGAGTGTTCTGAATCTCCCCATCCTCATTCTTAATCATTGAGATTCTATTATGAGCTCTGTTAGCCATAGTGGATCTGTGAAAAAATCTTGTGTTCCCCTCTCCTTCCTTGAGCCATTGAACTCTGGATTTTTGTCTCCAAAAGATTTCCTGTTGTTTGCATAACTTTTCCCAATCTAGATGGTGTTTATCAGCTTGATCACTTTTGGCTTTGTCAAATCCATCTTTTATCAGAGCCTGGTTGAGTTCTAGAATCTTTCTTTCCACTGCTTTTTTTGCCTCAAAAATATTACCGAAATCCTTTTGGTTCCATTCCTTAAGTCTGGACTTAATGTGCTTTAGTCTTTTCTGAAGAAGGTACATCCTAGATCCTTGAATTTGCAAGTCTTCAGACCACCATTTTTCAATGTTACTAATGAAGTCCGGGTGGGAGAGCCAAATATTTTCGAATCTGAAGGGTCTATTCCTGGGAGAATCTATACCTTTGATTTCCAATTGAATCGGCCAGTGATCTGAACCTCCAAATGGAAGAACTCTAGCTGTTATATCTTTTTTTAGAAGCATCAACTCCTTTGATATCATAAATATGTCTAACTTAGAAGCTACCAATGCCTCCCCTCCTCTTTTGTTGTTCCATGTGAAAAGGCCATTGCCCGAATCTGAATCTACCAAATTCATGTTGTCTATAAATGATTGGAACACTAAGGAATCTTTGTTAAGTGCTCTGGTGCCTCCTTTTTTTTCCGAGAGAGACTTGATCATGTTGAAATCCCCTCCCATGATCCAAGGAATTCCCGCCTATCTATTCCTGAGGTCACTAAGGGCTTCTAGCAATTTGAGTTTATCCTCTATTCTTTGGGGACCGTAAACATTGGTGACCAGGAATGTTTCCGAAATCCCAACTGGTTGAATGACCACAGATAGGTAATTTCTTGATGCCTCTGCATCCATTATGCTGACCTTTTGGGGATTCCAAAGAGTGAGAATACCCCCCGCTGTGTTCTCAACTTTAACCTCTAGAAACTCATATCTATTGAGCCATTTGTTGTGTATGAGTCTTATTTTCTGGATGGAACATTTTGTTTCCTGGATGAAGATTATATTCGGCATATCTTGTTTCATTCTATAACTAAGCAATCTTTGTTTTCTTTTACTTCCTAGACCTCTGATATTCCAAGATGTAAACTTCATAATTAAAGACTTGTAAAGGAGTAACTCGTTAGGTCTTTCATCTTACCCGAATCTATCATTAGCTTTCCACACTCCATCAAAAGCTCCTTCTACTTTTTTCGGCCTCTTTTCTTGCCTGCATTTCTAGTAGCCAGTCCTAGGGTTGGTTTCATTGTTTTCACTCCTTTGTTTTCCTGCTTGTCAGTGGTTTTTCCTATTCCTGACTCACTTTCCTGTGTCTTCCATAAAAATAACTGTTGTATTCTGTTGCAATCCTCTTGAGGTAATGAATCTATCCCTCCCGTGGTTCCCTGCATCAAGAACCCTTCTAGATCTAGGTTTTCCTTTTCCAGAATTTCCTGAAGTTCGTGGTCCTCCAACTCTATTTCACTTTGGATCATTTCCATATCCATTTCTAGTTCAGTCTCATTCATCATAGTCTATTTCTTATTACAAATCTCTTGTGTTGGGTTGTCATTTTCTTCCTTCTCCTCTACCCTAGGGCCTTCCTCCATTGTTTGATCTTCATTTGTCATTTCTTCATTCTCTTCCAGAGCTTGAAACCTATTCTGGTTGGTCTTTTTCCCCTCACTGCGTTGTTGCTTTGATCCCTTTCTGCCTCCTTTTCCCTTACTTGCCACTTTCTGAAAGTTATTAGTATCCTTCACTGAATTAGGTTTGCCCTTGTTGTCTGTTTTACTAAGAGGACAGTCTCTGATCAAGTGACCATGTTCGTGGCATTTACGACATCTGAACGGGATGTGTTCATAATCCACCATTTGCACCCATTCCTCATTAAAGACTTCCAGGATTATTTCATCCGGAAGAGCTCTTGATAGATCTATTTCTACACAAATGCTGGCATAGGATGTATATTTACCTCGTCTTATGGCTTCTGAAGCTTTAACAAAATGACCTAGTTTGTTGCCTATGCCAGTGAGCAATTCATTTTGCTAGTAATCGAGAGGTAGGGAATAGAGCCTTACCCAAATAGGAACCGAGGTGAATGTCTCCCTCTCAGGAACGAAGTTCATCATCCATGGCCGCATATAGAGGCCCGTTGTTGCATAAAAGTAGGGACCTCCT
Organism: Pinus tabuliformis; assembly: GCA_031772625.1. Lineage (NCBI taxonomy): Eukaryota > Viridiplantae > Streptophyta > Pinopsida > Pinales > Pinaceae > Pinus > Pinus tabuliformis. Next base: position 387,273,678 of record CM062816.1, on the reverse strand, counting down.
TCGAATATTCTGTCTTTATCTTCAATGTTAGTGAATACCACAGTAAAAAAACCTTTTGACCCAAGATGGAGATCAATACTGCCTTTAGGTTTCCAGTGGTATTTGATCCATGTCTGTAATGCCTTTTAAGAGGGCCATATTCCGATGAATTTACAGATTATGGCATAAGTTCCCATATGTTCGCTGTGTGCATGCAGAGCAGGATCATTTAACACTACTCTAGGAGTAAACTTCGTTTTGGGTCTACACGGTCCCTTTTGATGTTTGTCCCTTGTTCCCTGGCTTTTGTCTTCTTCCTCCTTGTCCTTGGTGCTACTATTTTCCTTGAACCCGGCCCCATCTAACCCCTTTTCATTATTTTTTTTCCCTTCATCAGAATCACTGACATTATCCAATGGTAACTTGCCTCTACTAGCAACTGCTTCCTTGTAGGAGGGAGTGGAGCTTCCTCCTCTACTGCGCTCCATAGGGAGCAAACTTAGAACCCCGCTGTAACCCTAACTGCGCGTCCCCGAGTCTACTGTGTCACTTCCCATTTTTAGCATCATATATATATATATATATATATATATATATATATATATATATATATATATATATATAAATTTAATTTTTTTTACTTTTATTTTAATGTTTTTTTAAATTAAATTTTAAATCTATTTATATAATATATAATTTAAATTGCCATAACAATAGATGTTTTTCAATTTGTATAATATTAGATGTTTTTCTTCTCTATATTATTTCTATAGTAGTTATGTGAAAGATATTTTCTTTTAAGATAGTAATAATATTTGAAATAATATTAACTTAATAATTTATTGTACAATTTCATAAAAATATAAGTAACTATAAATTTATTTTAATTTTTAATTAATTTAATATGAAGAGGATATAAATTTTTTATATGCAATTTTTTTGAGTGCAAAATTTATTAAAAATTTTAAACCAGAGAGATTTGATCTTTTTAAGAGTTTAATAAGTTTAGAATTAAAACACATCTTCGTTGATTTTTTATAATATTATTTATATCATATATAAATTTCACATTTATGTATGTTTATATTCTAAATTTAATTAAAATCCTCATAACACTTATATCTACATACCCATGTGCATAACATTTTTTTTGACATGTTTTATAATTTTTTTAATTTTTTTTTAAATGGGATAAGCATATTATAAATTATATATAAAAATATTATTTTAAATATTAAGTTTTTATATGTTTATTAATTAAAATGAAGTTTTAAAATATCATAATTAATGATTTGAACCATTATTATTTTAATTTATACGATAGTATGGATAAATATTTCACATCTTTTTTGTTTTAAATGTCACATTTCAACTAAACACAAAATGAATTACACATCTCATTCATATTAACTTACAATACCAATAATATTATTTGTGAATCTTACTTGTCAAAAATCTCTCCATACAATAAATTATATTATAATTGAAGTTAAGCTTGTGTTACTTTCAAATATAATAAAATTTAGGATTATTAAAAGGAAGAAAAATATATTTAATTGTTTTTAAAATATTCCATATAAATTAATGTTTATGATAAATAAAATTTTTGTTTTTTTCTAATAAATAATATTTAATTAAAAATTATATTATGTTTTATCTAAAGAATAATTATATTATATTTTATCTAAGGAATTTTGTAATGTTTTATGTAATTTAAATTTTAAAATGTGAATTTTAGTGAATTAAGTTTTATAATATTTTTTCTATAAATTTAATAATAACTTTTTACAGATTAGAAAAGAATTGGAAAAAACAGAAAATAAGATGAACAATTTTATTTAATTATTATTTTTTTATCTAAGGAATAATTATATTATATTTTATCTAAAGAATTTTGTAATGTTTTATGTAATTTGATTTTTCATATGTAAATTTTAGTGAATTAAGTTTTATAATAATTTTTTTGTAAATTTAATAAAATCTTTTTTACAAATTAGAAAAGAATTAGAAAAAACAAAAAAAATAAGATGCCCAATTTTATTTATTTATTATTTTTTATCTAAAAAATAATTATATTATATTTTATCCAAGGAATTTGTAAAGTTTTATATAATTTAAAAAAATTTTATAATATTTTTTTTTATAAATTTAATAATAACTTTTTAGAAATTAGAAAAGAATTGGTAAAAGAGAAAATAAGATGCTCAATTTTATTTATTTATTATTTTTTTCCAATCATTAAGAATAAAATTAATTACTATTCCTTCACAACCTTTAATAATTAAATAAACTCTTCTTATGAAAAATCAATGAAAAAAACATATGATATAGAACCTAAAGTAACCCACAAAATAAAATATCTAAAAAAATACAGAATATCAGACGAAGACCCAAAATAAAGTATTGAAAAGAGTCCAGAATATGAGTTACAACAATATAATTACCATGTGTGCTAATATTAATTGAAATGAATCAATGTGCCTATGAACATGTGTCATAATGTCTCCATATTTTAAACCTATCACTATGAAACGCAATCCCATATCAAAGCCCAGTTGGTAGAGCAGTCATTCTACCGACGATAAGTTTAAGTAATCAGGGAGATGGTTCCAGCAGCTCGTAGGATTTGTTGTTCAAGCTGCAATTTACCAGAAAACACAGGTAAAAATTAATAGGCTACAAACAAAATCATAAATTCTTGAATTTGCAAGAAAATTTTGTATTAGTATTTTGAAAGTAAGAAGAGATTGTATTTCTAAATCATTGATTACCTGGAACAGAAACGCCGGCTTTTCCATGAGGTCATATTCCTGATTCAGTTCTTGCAGACACTGCAAGCATCTGCATTGCATTGACAAAGGAAATAGTGAAATGTTTTTACTCAATTGGATCTGGTGCTATGAGGGCATAACTTTTTAAGAATTTATTCAGAGAATGGAAAATAACAGTAATAATTACACAAAGTTGATGGCTTTGATCATCTGCTTACTCATTTCTCTTTTTTACTTCACAGCACGATCGAAATACTATGCAGACATTTTTCAGGCGCTGTGCCCCAACGCTGTTAATGCAAAAAATCCTGGTAAGTAACTCTGGAGTTGTAGGTTGTAGAGTTTGAGAGCAATTTTTTTTTAGGGTTATTCAGCTAGTGTGAGTGGGGGCTACATCAGGCCTAACCCCCAAGGGCTAACCCCCAAGGGCTTTGAGGGGATTTGATTCAGTGACTTCTCACCTCTCTCACTTCAAAGGCTTAGAAGGGATTTGATTCAGTGACTTCTCAACTGGTAGAGGTTTAACCTGAGGAACTAGAACAACTGAGTTAACTCTCAGGAACTTTGATAACAATTTATAGCAGCAATTTAAGAAAAAATATATTTAAAAGAAAATGTTTTTAATCTCCAATTAGTTATCATAAAAACCCAATTGATTATCGTAAAAGCAATAAACTCATAATTGGGTTTTGACTATTAACCAATGCCGAGTCTGTTCTAACATTCCACTATAAAGCTTTTCTAATAATTGAAGGGAACGCAGAAACAAGATATAGTAAATAATTGAAGGAACTGCTACCCTTGAAACGGTTCAGGCAGGACTCAAGATTTTTATAGTTCACTGGTTCTCGATTGCTGCATGAAAACACTAAAAGCATTCAAAATTCGGTGAAATTAAGTTTAAAACTTGATATCCGTACCAGGGGAGTGACTTGCTTTACAGCCCTGCACGGGGGGAAGATTGATATATTTGTGTTTATTTGATTCTATTAATTATCACCTCTTTGTCATGGTTGCACTCCCTAGCTCAGAATATTAGTCAGACAGTCTAAAGGGTAAGTAAATATACATTGATTTTTCCAAACTGGCCAGCAATTTCGACGATTCCTGAAAAAATAACGAAGTGACTTCTTGCACGAAATAAGGATTGCTTTCGTCCTGCAACTGCTCGTCTAGAAATCCCTGAAACGCAAATCCAAAAGTTTCATTCAGGCCAGCTACCATATCTTGTATACTTGAAGTATAATATTGAGAGTAGAACTATCATTATGTTACAAATAAAAATGCATCAGTTACTTCTTGAAAAAGTGTTGTGACAAAATTAACATGTTGTTCCTGCAGCTCGGTAATAGCCATATTGCAGTTTTCTTACTCAAACCTAGTCTTTACTATAGAGCAAGTAATATGCAATACGTATTAATTTAGTTATTAATTAACACTAGGGGTGCACGAGGGAAAGGAAGAAATGGCCAGGGTTCACCTAGAGATGAACCTTCAGATAGCCCCACTGCAATTGAAGGTGCGGCCTTCAATTCCGCCAAAGGTTAAGGAACAATGCTCCATCACGATTACAACAACAATAGAGGAGGTTAATAGTGCAATGATAGACTGCACAAAGTTGTTCTCACACTCATTCAAGGTTCTCACCACCCTTCAGGAGGACACAAACATACAACACCTAGAGACAGAGAAGTAAAAGGGACGGTGCAGATGGTTTTCCTTACACAGAGGCTCACGAGGATACACAAGGCAAAAGCAGTCAAGGAGCAGGTGGATGATGCTCGGCATAAGGAAGTAGTTTTGAAGGCATGCCTATACCCATGGATTGATGATGTGTATATCATTACAACCTCCATTAAAGCAAAGCTCGCGCAGCTGCAAGCAACACAGGATTCAGTGTAGCACAGTTCACCCACAACAGTCCCTTAACACAGCTGCTCAATGCGCTACCGATCTTGTAGTGATCCAGGTAGAATTGGGAGGTCTTCGCGCAAAGATCTCCGCACCGACAGAGTGAGTCGAGGGCGAGTCACGATGTTTGTGCTGGGGGCCTGTTGGGCACAGGATCCCCCAATGGAAGTTTTGGGGCTTAGAGCCCAGATTTTGGTCAAAAAGTGTAATTCAATGTAAAGACTCCACATTTTGTGGGCGCGGAGCATGTAGGTTGTAAAAGAGTCATAGGGTTGTCCGCCCTTAATTTTGTTATTGTAAAGTCGGCTGTAGAGATATTTTATAAATAGAGCGAGGTTCTGAGTAGTTTGATAGCATAGTGGAAGATGGACATATGATATATGCAAGATAGATTTGAAGTGTAAAGTCTAGTTTTGGGTCATAGAATAGGGGAAGGCTCTGCAGCTGAGTGCGCAGAGGCCTAGTAGTTCGCAGCTAAGTGTGCGGACCCCTCTAGCTGAGTACGCAGGGCGAGTCGAGTCTGTAATAGTTGGAAGTAATAATAAATAGAAGTTTCATATCATTTTTGCGTATTTATTTCTTGTTTTATGCACTGAATATATTGGGTATGAATTGCACTTCTACTGTTTATATAATGCGCGAATGTATATAACTATGTTGATTAAGTGAATGCAAGATAAAATATCTGTTTACACGAAGTTAACTAAGATCTCTTAAGAAGATAAGTAAGATATGTGGCATAATTTTGGGAAACACCGCAGGTTGCCGTAGCAGTGCAAAATCATCTCAACCCCTAGTTAGGGCTGCGCGAAAGAAGATTGTAACACATCACGAAGATATTGAAAAATATAACAGTACGTGAAGTGACCTGTGCGAAGGTAGGCACAATTGGACTAAATCGACACCACAAACATCTCAAGGGTGTGGAAACTTGGTCTCAGCATCCCCCCATACTACTTCGGGTGAGACTTCAATGCACGCTCCACGAGCTGATGCCGAAACGATCAGTAGTGTAGGGATTTGTTTGGCTAAATAACTCTGAACCTGGGTAAAGCCCCCGTAAGCCAACATAGAGCATCCATAAATATATAATTAGATTTATCTACATATTGTTCTTCAAGTGCCATAAATATCGAATAATCATGATCTAATGCATCATCCTCATTATTGGAGGAATATTCACTATCTTCATGAGTATAAAAACTTTTCTTTCTATCAAAATTTCTTTTAACACTCCTCTTTGGAACATTCTTCCCTTTCTAATGATTTTCTTTATAAGGACATTTAGTAGCATAATGAACTACTCTTCCATAGGAGAAACATTTAAAAGAAATCTTACCTTAAACCTGCGAGTTCGTACTTGGAGTTTCTTCATAACATTTGCTTCTTTTCATTTTAAATGTAACTTATTTCTTTAAGCTCTTCCTTTTCCTTCCCTTTGTTTGTAGCTTTGAATGATACTTCTCTAATATTTTATATATGGACCCCCTTTTCTTATATCATAGGTTGTTAAAATCCGATGGAGTTGTTCAATAGTAAGATTATTCAAATCCTTCCTTTCTTCAATGGAAGAGACTTTGGAATCGAAATTTAAGGTTAGAGATCTTAGAATTTTCTCAAAAATAGTGTAATTGTTTATTTAATCACAAAGACTTTTCATTGAGTTAATTCTCTCTTCTACCCTAAGGAAAAATTTTGCAATAATTTCATCATCATGGATTCTAAGAGTCTCATATTGAATTCTAAATGTTTGAAGTTTAACACTTTTTACATTAGTGTCACCTTCATAGCTTTGGACAATTTTGTGCCATATAGCCTTTGCGGTATTCAACTGCATGACATTCACAAATTCAGATTCATCCAAGCTTCCCAAGATAGCATTAACTTCCTTCACATTAGTCTCAAGCTATTTCTTTCTTACATCATCTAAGGGGATGGATCTTGGATATAGATATCCATCGTCAAAAAATTCCCAAACATCAGCTCCTAGTGCGTGCAAATATGCTTTCATTTCAAATTTCCAAAATACAAAGTTAGTTCCATTAAAAAGAGGTGGCCTGACAAAAAATACTCCTTCTTGACCACTCATCTTGATGGATCTCCCTTTAAGCGATCAAGCTTCTTCTCAGGGACTTGTTTTGGTACCAATTGTTGGGAAAAATACTGGGAGGGGGGTGAATTAGTATTTATAACTCACTTTAACTTTTCATTTCTTATTCTGAATTTTGTGTGCTACTGTTATTCATGCAACTAGAATTTGTACACAACCCTTATGAATACAAAAAAATGTATATCTTGTGGAGGTTTGTCGTTACACCAAAACCCGCAGGTTTTGGTAAACGTTACAATCAATAACTAGATCCCCAGGGTGGAAATTACAGATTCTATAGAGGTGCGGTGATTCTTCCAACACCCCCCCTCAAACGCAACTCGAGGGAATCGAACCTGGGTCCAAGCTCTGATACCATGTGGAGGTTTGTCATTACACCAAAACCCGCAGGTTTTGGTAAACGTTACAAGCAGTAACTAGATCCCCAGGGTGGAAATTACAGATTCTATAGAGGTGCGGTGATTCTTCCAACATATCTAGTTTACTTAATTTATCTTAACTTCCATTAGTGATTTGGCCTAATGAGTACATAATCAAATTACTAAGCAGTAAAGAGAAAGTAAATAAAAACACATGAACAACATAAATAAAACACAGAATTTTAGGTGGAAACCCAATGTAGGAGAAAACCACCACCCCTACTGTCTCTTTCTTATTTCCTATTATATAAAGAAAATATTTATTGCATTTTGTATTGATGCAAACTCTTACTAGTACGTAGACATCCACCTGTAGGAGGATACAACCTCCACTTTTTCTTGAGCTCCTACTAGAAAGGAGCTCCAACCCACTCATCTCATTTACTCGCTACTACTCGAAGGGAGATCCTACCCCTTACTTAAAATTGCAACCCTCACCTCCTTGTGGACCACTTTTCAAAATGTTTCAAACTCGATCCATGTATCCAATAATCATCAAACAACATATAGGCCACCTTTCATCATATTTTCAAACTAGACCCACACCAAAAATAATCTAAACCAATATGACAAACTGAAATATTGAATCTGAAATCACTTAAGCACTATAAACCACCTGAATCTCTAAAGCAACAAATAACTAAATGTAAAACTCAACTAGAAAAAATAAACATCAGAATATGTACACAATTGTTCTTAATAGAACTTGTGTATATACATGCTTCGTCTACATAAAACATGCTTACGGATCTCAATTCACTAACCACTGAAAATATTGTCAAACTGAATTACTATAAAATTGAACAAACCACTAAATCAAGTACATTTTCATTCACTAAACCAATAAAATATCACCAAACTTTAGCATCATTACCCATCAATATTCCATTCCATATTCAACCCAATCAACAATGTGTGACATAGATCAACATGATCAAGACTTCATCTATAGACAATAGTAAACATAAAAAAATTCATCAAATGTCATCATTTATGAGTACTGCAAACCCTATAACATATATGTGACATTCATGAAATATATTGGTTTCTATACACAACTATCATGTATAACGCCCACTTATAGATCTCAACATACAGAATAAATTCACAGAATTTATACGAGACTTCACAGAATTAGTATGTATGTGACTATCTAGAGACAAACTTGTGTACACATCTAAAAAATTTCATTGCAAACCTATCTTGCGAGAGACATGCCACTCTGGATAAATAATGTCATCCTTGCATTAACTCATGTACTGATTATTCATTTGGAGAGACTAATGAAGTGGCCTCCCCACTCTTGACCAAAGGCCCATAGACATAGTCCACACTGGACGAACTTGGTTATCATATCATTTGTTATGTGTGCTCCATGATTATTTATTTCTTGTTTCATGTTGATGGTTTGTTGAAGTGTTGGTTAAGTATTCACATTGCTCATGATTTCACATACAAATATGCGTAAGTAAAAGGTCCTGTGTAATGGATATTTTTGTTAGAAAACGTTCATGAAAATTCCGAGATGATTGTAAAATAAGAAAAAGGAGGCAATGTTACCTTTCAAGATAATGCATCAACAATGATGGATAGAAAGGGAACATTTGATCATTGATAATGGAAAGAATAAAACTCAGAATTTCCTATATGTTGAATTTTTAAAACATAATCTTCCACGTGAAAGTAAAATATGTGATAAAGGATATGATGAGATCCCTTGGTAAATATGGTAGAAATTTTGGACTTCGTTTCTTTATAATTTTAGATATAGGCCCTCTGGAAGTTAGGATTCCTGAATGCTCCAAGAATGTGCTTCAAACAACCTAGTTTTTCTTTTTAGCTATAACTTATTTTAGAGTACCTTTTGGACTATGAAAATTTCATAAATCCAAAGAGAGATATAGAAGTACCTCATGTAAAAATTTCATAATTATATTTGAAAAATTGTATATGTGGCATGTTGTATAAGTTTGTTTGTGGGAAGAGGACAGAAACAACAAGTTTTGGATGAAGCATGCTCAATGAAAGAAAACAACAAGTTTTGGATGAAGCATGCTCATTGAAAGAAAACAATAAGTTTTGGAAGAAGCATGCTCAATGAAAGAAAACTACAAGTTTTGGAAGAAGCATGCTCAATGAAATAAAAAGTAGCAAGAATAATGGGTGAAGGAAAAATCAACTAACAAATTTAATGAAGGAAGAAGCAACAATAAGACTTGGTGAAGTTAGAAGCAACAAGAAAACCTAGTAAAGGAAGAAGCAACTAACAAAATTGGTGAACTTAGAAGTAACAAGTAGACTAAGTGAAGTAGGTTGGTGCTTATGAATATTTTTAATAGGGGGATTGGTGTATCTTGTATGGTGGGGCCTACAAATATTTTAGTAGAGGGGATTGGTGTGTCATGTAGGTTAGTGCCTATAAATATTGTAGTGGATGAGAATAGTGTATCTTGTAGGTTGGTTTATACAAATATTAGATTAAAGTGGATTGATGTCTCCTATAGGTTGGTGTCCACAAACATTACAATATGGGAATTTGTGTCTCTTGTATATTGGTGCCTACAAATTTTGTAACAAGTGGTTGGTCCTATAAATTTTGTAACAATGGGTTGGTGCCTATAAACATTTGTTATAAAGAAGTTTTAATTTATATTTTGTGACCCATATGTGATAACATTTGGCTATGTTTTATGAATGTTTAAATATGTAGGAAATTTTCTTGTAGTAATTCAACCTCACCCTACTACCACAACCACTCCCCCTAGCCCCATCATAATTGTGAATCTAACATATGTAGATGGAAATTGGATTGAAATTAAGATGTGAAAAGAGAAAACAAAAGGGAAAAAGAAAATAAGGTTTTGACTTTCAAATTATAATGGTTAATGTATAATTCATTTCTATAATAAAAAAAAATTCTAGAATAATTTTATTTAGCTTTACGAGTTGTGAAAATAACTACCAATTCATACTTATAATCCCATTTGTATGAGACCACATAGTGAGAAATAGAAAGAATATGATACTCATTGTAATTCCTTTTCGTTGCAAAGGTTCATGAGAAGAATGAAATAAAAAAATTAAAGTAGATCGATATCAATAATATAGTATGGATAATGGGAAGGAGAAAAGTGAGCTTCCCTCCCTTGAAATAGTTTATTCAATGTTGTTGAATAAATAATTTAGTAATAAAATATTAATTTTCAAATTTTGATATAAATCTATCATACATTTACTTATATTTGATTAATTCTTAATTCATTCTAATTTCAAATATTTGTTTTAAAAATAAATATTTGGGATTTATTTTTAGAAAATTATAAATAAAAAATTATCACAATTCATTATAAATCTTTTCATCGTATAGAGTGTTTGCTCCAAAATAGTGAAGAATATCGCTATGATCAAAGTGCTCCAACATGGTCGAAATAGTGAAAGGAAGGTTATCACTATAACTACAACTTTCTTCAATAATAAGATGATCAACTAAATAGAGACAATTTCAACTTTGTTGGCTGGTTTGATCTATTAATATTCCCTTATGCCAATATCTAAGGTGCATAATCCACAACCACCACCTTTATAACTTCATGATATACTCATTATTCCCATTTGGACGGTAGTGATTTCTTACCAGGATATTGAAGCATAAGGAGACCTTATTTGTTTGCGTCAAATACTGCTCTATGAGCTTCTTTCTCCTCAATGTGCTTTAGAGTTTAATAGGTATCTATACATCATTAATTGTTTATTGGTTTATTATTTTTATTTTTATCAATAATTTTTTGATTATATTTATATATATATTTTTTTGCTGAAACAAGAGCTTAATCTTTTATTTCTTTAAATCAAAAAATAAATTAAATAGTTTAGAGAAACCTATCAATTTATACAAACACATAAAAACAGGTAATCCTGTCCAAGACTAAAACTCTTAACACAAGAAAACCCAAAACCATGAGAAAACCTTCGAAGGCCTGCAAAAAAAACCTAACCAAAAGGCCGAACCCGAGAAACCATTCCCCTGTGGCTGAACAACGACAACCGTCACCCCCACCACCCAAAGAACCCAAAAGATAGAAAAGGACAAGACACATCATCAGGGAACGGGGAAATGGCCCGTCGGCCCCCACTAAACATTACTCTACGAGCCTTTCTTTCTCGTCCATGTGCTTTAGGGTTTAATAGATATCTATTTGAATTTACTTAATTGTTTACTGGTTTATTATTTTATATATATAAATTTATTTTTAAAGTTTTTTAAAATTTAATTTTAAGTCTATTTTATATAGTACATAAAAAAAAATTGGCATAACAATAAATGTTTTTCAATTTCTATAATATTAGATGTTTTTTTTCTCTATATTATTTCTATAATATTTATGTGAAAGATATTCTTTTTAAGATAGTAATAATACTTGAAATAATATAAACTTAATAATTTATTGTATAATTTCATAAAAAAATAAGTAAGTACAGATTTATTTTAATCTTTAATTAATTTAATATGAAGAGGATATAAATTTTTTATATGCAATTATTTTTTAGCACAAAATTTATTAAAAATTTTATATTGGAGAGATTTGATTGTTTTAAGAGTTTGATAAGTTTAGAATTAAAACACATCTTCATTGATTTTTTATAATATTATTTATATCATATATAAATTTCACATTTATGTATATTCATATTTTAAATTTAATTAAAATTCACATAACACATATATCTATATACCAATGTGCATAACAATTTTTTTGACATGTTTTATAGTTTTATTTTTTTTAAATGGGATAATCATAAAATAAATTATATATAAAAATATTATTTTAAATATTAAGTTTTTATATGTTTATTAATTAAAGTGAAATTTTAAAATCTACGAATCATTATAATTTTAATTTATATGATAGTATGGATAAATATTTCACATCTTTTTTGTTTAAAACGTCATATTTCAACAAAACACAAAATGAATTACACATCTCATTCATATTAGCTTATAATACCAATAATATTATTTGTAACTGTTACTTGTCAAAAACCTCTCCATACAATAAATTAATTATAATTGAAGTTAAGCTTGTGTTACTTTCAAATATAATAAAATTTAGGATTATTAAAAGGAACAAAAATATATTTAATTATTTTTAAAATATTCCATATAAATTAATGTTTATGATAAATAAATTTTTTGATAATATTTAATTAAAAAATTATATTATGTTTTATCTAAAGAATAATTATATTATATTTTATCTAAAGAATTTTGTAATGTTTGATGTAACTTAAATTTTAAGATGTCAATTTTAGTGAATTAAATTTTATAATAATTTTTTTATAAATTTAATAATAACTTTTTACAGATTAGAAAAAAATTGGAAAAAACAGAAAATAAGATGCCTAATTTTATATATTTTTTATTTTTTATCTAAAGAATAATTATATTATATTTTATCTAAAGAATTTCATAATGTTTTATGTAATTTGAATTTTAAAATGTTAATTTTAGTGATTTAAATTTTATAATATTTTTTTTTATAAATTTAATAAACACATTTTACAAATTTGAAAAGAATTGGAAAAAACAGAAAATAAGATGGCCAATTTTTTATTTATTATTTTTTATCTAAAGAATAATTGTATTATATTTTATTCAAAAAAATTTGTAATGTTTTATATAATTTAATTTTTTTATAATATTTTTTTTATAAATTTAATAATAACTTTTTACATATGAGAAAGGAATTGGAAAAGAGAGGAAATAAGATGCCCAATTTAATTTATTTATTATTTTTTTTCCACTTATTAAAAATAAAATTAATTACTATTCCTTCACAACCTTTAATAATTAAATAGACTCTTCTTATTATAATTTAATGTAAAAAAACATATGATATAGATCCTAAAGTAACCCACAAAATAAAATATCAAAAAAACACAGAATATCAAACGAAGACCCAAAATAAAGTATTGAAAAGAGTCCAGAATATGAGTTACAACAATATAATTACCATGTGTGCTAATATTAATTGAAATGAATCAATGTGCCTATGAACATGTGTCATAGTGTCTCCATGTTTTAAACTCTAAACCTATCACTATGAAACGCAATCCCATATCAAAGCCCAGTTGGGAGAGCGCTAATTCCACAGACGATAAGTAAGTTTAATTTATCAGGGATATGGTTCCACCAGCTCGTAGGATTTGTTGTTCAAGCTGCAATTTACCAGAAAACACAGGTAAAAATTAATAGGTTACAAACAAAATCATAAATTCTTGAATTTGCAAGAATATTTTGTATTAGTGTTTTGAAAGTAAGAAGAGATTGTATTTCTAAATCATTGATTACCTGGAACAGAAACGCCAGCTTTTCCATGAGAAGGTCATATTCCTGATTCAGTTCTTGCAGACACTGCAAGCATCTGCATTGCATTGACAAAGGAAATAGTGAAATGTTTTTACTCAATTGGATCTAGCTGGTGCTATGAGGGCATAACTTTTTAAGAATTTATTCAGAGAATGGAAAATAACAGTAATAATTACACAAAGTTGATGGCTTTGATCATCTGCTTACTCATTTCTCTTTTTTACTTCACAGCACGATCGAAATACTATGCAGACATTTTTCAGGCGCTGTGCCCCAATGCTGTTAATGCAAAAAAGTCCTGATAGATAAGTAACTGTAGAGTTGTAGGTTGTAGAATTTGATAGCAATTTTCTTAGTGTGGTTCACCGATATTGGGTGGTCACTGCATCAGGGCACAACCCTAAAGCTCTCAAGAACTGGTCAGGTACTCCTAACTGGCCACTTAGCAACCGGAACTTTAACAACTGAGCTGATAACCCTTCGAGGGTTTGATAGCAATTTATGATTACAATTTAAGACAAAATATTTTTAGGAGAAAATGTTTTTAATCTTCTATTAATTATCATAAAAACCCAATTGATTATCATAATTGATTAAAGGGATAAAGTCATAATTGACTTTTGACAATTAACCAATACCTCGTCTGTTCTAACATTCCATTATAAAGCTTTTCTAATAATTGAAGGCAACGCAGAAACAAGATTTAGTAAATTATTGAAGGCAATGCTTGTGAGTTGGAGTCCAATCCTAAGAGATACCTTGAACTGCTACCCTTGAACCGGTTCAGGCAGGACTCAAGATTTTTGTAGTCCACTGGTTCTCGATTGCTGCATGAAAACACTAAAAGCATTCAAAATTCGGTGCAATTAAGTTTGAAACTTGATATCCATACCAGGGGAGTGACGTGCTTTACAGCCCTGCAACGGGGAGAGATTGATGTGTTTATTTAATTCTATTAATTATCACCTCATTGTCATGGTTGCACTCCCTAGCTCAGAATATTAGTCAGATATTCTAATGGGTAAGTAAATATACATTGTCTTTTCCAAACTGGCCAGCAATTTCGACGATTCCTGAAAAAATAACGAAGTGACTTCTTGCACGAAATAAGGATTGCTTTCGTCCTGCAACTGCTGAAGCTGAGTGAATTGCTCGTCTAGAAATCCCTGAAACGCAAATCCAAAAGTTTCATTCAGGCCAGCTACCATATCTTGTATACTTGGAGTATAATATTCATGAGAGTAGAACTATCATTATGTTACAAATAAAAATGCATCAGTTACTTCTTGAAAAAGTTCTGTGACAAAATTAACATGTTGTTGCTGCAGCTCGGTAATCGCCATATTGCAGTTTTCTTACTCAAACCTAGTCTTTACTAGAGAGCAAGTAATATGCAATATTTATTATAGCTCACAAAACTTCTCAAACCTAAGCTGTAGATTCATTATTCATCCATTTATAGACACCAGGAGGATCTCTGCCTCTCGTCAGCAGGCTCCATTGGGTACCAAAATATTCCCTTTCCATGAATTCGAAGGTAAGGTTTTGTTTTCTATTACAGGGCATATTGGACCCCCAAAATTCCAGAACCAGGTCTGTGGTTGCCTTTATACTCGTCATTTTTAGCTTCATAGTATATGTTCTCTTTTCACTTGATTCATGAATATCAGTTATGTTTTTTTCCCTCAATAATATGTTCTTTGAGAACATAAGCATAAGCAATTTTATTCCCACCTAAAGCATGGACACATATGCCGACCTAAGTTTTGAAGTGCATACTTAAATATTTTGTAGTGTGTCTATTCTTATCTTCCAAACAATTTTATTCCCACCTAAAGCATGGACACATATGCCAACTTAAGTTTTGAAGCGCAAACCTAATTATTTTATAGCCTGTCTATTTTTATGTTCCAGCCAAAAGCCTCTGCTTCTAATAAAATGGAATAAAATGTTTATTTATTTGTATCCATAATTAATTAATTTAGTGGACTAGAAAATTTATTATTATTTTCTTTTAATAAGATGGGATAGTGGATATATTACCAAAATTTGTGATGGAACAAGCTCTAAATTGTGACATAAGTGGAAACTAAGCAGTGAGAATGTGTTGGGAAGGCAGTCCCTTCTCATGTGTTTATATTAAAAAATTCATAGAATTTTGTAACTATTATTGAATACGGTCTAACATATTGTCCTACTAGTAAAGCAAATTTACATAACATTGATTCTATGGTATTTTTTCAAATGGTTTGTAAAGTGAGTACTAGAGGGCTAATTCTTCTTGTCTTAAATTCCATTCGGTTTGCTTCCTTGTTTTTCCCCTTCAGCTGCTTGTTGTTCTTTGTGTTGGCTATGGTTGTTCCTTCTGGTTGTTGTTCCTCTTTTCTTTTTTCCTTTTTTTCTTTTCTTTTTCTTTTTATTTATTTATTTTTTTTTCGTATGGTTCACGGACACCCGTGGTCAATGGATTTCAGGCAAATTTACATAACATTGATTCTATGGTATTTTTTCAAATGGTTTGTAAAGTGAGTACTAGAGGGCTAATTCTTCTTGTCTTAAATTCCATTCGGTTTGCTTCCTTGTTTTTCCCCTTCAGCTGCTTGTTGTTCTTTGTGTTGGCTATGGTTGTTCCTTCTGGTTGTTGTTCCTCTTTTCTTTTTTCCTTTTTTTCTTTTCTTTTTCTTTTTATTTATTTATTTTTTTTTCGTATGGTTCACGGACACCCATGGTCAATGGATTTCAGCTACGTCCACGTAAAGACTAGATCTGATCTCTAGGATCCTGCCCCTCCGCCCTCGGCCATCACAGACTTGATCCCAAGGGCTTCCGGGGAGAAATGACCAGTTGGGCTAACCCTTGGGGCTACTATTGTTGTGTTGTTACTTCTGCTTGTTCTTCCTTTCGTTGTTGTTGTGTTGTTCCTTCTGCTTGTTGTTTCTTATGTTGGCTGCTGTTGTTCCTTCTGATTGCTTATGTTGTTCCTTCTGTTTTTGTGTTATTCCTTCTACTTGTTGTTCCTTTTGTTGACTGCAATTGTTCCTTCTGGTTGTTGTCCCTTCTGTTTTTGTGATGTTCCTTCCACTTGTTGTTCCTATTCTTTTGTTGTTTCTTGTGTTGGCTGCGGCTGTTACTTCTGCTTATTGTTCCTTATGTTGTTTTGTTGTTCTTTCTTCTTGTTGTTCCTTCTCTTGTTTTGTTATTCCTTCTGCTTGTTGTTCCTACTATTGGTTGCGGCTACTTGTTGTTCCTTCTGCTTACTGTTCCTTGTGCTTGCTACTTTGGGTTCATGAGTGTGACTTTCAAAATTCCAAGTACAACGCTCAATCTGAGTATTGAGGCCAATGAATGTAGATCTGCCTGTTGTAGCTTGGTTAAGGTAGAGGATTGAGCGAGCAGGGTCCTCCATTGAGACTAAGGTTTCCTTGAGGCAGCAAGCAGCCTTTATTTGCCAGAAAGTCTGCTTGCTTGTTTAAATCCCTTAGAATGTGGTAAGAGTCAACTCCATCAAAATATTTGCACGGTTTTGTTTAATGCAGGATTACAAAAATGATATTTGGAGTTTAAAAGTTTAAAAGAAGTCCGAGTCTCAGAAGATTTGAATTATTTTATATCCTAGCTCCTTCACAATCTCACAAGATTTTAAGACACTGTAACTCTCTGCCTAGGCCCCAATTGAAGTCGGTTTCACTCAATCTATGTGGATAAAGAATCAAACCTCCTGCACCTGCAATTCCTCGGTTCCCCTTGGACGCTCCATCAAAGAAGATCTTGGCTTTTGAGATCCCCTTCTACGAGGTGAGAAAGTCACCTTCACTGAGTCTAAAGCACCAAGAAGGAGCATTCAAGGGTTTGCTGACTGAATCTTTCCTCTCTCTTATCCCAGCCATTCTGAAGGTAAGGAGAAGTAGGGCATTGATTTATCTTCAATTATTTTAATTATATTAAGATTTTGTTTTTTAAATTTAAATTTAATTATTATATTTTAAAATTGTTGATTTTAAAAATATTAACTAAATGCTAAAAGTATTTTTAAATAATAAAATATTTTTCTTATTTATATTTATTTAAAAGGTCACAAAATATTTAAAATTTAAAAATACAACAAAAATATCATTTATAAATTTAATTATCCCTTTAATTATTAGTTTTCAAAATCTAGATTTAATTATTAATGAAAAATATATATTAATAATTTATTTAAGAAAATATAACCATTATATATATATATATATATATATATATATATATATATTTGTAATTTTCACTATGTCTTGGTTTACTATTTTGCTTTTTAAACATTCGGTTACAAACTAATCTTGAATACAAGGAAAAATTTCCTCTTTCTTATTGGAAAACATTTTGCATAGTAAATCATCTTGATAAGATTGAGTTTGAATAAGACCCACGTTTGAACTGAAATCCCTTTTAAAGCACTGATCAAAGTTCTTATGAATCAGATCTTTTAAAAAAAGGTTGGCAAAAAGTTTTTTCAAAATTGACTATTTGTTCTTTTGTTAAAGGCCTTGTAGAAATCTCTTCGATCTAAGAAAGATATCTCTTTTCACGAACCAATGGATTCAATCGAGTTAGTATTTTCATGAACCAATGGATTCAATCGAGTTAGTAAATTGAAGGATCTGTACAAATCATAGATTAATACAAACGTTTGGTCACCACTTCCTTTTCGTTTTAAATATTTAGGTAATAATATGTTAGATACTTGTGATTTGATGAATGAAATAGTCTCTTTTTCTGAGTGAATGGGTCCTATTTCACCAATGGGCAAGGAAGATAGATTGTTGTGGATGATCAAAAGATTGAATAATTGTCCATATGTAAAATTATTCCTTTTTATATAAAATCTTTTCATATCAGAAGGTAATCTATTCCTATAATTTGGCCGAGTATGATGCAAATAATCAAAAAATTGGAGCTTATTTGCTCCATGAAAAGAAGCTATCAATGAGCTCTCATCAGATAGTTTCACAGGATTCAACCAATTGTCTCGATTGTTGGATATCGTCGAAAAATAAGTGTTATCGAATGGTTCCATGCGATTATTTTCATTATAGAAAAAGTCAATAATCAATGGATTAATTGGTATCTTATTCGTAACAAATGGTGCAATTGTTCCTTCATCAATCAATAATTTCGATCTTTGTGAAAGATTATGGTCATACAAAAGAAAGGTTTTAAATTTTTTTAAACTAACGATTAGAGTACCAATTGGATCTAACAACTGATTTAATAGTCTATAATTCATACTTTGGAGCCGGCATGAAATGCAAAATCAAAAAACGAAATTAAAATATCGAACTTAGAATTAATGTTCGCAATGATATCGAACTTCGAGTTTAAGATCTTTACAGTACTTTCAGAAAGGGATAAAAACACACACCAACCAATTGAATCTCGATTAGTATTAGTACATAATTCAATTGGATCGAACACTATTTTAAAATAGTTTTTTTTAGAAAAAACTGTTTCAAATATTTCATAAAGTATTCGGTATGATTCGACCATTTGTACATATTCAAATTCCGATTGATATGTTTATCAATTCGAATAATAGAATGGTTGAACCATTCTCTTTTAATTTTGTCAACTTGATGAATGCCGGTCAATTGTATCTTTCGTTATATTATTTGTAATTTTCACTTTCTTCTTGTTTGGAAAGTAAAAATAGACATTTTTCTCTTTTCATTTTTTCTATAAGGAAGATAGTATGATGAAATCTTAAAGATCATATGATGAAATCTTAGATTGGACTTGTATTATAACTTTTACACAATTTTTCTCTTAAGACATTCATCACATTTATCTCATTTTCTCATAAGTTTTTGCTACAATTTTTCTATTACTTTATTTATGTCATATCCTTAAAAGTACTTCACTCATCACATCCTAAACCTTATCTTTACATGCTTTCAACATCTTGTGCTGAGAATAAAGTTATTTACTAAGTGTCATTTACTTTAGAATTAAAAAACATAACATTTAACTTTAATTTAAAAAGTTGAATATTAACTATCATTTACTTTAAAATGGAAAAACATAACATTTAGCTTTAGTTTATAATTAGATACATATTTCTTTAATACACAAATGATTTTTTATATAAAATTATTAATAAAATAACAATATCATATTATTAAAAACATTATATGTTATTTTCTTAATCAAATTATTTTAATTTAATATTATTATAAATAAAATTTAATACTATCATAAATACTAAATAATAAAAATTAAAATCTTAATATTATTATAAAATACTAAAAAAAATAAAACTCAATCAAAAATTATAAACTCATTTTAATCTATAATTTATAGAAAATCTACTTATATCTTAATATCACATCTATAAACTCTACTTATATCTTAATATCACATCCCTCTATCACTTTATAATATAATTTGAACGAAAATAGTGCTAATACATCATTACTGTGGCTTTCCTGAATGCTTCTATTTTTCATCACTTTCACTCTTCTATGCCTTTCAACCAATGTTTTTCTTAATTCTATTTTATAGTAGTTTCGTTAGGAAAGCATGTTAAAACTTTTATAGTTTTGTTATAATTTTTTCAATAAAATTATTTAAAAAACAATTATCTTAGACAATATTTCTATTTATATTATAAATTTTCCATTGTATAAATGGTTGATGGGTAGTTAAGTGCTCATAATCAGATCGTCGGCTAGTTGACGAACTATGACGAAGGAAAACACTGAGTTATGATAGAGGGAGCTACAAAATTGTTGAAATTAGATTATAAAAAGCTGATTATCTTTTCCAATAATGCAGTTATCTATTTTGGAAAAACTTATTAAGAAGTGTTTAATTACATTTCAACCTAAAAAGTTTAAAGATAGACACGTTCCTATCAAAATACAGTAGAAAATTATCAAGAGAGAATCTTGCCTACGTCCGTTTCCTTTATCTTTTCAGTGATTCTTCCTCTTTGCATTTTACTTTGAGTGAATCTTCGTCTTTGTATTTTAAAAAAAACGACAACATTTCACGCATAACATATAAATTTTTCTTTGTTAGACTAAATATATCATACCATTGTATCCTGGACTTTAATAAGGACTTATAAGAAAACCATAAGTGAAAAAATAACCTTCAATGTATTATAATGATCATAATGTATTATATTAATCATGTTATGATCATTGATCACTGGTGCGGAAAATTTTCTATAATTTTTCCAAAAAAATAGTTATTTTTCTTTTTTTTCTAAAAGTTATTAATTCAAATTAAATATTTAAAAAAAAAAATATCACGAAATTTTCTAAAGTTTGTAAGATTCGCGGAAATATCTAAACTTTAAGATAAATTTTAATCCTTAAAATTTTCCTTGATCACTGTTTATGTTTTTTTACAATGTACTACTAGCTACATCCACTAATAACAACTAAACAACATTAATTTTTCTTACTCTTAAATAGATAATCACCCTCTATTTCAACAAACCACCCCACCACACTAACTACCTACTTCCACCAACAACAGCTAAACAACATCTACTTGCTGCTTTAAGTCAAATAGATAATCAATTTATAAATTACAAACATGTCAACCCACCCTTCCGACCACACTCCCTACACTAATTATGTTATTAATTGAACAGCAGATGATATGAAAACACTTCTCAGTGAACACTGATAGAATCCAGTTGCAGGTGATCGATTAAACACTTTTGTGGATTCCGGAATATGGATACTTTTTTATTATGTATTCCCAATGTCTGTCTGTCTGTCTGTCGCATAAAATTGCCATCTCCCACTTCCAGCTCATAGACGTGGCTCAACCGCAGGCAATCAACACTTTGGGTTTTATCTGCAACACTGCATAAACGGGAAGATATTTTCTTGAAGGCATAAATATTTGGAATATGAGTTTTTTCCTTTCCTGCGATGCCGACTTATATCTCTGTCAGTGAGGAACGAATCTCATTCATTCGGCATACAATGCTCGTTAGAGGTAAAACGAAAAGATCGGTAAAAATCAACCAAAACTGGATGATCGCCACATAGTTCTTCGATATGTAAAAATCAACCAAAACATGATCGCCACATAATTCTTCCTCCACAGCTTTTTCGAATAATAATCAAAATCAGTGGGACAGATGGTTACATCACAATCACGTATTGCGTAAGATAGGGATTAATTACTCAATCAGGAGATCGATGATTGCAATGCATCTTTTCTTGAACTGGGTTTAGTGGAAGCCATAATTCCATCTGGATTATTGGGTTTATTTCATGTTTCTCATCATCTTCATCATAGTAGACTTTTGGGATATTATGTTTCCATTTCAATTTCAATTAAGATTTTGTCGTGACTCCTCATATACATATAAAAAAAACTTTATTTTCTTACCAATTATTAATGTATAGTAAATATTCAATTATCCACTTAGTTAGAATAATAAACATTCATGTATCGTTGGAATTTTTATGTCATTGTTATAACATTAATTTTGTTATATTTGTGATTATAACTTCACTTTAAAGCCATTCCCTTTTATCAAAGGCTTTTGAGATTATTTCGATGGTCCACATACATTCTCGAGATTTGTCAGTATCCTGGATTTACATTTGTTTTAAATACACCTGGGATCAACCTGTCCTATCAACTAAGGTTGAGGGTTTACATGATATTTTCTTAAGCTTTAACTTAACACTTGATACTGCATTTGCCCGCCACCTGGTCTCATTAATTGTTGAAGTTACTCTGGCTATTGTGGCGGCCTAGGGAAAAGGTCTGGCCTGCCGAATTCTTCAATGCTATGGAGTGCCTATGTAGTTTTGGGATTCCGGACCCTATCTATGGTCATCAGACCTTGATCTCGATCCGACGGTTGGTAACATACTCGGGTCCTTATGCTTCTGATGGCTTGGCAGTTCTGGGTCATTGTTTCTCCCCTCCGATGGTAGTCTTCGTCCTGCTCCACAAGAGGGTTTCGGTGTGTCTTTGTTGTTGTTCCTTGGCCGAGTGTTAGAGCCACTGAATGCCAAGGCTCTCCTTCCCTTCTATGGTGGTCTATGCTATTACCTTGTCGGTTTTCAGGTGACTCCTGGTTCAGTGAAACAACAGTGCCGCGAGCCTATCAAAGGTACAGGTTTCAAACTGCATTGCAACTTCAGTTATTTGTATGCTTATGGTTTTATGTATACAGAGTTTAACCTGTGTTTCCCTCCTGGTTAGGAGGTATGGTTTGCAGGTGGAGCAGACTCCCAGGTGAAGGGTGGATGGAGCTCTTATCCATCTCACCGGACTTCAAGCTAGAAGCTTAGTCCCTTTTTCGGGTATTTGATCTAGTTCAGAGTTTTACTACGGATGAATTTCATCGTTTTAGGAATTGTAACAGTTTTAAGCATATATGTCTGGTTCTGTCTCTTTTAATTGCATGGAGGTTTATCCACCCGAGATGGTGTATGTATTTGATTTTTGGGCGTATGAGGCGAGGCCGAGGCTGGCTGTTTTCTATTCCAAACCGGCCCGACCTTTGCGGCCAAACTCTATAGCCAGACTATGGATTGATTCTAGATTTTTAATATATACAAGACTTTTTAGTTGTGATGACTGTAGTTTAAACCCTTCGGGGAATTTACAAGATAATACAGTGTTTTAAGCCTCTGTTTACTCAGGTTGTAATTTATTGTTTGTTCTGTTTGCCTATTGCGGCTTATATATAATATGTATTGTCTTCTTTTTAGACAAATGTCTGTCGTGCCTTTGGAGTTCGATACTTGTCCGAACTGGGAATGTTCAGATGCTTAGAGGATTGAACAATATCTCTTGGGTCCTATTGTATTACCCAGATTGAGCTATATGGGGTTAATTTATGAGATTATAATGCTTCGTTCCGCTGTTATCTAAAATTATTCTAGAGTTTCACTTGCGGTTTGGTACATTACTGATACATAAAGTTTCTCTTACTGTCAAGGGTTTTTGCCCCTATTTTATCCTGAAATTGTTATATTATTAATTATAGTCAGAATGATTTGGAATTAGCATAAACTCTATATCCTAACAGGATAACTAAAGACTGTTAATGCTAGCAGGATAACTAAAGCATTTTAATGCTTGTTCTTTTTTCACTTAAAGCTAGTATACAGTTTTGTTATCTGATTTTTAATAATCTTTTATGAAGTGATAACTAAAGACTGTTAATGCTTGTTCTTTTCTCACTTAACGCTAGTATACAGTTTTGTTATCTGATTTTTAATAATCTTTTATGAAGTTCTTCCTTTTATTCTGTACCTATTCCAGATTTGTAATTTAACATTCTACTTGTCTGTCATTCGATACACATCTTTGTATGTTAGTCTGCTTGTTCTCAGGCTATTTGACCTATTCTACAGTCTATTACAGGTTTTTGTGCTTTCTTCATATTAATAGCCTTAAACACAAAAATACTTTCAGAAAATACATAACTTATTCTTCTAGATTTATCTGTAGGATAATTTTACTTATCTGGTTCACAATGCTTCCAGATTTGTCCTGCAGCTCAGACTTGCTGCTCAATAATATGCCTCCCAACCTTGAGACTACTCTTGCGGTAGTCTCCCCCCGAGCTGTTCCTGTACCCAGGAACTTTTCTTACTATCTCTTGGACAAGATCTTAAATATCTCTGATGGCTATCTAGTCCAAACCAGACGTAGCATCAGAACTATGTCTGATGTTTCAGCACAAACTTTTCTTCTTTTTCTTTCTTTTCTGATCTTAGATACCCCAATCCTCTTAATCCTTCTTTGAGTAAATACTCAAGAATTAGTTAGGCCAATAATTGTTTTCCTAACCACTTAGTAAGTAAAACAATATTTACAAGTAACTGTAATTCACTCATGGATAAGAGTTTTGAAAAATAAATCCATATTTAAGTAATTAAAATATTTACATAAATTGGAATATCATAGATTTTTTCCATGGTTGAGTTTTGGTGGAAATCATGATTCTATTTCAGTTTCAATTAATATTTATTTCATGGTTTTATTTTTTGCTCCCCAATTAAATCTTAAAAGATTAATAGAAAATTATAATTTTTTTATTTTATTTAAAAAATTATATATATATATATATATATATAAAAATTTAATTTTAAATTTATAATGTATTAAAAAAATCAAATATTTTAAAACATTTTTTATTTTTTTATTTTATTTATAGTTTTATATATAAAAATTTACAGCTAGAAAATTTGTTGCATAAATATACACCAATTTAGCTACCAAATTTGTTAAGTAAATATACATCAATTATTTATATTATATATATATATATATATAATTTGACAATTTTATATTAATTGTGAACAATTTATACATCTCTTTTGAAAATGTTTGAAACATAAGATATTGTTTACTTTTAATTCTCTATATATAATAATTTATATATATATATATATATATATATATATATATATATATATATATATTAATACCGTGTACTCACTTATATATTTGTATGGTACTAGAATTATTTGTCTTAAAATATATAGCAATTTTCAAAGTAATGATAATTATTTTATTTTCATTTAATTTTTTTATCCTATTTATAATTAATATTCAAATATTTTATTTGATTTTTTAAAATGTTAAGCATTAATTCTATATTAAATACTAATGTACACAAACAAATAAAATATTTTATTTGATTTTTTTAATGTTAAGCATTTACTCTATATTAAATATTAAAGCACACAAAAACAACTTGTGTAATGAGTTTTTTTTTACACCACATTTTTTAAAATATTTTATTTATATATTTGTATTATTAAATATATTTGTTTAGTTATTAATTATGTGAAGATGTTGATTTTATAGTTTAATACAAGGAAGTTGTATAATTCTTTCCATACTCAATTTAGAGTTTGATTCACTAAATAAAAGAAACAATATTGGTTATGATAAAAAAACAAAAAAAATGGTTAGTTTTAATTAAAAGTATTGTAAATAATTAACAATATTGCTCTCACATAATCTCATTCACTCAATTTTTGTTGTCCTATTTAAAAAAATATTAATAACAAAAAAAATCAATCTCACTCATAAATAAAATATTTAGATATTTATATTGCGTAACATAATTTTATATCAACTTTATTTAGCCATAAATATTATAATTAAAAAAAAAAAACTTATTAATTCACTTTCAAATAGTAAGAAGATGTATAATTATTTTATTTTTTTAAATATATTTTGATGTAAACATTAAACTATATTTGAATATTCATCTTGGTTAATATATTTTAAATTATTCACATCAATTAATATGTTTTAAAATCCAAATTTTATAAATATATATTCAATTTAGTTGTAAATAAAATATTTCAATATCCACTTTAAATAAAATAATTTTATACCAATTATATAATAATAATAATAATAATAAAGAAAATTTTGGATCACTTGCAAAGGAAAATGTGTTCTTCTTTCAATTTTTGAATATAATTTTGATATTTGGTATTTAAGGAAAAATGAAAAGAAAATTCAATCCAATCAAATTTTAAACTACAAATTTAAGTAGAATATTTCAATATTTCAATATTTCTAATTATATATTTATTAATTAAATTTAAATATATAATTCTAAAATATTATAATATTAATTTTTATTATTTTAATACTATATGTATATTATTAATTTTTAAATAAAGAAATTGATTGTAATATTATTAATAAAATAGCCCACGGGGCTTTGGATTGACGGTGAATGGGTGCCTTGTTAAGGCACTCCTTGCGATAGGTCACTGTTTCAAATCCCCATGGGTACGTAGGTTAGTCTTAACAAGAAAAAAAAAATATTATTAATAAAATAATTACAACATAACATATTGAATTTAATCACTTATTATTTTTATTATCATATTTATTAATTTTTTAAATAAATGGTTTATGTTCTATTATTTTTGTAACAACCCCTAAATACTCTACCATGGAAAAAGGGATATTTTTTCTTTTATTCACTTTATTTTTATATATTATCATTATTGTTTTCACATTTTTTTTGTCAATCAAAGTTCAATCATTATATTAACATCAAAGCACATAGTACAAAATGCATCTCTACAAGCTCCTTTCTCTCAGTCTGACTAGACTTGTTGAGATTCGGACCTTGAGGATAAGATGAGCTACTGGCTTCATGCATTATTTTTTGGCAGCCTAGGAGCCATGACATACATACTATAAACAAAAAGAGAAACATAATAAAAAACAACATATTAAGAAGGGGGTTGAGGGGATTACAGGGGGAGCTGTGAAATAGCCAACATATTCGTGCATATGAAAATCAATATGCTCCACCCTTGCTTCTAGACTACGAAGGTGGTCATTGGTGCACCTTTGTTTGTGTCACAGATTATCCAATTATTCCATGATTTCACTTTGGCCAAATTAAATGTCATTAACGAAAGCTACTAGCTCGTTACGGTCATCATACCTTTGGTTCCTGAGGTTGTCTGTGTTCACTTGAATGTTCCGTATTTGAGAAACGATAAACTCCAGCATCGCTCGAAAAACTACATGCCTCGAGGAGCCATCAACTCTCTCCTCTGTCTCATGGTTGCTCGACGGACCCGACAAGGCATCATTGTCCTCCTCCAACTAATCTGCTTGCCGCAGATTTCCTCCCCCACATTTTATTCTCCTTCGGTGGCGAGGCATTCCTGCGTACCCAAAACACCTGAAAGGGAGACAGACGCAAACACCCTCTCAACCCCACACAACAATAGAACATAATGTGACTTCTACCACTGCCCCTAAAGAGAATTGAGGGGCTATCCTACACCAGTCGTCACCGTAATCAACTCTCAATATATATATATATATATATATATATATATATATATATATATATATATATATCCAATTTCAAGGTCATGGTCAAGCCAAACACCAAATTGGTGTATGAGACCCCCTTGTTTTTGGGATAAGGGACCCACCTCCGTGCAACGATTTGATTGCTAAGTCTATGAAGACATAAATACTCTATGGTGCATTAGAGAAATTTTGAGGTAAAAAATGAGTCTCACAAAAAAATGTATAACAAAAATGAACTTTATAAGAACCAATAAAGATGATGATGCCAACTAGGGGATGATTCACCATTTTTAAAGTAAAAAGTAAAAATATTAGAAAATAAAAAAACTACTTTTTCAACCCGTATTTTCAACTTATCTCCTTACAGTTTTACTCAAATTTCGAGATGAAGCACTCATTGGGTGCATAATTTAATTCCTCATCCAAGGTGTACCTATGTTGCATACTTTGATGGACCCTATTATACGAAAAAACATGAAATACATGAAAAATGTGATTGTAATCACATTTCATCATGTATTTCTCTTTTTTCATATAATAGGGTCCATCGAAAGTATGCAACATCGGTACTCCTTGGATGAAGAATTAAATTTTGCATCCAACAAGTATTCGTGCTCGAATTGGAGTAAAATCGTAGGAAGATAAGTTGAAAAAGAAGGTTCTTTTTTTCCCTCTAAAATTTGATGATGTAATCTAATCTTATTTTATTATTTCTACTATTATTTTATAATATTTTTAGGAATCCCATTTACATCAAAATTTCTCTAATGTTATGCTTTTAAACACTATGCTAAAATGAATATATACTTTAATTTCCGTTTAGAGTGTATTTTTTTTTTCAAAGCATATGTTATAAAATATTATATATTACCTTGGACGATATCACATAGATTATATGGAGGACCATACTCAAATATTGACTACGAGTATGGTTTATAATCCCTTGGTCGACTTTTATTTTTGTACTACCAAACTTAGGCCCGATCCTTCGTAACTGTGTGTTAATATTTTAAAGGCCTTTAGAGAGACCGTGTTAATAATCTACCAATTGGCCATACTTTCGACTCTAAAAAAGAGGGAAAATATCGATGACAATGGAGCATTAGGGCTAATCAAATGGTGGAGAGGGTTACAGGGTAACTTCTTACCCTCTTGGGCACTCCAATCACTCATTCTTTCTTCTTCCACTACTGCTTTGCCTCTACAATGAGAATGAACTTACAAGCAGTACTAGACCCCTTTTCTTATGGCTCATCACTCACTAGAATGTAAGGTTTGACTACTTGTTTCTTTTGTGAATTCAGGAAGGTCTTAAACATAATTTTTCTAGAGGTTAATTATACAATTTTCAAGGGTGGGATGCCTGTTTTTCTAGGGAGGTCTATGGTTAAGTCGATTCTACAACAGTTTAGAAGGATTTTGACAGAAGCTAGGGTGATGAAAAGTCTTCAAGGGTTACAGTATTATTTGACTTGTGACCCCTGTCTCATTTCCCCTTTTTTTTTTCGAGTCTCCATGCTTGGGAACCATAGCTTCTCTGTCATCATTGAGCGAGCAAGTCCAGGGTGGTATTCCTATTTTCCAGTCAAGGTATACGAAAGACCTATCACCATTTTGTTTTTTGTTTTTAAGAGTGGTATTCCTATTTTACAGCCAAGGTATACAAAAGACCTATCACCATTTTGGTTTTTTGTTTTGTTTTTTTTCTTTGTTTTTGGTTTTCTTTTTATTTTTTTTCTTCGTTTTGATTTAATTGATAATCTATCCGAGCTTTGGCAATTGATTTAACTGTAGGGTCGTTCGTTCTTTATTACATGATGATGATGATGCTGGTCCGAAAGTAAACCCAGATTAGGTAACTTTTGACAATTTTTTTCAGATTTAAACTTAGGGAATCTGTTTTATCCTTATGCATGCCCATTCCAGTTCTAATTACTCACTTGTTTCCTGGTGCAAGTTTGATTTTAATTCCCATTACCTTATCTTCTTAATTCGCAATACTTGCTTTCAACGCTCGGAATTTACACCATTTGAAAATTAACAGGTTTTTAATTCAAATCTTTGTTCTTTCAGAGCATCATCAGCACTCTTGTGGCCTTGTTGGATATCTTATATTGTTCAAAATGTAACAACTAGACTTGAGCCAATTTTATTAAGGATTTTTGTTAAATTGGGCCATAAGTTTATTATGCGGTTAGGATTATATCAGTTATAGCTCATGTGGATTCTTTCTCATGGTAGCGTTTATAAATTTTTCTGGGAATTGAGTTTCGATTCTCGTTGCACTGCATGTATACTTTATTTGACTCCAGGTTATTTAAAATCATTTTTACATATGTCCTGTTGACCCCCCAGTGTTGTCCTTCATGAAACCATCGAGTCCTTCTTATACTTTGAAGTCTATTTCGACTAGTAACTGTTGCAATTTTTGGAAAGAAATTTTTTTATATAAATTTTCATGTCTCTAAATATTGTTATAGTTCGTATGGGTTTTCTTTTGGATCCTCAGGAGGAGTCCTACAAAGATCTTATTATATCATTTTTTCTACTATAATTTTGTATTTAATTACCCTAGGATTTCGTTGTCACATTCCTTCATTTGAGTTAGCTAATAATTTCTCGTTGTCACATTCCTTCATTTGAGTTAGTTAATAATTTCTCGTTTTCCCTTTTTAAGAACAATACATATTTCTTTCCTTATTCCCTATGATATTTACAAATTGTAGTTTACGCTGTTATATATGAATACTAATGGATCTTTCACGACCCTAAAACTTTTCACTATTTTAAGTTTCTAACTTTCAAGTCCATTCTTTAGTAATTCTAATTATATATTTTGTTATTCCTGCACTTTGGTACTTCATTCTTGTAACCTTACTGATATAATAGTATATGATCTCACTTGTATGTTATTATTACTTGTTTAATTAGTCTAGTTTTCTGCTTGATATATTTTAAAAAAATATTATTTTGCAACTTCCTTTACCGTCCTTTTATTACTCCTTATCGAATTTTTTACTAACAATACTCAATAGATAAGAAAACCCCAGTCTTTTTCCGAGACGTGCTCTTTTATAATTTTATTTATGTATATATATGAAAATAAGGATTGTTCCTCCGTGACAGACTTATGTTGATCGGATGGAACGAACCTATTCCCACAATAACTTTACTATATATTCATAGTATTATTCTTTCGAGAGAAGCATATCGATTTTTGATTTGTATCCCTTTAATAGTTCTTTCACACAAACCCTTTTCATTCAGGTTTCTTTCACAAAAGTTTTACCGTCCTTTATCACAGATTGATACTGTAAAAACAACTGAGATTCTTGAAAAAATTACCTTCTTTATTGCCTTTACATAGAGTTCACTGATCTTCATACAAATTACTACTATAAACTATAACAATTTTCCTTTTACAGAGAGTCTTAACAATACAGTGTACTTATCTGATAGGGTTTAGGCTGCAAGGAGAATCCACACGTGACAAGATCACTCTTGCCGACCAAGGAGAATGGTAAGTCTACCTCTTCTCCCCCGTGCCAGTTTCCACTTCCAGACAATAGTGAATAGAGACGTCACCAGGTCTTTCCTAATAATTTTGGAACTAACACGTCCAACTTAGGATATTGCAGATTTAAAGTTTGATTATGGATTCCACTAGCTAACCTGCTCAAGAATACCTTATCTAGTAGTGTGCCGCCTTTTCTCAGAAACATCTTGTATATGAATTAAATTATTTTCAAGTCTACTTTCTCAAATGCCTCGAGTTTTCCTCACACTCTCCTTGGCTTCTTTTCCCAAATCAGATGATTTATCTCTAATGATAACAGTAATTATCTCTAATTGTCTTGTAGCTGAAAATTTCACATAATGTCTTTTCCATATAAATTCCAAGGCTACCTTAACCAATTTATTAATAAAATTTTAAAATAACCTTCAAAATTTGAAATTTCTCACTAATCCTTTCACATAGCCCATAGTCCGCCAAAACACCACAATAAAAGTAAATTAAATATTTACTTTCTACTGAAGGGTATTACATATTCCCCCTCGAGAGGGGAATTAGCTTCTAGCCCTTCAACAAAGGTTGGAATATACTTCACACTTCAAATTTCCATCTTTCCAGGTTGCATTTTCCATCTAAAGTGCCTGATTGCACTTTATCCTAGTGATATATTTGTTCCGTAGCATGATTTCGCCTCGACTGAGAATACAGAGGTTCAACCAGGGACCTTCCATTCGATTCATCCTACATTCACAATTATCAGTGCTATCATTAGTTTCCTTCAAACATTATTTAAGAAACATGTATATACCTATAATCATCTCTTTATAGGAACTATCAATCATTATTTATATACCCATGAAGAGTGAACAACCGGCATTCAATTAAAATTAGCAGCATTATTGCACGATCAATATAAATACAAATAAATCCTTTTTCCTTACCAATTACTATGCCCATTTACTAAACTCCAACACGTGGTTCTGCTAAAATTTTAAATTAATAAAGTACCAACTTTATTTTTACTATTTATATGGTGATAATAAGGTTTTTCAGAAACCATTCGTTGTTCTTTTCTTTATGATAAATTGCAGTTAGAGCATTGCCGTACTAGGTGGAACTAATATGTTCTCAGTTTAATTTCATATATTACATATGCATTAGTCATAATCTTCTTTTCGTACCATGTTCAATGTGACTTTATTGTTGTCTATGTTGTCCAAGAAAGATTAGCTATGTCCATTTTGGGTTGCTTTGCTAATTCCTTTTTGTACAGATTTGGGGGTTCATTTTGCAGTATTTCTTTAATTTTGTCTCTTTATCATTCTGCAATATAGGATGTTGATTAATGTTATATGCGATTTTTCTTATGTGTGCAGTCATGGGATTTTCTATGTTTTCCATTTATATGCATATTGATTATTCCAATTTTCTATGTTAATTTATTATAGTCTTTTTATTTTGTTTTTTTAAATACATTGGTCTACATCACGTGATTTGATTACTCAACAAGAAGTTATTTTAATACATTTGCCTGTAGAATTTCGTTAATAACAACAATTTTGTCTCCAATAGGAGTATGACTACATTTTTTATACCATACTCCAATAGTCATGTTTGTTATCATTTTCCCTTTCTCTCCTTTCTTGATATGTTTCCTCACTTGTCCTCACAATGGTTTCCCACCAAATATATGTCTTTTAAGCAACATGAAATTCTATAATATAAAAGTCATCGCAATAGAACATTACCAAAAGTCAAGGATAATTACTACTTCTATTTTCCTCACCTGAGCGGACCTAGACATGTCCACTTTAATTATATGTTGGTAGTTCCATGAAAAATATTGATCAAAGTCTCATAGTTATGTTGGTTTACTTGTTTATTCCTCTCCTTCTAATCTTCTTAGTAGGCCCATCCAGGCCAAAGCTCAAGGCTATATTGAAATAAACCACTATGACAATCCAAAGGAACAAACTGGAAATAGTACGGGCATGCTTGATTTCACAAAGATAACAAGAAAATTGTGTCACCAAGTCTTACAACCATGCTTTTCCAATGTACCTTACCTGCGAATTTCTCATAATTCTCTCCTTGTGGTTGCATCCCTCTCTATTCTGCAAAGTTTTTACTGGTATTGGGTCACATGCGCCCCTCCTTTTTCATTTTAGCACACCAACTACAAGGTTCTTCCCTCTTTCACTTTCGTACCTAGTATCTTCCTTATCTCATATTATTAATGTATTTATCTTGACATGGAGATTAAGTAAAGAAATGTTCATTCTAAACAACCGTTTGATAAGACTTCATTTATGTCTACAAAAATCATGAAGTTTTTTTAAACTATATTGACCATCAATCCTTCAATTCATATTAGGGCCACAAACTCCTTAGAGTATTTAATATATAAATCCATTGTCAAGTATATCTTATCATACATATACATACAGACCTCCTATCTTGTCCTTGTCCATTTTATACTATTTTTCCCAAAACTTTAAAGAAAGCGTTTTAACCAACAACAATCAGATTACAAATATTCTCTTCTTTTGTATACTTATATCATTCGGTATCTAGCCTACATCTACTCCTATTTGTCCTGTCATACCAACTTAGATCAGATCTAACTAAAATTCTCTTGTCCTTTTGATTCTAGTCAACCTTAACCTTTTTCAATTGCAAAGCAATTATAAAATAGGTCGATTAGCAAAAGATTCCATCATTTGGTGTTGCAAGTTTGCAACTAACAATAATATTGAGCCCTCTACATTCATCAAACATAGGAAATCCAAGAGCTATATATATTCCTATATTTTAGGTTCCATTACATTCCTTTATTAGTAAATTTCCATATTCCTAAAATTGACTCTAGTTTTTCTCACTTTATGCTTATACATTTAATGTAAAGTTGATATCATTCTAAGTATCAACAACACTCTTTCCAAAATGCTTTCATATTTATTTAGTGATTTGAAGCACCCCAAATACCATTATCATGTTACCTTCATCTTAAAATTTTTTATTATGTTGCTTACATCACTATTCCCAAGACTTTCTTTCCATCAAAAGCTATTATAAATGTCCATCACAACTTACCTCCACTTGCCTGTTTCTTTTTAACGTAAACTATTATCCAATGATTTCGCTAAAAACCCCAATTGCTTGATACATTTCTTGGCAATTTATTTACTTAGGTCTTGATTTTTTTGTTTTAACAAAAGAGAACTTGGGGGTCATGTTCCCTCTCTCAATTATTGATTACTTCTTGTGCAACTTGTTTGGAATAAATTTCCCTTTCTTTTAGTCACCCATACTAAGGTTTGAATTATTAAAATATTGATTCTTACAATTTTTTTTACTTTAAGGGACCAAAAGGATTTCTTCTCGAAATTGTGATAGTTATCAAATGCTTATTGCATAAAACAACCCTTACAATTTTAGACCATTATCAAATGACACTAATCTAGATATGATTATCCCTATTGATGGTGTATGCCTCAGACTCCCCAATAAAAAAGTTCATTAATCCCTTCAATTTATTATATATGTATATATCATGAAATCCAAACTTTCCCACGCTAACCAATTGTCATTACATTTATTTAAGCCTGAGTTATTCTACTGACATATAGTTTGTATCATTATTATTGGTATCTACCATGTCACTTACTAGGGATTTGATCCTAGGTGGGAAACTAACAACCATTCCACCTAGCCACCTTAAATAAACCCAATTGACCAATTTATAATTAAGTACGCCCAAACTGCTTACTCGGGTGTACCAATACACCCTATGTTTGATTTATGCCTTTATTTGTTCCCTTTTTTATTTCAATGTGCACTCATTATGTGGTTATCCTTTTGTAAATGTACATTGCACTTATTTTTTAAATGTTTCATCGTATTGCTAGTCTCTTTCATCTTGTTTCCCATGTATGGTAGGGGTCTCCCTCCATTAAAATTTGGAAGTATATTTCTATCAAGTATTTACTTCATTCATTTTTCCAACAAGATTCTTGGTCAACATCCAGCAGTTGTGCAAGGAGGTAATTTACTAATAATCGCTTCTCAATGTATTTAATGCAATAGTTGGCACCAATGGCACCTTTCACCCCCTTTTTATGAAAAGTCCTTACAACAGTTAGTGGTAATTATCAAGTAGATGATCCTTTATTCCTAAGTGATTTCAGATACAATACCTTGCCTCTTTCTTAAACATATCTATTTATTGTTTTATAATTGTTTAATAGTGTAGGAATTGTTTCCTTATTTCATTTATGTTTCACATATACTTCCTCATAAACTTTTTTCTCTACCCATTCTCTAACAGTTATTTTTCCTCCTACATGGCTAACATGTCATTTGGTGCCCCAACATTAACTCAATTAGTATTTTTTTTTAAATGGAATTTATTCCGATTACTCATGGCAGGGTTCTCTCTTGCTTGTTCCTATAGAAATTTATTTCATTCCTCATCTAATAAGGAACTTTAATATATCATTTTAGTTGTAGTTAGGCTCATAAAGCACAATATTGTAACTTGGCTCTCATACCACTTATAACAACCCCAAATGGTCTGCCATGCAAAAATGATTTTTTTTTGGCTTTTATTCACTTTATTTTCATACATTATCATTATTGTTTTCACATTAATTGTATTGTACAATGTGATGCTTTGAAAATTTTATATTACAATTACGGTATGGGTTAGTTTCCCTTTATTCAAGAATATGTTATAAAAGACTATATATTACCTTGGAGGATTTATTCAAAATATTGTAACATAATGTATGCACTTAGCTTACATGGAGGACCATATTCGAATATTGATTATGAGTATGTTTTATAATCCCTTGCTCGACTTTTATTCATGTACACCCAAAATTAGGCCAACTTCGTAGCCTTGTGTTAATATTATAAAGACATTTTGAGAGACCATGTTAATCTTTCATAACATGGAGATACTTCTTACTCTTGGAAAACAAGGAAAATATCGACGACGAAGGAGTAATAGGGTTAATTGTATGCTGAGGAATGCTTTTGGGGGTTACAAGGTAATTGTCTACCCTCCTTGGCACTCCAATCACTCATTCTTTCTTCTATCACTGTCATTTTGGCTCTGCAACTAGGAAGACCTTACAAGTAGTACTAGACCCTTTTTATATGGCTCATCGCTCCCTAAAAGGTCTGGGTTGACTACCTATTCGTTTTTTGAGTTCAGGAATCTCTTAAAATTAAATTTTCTAGAGGTTTCTTATACAATTCTCATGGGTGGGTTGTCATTTTCCTTTTTCCTAGGGTGGCCCATTGTCAAGCCAATTATGCAATAGTTTGGAAGGGTTTCGACAAAAGGCAGGGTGACAGCAAGGCTTCAGATGTTACAATATTGTTTGAAGTGTGACCCCTTTCCCATTTGCCCCCCCACCGCCCTCCATTTCAGTCTCCACTCTCGAGAGCCATAGATTCTGTGTCATCACTAAGCGAGCAAGTCTAGGGTGGTCTTCCTGTTTTACACTCAAGGTATACAGAAGACCCGTCACCATTTTTAGCAAAAATGTTTATTTTATTTTTTTCCCTTTTGATTTAATTGATAATCTATGCGAGGGTTGTACTTTATGAAACCCTTCGGTCCTTCTTATACTTTGAAGTCTCTTTTGACTGGTAACCGCTGCAATTTCTGTAAATAACTTTTTCTATATAAATTTTCATATGTCTAAACACTGTTATAGTTCGTGTGGGTTTTATTTTAGATTTTCAGGCAGTTATTCCTAAAAAGATATTCTTATATCATCTTCTCTGCTGCAATTTTTTATTTAATTACCCTAGGTTTTTATTGATACATTCCTTCTTTTGAAGTAGGAGTTAATATTTTCTCGTTTTCCCTTTATTAAGAACAATACACATTTCTCTATTTGTTCCTTGTGATATTTACAAATCATAGTTTACGTTTATATTGGCATATATAAATATATGAACACTAATGGAGTCTCTCGCAAACCCCAAATCTTTTCACTATTTTCAGTTTTTAACTTTCGATTCCATTCTTTAGTAATTCTAATTATTTATTTTTCTATTCCTTCACTTTGGTACTTCATTCTTATAACCTTACTGATACAACAATATATTATCTCAGGTGTATGTTATTATCACTTGTTTGATTATTTGAATAACTTTCGATTCCATTCTTTAGTAATTCTAATTATTTATTTTTCTATTCCTTCACTTTGGTACTTCATTCTTATAACCTTACTGATACAACAATATATTATCTCAGGTGTATGTTATTATCACTTGTTTGATTATTTGAATTTTCTACTCAATAATTTTTTTTTTAAGATTAATTTGCAAGTTCCATTATAGTGCTTTAATTTTATGACTCCTTATCGAATTTTTTACTACCAGTACTCAATAGATAAGCAGAACTTGATCTTTCTCTGAGGCCCGCTCTTTTAGAATTCTATTTATGTATATATATTAGAATAATGATTATTCCTCCCTGAAGGACTTCTAATGGTCGATTGGAGCTAACTTGTTCCCACAATAACTTTATATATTAGATATCATTTTGGGATTCAAGTGCGTTAAGTAAGTCATTCATCTATGACCATTTCAAAATGATATCTAATATAATGCACTCTGAAAACCCCCAATACTTAACTTTATATATATTATTCATAGTTTATATTTTCGTGAGAAGTTGTTGACAATGCTGGACCCACCAACATTTAGGGGATCTCCCTGGCATGAAGTCCCAACTAGACCTCACATTATTTGGTGTAGGAGTCTCATCCGGTATGATGGCCTGGCTGCCATTATCTTAAAAGTTTGCCTTAGCTCTTGCTTGTCAGCACATAAGAGTGGTCTGCTTTGTCTTCGAACAATGAAGTTTGCGTGCCTAGTGAGTGCTTAGTGTTACTTGTGTCAAGGTTCTTTCACCGCAGAGGGAGAGGGTGGAAGTGAGTCTAAAGTTGAAAGGGAATAGTCTAAACTCTATCAGAAACACACAACACAATAGGACATGAGTAGCTTCCGATGGAGTAGTCCACACAAATGCGACAATCATAAACACATAGTGAATGGATAACACGTACAACACCCAATGGAGTAGTCCACACGAGTGCGACAATTGTTATAACAAGTTTATGGGAATGGTTTTGTCGAATGTCTGGCAGGATAGCCCACATGGGTGAGACAATGTTAACAAATTATACAACACATTTTTGTAAGCATGTGTATTAGAACAACCAAAATAGTTCAACTGTTTTAACAGAGGTTAAAGCAACATGCATTACAAGTGTCCAAAGAATAGTCTTACAAACAAATATAATACATGTGCGAAAATGTGCGTGCCTGTCATCAGGCTTCTAAATTAAGTGAAAGTTCCATGACAGATCGGTATACCATACATCACTAACCCCGATAGCGAGGCATTGGAGCCACTACTCGCTCCTCAAAGAAAAGACTACAGACCCTCAAGGCTATGTGGGAGGAGCCAAGGTGAAAAGTCTTTTGCATTTACAAATGAGGGGTATTTATAGCCAAGGGTAAAATTGGCCCTTGCGACTGTTCAATCTCCCTCATGACTGTTTGACTTACATGACTCTTCAACTTTACATATGGGTCTCTTGGACTTCCACGTTACATTACATTGATTACAATAGTATGGCCCATAGTAGTGATGTGGCCGAGATGACTCATGACCGGAATCAATATGACATAGATGGTATGTTCATGCTGGTGGTGGTGTGCATGTTGAGTTGCAGTGCTGCTGAGTGATGGATGTGCTCTTGGTGTATCATAGCTTCACCTCTGCGTGGAAAGGTGTGTGGAGTCTTCCATGGTCTTGTTGCTCACTTCATGTTGCTCGAGCAAGTATCTCCTTCACTTGTACCTTGCATGCTCCATGTGTTCGTCCGTTCATGAACAAGTCTCCTTGTGTGTGTTCCTTGTTCATCCCGTTCATCGTTGTGCCATGTCTCATCCATGTACTTGTATCTGCAATCACTCATGATGAGACAAAATCAAATCCAAAAATCTCCTAGTCTATCATGATGCATTATTTTTCGCTTCTAGATGTAGGTGACCAGGAGAGAGAACAAGGCTCTAAAACTGCATAAGGCACATTTCAAGCCAGGATGTGGGCTCGAGGCATTATCAATGAAACTTTCACAGTGGTCATTAGGAGGCTAAGATGGGAAATCTGGA
The DNA here is from genome assembly GCA_031772625.1 of Pinus tabuliformis. NCBI lineage: Eukaryota > Viridiplantae > Streptophyta > Pinopsida > Pinales > Pinaceae > Pinus > Pinus tabuliformis. The sequence continues at coordinate 387,234,572 of CM062816.1, read as the reverse complement.
TCGGAAGTGACTTTATGTGGGATCTGGCTTGGCTGGAGGGAAGATCTGTGCAATTTTTTCAGGGAGACATTGCCGGTAACAAGGGGAGACTAATAGTGAAAACTTCATAATTTATCCGGGAGGCTGGCAGTAGGCTACTGGAAAAAACTGCGCAATTTCTTTTGGGAGTTGGGAGGCTTGAATGTTGGACATCCTTGCATATTTTTTGAGATAAGCAAGATGCTGGATAGCTGAAAGAATTATCATGAAAACTGCGCAGTTTTCAGGAGGAGAAGTAGGCCAGATGACAGGGTGATTGGCAGGAAAAGCTATACAATTTTTTAGGATAGTGCAATGACAAGTAGTGGGTGTCTATCTAACATGTCTACGCAGTTTCTTTAGTCAGTGGAAGTGGGCATGCTTAATAGCTTCTGCAAAAATTTTTGTAGGAGTGAGGTCGAGGGTCACTGCCTAGTCAAACTCTTAGGTTGACCAGCTAGAGGCTTGGTGGTTTCGCTTGCAGGCAGCGCTGATTGAGATGGATTTCTAAGAAACTTCTGTGTTGTTCTAGTGACATTCGGTCAAGTCGACTCAATATTGTGCAGTGCAGACTGCCTGGGAGGCAACCTCAATCTCTGCGTAATTTTGGTAGCAATACATGTTCACTGAGGGCTAAAATTGCACAGTGCAGCTTAACGGAGGTCTGGCTGATAGGGTCATTCCAATCGACATAGCTTCAGCAAAATTACTAAGTGTGTGAATGAGTGAATTCGTACATGCATGACCTTGTGAGCACACACACATGATTTTACAATAAGATGCCTCAAACCATCAAGACAACATACACTTAGTGTGACTAACCAACGGTGCAAGCAACAAGTGCAACACTTGTGATAGATCGTTGAACGACCACGAAGAAACTTGTGTGACATTGCATACAACTTCGTGTGTGAGTGCGACAAATGCTTACATAATGAATACAACTTGTACACACAAAGACAAACTTTGTGCATGGACAGAACATGGTTGCAAGCATGACATTGTGACCAACATGCAAAAAGATGTTTGATGAACGATCAAGTGAGGAGGGTGCAAAGGCTCAACACGAGCTCATGGGATGAGCCCGAGTGCTTGCAAAAATCAAGGAAAAACCTAAGGAAGGCTCCAAAATTGGATGCAGGCCAAAATTTTGGAGGGTGTTGCAGCTGCTACAACACTTGGCAACACACTGGTTGAATTCCAGCTTCTCTGTTTTGGTCCATTCATAGAATAAGGCTTTGGTCTTTCAGGGAGTATTGAATCATTATGTGGGTTACTTCATCTTCCCCACTTACCCCATGGACAAACATCGTTCACCTTTCTCCAACTAAGACAAACACAACAATAAGTTTTAGCTTGATCACAGTGCTTCGAAATCAAGAAGGGTAGTTTGGCTCATGAGTTAAAAAAATTCAGAGTATAAGTTTTCATCTCTGGTGTTGCTCCACTACCAACAGGCCTGGACATCTTCCCGACGGAGTCACATAAGAACACACACATTGCTCCACTTCGAGTGAGCCTGGCCAATACCGCAGTGGAGTTGCATGCTTCACCTCCCTACGCAGGAATCCTTTCTCTTCTTTCACCTTTGTAGTTTTTAAGAGAACTATGCATATGCACTTATTTCTTTTTGGGGCACAAGATGGATCCTGAATTATTGAGAGAAGAAGAGGTTGTTCCTTTAGAGAAGTATGTAAGACCTTTGACATAGATTGCTCATTTATATTTTTCCCCTTCTCTGTTTGTACTAATTGGATGAGGTTGAAGACACAGAGAAGAAGGCTTAGTATAGGCACAAGGTTTCTCAGTGTGGACATAGGTTCATGGTTGGACCCAAGCTTCCCTTGCAGATGGCTCATATTTTCTGTCAAGACTTCATCGGCTGAAAGTTGAAACCAAGCATAGAGAAGTCAGACGTAGGACTAGTCAAGTACTGTAGTGTCACAAGACCCTTTAGATCTCAGCTACATACTCATTCAAAAGAACGAACTCAGTACAGAGAAAAACTTATTTACAAAAAAAATAGCATGATACTAAGAAAACAAAATAAAACAAAACAAAAATAGTAAGCAAGGCAAAAAAACAACATGCAGTAAACAAACTATGTACATGGCACAGGGTGCAACCTGACCTTCTAAAAATAGAGTTTGAGATCTTGGTCATTGACAAGAAGGTTGTCAACCCTCATGTCAAGTGATTTCAGATGGTACATGTGTGAGTCAAGCTTCTCTTGAACCAGTATTATACTATCAAGTTCCACTACTAGAACTTGGTGGTATCCTAAAAGACTATTAAGCAAATACATCATTCCTGCTCCAGATACTGTGTGTAACATAGGTTCTGATGACGCCATGGGGTAGTTGTTTTTTTTCCTGCAACGGTTCAAGTTTTGGAAATCAATGCATAAGCGGATTCCCTTGGATCTCTTACGTACATAAATTAAATTAGAAACCCATGTAAAATAAGAAACTCTGAAAGTGATCTGAGCATCCTACAACTTAGTCAGTTCTTTCTGTATAAGGGGTTCAAGTGACGGATGTGCTTTCCTTAGTTTTTGTTGTAATGGATTGACCCATTTTTTGATTGGAATCACCTATTGGATTATTCGTGTGTCGTATGTACTCAATCCATAATATTTCCATGCGGACACATCCCGATATTATGTGGAAAAGCTGACAAAAACTTGTCACTGTTGCCATGTGCAGCATGTACTGATACTAATGAACTCTGGATCATGGTTTGTTATGAGATTGATCTATTCGTTCATCATGGTGGAACTATGGGTTTTTCTATTTTTTGACCGTTGAAAGTGGTTTTTCAAGTCATAGAGCCTTTTGAGAGAAACCACACCCTTAGGGATGAGGTTGCCTTTCTTTTCATCAGCTGTAGCTTGCAGGGACTGCTCGTGCTCATCTTCATTAGCCATTGCATCTTCGAAGACATCAATGTTGTCCATGAAGTGCAATATATGTTGATCATCACCAAAAGCACGTAGATTAGTTATGTTATCAGGGATAAAAGGCTTATACAAAATTTTAACGGTGAATTTATCCCTAAGAGGCGACATGCTAGCAGTTGCGTTTGTTAAGGTATTGGTAGCTGCATTACGCATTCTTGGCACAATAATGATATTGAATGCTTGGAAGTTAGAGATTAGTGTCCATACCTCTTTCTGGTAACTTTTGAGATGATGTGATAAACAATGTATGGTGTTACGCACCTGTCATACCAAAGTTTCTGCATCACCTACCACTTTGAGCGTAGTAATGTTGAGGCTAATGGCCTTTTGCAAGCCCAACACGAGTGCTTCATATTGAGAAATGTTGTTTGTGCACTCGAACTCCAAGCGAGTCAAGATCAAGTGTTTCCAGTGCTTTGGGTCAATCAAGACACACCTAGCTCTAGAGGCATCCTGTGTCTTCGATCTGTCGAAATACATGGTCCACAACTCATATGTACACAGACCGTTAGATGCACTTGTATTGCTGCTACTACTGCTTCTGCTACTGCTACTAATGTTACAATGTGTTGTACAAGTTTCATTTCCATCAGTTGGGAAAGGAAGGAGACCCAATTGCGTTTCTGGTGGGGTTGGAGCTAGTTGTACGAGATAACACCCCAGCTGTGTTTCCAAAAGTCAGTTGCCGAACATGAGTTCCACGAAAGTCAATGGTTCATTCTCACCATTAATGGGAGTGACATTGTGTTTCATGGATATCTCGGATAACACCCGGATCTGATTGATTTTTCCCTAATACGGAATCCACAGTGTGACTAGTTTGTAGAAAAGTACCCATTCAACTTCCTTGACCAGTCTCTACTAAGTAGTAAGCCATAAGCTTCTAGTATGTCCACAATAACAATGTTGATGCACTGGTGAACTCGACCCTCATGAGATAATCAGATGATCAGATCTTGAAGTTCACCAATGGCTGGTATGCACGTTCAGCCTAGTTGGATGAACTTCACAAATGTCTTACTCCATTGCGCATTGATATTCTTGGAAATGGAGAGCAGCATGACGTTGGCTGATGGGCCATAATCAACCAAATAGTTGTGAACATTGTAGTTAAAATTTCAATTGAAATAAAGAATGGAGGGAAAACAGAGTTCACTTCTTCCATCTCGAGTGCGTTGAGCACAGTTGTGAGTGAATCGGGAGATGTGCTTGCTCCCTTCCTGGTAGAGGTTGCACTGTCCATAGATGTTTGCCTCAGTGCATGCAGCAGAATATCCCACTGAATTTGAATCTTGGCCAACTCAAAAAAAATAATGTTTGCGCGAGTTTTGTTCATGTCTTCCACGATAATATAGTCAAGAGTGGGTAGACTCACTGAGGTGTCCAGAGTTAGACTGGTGTTCGTATTGTCCAGTGGAGTGTTCTGCAGTTTTCTACTCATGGACATGATTTTGTCTGCCGCTGTCTTCCCGGGTTTTCTTTTTGTTTTCTGCTTTGGGATGGCTGGTGGATCAACCTTCCTCATCAACAATTTCAACTTTTCTCACGCTTCCTCAGTAATCGGGGAAGCCCCTTAGGTTCTAAGATTGTATCAACCATTCTGCTTTGGGGGATGCTCCTCGGTGTTATTTTTTTGTGTTTCTTGTGAGAATTGATACATGTTGATCATCTACCCAGTGCTTGGCACCTCATCAGATGCAGCATCTTCCTCATCATCTTCATTTTCTGGTTGACACTACACATTGTTTAGCGCATTTGTCATATTGACACACATCAAGTCCGCAACTCGTTTCAATTCTGAACAAGTTCCTTTTGGGTGACGGTCTACATGGAAGGAGAAAAACTTTGAGTTCGCAAACATGTCCATGTGGAACACTGAGCTGGAGCTTTGTGCAGTTTTAGCCAGGAAGTGGTTGCTACCTGATGACATGCTTCCCTTATGTTGTCTAAGAGGTCGACTACTAGAAGATGTCTCGATAGTTTGTTCCTTTAGCTCAGACATCTGTTGGCATTATGATACAGGTGATACAAGTGTTGTCCTTGATGGCAACTCACTCAGATGACAGATCATAGTGCAATAGGTCAATAGCAAAGATTTAATGATCAGAGAGAGGTATACGCAGGTTCACCTTGACAAAGGAGCATATACACACAGGTTAATAGACCAAAAGTTGCGTATAACGTACACACACAGTTTCACATAAGGAAAGGCACGTACATGTTGAAAAACTAAGTTTTGGTCCGTGGTATTTGGTCCATGGTATTTTGATCCATGGTATTGGTCCAAGGTATCTGGTCCGAAGTATTGACCCTAGGTATTTGGTCCAAGGTATTGGTCCTAAGTGGTTTTGGACCATGGTATTGATAAAGGCCTAACACTATAAAAGGAGGAGAAGATCATTAGGCCAAACGGGTGCAAGGATTCAATATCTGATAAAGTGAGAGATCCAGTATGCAAGTTATGGGTTCATGATGCTTTGCTTGATCTGAACCAAGGATGCACCTATGTGGATGATGATGGATGATGGATCGGGATCTTAAGGCTTGAAATGTTTTATCAGTATGTGGTTTGATCATGGATAGGCTAGATCTGAATTATTGACGAATGTTTATTCTATAAATTTTATGATCTGGGTATGATTGATGTCTGGAATAGCTGCAAAATTATGAGTTAATATTTGCAAATCTGTACACGGGTTTGTTTTGGTAAAAGCGCGTATACATGCTGTTTCAGTTCATCAGAGTAGCGTATACATTATGAAATATGATATCTGAACTTATAGATGGTTCTGGTGGTTGTTGCAGGGTTTTGGGTTCTGCTCTGTGTTCTAGTAACTATGTTTTGATGACTGGTCTTCAGTGATTTAGTTATGGGTGATTCAGAGATTGATTGGTTGATGCAATGGTTGTATTGTAGTGGTGATTTATTTGAGCTTCAATGTTGTTGATGGGTCCAGTATGAAAATTGGATGAAACGTGGCCTTCATATTATGGTGTTGTGATCCAGGAGTATCCAATCTGAAAATTTATGAAACGTGGTCCCTGGAGGAAGAGTAAAGGTTGGAGCCTTTAGTAGGCCAGCGCCTACATACTAGTAAATATACTGGCCAGTACAAGAGCCAGGGGGTTGGAGCTCCCTTCCAGTATCAGCTGAAAAACGAGAGAGGGTTGTAGCCTTCTGTAGATCGGCGCCTACGTACTAGTAAATATACCGGTTAGTACAAGAGCCAGGGGGTTGTAGCTCCCTTCCAGTGGTAGCTGGAGAATGAGAGAAGGTTGTAGCCTTTTGCAAGTGGGTGCCTGCATACTGGTATGAGTCTGCGCTAGTATAAGATTGTAAACAAGTTTTTCTTATATTAAAGGAAGATGACAGCAGGTGGTTTTTGTCCCGCATTGGGTTTCCACCTTATATCATGGTGTTCATGTGTGTTTCTTATGTGTGATGATCTGTTTTGTTTTACTACACCTGTTTATTGTTTATATGGTTAATGAAATTCTGATTTGTTGATTAAATATCAACATATGATGAATTAACTGAATCACAAGTTTACTGGATATACACTAGTTGCATTAAACACGGTTGTGTGTACACACGAGTTCCCTTAACTGAAGTAGCATATATGAATTAGAGTATGAAATGAAAAAGTTATTGATTTTCTAATACCGATTCACCCCCCCTTTCAGTATTATTTCCAACAATTGGTATCAAAGCAGGTCCTTTGGTAGAAGCTTGATCGCTTGAAGGAGATCTATAGAACAATGGGAAAGAAAGCGCGTCAGAAGAAGAAGACAGCTCAAGGGAATAATGAAAGCTTGCCATCAGGTGGAAGCAAGTATTCAAATTCTGAATCACCTCAGATTGAAGATGAACAAGCAAATGTAGCATTAGATCAATAAGATCTATTTAACGAAAGAGAGAGTTCCCTCCAAGAAGAAGTTTCCAGATTAAAAGCTCAGCTGGAGTGTGCCTTCAAAGTACGACAAATGCTGCAAGATGAAGTGATATCATTGAAAAATAAGCAGAATGAAGATCTACCTCAAGTAGATAAAGAACAAGAAAATGAGATTCTCAAATTAAGGCAACAAGTGGAAGAAGGAAGAAAGGTGGCAGAAATCTTGAAGAAACAACACATGGAAAAGGAAGAGCAACATCAGGTTGAGGTAAATATCTTAAAAGGTAAATTAGAAGAAAAGGATAAACTGTTACGATTTCAAGACAGTACTAAGATTTTGGATGATATTCTTAGTAGTCAAAGATGCCCTCCTATCAAAACTAGTCTTGGTTTTCATGAATCTTTTGAAGGTGAATCTAGCTCTCAGGGTGAGGCAAGGAACTCTAATGCAAAACCTGAAATTATCAACAAGGATATAAGAGGTCAACCACATCAACAACCAAGGAAAGAAATCCATCAAAGAAAATCTTATACTCCAAACTATGGAAGTGATAATCGGTTATTTTCTTAGATGAATAATGTTGAGTGTTATGTATGTCATAATCTTGGACATGTTGCAGCGAGATGCAGAAATAGAATGATGCAAGACCGTCACACGGAAAGATCATCACGTTCCAAGTACTTTAAGGGATATTGTTTTGCTTGCAATATGTTTGGTCACAAAGCCATTGACTACTACAGAAGGAATATGAAACATGTAAGATGTTATGCATGTAACAAGTTTGGACATATAGCAAAGGAATGCAGGAACAAAGTATGGGCACCATACCAAAAGGAGAAAACATCATCACAGTCGAAGATATGGAAGAAGAAGGATGTATAGTTAGAAAGATGTGACATAGCAGAGTATACAGACATGACAGACTCAGAGGGAGCTAAAAGTGTGAAACTTCAGTGTTCTAAATCTCATACGTAGGTTTCATAAAGACAAGTCGTGTATATACACGAGTTCGAAGCTACACAGTCGCGTATATGATGGGTTGAGGAAAAGCAGTGGAACAGACTCAAGAAAAAGGGGTTGATATGGTTTAGTCAATTATTTGCTCTGTTTGATGATGGTTACAATCTGTTGATGATGTGTGGAAATGGCTTGGTATTCATAAGATGTTGTTTAGAAGTGTTTTTGATCCTAACTTGATGTATATCTGATTGATGATGATGCCTTGATACTTCTTGCTGATATATGCATGATCAGATCTGACAGTGAATAGATGGAACAGGTTCAGGGGGAGCATATGCTTTGAATAATGCATTGTTGGCATTATGTTTAGAAGTCTTTGGTGATGATGCTTATGTGGCTAAATGATACATCTTGCTATTGGTTGGTCAAGGGAATGGTATTGCAGGTTACAGGTTGTTGATGTTGCTGACAAATGCTTATGGTGCAGATCATATATGGTGTATGATAGTTGCTGATGACTATCATGGTATTGTTTAGATTGTTGGCTTTTGTTATAAAAGTCATGTATATCATTTGATGAAAAGGTCATGAAAAGGCTTAATTTGTACCCCCACTATGCATGGGAAGGATGATGTAATAATTTTTATTTTAGTCATGTATAAATAGTTGGTATATCCCCACTTGGTTGGGTGGATGAGTCAAAATGGTGTATCCCCACTTGGTTGGGAGATTGATGTATGTATGAGTCATTGGTGATAGGAAGGTCAAACTCACTTAGTTGAATTGTAGAGTCATGCTATTCTTTTGAAGAATATTTTTGTAGACTCTGCATGTGCTTAGGGGGAGCATGGATGGTTTAGTACATCTTAGCATGTACAAAGGGGGAGTTCAATCAGAGAATTCAACATGTGCTCAAGGGGAGCATGGACGGATTGGTACATCTTATCATGTACAAAGGGGGAGCTCAATCAGAGACTTCAGCATGTACTCAGGGAGAGTATGGACAACATAATGTATATCAAGGGAGAGAATATCTTGGTCCACCCTTTGCCCTTGATGTCAAAGGGGGAGAGTGACATGGTGTTGTTGTTGCCATCAAGTCTAAAGGGGGAGATTGTTGGCATTATGATATAGGTGATACAAATGTTGTCCTTGATGGCAACTCACTCAGATGACAGATCATAGTGCAGTAGGTCAATAGCAAAGATTTAATGATCAGAGAGAGGTATACACAGGTTCACCTTGACAAAGGAGCATATACATGTAGGTTAACAGACCAAAAGGTGCGTATAACATACACACGCAATTTCATAGAAGGAAAGGCGCGCACATGTTGGAAAAATAAGTTTTGGTCCATGGTATTTTGATCCATGGTATTGGTCCAAGGTATATGGTCCAAAGTATTGACCCTAGGTATTTGGTCCAAGGTATTGGTCTTAAGTGGTTTTGGACCATGATATTGAGCAAGGCCTAACACTATAAAAGGAGGAGAAGATCATTAGGCCAAACGGGTGCAAGGATTGAATATCTGATAAAGTGAGAGATCCAGTATGCAGGTTATGGGTTCATAATGCTTTGCTTGATCTGAACCAAGGATGCACCTATGTGAATGATGATGGATGATGGATCGGGATCTTAAGGCTTGGAATGTTTTATCATTATGTGGTTTGATCATGGATAGACTAGATCTAAATTACTGACGCATGTTTATTCTATAAATGTTATGATCTGGGTATGAATGATGTCTAGAATAGCTGCAAAGTTATGAGTTAATATTTCCATATCTATATGCGGGTTTGCTTTGGTAAAAGTGCATATACACACTGGTTTTGTTCATCAGAGTAGCGTATACATTATGAAATATGATATCTGAACTTGCAGATGGTTCTGGTGGTTGTTGCAGAGTTTTGGGTTTTGCTCTGTGTTTGGTAATTGTGTTTTGATGACTGGTCTTCAGTGATTCAGTTGTGGGTTATTCAGAGATTGATTGGTTGACGCAATGGTTGTATTGCAGTGGTGATTTATTTGAGCATCAATATTGTTGATGGGTCCAGTATGAAAATTGGATGAAACGTGGCCTTCATATTATGGTGTTTTGATCCAGGAGTATCCAGTTTGAAAATTTATGAAACGTGGTCCCTGGAGGAAGAGTAAAGGTTGGAGCCTTCAATAGGCCAGCGCCTACGTACTGGTAAATATATCGGCCAGTACAAGAGCCAGGGGGTTGGAGCTCCCTTCCAGTCTTAGCTAGAAAACGAGAGAGGGTTGTAGCCTTCTGTAGGCCGGTGCCTATGTACTAGTAAATATATTGGCTAGTACAAGAGCTAGGGGGTTGTAGCTCCCTTCCAGTGGTAGCTGGAGAACGAGAGAAGGTTGTAGCCTTCTGCAGGTGGGTGCCTACATACTGGTATGAGTCTATGCCAGTACAAGATTGTAAACAGGTTTTTCTTATATTAAAGGAAGACGACAACAAGTGGTTTTTGTCCCACATTGGGTTTCCACCTTATATCATGGTGTTCATGTGTGTTTCTTATGTGTGATGATCTGTTCTGTTTTACTGCACCTATTTACTGTTTATATGGTTAATGAAGTTCTGATGCACTGATTAAAGATCAACAAATGATGAATTAACTGAATCACAAATTTACTAGATATATGCTAGTTGCATTAAACACGGTTGCATGTACACGTGAGTTCCCTTAACTAAAGTAGTGTATATGAATCAGAGTATGAAATGAAAAAGTTATTGATTTTCTAATACTGATTCACCCCCCGCCCCCCTCTCAGTATTATTTCCAACAACATCGTTGTTGTTAAGTTCTTGATAAGAAAGTAAGGGTTTCAATGTCACTTGCTTCCTTGTCTCTACACTTGCTCAGCACAGCCTGGGGTTTCCTGCTCGCATCTCTAGAGACCTTTTTTGGTTCATCATCCTTGATGACTCTAATCGCGTGTAATTATTTCTCCACAGTGATCGCCTCTTCATAGTTCTCTAGTAACGTTGGTTTCACAACTCCCTTGACGAACTACGCAATACTAGTTGGCAATGCAGTCGTATAGTAGCTAACAATGATGGATTCATGAGGCTTCATGTCTGCTGTAAAATTATTCAATATGTGCAAAAACCTCTAATTGAAGTCTTTTACCTTTTCTTTCGACTCCATCTTCACACTACCCAACTCTTTGAGCACATGGCCTGGGTCTTGTCGTCAGCGAATTTTTCCATAAAGATCCATTTGAGCATGACCCAATTATGGATGGAGTTGACAGGAAGGTTGTGATACCATACTGCTGCACGGCCATCCAAAGTACACAGAAACAATATGCAAGCAACATTTTCTTGTTGTACCTTGAGTGTCTGCAGATGTAGGTAGAAGTTGTCCAAGTGGTCTTCTGCCTTAAATGTGTTGTCAGGGTCATACTTTGTGAGCATTCTCTCCAAATGCTTTGGAATCCTATACAAAGCACTCGGGAGAGCCAATGGTCCCTGAGTCATCCATTCTAATTTTTGGTCAGCCATGTCCTTTTCTTCTTCATCTTCCTCTTCTTTAGAATCTGATGGCTTTGGCTCTGAGTCTGTTGGCTCGTCTCTACCTCCGCCTCCTCTGCTACCTTCCTCTCTGCCTCCTGTAAGGGAATTTGTGCCCAAGATCACGGGGGTGTCTCGTTCTCCCTGTTGGAAGACCAGAGGTTCCTCTCCGTTCTGAATAGCTTCGGTCACACCTTCAAGTGTGGCAAGAAATGCTTCTTCCACCGATGAAACAACAAAACCTGTGGGAGTGGTTTTTGGCTTCCTTGTTATGTATGGAAGATGTTGTATTCTTGGTATTAGTCTATCTATGTTTGCAAACTGAGGGGTGATGGGATGAAAAAAGAAGAGGTTTTGATACAAAATTTAGTGTTCATGTATGTGAGGTGAGGAGTAACCAACTTCAGAGTTGCACGTAGGTGAGAGGTATTGCGATTTACTACCTTGACGAAATGCTTGATGAGTGAGGGTGATAGGACATTCAACCATAAACAACTAGCAACCCTTCTTCTAGCACCAGAAATGTTGATAGTGCTGGACCGACCAACATTCAGGGGATCTCCCTAGTATGAAGTCCCAACTAGAGCTCACACCATTTGGCGTAGTAGTCCCATCCTATATGATGGCCCGATTGCCATTATCTTAAAAGTTTGCCTTAACTCTTGCTTGTTAGCACATGAGAGTGGTCTGCTTTGTCTTCGAACAACGAGGTTCACGTGCCTGGTGAGTGTTTAGTGTTACTTGTGTCAAGGTTCTTTCACCGTATAGGGAGAGGGTGGAGGCGGGTCTCAAGTCCAAATGGAATAGTCCCAACTCTGTAAGAGACACAAAACACAACATGACATGCACAACTTTCGATGGAGTAGTCCACATGGATGCGGCAGTCACAATCGCACAGTGAATGGATAACACGTACAACACCCAACGGAGTAGTCCACACGAGTGCGATGGTAATTATAACAAGTTTATGGGAATGGTTCTATCGAGTGTCTGGCGGGATATCCCACATGGGCGAGACACCGTTAACAACTTATACAACACATTTTCGTAAGCATATTTATTATAACAACTAAAATAGTTCAATTTTTTTAACACAGGTTAAAGTAACATGCATTACAAGTGTCCAAACAATAGTCGTACAAAAAATTACAATAAATGTGTGAAAACGTGTTGACCTGTTATCAAGCTTCTGAATTAAGAAAAATTTCCAAGACACATTGGTACACCATACATCACTAACCCTGATAGTAGGGTTATTGGAGCCACTGCTCGCTCCTCAAAGAAAAGACTACAAACTCTCAAGGCTATGTGGGAGGAGCCAAGGTGAAAAGTCTTTTGCATGTACAAATGAGGGGTATTTATAGCCAAGGGTAAAACTAGCCCTTGTGATTGTTCGACTTCCCTCATGACTGTTTGACTTACATGAATCTTTAACTTTACATGTGGGTCTCTTGGACTTCCACGTTACATTACACTAATTACAACTGTATGGCCTTCAATAATGATGTGGCTAAGATAACTCATGACATGACTCGACATGACAGATTTGGTATGTTCATGATGCTGGTGGTGTGCATGTCGAGTTGCAATGTTGTTGAGTGATGGATGTGCTCTTTGTGTATCATAGCTTCACCTCCACATGGAAAGGTGTGAAGAGTTTTTGATGGTATTGGTGTTCACTTGTTGTTGCTCGTGCATGTCTCTCCTTCGCTTGTACCTTGCATGCTCCATGTGTTCGTTCGTTCACAAACAAGTCTCCTTACATGCGCTCCTTGTTCATCTTGTTCGTTGTCGTGCCATGTCTCATCCATGTACCTGTATCTGTAATCACGCATGACGAGATGAAATCAAATCCAGAAATCTCCTAGTTTATCATGATGCATTATTTTTTGCTTCCAAATGCAAGTGATTGGGAGAGAGGACAAGGCTTTGAAATTGCACAAGGCACATTTCAAGCCGGGATGCGAGCTTCGAGCACGATCCATGAAAATTGCATAGATGTTACTAGGAGGTTGAGATGGGAAATATGGATCGGCAATGACTGTCTGCGGGATTTGGCTCAGTTGGAGGGAAGATTTGTGCAATTTTTTTACGGAGACAGTGCAGGTAGCAAGGGGAGACTAGCAGTGAAAACTACGCAATTTCTCTGGGAAGGTTGGCAGCGCACTGTGGGAGGCTGCTAGCAAAAACTACGCAGTTTATCTAGGGAGATGGGAGGCTGGCCTACTAGACATCCTTGTGTATTTTATGAGCTACGTGGGATATTGGGTAGTGGGGAGACTACCCATGAAAACTGCACAGTTTTTAGTAGGAGCAGCAGGTCGGTTGATAGGGCGACTGGCTATAAAATCTGCACAATTTTTTAAGGAATTGTAGTGACAGGAAACAGGTGTTTGTCTGGCATGTCTACGCAGTTTCTTCAGTCAGCAGAAGTGGGCATGCTTGGCAGCTTCTACACAATGCTTTGGAGGAGTGAGGCCCGGGGTCACTGCACGATCAAACTCTCCAGTTGACCAGCTAGAGGCTTGGTGGTTTCACTTGCGGGCATCATAGATTGAGATAGCTTACTGAGAAACTCCTTTGTCATTATAGTGACAGTCGATTGATTCAACTCAAGATTGCACAGTGCAGATTGCCTGGGAGGCAGCCTCAAGATCTATGCAATTCTGGGTAGTAGTACATGTTCACTGAGGGCTGAAACTGTGTAGTGTAGCTCAACGGAGGTCTAGCTGATGGGGTTAGTCCAGTCAACATAGATTCAACAAAATGACTAAGTGTGTGAATGAGTGACTTTGTACATGCATGACCTTGTCAACACACACTCACAAGACTTGGCGACAAGACACCTTGAACCATCAAGACAACATACACTTAGTGTGACTGATTGATGGTGCGAGTGATAAGCGTGACACTTTTGATAGATCATTGAACGACCGTGATGACACTTGCACGACACTGAATACAACTTCATGTGTGAGTGTGACAAATTCTTACATAGCAAATACAACTTGTACACACGAAGACAAAATTTGTGCATGGCGAGAACATGGCTACAAGCATGACATTGTGATCAACATGCAAAAAGATGTGCAATGAACATTCAAGCGAGGAGGATGCAAAGTCTCAACACGATCTCACGGGATGAGCCCGAGTGCTTACAAACATCAAGGAAAAACCCAAGGAAGGCTCTAAAATTACATGCAGGCCAAAATTTTGGAGGGTGTTGCAGCTGCTACAATAAAAACATATCAATTTTTAATTTGTAACCCTTTAAAACTTCTATCATACAAACCCCTTTTATATATATTTCTTTTATAAGAGATTTACCATACTTTATCACAGATCAATACTGTAAATACAACAGATTTCTTAAAAAAATTACATTCTCTATTGCCCTTACATAAAGTTCACTAGTCTTTATACAAATTATTATTGTAAACTATAACAATTTTCATTTTACAAAGAGTCTTAACAATGATGTGTACTTATCTGTTGGGGTTTAGGTTGTTAGGATAATCCATAGGGGACAAGGTCACTCCTCCCGACTAATAAGAATGATACCTCTACCTCTTCTTCCCTCATGCTAGTTTCCACTTCCAGAAAGTAGTGAACAATGACCTCAGCAGGTCTTTCCTAAGAATTCGAGAACCAACAAGTCCAAATTATGATATTGAAGATTACAAGTCTGACAAGGGATTCCACTGGCCAACTAGCTCAAGAATACCCTATTTGGCAGCATTCTTCCATTCCTCAACAATGTCTTGTTGAGGAATCAAATTATTTTCAAGTCTCCCTTATCAAATGCCTTAAGTTTCCCTCATACCCTCCTGGCTTCTTTTCCCAACTGAGATGATTGGATGAGAGTAACTGTCAGGTAGGTGAAACTTTCAAGTAGTGTCTTTTCCCCGTAATTTCTACAGCTTCCGTAACCAACTTATTAATAATTTTATAAAATAACCTTTAAACATTGAAATTTCTGATTAAGCCTTTCACATAGCCCATAGTCTCCCAAATCATTGCACTTAAAGTAAATTAAATATTTACTTTCTATTGAGGGGTATTACAACTTTATTTAACAACTACTTCCTTATAATAGATTGTAGACATTTCTTAATGCAATAAAGAATAATGTTTTACTAGAACATCTCCCTCATATTAGAATGCATAACACCTCTCGATACAATAAAGAATTAGTATAATTCATATTAACTTTAAATTTATCAAACGAATATTTTTTTTTGAGGAATCACTTTGAAAAACACAATGAGTATTTAATCACCCTTTAAATTGGATGACAAATATTTGAAGTAGGTAATGCAACCATGAAAATGCAGTGATAACTCATAGATTTTCTTTTAATAATTTACACTAAAATGATTTTTCATTATTAATATTTGAAAAATGTTGTATATCAATTTCATATTAATGAATAAATAAATTATATAATTTTATTTTATTTGTTATAGAAAATTTATTTTAATATTACAAAATACAACATAAATTTCCTTTAATAATAATAATAATTATAAAATACTACATAACATCAAATTTAACCATCACTTTATATATACATACATACATATATATATATATATATATATATATATATATATATATATATATGAATGACATCAAGAAGTAGTTTTGATATCAATTTTATGCCGAAATACTTGGGAAATGTTTACATTGATTTCCAAGTTTTTGATTTCTTCAAAAAAGAATAAGAGGGAAGTTCCAAAATTATTATTTATGAAACTACTGATGACATACTTTCTACCAACCAAACTACAATTATATTCTCCACAAAAATGTCTATTCAAAAAAATGAATTTACAATATGAAATCACAATTCAGGAGGGGGAGCATCAACCAATAGCATGTTAAGATCAATTAAAAATTTTTATAGTTTGTCATATCAATGTATTGCTTGTAGTGTTGTGTTGTTCATCGATAGCCCTTTGAATTTATAATTCAACGAGTTGGCTTGTAGGGCTTTGAGCATTTGCAATTCTTCAACCAATAAGATAATTGTGTTTGACTGCTAATGAATTTTCCATTAGAGGTCCATGTTCTCAACTTGATATTCATCAGGGTGGTCTAGACAATTACTGAAAGCAAGGATGCCACCTGAAGTGGTTGAAGGATTCTTGTGGTGTGCCATAAGAGACTTTCAAGAGGAAGAGAGACAATTTCAAAGGAGGATTGAGAACCAAATAGGTTGGGATCTTGAACCAAGGGTGCAAGAAGGATATAGGACGCCAACCAGCGAAGGAGCACCAAAAGAGGTTCTTGTTGGTCAATTCCACTCCCATGGAGGGTCGAGAGGAGCACTAGGGTGCTTGGAGCATAGGAAACTCAACAAACATGAGGGAGGAAAGGGAGAGATCCACCAATACTGTGAGAAATATGAAGAGTAGTACTTGACCAAGAAAAATACGTAACCTAAGTTAACAACAACATAGATGGATAAGTAGCTTAAAGGAACAAGCCAACTAAAATTAACTTGGAGACTTGCATGCGGCTACTTCCACAGTCTAGAACCAACACTTCCCAAAGTATGCAAGGTTGAAAGTGCTTGAGCCTGCAGATGGGCCCAATACTCTCTATATAGGATGAATTCTCCACCTTGAAGGACCCCAATATTTTCCCTGTAAACCTCCTTGGAGATTGGTGACAAACTAGAGGAGTATAATTCACATCTCCTAGCAAAGTAGAAGAGAATCTTTGGCTTCGTAATCAAGTAAGGGAAACCAAAAAGACCCAATTTTTCCTTGCGATTCAGGTCACCCTTCATGACATAGATTTGGCACCTCTCGCTAGCATATGGTTCATCATCTTGGAAACTACCATAACTTCTCCTTCTACCAGAGGATTTGGAACTGTCTCGAACTTGAGTTACCCTCCAACACAAATAGAATTTAACTTAGCCCCCATATAAACACAAACTTCCTGTAAGATATATATATATATATATATATATATATATATATATATATCTATATATATATATATATATAATATATATATATATATATATATATATATATATAATATATATATATATATATATATATATATAGATATAGATATAGATATCGACTTAACAAAATCCATATATTTAATTGCAGGACCCAAGAGCTCACACACACAAGGATTTGATCAAAAATAAATTCCATTTTTTCCCACCATGCTTGAGCCATCAATAAATCTGGTGCGAGGGCGAAGATTAGATTGCAGTACTGTATAGAGAATGGACTTGCCACATGCGAGGGTTGTAAGGGGAAGTCTTTTGCATGGTATTCTCACCCTCCACCAACCACCATAGTGATGTTGAGAGGCCCACAAATATATATATATCTATATCTATATCTATATATATATATATATATATATATATATATATATATATATATATATATATATATATATATATATATATATATATATATATATATATAGATATATATATATATATATATATATAACTACCAATGTGAGAGGAAGTAGGGGGGTTAAGGTTGTTTTCCTTGATTTCCTCAGAGTTTTCCTTTTCTACTAGTATACCAATAGGTTCTAAAAATGATAAAATGAGTAGGAATATGTAAGAAATTAATCAAGGAATAAATTTCCTTCTTGACATACCATTAATGATGGTTTTTCTCATAGTTTTCATGAGCTGAGGGGTACTTAGGAGAATTCTAGAGCTCTGCACTGCGTCTCGCGCCCACTCCACCAAATGGACGTCTTCGGGAATGGTCGGGTCGATGGGCTGCTTTTCGATTACCACCTCCAACAAAACCACGCCGAATCTGTACACATCAATTTTCTGCGTTATTTTCATGGTGTATCCATATTCTTGTCACGGTGCAATGAGATTTTTGAGGGTGGGGAAATGGCAGACGGTGTTTTCCTAGACTCCAATAGCTATGCTTTTCTGCTAAAGAGATGTACCGCCGCCAAAGCCCTGGCTCGGGGTAAACAGATCCATGCTCACATTATCAAGACTAGACTTCAGGGGCACGCTAGCGAGGCCCTCAAACATTTTTGCCAAATGCAGCGGGGGGGCCCGATGCCGAACAAGTCCATGTTCAGAAGTGTTCTGATAGCCTCTGCCAGCATAGCAGCGGCTGAAGAAGGAAAGCTGATCCATGCCCATGTCTTTAAAGCTGGATTGGAGTGTGAGGTTTTGGCCGGGAGTGCGCCAGTTGACATATATGCAAAATGCCAAAACATGGCGGATGCACAGCAAGTGTTTGACAAAATACGGAAGCGAGACGAGGTTTCATGGGGTGCGATGATCTGTGGGTATGCACAGAATGGGTGCTTCGAAGAGGCTATCATGATATTTTACGACATGAAGGGCGTAGGGTTGAAGATGAATCCCCTCGCATTATCAAGTGTTTTCAGGGCATGCTCCGAGTGTAAAGTTTCCCAAGACTTCACACTTCTCGCGACAACCACTTTTCGCAAATCTCACTCACGGCAATGCAGTCATCAGCTCCATTCCTGCATTTTGAGGGCTTCGTATTCCACAAGATTGAGCGCAAACACGCGAGACTTGGTGTTGAGCCCAGACACGCGAGATTTGGTGCAGTGGATAAGAGACGAGGGAGGATTCGTCGACGAGGGTTTGAAGCTGGAAAGTGAAGGCTCTTCAGGGTCAGGCCTGATGTCTTCAAAGGCGATATCCACAGGTACAAAGACAAAATCGCTGCCGTGCCATATTCCCTTAGCTCTGCCGCCTCTTGACACAGGTCCAAATCAAACCGATGCTATTCTTCTCCGTCTAGCAGAGGTTGTGCCCAGAATTGCGACAGCCCCCTTTTTTGTGGAGAATATATGTAGTGGAAAGCAGCAGTCTGATCACTTTGCCTCGTTCTAGATCCAGATCATGCTCCTTTCTGGCAAAACTCTGCTACAATGGGTAAGCTCTTTGGATCTAGTGCAAGACCTCAAGCAAATCCTGGAATTTAGGCTGGGGATTCCCTTTGCTTCTCAACGTCTCCTCCACGAAGGTAAACAACTTGAGGATCTTTATCCCCTTTCTTTTTACAGCATTAAGAGAAATGCCTCCATCGTTTTTACCCTTCGTTTGAGAGGGGGAGCTGTTGGACAGTCATCTTCAGCTGCGGATTTTTCATACAAAGATGATGTCCATGCTCAGAGGCCCAAGAAAATAGCTCCACCAGCTCAGGCTCCCAAACCTTTTTTGGTGGAAAAACTGGAGGAAACCCCCTCCATTGAAATAATGCATCCTACGCTGGATGAGCAAATCCAAAAGTATGCAGAGCATGCCATTATTTGCAGGTTCAATGGGCTATGGCCACGCACAGCGGATCTCTACCAATGGATTCACTCTAACTGGACCAACAACTGCAAGGTTTTTCTCTGCTCAAAGGGTTTCTTCATTGTAGTATTTGCTTTCAGTGAAGACTACCAAAAAGCATTAACTGAAGGCCCATGGTTTTGGGGCTCAGCAGGTTTATTCCTCACCCCTTGGTTCCCAGATTTTGATCCTTCTACAGCAATCATCACCAAGCTCCCCATCTGGGTTAGACTTCCTAATCTCCTGGCGCATCTATGGCACTTTGCTGTATTCCAAGGAATCGGTGATACTCTAGGCCACTTTCTAACCATAGACACCTCCAGAGGGGAAAAAGGTATATACACCTTCACCAGAATTTGTGCAGAAATAGATATGAGCAAAGGCCTACCTGATCAGATTATTCTCAAAATTGGAGACTTCCATTGGACTCAGACCCTAGATTATGAGAACACAGCCTTTCGCTGCCGAAATTGCCATCACACAGGGCACCTTCAGAGCTCTTGTCCCTCGATGCCTGCCCAAAAGAAGAAAGCCAATCCTAAGCCGAAATCCAAAAGCTGGAAACCTCATGATCCTCCTCCCATGGATGATGTTGATTCCAGCTCAGATGAAGAGGAAGGCGATGCGGAAGGAATGGAAGCAAAGTCGGCACAGGATCCGCCCTCGACTGGTCCTGAGGAATCTACTATCCCACCAAACTCACAGAAAAGAACTCATGAGTCCTCTCCCTCAGATTCAGACAAGGAGACCTCTCCGTCAGCCCAGCTCAGTTTGAAAATCATGCCAGCTCAGCAGCGTCATCTTGATTGGGTCAAAGTTGGTAAAAAGAAGGGAAAAAAATGCCGAATAGTTGATTCTACCCACGTTGGGTAGAATCCTATGTTCTGTTCTTGTTACTCTATTCTTCTTGTTACTTCTTGCTTAGCACTGTTCTCTTCTCCTTTTCTCCAAGGGGCCAAGGTGGATAGTCAATCCTTTCCGGCTGCCCGTTTTCTTGCTTCTCTTGGTTGTAACTTCATATTGTACCATACTTCCTCTTAATATAATTAGTTTTTACCGAGAAGAAAAAAATGATGGTTTTTCTCGACTCTAGAAGATAAACCCAGTTTTCCTGCGCATTTGCTTCCTTATTTTGACTTCTCAAGATTTGATAGAAGGTCTTTTAATGGAAATAGTACAAAATACTTAGAATCTTGTAGAGAAAAATGCTTAGGTGGTTATTCTTAGGAAGAGAGGCTCTTTGTAAATTCCAAATGGTGAGAAAAGGATCTCCCAAAATTACTATCTTGGAGATTTCCGTTTCTTTAGCCAAATAAAGCCCAAACATGAATCAATACACTTTTCCCAGATTATTTATCCTCTTGCCAAGTCTCCAAGAATACTAAACTTGGTTTCCCTTGAGAATTAAAAAATCCCGTCCACACCTACCCTTAATTAAATATAAAATTTATTAAAAAAATATGCACATTTAAAATATCTATATAATAAATATTAATTAATTATTTCATATTTTTAAAATTTAAATACAATAACTATGTTTAAAAATATATTGTTTTTCATAAAGTAATGATAATCCCATTAGCGCTTTCTTCCCAACGAATTTCTTGCATCTATTAATGAAAAAGAGTTATTACCATTCATTAAATGTTTGTGATATTGAAATTAACATTTCATTTCAAGTGAGAGATAGTGTTGTATTTTTTTAAAAGGTATGGGGAATTTTATTATAGTGCACTCATATAAATTAAATAGGTGGTAATTTATAATAAGGATTAAAATAGTTTAATATTTTTTATATTATTAAGGTTAGAAAAAATTATAAAAAATAATTAAATTGTGAATTTATTTTAAATTATTATTACTATTAATTATAAAAGGAATTAATATATAAGTTAAAGATATATATATTTGAAAAAGTATTTGATACGATTTTTAGACTTGGAAATTCACCTTATTTTACCATGGATAATTTGAAATTGTAAATAGGTTTTATGACAATATCATGGGCCATTATCATGACTTATCAATAACACATGTCAAAAAAATCATAACTCATTTCATATCATACATGTTATGACATTTTTCTTTAATTTATCAATTTAATTAAAAGAGTAGAAATCATATACATTTGAAAAAGAATTTGATACGATTTTTAGACTTGGAAATTCACCTCATTTTACCATGGATATTTTGAAATTGTAAATAGGTTTTATGACAATATCATGGCTTATCAATAAAACATGTCAAAAAATCATAACTCATTTCATATCATACTTGTTCATATGACATTTTTCTTTAATTTATCAATTTAATTAAAAGAGTATAAATCACATAACTACTTTATTTGTGACTACTATGAATAACATTATAGAATATTATGTGGAAGTTAAATCCCCACCATCCACATAATAATTTTTGATATTTAAATTTAAATTTAAAAGACCCAATCCGCAATAGACAACCTAATAAATAAAAAGTTGTAATAATAATTGTAAGGGTAAATAAGGAAAATAAAAAGTATTTCTATTTTGAATGGATAAATCTGTAGAAACTACTCAATGATATTGGTTAGTGGTTTTCAATTAGAGTCACTATCAGTTGACTTATTTATCAGGATTTCTTACTTTCATGTAAATTTTTTCTACCTTTCATTGAGTCTGAATTGCTTTATTCAATCCAATGTTTCCTTGGTATGGAGGTTCTATTTGTTTGGGTTCTCAAACCATTTTGCTAGGCTAGCCCAACTAGTTGTTGGCTATGGATTTAACTAGCTTTATGATGTTTGTAACCGTAGAGACCTGTTTCTCTTTTTTTTCATTTTTGTGATGTCCTCTAATTTAATCAGTTTGATTTGAGGAAATTCTTGGGAGGAATTTTGAGTATAATGTGTGTTAAATTTCTGTTGGATTTTGAAATTATTTGATGATATTCCATAAACTCTACCCATAAAATTGATTTCTATCCATGTTTTTTTTTTATTTTTCTAGAGTTCTTTCAAGTATTCTATCATAATGTAGTGTTCTTTCGAAAACAAGATCTGCATCTCAAGAAACTTGATCAGATTCCATTTTATGAGTCCATGAATTTTTTTGTTGCATATTATATTAGATTATGTTGGGAACCTGTTAGCACCTGGATTGAACCTAAGGCTGAATAAGGCAATTCCGGGGTAACCACAAACCAAGCTTAGCCAAGTAGCTAGCCCTACTAGGCCAGGAGAGGGCTCTCTCCATAAGGATCTTAGCCAAAATGACTGGATCAAGAAACTGATATTAGGCTAGGTATAGTAGCACAGGGTTTTGATTTGATTTTTTAAAGGGTTTTGCTGGATCAAAAAGAGCCGAACAGTTAGGGCAAGGAAATTAGGTCAAAACTGCAGGGTGTTAGATGGGGAAAGGTAGGAACAATGATCAGAACATTAGGGTTTGATGGATGAGGTGAAAAGAATGGTGAGGAGCTAGAAAGAGCATGTAAACCACATGGATTCTTCCTTAATTGAAGAAAACACAGACTGTGAAATGTATACCCAAAACAAAGCATAAAATATATGGATTCTGCCTCTCAGACTTGTATACATTAACATAAAGGCAATGAAATGATGAAATGGAGTCAACAATACATTCTAACACATGAATGCAAAAGAAAAACTGAACTTAGCATCATACCACATGGATCCCAAAGAAATAGCTGCAATTTTTCATTAATCTCCTGCTATAATTGATACAAAATGATATCTAATCAAAACACAAGTATCCCACTGAGTCCAGCCCTTTACAATGAGAAAGAAAAAGAAGATATAAACCTCAATTCAACCTCCTCCAATCCTCAAGGGTTGAATCCTTAATATGAGGAACTAATCCATCAAAACATGAACAAGAAACTGGAATCTAGGCAACCATAACAACTTGCCTTTAAAAGGGAGGAAACTGATTCATTTGACTTCAAGAGAACTTTTGATCCAATGAATCTACATGCCTAGTCACCATTTACATCAGTGAAAATATCATACATGAGAGAAAATCCAAAATTTATAGTCATGGTATAGTAAAGTGAAAATTTAGTAGAAAATTGTCCTATGTGCAGCGCTAGAAGGCTATTCGCAACACTTTTTGAAAGGCAAATTTGGAGGCCTTATCGGTGTCCAAATTGAGCTCATGATAGCTCATTGGAAAGCATGTCCTGTCTAATTTCCAAATCTACCTTTAGTTTTCCATTTGGAGTTTATTTGACCCCTAAAAATGAGATTCACCCAAGACTACTTCTATGCGTAGCGCCATGGCCAAAACAGGGGCAGAAACATGATTTTTTAGGTGTTTTTTGACCTTTTAGCTAGCCATTTTTGCTCCAAAATCTTAGAAAATGCACAGGGAGAATGCTTACATCATTAGGAATCAAATGGTGCTCTTCATTTGGCCATTGGATGCTCCTAGGAAAAGCGAGCCAAAATTTTTGTGTCAAAAACTGCTAAATTCTTCAAAAATGCAAAAATTCTCAAAACGTGCTCAAAATTGCTCAAAATTTGTGGGAGACCACCACCATCAAGTGTCTGTGTCAGCCAAGGAAGCTTCAGCAAGCAACCTAATCATATCACCCTTCTTTTTGCCTTTGAGGGTTTGTTTTAGCCTTGTCTTCATTTTCTTGACTCTTATGTTACAAATCTTGTTCCCGGTCCTGTAATGGTAAGCCATGTGCTTGGTGATTTGATTGTACCTGTTGCCCCTTTTTAGTAGCTTCTCAAAATACAAATTGACCCTGTCAAGCCATTCTTCTCTATCCTTTTCAATCTCACTTTTAAGCCTTTGTTCTATAGTCAAGGTGGCTGCGGTCTTTTCCTCTTGCATTACTAATTTTCCTTTGTCATCTTGCCTCTTGACCTTGAGAATTTTCAGCTCCATGAGGACCTATTTTTCACTTATATGCTTGTTCTCTTGCTCATAAAAGGAGATGCTATATTTGGCCCTTTGTAAACTGGTCTCAAGCTTCCTGATTTTCGTATCCTTTGCTTTCAAGGCATCCTGAGTGATTTTGTCTTTCTCCTCATCATTTGTGTTCACAAGGAGAAACTCCTTTTCAATGTCATGTTTTTCATGCTATTGTTTGACGTCTTCTTCCTCCACCATTTTCTCTTTTCCTTTAGTCTGTAATGCTGATGACGAAGGCAAGGCCCCTCCCACTTTCCATGGGGTAAACACCTGCCTCTTTCCCCTCTGATAGGTAAAAGCAAATGGCTACAAACTGTTCCTCTGTGGTGTACTACTCTGACCATGCTTAGTGTGTACACCATGTCCCTCACTGCCATCATGCTCATCATGTTCCTCATCACATTCATCATCTCTATTGGGTGAATGAATGGATACATGAAATGGTGATGTACATGGTGTGGAGGTGGCTGGTGAAGAATGATCTGTTGAGGATGAGTGATAAGTAAGTTGTGGTGGATGAGAAGATGCATATGGATGAGTGGAGGTTGATGGAGGAATGTGGGGAGCTGGTTGAGTAGGTGGTTCATTGAATATTTCATTAGCTATGAAGGTCTCCCAAGAAATGCCTAGTTGAGCTAAGTGATGGAGGAATATCATTTTGATAATAGAATGATGGAAAATACTAGGCATCTAATGAGCTGGATCCCTTTTCTGAGTAATATATGTTTATCTTGTCAATACTTTTGAAAAGGTAATATGGCAAATTGAGCATTCTTACCCTGGTAAAGTGCATGAGAAGCCTGATATGATATGAGTAGAGTCTTGAAAACCTGCCCTCACATGTGAAATACCTCATGATTATCTTCATTAATGGCGCATACTTGTCTAAGAGATAAGAGAAAGGGAAAAAAATTTCTTATCATTTTTAAACCTTTTTTAAGATATGGCTCATAAAAACTGTGAGGCAGATTTTTTTGCTTGAACCGTTTCTCTCCTACATTTGGAATTCCAATGGCCTATGATATGATGGCAGGAGATATGGTGAATGTGACCTTGGCTAAAGTGACCTAGTTTTTTTGCAAATTGAGGATGAATTGCTTGGTTATCTGCTGATGAAAATTCACCCTTGCAACCCTTTGGCAAAACTCAAAACAACCCGTGTACTTGAAACATGATATTGTAAGTGGTGATGCCATAAGTTCTATGGTATCAGTGGGTTCAAATATGATAATTCTCCCTCCCTTCTTGGCTGGCCTCCTTGATTGTCTTTCCCCTTCTTTTGAACTAGTGTGACCCTCTTCTGTCATGATTTTAGGGTGAAAACTTGAGAGACTGATACCTAGGTCAAGGTGAGTGAAATAGTGAGGGATATTGAATGAAGTACAGGCAAGGATGGTTTGAGGGTGACAAAGTCTATGAAGTGCTGTAATTATGATCAAATAGGTGATTTTGGAAACATACAAGAAATATTTGCTAGGGTTTTGAAATTTAGGGTGCCAACTTACTTAATTGATGGAGAAAAAGAGATACTGGGCCACTTAGTTGTTGTATGTAGGTAATAGAAGCCTTTGTAGCTTGAGTAGATGAAGAAAAGTGGTGTTTTGGCGCTCCTAGGGTTTGCTAGGCTTTACTGGCCAAACACGCAGCACCAAATGCCAACGTGTAGCGTCCTTGACAAATGTGCCCTTCAATGTACAGGTGCGCAGTGCCGTTGAAATTTTCTCTAGCTCGGTTAGGCAAATGTGTCTTTCATTGCACGGGCATGCAATGACTCTACTCAATGTGCAGCACCAACTGAAACGCACAGCACCTTCCTAATTTTTTCAAATCTTCACTCAATTTCCTCTTTGCCAAGGAGAGCTTAGGGTGCAAAAGAGCTGATGAAGTTTGGAAGATGCTTTTGAAATCTTATATAGAGGATGAGTTTGAATTTCCTTAGAAAAACCCACTTTATAATGTTGTTTGGAACTTTTTACTTTGTTTTC